>OU342948.1:32736365-34104547 GCA_910592335.1 Adalia bipunctata
CGTTTCTGGAGAACTGGACTTATTTGAAATCCGAAAATTGGGATTAATATATTGTTGGAAATTCTCTACAGACCTCAATTTTTTCAATTTTTTCGTTTCTGATACGATCGAGTATTCAATGCGGAATACATTTCTGTTGAAACCATTGTATTCCTTCGAATAGTTTTCAAAATATCGAAAAAAAAAACCTGAAAAAATGTTAAATATTTATAGTCAGTGTTATATTCATTTTTCTTCGAGTTTTTCTTATTCTGAACATCCCAAGTGTAATCCGTGCTCACAACGTCAAGTAGAAGCATGTGGAAAGGTCATGCATCTTTTGAATTTCATGAATATCATCACAGGGTGTTTCAAATTTCGTGTCGAAAACTGTGATCAAAAATTGGCAAGCGTAACCTCTGTTTTTCAAATCAGAAACCTATTTTTTTATGTTTGCGTTGGATTCTGCGAAAAAAATTGTGATAGCACTCTCAGATGTTCTTTCTCCTAAATTCAGTATTTCCCGAGATATTTGAGCTTTTCTGGATTCATGTTGTACGTAGAGTCAAATTCATCTTATCTTTCGCATGAGAATATTCTGTGACCATAGAAGATAAATTATCCCATTAATAATTCACTAGTGACAGGTCTAATTTTAGACCTCAACCTTACTTCTCGATTTTACTTCAATGATTACTATGGTTTCATAAGAATAGTCATCGAATCTGTTGGCATGAGGATATTCTGTGACCATAGAAGATAAATGATCCCAATTTATAATTCACAGGTGACAGGTCTAATTATTAGTTGTTACTGTGGTTTCATAAGAATATTCATCAAATCTCTTCAGATTCGATGAATTTGACTCTACGTCTACGTACAACATGAATCCAGAAAAGCTCAATAACTCGGGAATTACTGAATTTAGGAGCTAGAGCATCTGAGAGTGCTTTCATTATTTTTCTTCGCAGAATCCAACGCAATCATAAAAAATAGTGTTCTAATTTGAAAAACAGAAGTTATGGCCAATTTTCGATCACAGTTTTCGATACTAAATTTGAAACACCCTGTGATGATATTCTCGGAATTCAAAAGATGCATGACATCTCCACATTATTCTACTTTGACGTTGTGAGAACGGTTTACACTCGGGATGTTCAGAATAAGAATAATGAACATAATACTGACTATGAATATTTGATATTTTTTAAGGTTTCTTTCCGATATTTTGAGAAATATTCGAATGAATACAATGGTTTTACGAGAAATGTATTCGGCATTGAATACTCAATCATATGAGGAACGAAAATATTGAAAAAAATATTTTTGAACAAATTTATTTCCACTCCTGGTATAACCGGAAGTGCTCAGGCTCCAGAAATATTTTAGGTCTGTAGAGAATTTCCAACAATATCATAATCCCAATTTTCGGATTTCAAATATGTCCAGTTCTCCAGAAACGTCTAATAGGCACTCGACCGTGGGACACCCTGTCTATCTAGATCTCCATGACAATTTTGATTCTTCTGAGGATTTCGAAAGAATCGTTCAAATTTTTGAATATGTGTGTGATTGATGAAGTTTCTTACAGAATTACTCACCCATGAAATTACAAACTTCAGTAGTTTTTGACACTTCTAATTGGTGTGTAATATGCTATTTTAGTTAACTAACCCTTGATAACATAATATGATATTGTTATCGTCTATCGAAGACCTTGAAAAAATGTAATATCCTCCGTTTAAATTGAAAAATTGCACCATTGAAAAAAGTGATGCAGACTCCGTGGAAAATGGGTTTCCACCGGAATTCACTTAGTTCGTGGCTTGAAAATCGAATTTTAAATTTGGACTAAGAATGCAGATAAAATAAACCAATGATGGGGGAGAAGTGAAACAGTAGTTGATACAAACATGTAATTCGATCAGTGGATATTTTCTCAAACTCACAAAATATTTCTATAATTCCTGAATAGAATATATAATGAAAAAATATCATTTTAACAGAAATGCTATAGCATTTCTCAAATGTTGAGCTACAGTTTGCGCCGAATAAACAATAACAATAATCAACACGAACTCTCACGGATGATTAACAACAATGAAAAAAGTAGAACATACCGAAAATATAATATTACAACTGCACTGGTTGCTCTTTCCGGTTCATTTAAAGCTGCAATGGACGAATCATATACCTTTATGATTTCGAGGTATTTCTTGATTATGATTCCGATTTCTCAGTCTTCGGTTGCTCATTAGAATCATTAGATGCATCTTCAGTGTGGCTTGTGTCGGTGATAGGGTTATAATCTTCGACTGTTACTCCTCTATTTTCTAACCTCACCTTATTTTTCAGAATGAGAGTTTTCTTCTGACTCGTATCGAAGATAATTTGCAAAGGGCTGTCGGTTTTCTCGCCCATCCGCTGGAAATCATGTATATCTTCGGCTTGAAGATTCACGCCGGATAAGCTTCCCAGTGTTCTAGCTATACGGCATCTAGTGAGTTCCGCCGGCATATCTAAATCATGAACAATTATTCCTCGTTTAGTGATAAATGACACCAACTCGTTCGTTTGTTTGTTAACGTTTTTTTGAGTTTCCTGCACTTCTCCCAATTCCCTTTCCAGTCTCTCGAGTTTAGCCAGCACTTCGATGCATTTCATGGCCATGCTGTCCATGTCTTTGTCCCCTTTTTTGCTCATTTCTCTGATCTGAAAATGCAATGATATAATCAACTTATAATAATTTCGAAAATGAGACAACTCCATAGGTCAATGATCTGATCACCGACAAACACTATGAATTTGACTATGTCACTAGGCGCCCTTCAAGCAATAAACAGATATGTTCTCCTGTCGCTAGGAAACCGATCAACCATGGTTTTGTTCTCATTTGGATTCGACAGGATCAAATAGTCCTTATGGATAGAAATGAAGTAATCTTTCGAGTTCGATCAACCCATTTTTGCTTGAAGGGGGGGGGGGCACTGAGATAGTTTGTCAGTGTTTAATGTCTGATAACTATGGTGAGTTATGAGTGACATTCAAAATAACGGTTACTGGTAACATCTTAGTATTTTTTAGGGCTCAATTCAATTGTAGTGTAGAATTCCGAAAAAAAATTTCAAAATGGCGGAAAGCCTGCAAAGTAGGAATTTTTTTTCTCGGTTGCCAATTTGAAAAGCACTATTTCAACGTACTCTATTTTCTTAGATTTTCCGTGAAAAAATTTTCTCAAAATTCGAACTCAACTTTTTTTTTTACATGTCTTCAGTGAAAAAAAATTTCAGCCAAAATTGTTGAAATTTTCCATGGTTGAACTATCTTGTATTCTGAATACTGAGGTGAAAACAGAATGAAATAATATCTATTCGTTTTCTTTTTGTAGCCTTCCAAAAATTACGCTCGGAGAACTTTCATAATTTTTATTCAAAAAACTGGAGGCCGTACTAAGGCTAAATTTAGCCTAATGGGCTACCAGAATGACCCGGACAGAAATATGAATTTATAAATCAAAAAAACTTTTTTCAAAAAACTCGAACTCTCTCTAAGAGTACAAATTGGGTTAATTCTAATCTTATAAATTTCCGTTACCAGAGCGACGCTAGTAAATCGAAAGTAGAGAGTTCGATTCCCACCGAAATTTTTTGAAAAAAGTTTTTTTGATTCATAAATTCATATTTCTGTCCGGGTCATTCTGGTAGTCCATTAGGCTAAATTTAGCCTTAGTACGGCCTCCAGTTTTTTTAATAAAAATTATGAAAGTTCTTCGAGCGTAATCTTTGGAAGGCTACAAAAAGAATTGATATTTTTCAATTTGTTTTCACTCAAGTATTCAGAATTAAAGATAGTTCAACTATGAACAATTCCAAACATTTTTGGCGAAATTTTTCTTTCCACTGAAGAGTTCGAATTTTGAAAAAATTTTTCACGGACAATCTTAGAAAATCGAGTACGTTGAAAAAGTGCTTTCCAAATTGGCAACCACGAAAAAAAAATTCAAACTTTGCAGGATTTCCGCCATTTTGAAATTTTTTTTCAGAATTCTACATCACAATTGAATTGAACCCTGAAAAATACTAAGATGTGACCAGTCCAGTAACCATTAGTTCAAATGTCACGCCTAACTCACCACAGTTATCAGAATATTGCTCAAAGTTGACATTAAACACCCTGTATCTCGCTTATGCGTCGAAAACGAGGTATATGTCATAAGGCAAAAATGACTTCCCCGGTGTCGTCTACACGGCTATATATGTTTGTCCAGTTTATGGTGAAACACCCTGTATAATTGCGAAAAAAATTTAGGGGGTTATTCCTTATAAAAAAATTGGGTGGGTCTTAATTCTCTGTACACTTTTCATTTTTGAGCCCCCTTGCTTAGTAACAGCCTCTTGAAGATAGCACCCGAAAAACAGTTTCTGATTTTTTCTCGAAAACCAGAATACTGAAATGAATGGAATTCAGCAGACATCTTATGCAAGCAAAAAGGCACTCAAAAATGTTTGGTGGCGTACTTCTATAATTGCAAGGGATAGAAAAAGCCGCCCCTCAACCTTGTTTCGCAAAAAACTTCCTTCCAGATTCATATTTTACAATTTAGAAAAATTTGGGTAGTTAGGTAGTTTGATCAATTTTTGAGAATGTCGCTTATAATTTCTCTCTTAAGTATTTGAGAAATGATAATATATTATATAATATAAGTATATCATTTCGTAAGGAGGAGAAGTGTCAATTCTCATGGCGAGCTTCAGTTTACCCGCCTCACTGCGTTCGGAGGCTTATTGAAAGCGAGTAATGCAAAGTCACTTCTCCTTCGAATGAAATATGTTATTTTATTTTCAAAGGTTTCGAAATTCATGAAAATCTCAATGTCCACATTTGGATTGACATCTACGATCGCTATAATTGAGTGAACAATGGAACATTTGCCTAGTTACGGCAAAATTCATCTCTTCATACCAATAATTTTCCTGCCGCGCCGAACGGAAAAGTAAGTCATAGTTGACATAGCCACTATTTCTAGTCCTAGGCGGAGAAATAGAACTTTTCGATGATCCTGTCAGTCGAAAAATGACGTTGTTATCATACGTTGGGAAAAAATGGTATATTATTCAACGAGCGGTAATGTAAGTCATAACACACGCAGATGGGTTTTGCAGCACGTCAGGCGAGTGGTGTAATTCATCAAGTGTGTTATGATCATTACCGCGAATCGAATACTATACTTTATCTTCGACTTCTTCAGTGAAATTCTAATTGATCTACATTTTCAAAATTGAGAACAGTTTTCAAAAGCAATCTCTGTGGTCGAGAATCGAATCGAATTTGTATTAGAGTGATGAGTTATAGGCGTGAGTTATTATAACAAACACTAGTGGTTTATAGATACTATTACAGCTCAAAATCAGTTGAATAATCGATATATTATTCTATACAAGTAAATAAAAGAATTCATCAACAGATAATACATCTCGAAGATGCTGGAATTATTTTCGACCTCAAATTCATCCATTAGGTGGAAGTCAGGTTTAACATTCAATTGAGAACTGGTACTTATATTACATAAATATAACAAAACAAAAAATTTTAAACTTTTCACGAATCAAATATTCTATGAAATAGGTAGAAGGTACACGCCGAAGGACTAAATAGCATATAGGTAATTTCTGCGTTTGTGTACATTACAAAGAGAATGTGACAAAAATATCAAAATGACAATCCTGATCAAAAAATAATTGTTGCTGAATCAAAGTTAATCAAAACTAGTCAGTTGTCATAACAAAACGACATGCTCATAAGCTCATTGGATAAATTCTAGTTCGGAATCAATTCCAGCCTCGATGGCTCAGGCGTATTATCTGTTGATAAATATCATTTTTCCCCAATAAACGTCTAGAAGAAACCAAAGACCTTATTAAAAATGGATCGAAATTTTTCATTCAGATGGAAAATGACGTATTTACGCTACATGCTTGTCCATATCGAGTAACGATAATAATAGGTATGTATAATAAAATGTCAGAAATGGACTATTATTTATTTATCCTAATATTTTTGTAATAACACGTCCGAGATCATGGACGATTCTTTGACATCAGCTTTCGAACTCTTTTGACAGCTTTAAAAAAATTCCTAATGGATTATTTCCTTTCAAATTTGTAGACGAGAATGGTCTCAATTGACAAGACAGAATATTTTCAGAATATTCATGATTAGAATTGCAAAACCTTCAAATATTATGTCATTCTTTTTCTATCGCATTCAAGATTTGCAATCCAAATAAAATTTTCGGCTTCAATGTTCTAAGTAGTCACCCTGTAGAACACAGCACACTGGATTTTCGTGATAAAATCACATATTTCTTTTATGCCAGATATACTATATTACTATACTAAGACACAAAAACTTTAGATGTAATTTGTCAATTTAAATATCATTTTTTCTTCTCTATGTGATATTTCAGAATTTTGTTTTCATTTTCAAAATTTTCTCAGGAGAATTTACTCTTTCAAGTTCGAATCACAATTTTGTTTCGATTGTTCTGGGTTCAAGAATTATTAAACTGTGAAATTTCACTCCAAGTAAGGAACTCATGCATCTGATGCATGCTTTATAATAGTATATTCGAAACCAAGAACCTCAGCTGATTTGCGCTTGTCACATTTCTCCCGAGACACCCAGTAATAGTACCTAGTACCTTTTTTCAGGGAAGACCAAATGCAAATGAGTTTGTGGAGTATTAATTCATCAGATCGTCGAATTCAGAATGAAGGTACATATTGTGATGATATTCATATCAAGAATAACAAATAAAATTTCACAGCCGTAAGTGAGCTGAAAAGAATTTCAAAAGTGAAACCTCTGTATGTTTAAACAATGGATTGCCGTTAATTTCCATTCTTTGGATTCCGTTTAACAATGAATATAACAATTAAGTTGTTGAAAGAGAAATGCCCTAGTGCAACTAAACGATTGTTGAAAAAACTTTGGATATCCATAAAATACAAATCAACCAAATTGAGACATAATCGAGAGCTAATTATTCCTCTACTTATATGAATCAAAATTTTAAGCACCTCAGCACCTATCCAATTCTTGTTAAATCAATGGGTACATGATTTATCTATGATTTGGCGTTCATCAGGAATTTTGAATTTGAAGGAAAACCTTATTGGAAATAAGAGTGAAATTTCAGTACATATTTGAAATTGATGAAATAACCTACCTTTCTACCTTTGGTACACAGATATTGCTTGACTAAATTGGGTATTGGAACTGAATGTTTTGACTGAACCATATTTCAATAAACATATGTTGAATTTTTTCTTATTGTGGAAAAACATCTTTCAGTGTCCCAGACACATTCAGATTTTCACAGCAACAAACATTACAGCTGGATCAAGTATTATAGATATCGATTACGAAAATTTAAATTGATGCAATAAAGAGATTGATCTGACTTATGTATGATTACCGCCCCCGATATCCAAAAACATCAATTACAGCTGGAATTAACTGAAGGCCTTATATTTCTTGAGTACGTACCAATAATTAAAATTTCGATATGTACCTACTTTTCAGACTATGATCACAGATGACTGTGAAAAAAAAGTCACCTATGCAATGATTAATTTATTCAACGATTTTATAATTCTTTTTCCTGTGATGGGATGAATATTTATAAGAATCAGTAATTTCCAAAACAATGAGAGAAAATTTTTCTAACCGTAGTAGTAGTAATACACTTTATTCAAAGGGATATCCACCAAATTTCCTGCACATTTTTTCATGATTCATTTGTTCGAAGTTACCATTGCCCTCTGTCGGTGACTATAGAATGCTACGTATGCTTTATTTAGAACAATATAGAACTCTGTTTAGAAGATACATTTCACATTCATGCAATTCATATGATCGTCATTTCGATTTATAAAACAATTCGAATGCCTATACAGACTTCTCCTACCGTTTTCTCATGCACAATATGTACCTTTACAATTTGACATTCACACTTCTATAACGGTTGTCAGAAACGGGTGATAGATGTCGCTAGTATGATAATAAGTAGATTCTTGAATGCATGAATCTCAATGGGCCGCATTTATAAAAAAAGCCTCACTTTTTAGTTTCAAAAAAAGAATCAATTCCTTCAAACTATATGCATGAAAGAAATTAAGAAAAAGGTTTTTATTCGAAGAGTTTGCTTTGAATTAAAAGGTTATACGCTCGCCGATTTATGAAAAAAGCATTTGCTCGAAAACATAAGGATTTGCTTTCAAAAATAGGAATCTATAGATCATTCCAATTTGCTCAGCCAGCACACAGCTAGTATATGTCATTTTTGGTTTTGTGGTCCCATTGCTTTTGTTGTTATGGCCGATTTGATGCATTTACGTTAAAGAAAATACAAACCAAGTCGACGTTCGTCGCCTAGTGAATCAGATACTGAGACATTTATTCAGAATTGGGCTGGAGATTGTGATGTGGTTGCCAGACCACTTCCTTGGTGTGAAGTCTGAAACTCGTGGAGGAGCCCTGTTACCTATGATGAAAATGAGAGTATTTCTGGCTTCTGCGTAATTGTGCGAACTCTGGATTCCAGGGCGGAATTGCTGAAAAATTGGGATGTATGCAGCCCTCCGTGTCCAGAATATCCATGAGGATTGTACAATGTGCGGCGACTGGATCCGGTTCCCAAGCACTGAAAATCAGATGATGCAGGCCAAAGAGAAGTAGTTGACCAGGTTCCATTTCCCAACAGCTATTGCTGATGTTGACTGCATGCACATTCGTATTGAAGAGTTAGCCTAATTTGGTGACGAATACGTGAATCGCTGTACCTTTTCCTTCACTCATACTAAGCACTAGTGATTAATGTCGAAACCACATCAGAGAAACTTTATTTACGGAAATTTTCAGATTAATCTTCAGATGAGGGGTGCATAACGGATAACGCATAGAATTATGAATATTAATTTTGTGTCCTAACGGGTCTCATGACACTTCACTCACCGCAACTGTTTTCATGGAATCATCAAGTATTGTTACAATTGAGAGTGAAGTGATACCCATAGAACTCAAATCAGCGCTGATCGGAAAATCACGGGCTTGATCCTAGGAGCATAGATAACTGAAGAGAAGGCTCCGCTACATTATGGAACTGCCAAAGACGGCGGGACTCAGTTAGTTTGCGCCTGGTCACGAGAGAGCGCGTAATTTTGATATTTTGGTTATTTCGAAAATGTGCCATAACTTCTTCATTCTCTAAAATATTTAAAAACGGCAAGAACTTTCTACAGGCACTTTTTCATTAGCAATAGGTACGACACCGTATTCAGTTTTCTTATCTCTTGTATAGAGGGTGAAAAAAAAGCTTTCTTATTTCGAAGACGAATGGTATCTTTTTTCGATCCTATGTTATGCAAAAAAAAATCAGCTCTTCGAAAATATATACAGGGTCTTTCACGAGGAACCTCACCCATATTTATACGGGAAACTACTGAACGTATTTTCATGAAATTCAGCAAGTATTTCACGATGCTGATGAAATCTAAAATATTTTCAAGGCATGAGCACCTCCGGTTTTTCCGGAAATGACGTCAACCGTTTTTCAAATTAGAACACCATTTTTTTATTGTAGAAATAGATTCCTTAGAAAATTTCAAGTTATTTTGATGTAACATTTTTCAGTTTTGGTTGGAAAATTCTCTCTGAGCGGGAAAATTCGAAAAACAATCGAAAATAGAGCTCCGCTGAAACAAGAATAACTTCGAGGTTTTTGGATGGAAAATTTTCATTTTTGAGATTTTTCAAGATGTAAGATTGATGTATCCACTTTAAAAATCGAAATCGCGATTCATGATACAGGGGGTGAAAAAATCGCTTTCAAAGGTAGGGATGACAAAATCGTGAAAAATCAATTTTTTCGAATTAGAACCCCATTTTTTTATGGCAGATATTGAATCTACGTTAAAAAATAATGTGAGTGTATGCATCACACCCTTGCCCTAAAGTGGATATTAACTCAGAAAATATCCATTTTAGGGCAAGGGTGTGATGCATACACTCACATTATTTTTTAACGTAGATTCAATATCTGCCATAAAAAAATGGGGTTCTAATTCGAAAAAATTGATTTTTCACGATTTTGTCATCCCTAACTTTGAAAGCGATTTTTTCACCCCCTGTATCATGAATCGCGATTTCGATTTTTAAAGTGGATACATCAATCTTACATCTTGAAAAATCCCAAAAAAGAAAATTTTCCATCCAAAAACCTCGAAGTAATTCTTGTTTCAGCGGAGCTCTATTTTCGATTTTTTTTT
The DNA here is from genome assembly GCA_910592335.1 of Adalia bipunctata. Classification (NCBI taxonomy): domain Eukaryota; kingdom Metazoa; phylum Arthropoda; class Insecta; order Coleoptera; family Coccinellidae; genus Adalia; species Adalia bipunctata. The sequence continues at coordinate 32,746,673 of OU342948.1, forward strand.
CGAATTTTCCCGCTCAGAGAGAATTTTCCAACCAAACTGAAAAATGTTACATCATAATAACTTGAAATTTTCTAAGGAATCTATTTCTGCAATAAAAAAATGGTGTTCTAATTTGAAAAACGAAAGTTGACGTCATTTCCGGAAAAACCGGAGGTGCTCATGCCTTGAAAATATTTTAGATTTCATCAGCATCGTGAAATACTCATAAGTGCTGAATTTAATGAAAATGCGTTCAGTAGTTTCCCGTATAAATATGGGTGAGGTTCCTCGTGAAAGACACTGTATACGAGGATGTATTGATATCTAGTTAGCCTAGACCAGTTCCATGCATAAACAAAATATTGCGATACCATTTCAACGAACAATAACTTACAAGAAGTGTCAGTGTAGAGTTCGACGTCAAAAAAGTAAACCAGAGTTCCGCAATAAATTTAAAAAAAGGATGTCCACCGAAATTGTAGAAATCGGAAAATTGGAGTATAGAGCCATCATCAAGTATGTACCTGTATTTAAATGGGATTAAGGAAGATATGCTTGATACCCTTGGTGATCAATGTCCTTCGTATGCGACCGTGAAAAATTGGACTGCAAGCTTCAAAATAGGTAAATTTTCCATTGAAGATGATGACCGATCGGCAATCGGGAAGGCCGGTTTCTGTGTCAGTCCCCGAAAATATCGATGCAGTTCCTGACATGATTTTATCAGACCGTCGCATTGGGCTAAACGCGTTCATCATATAGTTCACGTCAATTTGGACATTTCTGCAAAATGGATCCTCAAATGTTTGAATGTTGGCCAAAACGGTGCAAGGGTATAGAACCGAATTGTACTATGGATGAGACTTTTGGGTACATTTCTACGATCCAAAAACAAAGCAACAATCGATGGAATGGCGACACTCTGGTTCTCCAAGACCTTAGAAGTTTCGTGTCCAAAAATCTGCTGGAAAAGTTCTTGCTTCAGTTTTTTGGGATTGCCATGGAGTAATCATGACTGATTTTTTGGATAAGGGTAGAACAATACCTGGAGATTATCATTCGACATTACTGACCACTCTACGGGAAAAAATTGGGGAGAAAAGAAGCTATCCGAAGGTGTTTTGTTTTTACAGGACAACGCCCAGTACACAAATCTTATGTTACCATGCAAAAAATTCGTGATTTAGGGTTAGAATTACTAGAACGCCCCCCTTTTTCACCAGATTTGGCTCCGCCCGACTATCATTTCTTTTCTCAAGTGAAAAAAAGTTTGAAAGGTCGTAAATTTCCTTCAAACGAACAGGTTATGAAAGCTGTGGAGGACTGGTTTGCAGAGCAAGAAGAAAATTTTTTTTTGAAAGGTCTAGAGACGTTGTAGGTTCGCTGAAATGAATGTTTTCAATTGAGAGGAGAATATGTTGGGGAATAAAATATTTTGACATTGAAATTTTGTTTGGTTCTATAGTAGGCTAAGAATTCTTCAATATATCCTCGTTTGTCGATATATTATTTTTTTGAATTTTTTTTGTATGGGGATATGTGAAAATGAAATTTTAAAGATGGCAATTTCACTAAATTGCTGATTTTGTCTCAAATATGAAAATAATATATCGAAATATATATGCATATATTCTCGAAGAGCTGATATTTTTGCATAACAGGATCAAAAAAAGATACCATTCGCATTCCAAATAAGAAATTTGTTTTTTTTTCACCCTTCATACAAGAGATAAGAAAAAACTGAATGCGGTGTCGTATTGCTAATGAAAAAGTACCTGTAGAAAATTTTTGCCGTTTTTAGATATTTCAAAAAATGAAGAAGTTATGGCACATTTTCGAAATCGCCAAAATATCTAAATTTCGTTATATCTTCAAAACAAATGAAGATATCGTGAATCGGCTTTCATCAGTTATGGAGTTTTCACGAAAATCGAGCCCAGGACTCCTCTCAACACGAGTCTCAACATTTTCACCTATCTAGCCTTGTAGTACCAGAAACAGCCAAAATCAAGCTATTTGGGTCACCCTGTACAGGGTATCCCATTTTGGGCACTTTTACGGGATATCTCCGTTATTTTTAACGTTAGCGGGATGCGGTTTTCGCGACAGTGTGCTACTTTTTTGTGAAACTGAAGATGGCGCAATCAGTTTTTGCATAGCCCTCTTAGTTTTTGCTATACAGGCTGGAAATGAAAAGTATCACTTTTTAATCATCTCCCTTATCTCAGTTGTGCTTAAACTTGGAGAAATGGTTGAAACGCATTCCTATAGATTTTTTTCCGTAGAATGCAGTGGCGTAGTAAGTTTTTCAATTACACTTTCCGTTTTTGAGTTATTGAGCAAACATATGTTTTTTTAAATGGGACACCCTGTATATTATTTTTTATTCTTATTAAGCACAATCTCAGCTTTCCAAAAACATAGTTAACGTTAGAACAACCTGAGTTAGGCCAACCTGTAGCATTCCGATAGCCCTATTAGCCTCAGCGTTTGTTAATTTACGCCTTGGCATTTTCAGAAAACTCGTTTCAAATCGAGGCCGTTGATAAACTGACTTCATTTCAAAATAAGAACATTCATGAAGCATATGCAAAGAACCAAACTTCAGAAAAAAGGCGACCAGATTGACGAAATGTCTCATACTGATTTTCATTGGATCGATTCAAGTTGTTATTGAGTTTTGAATGATTTTACAGCAATTTTCTCGAAGATTACATACCTACTTTCAAAAACGATTGAATACGATACCCTTACTCTTGTGGAGCAGTTTATTAAGAACGCTTCATTCAAGTGAAATAGATTATTGAGATAGACTTTCAATCTATATTAATAAAAGGCGATCTATGGTTGGTTCAAAACTTCGAAATGCCATATTGTTCAAACGATCGCACCAAATTGGGCAATTCTTTTTTCGTTGTGTTTATTATTTTTAGGGCAAGGTTTATATAACAAAATATTCCCAAAAAATCCTACAGAAAAGAAAAAAAAAGCCTTCCTTTTTCTCGAGCAATCATAGAGTACTTATGTAGGTTTTGACATTTGGACAAAGGAGGTTAGTTTTGCTTTCACAGAATCGCATGTCAAGTGAATAGTTAAAAGTGCAGTAGGTCTTACCACAGAATACCAAACAACGGTATAAAAATATTCTATGGGGATTAATAGTGGTAGCACGAAGTTCCACGGTATTCAATAGAAATTCAATAATAAAATAGAACGAGAGAAATGGACTCGCTATCTATATTAATAAAAGAGGATCTATGGTTGGTTCAAAACTTCGAAATGCCTTATTGTTCAAACGATCGCACCAAATTGGACAATTCTTTTTTTGTTGTGTGTATTATTGTTAGGGCAAGGTTTATATAACAAAATATTCCCAAAAAATCCTACAGAAAAGAAAAAAAGGCATTCCTTTTTCTCGAGCAATCATAGAGTACTTATGTAGGTTTTGACGTTGGAACAAAGTCGGTTAGTTTTTCTTCCACAGAATCGCATGTCAAGTGAATAGTTAAAAGTGCAGTAGGTCTTACCACAGAATACCTAACAACGGTATAATAATATTCCATGGGGATTAATAGTGGTAGAACGAAGTTCCACGGTATTCCATAGAAATGCAATAATAAAATAGAACGAGAGAAATGGATTCGCTATTTTTGATGAAATAGAACGTTGTGAAGTTATAAGCCATGAAGTAGTCTGGCAACGGTGCATTTCATTTTCTTGAAGGGTAGGAAATTCAGAAATGGTATAGATTAGAGTATGAATGGCGATGTATGCAATTATTGTGTAATTTGCATAGAACTTATAATAACATGGAAGGCTATTATCAGATCAAGTTCGTGGAACAGTGAATTTTTACCGGAATGTAAAGTAAATCGGATTGTGACGATCAGCATCAATCGTGAATTGTCCATTTTCATCTTTTCTCTATATTTCTGAAATGTTTTTGATTCATCTTTGGGTAATAAATATATTTGCGGAAATAACTTAATTCAAAATTGCCCATAATTAGTGATTGACATATTATTTTTGTATTTCTGTTTTGTGTGACAGCTCATATCCATGGAAAAGATGACGTTTGACAGATGATATTTGACAGATGACATTTGACAGATGACGTTTGACAGATGACGTTTGACAGTTGACGTTTGACAGATGACATTTGACAGATGACATCCGACAGATGACGTTTGACAGATGACATTGGACAGATGACGTTTGACAGATGACATTCGACAGATGACATTTGACAGATGACGTTTGACAGATGACATTTGAGAAATGACATTTGAGAAATGATATTTGACAGATGATGATGACTATTGACAGATGACGTTTGACAGATGACATTTGACAGTTGACAGATGATATTTGACAGAACTTTTATCATGCCTAATTTATCTTCTTCTTGAAAAAATAGCAATGTTAAGTTTATACAACTTTAACGGGGGTTTCACAAAGCATATCACCGGTGATCGGAGCTCGATCTAGAATCAACTCGATTTGACAGTTCAGAAATCTAACCAAGCCGTTGATCTTCGATCACTGGTGATTACGTTGTGAAATCTACAGTAAGTATAGGCACGGCCTTCTTAAGATAAAGATGGCTATGGTATAGGTATTATTTAGGCGAAACAAAGTTCGCCGGGCCAGCTAGTATGTAATAGATGATAGGTTATGGTGATCATGAACAACATTGAGTCAACGTGATTTTCCGAAATCTTGATTATTCTACTAGGAAAGAGCACTGTTTTTTTTCTCAATGTGACACCCTGTATATGTTTCCATGGCGACCTCCATCACAGCAAGTTGTATGAGAGAAATCACCCAAGAGTCATTCTGTAGTCTGTTATATTTCAACTGATTTTTCTCATGCATTTAGGGTGGTGGTTCAATAGCTGGGCTTCTCCATAGAAATCCTTCCCATCACGGGTGCATATTAGCAACACAGTAAACAACCAGTGCATAAGGTTTGAATTCCCATAGAAGACCAACTGACCCCAAGCACCTTTCGAGTTAGACCACAAGATGAGCTCCACTCCAAATTGACAGCATTGCTTATCCTATCCGACACAACGACATACTTAGTTGGCTGATGATACAACTCATAATGAAAAATGGTCGTTGCAGTCTTGTCGAAGTCAAAATAGCAATTCTAATATTCCAGTCCGTCCGCACAATTTCCGGTCATTCGATAAAGGTGCACACAAAAATCGACCTTTGATTACACTTTGTGTTCTCACATGTAAACAAAAATCGATCGCTGTAGAAGCATTGATTCGGCGAAAGTGAAATGATCGATTTGCATATCAATCGATATCCGAGAGAAAGATAAGAAGGATAGTAAAAGTTAAGCGGATAGCGCGCTTAGCGAAACCAAGTGGGGACTAAAACAACGGCGAGCTAAGCCTCGTGCACGTTTTCAGTTGCTTGTGAATGCAACAGGTGATCGAAGTTACTGAGCCGTTCTGCCGCAGTGTCTTCGCGCACAACTGCTCACACGGAAACTTCTGCCGGGCTGTTTACCGCGACAATAACCGTCAAAAAGTGTAAACATTGTGCGGTTTCATCAAGTTTATCGAAACATTGTGTGATAAAAACAAAGTTGCCCTTATACGGTCTGTTCGTTGGTGTTGTTATATTGGAAATATTGTGCATCCGTTTAAAAATAACACTTATCTATTGAATGGATTATCCGATGAATAATGATTGGTTGTCTAAATGATCGCTTGACAATGGATTGTTGAAAGTACCCACACATGAGGATAATAGACAATGAACTTTTTTGAAGGTATGTATTTTTGGACGTTTCGAAGCAATTCGGTTGAGCACTGACCTTTTTGAAAGTTCATAAGTTTTTATTGTGTAGAAAATAAGGTTTACATAAAAGAGATTCCCCAAAATTAGATTCCTGACAACTTTGATACTATTTCAATTCAATTTAGGAAGCAACTGCAGTGAATTTGTACACAATATTCAATAAGATCTTAAAGCGATGAAGGGGAATAATACATTTCTCAATAATGAATTGAAACATATGAATTAAACAAATTACATTCGAAAATATTTGAATTGATTGGCTGTTCCATCTTGCAAACAGTTTTGAACTGATTGTGTGGTACCCGTCAATTGGTATACATTTTTTTTAATCAAATTTATTGTACAGGGTATTTGAGCATAAACTATAAATACATAAGTGTGGAAGACAGATATCGCGATTTCAAAGCATGAGCGAGATACAGGGTGCTTAAGTCCGTTTGCACTAATATTTTTGACTGTAGTGGGTTATGTTTAAGCCTCGGTTTAAGCTCTTAAATGATGGCTTCCGGCTTCCGGTCACATCTTGAGTGGTTTTGGGTGCTCAAAACAAATATGACGTGAAATTCTAAAAAAATTCGAAAATGGTGGAAAACGTGCAGAGCGATTTTTATTCTCGATAGCCACATTGAATTTCATTTTTTCAATGTACTTGATTTTCTTACAGTTTCAGTGGAAAAATTTGAACAAAAGTCGAACACAACTTTCTTCAAATATCTACAACGAAAAAAATGGTTGAAATTAATCGAGGGAACACTATTTTTCAACCTCAAAGGCTCAAGTCCTTCGAAGATCTATAGCTCTCGCACTTCTAACATAATTTTTTTCAAGCGACTGATGGTTTTTCGAAGGCCAAACTTTTGATATAGGGCAACCGAAATGCCCTGGACGGTAATATGAAACAACCAAAACAAAATCCAGTTTAATTCCGACTATTTTCCTCGTCTCGATTTCCACCAATCAGAAACGCGAAATTTTGAATCACAAATGGTTTCTAGATGGAAAAACTGTATATGGCTGCAGCTGTCAGCAATTTTTTCGGGTTTACCCGCGGCAAAACTTGACAGTTGTTATGAACGAAAATTAATAATATGTATATGTATACATAATTCATCCACAATAATCTGTGACTCATGAAATAGTCTTGTCAAATACCATTCGGGTATGTAATTTTTCCTGTGAAAAAAATCGAAAAAAACAATGCAAAGTAATGAAATAAAATTTTTCACAGGGAATTTTTATTCTTAAATGCAGTTATAACATTGCCAACGTTTCGGAACGATTTGTAATATTTTTTCCACAAAAAGCATTCGTGCGGTTGCAAAAATCCTCGTCTTCGACTCGGATTTTTGTTGCTACCAGCACTCATGCTTCCTGTCAAAATATTACTTAGCAACGTGTTTTTTCGATTTTTTTCGGGAAAATTGGATGCCCTCATGATATTACCTACGATGAAAGACCATAGAACTTATAGTACATGGAATGCCATTAGCCTTGCTGCTCAGCTTAAAAAAGTGGATAAACATCTCCAGTTGGAGGAATACTTAAGTTTCCATGTTCCCATGGATACGACTTGTCATACAGAATAGAAACACAGAAATACTATGAATTTAATCGTCAAGATCCGATTCACTTGGCATTTCGGCAAACATTTCTGTGTTTCTCTTCTGTATGACAAGTCGTATCCATGGGAACATGGAAATTTCGGTATTCCTCCAACTTGAGATGTTTACCCACTTTTTGATCTGGTAATAGCATTCCATGTACTATAAGTTCTATGGTTCTAATCCCACGAGTGTTGTTTCATTTTGAATTTTTTGTGTTTTCCAAAACAGGAATGTAATATGTAATCATAGTACATTCTTGTTTCTTTATACCTTTATATCTTGGCCTTCGTAGGAGTACCAGAAAAAAATTGTTTCTAGAAGTTCGGAGGGATCATTTGTTGAATTCACTAAATTAACGGTTCGGTATTTTTCTATTCTGATTCTATGTTGAGTTTAAAAGGAAATTTGGCAATTGCTTCAATATCCATATCTTTCCCAACAGTGTCAAATGTCAATCATCGATAATAACAAAATGTTCCATTAGATATTTTTTGTGGGAGTAACATATGTACTAATATTTCAACTTTCAACAAATTGAAAAATCTGAAATTATACATATTATAGCCCTGAATGAAGCAATCAATGAATGGTATAGCTCTTGTTGAATATTTTTAACGTACTAGGGTTCTTCCTTTCTTATCAGGAATGATATTCGTTAGAAAAGGAAATCCAGATAGAGTAGTCTCGAAAACCGATATAAACGTGCATTATTTTAGAATATGCTAGTTATTTTCCTGTATTATTTCCTATAATATTTAATTCCATACACTTCATATCAATTTAAAACTTCGTATTGGGCGATGAAGAGTGTGTACAAAGAAGTCTCCCAAGGAAATAAAATCGACAAATGGTAGATTCAGGAAGTTAAAAAATGATATATGAGCATTTGATGAATCGCAGTCGTGAGAGAAATACAATAGTAAACGTTTAAATGTTAGTTAACAATTTCATAATTATCTAAATGTTACGAATAAAAACAATTCAGTCTCGCATGACATAGAGATAAGAATTATGCAATGCATCGAAATGCGACTTTTTCAATATTGTACTCACAATATATTGAGGCTTATTATTAAGTTTTTTGAAAATTGTAGTCAGTTGTAAGAAAATGCCACAAACGGAACTCTTACATTTTCCATATGTCCTAATATAGAGTTTGATCTCGAAGTAGGAATCGTACACCTCGATCATCATGTATTCTCATTTTCGGATCCTGGGCTTAAAATAATTTTTGTACCTTGAATTGATGATTTCAATACTTATGCTGAACTAGCGTCTGTCCCTTTATGGATTCGCCATCAATATTTGTTACACTGTAGCGTAGCCATATTGCTTTCCCCCCAATTTTATGAAGAAATGTTCAATTGAAATGTTCACTAAATATTCAAATCATTGTTTGAATATAAAAATCAACGGGTCTCAGGATTTTTCCTTAGAGTTATGAAATCATAACGAATTATGGAAAAAATTCCAATATTTCTGTAAAATCATATTCGAAATATTGGATCATCTTTTTGACAGCTGCTGTCAAATTTCTTTCGACAATATTCAAATATTCTTTTCGTTGTTATTTTGTCCACGGCCATCTAATGAAGTGCTCATAATCCATCTGTTTTATCAAGCTTTATGAGATCCATAAATAACTTGTGATTTATGAGCCATTAATCACATGGCTTATTAAACTTCAATCTGACAACAAAGAATATATCCATAGAATACTCAAATTCTTCTGAGCAGAGAATTCTATCAAATATCATATCAATAAAAAGGCAATTTGTTCGTAGAATTGAAACTTTTTTTGCAGAGAATGATTAAACAGTCGTGGGCAGAGATAGTTATTCTACTCGAATAATATGGCTATAGTCCAAATTCGACTTCGTCTCGTCTGGTAAACCTCATCTTCGTGATTAATAGCCACCATAATATGCTCGTTGAATAATTTACTATTTTGTTAGCTTTAAGCTAAGTTATTCAGGAAATAATATAGGGGAAGGGTGCCCGAGATGATCCCCTTAAGCAAGAATTGACGTAATACCTTAGTTTTTTCGAGTGGAGTAAAAATGAAAACGAAGACTCCTTCTAGAAGTATCCATCTTTGTATTGGCCTACACGATATACAGGGTCTTTCACGAGGAACCTCACCCATATTTATACGGGAAACTACTGAACGTATTTTCATGAAATTCAGCACTTATGAGTATTTCACGATGCTGATGAAATCTAAAATATTTTCAAGGCATGAGCACCTCCGGTTTTTCCGGAAATGACGTCAACTTCCGTTTTTCAAATTAGAACACCATTTTTTTATTGCAGAAATAGATTCCTTAGAAAATTTCAAGTTATTTTGATGTAACATTTTTCAGTTTTGGTTGGAAAATTCTCTCTGAGCGGGAAAATTCGAAAAAAAAATCGAAAATAGAGCTCCGCTGGAACAAGAATAACTTCGAGGTTTTTGGATGGAAAATTTTCATTTTTGGGATTTTTCAAGATGTAAGATTGATGTATCCACTTTTAAAATCGAAATCGCGATTCATGATACAGGGGGTGAAAAAATCGCTTTCAAAGTTAGGGATGACAAAATCGTGAAAAATCATTTTTTTCAAATTAGAACCCCATTTTTTATGGCAGATATTGAATCTACGTTAAAAATAATGTGAGTGTATGCATCACACCCTTGCCCTAAAATGGATATTTTCTGAGTTAATATCCACTTTAGGGCAAGGGTTCAAATTTTTCGTTCAATAGTCGCTTTTATAACCTATACGAATGTCATGGTCTTCAAATGGAAAAATAATCATATTAGGAAGCCACAAACATAAAAATCGTTGTTGTGAACCATTCACAATAACAGTAGCATAATCTTAAAGGTAACCTTATCTTAGATTAAGAGGTCACAATTTATATTTTTCACTGTGAATGTCGACTGTTCGCTTGCACCGAAGTAACAATATGAATGAGGCGGGAGGGTGTTGAGGGCTACGTAATGGCGTAGAATGCAACCTGATGGCGTTTTTCATAAGCTTGTAATCGAAAGGGATCATCTTACCCAATGGGATCAACTCGTTCACCTTTCCCTACCATTCAACCTATAAATTCAAACGCATTGAACTTTCACAATGTTCTTTGCGTGACCGAGTGCGAAACTGTGTTTTTGGCAAATATTTATTGTGATTAAATTCTTGTGTTTCATACTTATATCAAAATTGAGTTCGAAATACATATTATCATAATCAATCGATTAAATAGGCCTCATCATAAAAGTTATAAGATAATATGATTGGTTGAATAATCTAACTATTATTTGCATGGGTTCCTCTGTTTTTTACTGTTTACCTTATAACTATAATATACACATTTGATTGTTTCGATTTATTGCTCGAGTATAACTACACAACTCGAGTTTAGCGGAGGTATCTCATTCGAGCTAGTATAGGTACGCAAAATTACTTGAATAAATTTTTCATGTTTTCTCATTTTTCGGAAAAAAAATGGTAGTGTTCTTTGACAATGAACAATAATATTGATGAAAACCACAGACTGCGTCCTTGTCTCGACTTAAATCGAATTATTTCACATTGAAATAATTTCTGAAGGAAATCAATCTCAAATAATCATCATGTAATATGTATATGTAAGTACATTTATATGAATTACACTTTGAGTAGGTTCCCCCGATAAAGTAAGAAATATACTTGCGGGTATTCTATGAAAAATAATCGTGGTCAAGGTGTCGCGATCGAACTTTATGACTCATAGCCCTGAGGTCGCTCCGTTTTACGGATGACAAGGTAAAGTTCTTCAATTTGAATTCTATATAGGTCAATCGCAATTATTTCAGAGGTGAATCTGGAGCGGAAACTTGAGTACCGATAAAAGTGGACAGCCTTGCCCTTCTTCACAGTTTCATGTGAATAAACTTTTCAAGATCCCAAGTTCTAGTTTAACATGAGATAAAAACTTATATTTCAAGTACATTCACGGAAATAATTTCCAAATAAATTCCACTTAGAAGTAACCGTGTGTACTTCTAACTTTGTCATCACAAATTTTTTCTCTCGAACCTTTTTCTGGGATGATAACATTCCACAATCTAAAAAAATCAATAAATAAAATTCAGTAAAAGAAATGCAAGATCCATTTCGTCTACGAATGAAAATCACTAAAAACAGAAATTGGAAAAAACACCTTCCAGAACGAAACAGAAAGAACACAAAAAGCCATGAAAAAATAATACTTAACTATACGAATTCCCGAAAATCGAAATTTCAGAAACTGGTATGACTTTCAACTCCGAACGACATCTTCAATTACATTTAGGTATTTGGCATTGTTTGAACGCCCAAAGGTGTTACTTCGCGCGAAGACTGAGACCAGAGACCGAGACCGAATTCACTAGTTGACTATTTTCCTAAGGCCCCTGCGCCTCAAGCTGAGTGTTCAAGATAAGCTTATTTGTCTTTATTTATACAATGGTAAGGATAAGCTTAGCTAAGCTTGTTGGTGTTCGGTGCATACATGCATAAGTGATCAGTTCGCTTTCAAGACAGACCTTTAGACCTGCGATATTTTGATAATTTATAAACGTTGCTGAGTCGTGAACTTCAGTAGGATGAAAATGTTTACCTTACGATTTTGTTATGTCCCTATTGAAAAACTAGAAATATTTTAACAAACTGCACTCAACTCAAACATTGAAACAAACCATAATAATTTTTGTATCGGCTTTCTGTCATTTTGACAAAAACCCAAAAAACGTAATCTCCTAATTGCATGCATCATGAAGATGATTCCCTAAATACATAGAGAAAGGCGAATTACCTAATTGATTCGAGTTAATTTTCAAATAATGCAAGGTGAGATATTGTTCAATTTGTTCGGATCGACCTTCACTTAGGCTATTTTATTGATGGGATATTTCGCTTGGCTGGTCAGATTCAAGGTGACCGCAGTTAAATTGAACTGGGTAATTAACGATCTCAAATTCGCTTTCAACAGTACCTTTCAAAATTGAATATGCATTACTGAAACTACAATTGTATTCTAATTGGCAACTGCTCACGCGGAAGTATATCGTTCAATTTTAAAATCATTGAAATGGGTCTAGTACTCTAGTAACTTCTTTCGAAGTACAATTCACATTCCAAATAATTCTTGAAATTGTTTATTTATGGTTCAGAAATTTAAAATGTGAATAATTGGTTCGAAGGTGAAAACACAACTGGTGAATAGATACACAACAACAAAAAATTGAAAGAAAGAAATTTCGACAGCTGTCCAAAAAATTGGTCATAAAACTAATGCAAATTGGAAAAACACATAATGAGAACCTGTTTATTCGTTTCAGAACCTTCTACTTAAACTTGTTCAACAATATTTAATTTTGTGAAATTGAAATTTGATATTATTTTTTTTTAATCGTTCGGCATCGACTGCTAGGGCCATTAGCCGTGTTCAATATTATTATTTGACATATTTAATTTTCAAGATTGAGCCAATTCATTATTTCTTATGAATAGTTTTCCACTTGTTTGACCGCAATACTAAAAGTTTATGTCCCGAAATCGTATAATATGTAATAAGAGAACTGAGTAGGTGGTAAACAAGTGGAATCTTGATTGTCTACATCTTTGCTTGAAAAGGCAAAATGCCATGCGCATCTTGGACGACTTGGAATTAATATGGAATTATGAGTAGATTAGCACTAACACTCCAGAGGCAGATTTTGACTATCGGAAATAATCGAACCTCAACAAATCCTTCTTCTTCATTCTGAAATGTTGAAATGGGCAGTAGAATCATAACATCTTCTCACAAATGTGACAGCATATGCATATTCTGTGCACGGAAATATTTAAAAAACATACTTTGTTTGGCTAAAAAATTATATTTTTTCATTGAACATATTTATACGGCGGAGTCAGTCTCCTCAGATTTTTTTTAAAATTTGGTTAATATAAAAAACTTCGAAGACAAGAATAAATAAATTAACAAAAAATTAACAGTACTCTTTTTCCATCGTCAAGCTGCTTGAATTTCATTTAGACTCTTCATTGGATGAACGATGAACTCAACAAGAAATTTATGAATAATTGATATTGTTGGCGAGGTATCATCAGGAATATTCTCATCCGAACATTATATTTAATTAATCAGATTGCACTTGCTCTTAATAACTTTTTAATCGAATTTACTTGGACGTCCTTAATTCCGTTGAAGAATATTTTCCTAGTATCTACATAGAAACTCGGCTTCCTATCGAAAAGAATGAGTGAAATTGGAAACTAATCAGGAGCATTATTGAATATTGGAACTTCATAATCAATAATGGACATGAAGGATGATTCAAATCATTGCTCTGGTAATATCGGAAGAAAATAATGCCCATATTGATTTGTCAATTTCCAATTTTCTTGTTGATTTGGAAGGTATAAAATGAAAGCTAGAATCTAAACAATATCGAACATATTACACAAAGTAACAAAGCAAAATTTCGATTTACTTGTATTTCATCGTGAAAAATACGGAAAAAGACAAATAGAAATAGATTATAAAAAAGCATAATTCGAGGAAATCAATTGATAACTATAAAAATACAATGAAAATGAAGATCACGTCCTTTAGTTGGACCAACAAAATTGATGTGAGAAACTAACTAACAGAGATGTAGTTTCCGGAGTACACCACCAGGTGGCACCACCACAGCAAGACAATGACTTACCGGTTTCTGGCTTGTTAGCTTTTTGAGAATACCCCAGGATGAAGCGTTTAGACATTTGCCCTCTAGGTGGAATAACACTGTACGGGGTGGGCAAAATTCGTTGTCTACTGAGGGAATCTCGAAAACTAGAGCATCTAGAAGAAAATGGAGAACACATTCTCGAGCTCTTTCTTCCTGAATAATCCAAATTTGAAAACAGACCCGACCTAAAATAGATTTTGAGTTATGAGCGAAAATTGAGAAATTGTCATTTTCAATAATTCTGAAAAACTCGCTCCTTTGAACTCTTATTGGAAATCTGTTGTTACATTCTACAGGCACTTTTTTAGAGCAGTATAAGGCTATATGGCACTGATGACGGCTAACAAGCCAGAAACCGGTATGTCATTGTCTTGCTGTGGTGGTGCCACCTGGTGGTGTACTTCGGAAGATAGATCTCTGCTAGTCTATTTCTGATATGGAAATAGATCTACACAAATATTGAAAATGGGTCACACTATTGATCTGAGGTCAGGAGCTTCTGAGCGCTCGTTCATGTAGCTTGTAATAACGAAGTTCCACCTTGAAGATAGATTTGCATTGAAGGATCCAAAGAAATTTTTTTTATATGTCGAAAAAATTCTACAGCAGTTGTTAAAGAAATACTTATTTCATCTGTTGTTACAGATATACTAGAAATATTTATCCCATTATTTACTTCTCGGTATTCGATTTGTGAATTTTTTGAAAATGTCTAAACATTGACATTTGAGCTCCGTTCTTATTTAACATAGGTCCAAACTATTCCAACACTCTTCATAAGCTACTGTAACATAGCAGTTTTACTTAAAATCTCCATACTAGGTAGGTCTCTTCTGTGTGTTGATGTTCTTGCATTTCTTTCGACATGTACCTAACCGTTTCTAGCTCTCGAAGAAGAAGGGAAATGCCCTTCGAAACGTCGGCTTAGTTGGAATTTTTGAAAATAAAGTTCCTGTTAATCTTTCATTTACTCTTCATAAGTATTTATTTTTTATTTCAGTTCATTATTATACCATGCTTTTTCTAATCTACAATGTTGAAAGGCCTTCTTTATTATTATTATCATAATCTCAGAACACTTGAATGAAAGTATGTATGGTTACTCCATTCACTTTTATAAAGTATCGCGGTTGGCCATGATTTAGGTTTATCAAGTTTTTTCACTAACGGACGCAGGTTGGTACTCGTGAAAATCAAGCGACATTGCCAAGTCTACTTTCTATTTACTCTATTTCAACTTTGTAAATGGAGTTAGTTCTTCGAAGATTGAACTATGGCGCAGGTTTCGTAGAACTACTACATTTTCATGCTGGAGTATTTCAAGTTGTGCAAAAATGTAATTAAATGTCTTCTAAATTAACATAATATTTCCTCAAATTCATTTATTTCCCAAAGTAAATGAACTTTTTGATAAATACGTAATTAATACGATTTTTTAGCAGAAACGACAACGTTGTGGGCGTATTTGACAGTGCAATGACCATAACCTAACATTTTCAAAATGTACGCGGTGAATCGTGTCAAAATTTCATGGCAAACCGCGATACTTTATAAAAGTGAATGGAGTATACAGACAAACGTGAATTATTCTCTGAATGACCAATTCCACGTTCACTCCAAAGTTTCATTGTTTATGGTGACTCAACGAATTACAGGTGAATAAAATTGAAATAGAGCCCTTACAAAGAACCCATGAATTATAAAAAAACACCTGCGAAGGTCGGTTAATCGGCATGCAGTTCCGGTCGTCCGTTTCCTTCAACTATGAATTCTGTAATTGAAGCGACAATGACCAGACGACAATATTGTAAGTATCAATCATGATGGTAGACAAAGGAACTGTGGAAGTATTTTAGGTGGGGCACTCGTTCTTAAGTGGGTAATTACATCTTTGATTGTAATTTATGAATGTTTATCTGTTATTAGAATTGATTTCAATAGAATGATATTCACGCTGGAGGAGGTACTTATACGAAAAGGACCCCGCACTTTTTTATGTAAAGTGGCGACCGGTCGAATTTTCTGGAAGTTTGTTATGTTGTTGTACCCGACTCAGTGACCAAAAAAGTCTATGGGTCCAACACAATCCTATGGCTAGTTTTCCAAATACGGGGTGTTAAAGTTGAAAATGGCCCAAATTTTCGGATTTATTTTTTAATTATTAAGAGTTAGATTGAATTTCTGTTGCATACACATTACTACATGTTCTAGTAATGAAATTAGTGGATACGTATGATCAAAAATATCTATATTTACAGGGTGACTAACGAATATATGACGGTAGTTTTTTGCCAAAATTCACTTTTTCTACTGTGTCTGTGACGTCAGGAAGGCATATTTTTGAAATGTTCTCTTCGATTTTTACAGAGAGAACCACTAGACATAATCATTTTTTTAATTTCAAGAAGTTAAATCAGGAGAAATCAGAAAGAAAAGCCAAGAAGATAAATTGAAAAATAAGAAAGAAAAGTCAAGAAGATCAATTAGAAAAAATCGGAAAGAAAAGTCAAGAAGAGAATTGAAAAAACAGGAAGAAAAGTCAAGAAAGAAATTGGGGAAAATAAAGGAAGACAAGAAAGAAAAACGAGTACTAAAAAGATTCATACTAGAAAACAGGAATATAGTGAAAGGACAATTATAATAGATATAAGTGAGTTTAATTTTATTTGGGGGATAGAATAAGTTGTTTATTTTTTTTGTATTTGAATAAGGAAGTTAATATAATTGTTGAATTTGATATAAATTTAAATTTTTCAGTTTAATTTGGACCCTCAATTGAGATAGAAATACCCGCGGGCATATCAAAATTGAAATATTTTTAATTGATTTGTTAGATTCCAAATTCATATTATTCGGAATATAAAGGCTCACATAAAAGGAATCATAACAGTATCTACTAACGAAAATAAGAAAACATTTTTGGTAGCATGGGTCCTTATTTCGAGAAACAGAATTTTGAAGTGGGAAAAAATATCTAGTTTTTCGCAATAATTACAAAATGGCTAAATATTTTACAGTGGACAGTGCAATTAAAAAAAGGGAACTTTTCATGTTTCTTGTTCTGAGTCGATACTCCATCGCCTGTTACGATTTTTAAAAATGACGAATTACACATAGCAATATTCAATCGCATCATTGTAGAGTATTTTATGAGAATTTTGTGAAATTTTGGAGATTTCTTACAAAATGTACAGATTGGTGAAAGGCTCTCAAGTTCTCCGCAAAAGCAGCAGTAGTTGCTTTACCGACATCTGCAGGATGTTGAGGAACTGTGCTCGTTGAATATCATGCGTATGGTGAGGCAATATCCAAAATTCACATTCAAATACACAACTATCCACCCTATGTGTGCGATGACAATTCTACCGTATCATTTCATTCCCATGGCATTGACTATGTATGAATGTTATAGAGGACAATTAATTATTTCCGACAATAGACTGGAACAACACCTCAACATTTTTCATGTCATTGGTACTCCTTCGCGCGGGTCCGGGGTCCTTTCAGGTGTCCATACATTTATTTCCTTATTGAATGAAAATTCAAATCATTGTCTATTGTGTATATTGTATAAGAACGAGTGATTATAAAATCCAGATCGAAAACACGTCGAATATGACACGAACTCTTTGTATATTCCGATTTTTTTATAGATACTCGAGTATAACTAATGAATAATTCAGGTTCAAATGGAAATGATTGAGCAGATCTAAATTTTCGAACCGTATGAATAATAATCGGAAATCAAACTGTCTAGATTCTTGTGATTTTCTAATTTTCAGGCCGAAAATGGTCTTGGACTCACCGAAAAAAATTTCGTGTCAAATTCATTGCCTGTCCGACTGTGAAAACTTTCGTGAAAAACCTGTATTCTTGAAACCTGTCCATATGTTTTGTTCGGAAATGGACGAAATCGGTCCTATGGTTCCAGAGCTATTGATAGGTATTTGAAATTGTTTTTTCCTATAAACTGTGAAACTGAAACTCGCAAAAAGCTGTTCAATAATGAAAGCTTCCATCATATAGGATATTGAAATTTGAATTCAATAGGATAACTATTTTTTGAAATATTGGTGAAATAACATTTCAAGAATCGATAACTCCGAAACCCTCGGTCCGATTATGCCCATTTACAAAAATAAGTGAGGCTTTTGGAGGTCGAAGGTAACCTTGAAATTTCAAGGCTTTTTGGCTCTTCTTTCGAAAGTTATCGTCTTCAGGACCGAATAGATGGATGGAATCAAATTTAATCAGGATCATCGGTGAGGAGCATCCTCTCTTTGCCTACATACAAGGTGGATCTACTAACAAGGTGGATCTACTGACAAGGAGGATCTGCTTTTACTGAATGTTTATACTGATTACACCTAGGTCTCCTGAGGAGACCCCTCTGAAACTACAAGCTTCGGAGCTTGTAACTTGTACGAGTTCGGAGAAGCAGTTGTGTTCTGTGTAGGCTTTGTTACTGTGTCCTTACGCCGCCTCAGGCACAGCATGGTTAATTTTCGACCCAACAGTGTAATGGTGGCCCCCCACCGATACTAGAAACTTTCTTTCCTAGCCTCGGGATTGAACTCCGACTTTCCGCGTTAGAGTCAATCACCCTAACCACTGGGGCACTACATCTACTAACAAGGTGGATGAACAAGTGTGAATGACTCATGCCCCTAAAAGTGAGGAAGAAATTTTATATTTCGCAAAACAGTTAACATCTTATAGAAAACCTGATGTCCAAAAATCTATAATGGTACCCAGAAGTTCATTCTTCTGTAACTTAAAAACCTACAGTGGTGCTTGGGACAGTGAATGGTCACAAATTGGAAAGTTTATTAGTATGTAATATGTGATTTCAGAATAATTTCAATTCTTCCACAACTCCAAACATTTATGGTATTTTCATCAATTGTGCCAATGCAGGGTGTTTTTTCTAAGTGTTTCATTAGAAGTATTCGAGAAACATAGCCTATACTTTGAAATAGACGAGCATACCACTGAATTCGACTGAGCCAAACCAAATTCAGTGGTATGCTCGTCTATTTCAAAGTAGGCTATGTTAGGAAGTGTCATTCTTACTTATTTTTATTGATCAAACTCTATGCGAAACGAGCAATAATAAGAAGGTACACTAGAATGATATATCAAAGGTCTGTTCTTCATTTTCGCGAATGTGACGAATAAACAAAGCAGATAATGAATGAAGACTAAATAAAAGAATTAAGTTTAAAACTGACATATTCTAACTATTGACATAACCTACTAAAAAATTATCTCAATAAACCTGATGTTTAGGCAAAGAAACCTGGCTTTAGTCGTGAAATTCGAATTTTATTCAATATCGGCAAAACTACTGATTTTAAATACATGAAATGTTTGCAACACTCTTACTAGTTTTTGACAAGCAATCGATCGGAATCAAAAAACAAGCTATAATAAAAAAATCATTTTTTAAGACAAGCTTTTATAATAACAACACTCCGCCATTTTGAAGCCGCCATCTTGAATTCCTCAATTTTGAAAAATCTTAATTCCCGACCCAGAAAACCCCCAGATACCAATTTTGAATAGAATCGGATCATAATTACAAAACTCGTCCGCCATATTGTAGCCGCCATCTTGAATTTTTCAATTTTGACGGAAGAATCATCATTGTCGAACCCAAAAACCCCCAGATACTAATTTTGAATGGAATCGGATGATAATTACAAAACTCATCCGCCATTTTGGAGCCGCCATTTTGTTTTTTTCTATAAAAAATATTTCATGATGCATTGTCACCAGAATTATGTACACCTGCCAAATTTCAAATCAATCGGACGATTAGAAGTGTGTCATATTCAACTTGCAAGATTTGATTACAGACAGACACCGGGACAGGTGAAACTAAATAAAAGCTTTTAATTATATGGTTCCCATTCGAAAAAAAATGAGATTTCATAGTTTTATTGAGGCTCACTTTGAAGCTCTGTTTCAGGCACCCTGTATAATCTTTCCTCATGATTTATACAAGAAGCAGTATCATCAGCGTACTTTCTCTTTTTCCACAATGGCGAAAGAAAATTCCCACAATGAGGGATTTTGGAGATATAAACACTAATTTGAGACACTCTTTCTGTCAACAAATTTGACAATCAGGCTATAACTCAACAATCGCTTGATGTGGTTGGGCATATCATACATCAAATCATTGCAGAATTAAACGAAGAATTCAAATATGTATGAATATACAGGGTGTTACATTTGAAATGACGAAGTTCGCATTCGTTTCCGTTAGAACCGGAAAGTAGAATCCGCTTGAAAATAATTTTCGATTCCAGTTCATGTACTCTAAAACAAAATACAGAATCTTCAATTCGTATCGAAATTACTTCCTCGATTACTTCTAATGAAACACCTAAAAAAATCACCCTGTATATTAGTTGGAAAATTTTCTGTTCGTAGATGAATTTGGGGCAGGTTTCAAAAATATTAAGGCTAACAAGTCTACAACGTGAAATTATGGTATGAAAATGAGTCAATTTGAGAACTGGATACATCACAGTATTGTTATTCATATTGGGTAGAATCAATTGCCTGCTACAAGGCCAAGATATGAAAGGCAAAATTGATACTCTGCTCCAATTAGTCTTGCACTGAGAGGAAACTGAAATATCATCCATTATTGTGTTGAATCTGATATTTTAGAAGAGCAATTTTGGTAGACAATAATAAGGATGCATGTAATCAGAACAAAGAACAGTGTGGGAGAGAAGAAACACTGATATATTGAATACTGAAGAGATAACGGATATAGTAAAAGACCTCTAGTTCGTCTTTTGAATCTGGACGTTCGCGATATTGAGGATGCATGTACACAGTTTTCGCGATTGTTTAATCAGAATTTACCATAACAGGACCTGAGCCAGTAAGCGGAACGTGAAACGCATAGAAGGTTAAAATTTAATGAACGAAGCTAAAAAATGTGAGGTGCCTGCAGAGTAGACTAGAACAGGCTGTTGAACTGCTCCTATCTTAGAATGATTCCATGAATTGCATTCTATCGCTATCCTTTTGCTGTCTCAAAATACTGATAATGAAACACTATGATTAAATGATGGCATCATTTAATAAAACATTAGAACATTAGAACCTTATAGTCAAGCTTCAAGCAGAGGCTGCTAACCTTTGGCTTTTGCTTTATGAATTTGTTGTTTCTGTAATCCTATAATAAGTCTGTCAGGCTTCACCTGTCATGGAATCTTTCAATATTTTGGTGTTCTGGAAATGATTTCACTGACTAGATAATTTTCCAATGCGAAGCACAGTTTTCAGTGCAAAAAATAGGAAGCATTTCTTGACGACCACTGACAACGAAGAAGGAAATTCCTTTGTGCCCGACAGCGGTTGTCTGGCAATATCCTGACCGTTGAAAACATACAGGGTGTTTCTAAATTGGAGGTGAAAACGAAGAGGGGGGATGCCTTGCATCAATTTAAGGAACATGGCACTTTACGAGATACAGGGTATTAATGCTTGAAGTTTTTTCTCATATCTGCATTTCACAGGATATTCAACTGAAATTTCACATAAATAATACAATCGAGAATTTACACCATGTGACATGCCAATTTCGATTGCATATCATCCACCGGATGATATTTTTTCTGGAACACTGTCTCCATTTTCACTCCAGAACTTTTTTTCGGTGAGCCGCTGTTAGTTTCAAAAAGTGTAAAATGAAGCTTTGTTGTTATACTTAACTTTATGGTCTCTTGTAGTTTTGTCGTATCTGCTACCTATTCCTAAAGAGGAATTTTCAACGATTTTCTCTAATACCTAATACTAATTGTCATAAAAATACAATGAGAAACGTTTGCGACCCCATGTTTACGGGGCTTATTGGAAATATTTCCTCAATTCATTTGCAAGATATAGACTCTGTCTAACGGTTACATCAAGTTTTTGTGGCTATCCTTCGATAATCATCTATCTCATATCTGCCAATAGATGACAAAAGAAGTCATAAATAAATTAATTGGTCTCAAGTCCAACACAAACCACTTTTTGGCGTTGACGTTGAGAATCGCCTACTGCATCTAGCAAGAACTCGTTGTCTGACAACCAAAATAGGTATGTCTACAAACTTCGACCGCTTCGCTATATGAGTTGGTTGCTTTCTACATCTTTGGTTATGAAAACGAATATGGCATTGTGAATCGTAACAGTCAACATTTTTCATTTTTCATTTGCGTTAGTCAGGTTGATTACTAAACTTGCGGCCATTCATTTAGATTCTATTTGTGGTTGATGCAGAGGAATAGATTGCCCGACAATTGTAAAAGGACGCTTTCACCGGTTGTATGAAAGATATTTTGATTTTTTAATTATTGTTGCTCCCTCGGGATATCAAGAGCTATAGAAGTGAAAGCTTTTATGACTCTGGTAATGATTAAAGTATCGTGTACACTGGCTGGGTATGGTGAGAGAACATTTTTCATCACCTCACCTGCGTGTTTCTCTTTCCCTAACATTATTTGAGATAAATCAGAAAAAGGCATTGTATCCGATATGGCATAAAATACTTAACCTAGTGAGTATATTGATTCATTATGAATATAGTTGAAATTTATCGGAGTTTGCAAAATTTCTATCTTTAGAGAGAGAGAGAGAAAGCCACTTTATATTGAAAAAAAATCAAATGTCTTCCTCTTTAGATTCAAATATAAAGGAATAATACTGGATTTCCATGCATCCGTCATCCGATGATACGATCGTCCTATCGTCGTTGTGATTGGCAGAAATTTTCAATTTTGAATATTTCTACCAATCACAACGATGATCGGAATATTTCTGCCAATCACAACGACGATCGGACGGTCGTATCATCGGATGTCGGATGCATGGAAATCCAGCTTAATTCTTCTGAGAGAAATTTATTAGATGTTCAGGAATTAATTATTATAATATTATCATAAAAATTAATAAAACTAAAAATATCGATAGCTCCAATAGTATTGAACTAAGCCAATATAGAAATAGGGGAAATGCCTACCCCATACACGAGAGGAAAAACTTCCATATCCGTTTTTGTAAATCATCGAAAAATTTGTAGATTACACAACAACAAGGGTTTAAAATAATAACGGAGAGTCTATCACACTCTAATGAAATACTAAAACAATGAATAATGAAACAGAAAGAACAACCGTTGATTGAATGCTCATAATATGTAAAATTGTTGATGAGTCTCAAATCGCAAACGTGATTTTCAAATGAGAAACCAATGTTTTCCTTTCTATGATTTCACCAACTCCTTATTTTTCCAACAAAGCGGTTTTCACACATCTTGCCTGTTTTAAATTCAATACCTATTCAAGGTGTCACGGTGAGATGAATAGGATATGCAGACTAAAAACAAACACATTGCTCCTCTGAAATTTACGTCTCCATTCGACACAGTACGTGGTTCAGGAAAATGGAAATTTTGCACTTTCTAAAATACATTACAGGGATTCATGTCACTCAACACATTTCGAGATAAATAAGGCTGATGTTTCCAATTCGACGGTGTTTTACCAAATATGAAATGATATGTTGATCGAAAAAGTGAACATAAGTTGAAATTTTCGGGATACACATTCTTTGGTGACATTCGATATACCTACAGGGTATATCCTGAATCGGTCAAAGAAATTAGACATTATGATTCATTTACTTACGAATGTAGGAAGTTTTGCAGGGGAGGGGTATTAAAATTTTCAACCAAGAGCATAGTCCTATTTATAATCTTCATAAAAAAACTAATGTCGGTGTCACATCGTTTCAGTGTTGGATGATATTTTTTGTGAATGTGCGTTTTCAAAGAGTTGATATTTTCCTGTGGAAAATGTTTGAAATCATTGACACCAGAGATTTTTGTATATTTCAGTCGAGCTTGAGGTTACCTATCCAAAACTTGATAATTTGCCGAGGGGCAAACCGCTGACAAAAATTTGTACACCATAATCCCGTCCAACCAGAATTCCATGGGAATCCCTAAGAATTCCACAGGAATCCCGTGGAATTCTTAGGAATCCCGTGGAATTCTTAGGAATCCCGTGGAATTCTTAGGAATCCCGTGGAATTCTTAGGAATCCCTTGGAATTCTCAATAATCCCGTGGAACTCTTAGGAATCCCGTGGAATTCCAAAGGAATCCCGTGGAATCCCTAAGAATTCCATGGAATCCCTTAGAATTCCATGGAGAAATGATATTTAGTATCAATTGTCCACAATTATTTCATTCTTGACAATTGTACCCTATTGAACACGCTTTTACATCAACTTCACATGTGTATTATTTGTTTGTAACCGACTCTTTTGAACTTGATTTTTGTCTATTTTCTAATGTCAAATTCAATTCAAATTTCGTATAGGTAGGTACTCATGAAGAACTGATGAATATACAGTAATTCGAACAGCACGTTCCTTTTTCAAATTTTCAGTTGGGTTTACTATTAGAGCGTGTGGTTCAATTTAAAAAAATATCCATTCTATATTCATTCATTGCATTAAGATTTTCAGAAATGGGGTTCAAATAGGTCCTTTCTCTGTGTTAAGCTAATTCTGTCCAAATTTCTTGGAAATTCGGGAGTAAAAGTTCATTTATATAAAAAAATAGATATGTAATGGAGGAAGAATGAATAAACCCATAAATTGATACTTTTTCTTCGTACTCCAACTCTGTTGTCAGAATGTCTATAAAGTTAGCAGTGCCACGTGCGAGAAAATCAATAAAACCTATAGCATTAATTGTCGAATAATTGTCGAGAATTTGTCGTGAAAGAAAAAAAAATGTCGCGTCATTAGTTTGTTTTCTACGGGGTGGCTTTGCTTAACTTAACGTTAAGTTAGCAGAACCACTTTCTCAATATCGACCAAATATCATGAAAATAATTATCGAGTAATTGTCGAAGTCAATATGAAGTACAAAAAACACAAAAAATCCATTCCTTCTTGTTCATTTTACGTCTTTTTCCACGAGTTCGAGATATTTCTATAATTATCGCATTTTTGGCAACAGCGCATTCGTATTTGACTTTTTTTCTATTGCATTAATTGTCGAATACCTGCCTCGAATTTGTCGTGAAAGAAAGAAAATTGTCTCGACCTTCGTTTTTTTTACTAGGTGACTTTGCTAACTTTATATTAATTTAGCAAATATTATCACGATGATCATAAAAGATTGTCGGGCAATTGTCGATGTTCAAATAGATTGAAAAACACGCAAAAGATTTAATCTTTCTAGCAATTTCCACTCCATTTTCTCGCGATTTTCCTATATTTCTGAAAATATCGCATTTTTGGAAACAGCGCATTCGTTTTTGACTTTTTTCTATTGCATTAATTGTCGAATGCCTGTACCGAATTTTTCGTGAAAGAAAAAAAATTGTTGCGTCCTTAATTTTTTTTCTACGGAGTGGCTTTGCTAACGTTAAGTTAGCAGAACCACTTTCTCAATATCGACCAAATATCATAAAAATGGTTATAAATAATTGTCGAGTAATTGTCGAAGTCCATATGAAATAAAAAAAACACAAAAAATCCATTCCTTTTAGTTTATTTTACGTCTTCTTCCTGCGAGTTCGAGATATTTCTGGAATTATCCCATTTTTGGCCACAGCGCATTCGTTATTGACTTTTTTTTATTGCATTATTTGTCGAGTACCAACCTTGAATTTGTCGTGAAAGAAAAAAATTTGTCGCGACCTTCGTTTTTTTTTCTACTAGGTGGCTTTGCTAACTTTATATTAATTAAGCAAATAGTGGTCGAATATCATCACAATGATCATAAATGATTGTCGAGTAATTATCGATGTTCAAATGAAGTAAAAAACACACAAAAAATTTTATCTCTCTAGCAATTTCCAATTCATTTTCTCGCGATTTCCCTATATTTCTGGAAATATCGCATTTTTGGCAACAGAGCATTCGTTATTGACTTTTTTTTAATGCATTAATTGTCGAATACCTGACCCGAATTTGTCGTGAAAGAAAAAAAAATTGTCGCGTCCCTAATTTTTTTTCTACGGGGTGGCTTTGCTAACTTTATATTAAGTTAGCATGACCACTTTCTCAATATCGACCAAATATCATAAAAATGGTTATAAATAATTGTCGAAGAAAAAAAATTAAGGACTCGACAAATTTTTTTCATTCACGACGAATTCGGGACAGGTATTCGACAATTAATGCAATGGAAAGAAAGTCAATAACGAATGCGCTGTTGCCAAAAATGCGATAATTCCAGAAATATCAGGAAATCTCGTGAAAAAGGCGTGAAATAAACTAAAAACGAATGGATTTTTTGTGTTTTCTTTTACTTCATATGGACTTCGACAATTACTCGACAAAAATGGTCATGGGCGCCCGCAGAAATCCGCAAAAATTTTTCTCAGGGGGGGCCAAATAAAGAATAGAGAGCAATATTGAGGGTGTTGTGCTGTAAAACAATGAGGCCATCAAAATCTCAGGGAGGCCCCCCCCTGCCCCCCCCCCCCCTGCGGGCGCCGATGAAAATGGTTATAACCATTTTCATGATATTTGGTCGATATTGAGAAAGTGGTCAGGCTAACTTAATATAAAGTTAGCAAAGCCACCCCGTAGAAAAAAGATTAGAGACGCGACAATTTTTTTCTTTCACGACAAATTCAAGGTAGGTATTCGACAATTAATGCACTCGAAAAAAAGTCCATAATGAATGCGCTGTTGCCAAAAATGGGATAATTCCAGAAATATCTCGAACTCGCGGGAAAAATCCGTAAAATAAACTAAAAGGAATAGATTTTTTGTGTTTTGTTTACTTCATATGGACTTCGGCAATTACTCGACAATTATTTATAACCATTTTCATGATATTTGGTCGATATTGAGAAAGTGGTTCTGCTAACTTAACGTTAAGTAAGCAAAGCCACCCCGTAGAAAACAAATTAAGGACGCGACAATTTTTTTACTTTCACAACAAATTCGGAACAGGTATTCGACAATTAATGCAATAGAAAGAAAGTCAATAACGAAAGCGCTGTTGCCAAAAATGCAATAATTCCAGAAATATCACGAAATCGCCTGAAAAAGCCGTGAAATAAACTAAAACAACTAAGAGGAATGGAGTTTTTGTGTTTTTTTCACTTCATATGGACTTCGACAATTACTCTTGTCGAGTATTATTATTTATAACCATTTTCATGATATTTGGTCGATATTGAGATAACTTAACGTTAAGTTAGCAAAGCCACCCCGTAAAAAAAATTAAGGAGGCGACAAATTCTTTTCTTTCACGACAAATTCGGGACAGGTATTCGACAATTAATTCAATAGAAAAAAAAAGTCAATAACGAATGCGCTGTTGCCAAAAATGCGATAATTCCAGAAATATCTCTAACTCGCGGGAAAAAGACGTAAAATAAACAAGAAGGAATGGATTTTTTGTGTTTTTTCTACTTCATATGGACTTCGACAATTGCTCGACAATTATTTATAACCATTTTCAAGATATATGGTCGATATTGAGAAAGTGGTTTTCACGACAAATTCTCGACAATTATTCGACAATTAATGCAATAGGTTTTATTGATTTTCTCGCAAGTGACACTGCTAACTTTATTTTAATTTTTTTTTATTAATCATTTGAGAGTGACGGAAGGTAATGTTAGGGTTTCAAACATTGAAAAAAAGGGATCCAGCGCTGTCGAATTCTATTTTCGAAAGGATGTAGAATGTTGGAAAACGTGGAGCAAAAGAGTTGGAGAAATATTATTTATCCCCTCCCTGAGACATAATGGATGGATTCGTTTGAATCAGTCAAATCTAATCAAACTATATGGGTGTATTTGCCCTTGGAATCCCTAACGAATCCTTTGGAATCCCGTGGAATCCTGATGAATCCCGTGGAATCCTGTGGAATCCCGTGGAATCCCGAGGAATCCCGTGGAATCCCGAGGAATCCCGTGCTCTTGTACACCATAATTCCTCAGCGGTTTGCCCCTCGTAATTTGCCTAACATCTTCACTATCTAAATCAGAATTTCACATTTACCATTACCTTCAAGAAATATTCCAATTCTGTTCTTCACCACTTCATTGATATTACGCGGGAAAACTTGTCTTATTTTCGAAAATGGGTTCGGTATAATTCCAAGTATAGCATAATTTTGAAATTTGAATTTCAAGGTCTACTGAAATATTATACTCTGGCCGACAAAACCGATTCTTCATTCAGAAAAAGCCTTTCATTTTTCCAAGTTCGCGCCCTCAATTTTTCACCTAAAAGTTCGATTTTCTTCTAATTCTCCTGGAATTTCAGACAATTCTTTGCGATTTCAGACTTTCTGGAAGTCTTTTCAGTATTTCCATCATTTTTTGCATTATTTAAGCGCTTATCCAAATGGAATTTTTTTTTAATGGAAAATTGATTCGTCAAGGGCACTATAATGAATTTTCTAGAAAGAAATGATGAACAAGGTTTCGAAAATTGCAACTTCGATCAATCGACTACCTATTCTAATTCTGAGGGGCACCCTTGAGTGGAAAAAAACAGTTTCGAACAAGAAATGTTCCAGGTGATAGGTATGAAATTTCAGATATTTCGTTTCCCTTAATAAATTGTTCCATCGCCCACTTCAAGAACCAAGGATCTAACAAAAAAGTTTTTGATCTGATATCTTAATTAGGGCCCATTTTAGATGCTAGCTTGAAGGTCCAGGTGTTGTCAGTTCCAGATTTCCGAAAACACTTCAGGGAATGATATCATCAATTTCCATTCCTGAGCGACATGGGATCTATTTTGTTGGTGATCGAATTCAAGAAAATCGAGGGAATTCTAGACTTGCATATTTTCAAAAGCTTTTATAGCTCATCAATGGGCAGAAATTTTTACAGACTCGAAACAAATTACGGAACATAGTAATTTAACCGAAGAAGTGCGATTACTTCATGGGAAAGAAGAATAATGCCCACATCGTGCTTAATGGTATCTACACGTCTATGCGGTTTTATGTGTGCCGACCGTCAATTTGTCACACACGCTGTCAAGTAGAAAGTTTCGTTCTTAGCCGCCTATCCATATCTCCTCAACATAGTGTAATTTCATCATTACAACGCTGTAACAGCATCGACTTCGTTCTTTATTTTGCGATCCTCCATGCGTTACAACTAGGAATGGATTACTTTTATTTGGTCCGAAATTCGATATCATCAGAGGTGTATTAATACTTGTATTTTATTACTGGCGCTCAATGAAGTTTATGCATTTCGAAACTAACCAACTGTGTCAGATTGTTGTCCTTTCACCAATGTCCCTCAATATAATCCAGGATTCTATTTTATCTTCGTGGTATTGCTGAAAAAATAGATTTTGTTTTGTTTGAATGTTATTCGACTAGATGTCCTTGATTACTTGGTTTGATATTCTGAGTGTTGGAGCAGGTCTAGAAATATGTTACTAAATTCAGTGAACATATCAATCTTTCAAGGATAAGGGTATTATTTAGACAAAGATTTTCTGAAGGATCGAAGAATAATGTAAGAAAATCAAAAGTAAATTTCATACGAATTGGAAATTGTCGCAGACCAAACAATATAAATCATCCATATCTCAATCGATGGATAGGACAGGTGGACCTGAGTTCTGGCCTGCTCGATCACCAAATTTTAATCCTCTGAATATCAGTTTTTGGGACCATTTAGAAACATTGGTTTATGAGACTCTAGTCCAAGATATGGAAGACTCAAGAAACCACATTGTACTTTCATGTGGGGTTTTTCGAAATACACCCGGATTTTTTGACTGGGTAACCCAACCTATGAGACGACGTCTAGACTCTTGTGTAATGGCCGAAGGTATTCACTTTGAACATTTAATATGATCACAAATAGCAAAACCGAAGTATTTATCGATAATAGCTATCAAATTTGTTGGTTACATTCTATGAATATTTCCTACTTGGTATTTGTGATATCTTGCCTTAAATTTGGCCTTTCGGCTTGTACCTTCTACCTCAGTGATACTCAAAGTTTGTTCCACGGAACCCTAGGGTTCCGCTACCTGTAGCGGTTCCGCAAGAATTTAGAAAAAAAAATTGAAGAACAGATACATGCGGGTGATTCATTTTGAATACGGAGAAAAAGTCCTTTTTATCCCACAATCTTTATTAGTTGACGACTAGTTTCGAGACCTTCAAAATGGTCTCATTTTCATTTTGTTTTATGTGTTTTATACCACAATTTATTATCATTCGTCTTTTATTCTTGATCTTGTAGCTCTGACTTGAAAATGATACCATTTTGAAGGTCTCGAAACTAGTCGTCAACTGATGAAGATTATGGGATAAAGAGGACTTTTTTTCCGTATTCATAGAAAAAAAATCAAAACACCACCTTCTGTTGGAACGTTATGACTCCGCCCGCTGTGCGTATACTTGTGAGTGCTTTTTGTTCATCAAAAACGTCGACTCGAGTATTTTTGAGAATGTTCGAGATCGAGTCTAGGACCTTAGGACCATATGATACTAAAACCCACAAGAAAAGACCACTTGATGAACGAGTTTTGAATAGGTTGGCGCATGACGTCTCTACGTGACAAATGGCCCTTATTTTCAGAGTCGTTTTCTTGGATTCGCTTAATTCTTGCGTGAATATAATTTTCTCCTTCTGAATATTTGCAGAAATACCGTATCCGATCGAAAAGAAGTCAAAATAGTTGTTGATTATAAAATAACACTCGTGACAAATAGATGGGTAATCAAATAAACGAGAATATGTTTCGACTTTCAAATCAATTTTCTCAATTTTTTTTTTGGAATGATTTAATTGTTACAAAATATTATTGATATACACGAGAGAATTAGTATTTCAACTATAACGTATGGTAACATGTGGTAAAGTGAGTAATAATTAATAAGTGTTACATTGTTCTTTCAATACGCTTATTGATGAAGAATACACACTATTTTTTTATTGTAGGGTTCCGTCAAGTTTTTTGCTTGTAAAAAGCGTTCCGTCCCCAAAAAAGTTGGAGAACCGCTGTGACTACCTATTCAATTCGTGAAAAGTTTGAAATTGTTTGTTTTGTTACATTCATTTAATGTCTGCACCAGTTCTCAATGAAATTGTCTGCCTATAATGAACATATTCAAGGTCGGAGATAATTCCAGTCTCAAGGACAGCGTATTGTCTGTTGATATGATATTTTTCTTTCTCAATAACAGTGGACTTGAGCGGAAAACTACAAGAGACCCTATTCGTAAAGAATGGATCGAGATATCCAATTTTTTCTTCAATGCAAAATATCAATATGTAAAAAAGTTTCTTGAGAAACAAGTTCTAGGGGTGGCTTTTTCTACCCCTGGCAATCATATTGAAACCACCAAAATACTTTTCCTTCTCGCTTGCATTGAATGTCTTAATTTTAGTTTTGTCAGTTTTTTGGTATTGAAAAAAAATTTAAAACTGTTTTTCTGGCGCCATCTTCAAAGTGCAGTTACTCAGCCGGGGGTTGAGTTCTTGTGTCAACTGATATAATTATAAGCCTTTAGACTCAAATCTTAATGAAAAATACAGTTTAATGACGTTTGTGTAATGCCTAATTTCAAAGAACGACGAGGAATGGACAAACCTTGGTTTCTTCAACACTTTCGGCTAAAGCAGCAATATTCTCGGCTGTTCTTGAGCGACGTGCACAGGTTTCATTCTTCATATCACTAAATTGTCCCAACAGCTTCAAGTTTTCAACCAATTATTATTAAGTATTGCGGTTCGACAAGATGCTCCACGACGACTCAAAAATAATGGAGTTTTACGAACCGTCTCTGACAAATTTTCACCATTTTTATCGTGAATTTTAATAATTTTAATGCGTTTTTGGAGCGTGTATCGTTGTCAAATGTCTTAAAATGTTAGCTTCAATAGTGACATCTACCGAAATAGCCGGCTGTTCAAAATAACACCTTCATTCTGTGATTCGGCAACTGAACTAGAAGGTTGAACACGAATCACAGAAAGTTTTGAATTTTTTCTGAATAACTGTCGCAGGTACTGAAAATTACAAGGAATAGACCATAAATTGCATTTTGTATTTGGAATTCAAAGCAGCGCCCCACAAGAAATTTTAAGGTGAAAAGGGGATTCAACCCCTGAAAAAACATGTCCCTGTATATTCTCCAACGCATGCCCAATTATATGGCGTAACTTGATCTCATATAACAAAGTCCGTTAGAGGGTATTTTCCTCATGGAAGGTGCTAACATCTTCAATATATCCACGAAGGTTGTGTTAACAAACATAAATAATAAGAAAATCAAATGTTTGCTAAAATCAGCGGTTGTCGCAAAAATATGTATAAAGTACACAACAAACCCACGAAGATATACAGTCCACCAACTCCATGTTTCTTACGCAACCGCTTGTGTTTTAAATAATTACATGTTTCGGATCAAAATCAATCCTGCTGAGCGCTCGTGCAGTTCTTCCTCATATTTTATACAAATTAGGTCAACAAGGTAAATTATACACTTCTGAAGAGATCGCTCTTCTATTTGTATGTTAAGCAGGAAACACGTCTTCGCTGGAGCGTTGCAATCTAATTGAAATATATAATTTCGATTGATTGTAGAATGTGTACATAACAGATTTATTCGTTTCTTATGGCCATGGGTGCTTGACTCTCTCGAATGCTTTGGTAAAGTTCTTGGCCAAGCTGCGGTTTATTATTTTTTCTTTGAAAATAATTCGCTTTCTGAACTAATTGTTAAAATCCACAATTATAGAGAGGTTGATTGAGCCGTCCTTTCTGAAAGAAAATCGAAAATTGATTAATCTCAATTCAAAATAAAGGTCCAATATTAAACAATCAATGAATTTCAATAGAATGTTTGAACGCTAAACATGTATAATACATGTATTGAGCTTCCTCTTGCTTCTCACTCCCAAGACGAGGGCTATATAAGTTTGTCACGATGTCAGTATTTCTCAAATTTCGCGCCAGAAATGACCTCAACCTATCAGGTTCGAATGTTTCAATGCTTGATGAAACAGATGGATTATGAACAATTTATTCGAAAGTCGTAGGCAAAAAAAGATTTTCAGAAGTAATATCCCTAGGACCTTGATAATAGACGAGATAATTTTATGACCAT
This sequence comes from Adalia bipunctata, assembly GCA_910592335.1. Classification (NCBI taxonomy): domain Eukaryota; kingdom Metazoa; phylum Arthropoda; class Insecta; order Coleoptera; family Coccinellidae; genus Adalia; species Adalia bipunctata. Next base: position 32,779,955 of record OU342948.1, read on the forward strand.
CGAAAGCTGTTACCAAGCAACGAGCTTGAGATATTGGTTATAAAATTATGAGGCAGAATTTTTTGACAGAAAAAATGTATAACTCAACACAACAAAACATTTTTTTATAAATTGGAGATTAACGTCTGTGAAAATAATAAGAGAAAATCATTAATCGGTATTAAGACGGAAATTAGCGGACGCGGGTTCAACTCCCGCCTGAGGTGAAAAACTTTTCCGGAATTCGAAAAAATCCGTCTGAATACCGATTAATGATTTTCTCAAAACATTTATTTATTTATTGAAAGTACAATTAGTGAAAGTGCAATTCGTAAAATTCAACTCAACATTAGATTCGTTGCTGTTCTCTTGTATAGAAGATATATTTCCACGCATAATATTTATTATCTTGTTGTGGTGCAGTTCTTCATCGAGGTTTAGGTATGGTTCGATAGAATTTTGATTGCTATGACCAGTAATCTTCAGCAATTGTTGTTCCTCTACACCACTTTTTGCTAATTGACTGACAGCTGTTGATCTATTTGAATGATTCGTCATCTTTTTGTCTTTGAAATTAATTCAAGCCAGTTGCTTCGGCAGCATATTTAGTCCATTTATTCATGGTATTCCTTCCAACAGGTACATTATCGTACCATTTGTCAGTTTTATTTTTCCAATATCGATTTGGTTTCAAGAATAGTCGTGGTGAGGTAATATTTTCGCCTCGTTTTGATATTAGTTTATGAAAAAGATGTACAGGGCAGCTTTGTCTCTCACTATTGGAAACCAACCATTTACTACTTGTACAGCTTTAAGAACCACCTTGGCACGTTTTACTGAATACCGGATTGTATTCAATGCGATTTGTTGAGGAACCATCGTCATTTTTCTCGATTTGAAAAAAATTCACCAAACAAGCAACTGCCTCTCCTCCTCGCCACGCTAGTTCTACTGCAGCAATATGATAAAATTTACGCATAAGACCTTCAGGAGTATTTTCATCCCATAGCAATATTTTTCTGTTAACTTCAGACAAATTTAACGAAACTTAACTGGATTTACGTTTACTTGGGTCTGCTTGCAATTTTTTTTCTGATTGCATCGCGGGCATCCCGGGCTGGTTTAAATATTATATTATTAAACGGGTCAATCATAATGTTGTAGTCCTTATAATACTTTTCTTGTAAGAGTTTGCTCGAAACATTCCACATTGTCTTTACCGTTGCTTCTTTGAATTCTGTTCCGTCTTTTTTTCTCATATTGATAGCCCAATCTTTGAGTATAAACGCCAATTCTTCCAAGCTTCTGCGTTCATTCAATTCGTATGATCGTTCGTAGCAAAATTCCATAAATAGTCCCCAAATATATTTGTGGCTATTGGAAGTATTTCTGGGAATGTTTTCTTTGATAAGCTCATTTATATTTTTAACATAACCAAAACGTGACATTTTGTAATTTGTTTGGAATGAATGATGTTGCCATGGAACTATTAAATAATTTTATAAGACTCTATCGTGTTATCATTGGGTTTTCGATGTAATGTTGACATGATTGGCTGAAATGGTTCCATATGATACAGAATCATAAAATTGGATTTGTTGTTAGATCTGTCAAAAAATTTTCATGAATAATATCATAAGGGTATATAATTTTTCCGCAAAGAATCGAAAAATCACGCTGCTAAGTAATATTTTAACAAGAAGCATGAGTGCTGGTGACAACAAAAATCCGAGTCGAAGACGAGGATTCTTGCACTTGCACGAATGCTTTTCATCAAAAAATATTACTTTTCATTGTGTTTTTTCAATTAGATGTTCGAATGGTATTTGACAAGACTATTTCATGAGTAACAGATTATTCTGCATGCATTATGTATAGGTATTAATTTGAAAACTGAAAAACAGGTAATTTATTCAATCACAAAAGGACTACAAACTTAATTATTTATGGTACAATCGAAATATAAATTGCGATTTTGGTACACAGTAGGTGTGTTGTTTGAAATCTTTGTTAACTCATTGATAACGTTGGGTGTAGGTACATCATTAATGTTGTAGATGAATCCATCTGTAGAGTGGGAAGCTCGAGGAGTGAATCTTCTGTTTTTTGGCTGGAGATTCTGAGCCGTGACCTCTGAGAGTGTTTATGATGTTGGAATAGTGCTCATTATCCATTTGCAGATAAGGCTCAATTGAGTTAACATGAACAGTGTCCAGTAATTTCAAATAATTGTTGTTCACCTACCCCTCTCTAGCCCAATTACTGACTTCAAATTACGAGCTTCCCTACTAGACTAAAAGATATTATCTCTAAAATAGATTTCTTCCTTTTTTCGAAAAGAGTTCAACATTATCTACACAATTAGTTCTTTGTTATTTTGACCTTTTTCTTTCTTTATATTCCACAATCTTTCAGGATTAGGTTCAGTTGTTCTAAACTTCCATAAGCTCGTATTTCTTTGCCTCGCAGAATTCTGTTAACCATTTTCATATTGACGTATGGGTTTCAACGGTATTGTACACTTTTCTCAATCGCCAGATAAATATTTGTCGAAGAATCACTTTCACTACATGAGCTGACTAGCACTGTTTCAACACAAAATTACGAAATTTCAGAATGAAAATAAAGAAATTATTAAGCATCGACAAAAACTGTCAAGTTTTGCCGCGGTTGAACTCAAAAAAACTGCTGACTGCAGCAGCCATACAGTTTTTCCATCTAGAAACCATTTGAAATTCAAAATTGCGCGTTTCTGATTGTAGGAAATTAAGACGAGGGAAATAGTCGAATGTCTATCATCATTTTACATGACACTTGTGAAAATCCGTTTCTCAGATAGTTTTACACCTCATTCTTCAGTCGTTGATTGCTTTCTGTCATGATAGAGTTGAAGAAATAAATGGGTTACAATGAGCCACACTCTCACTTTCTGGACAGAAATATTGTTGCTATCAATCTATGACTTCATTAACTAGCTTAAATCGGTTACGCCATCGATCAGTTATGAAATGAGGAGAATGATGAGGAGAATTTAGTATCCAATTTGCACATTGCTGAGATTGTCGGTACTTTCATTGAACACAAAATGTTCTAACGTGAATTATCATGGAATAAATGGAATCCGTGTTTCAATAATATGCTGATTGAATTGTCAGTAAATACATATACAGCAATTTAGAGTTAGAGGTATAAATTGGCAATAACACCACTGTTTCATACAGGGCTGACTTCCAAAGCTGAAATATAGCTTTGAGTGATATCCAAATAAGATGTTCAATCCATTTTTTCGAAAAAATTTTGAATTTTAAGATAAATTTCATCAAATCTTCATAAACGACCAAAATGAGAGGAATAGAATCAAAATCGATGTATGAGAAACAGTAGCTACTAAAAAAATCATAAAAATGATTATATGATTGGACTGCTGCAAAGTGAATTAGATGCTACTCAATATAAGTAATCGCAATTTCAGCTTTGAACGCCAACCCTTAACCATCGGTATCCCCAGAGGAGACAGGGGGGCAGCTGCCTCCCTAGAGCTTCACAAGTATCCCTTGAAAATTCATGAAACGACAGCATAATATACGAAAATCACAATGTGGTGCTATTAATTTATCTATCAACGCCGCCGTATACGCTGCACCGTGCAATGATGCAAAACAATTCTTTACAGAGTATCACTCACTGATGATTGCCATACTTTCCGCCAATTTTACTATTTGAGCGGCATTAAAAAATTAAGTAGAATTGTGGCGATAGACATGGAAGGAAAAACCTGGACGTAATTCTAAAGAGCTGACAAATAATGATGTTTTGAGAGAAACGGGGGAATTTTTTCTGTGACGAAAAGGTTTTAAAAATTTTCATTGCTCTACCGTGCACTACATACTTGCACTGTGGAGCAATTATTCAGCAGTCTTCTTACTATTAAAACCTGGCTAAGGAGAACGATGGTTGAGAGTCAACTTACTTCAACAACAGAGTTGTTGAAGAATTCGCTAAGAATCCAAGAATGTTGTGTTTTGGTTAGTTTGAAATTTTTATTGGTTTTTAGTTTGAAATGAATTGAACAAGGTGTTTCTAGTGTTTCTAAATAAGTGTATCAATGGTCAACTGTAGATTTCTCATATGGTCGCTAAAAATAGAAATAAAAAACTTTGCAATTTAAAACCTAGTTTTCAAATTTGTTAATTATCACTCATCATTTTTCCAATAACAGAAATTTACAGTGCCTCATCAAATTGTTTTCATCATAAAATACCAGTTTTCTCGAAAACGGTTCATTCTAGAGTCTATACCTATACCTTTTCAACTTCAAATTGGGAACTATCAAAATCAAATTGGGAATAAACACATTCAAATTGGGAATAATCAATTTCAAATTGAAACGGCATTTGTGGCTATGTATTTCACGATCAGGCATAATCAGAAGATCTTTATATTGATGAAACATGAAGAAAAAACTATTAATATATATTTGAACTTATCAAACATTCGAGAAGTGTAAGAAGTACTTCAAAAATTCCATATTTGTGCTCAAACTCTCATATCAAAAAAGGTCGAAACATCAGATATGAGCCACATATCTTGTACAGGTACTAACTGTAATGGTTCATGGTTGATATATTTCTTCTTATCAAATTTTCCGTTCTCTGAAGACGAAATTCTGTCTGTGTTATGTTTCCATCGCATACCGCAATTACATGCTTTTTCATTGAATCTGCAGCTTTCTTCTTTGTATAAGGCATGATTATGAAAAATAAATTGTAAACTTATCGTTCGGTACTTATTTTGGACAAATTTGAGAGTTAATTACATATCGAGTAATTCAAAGATCTGATTCACATGGATGTCATTCCTATATGAAATTGATTATTCTAAATCTAATTTTGATTATTCCCAATTTGAATATGTTAGTTCCCAATTTGATTTTGATAGTTCCCAATTTGAAGTTGAAAAGGTATAGACTTCTACAGTAATAAACAAGGACTACCGTTTAAAAGTTTCCAAATAAGTTTCAGCAGGTTTAGCAACGTGAAGCCGAGCGTTGTAATTATGTAGAATCACTTCATCGTGCATCAGCTCGTATTATGCGTTTTTCGCGCAGTGCTCGACTCAATCGCATCCATTATGGGCCTACCACACGCTCAAGCTTCACCACAGTTTGGCTTGCGCAAACCGGCTTGAACACTGAACACTGAGCGTGTGGTTGGGAGAATTATATACAGTTTCCCTCAGTGTTCAGTGTTCAAGCCGGTTTGCGCAAGCCAAACTGTCGTGAAGCTTGAGCGTGTGGTAGGCCTATTACAGTCGATACCGCTCTTGCGTTTGTCACTTACCCTCACCATTTGTCTAAAGTTGTAGTCCATAAAATGTTGGTCGATCTCGTTCCCCATTAATGACTCGGTGCCAACAGGTCATAAGGAATAACACCGACCTGGTCCTACCAAATACACAGCGCAACCTACGCTGAGGGAATATTCGGTCGAGGCGACGACGTAGAATCATAACCGGACAATCCCCATGACTTTCTCTTCTTTCATCATCATAGCCCGGACGTCTGTTGACGAGTGATGACAATTCGAAGTTATCAACTGTCCTCATTAAGCTGATCAATAACTCATTCTACAGTTTTCTGCCACTGCCTTCTGTTCTGCCTGAGCCTATTCGCTTCCTTGGGTGACTGTTATAGATCCATTTTTCATAACCGTCATGATGCGATGAAGAAAACTCTTTTTTTGCCTCTGAAGCAGATGTTCGCAGGCGAAAAAACGTCGTTCAACTCCCCTTGGCTTCAATTTATAAGGAAACCAAGTTCTCTGTTTTTGAATCATTCCTAGCGCAGGGAGTCGCTTGGAAATGGTAACTCCTAATCTCGAAGAAAGCTATTGCGTTCAGCAAGGATCCTCATCGAGCAATACCTGCAATTCAGCGTCTTCGATGGTTTTTGGCCTTCCCTCACGTCAATATAAAAATGACCGTCTTTAAAGCGATGGAACCAATCACGGTACGTTGCTTCTCTTAGAGCAGCATCTCCGAAAAAAAAATCAGTTCTCGACGCGCTTCAGCCGCCGACACACATTCTGCAAATGACGATTATTTAGTATAAAGTCAGATATATTCACAAAACCATAAGTATGTGGTACCAAAACACACTAACAAAAGACACTTATGTGTTTGCCATATGTCTAAGCGTTCTGGATAGGTCAAAATTGACCAGCACTCACTGCTGGAGCCATCTATCCTCTTATAGCGGGAACTTAGTTTCACACCTAATCCTTTTTCTTATGGCCCAGAAATGAATATTCTTGAAAATAAGTTTATTTTCAAACGTACGATAACAACGTCATTTCTAGACTGACAGGATCACACAGAAGTTCTATTTCTCCGCCTAGGCGGAGAAATAGTTGCTATGGCTTACTTTTCCCGCCGGCGGCAGGAAAAGTGTTGTTATGCAAGGGGCTAATTTTGCAAGACAACCGTAACTATACAAATGTTACATTTTTCACTCAATTATAACGATCGTAAATGTCAATATTATTCAGATTTCCAGGAATTTCAAGATGTTTGAAAATAAAATAACATATTTCATTCGAAGAAGTGACTTTTCATGGCTCGCTTTCAATTACCCGCCGCCTCACTACGTTCGGCGGGCAAACTCAAGCTCGCCATGACAAGTGACACTTCTCCTCCTTATAAAATAATATACTATTGTTTGCTTGTTACCAAATTGACATTAATAGATGAAAAAACTACTCGAACAATAGTCTTTCCTATGTCATTGGCTTGGCATTTTCAAGGAGCTACGTTTCGATTTCTAATGGATAATACTAATTCGCATGATGCGAAAATTTACCGGAAGAGAAAAAGTACTACAAAGGACAAAACATGCATCTGAACATATCTGTATTACAACGTCTCATGAATATTCAAATTAAATAATTATATATGACTCAATCTTTTCACTTTCTTCAATAGAGTACTGCCATTGGCTTCAGGTATTCTTTTCTTCCTATTATATATAGAAAAATTTATTTCTGCGTGCCATTTGGTTAGAGCTAGTTTGATTATATTTTGAAATGTCATACGAATTTTATTTATGAAGTTTGAATGTCATATCAACCTAGTTTTTTTTCGCTAATTTACGGGAATGCGACTAGACCTTGGAAGGCCGCATATGGCCGCTTTTCCCGTTGCTATTACCATAATATTTTATTGTAGTTGTTCGAAATATCTCGTACCTTCGATTGACACCAAGCATTCAGTTCAATGGGATCCCAGATTTGGAGTTGGCTGATTTTCACACATCCATTTATTTTAGTCACAATATGTCTGGCTGGACAAAAATGAAGACCACCCACTAGGGTATCCGACAAACAAAAAATTCGGGGCTTGCCGTTTGAATGAATGGACTTATTGACATTTTTTTTTCGGACCACTCTGCAGAAGAAGAATTTTTCGGGAATTCAATGAAAAAATCATACAATTATCTCGAACGATTTTCAAGATATGATCTCTATTTCAAAGCATTATAACAATGAAATTTGTAGCCTATACGTCCCAAAAAGTATCAAACATAAATTATGCGAAGTGGGGTGTATTTCGAAATCAGCATTCCATGGAGATTCTGATTATGATCATTCTCACTCAAAAAAGAGGGGTGATATCGTGTTTTACCATCTTCGGACCTGTAGAGTTGAAAATAATTTAAACATATAAGCTGAGTATCGGGTGTCCCTAATTCGTTATTTAGTGAGAGGATCTCAGGATACCATTGAGCTTGAAAAAAATGAATGGCACATTTTCGGCCTCGATTTTTGAAAGAATCAATTTATTAAAAAACCGCAACCTGTTCACGAATAACCTAGGAATATCACACTGTATAAGTTTTCTTTCCTTTACTCAAGAAAATGTACTATATCGATTCAATACTACCTATAACCTACCGTGAACTTCGATAAAATCCATTGAAAGAGTCATTGCCATTTTATTTACTATCACAAAGACTTTCCCATTTATTACTTCACTTTCGATGCGATAAAGGCAAATTAATCATTTCTCACCTGCTCAGATGCTCTGCAGGTGCGTATTGGAAATGCCATCACTGTCAGCGGTACCATAATAGATTACTGCTATTACGTTAACTTCCAATTTTATCTTTCTCCAATAGTTAATGACCTTGATATTGGGTTATTTTATTTCTTCCAATAATCTTATATAACCGTTATTAGGGGAAACATTTCTACAAGATCTTTCAATAAGTGAAGAACACTGATTCCAAATGCAATCGACTCAAAAATTGGTGGATAATATTTTGTTCATTCCTAGGTTAACTTTATCATTCAGAATTGTTGTACAGCCGCGTTATCACAATATTTACACGGTTAAACTGCGATATTTCGTTGAAATCATTACTTAAATCTTTCCTTAGAGAGTTCGTTTATGTCTTTTCTTAGTCAGATATGATCTGGAAGGTACTTCAACACAATATCCATAAAAATATGAATATCGTTGCTACCTAAGAGATTTCAAAATTCGCTCTGAAGATTACATGTTGATCATAACTCAGATTACTCTTACGCTTGATGCATAAATAAAATAGTGAATAATATTCACGTAGCATGCAGTTCTTCTACTTATGCTTGATAATATTTTTTGATGTTTTTATGGATAAGTGAGATTCAGAACAGAGATTGGTTGTGGACTTTCGAACAAGTGGGTCATCATTAACGAATAGAATTATGGAATATTATGTGGAAATATGTTATGAGTTTGTTCACATTATATTTTTATGTTCTATCGTTAGAAGGTACGCATCATGGAGATGCGAAAAAAATAATTTTAATTTGGAAGAATAACTGAAGGCTTGTTGATTACCGTATTCATTAAATTCTAAAGTACTTCAGAAGTAGCGATATATTGCCTAAGAACGTTGTTTCCTCAGAAAAAAGATCAAATTTCAAATTTAAGTACCTACGTATATTCTGATTTATATAATTGTGGTTCTTATTGTTTTCGGGCAGTTTGACATGAAATGGATGTATTTTCCTTGTATTGAAATTCACATTTTTGTTTCAGGTAAACCACACACTTCTTTCGGCGAATTTAAATCATTTTTGAGGATGGATGAAGAGATTGAAATAATCTCTAATCGTTCAACAGCTGATAAGAATATCGGCTTCCAAGAATCATCTCTCAAAACAGAATAGGTAAAGGTAATATTGAAAACTATTTTGTATTCAATCACTTGAATTTTATTCAATTGTATAAGACATATTGTTGACGTTGAATTATTGGACCCAATATATCTAGTATGTTCAAATGGATCTAAAACAGTTTCTGGATAGTCCCTGTCAGTGAGGTATCCATTTTCATGCAATTTGTAACGATCGCAAGCAAATATGAATCCAACAGCCGGTATGAGCTCCACTTTCCCTTGTTTCATGATTGGTTATTCACCACGTGTTCTTTCATTTTTCAGGCTCGAAATGTATGTTGTACGCATGTTGAATGCGCAAGACATACTTTTCGCCGATTCACATAGGTTGACGCAAGGGCGTAGCCAGGAATTAATTTCGGGGGGGGTTTTGAAATTTTGGCAATTGACTTTTTAAGTGCCGGGAATTGTGAGGGTCGCTTTCTGTAGCAAATATTGAACACTGAAAACATTTCGGGGGGGGTTTGAACCCCCAAAACCCCCCCCCTGGCTACGCCCTTGGGTTGACGTTTCGTGAAGTTTTGATTTTTGAACGTACTTAGTTCGGCGTCTTGTATTCACAGGATTTTACTCTGAAGTGGTTTCTGCATTTATAAATGCTCAATCGCAAAATGGATGGCATCTTCAATAAAATTACAGATTATGACACTCAATGTTTCTTGATTATCAAAATGACGAATTTTGATGTCGAAAAGACTCTTAGCAAACTAGGTTTCCCCCGCAATTAACTCAGCTCGTAGAGTATACTAGGCGGTCCACTTTGTACAAGGAGGACTTCAGCAGTTGATGAAAAGTTTGGTATACAGCATAAAATTGTATGGTGGTACCATGATGCATAGAACACATGTTACGGATATTCTCTAGCACAATAACGTAAAAAAGGCGATATTGTTCTACTTCAATCTTCGCCAATCAGGGTGTCTCATTCAAAAGTGTCCACCCTCAATAACTAACGATTTAGAATTCGTGAAAACACTCAGACAGGTCGATTTTGAATGACAGGGGGACATAATCTGGGATACAAAGCTTGTTTCTACTAGCAATCTCATCAGGAATTTGAATAGGAAAAATATGTAGTTTCGTAGCAAAAATGTATGCATGGATTCAAATTTGTATGAACCTGCAGTTTGTGTTCTTCAAGTGAATATTCACAAATTTACAGGGTGTTTTGGAATTATGATACCGATAAAACTGAAAGAAACAGAGATGTTCTAATTGATCGTATAATTTCTATCGGAAGAAAAATATTTTTAACAAACAGTATTAGTGAAAATTCACCACAAATTCTCAGAGTGCCTGCCATTAGATTTGCGATACAATCGTTCTTCAGAGTCATTTCGTAAATGCTGTATCATTTCAAGAGTAATGTGACGACATACTGCCACAATTCGTGCTCGAAGGTCGTCTAAGTCTGCAACTCTGGTTTTATAAACTTGTGATTTCAAGTGGCTCCAGAGAAAAAAATCCAGCGGTGTTAGATCCGGTGATCGCAGGCCACTCCACTGGGCCCCTTCGGCCTATCCAATGTTTTCACTTCGATATGTCGAATTAAAATCAAAGCTTCGGTAATTCTATCATTGAACATTCTCAATGTGTTGTTTGACGCCATAAAAGTTCCCGCCCGCAATTTGAAGTATTTCGTTAGTTGAGTTCAATTTTTCTTGGTTATTTGTTTCCTTTTCTTTTAGTTCTTGGTATGTTTTCGTGGAAAATTTTATTGCGTTATTTGTGAAAATGAACAATGTTTGGACTATTGATTTTTCAACGGCTCTATCAAACTTGGATTGAGTGATTGAAATATTTGAGTTTTTTTTATTCTTTCTTTACTAAATTATTTGTCAATTTTGTCTACACTCCTCATTGACCAAGGTCGAATATAATTTTGGATTTTTTCATCAGAAAAAGATATGATATGACTGAAAAAAGCAGAACTATACAGTAATAGATGTTGAAAAAGAGTTAGTATGATTTGAAGGTTGATATACCAGTATAAAGAGAAGAACAATCAATATCCAATATCAATTTGCCTGCAACTTTATGTAGTGAAAAATTATTTTAAAAACTTGCCAAATTCCTTCTGAATATCCTAAAAAAATGTTCGTTTGAATGCGGGCACTGGTTTCGATTCAGAAGATTTTTTTTAAATGGGATAGAACAAAGGAAGAAAAGTAACGAATTGCATATTTTTAAGTGTCATTAAACAAAAAAAATCAGTAAAATGTCCACCCGAGTGTCCACCCTTCCGGCAAGCAAATTGAAATTTGAAATTTTCCGTTCTCTTCTTCATATGCCAACCTTCAACTTATTCTTTTTCAACATCTTATATGGGATAGTTCTGCTTTTTTCATACATATATCATATCCTTTTTCGATAGAAATAATTCAAAATAAATATTAACTTTGGTCAACGTAAAACAAATTAACGAAAAAATAAGTAAAGTGAGAATTTTCATAAAAATCACAAAAACTCAAATATTTCGATTTTTAGTTATCAATAAATATAGCTCAAACGACAGTTAACGAGTCAGACTAACACGTCTTCCATAGTTCACGTCTTATTCGGAAATACCCTGTATATATTCTTTTGAAATAGAGCAATACATATTTTTTTCTTGAATCAGACAAAATATGGCATATGGCACGTGTGAGAACAGGTCGTATAAAAGACAAAATACTGTTTCCTGCTCCATACAATTCTGCGTATGATACACGACAACAGATAAAAATCTCTGAAAAAAATCTGTCTCCCCGTATATGTGTAGTGATACTGTTGTTGAGAAAATATGCTGATATCCTCATTACAGAGCTCCTTGTACTAACATGAAGGTCATTTGGACTCACCTGGATACCACCTAACCTCATCTTCGTGGAACACCCTGTATATCACTACCGAAAAAATATTAAGCATTTCCCCTTTGGAAGTATTCTACTACGTAGGCTACAACATCATAAAGCAAACTATTGTGTCTGCACAGCATTTGCATAAATTAAATCTCAATACTACAAAGAGTATCGTGAAGAAAAATTAGCAGTGTCAATAGAATCTGTAGGACCCAATAATACAAATTCCTCGTCTTCATAATTTGATTCGTAACAGTATTGATTGCATGTCGGACAAAAGGAGGAACAAATTTCTTTACCACTGCTGATAATAATAAAATTAATTACTCATTTCTGCGATTATAGTGCCCCAAGTTTGAAACAGTGGTCATTCGCAATTACGGAGAAGACCAACATCCGCCGTGATCATAATTCGTTAGTTTTTCTTTCGAGAGTTCATCAAAACACCATTTCTGGCCAATAGACTTTCATAATTCACTAACGGTGACGTAAAACCCCGTAAAACTTTAACAATGTCAGATAAAAAATTATTGGCATGGTTGGGGAAGCAAAATAGCATTGTTGCATGACCGGCACTTCCGTCCCAGCGAACCTTGACTATACCTAAAAGAAAAAAACGCATGCGCGGTTGCCGTTCCCGTGGTTCGAAGTAACATTTGAATAACTCCGTTAAAGTTGAATCTATATTATTACCAAGTTGTTGTGTTTCGTAATTTTTCTGTGTTTCATACCGATTTCCGTCGACGAAACCCAGTTTGTGAGTAGAAAGGCTGTTTGGTCGATAAGAATTAGGGATAAGTTATGTGGGACGACGGTTGACGGAGTTAATTTGGACGCAATGCGCATTTTCCCCGTTACCTTGGACGAGTTTTTCCTGTTTTCATTTCTTAGTACCTAATTAATCGAAGTTGTAATTGCATTCCATATTTTTCATCAGATATGAGATACCTCATAGGGTATGAGCACATTTCTCGTATTGATTTGAGATGTGGAGAAAATGTTGTACGCCGGCAGGGTTGGCAAAAAACATGTTTTTTTTTAAAAGAACAAAACATTGTGTTTTTTTTATTTGAAACTGTTTCATTTGATTTAAATCATGTTTTTTTTAATATTTAAAAAACATGATTTAAAACATTTAAAACATGTTTAAAACAAAGTTTTGGCAACATTGCTATGATATTCTCGTGTGAAATATTCAAATCTGGCAACACTGAATAGAACTTGTTAAATTGTTTACAGTTATAATAAAATACTATTTGGAATAAATTCAAACCTACTAATACTTCAGACAGAATCAGAATGATTCAATTTTATAATCCTATTCATTTTTAAGAAAAGTCATATTTTGTTACAGACTGGAGAATATTTTTCGATTCATTCGTTTTTCTGTTATTAAATTATTACTTATCTAGTGTTTTTTTCCTTCAATAAAAAACTGATTCAAAACAATTGTTTTAAAACAAATATGTTTTAAACAGAGGCTTGTGTTTAAAACGTGTTTTAAAACACTGTTTTAAAACAAATGTTTTAAAACATGCCAACCCTGTACGCCGGCCTTCTCAGTTCATTTTTTGAATAAATCTGTTGTTCATCAATGTAATATGGATGAAAGTCCAGTATACTCAGACCAGTATGTTGTACCTGTAATTTTGTGTGAAGGTTGATTCATGATTCTCAAAATAATAATAATTATTTCTTCTTTTTGAGTACACAGTGGCGAAGGTGATGAGATGTGTTGCTAGCAGTTATCTTCAAATCTCTCGATTTCTTGCCCTAATTTTGTTTTCAAAACAATTCAATCTGAAAGTTTAGTGTCGAGAGAAGAAACGAGTAAGTGATTTAGATAGTGTTCGAAATAATTACTGTTTTTGAGCTCAGTGCCATGAACATAGGTCCGCATATGCTTGCATATAATATGTTTTCGAAGTGTTCAATTCTGAATTTTTTAGAAGTTTTTCCGTCATAGCATCTGCTTTTTTCAAGATATTCAGTAGAGATGTGGAAAATATATTACACTTTCAGGTTTTCATCATACCATCTGTCAATTGCTCGTGAAATATTTTTTTCTGGAGCAATATTCCAATTTTCTCCCCTTCGGAAAAAGTTCGTGGTACGCTATTGATGGTTTGGAAAATATGAAGAAATATTTCTACAATTTTTTTGCATCCGCGATACCGTTTTCGAAAACAAGCACATTTTTTAGTCATTTTCTTCTAAGTCGTCAGGAAATGAAATTGGTGAAAGTTTGGTACTCACATGGATGAATAAATGAATGAAAATAAATGAAATATCGAAATTTTTCCAAAAATTCAGAAGACCCCGGCATATTTGGATAATAGCATAATGGTTCCATCAGTGAGATCGAATCAAACTAATGTATTCCTAATACTTAATTGAAGTGTTTTCGTTTTGTTCATATTATTCTTCGAGTATTTTTTTATTAAATATAAAAGGTTTTGTGATGAGTATTATACTACTTTCTCGAATCTTTATGAACCACTCCCGTAGATCAGGAAAATAGCTAAATCAACTGAAAATGGAACCATGATTTCATCCGAATATTCCCTAACCTGAATTTCCAAAGAAATTTGTTGTATATACAGGGTCTTTCACGAGGAACCTCACCCATATTTATACGGGAAACTACTGAACGTATTTTCATGAAATTCAGCACTTATAAGTATTTCACGATGCTGATGAAATCTAAAATATTTTCAAGGCATGAGCACCTCCGGTTTTTCCGGAAATGACGTCAACTTCCGTTTTTCAAATAAGAACACCATTTTTTATTACAGAAATAGATTCCTTAGAAAATTTCAAGTTATTTTGATGTAAACATTTTTCAGTTTTGGTTGGAAAATTCTCTCTGAGCGGGAAAATTCGAAAAAAAAATCGAAAATAGAGCTCCGCTGAAACAAGAATAAATTCGAGGTTTTTGGATGGAAATTTTTCATTTTTGGGATTTTTCAAGATGTAAGATTGATGTATCCACTTTAAAAATCGAAATCGCGATTCATGATACAGGGGGTGAAAAAATCGCTTTCAAAGTTAGGGATGACAAAATCGTGAAAAATCAATTTTTTCAAATTAGAACCCCATTTTTTTATGGCAGATATTGAATCTACGTTAAAAAATAATGTGAGTGTATGCATCACACCCTTGCCCTAAAGTGGATATTAACTCAGAAAATATCCATCAGCATCGTGAAATACTTATAAGTGCTGAATTTCATGAAAATACGTTCAGTAGTTTCCCGTATAAATATGGGTGAGGTTCCTCGTGAAAGACCCTGTATATGTTTGTCCAGTTTATGGTGAAACACCCTCTGTACTTATATGGCAAAGAGATGAAAAATTGGGTTGACAGAATGCTATAGGTTAGGAGAAGCTGTTCTGGTCATTTGAATGATGTTGAATATATTTTGACTCTCACTGAATAATTTGTATTTTTTCTTTCATTTTCCAATCGTATCATCGCTAAAGGAAAATCCGTTATGCGGCTAGAGTTGAATGTAGCAATTCCTGTCGTGAATTTGATCGAAAATGTAAAGAAACATACCGCATTGCAATGCCTGAATTGGATATATTATGTACAATGATATACTTATCATACAGGGTGTTTCAAAACAAGTCCCAATATTTAAGGAGGTGATTTCTTGTTCGAAATAGAAAGTAGTTTGTTGTATAAATTTTTACAACAAACTACTTTCTATTTTGAACAAAGACATATTTGAAACAAAGATGGCGGATTAATGAAAATTGATGAAAAACTTACTCAACGACATAGATAGAATTGAAATCGGAAACTTTTTCATCTCTTGTATTTTTCTCGTAAAAAGTAACGTTTTGAAATAAAAAAATAAAATTTAAATCATTGCATGTGGGGCGAGGGCAATTTATTTTAAAACGACACGTATTGATTCACATTTTATTTTTTATTTCAAAACGGTTTATTTCGCGAGAAAAATACAAAAGATGAAAAAGTTTCCGATTTCAATTCTATCCATGTCGTTGCGTAAGTTTTTCTTTGAATTTAGTTAACAAAAATGCTAGGGGTAGTCTAATTCAACCCCCTCCACTCATTATAAAACCATGAAAAAATATCAAGAAAGTGTTTCTTCATAATAGTAATATCATCATTCTACCTTTTCGTTTTTCGAATACAAAATAAAAACATAATTTTTCCGCCATCTTTGAACAGCGGTATCTCCCTAACGTTTGACTTTTGACCCAATATTCATAAAACAAACTATCTTTTATTTGAACAAGGAATCAAACCCTCTTAAATTTTCGGACTTATTTTGAAACACCCTGTATAAATCATGAAAGTACTACTGATTTCTGAAAATGTGAAAACTTGAAGGGTTGAAGAAGCGTAAGTTTCCACTGCGATATTTAACCGAAATTGAATACTGATATATCTGATCTAGATTCTATTTCTGAAAATTGTATCATATGATTTTGTGTAATCCATGAAATTCAATGAGAATGTTCAATCTTTTTTGGAATTCGATTGAGGCATCGAACTCCCACCTCGCTGTCATGAATTGTTTCCGTTTTTTCTTCTTCATTAGATCCTCGTCCTCAATGTTTCAGGCAGCAAAAAACCAGACACTTGCGCCATCTCTAATGACGCGAAGTTATGTACCGTTGAATTGAAAATTACTACTTGAGATAATGATCGTTTCACTTTTATATACTAGGAAGCTGGTTTCTGTTTTTTCGTTTTGTTTAATTTTTCCTACCCGCTCGATTCTGAGAGATAATGGAAGTTTCTTGACACCAAGGTCAATTATGCTCATCGATATGAAAGCGTTATTTTTCAGTCGTCCATTATGAATTGGAAGAACAGAAGGCTGTCTTACCGGCCCATCTGTCGTGGCCCTGTAAGCGCGAAGCGAAGAAATTTAATTGGAGCCGAGTTATTGGCGTGGAAAATTCAGAACCCCACTTTGTGTAATTTAAATCGAGAAATTACTACAGGGTAATGATTGCTTATCAAAATTATCAATAAGTCACAGTTGATATTTAATATAATCAGGACCAAAATTAAATTCGGTCAACCTAAAACAAATTAACGAAAAATGAAGTACGGTGAGAATTTTTTTTAAATTCACAAGAGCTAAAATATATCGAAAACTGTTAATTTTTGGTTATCGATAATTATGGCTCAAATGACAGCCAATGACTCATACTAACATGTCCTCCATAGTTCACGTCCAATTTGGAAACACCCTGTATAAATAAATTGATTGAATTAGTGCGTTGAAAGATTTGAAATCATAGATTAGATTAGAGTTCTAGAATAATTTATTCTCGAAATTCCGCAGGTGGAACACCTTGTGTGAAATACATAGGGGGAAAAGCATATCTTATTTATACAGGCCTCACCCATATTTATACGGGAAACTACTGAACGTATTTTCATGAAATTCAGCACTTATAAGTATTTCACGATGCTGATGAAATCTAAAATATTTTCAAGGCATGAGCACCTCCGGTTTTTCCGGAAATGACGTCAACTTCCGTTTTTCAAATTAGAACACCATTTTTTATTGCAGAAATAGATTCCTTAGAAAATTTCAAGTTATTTTGATGTAACATTTTTCAGTTTTGGTTGGAAAATTCTCTCTGAGCGGGAAAATTCGAAAAAAAAATCGAAAATAGAGCTCCGCTGAAACAAGAATAACTTCGAGGTTTTTGGATGGAAAATTTTCATTTTTGGGATTTTTCAAGATGTAAGATTGATGTATCCACTTTAAAAATCGAAATCGCGATTCATGATACAGAGGGTGAAAAAGTTAGGGATGACAAAATCGTGAAAAACAATTTTTTCAAATTAGAACCCAATTTTTTTATGGTAGATATTGAATCTACGTTAAAAAATAATGTGAGTGTATGCATCACACCCTTGCCCTAAAGTGGATATTAACTCAGAAAATATCCATTTTAGGGCAAGGGTGTGATGCATACACTCACATTATTTTTCAACGTAGATTCAATATCTGCCATATGAAAATGGTGTTCTAATTTGAAAAAATTGATTTTTCACCATTTTGTCATCCCTAACTTTGAAAGCGATTTTTTCACCCCCTGTATCACGAATCGCTATTTCGATTTCTAAAGTGGATACATCAATCTTACATCTCGAAAAATCCCAAAAATGAAAATTTTCCATCCAAAAACCTCGAAGTTATTCTTGTTTCAGCGGAGCTCTATTTTCGATTTTTTTTTCGAATTTTCCCGCTCAGAGAAAATTTTCCAACCAAAACTGAAAAATGTTACATCAAAATAACTTGAAATTTTCTAAGGAATCTATTTCTGCAATAAAAAAATGGTGTTCTAATTTGAAAAACGGAAGTTGACGTCATTTCCGGAAAAACCGGAGGTGCTCATGTCTTGAAAATATTTTAGATTTCATCAGCATCGTGAAATACTTATAAGTGCTGAATTTCATGAAAATACGTTCAGTAGTTTCCCGTATAAATATGGGTGAGGTTCCTCGTGAAAGACCCTGTATATGTTTGTCCAGTTTATGGTGAAACACCCTGTATAACAAACTTCCCTTTATTGTGGAACAGGAATCACCCTTTGAAATCTTTCGCATCAATTCAGAAACACCATGTATACATACATACTGCAGATTGGGTTTGAATTCCATGAACAATTCCATCTGAAATTTTCAGTATTTCTTAGATGGATATAAATAAAAAAGAACCTGATTGATTAGTTTTCATTCTACCAAACGAACACCTCTCATTGTAGTCAAAATACAGACTCTACTCACCAAATAAATGTGAAATAAGAAATCTACTTAAATAATAAATGCTACTCATCGTTTTCGCTGGATGAATCACTGGTCCTGGTACGGCCTGACGGATTTCCTTCACAATTTCTAGAACAATCAAGCAATCTGATGATTTAATGCCCTATCGGTCGGGTAGGTTTGTTCGAATCTGAAAGTCCCAAATTTGCATTTATTGAATTGTACACTAAAAAATCTATTGAATAATAATTCCGGTTCGAAATGTCTAAGAAGGAAAAGTACCTTTCTATCTGCTACCATGAACTGATTCTATAATCAAAAATCAAGATCAATGCTTCTTCTGGTGTGTGATTTCGAAATTGCCCAGATTCTTAAGTTTTTTCCAAACTAAGTTGTGCTCAATAATTTCAGACCAGTTATTTTCTGCTTTCTGGAATAATAATGACATAGAATTTTCACTCCAGCACTGTGGCTTCTGGAAAGTGTGTCATTGTTGCGACCGACCCAGACGTTACGTCTTATTAAACATCCTAATGTTATACTCCTACGTTTTTCAAATCATGATGATTGTAGATTGTTATGGAGAAACTTCAAAGATATGCTTGAATTGATGCACTCAAAATTATTCTCCAAAAAGAAATATGTAGGTACCTTGTTTCTATCAAGACTCCGATCTCAAATTGTTTCATCTCGAAATTACACAAGATGCTGTTTGTCTCTGAAAGAAGATATGTTCGGATTATATCTTGGACAATTCCTAAGAAAATCCCTATACCATACATTCTGTATAATACATGAGATACATGCACCGATACACATCGATATAAATATCAACAATCCCCACGCATCTGACTCTAGCCTTCCAAAAACCACCATCCAGGAAGAACCCACGTTCCAATCCTGTTCGCATCGAAATTGAGTCATGTTGCTCTGATGAGATCTGAAAAGATCAAAACCTTGGTCAGTTTCTACTCGCTTTGCTAAGGGTGGAACTTTCGCTAGTCTCCCTGAATGGTGGTTTGTTAAAAGTTCCAGTGGGATATGTGATGATTCTTGATATTTATTTCAATGAACTCGGTGTTTATGATTAATCGATGTTTTATTGTATACAGGGTGTTCCTAAATTGAACGTACAAACGAAAAGGGGAGATTCCTTAAGTAACTTTAAGAAAAAAAATTCCCATAAACATGGGGTCGCAAACGTTTCGTTTTCGAGATGCAAGGTGTACTAGGTTTATCAGGGAGTATTTGAAAGGAAGTTATGAAAACAGGTGGATTGGACGTCAATCATGGCCCCCCAAATCCCCAGATTACTTTTCATACTAACTAGATATTTATGACAATTTTGATTCTTCTGAGGATTTCGAGAGAATCGTTCAAAATTTTTTTCTCGAAATCGGTAGCAGATACGACAAAACTACGAGAAACCGAAAAGTTTAGTAAAACAACAAAGCTTCTTTTCACATTTTTTCAAATTAACAGTGTCATATCAAAAAAAAGTTCTGGAGGAAAACAGGTGACAGTGTTCCAAAAAAATATCATCCTGTAGATGTGCTATCGAAATTGCCATGTCACGTGGTGAGAACTCTCGAATGTAATAACTACGCCAAATTTCAGTTGAATATCTTGTAAAGTGTAGCTATATCATGAGAAAAAACTTTGAAAAAAATTAAAAGTTCAACACTCTGTATCTCGAAAACTAAACGTTAGCGACCCCATGTTTATGGGACTTTTTTTCTTAAACTTACTCAAGGAATCTCCCCTTTTCGTTTGTACGTTCAATTTAGGAACACCCTGTATATTTTCTAAAGAAATTAACTTTTCTTCTGAATTCTGTATAATGGTTGCAGATCAAACTTTGCCTTGTACGTATAGGAAAAAGTCGTAATGATTTTTTTATTGCGAAGCTTCGTGGTATGCGTCCCAAATGGAGAGTCCAGAATATTTGCACGAAGGAGATCACCTGAGAACTCGAACACAACAAAAAAATGTGTGGTAGACACTGAATAACAGACCAAACATGATCTGCAGAAGTTGTAGGGGAATAGAGCTAGCGAATGCTTCATACTTCAATCTACATATTCTATAAATAATCTTATATCTCAGATATTGGAAATATATGCATTTTATGCTAAATCTGAAAAACTTTCCGAATACGGTTAAAGGCGGGAATTTCGTGAAAGGCGAAATCTCTTGGATCTGGGTAAAGGAAAACGAAATGGGTTTCTTACGGTAGTAAACCGGCGCTAAGGCGAGGACTCGACACGAGTTCTAGAGGCAATTAGGGAAAAGGTCGTTAGTTAACCCCCTTTGCTATCGCGTTTCTTCCGGCAGCTAACCCTAGTAATATTTATAATGATAACAAATGAGAAGTGGGAAAGTAGCACGGTGCGCCTAAATTTTTAATCAATATTAAGCCCGGCTTCGACGACCTTCTGCATTGATTTCCACTGGCAACGGAAGGACCCAACCCCCAACAAAAATACTTCCTCGTATGCACTATTTTGGTAGTAGATGTAGGTAACAGAGCGAGTGGTCAGGATCGGGTTCAGCTTAATGATCGCCTTCAAGAAGTTATAATGTGTTTGCGTAATTGTGGAATTTTCTTTCTTTTTTACATCAGCTAACGCACCTTCCTACTGATCAACGTTACGAAATGATTCAGATCTCGTTCAAGTGGCACGAGAGCAAAAAATTGCAGCATCCAGAGAATGAACAAGTTGATTTCGAATGGTTGACAGCAATTCAATTCAAATAATGTAACATATTTTGCTGAAACAAAACATTATTCAAGCAACATCAGAAAATGTGCAAATGAGTAAGGAATTTTATCGAATTTGAATGACCCACCTCATTCCAAACCCCCACAAAAATATCAACGGACTTCTCAAAGAACAAACGAAAAATGACTATAAGAAAAGAAAACTGGTTCGAGAACTGGCCACGTGAACGCTCAACATAATTTCAGTGGTGAACGAGGAAATGATAGTGGACAGCAGGCTGAGAAACCCAGTGTCAACTTGTTATACATATGTCCATTGGCGCATTTCACGATCTTGAAACAATCAAATTGCCAGAAATTGCAAAAACAAGAAGGATAACACAGATTCATGATTCCTGAATGTCAATCAAGAAACGCTAATTTATTCGGAAATCTTAATCGCCAAATTCGGAGGAAAACTTAGATTGCACGTGACATCGATAGGCCAATTCCCTTATTATAGGGCTTTTTTTCGAATTAAAGCTTAATCATTTCTCTAGAATGTGTATTACTTGTTGAACAGAGTTGGCAAATTTTAAAAGCAGTTGGAATATTTTCGAAGCTGTTGAAAAATTTTCGAAGCAGTTGGCAAAATTTCGAAGCAGTTGGAAAAGTTTAGAACAAGTTGGAACAAAACAGTTGAAAAATTTTTGAAGCAGTTGGAAAGATTTCAATAGAGTTGGAATGGAATACATTTTTCTGAAAAAATTTTCTTAAAATGTTAATGGATTAGACTTTTTTATAAAATAAAGTTTGAAATTAATGTTTGTCAAACCGGTAGAACTAAGCCCACGTTTAGCCGGACAGAAGCATGCAGAGAATAGCGACAATTGTACAAATTCTTGTTAGAGTATATTTAGGGTATTTGGAAGATTTGGCCCAAAGTGCAATGTGTATAGGTAACCAGCAGTAAATGGTATTTATTCCGATATTGCTACCAAGTGTTTGAAAGGATGAACAATTTTTCATCTCTAATAATAATGCGTTATCCCTCAGCAAGTAGTTGTGAATTTCTCAGTTTGGCTGCATCGACTGTTTCATAAAAAACCATCTGGTACCAATTTGCGCTATTTCTCTCGGTCGGGCAATAGGCAGTATTTTTTCTCATTCTTAATTATTCTACGTTCTCCGTTCAACACGTAAATCTGTTAAGGGGCCGTTATACTTTGGCCGACGGCACCGATTCTCCATTCAAAAAGTGTCTTTCATTTTTCCAAGTTCACTCAATTCGCTCATTTTTCCACCTGGAAGCTTGATTTTTTTTAATTCTACTGGAATTTCAGACAGTTCTCTGCGATTTCACACTTTCTGGAAGTCTTTTCAGTATTTCCACAATTTTTTGCATTAATTAAGCGCCGATCCAAATGGAATTTTTTTCAAAGGAGAGCACTCCAATGAATTTTCTAAAAAAAATTGATGAACAACCGCCAAAAAACGATTATGAAGTCAATTTTCATAGACTCCCAAATTCAACCCGATTTTTTCAAAGTGCCCTCAAGACATCCTTTGACTTCAATTTGAAGAAAAAAATCAAGTTTCAGGTCAAAAAATGAGGGCGTAAACTTGGAAAAATGAAAGGCACTTTTTGAATGGAGAATCGTTGCCGTAGCCGATTTCTTCATGCGAAATAATAATTTTATCAAAGAGAAGAAATCGGAGTGTCCTCAAGACATCCTTCAACCTCAATTTAAAAAAAAATCAAGCTTTTAGATGAAAAATTGAGGGCCTGAACGTAGCCGTCGGCCGAAGAATGACAGCCCCTTAAGTACGCAAAAATTAATCGAAAAAGATTCAAAGTGAAGTGTGTGGTATATGGACTTTTTTCAGTACACTCCAATAAATCATTTATTTTTCTTCGGTTTTTTGAATTTTTTCTTGCTGTTTTGCTGATTTTTCGCTAAAAACAACCACTCTAATCTATGGGAGATGATCCCCCAACATAAGGGGCCTGTAGCGTTCCTCGAACATCTGAAGAATAGGAGAATCTTCACTTGGAAGATCAGACCTGATCGAAAGATCCTCCCGATCCATAAGAGAGTTAGGACTTTGTGAAAAGGTTTTTTAGCAGTTGAAGAATTTTTTACTGCTTCTTTCTCGTTTTTCTTCTTTTTTTCCTGTAACAGATATAAATTCAAGATGTTTGCATCCAGTTCAATGAAAAGTCTCGTTTTCAAGCACAAGGAGCTCTGTAACATGGATAGCAGCATATTTTTTGAACAAATTCAGTATCACCACACATACACGGGGAGACAGAGTTTTTTCAGAGGTTTTTATCTGTTCTCGTGTATCATACTCAGAATTGTATGGTATTCTTCACACGTGTCATATGCCATGTATTGTTGGATTTAAGAAAACAGTATGTAATTCTCCCTTTCGAAAGAATATATATCTGGTAATGCAGAATTAAAAAAATTACACTACAAAATTTTCTAAATATGTATTTTTAATGCTCTCGGGGAAAACATTGACTTGCAATCCAAAATGCCAGCCCCCCCTGCAACCATTGGTTTTCTAATCCTTTCATGCACAGTTGGAAAATTTTTGAAGCTATCCCCCCCCCCCAAAATTTGGCTTCGGCCCGTCCCTGAATGATGTACCAAACTCGACTTCGACCTCGACCTCATCCTCGTGAATAAAAGCCATCATAATATGCTCGTTGAATAATATACTATTTTTATTCTCTTCATATCACAGAAATCATATGAAACGAAATAATCTGAAATATATTCACAGAAATGCAGAATTTTGCACCGGAAAAAAGTTACATCCACTTTTCAAAAATGCACTTTTATACTGGAACGATGATACACCGACATCAGTTTTCGTTTATCTAGTTAACAAATAGGACTTTGCATGCAAATGTGTCTAATTTGGCTCACTCTGTACCCTTGATTGAAACACTCCCTAGATCCGCTAGTGCGGCTTTGTTGACGTTCTTTCACAGTAAATCGTTCGGTGATCGGAGTACTTATGGATTCTCATTTGATTCTTTTATTGCCAGTACTCATAATGAAGCGCTGTAATATCGATTATTTCTATCTGGGATGAAAAGTTTCCTCCTGCTCGAATATCAGAAAACCATTTTCAAGCAATTAATCACTATTATAAAAGAACATAATATGCAACAATTCAAGTTGGCGGATTAATCATCCATTCGAATGTATGCGTATATAGATATCCCGGTGAATATGAAGGTTGAGTAACACCTGTGCCTGCCACACTAACGAGCGGATTTACTACTGATCACATTTCAAATTGATAATATCTCGGTAATGTTAGGTCAGACACAAATCAACTCTTTTTGCGAAAAGTGTCATATTGGGAAAAAAGCGTAGGCCACCGTTCGCTATGACCTTATAATGTCATGCTCCATATTTGAAGTTCAAACATTTCCACACGTCTATTTCAGCAGAGATCCAAACAGCTAAAAAAGTATAGAATGTTAATGAATCTTCATTCGGTTTGATTTTGATATACCATTATGGTAGTGGGCGCGTGGGCAATAATTCGTAATTAGTTGTGGGCAATGTGGGCATAGAATTTTTTTTCAATAAATCGATTCAGTTTCTTCACCTTCTGTCATTTCGGTTACTTCTATGATTCTTTTTGAGTGAAATTTTAAGTAATTGAATAGGGGCTGATGCATAAACTGAACATACTATATAGGAACTCTACGTCTATTTAAGGTCGCCGTTTGAAGCGCGTAGGACAAATCAACCGATAGAGGCGCCACCGTGCATTTTATGGAATATCTCCATAGAACTTACATTATATCTATGAGTTCTATGAATCTAATCATAAATGATGAACTATGAAATTAGTGAAAATGTGGGTAAAGCAGGAACTTCTTCCCGCTAAAATTTCTGAATGAAATTATGGGTCTTTCGTTTGAAATAAAACAGAAACATGAGTTGGCATATTTTCTTCTATTTTTGAAAGAAAAAAATGAACTGTTGAAATGCAATTAATCTCAGTTATCTCATTAAGAACATCAATCCTTTCTGAGTTTACCCACAAAATTTCAGTTCTCAAAGTGAAACCATTTTCAAATGCAACTTGAAATGAAAACACACTACATTGAACGCCCACCTTAATAATTAGTGCTCTGGAAATATGCAAAGAGTACAATTAGAGGACAAAAAAAGCGACTTTTTTTGTTATAAAGAGGTGAATCTTACATCAGACACCCAGTCTTTCTGGGTAGTGTCGGATTCTTACTTAACACCTCTCCTGGCCTATAAACCTTCCATCATCTCATCTGATATTTTCTCTCTCGCATTCTTTATGCTGAGTGTTTGTGTTCATCCTTCAATAGGGTATCTTTCTCTCTAGGTGTGGAGTTCTATATCTTCATTTTCGCAATTGGTCTCTAGGTGTTATGCGGTAAATTCTCGCTGTTTTTTCATCTTCAGCGGGGTCATAGTGCATAGATAGTGCATAGTCAACCAACCTTCCAAGGTCGTCATTTGGATGTACTAGCTCTTTCATAGGTTTTTGCGGCTCTTCGTTTTATGTATTAATGGTCTCAAATTTTATGTCTTTTCGGCTTTGTTCATTCCTAACAAACCAGGGGGCGTCTAATGCCCATCTCAGAAATTTGTTTTCTGTGCTTTGTATCCTCTTTATATGTGTTCTCGCTGCATATCCCCATGCTGTTGATCCATATGTTAGCTGCGGTCTGGCGACTGCTTTTATGATCCTCAATTTCGTGTTTCTGTTCATTTGGCTTCTTCTGCCTATAATCGGATATAGTCTTTTCATTGCTACATTCGTTTTATCCACTGCATACTTAATGTGCTGTTTCCACGTAAGTCCCTTGTCTAATATTACTCCTAGATGTTTAGCTTCATTCTCATTATCGTCTATGGATATTTTCGATTCCATCTTCAGTTTTCTCTTTTGAAGCAGTATTACTTGACTCTTTTCTCCATTGATTTCGATTTTCCATCTGTTACACCATTGACTGATATCGTCTGCAGCTTCTTGAAGTCTTTTGTGAATTATTTTTGTATTTCTGTGCCTAATTGCTATGCCCGTATCGTCCGCGTATAGAGCAAGCAGGCATCTTGGATTTCTTGGTATATCATGTATGTATATGTTATACAGTAGCGGTCCTAGTATGGATCCTTGGGGAACTCCTGCTTCCAAATATCTGAGTGTGGAATGAACATCACCTATTTTCACACAAAAGTTCCTATCCCTCAAATAATTTCTAATTTTTTTTTTTTTTATTTAAAGTTTATTGTGCTTCGATATCGCAGATCATTAGCACAACGGGACAATTACATCTTATTTATATTTACAGTGTAGGTCAAAACTTTTATCTAACTAAATAAAGAATTCAAATTGTATTGATTAAATTAATGAGTTGCAGAAATTTGATGGTATTTTCCAGATTTTTGACTTCTTGTCCTAGAGCCTGTTGTAAGGAGTCCACCATACCAGTTTGTTCTCTTTGAGGTCTGAAGTTGGGGCAGTCAACAAGAATATGTTGGACGGTCATAGTTCGATCACAAGTGTTGCATACTGGAGCATTTTCTCTGTTCAAGACATGGGCGTGCGTGAGCCTGGTATGGCCTAGTCGTAATTTCTTATTATTCTGCATAACTTGGGTGAATAACCTGCGGTTTTCATTTTATATGCTAGTCCTTCATGCCATACTCTATCAAAAGCTCTGGTTACATCTAGTAGTCCTGTGGCTTGTTTATTCTGAAATCCTTCTGTGATATACTCGGTCATTCTTAGGAGCTGTTGTTCAGTTGAATGTTGTTTTCGGAACCCAAATTGTTCACTCGGTATCGTCTGCAGGGCTTCTGTTTCTTCATTAAGTCGTCTGGCTAAGACTCTCTCCACAATTTTTCCTAGGGCTGGGAGCAGGCTTATCGGTCTATAGTTCTGTGGGAACTTTTTGTCTTCACCTGGTTTATTGAAAACAATCAGTTCGGCAGATTTCCATCTTTTTGGAAAGTGCTCTGTTCTCATCACGCCATTTGCTATGCTAGTGAGAGCTGCCGTTCCTTTCTTTGACATTTTCTTCAGCATGAGATTTGTAATTTTATCTTTTCCAGGAGCCTTTCTTGTTTTCAAATTATTGATTATCTCTTTGATTTGACATTTGACTCGATTTTGAGCTTTATATACTATGACATGACAACAAATCAATGAAAGTCCGCCATTAGTGGTCGAAAACAGTCCGACCAATCAAAACGTCTATTGTCGCCACTGTCCTGTATAAAGCCACTGCGATGCATTCTGTGAAGAATGGAACAATGCACTAGTTTTTTGCCGTTGTTATTCTTAGAGATTGATTGAAATATGTGGTGAGGAAAATGAAAAAATAAAACGTTTCGCATACAATTGGAAAAACCGGATAGTTTTAATAATTTTCTGTTGTGACTTCAAGAAATTCTTGTTTATTACCATTCTGTTTCTGAAGGGGAACCCTGCCTGCAAAAATGAAGTCATTATACCCAATTCCCTCGCGTGAGGGTTGGTTACCCCAAGAAATCCAAACGGCATCGTAGGTTGTCATTTTCTCTTGGGGTCAAATCTTATATTCAAGCTGAGTTTATATTATCATTGCGTTTATTCAAATAACGGTTGCGATTTCATTCAAATAACGATTGCGATTTCATTCACTGCAATACATCTATTAGTCAAGAAACATCATGAAAATACAATAATTCACATCAAATAAAAGCCGATTTGAAAACTACCCAAATAATCGCTGTAATCTGTTGAATAGACTTCACATCGATGCTTATAAAATCGTTACAATAATTCAAGATTGACATTTACCGATTACCCAACAAACTACTCTTATATGAGTTGTAGTGAAACAGTCTATTTATAGTAGCAATTATCTTTCCTAACAAATGGACGTAACAATTTCCGTCAACTAACAATAAAAAGGCAGAATAGAATGGTTCTACAGAAGGACCTTTATTAGTTCATTTTCTCATTACGCGTATCTAATAATTGCTGCTATCATCAGTATCATCAATGGAGCTTCTGTAACTGGCCAAATATTTTCAGTTCCGAATGTCAAGGATTCTCAAATCGTTCATGGTTAGGGGTCATCATTGTTGTAACAAGTACAAATGGAAGTTCAATCTCTGAGAGATTGCCTTTCTATCATGATGATCTCAACACTCTTGGATTGCAACCATTTGAAAATTGCCGAATAATTAAAGAAAATGCCATGCCATTTTTATGGGAAAACAGGAAAACCATCAATAGTGCAATTATAACTGAAACTAATTCGTAAACTAACCCGGTTTTGGACAAAAGGTGTCGAGCGAAGTCAAGAACCGGTGCACTTGCTCTGGACATGTGTGTCATATTTGACCTTGTATTAACATACAAGGCATGATAATCAAGCTTGTCCCAATTTCCCGACCACTCAACCTAAAGGTTTCTTCTGTTTGTGCGTGGAGGGTTTTCTGTCCAATTGAACATTCACGTGACCGTGGATAGTTCTAGCGATTTTGGTTCAAACTGCACTGTCATTTCGGGCTCAGTTTTGTCCCTCACTCTGTTCTTGACCGCGGTATGAACGATCACCTTGGTTGGTACGGGGATGATATCGTCAGATTCCTGGATGGTAGAGCATGTTGTATTTCTTCATAAGTGGCACACCTTCGAGCTGGAATTTCATTTTTATCTCCATCCTGTTTTTTTTTCACTGGGGGAAACGATTTACAGACGAACCTCTCTTCCCGAGGAACAGTGTGAGGGTCCTTGCTCTCCTGATCTCGACTACTCACTAATCCTGACCTGCTTCGAGCATCTGCCTTCAAAACGTGTTATCTCTTGATTGTTGCTGGAGCTGGGTTCCTGATATTGACCTGTATATTTTTTTTAATCATTCTAGCTAGTTAATCATGTTAATCACTCATCAATCCCTCGGTCGCCTTCTGTATGTGGACATTCTTCTTCTATCTTCCTTCGGGTCCAAGTCCACATATCTTCTGGGTTTTTTTCGCTGTTTCGAAACTCTTCTTAGCTTTCCTCTCCATAAATTCGACAATGGTTTCCTATTTCGAATCTCGATATTGATATTGATATATCAAACCAAGGTTCGTCCATAGCACAACGTTGTAACTTGATTCGATTCTGTTTCTTGTATTTTTTTCATATTGCGCTTTGCCGCAAATCCCCACTCCACTGATCCATAGGTCACTTGAGGCCTAGCAAAAGGTCTAATGATTTTCAATTTCAGTTGAGTGATTCTACATAAATAAAGATGAAAGTTGTGAAAAAAGTAGAGGTTGCAATAGGTAGATGAGAATACCATAGGATTGGTATCGGGATATTGCTTATACTGATTACTCCTAGGTCTCCCGAGGAGACCCCCCTGAAACTACAAGCTTCGAAGCTTTTAACTTGTACGAGTTCGAAGAAGCAGTTGTGGTCTGTGTAGGCTTTTTGACAGTGTCCTTACGCCACCTCAGGCGCACTATTGGTTTTCGACCCAACAGTAAAATAGTGGCCCTCACCGAGACTAGAAAATTTCTTTCCTAACCTCGGGATTGAACTCGCGACTTTTGAAGCAATCCTTCAGATTGCCCCGTGTAGATCGGTGTGTCATGGCTGAAACACACTTACTCACTGAAGGATGTTGATCTATTGGCATCGGTTCATTGATGTTCCCTAAATGATGAGGTGTAAAAGAGAGAAATACCAAAGAAAACACGAATAACACTCCTGGTTACTAGATATTAACTAACTAAAACTTCCCTAGGAAGTTATAAGGCTATTCGTCTTCCTAGGTCAAATGAAAAGGTAACCGACTGTTTCTGAAGACCATAGGGACCCGTTCGAGGCTATCGAATGGTGAAGAAGTGGAATAACAGGTGAACGTACCAAGTTGTCCCCAAATCGCATTAACATTCGTTCGATACGATAAGATAAAATCGGGCGCAATTCTGGCAAGAAACCCACTTTTTCGAGCCAGCATCGATCAGTGCTCCCCTGTAATCAAAACGGAATAAACGCGATATCCCCATTCAGGCCATTCCCAGTATAACCATCCTCACGGCCCTAACGGAGGCAACTCCAACTGCCGGTGCAATTATATCGTGACTTACTTGACGTCATTTTTGATTGTTCCTTAGATTAGGTGGCTATGTGCGTGCATCCAAACATTTAAACATCGCGGGGCGGGCCTAGCCCACCTGACTTGCGCCGTCTTCCCTTACGAACTGACGTTTGATATACGGTCGTTGGATTTCTGGCAAATATATTGTTGTGTGACCGTCGTCTAAGTGTGCCCTGAAAGGGCTCCACGTTGCGGTGAAGAAGTTTCATAGAATTGGGGGAAAGTCTGTGTAGTTTCAAGGTGTTTGTAGAATGAGTCATTGGCTGTAGCCTGTTTCGTGTGTTCGCACATTAGTTTTTCATGCCGCATGATGATATTTTTGAATGTTCACCCACATCCACCGGTTATAGTTTCGACAAATATTTTTCATTTCTTACTGGTTTGCGGGGCTATCTTCAGCCAATCGTCTATTTAATAGCTTTGAGTGAAAGTCGTCGTTATCTTTTCACCTGCGGCTATCAATGAAAGTGTTGGTTTTCGGATCATCAACATCGACTAAATAAATTACCTGGTTGGATTTTATATCCCAAGGGTATTCGAATCGAGTGAGAGAACATGAGACAAATGAACTTCCTTAGTTTTATTTTTGACGTATTCGATATATTTTCGTGCGACTCTCGATTTGAAAGATTCCAAATACTTCACACCGAACTGATTAAAACAGGGTAAGAAGACAACTCAGTGATACCAACCCATTCATTTCTTCAACGGTTTACATAAGAGAAAAATGGTTCAGACAAAACCCTGTTGATTTCTGGTGTCCTAAGTTTTCCAAGAGAACTATGTATACAGGGTGTACCTACTAGAGAGTTTGTGCATGGATAAAGATCAAGTTTTTGAATGGCATTTTTTCAATGGATCTATAATTTTGCTTGTTATTCTGAATATCTTATATTTTTGGTATCCTTATTCTAACTATTTTCGAGATATTCACGTTCAAAAAGAAGTTCGCGAAGGAAACATTGTGATAAATTTCGTAAGCCTTCTTTATTTCGGTGGGTTTGCGCGCAGTCCATGCCGTGGTAACCACAATTATCATATGACTGGTATAATCAGTTGAAACTTGAAAGAGATGGATTCCACAGATCCTTAACAAATTAACTAATGGAACGAAATAACTTGAATATACCTAACTTAACAATTGCTCGAAGATCTTTTTTCTGGAGCTCTAAGCGCGTTCGGAAATGACATCTGACTGCTCGGATTGATCTGAACCGTTAGTTTATTACATCCACACATCCAGATTGAGGAGAATACACATCTGGACCGTTCGGTAAGAAAATCTGATCAAACGGATCAGAACAGAAAAAGAAAATACTTTCCTGCCTTTGGCAATGGATTTTATCTGCATCTATGAGTTTCCCGCTTCGAATATTCTTTTGAACAGTCTGTTAAAACTTCGTGTTTTATGTTATTTGTTGTGAAGTAATAAATAAAAAAATATTGATTCTGAATCAATCATCTCAACCAAGGGGTAGAAATGTTGAGAGCTATAACAAAAGAATTAAAATAGTACCGAGACTACCTCTACGGCCGAATAGACCTTTAACCTTTCTAATTCAATATCTTGCAAACAGAAAAAACGCTCCGTACCGTTCGTTTATTACAGAAAAATCTGACAAATCTGTGATCACGTGACTGAACAATCAGTCCGCTCTCGGGTGCTATTGCCGAACGCGCTGCGCTATCTCTTGATCCTCCTGCAGCCAAAACAAATCATTATAAGGAAATAACAATAACATCAGGAGAGACCAAGACCGCATACATTGACTTTTATAAAATGTTAAAAAATAAGTGTTTCTATTAGCACCAACAGTTTTTTCCTTATTTTCATAATATCCCGTTTTCGCATTTGTATAAAATGGTATATAAACGTCCATTACGCGCCATGGCGAAACCATAAAAATGCCCTGAAACCTGAACAAACCCTTATGTTTGCGAATATCTATTTCAGCGTGAAAATCTCGAAGACAATTAAAGGATTCGGCATCATGAATTTAATCAACCTATCTTCTCTAACCGTAGAGCTTCTGCAAACGATATAATTTCGTGAAAACTCTTCAGTGATGCTGTGAACGGTAATAGTATTCGAACGCATGAGTGTTGGAATTGCATTCTGCATCTAGTAGTAGACATTATTTTCTCTGTTTCAGTCAAGTTTTGTGAAAAACTGTCGAAATTAAATGAAAAATTCGGATTATGCATCCTAGTGACTTTTGTATTGTATCTTGGCAGTTGGTGACTGTTACGAAAATTGACATTTCCAAATTGACTTGTGTTGAAAATTGATAGGATCGGAAGTCATTGTTGACAACCACGATACGAAAAATATAACTCAAAACAATGCTGTAATGAGTTCCTTACAGCACTCATTACGATACTGATATAAAGAAAAGAAATATTGTGAAAAAATCTTTCGTTTTAGTAGTGCGTTCTTTATTTCATATTCGAGCATAATATTCTTTTTCTTTTATAGAATTCACAGTTTCAATAAGCCCATAAGTTTCCACTTATAACGAATTCATAAATTCCAATTGGAAAATTTCCAAATGTATACGATAATACAGTCTTGTGAAATCGACTTCAATCCAATTTCCATTTCCATGGAGTTTTCTCTCGATCTTGGTCAATATGCGTTACAAAATCCTAATTGACGGCGTGTAATCGGAATCACTCTATCCATTAAAAGTTATGAAATTGATTCGAACGATACACGACGATTCAGGATACCGTGAGGATGTTAGGATTTTTGTCGAAATTTTGTGTGAAATGAAGCGGGTTCGACTTTTTTATTACAAAATTTAAGTTTAATCTTGGCGTAGGTAGAAAAACACCAATCGACCCGAAATCTTATCTTCGGCTCTTAGAAGAGATTTATCAAGAGGTACTGATTCGAAGTTGAGGGTAAATACCTCCCTCAACGCCACTGGATCCGATAGTTGTCAGTGTTATCGGTGTTTATCAAAATATGTCGCTATATATTTCCACTCGCATTCTGATCTCAACTCAATTGCGATCCTTGCCAATAAGTTTCATAAAAGGGTGAGACAAAAATCAAACTACGTTGATTTGCCATTCTTTATCTTTGTTTTTATCTTTTGAATATCACTAGAATCCTCAGTTTGCACATAATAAAATGCATGCTCTGCATATTAATTTCATTCAATGTTGTCATTCTTGAAATTTCAAGTTCATGAAAACCTACTTACATCTTCTGTAACATCTTCGCACACTTAGAATAGTATTATCTTGTAGTCTTGCGTGTTGTGGTGTTATTGGTGTTTTTGGTGTATGAAGTTACGTATGAAATATCCTGAGAGGTCTTGTTGAGGTTCAAAAGAAGAACGATAATGTTTTTCTTGGATAACAACCAAATGTTGTGTATTTTGTTATGATGTTTTGTCAGAATATAGTATACAGGGTCCTGCAATAGTGCGCTCTTCTTCCATAGCTGCCCAACCAGACATCTCAGAGATTTCGTTGGTAAGTAGACCTCTTGTACCTTCACTTCTGCATCTCAGGAAATTATTTTCTGATATGCAGGGTGTCCCCGATGAATGTTATTCAACAAATGGATGAGTTTTTTGATGGATCACCCCATATATTTTCACATATTTTCAATGACCTTCATTACCTCTTTCATGACGCAAAATCTTTGGGACAAATCTTATTCGAAGAAAACTGCCAAAAGGTGAGGGAGAAGCAGTTCAGTAAAAGTCTTCTGACGATTTCCAGAAGCGATAGTAACATGAATTTGAGATTCATACCGATTTACTGTATTCAAAAGTGCTCTAGTAGCAATAACTTGATCAATATTTTTTTGGAAAGCCGATAAAAACTGATATCTATAATTGGTTGAATACGTGATCAATATGAATTGCTTGTACGTAAAAAGAAATATCATTTTTATTATGATACTCAGGAAATATGATTCTGGGAAGGTTTTGAAGTGTGTCAATAATTATTCATTTAGTTTTATTTCATTGTTTGACCTCTTTTGAACGTCCGTTAGTTTCATTATGTTACCTATTATTCGAATAAAATTTTCATTTGCGATATAATTTTTCGTGTCTGCTGGATGCGGAAGTTAAAATAATCCTAAGGTTACTTCTGAGAAAATGTAAGGTATTCAATTGTCTACATTATTGTGGAAAAAAATACAGGGTGTTCTACTTGAAAAAATCGAGAAATAATAATTTTAAGTTCTTCATATTTGGACCTTAATAACAGACACCCTGTATATGACAGGTTGATCGTTTAGGAACCATGTCAAGGCAAATCCTTCAATTAAAAAACTTTCAGTTCAAATTCATGTTACTATCGCTTCTGGAAATCGTCAGAAGACTTTTACTGAACTGCTTTTCCCTCACCTTTTTGCAGATTTTTTCGAATAAGATCTGAACTGTTGGAAAAATATCCCTAAGATTTTGCGTCTTGAAAGAGGTAATGATATTAATTGAAAATATGTGAAAATATAGGCGTGATCCATTAAAAAAAATCATCCATAAATAAAATTTATCGGGGACACCCTGTATATCAGAAAATAATTTCCTGAGATGCAGAAATAAAGGTACAAGAGATCTACTTTCCAACGAAACCTCTGAGATGTCTGGTTCGGAAGCTATGGAAGAAGAACGAACTATTGCGGGACCCTTCATATGGTTGCAATGAGGATTCATAAACATATCCCTTCTTCAGGGAAACCCTTCATGTTAATTCCACACAATTTTTCAGATTCAAAAAATTCGGCTTCTCCACGCAAAATACTCTTTAATGAGACTCTTTTTATTGATTTATTGGGAGATGATTTGTGTCATCGCTTTGCTTTTCAACTTCCATCCTCGATCGAAAAGTAATATTGGGCAATTTGGTTGATTAGGTATTTATATCGGCTATACATTTCTTGACAGATATCATCTCATATTTACTGCTTATATTGCCATTGCTATCGAGGAACTCAGTATTGCAAATCTCGGTATTATCTCATTATCTGATAATAGGTATCTTGATTCATTTTCTATAATGAACTCAATGCTTCAATATAGATGTTATTCGGGTAGTGCAAAATATCGTTTCATTCGAAGCAGGTTCTCTGAAGGTATTGGTTTCGAGATAGGTACGTAGAAATAGGTTCATAATTGGAAAATAACCCATATGATGTCGTTTAATCATACCATTTATATCCTGAGAACTTCACAACCTCACAACATTTTCTACGAAATCATAGGAAAGAAATTCGAGAAATCGTTCAATCCGTATTTTCGAAATATGCACTTTTTACGGCAGGTGCAGCGGCTTTCGATCAATGCCTCCTTTTTGAGCGCTCGCACTATCCAAACAGGGTCTATATAATTTCGTCACGATGTCTGTTTTCTGGAATTTTGAGCCGAGAATTGTCTCAATCGACTAGGTTCGACTCACTGATCAAATTCAATTCTTTAGTTTTGTTTTAAGAGGACCTTCGTTCCATTCCTATTCTCATCGGAGTTGGGTTATGTTACTCTGAAGAGATCTAACTAGATCGAAACCTAGGTCAGCATCTACTGGCTTTGATGAGGTTGGAACTCTTGCTAGTTTCCCCGGATGGTGGTTTTTGACAAATTCGAGTCAGATGCGTGGCGATTGTTGATATTCATATGAATGAACGCGTATCTGATAAATTGATGTTACTTAATTTGATTCTGTTCGTCCGTCCGGAACTAAACTCAATAAATATCGAACGGAGATATACTTTGGGATATGAAATTTTCAGGACAGCTTCGGATCTCGAATGCCGCAGTTAAATTATTAAGCAAAAATCGAAACACAAATTTGTTCAGAGCTCTCAACCAGAACCGTATCAAATGCTTGCTAATTATCGACAAAAGAATTCCCAATATTTCTGTAATAACATATCCAGGTGCATGGACCTTTTCTTTACTGTAAATTTTTTTTTGACTGCTGTCAAATATTTCCCTTGTTGATTTTTCAAATGCGAATTCACCCACAACATGGATCAACTTACAAGATGGATGAACGAGCACTCGAAAGCTCCTGACTTAACGTCAATACTTTAGCTGTTTTTATGACATTTGACAGCTGCGTTTTCACTTCTTATATCACTCATTTTTAGTTATTATAGCAAATGCGAATATTCTCTTGATGTTGTTGAGAGCATATTTTGTCTGTATTACTATTGTATGCATAATGATTTTGAATTTTCTTGCTGTCATTTGTCAATCGAAGATTATGATTTTTTACAAATCAGTAATTTTTTTTTATGGATTTTTCATTGATTTTTTTGTCGAAATCGAAAAACAAACAACATTAATTTCAAATATGTATGCAAGTGAAAGAATGGAGTGAAATAAATATTATTACTCTAATAAAGCGCTGTTATTCTCAAAACTGTACATACCCCTTCATCAAACTTCTGGAAATCAAATTTTCATGGATTTCAAGACTGTCAACCTTGAACTTTGAATTTCTTGGTGTAACTTTCTTGGTGTCATTTTCTTCATCTTAATGATCTGCTTCATCTGATTTTTTTGTTTATTTGTTTCCGTTTTCTTTACCGTGAGTTTTAATCTCTCAATTTCTTAGCAATTAAAAGCTACAGTCTGATAATACCGATTCGGAAATAAAAGTAGTGAACATGGCCACTACATCGTTAAACGAGTGGATGAATATTGTCTAGTGGACCAATAAAATAATCAAAACCCTCGGCGCGATACGACAACGAATGAATAACTGATCTCACTCAATGGCATAGGAACTGGGCCCGTATTCTTGACAAGTGAACTTCTCTGCCATTGAGTGAGATCAGTTATTCATTCGTTGTCGTATCGCGCCGAGGGTTTTGATTATTTTATTGGTCCACTAGACAATATTCATCCACTCGTTTAACTCTGCAGTGGCCATGTTCACTACTTTTATTTCTGAATCGGTATATTTATGTAATGTCACATTAATTCTGCCTAACTTATCCTTTGTTTTATCCTTTGTTCATCGACACTAACATTTTTCATTACCTTCCCTAGATATTCTGCAAATGGCCTCATAGGCAAATCTATCATTTAATGGAGAGATGTGAGATCTGTTATGATCTCGAGTTTGGCCATTTAAATTAGTTCCAGAAGCATAAACTTGGTTGTCACTGAATCTTGTCGGCGGTTTTCCTCTTGATGTTCTGTCCTGCCTGTGATTTTTGATGTCTCACAATCATGACATAAACCCACAGTAGTATTTAAGGGGTAGTGCCCAAAATCTAACCAATCAAAGCCTTTGTTGCTTCACTTGCAACATGCTTATTCCTAGAAGTTTGCTGTCTTGAGATAGTCAATTTGAACAGTTTAAACTGAAGATGTACGAGCGCTCAAACTCTCCTGAGCCAAGGTCAGCGCTATCCCAAATTTATCTACTTAATTTTAAAGGCCAGATTCTCACATAATCGTTTTAAATGTCCAAAAACAAAAAAATCAATAATGGAAATCACAGTAATGAAATCGCTCAGAACGTCGAGTTGTGTGTTATTCTGTCTTCTATGTTTGTCAGTATTTACAAAAACGATTGAGTAAAATAGATCTAGAAGAAAAGACATCGAGAAATTAGCCCTAAAAAATTGTGAAAAATCAACGTTGCCAAGATGGGAATTTAGCTCTCATTGAATCGAAAATGAATTTCAACCTATATCAAACTTTGCGTGTTAGATTAGTTGAACATCTTCATGAGGTAATCCAAGGCTAGGTAAATGAATTTGATGGGACATGAGTGACTTTTAGTGAAGATTACAACAAACTTCCTGGGTAATCCTAAGTGGCTTCATGAACTACGAAACTTTTCTCATTAATGAGTTTATCCGTCTGTTGGAGAATATTGAGTTAGCGAAGGTGAAATCGAGGGCGATCCAATTTGTTCACCTCATGAAGTACCTACTCAGCTGAATGGTACATCAATTAGAAGGTTTTACATTGGTGCTTTTAAAATTCGTTTAGCAACTCGATGATCAAATGCGTAGACAATTTGTTGAGCGGATTTTTAGGATAGGTATTCACAGGTGCTTTTGTTGTGACCTCTCATTCAAGAAATGATATTTTTCCCCAAATTTTAATGTTCACGATGAAAAAATCCGAAAATGAACGATAAGACTATAAATGAGAGCTCACTTAGCGCCGTTATTTTCAGAATTGAAGCCCTTATAAAAGGTATTGAGAAATGGTGATCGAATATCTCGCCCACTTCACAAGTAGAGTGTGCGAAAGATTGATGAAAAATCTTCTCGTTGTCTTCTCGTCTTAGCCAAGCCCGTATTTCTGTTTTTGTTCCGGGACAACTGCAGCTATACAGGGTGTCCTGTAAGTGTACACGATTTAATCTTCAGTGAAACAACATTATGGGAAGTTTAAATCCAAACTAACAACCATTTCTTCACTGCCTTAAAGAGTATTTTTTGAATACTGTAAAATTTTCTCGAACAGTCACGGATACTGTTCGATGGCTGTGATTCAAATTCAGTTGGAGGGCTTCATGTTTCAGGCAAAAATACCAAGAATAAATATTATCGAAAATATAAGGATCGTACGAGAAAAACTAATTTCAATTATTTTTTCAAACTGTCTCATTTGTTTTTTTCTACACGGCATTAAAGAAATATTCCAAAAAGTTCTTACATAAAACTCCTTATTATTCAGATAATTCCACTAGGAGTATATAATATTATTCTACAAAGAACAAAAAACGGTTTTATCGGCAAAAAGATTTGATAAAAACTACAATTTACCGCTACAAGTTTCGAGATTTCACCTCTTCTTCAGAAACCTAAATTAAGTGCTCAAATTGTTTACCTTCAGCTAAAATGCAATGAGAAATAAATATTTGTGACAATACGCAAATTAATTACTGTACATATTGATATGGCTGAATATGTATTTAAAAGAACTTTCGAATAATGTATTACAACACCCACATTTCCATTCAAAAAGCCAAATTTTCACATTTATAGTGAATTTTAATAATTTTAATGCGTTGTTGAAGCGTGCATCGTTCCATTTCTATTAATGGCGTAGTTTAAACTTGTCAAATGTCAAAATATGACAGCTACATTTTTTCAGATGAGCGAGGAGTTATGATGATGTTTTTCATGTGGGGCAGGTTCATTTTGGAAACATATCACTTTGTTTATGTAGATTCATAGGTTGTTTCATGAAGAATTTTGAGTTTTAGTTTGTTCAGCAAATTTTCTTGAATGATTAAATGGAAAAATATTTGACTTGTGTATCCTGGAAAATTTCAGATGATTTGCAAGTCTGCTCAATCGATAAATCATAATGAGTAGTCATATATATATTTTCTTCAAATTTTAATGCCGAGAAGGTAAAATATCATGCATGAAAAGTTGTGCTCCTGAAGACATTAATCTGAAGAGATATCATCTCAGAATGCCAAAGTTCCGGCTGATATAATAAATAATAAAGTGTGGAATGAGACGTGAACCTCGGAAAGCATAAATCAGAAATACCTTGCTATTTTCGCTGAATTATGTAAGAAGGCATAGCTATACAAGAAGTGAGAATCATAAATCAACTCTCAGTAAGAATGATCATCTGAACTGAACCGAAATTAGGTGAATGATAGATAGCTGTTATTATATGTATAAACCTTTTCGGTACAATTAAAATTTAATCATTTGTGTACTTTTCACGTATAGATTGAATATTTTTGCATTTCCCATGAAACGTTCCATCGCTATAATAATTATTCATTAGTTTTCATTTTTATGGAGGCCTCGTCATATAGGTATGTGATGACTAAAAAAGCTCCAAAAAACGATCCAAATTGTCAGTCACCATTGTTCAAGATAACAAGTGCTTTCTGTAGTATGTGGTCATTCAGAGTGTGCACTGTACATATTATTATCTATGCATGAAATAAAAAATTTAAGAATGCTGAGTTAAACGAAAGACATTGAACCATTAATAGATAAATTCAGTTGGCTACATTTTTCATACAGTTTTTTGGTCCATGTCCAATTAATGATGGTGAATTACTTCCAATTTTCTTCTTACAGCTTCCTTATATTCAGTCAATATTTCAGTATTTCTGAAACATTAAGAAGTTGAATGGATGGGACTAGAATTCTACTGTTTTCGGACCTTGGCACTGGAAGAATTCACAGATTGCATTTGAATCGTGGTTCTTTTAATGCCATATTTCGTAGGCAGTTTCCAACAATTCGAATTTATTAATTTCACTAGATTTTCAATTATTTTGATTCGATTTGATCAAATTTATTTATGAATGTATACAACTTTTATTCTCCATAAAATAATCCGATGTCGTTTTTTCATTTTAAGGAATAATGTTTATTTTAGTATAAAGTATCTACTATCTTTGATTAAAATAAATATTTCTGCCCAATTCGACTTTTATTTGTTCAAATTCCTATTTGATCCATAAGAAATAGGTAAAGTTTTCCTAATCTGAATTTTTCGTATTCAAAGTAACCTTTGAATTCAGTTTTTCAGTGAGTAGAGACTCTAATTTCATATGAAAAGAATGTCCTTCACTAGAAACTCATAGTACACAGATTTTGAATAGAGAGAGAAATTACCTTTATTGATTTCAATCTTATACCATGGAAAGAGGAGACACTCGACTTCATTGTCTTTCATTGCGTTTGAATTTTACAGTTTTAAGAAATCATTTTCAAATAAATTTTCAAGAAATTCGTAACACTTGATTGAATTGTAATTTTATATTATGTTGAGATCATTTATTGCACATCTCACTTATTCGGCAAAACGGCACTTATAAAAGTGATATCTACATTTTCTTTACTAACCCCTCTACGTAAAACTACTGGCCAAAGTCAGAACAGAATGATTACTTATCAACAAATACGAAAATAAGAAACATTTAACGGCTTCATCAAGCTTCTTAGCCCCTACTGCAATTTGTTTGCAACATTGTCGAAATTTCGAGTTAACCGAACTTACAGCATTGAATATCCAAAAATTCACACTGTCGATGCCAACAGTCAGTAGTAGTAGGTTGATAAATGCGGAAAAAATGATAATTGTGTACGATTGATCGCACATTACCTGTTTCTGCTGTATATTGAAGAAAGAATAATATTTTACAAAAATATCGCATATTTTTATTGATTTGAAATGTCAAATCTCTTTATAGGATGGAGGAATCAAAATCTTCATATGAAAATTGAATATTAAGGTAAGTATTATCTTTTACACGGTGCAGTAGTTAAAAGTAACGGCAGTCAGTTATAATATTCGATACGTCCAATGAATTCCTTGATGATAGTAATAAGAATCATTTATAACCATTCCGTTCGATCGCTGATGACTGGGAGAATCCAATCTTGCTGGTTCCTCAACAATAATTCTTCACATAGATCCACTAATTTACGTACGTGCAAATACGAACAACCAAACATCGCATAGAAGCACGAAACCCATTAAAATGATCATTGTTCGCAACAACAATGAAAATTCGTATTCCTACTAACGAGATTATAAATTAATTCATAAAATCTTACGTATGTTGAAGTGCTGAATGATCTCCCGATGAGAAGATAACATCGGTTCATCCCGAGATAAGATCAAGGAAGAGAAAAACCGATCCACAATAGAGTAAGTAACGGAATGGATTGAATTAAGCGGTGAACAGCGTGGATGGCCATTATTTCAGGTTTAATGAAACAATACCTCGGTGCTCCTACACAAAATATGATTTAACTGATTTAACAGCAGTGGAGCAATACTGCAGTGAAAGACCGTGAGTAGGTCGGGTCTTTGAGACTCTGGGATGCTTTTATTTGTTTTTGATGCATTCTGTTATGATATCACAGTTAATTAGAACAAATTAGCATTCGTTGTGTGGATAATATTGTCTGTGCATAATATAAACATCTCAATTAAGTGAAATTGTTTCGTCTCATTAGATCCTATATTTTTACATATTTGTGGAACTTTGAACTTATTATTTACCGTTGATTTATTCTGGGGAATCGTTATGTCAACAAGTCCACTGAATGGAAATCTATTTATTCATCTGTTTTAAATGCATGTCGATGAACGAAAACAATATAAATGGTACAACACTTTCGAATAATTTTCTATATAATGGAATAGGTACGAATACCTATATATTATATTCATTCAAAACATGGAAATCGCAACATCATGAAGAGTGCAAATTTCTGGACCCAACATGAATGTCCAACATTGGAGAGGTATCAGTGAAAATGTTAAAGGCAAAATATTTGTGAGCCTTCGACTGACTGATGACAAATCCTTAGTCAAATTACATTCTGTGCGGCCGGTCTTAAACACGATTACTGTGGAACGAAAAATTTAGAAATTTTCATAGTAAGATATGAACTGGATTGCGTCAAAAACGTTAATGGGTAAAATCCGATAATTTTAAATTCAATTGTAATGAAATTTAGATAGAAAATGGTTTATTGAAGCAACATGGGGAATAAGTTTGTCTACATCGGGTGACCAGACCCATATAAAATTTTACAGATCGGGGATCATGGACGAT
Organism: Adalia bipunctata; assembly: GCA_910592335.1. Taxonomy (NCBI): domain Eukaryota; kingdom Metazoa; phylum Arthropoda; class Insecta; order Coleoptera; family Coccinellidae; genus Adalia; species Adalia bipunctata. The sequence goes on from OU342948.1 coordinate 32,823,160, forward strand.
TTCTTGGAGAGCTGCTGTTAATTTGTCCATTTTTTCCTTTGGTGTCTCGAATACGAATCTACCTACAAGATGGAATGGTGGATGAACAAGCGCTCAAAATGCTCCCGACTACGTTAGTGTTTTAAGTGTGATCCTTTTTTATAATAAATCTAACAAAATTAGCGTCCTCCATAGTAAGATTCATCAAGAAATATCAGGAAACAGGACAATAAAAATGCAAAGTATCTGGGTTTCACAATATCCGTGGCGACGAATCGTAGAAGTCACCTTCCACTTCTTCAGGCCTACAAATTTATTGAACATAAGAATACACAGTAGATATACACGATCACAGTAGATTTCTTACCAAAGAAGTCCAAAAAAACCGATCTACATTTGGTGTACCAACCAAAACAATACAACAGTTCATAAAAATTGTACATTCAACTCGAAATTATCTATCATATACAGTAACTAAAGGCAGCGAAAAGAGAGCAAATAGTCGTGTTCGAAGATGGTAAAAGACTGACTACTACGCATCTCCGCATTATGAACACCGGGACAAGAATCACCGACAGAGCAACGAAGACATACGTCAATTCATGATATCAACAATTCAATCTGATCAAAATTTAAAATTAAAAAAACACAAAATATTATATTATCTCATCCTACGTTACCTAATATTATTAATTTATTATTTTTTTTATTATCGTTATTATCTTTATCGATTTTTTTTTATATTTTCACATTTCAATTTACACTGCGCAAAAAACCTAACGCACATTCTGAAAATCTCAATTTTAATGAAAGTTAACTCTGCATTGACTTTATAACTTATTTTTATGTTCTCTCGGGAATGTTTTGAACGAAACAGGACACATTGAATGGAAGAAAAATTCAGGATTTCACCGAATCTCATGTGAAAGAAGAGAAATGAACAATTTTCAAAATACTGAAATGCTGATAAGTGATTTAATACTTGGTATTTACACCCCTTGCGTTAATTACAGCTCGGCAACGACGGTTCATACTCAAAATGAGTGATCTTAAAATGTTCTGATCTAATCCTTGCCAGATTTCTCCGAGTTGGATTCCTAAGTCATTAAGAGTAGCTGGATGACTTTCTGAACTTCTCAGCCTTCTATTGAGGTTGTCCCAAACCTGCTCAATCGGATTGAGATCTGGACTTCTTGCTGGCCATTCCATTCGAGAGACTTCAACCTCTTCAAGGTACTCCTGAACGATGCGCGCACGATGGGGTCTGGCATTAACGTCCATAAAAATGAAATTTTCACCAATGTATGGGGCAAATGGCACTATATGCTCTTCAAGAATGTTCCTCATATACTTATCAGCATTCATAGCTCCATTATCAACGACCACTAGGTCTGTGCGAGCAGTCAAAGATATTCCACCCCATACCATAATCGATCCTCCTCCGAAACCAGTAGTATTCACTGAGCATATCTTTCATGTGGACGTCTGTATACAAGGAACGTCGATAACAATGATAGAGGCAGAATCTAGACTCATCTGTGAAGAGAACTCTTTCCCAATCGGCCTCTTCCCAATAGATATGCTCTCTCGCAAAATCCAAACGCGCCCTTCGATGGGCTGGGGTAAGAGCTGGGCCTCTTGCCGCGACACGAGGCCTTCAATCATATTCTCTGAGGCGATTTCTTATTGTCTGAGTGCTAATTTGCACCTCATGAGTTTGCTCAAGCTGATTTTGAAGGAGGCGAGCGGATGCAAACCGTTGTTTCAACGAAGAAACTCTCAAGTTCTTGAATGGCAGTTGTTACCCGTGGTCTACCATGTCCTGGTCTTCGGACATTCATACTTGTCTCCCTGAATCGCTGCAACATTCTGGACACACTTGTATGGGAAAATCCAAACCTTTTTGCAATTCTTGTGTATGTCCACCCTTCTTCTCGCAAAACTACCACTTGGGCACATTCCTCTTGGGTCAAATTGCGTGTTTCGCGTTGCATAGCGATCGAGTGTAGAAAATCAAAACGAAAGAAAAACTATTATCACTAGAATTGATCGAGAACAACTGATTTTTAGAATAGAGCCAATACATTCAAAATCTGATAATATCATCTTTTTCTATTCCTGCTGGGAGAAAACATCTGTATTGAAGAAAAACGTTGAAAGTGGATAATATATGCATGCATAATTCTGATAAAAATAATTATCATTGAGAACACCTGCAGTTGTAGAATAAATTTGAGATTTCCATAATGTGCGTCAATTTTTTTGCGCAGTGTATTTATTCACTTCATTCCATTTGTAGGCCTGAAGAAGTGGAAGGTAACTTCTACGAAACGTCGTCAAGGATGTTGTGAAACCTAGATACTTTGCATTTTTATTGTCCTGTTTCCTGATATTTCTTTTTATAATTTTCGGTCTGTCGTTTTTGTCTCAGAGAATTCTTTTTCATTATGTAATTTGAATAAAATATATGATAAAAACTCATTCTATGATCAAAATTAATGTCATTTGTGAACAATGAAGGTGTAAATATGTAATATGAATAATATGAATATTCCTTTTATTCTGTTTCAACAACTACAACTGTTTATAATTCCTCATCATGACCTCGTCATGTTTATAATGAGAGATTTTATATCAGCAATATCATAATATCCCATATGTTTCGAATTATCTTCTCTTATTTCGTTTTATACTTGCTCTGAGCAGGCTCTTCATTTATTAGCTGTACGTGTACAGGGTGGGCAAAATTGGTGCTACATGAACTAAAACTTTTTAACCCGAGGAGATAGAGAAAAATGAATGGCACCTTATAGTCCTCTTTTTTCGAGAAACTGATAATGCCATCAACTGCATTCCTCTATCTTCTTTTGTTTCCGAGTTATAGGCCAAAATTGAAATTTGGGCGATTTCAACTTTGGTCATTATCTCCGTTTCTGTTTATGCTAGCATGTTGAAATAAAAACATTATACAGGCACTTTTTTGATAGCAATCCAGTGGCGTACTCTGTTTTTTTCTAAGAGGTTCATTTGCTGAGTTATAACATAAAGTTGTGTTTTTTCTTATGGAAACAGTAGTTTGAAATGACTTAGAAAGAATCGCCATTTTTTTCCCGTTTCAGAAATGTATCATATGTCATACATCGCCCTCAGATTCGTTAAGATATTATGAAAAATATGGTTTGTATATGGAATTCAAATTATTTTGAGTATTAAGTAGGCTGAATCATAGAATTATGTGTCTCTACTCATGGTGTAATTATTATTTCACGGTTGAATACTTGATGGTGTGATCTCTGTTTGAAACAACTCTCAGTTATTGAAATTTGAAATAATCGTTGGCGGGATTATGTAGATAATCCAAAATTACGAAAAATATGATATGTTAAAATGTTTCATTTTAGCGAATGAAAATAGTGGGGCAGCAAGTGATTCAACTGTGAAATAATAATTACACCATGCGTAGAGACACATAATTCTATGATTCAGCCTACTTAATACTCAATAATTTGAATTCCATATTATACAAACCATATTTTTCATAATATCTTAACGAATCTGAGGGCGATGTATGACATATGATACATTTCTGAAACGGGAAAAAAGTGGCGATTCTTTCTAAGTCATTTCAAACTACTGTTTCCATAAGAAAAAACACAACTTTATGTTATAACTCAGCAAATGAACCTCTTAGAAAAAAACAGAGTACGCCACTGGATTGCTATCAATAAAGTGCCTGTATAATGTTTTTATTTCAACATCCTAGCATAAACAGAAACGGAGATAATGACCAAAGTTGAAATCGCCCAAATTTAAATTTTGGCCTATAACTCGGAAACAAATGAAGATAGAGGAATGCAGTTGATGGCATTATCAGTTTCTCGAAAAAAGAGGACTACAAGGTGCCATTCATTTTTCTCTATCTCCTCGGGTTAAAAAGTTTTAGTTCATGTAGCACCAATTTTGCCCACCCTGTACAGTCTTCAAGAGCCTCATTACAAAGATATTTCACTCGCTCATTGATTTGCCAAATTTGTTTTTCGATTAACGATGGAACAAATTGTCAGTGTTATTGCCAACACCAACCTGAATTCTGCAACTCAAAATATTACTGAATCGGCTATTATTTCCAACCTAATTTGGATTTTCCAAAGAAAGATTTACACTTTTTAATTCACATTTCACACCTTCATTGTTCACAAATATTGCTACCGATTTCGAGAGAAAAATTTAGGAATATGGTTAGGAAAATCTCAGAAAAATCATAATAATTGTCATAAAATTCCAGTTAGTAGGAAAAGAAATCTGAACTATTCAAGTTCAGTGATCTGACAAGCCATGACTGATGTCCACCCCGTCCAATCAAAAATTTTGAAAGACACAAAAGATAAAGGGTCATACACTGTACGAGGAAATTCACTGCTTCAGGTCTACAAAGAGGCACGTTTCAGAGTATGGGATGTCACGTTATCCCAAAGTGTCCTTGAACGAAAATAAGTCCTCGAAAAGTCCTTAAGTTTGAAACTTTCATGACAATTTTGGCTACAAAATTGTGAAAAAATCATCATAAAGAGTGAAATAATGGACAATCAACAAGGCTTGCATTATGTAGTTGATAATATTGAGATAAAAATATCAACCTGCTACAAATTCTAAAATAAGGAATATAGCTAAGCACCAAATCATCAATAATGTCTTTATTACTACAGCTTCTCAAAAAGAGGTTGTCAGATAGCGTAGAAATCTGGAGACTCGGACCTATACCTCGAACTCAAAAATATTGATTAATTCTTTATGTCATGACGATATAGAGAAATAACTGAAATAAGGTTACTCAAATAACAAGTTTCTTTGCAACAACAACCATCTTAGTATAGGTAAATATTCATTATTCGAATAGTATTGAACTTTCTACTCCAAACATAAACCTATTAATTGAGGAAATGAAAACTTAACAGAATATCCTATCGGACTGTTTTACGTAGCATAAATCATCATCAAATAGAATTTTATTTCTCAAATCTAACCAGAGGAAATGACTATTAACGGTTTTAATAAATCGAAAACCTATCTAGCAAGTCTACTCGAATGGCTCTCAGGAACACAACGGTGAATCACCTTCTCCAAGAGCAATGATACCCTGAAGATCACTTCCGGATTAACCGCCTACTGGGTATGTCTCGAAGAAATGAAATAGATCTCCACCATGGCATGAAGAATGCTCCTCGGTTCCTTGCAAAAACGGAGGTAAAACGTGACTGAGGCAATTCGACTTATTTTCTGTTTTGACATGAAGAACTGTGAGTTGGGTCGATGGAGAAAGATTCCATCAATTATAATTTATGTGGTTTACGTTACCGCAATGAATTAGTTCAGATCTTGGTTGATTCTTCATAAGAACTTTCTTGCTTCGTCAGTCTGAATAGTCATCGAATGTTGCTTGATTGGCAGGATTTTTTAAGCTCATAACCAACAAAAACCAGACCTATAGTAACTGAGAAAAAGAATGCCAAGAAATCGTTAACTGTCACACACGTGGAGTAAAACTTGAAATGGATACTCTATGGTTCCTCTGGGCTGGTGAATACAGGTATATAATGTACAAACGCGTTTCAAATTGCAACTGCAATTTTGTTTGATTTAATTCTATATTATCCTTCACTTATAGTTTAAAGCTGATTTTCTGAATATGAAAATGGGATTTTATAATATCAGAATTCGTCATTGTCGGAAAAAAAATTAACTTGAATTCCTTCAGTTATCTGTCCATATTCAAATCAAATTGTGTGTTTCGATAGTATATTTCTATTTGATAGACGCACGATTGGAAATAACCCGAAGGTTGCATCTGAAAAGATGTATATACTCCAATCACAAGTATCGCGGTTTGCCATGAAATTCTGACACATTTCACCGTGTATGTTTTGAAAATGTTGGGTTATAGACATTCTTCTGTCAGTTGAACGAGCAACGTTGCCGTTTCTGCGGAAATATCGTAGTAATTACGTATTTATCAAAATGTTCCTTTACTTTGGGAAATTAATGTATTTGAGAAAATATTATGTGAATTCAGAAGACATTTAAATACATTTTTGCACAACTTGAAATACTCCAGTATGAAAATGTAGTAGTTCTACGAAACCTGCGCCACAGTTAAACCTTAGAACCAACTCCATTTATAAAGTTAAAAAAGAGTAAATTGAAAGTTGACTTGGGCGACTTGGCAAAGTCGCTTGATTTTCACGAGTACCAACCTGCGTCCGTTTTAAGTGAAAGAACTTGATAAACCTAAATCATGGCTAACCGCGATACTTTATAAAAGTGAATGGAGTTTATGTATAAATATGGTGTATTTGAAGAAATCGATACTTATCAATTTCAAGAGCTCTACAAGTATTCCTTAAAAACTCATGAAATAATAACATCAAATACGAAAATCACAATGTGGTGCTCTTAAATTATGTACCGGGTTTTTCACCATAATTTTACCCCCCCTTCAACTTTGTTACTGAAAGAGGTACAGAAAAATGTTTTTCACAAAAGTTTCACGAAATTGACTAATGTTTTTTAAAATGATTTCACAAAATGAAATATATACAGAGTGGGCAACATATTGATTGCAACTTCATTTTTTCAAATGGAACACCCTGTATACTTTTCTATATTAGACAAGTTCCCCTCATTTCAAATATAAAACATATGTTTGGTCTTGCTCTCGTATTCTGAGTACCACATAGTTTTGAATTTTAAGAACCAATTTCAAGGTTGATATTATTTATTCTATACTATCATAGTTTATTATTTTTTTTTAATTTTTTATTGGATACTGTTAGGTATTCCTTGAAAAAGATTGCTTTCAAGTAAATTGTTCGAATATGAAAAATTTCGGAATGATTTCTCATATGTATTTATTTACTCCGTAGTTTCATTTCAAAACTTTGAAACTCTGGAAATAAAAGAGACAGACCCACATACGCATATGAATTCAATATCAGGAGAAAATGAACAATTAAAATATGGAAGAAAATACAGAGTGTCCCATTTGAAAAAATGTGATTGCATTCAATATGTTGTTCACCCTGTATAGATCCCAATTGAAGCAATCATTTTCGAAAAATTTATTTGATTTCGTGTAATTTTCGTATCAAGTATTTTTACGTATCTGTTTTTGTGATAGAGTTAGAGGGGGTGGCAATTTATCGTGAAAAACCCGGTACCTATCTATCAATGCCGGCGTATGCAGACTGCACCCTGCTCAAATGCAAAATAATTCGTTACAAAGTATCACTAATGCTTGCGATACCTTTTGCCAATTTTACAATTTGAGCGGCATCAGAAATGAAGTAGAATTGTGGCAAAGAACATGGCAGGAGGAACCTGGAGGTAATTTTAAAGAGCTGACAACTATTGATGTTTTGAGAGAAACAGGGGAATTTTAAAAATTTTGATCGCTATACCGTGCACTACTTGCACTGCGGAGCGATCATTCAGCAGCCTTCGTAGGATCGAAACCTGCCTAAGGAGTACGATGATGAGAATTCATTGTAAGGCCATAAGCGAAAACTTTAAAGACTTCAACAACAGAGTTGTATACATATTATATAGACCTATGAGCTGAAGCTGATAAAACATAATATACAGGGTGTCCTGAAAACAATGGATAAGCCTGCAACTATAGATAGACACTGTCGTGGTCTAACTAATTCCAAATTTTGACCTTAATGAAAATTCCACGGTTTCCGAGATATTCATGGTTTTCGTATTTTTAGAAAATTTCCAAGTGCGATTAGTTTTTCTAGTGCCATTTCTACAAATGGAGAGGTATTTCTATATGGTTTTTTTTAATTTCACATGAGATAGTTCAGCTATCGGAAACAAAGACTTAAATTCATCAAACTAGTGTAAAAAGTTAGAAACTCGTGAATTACGAATAAAAATTGAAAACTAAATGAAATTTCCTTCAAGTTTGATGAGCTACAGTGTAAAAAAAATGTAGGACGCCCCTGGTAGACATCATCTTAAAAACTTGCTCAGTTATTGCAGATTCCAAAAAGGTATCATAAGCCTAGGCATTCTGTAGTTTTTCATTCTCGTAACTACTTGATTACCAAATAGTCGAAAAATTTCGAAAAACTGTTTTTGTTGTAATCGTTATTCTAAGCTCATGTGTAAAAGTCAGGACGCCATTTTTGTTGGAATCTAGTGGAAAATTACGAAAATTATTTTTATTTTGAAAAAAGTAGTAGCGTATCGTTTCTCTGGTTGAATAGAAATATGGCATTATTTGCATTCAACACCCTGTATCTCGAAAACCTTACCGGACCTAATTGTATTTGACAAAATTTCTTATTTTCTTACATTCTGTACAGTGTTAAAAGGAAAGTATCAACTTAAAAAATAATTCGTTTTATTTTATTTGTAATGAATATTCCACATACCTCTATTGTAGCAACACAGGGTATTTTTTAAGTTGATACTTTCCTTTTAACACTATACAGAATGTAAGAAAATAAGAAATTTTGTCAAATACAATTAGGTCCGGTAAGGTTTTCGAGATACAGGGTGTTGAATGCAAATAATGCCATATTTCTATTCAACCAGAGAAACGATACGCTACTGCTTTTTTCAAAATAAAAATAATTTTCGTAATTTTCCACTAGATTCCAACAAAAATGGCGTCCTGACTTTTACACATGAGCTCAGAATAACGATTACAACAAAAACAGTTTTTCGAAATTTTTCGACTATTTGGTAATCAAGTAGTTACGAGAATGAAAAACTACAGAATGCCTAGGCTTATGATACCTTTTTGGAATCTGCAATAACTGAGCAAGTTTTTAAGATGATGTCTACCAGGGGCGTCTCACATTTTTTTTATACTGTAGCTCATCAAACTTGAAGGAAATTTCATTTAGTTTTCAATTTTTCTTCGTAATTCACGAGTTTCTAACTTTTTACACTAGTTTGATGAATTTAAGTCTTTGTTTCCGATAGCTGAACTATCTCATGTGAAATTAAAAAAAATTATATCGAAATTCCTCTCCATTTGTAGAAATGGCACTAGAAAAACTAATCGTACTTGGAAATTTTCTAAAAATACGAAAATCATGAATATCTCGGAAACCGTGGAATTTTCATTAAGGTCGAAATTTGGAATAAGTTAGACCACGACAGTGTCTATCTATAGTTGCAGGCTTATCCATTGTTTTCAGGAGACCCTGTATAGTATATTAGACAACGATCATGTAATGATGGTTATTAATACACGAGCCTTAACCGGGATACGAAATGAGCCGAAGTAGAATTTCGTATGGTTTATGCTAGTGAATTAATAACCATTACATGAGAGTTGCATACGCTATCTTTTCTACACTCGATAGGGAACTATGAATATTATTTATCCATAATTCGAATTCTCTAGCCTGGTCTATGACGCCGAAAATTTTGCGATTTTGACGAAATTCGCGAATTTTTTGAAAATACTTCCCGATATCGCAGAAAAAAATCCAAAACACAACCGTGGAGCTTCGTTTTTCTCCTTTTCGACGCCCCCCTCTCCGTAGTGAACAGGGGCCGCTTGATTGAAAATAATAGCAAGGCACACACGAAAGGGAAATCTGTAAGATCTGATCAGATTTCCCATTTCCCTTTCGTGTGTGCCTTGCTATTGTATCGTTATGGAAAATGTGTCATAATGGATATCATTATGAAACGGATTATGGGCATTTCAGTATATTATGATAGTACGGGTGTGGAAAAAATAAATTATATTTCCTCCCACACTACCTCCAGTTCATTATTTATCTCGTTATTTAATTTTCCTATTTTCTTTGCTCAAAGACTGGGGACGTCCTTGTCTTTTTTCAGTGTTCTCTGAATAAAATCTGTACCGTTGGAAAAATATTTCTGCTACTTTGCGTTTAAACAGAGAGGGTGAAGGTCATTGAAAATATACAGGGCAATTCATTTGAAAAATAACTTCTTTTGTCAAATATCTTCTTTTGGGAACACCCTTTATATTGGGAAATAATTTCTTGAGATGCATAAATAGAAATACAACGAGCCTGTTCTCGAACGAAATGAAATGAGATGTTCAAAAGCTATGGAAAAAACGCACTATTGAAAGACCCTGTATAAGAACTTGAGAAATGATGAAGGTGAGTTTCCGAATCACCTGCATTTTGGGAAAGATGAAAGCAAAGATATGTTATTGACATCAGAAAAAAATGTTCAACTTGGTTGCTCTCTAAGAATCTGTTCGTTCTTCTTCTGTAACATGCTACTCACAATCCTCTTTACAATTCAAATCTTCCAGGGAAGTTGTGGAATCCATAAGGTAGGTATATAAGGAATGATAAAGCTCTCAGTTGTGTCCATAGGACATTCTAAAATGTAGCAACTAATTCGAACTGGAGGAAAATCTAAGAAATGCAACAACCTTGTTACAATATAGAGCTCATTATCTTCTGTATAGATAACAGTAATCAGTTGTCCTTATCAATTCGTTATCCAGTTGTCCTCAAGAAAATTGTGGTAGGTATACGTGAAAGAAATAGGAAGGGGACATCATAAACTTATGAATCAAACTTTTATCCCCTTGATTCAAAAACATTAATAAAATAAGGAGAGAAGATGACAATGGATAACTCACGATTGAAATTGATCGTCAAAATCCGATTTATTTGACATTTCGGGTAAAAATTCACTGTTACACCAACTTGAGATCATGAGATGTTTACCCTCTTTTTGATCTTGTAATAGCCTTTCATCAGAGACAACCTCCCTCTGCTTCCATGTTACTATAAGTTCTATGCAAACTTCACAGTAATTGTATACATCGCCATCTTATGGCGATAATTTCAAATGTAGTACCTTCACGACTACGCCGTGACGACACCTAGTGGCCTCACTAAAAAGGAGGAAACGTATTTCCTTCGAAAGCAAATTTTTCTTTCAATTTTTCAGAGTTTTAATGTATTTTATAATAACCAGGCCGTAGACGAATCCATAAACGAAGTTTCATAACAAACAGTCTACCTATCCGATCTCGAGTTATAAATGGTGTAACAAACAACTTTGTTTTATTTGAATAGATTATCTGATCGCATAGCCCATTAAAGTCATGACACTGAACTTGTAGAAAAACATCTCTCAATGTTAAACTTTTTCTCTGTTTCATTGAAAAATAATTCTCTATGAATTATTATAATTCTGTTTTCTTTATCAATGACGGTTTTCTGCGAATGAAAATATTGAACTTTTTGATATTCTGGCGGTGAGTATCTTTCCTTTTTCTTCTTTGTTCCTTGGTCTGTCTCACTATGCAGCTGTCTTGCTTAGGTAATCCGCTTTTTTTAGGGCCTTATTTAATTCTTACGTGTTTTAAAATTGTTATATGTAAAGTTTATTTCTTTATTGGTATATGTGAATATTGTTATGATAGTATTCTGTTTTTGTTATATATGTGTCACTGATTGCCAAATTTTTCATTTTCAGCCTGAAGAAGGCACAATAAAGTGCCGAAACGTTGTGAAAGAATAGTTTCTTATTATTTTGTTCCTTGGACCGATATTTTTCAACTGTGATTCTTTAATAATCTTCGAAATTTCCTTCATAAAAACTAAGCTAAGGTGCTGAGGATCTTTCATTGAATTGTCAATAACTCAACGAACCTTTAACAAATAGCTAGAGCCTCTCAATATGCGAGGTATCCGTTTTATCGTAAGTAATATCATAGGGGCATTCAATTTTTCCGGAAAAAATCGAAAATACACGTTGCTTAGTATAATTTTAACAAGAAGCATGAGTGCTGGTTGCAAGCACGAATGCTTTTTGTTAAAAAATATAACTTTGCATTGTGTTTTTTCGATTTTTTTCACGGGAAAAATTAGATACCCGAATGGTATTCGACAAGACTATTTCATGAGTAAGAGATTATTCTGCATGCATTATGTAAAGGTATCAATATGAAAATTGAAAAACAGGTAATTTATTTAATGACAAAATACTGCAAACTCAATTATTGTAATTTTTGGTGACAACAAATGTCAAGTTTTGCCGCGGGTTAACTCGAAAAAACTGCTGACAGCTGCTACCACACAGTTTTTCCATCTAGAAACCATTTGTAATTCAAAATTGCGCGTTTATGATTGGTGGAAATTAAGGCGAGGGAAATAGTCCATATAATATATCCAAAAGTTTGTAAACACCACATTTCGACATTCTAAAATGTTAATGGAATAGTATAAATTTCGCTCAAACTTCCTCCTCATATTCTGGAGCATTTTGGAGGTTATTTTTGTGAGACCAGTCAAAATAGAAAATTTATCGCACAGAATAATTCTGAAAGAATTACGCCAGCCAATTGTCGACGTTGTTAGATTTATTGATTCACTTGTCTCGTATTTATTTTCTTAACAAATTTGGAATGATCTCAAAAAAATGTCCACTGTCGTTTCAAAAAAAAAACCTGGTTTTTCAACTATAGAAAAGACCTCTCTTTCCTTTTCAATGCGGCACACTGTATAGTCATTTTACTTTGTGAAGGGGTGTTAAGATTCACGGCTGGCAGAGGAAGTCCACAGAGTGGAGTTCTCTCGCCCAAGATAACGATAATAGATAAAATTATATTTCTCATTTAAAAATAAATAATATGAACGACGAAATATCATATTTCGCACTGTGATATTTTTATGATTCGTTCCAAAATTTATCGAACTGCAGGTATCAAATTCCAATTGATCAATCTTGATGCCTTTTACGGTTTCAAGAGAAAGTCATCAGTGCAATCATGAGGATCGTTGAAATCAAATATAATCAGTGTACCTACCCACCGTCCGATACAAGTAATCGAATGTCGGGTACTATTTAGTGTAGTGAAACACGAAGCAACATCTATTTCACGAAACAAACACTTTTGACCCACATTACGGAGTCGGAATAATTATTTAGCAGTTGTGCTTGAAATGCTAAATGTCCTGTTTGGACGTACACAATGATTTCGAAATTAAGGTTATGTCTGGGAAAATCGAATCGAGTAGATCGACGACTTCAGCATGAATAATTTATCTAACACGCCAAGCTCAGGGTGGAATACGGAACAGAAACGAAATTGCAGACTTTTGCGTATTGCATCTGAAATCCTTGACGGTGAACTAGACAACTGACTTCATTTAATTTCGCTTTAAAATCAATCACGGTTGGACCATTTTTTGTGATGAAAAATAACAATTAAATAAATAAATATATCTCGAAAGGCAGTTTGACAAAAATGATCATAGTGGGTGAAAAACTTACAATAAGATGAGGTTACGGACTTATCTTATAAATTTTTTCTGACAGAGCAGAAATGCCTTTATTGAAAGTATAATAAATAAGAACAAATTTGTTTTCATTGTGCTTTTCATACACCATAATTTGATACGAAAAAAGATTTCAGTCACAGCCTGATCATGTTTCTTGGTTGATATTTACACTATGCATCCTCAAAAAATGTCGATAGAATTTCTCCATTCGAAAACAAATGTTTCTCGTCAAAAATATTGCACTACCATTTCATGTAATTTCCCCGGAGACATTTCAATAAATAACTAATACCCAACCTAATAATGGATAGTTTTGATTGATCTATATAGAGAATCATTTCAACATTCACTGATTCACAGACAAAATCCAACAAGTTCATATTCTGTTCATATTGATTTCATATCAATCTTAGTCTTCCATGAAAAACTCAAAGCTACAAAAGGAAATATTTTCAACATGTATCGATGAACGCATGAAAAATTCATGGTGGTAATGACATTTTCTACAACGAGAAAACATTGAAATGAATTATGAGGGACTGGCTCAGGAAATAGGACAAATTAATCACTATGATTGTTGATATGGTGATTCGATACAAAATGGTTTCCTAATTTTAGTCCCTGTTTTTCAAGAAGACGGCTAATGATACCGAAGAAATATTGACATATTCATTTATTTACGAAAACGCCGTAGGTATTGTATATGAATACAGGTGTACGAATAAATGTACCTATATATGATTGATTTGTCGTCTTTTTATGTATTCAGTATTGTATGAGTATTGTATGAGTATGAGACATTTCGTCAATCTGGTCGCCTTTTTTCTGAAGTTGCATATGCTTCATGAATGTTCTCATTTCGAAATGAAGTTTATCAAAGGCTTCGATTTCAAACGAGTTTTCTGAAAATGCCAAGACGTAAATTAACAAACGCTGAGGCTAAAAGGGCTATCGGAATGCTACAGGGTGGCCTAACTCAGGTTGTTGTAGCGGAAAGGCTCCAAGTCAGCCAAAGTGTAATATCTCGACTTTGGAATAGGTTCAGAGAGACAGGTTTTGTGTTGAAAACTGAAAAGACCAAGGCTTGGTGGGCGACGAAATACAACACCTCAGGATCGTTCCATTACCGTTCCGGCGAGAAGAAACCCTACATCTACGTGTAGAATGCAACGGAATACTCTTCAAAACGCAAATGGGGTCCAAGTTCCCATCGAAACCATCAAACGACGTTTGAGAGAGGTGAATCTAGGTTCTAGTCCATTAAGAGGAGTTCCATTAACACGTGACCATAAGCGTCAAAGACTGGAATGGGCAAGGCAACATATCAATTGAAACGATCAATCGCGTAGTGTCCTTTCCACTGATGAATCCAGATATCGACGATTTTTCAGATTCTCGAAGAATAAGGGTATGGACAATACCACGCATACCCCGTAATCGTCGCTATGTCCAAGGGGGTATGGTATGGTATGGGCCGAGATATGTTTCAACGGGCGCACAGATCTACACTTTTGTCCTGGGAATATGACCGCCTTACACTAGATATAGAGAGCATGTTATCGACAATGTTGTGCCAAATTTTCATATGTTATTGGTGAAACTTTTCAATTTCTAGACGATAATGCTAGACCGGAGCTTGGTATTCCACATTTACCAATACCTCCGCACTCACCAGATTTAAATTGCATAGAACATGCATGCTCCAAAGAAGATTAGATAATCATCAACCTACCCCAGAATCCTTAAATAATCTGAGAGAGCTTCTGCCCCGTTTATGGAACCAAATTCCTCAAGAAATATTCAACAACCTCGTGTGTGGTATGCAAAGAAGATGTTAAGCTGTTATTGATGCCCGTGCAGGCCATACATTGTATTCATAGTCTTAAATTGCTTGAATTCTCTGGGAATAAAATTTCGTTATTTTACTCGATTTTTCTTAACCACACTGTATATGCTGCTGACCTACAGGCTAAAATTAATTTGCAACTTGAAATCATATTCATATGAATTTTCATTACAGAAATCATATTTTAACTATAATTTTTTTTGCAATTCAAGTCAATATCCCTAAATCATGACGTGGAGCAGTTTATTTATTGATTTATGTTGTGGAAGGCAATTTTTTCAGAAGAAGGGCCAGAAAAAGATACGATTCGGCATCTCTTTGCCAGGTACATAGTGTCAATTCATTTTTTTAAATCAAATAATATTCGAATAGGAAATGCGCCTAGATAGGAAACTTCTGAATCATTACGAAAATGGAGAAAACGATTCATATTCTGGCATTACTAACCTGTTTTAATTCTGAACCAAATATTGACATTTTTTTTATTGGTGGAAATAGAAGCTGGATCCCTTTGTATTTATTTTCAATTTTATTTCGGTCAGGCTTTCGGATCCGTATGATACATAAAGAAACCTGTGAGTTAAAAAACTGAGTTCTTCATTTTTTGTATTATTTTATGAATAATTTCTATGTTTACTTCTACAATTTTATTCCGCTCAGTTGTTAATTTTTTTAACATGTATTCTTTTCCGTTTATCGTTTTGTCTTATGCGAATTTCATTAACTATCTCTCGAAAATTTCAGAATAATATATGCTTTTTTGTCAGATTTAGGAAAAATAAGTACTATATTCCCCGAAATACACAATAGAGCATGGAGAAGATCGAACACCTTTGAAAATTCAATTCAATTCTTCGATATTCTAATGGAATGACGAAATAATTCAGAAGATAGTTCATTTTGAAGTTCAGTGAAGTTAATTTTTTTCGACCTATACAGGGTGTCCCACGGTCGAGTGCCTATTGGACGTTTCTGGAGAACTGGACATATTTGAAATCCGAAAATTGGGATTATGCTATTGTTGGAAATTCTCTACAGACCTAAAATATTTTTGGAGCTTGAGCAATTCCAGTTATACCAGGAGTGGAAATAAATTTGTTCAAAAAATATTTTTTTCAATTTTTTCGTTACTGATATGATTGAGTATTCAATGCTGAATACATTTCTGTTGAAACCATTGTATTCATTCTGATAGTTTTCAAAATATCGAAAAAAAACCTGAAAAAATGTCGAATATTCAAAGTCAGTATTATGTTCATTATTCTCATTCTCAACATCCCGAGTGTAAACCGTTCTCACAACGTCAAAGTAGAAGAATGTGGAGAGGTCATGCATCTTTTGAATTTCATAAATATCATCACAGAGTGTTTCAAATTTAGTATCGAAAACTGTGATAAAAAATTGGCCATAACTCCTGTTTTTCAAATTAGAACCCTATTTTTTTATGATTGCGTTGGATTCTGCGAAAAAAAATAATGATTGCACTCTCAGATGCTTTTGCTCCTAAATTCAGTAATTCCCGAGTTATTTGAGCTTTTCTGCATTCCTGTTGTACGTAGAGTCGAATTAATCGAATCTGAAGAAATTCGATGAATGTTCTCATGAAACCATAGTTACAACTAATAATTAGACCTGTCACCTGTGAATTATGAATGGGATCATTCATCTTCTATGGTCACAGAATATTCTCATACCAACAGATTCGATGACTATTCTGATGAAACCATAGTAACCATTGAAGTAAAATTGAGAAGTAAGGTTATGGCCTAAAATTAGATCTGTCACTTGTGAATTATTAATGGGATAATTAATCTTCTATAGCCACAGAATATTCTCATGCGAAAGATAAGATGAATTTGACTCTACGTACAACATGAATCCAGAAAAGCTCAAATATCTCGGGAATTACTGAATTTAGGAGCAAGAACATCTGAGAGTGCTATCACTATTTTTCTTTGCAGAGTCCAATGCAATCATAAAAAAATGGGGTCCTAATTTGAAAAACAAAAGTTATGGCCAATTTTCGATCACAGTTTTCGATACTAAATTTGAAACACCCTGTGATGATATTTATGAAATTCAAAAGATGCATGACCTCTCCACATTTGTACTTTGACGTTGTGAGAACGGTTTACACTCGGGATGTTCAGAATAAGAATAATGAACATAATACTGATTATGAATATTTGACATTTTTTCAGGTTTCTTCTCGATATTTTGAAAACTATTCGAATGAATACAATGGTTTCACCAGAAATGTATTCAGCATTGAATACTCAATCATATCAGAAACGAAAATATTGAAAAAAATATTTTTTGAACAAATTTATTTCCACTCCAGGTATAACCGGAAGTGCTCAGGCTCCAAAAATATTTTAGGTCTGTAGAGAATTCCCAACAATATCATAATACCAATTTTCAGATTTCAAATATGTCCAGTTCTCCAGAAACGTCTAATAGGCACTCGACCGTGGGACACCCTGTATAGATAATCATAAAGCATTTATATACATTACATTTCCTGAATCTCAGATCAATTGCTCTTAGGAAAAACTTATCATCACAGAACAGAATATGGATGAATAATAATTTCATAAAATGAAATCCTAATACCTCTTTTAGGCAGAAAAGGCCCACAAAATTTGGTGAAGCGTGTTTCAAACCTTGCGTGTTCGTTTGGTGCTATAAAAGGGGATATTTGTTGATGCAGATTATCATAAACTATCGTATTCAGTCATGTTTTACATGTTCAGGGTATTCTATTTTCGAAACATTCCAACTGTATTCTTATATTACGGAAGATGAAGGGATGAGGTTTCCACAATAGTAGCCTAATCTTTTGAGAACAAAAACTTCAAAATGAATCATGTTATGCAGGATAGTCAGTTTTTACGAACCCACAACAGACAGTGAAATAATTTCTTTTAAACTTCAAATTGTGAGTTGGTGAACTTTCTGGGATAAGGAAACTTTCTCTTGTGATACTCACGAAACACGAAATCAAACGGAGGTCTATAACCAAAGAAAATTGAGAAAGTTATTGTTCGAACTAGATGACGGTAGGGTAGCAACCCTTCTTAAAGATATTGTTCACAAGTGCCGAAAGTATAACAACCTGTATATTGAAAAAATTATTATTGATAATGCAATTTGGAGATCCAGCTTCACTCTGATTACTGGGAACTGAGCGATTTTCATTATGATTCTATGAAGATGCTGTTCTTAATTTCGGTTCAATTATTGCCATTTTTGGTGTGCATAAGTTTATTAAACAGGAATTGTGATTTTTGAGAACGGAATAATTTTATGAGGATTACATATTTAAGAGTCTTTCGCTTCAATGTAAGAAACGTATACCGCCAGATGGCAGTGCATTGCAAATGTTGGAGCACAGGGAATATAACTAGAAATACTACCCTGAACTAGATATCATACTGCCTGTATAATTTGGTATAATACTCTCTTTTTCCTTTATCAGTCATCTGGGAGGAGATACCTGCGGGGGGCATTTAAAAGAAATTCAATTCCATGTTAAAATCCATAATTGTTATTAACAATTGATTTTCACTAATCGACGGCTAAAACAAACCTTAATGACTTGTCTTTGAGAAAAATGAATATTTATCATTTCGAATAGAAAAATTCAAGGAAATGAATTTCGCGAAAACAACACATTCTTGTAATATCATTTACAAAAAAACGGTAAATTCTAAAAGAAAAAGGAGATAGACATTGCATTAACTAAATGAAAGACTTCAATACTGAAATGAAAAGACACGAAAATATTTGTTAGTTTTGATGGTGGAAATGTTGAAAAATAACCGAAAATGATGAGGAATATGCTTTTCATGTATTTAATACTTATAAAAAAAAATTTTATTATTTTTATCTTTCTACACTCATACATCCCTTCATCAATCGGAAAAAATAAATCGTTTCTGACTCCCTTTTTTTTCAGGAATGTAGACCCTTAATTTCACATGGTCTTTCAGTATAATTCACACATTGGCAATTTTACCAAAAAATTTAAAATAATAATCAACAAAAACTCAT
The DNA here is from genome assembly GCA_910592335.1 of Adalia bipunctata. NCBI lineage: Eukaryota > Metazoa > Arthropoda > Insecta > Coleoptera > Coccinellidae > Adalia > Adalia bipunctata. The sequence goes on from OU342948.1 coordinate 32,842,339, forward strand.
TCTATAAATTTCTATATTCATTCGATATATGAGCATTCACAAAAGGCTTGAGAATGTGGCTATTGCTAAAGCAAACTTCTGAACGACTTAATTGTAAAATAATTAATTTTTGAGGGCGCACTGTGTGAAAGCCACTGAGCCTTTTTTACATAAAAGAATATCGATGGATTGAAAATCACTTGCTTTTTCAACACAATATCATTCTTATATGTAGTATAGAGAGTTCACAATAGATATGGAAATTCGCATTCAACGTATTCCCAAAATTCAAATTACTGGCTCGCCAAAAATTTTTACATTGCAAAAAGAATATTTATTTATTTATTTATTTTCACCTTACATACACCAGAGGTAGTTACATGTGAAGGTTTTCAACTTAAACATTATTATTATAACCTAAAAATATGAGATCCATAAGGAACTAACAAAAACAATAGAAAAAAAAATATGTCTCCATTTATTGTGAACACTATAGCATTCTGTAAATTGACTCACCAGGCAACTTTTAATGCATTGACAATCTTATGTTGACAATAGACTCAGTACTCAGTAGCGTTTACATACAGTGTAACAGACAAATGGAATAAATTCGATAACTAATAAATGAGGGCAGGGCGTGTTGGGAAAAACGCTCGGACACGTCGATTTGTAATTTTAAATGCGCATATTTTTCAAGAAAATAAAATTATATAGGGTGTTCCATGCAACCGTGGCCAATACCAACTTTCTTATTTCAAATGCAACCCCCTGTATATTATTTAGTTTTGGATTCTTAAGAGAATTCTAGACACAATTCATGCACAATGTCCTATGCCTATCTTTAACTATTTCGGAAGTATTAAGTGTTTTCAGATTTATTGCAAAAATCAACGTTTATAAAAATTATTTTATTTCACAAATTCGGTACATTACACTTAAAACCTAATGAGTAATACTATTTATTTCATAATTATTAAAACAAAACATTAATGTCAATGTAGGAAATGTTCAAAATGCTCGCCGCGAACGTCTTGGCAACATGCTAATCTGGTGTAGAATTGTCTTCTAACGTTACTCAACATTTGTTTTTTTTTATTTCTTCTCAGTAATGGTTTTTGCTTACTTCCTTCATATCAAGAGGTAAATGGGAAATAAGTATTGAGTGTAATGTATAGAATTTGGGAAATAAAATAATTTTCATTTAAAATGTTAATTTTGAATGTTTTGTTTTAATAATTAAGAAATAAAAAGTATTACTTATTAGGTTTTAAGTGTAATGTAATGTAATGTAATGTATTGTAATGTACCGAATTTGTGAACTAAAATAATTTTTATAAACGTTGATATTTGCAATAAATCTGAAAACACTTAATATTTCCGAAAAAGTTGAAGATAGGTATAGGACATTGTACATGAATTATGTCTAAAATCTTCTGAAGAATCCAAAAAAGGGGGTTGCATTTGAAATGAGAAAGTTGGTATTGGCCACGGTCGCATGGTACACCCTATATAATTTTATTTTCTCGAAAAATATGCGCATTTAAAATTACAAATCGACGTGTCCGAGCGTTTTTCCTAACACCCCCTCATTTTTTCGTGATCGAATTTATTCCATTTGGCTGTGACACATAATGTAGTTTCATTTAAAAACTTTGAAACTCTGAAATTAAAAGAGACAGACCCACATACGAATATTTATTCGATATCAGAAAGGAATAACCAATTGGAATATGAAAGAATATACAGGGTGTCACATTTGGAAAAATGCAGCTGCATTCAATATGTTGTTCACCCTGTATATAGTCCAGTTAACGTATCATTTTCAAAAAATTCTGATTTCGTTCAATTTTTGTGTGAAATATTTTTTTCTATCTGTTTTTGTAACAGAGTTAGAGGGGGGTCAATTTATAGTGAGAAACCCAGTATACTCCATTCACTTTTATAAAGTATCGCGGTTTGCCATGAGATTTTGACACATTTCACCGTGTATGTTTTGAAAAAGTTGGGTTATAGTCATTCTTATGTCAGTTGAATGGGCAACGTTGCCGTTTCTGCTAAAAAATCGTAGTAATTACGTATTCATCGAAATGTGTTCCTTTACTTTGGGAAATTAATGAATTTGAGAAAATATTATGTGAATTCAGAAGACATTTTTGCACAACTTGAAATACTCCAGTATGAAAATGTACTAGTTCTACGAAACCGGCGCCAGAGTTAAACCTTAGACGAACTCCATTTACAAAGTTAAAAAAGGGTAAATAGAAAGTAGACTTGGCAATGTCGCTTGATTTTCACGAGTACCAACCTGCGTCCGTTTTAAGTGAAAGAACTTTATAAATCTAAATCATGGCTAACCGCGATACTTTATAAAAGTGAATGGAGTATACGTACTATTACCTAGTTCTAGAAAAATGAATTTTTCAAAATCGGTCGACACGTTATGGAATTGTTGCTAGGTACTTAAAATGAAACAAACTGTAGAGTTAAAATTCTTTCGAATGTATATCAAGTTGAATTCAAAGAAAGGAATATTCAATTCCATTGAATTTTTGCATGATAACCAGAATTTGGTGAAACGTATGATTTGTCAATTTTCAAACACACATGATAGCCAGGGACATTCCTATCATCTCAAATATGTATGTCATGGAATTTTTTCAAAGCATGCTGTCCCTACTATTGGGGAACCCTTTATTGGAGTAAATAACATATTAATAGCAATCTGACTGACAATTCTTCCATAAATAAAACTCCCAAATTCAGAGTCTGGATAACGAAAGTTCCGACAAAATATTGATGTAACGTACGACCTAATTAAAAACCTGCCCCTCCTAGTCTTGTTATCACCATCACAAAAAGGAAATAGAGAAACAAAAGTAGTGAAAATTACGGGGTCAGTTTCGCACGCAATGATAAGGCATGAACTTCACCTAAAAAGATTTTTTGTCTGTTGGTTTATCTGTACGTTGAACCGATTCACAGGACGCGATGTTGTTGGTCACTGATAAATGATAATTTTATAACATATAATCAGTTTGTTTCTATGATTTGTGCGCGTCACTTGTAGTTGTAAAACGAGTACGATTATTGTTTCAGATGGGACCCATAGAAAATGTACCCGGCCATGATTTTCCCGCTCACGAGAGTGTGGAACTGAGGAAGATTGATAGGTCCAGGGATCTTTTTGGAGTGCAGCTCGAGGTGAGTCGTGTCAAAAGATAATAATCGACGGAAAACCTACAATGCGGTTGAATCGGTGATTCAGCGAGCATCATTGTTTCCATTAATTGAAATATACTCAACCTCAAAATTTAAGGAAGTTGTGACCGTTTCAAAAGAGGACACCAAATTTTCATTTATGAGAGATCAAACCTCTACTCTCTTATATATAAATGTTTTTTCGCTCCTTGTTTTTCAATTTCAGGCAAGTACCTACTGTTCGTTTGCGATTTTGGATAATTCTTTCACGCTCTTCTTATAATCAACTACGATTCAAAATCTGAAAATCTATTTTGCAATAATGCCTAGACGTAAACTAGTGCGGATGAAGCCAATAAGGCTTATATCGAGGTTGGACGTTAACAGATGATGCGAATTTCTTTCAAGTCGATATCGATAAACTAGAAACGTGACCGAAAGACCGAGAAGTGGTGGACAAGAGCTACCTCTCATGCATAAGATCGTTTTCTGACTGTGTCTACCCCGTGTACCCCTAGAGAGCAGGCCCGCTGGCCATACACGAAGCGACCGATCCGAGCGTTTTATGGCCTTTTATGACACATTTAATGAGCCCCCGACCAATCACAGAGAGACTCTTTTCGCTCGTGGTCTCATAAAATGTCATAAAACGCTCGGATCGGTAGCTTCGTGTATGGCCAGTATAAGCGGGCGTGCAAGGCGTGCACTGCACAAGGGCGGCACGTCCATTATTATTGGCGCATACTGGTTCCGCACTTTTCATTTGAACGAATTCCGCCAAGGGAATATGAACGCGATAGTTAATGCACTCGTTTTCACACCACCCTGTAGGTAGAGTGCTTGGCGCGTTTTATTTTGAGTGGTATCCCCAGTAGGCCTGATTCACTTTGTGTCGAAATTTCCAAGATTTATTTCTCGTATACCTACAATTAATTATCATGAGAGTTCTGCATAAAAATAATTCTGAATACGATATCGATGACGAAAAAATCGGAAACTATCGGTGGGCTTCAAAAAGCGTAATTACTGCTGATCCGAGATCAACTGCTTGATTCTCTGATTTTCGAACTGTCAAATCGAGTTGATTCTTGATCAAGCTCGGATCACCAGCTTATTTGTTTATCCCAGTATATATCTACTGATTGGGAGTAAATGTTCATTCATGAATAACAAATGATAATGACGAAAAAGAGAAATCATGCCCTGAAAATTTCGATTCATTTCCTCAGGTCACAAATAATAATTTTCATACATACAAACATCATTTCGACGATGTTAAATATTGAAATATTATTGAAAGAATTCAAATAACACCGAAATAATTAAAAATCTCATTTTTCCATGTTGACAGAAATATTCGATAAATTGTGAAATGTATAATGTGAAAAACCCATAATATTTCATGTAGATTTCAAATTAATCCGTACAATAATGCACAACACTTGTCCTGTACTCAACTAATCCACAAACAATACGAACGCGTAACAGATTCGAGCACGTTTGTTTTCTCAATTAATGTTCACACATCTTAACTGCACAGATAACTGAAGATGAACTGATCGAACCAACTGCATATCTTCCATCGAAGAAATCTAGAATCCAAAAAACCACCCATTGACTCATTCAATTCATATAACATAGAGTGATCTAGAAAGACGAGTCATATTGTGATGACTATTGACTATCAAATGTTGAAATTCCTTTCGTCTTCTCATTCGCTCTGAATCTGAAATAAAAATTTTAGATAATTTTCTATCAATCAATCCATAGTGGTACCGACAGTTTTTCAAGTTTCAATTTTAATATTCAATATCGGACTGAACAATTGTACTGAGTTTGTTTTTGTACTATTTATACGAATAAACTCTGATTCTATTCTATTCTAATATTTTTCCATAAACAATGAAAATTATCAAATTCCACAGTACCATTGGAATAATTGAAGAACTTTTATGATAAATTTTTTGTCATATTGGCGTTGAATGTGGAAAAAATATTCTTTTATTGTTGCCAAATCATAATGATTACTTTACTTTATTGATTTTCATATTTTTTTTAGTATTTTCACCATTCTCAATCCTTCCAAATGTATGATTCTCTTCTGGAGCATCCAGCACAAAGAATTTCAGCTATAGTATCAATTGAGCATGAAATTTGGTAGAGCTTGGATACAAATTACAGAGTACCTGAACAAAATTTTATCGCCAATAAGTTTTTCTTCATTTTTTCCCATTATAATGTGGAAATATTAAATAGCCCTTTCTGACCAAACTCAGGGTACCTAAGTATTTAGGGCGGCATAACAGGTAGATATTACGCGGGCGATCAAACAGCTAGCGGCGGGCCTGATGCTTAGATAGCCTTGAAAGTAAGTGGAATCTGCAACACTTGTATTTTGGTTTCCACGACTTCGAGACGACTTTTGAGAAGGATTCCACTAACTCAAAATAATATGGGACCGAATGAGAACGGGAATTGGAACGTAGGTCTGTTTTGTTCACAAATGAGTCGAGATATGGGCAGTTTTTGGAGTTCCAGTATGGATGGACCCATCCATCTGCAGATCGGTTCAGGAAGTTCATCCGATCAGGGCCTTTATTCTTGAAAACCAGGGAGTAGAACGATCGAGAGAACGGCGACGTGGCCCTACTGATTAGTAGGGCCACGTCACCGTTCTCTCGATCATTCTACTCCCTGGTTTTCAAGAATAGAGGCCCAGAGGTGATACAGTCAAAGTTAGGGATGACAAAATCGTGAAAAATCAATTTTTTCAAATTAGAACCCAATTTTTTATGGCAGATATTGAATCTACGTTAAAAAAAATGTGAGTGTATGCATCACACCCTTGCCCTAAAATGGATATTTTCTGAGTTAACATCCACTTGTATGTATCCTTTCTGGATGGATGCCTGTATAATATATTAATTAATTAATAATTAATAATATATTAATTAATTAATAATTAATTAATAATAAATATATTAATTGAATTTTGAATAGAGATTGAAATCGATCGAGAAGGTTCGACTCACTGATCAAAAATCCGTGGTCTCCAAATTGTCAGAGATCAGATTGTTCAGATCTTGAATGCCGTGGTTCAGTTTGTTTATGTGCAAAATTCGACTAGGGTTCGGTGACTAACTTCTGTCGTGATTTTGTTCACTTGGTTTCAAAACTACAGATCGATATGAAATTCGGCATTTAGATGGAGAATGAAGTATTCAATCTACATGTGAAGTTTTGCCCCGACCGCGTTACCAAAACCATATTAAATCATTGAAAAACTCTTCAGTTTTTCTGTAATAGAGAAGATCCTTTGAAACAGACGATTAATTCAAATGATGTCAAAATTTATATCTAGTAAATTCTCGGGTACCTACATATCTGCCTAATGTGTTATTATGTATAAATCAATATAATGCGTTGAAAATTTCAAACTCAATTCATGCGAAAGTATTGGAATCAATTAATTTTTTTGAACGATCTCTCTTCCCAAACTCTAATTTTGGGCTCAGAATGGTCTCAATCGACGTAGTTAGTCTCACTGATCACGAATCTAGGGTCAAATTCTATTCTCTCCGTCCGGCCTTCCATGAACTCAATAACCCTCTAACGGATAAACCTCGAGGCCCGAGGGTAGTTCAGATCCTGCGTTTGAGTTTGTTCAGGCGAGTTTGTAATTCGGTGAGTGCGTAATAACTTTAAGGCAATGATTTCCAAGCAATTGAAATTTCATTGAAGTTACCCGAACTTCAGCTTTTCAAGCTCATTTTTCACCGATAGAAAACGGAAAAATAAAATTTCAATTCCGATTTTTCTTGCAGACAAACTCATGAAAAAGCAATAACAGGCTTGCAGCAGTCACGCGAACCATAATGTTTTTTCCGAGTAAATGGAAACATATTTCATCGAAATTATTCAAATGACTACCTGGATCATTATTTTTTCGTTGCAATGAAGAGTGGCACAGATTTATAGTTCGTACCTTGTGTCAACTGGGGTCGCCATTAAATCCGTTTCAGATTTGTCGATATTTGGTCCCATGTGAAAAAAAAGCATAAAAGCCAGCAAATGCTGCATAAATTAGGAATACCGATAACACTTTCGTGGTAATTGCTATGCGGCACTATCGGGGTAGGCGTATTATGGGTAGAGGGAAAAACAGGGGTGAATTAGAATTCGTAGACCCGATAAACCGTGGGAAAATCGAAACTTGGATTCGATCACGTGAAACTTGGATGGAAACATCCAAACATTTTCACTAAACGAGAAAATAGTGAATTTTCGATGTGGTGTGAATGATAAATTTATAGAATTGATGTGCTGACAAAATAGGATCTGTTCGCTTTTCTTTCGAGCAATATTTCGATATTGAAATTTTTTAACGCTGTTTGTTTTCAATTCGTTTTTATTATACAGGTTAGCCCTCATAAAACAGTCCAGCTGAAAACCATAAGTACGGAAAACGCCAAGAAGAGTTTACATTTTCATTTTGAAAGGGACACTTTTCATTGCAGTTCTTGGGTGTACGAGTTTGGGACAAGAATCTTGAATGGCAAGAAGGGTTGGATAAACATTATTTTCGAAGGTTTTCTGGTTCTATTCTTGAATATGCAGAAAAAATCGGATTTTCGTTCGTTTCGGTGTGGAGAACTCGTTGTTGATGATGGCGGAAGTGAGAATTTTAACTGATGAAAGATGTTCTTATTCACTACCGTTCATTTCTCAACTGAGCGGCTCACACATCAAATTAACACGCGACGCAATGTTGTTGGACACGTTTGTTGCACATTACGGAATCAGAAGATCCAACAGGAGCTTACATATCGAATACAACGCATTGGTGTCAAAAAATGCGTTGTATTCGATGTTGCATCGCTTGTTACCTCGGTGTAAGCCGCCTAATTGTTTATTTGTACAATATTTTCTTTTACATTCATTACATTCTGAAGTAATTATCTGGCTAAAATCTTTCTAAGTAGTAGGTAGTAGGTACTGTCTTAAACAAGACCCTCTTCAAATTGACCCCACAGAATAAATCTACAGGTTTCAAATTAGGAGATCTTGGAAAACATTTAATAAACCTTCACCTTCCAATCCAATTATCGGAAAAATGTCACGAAAATTCTCAAAAGATATTGAATAAGTATTCAATTTCTGATAATCAATTTCAGCATCTCAATATTCGGGATTCGTGGATTTAGAAATTGAAATTGTAATTTTGGAGTTGGTTAATTATCACAATATCTTCTCAAACCTATAAGGTCAAAACTCGCTCTACATAGGCAATACGTTAAGAACAAAACCAAAATTGACGTTTTCCGACTTTTTTCGGAAAAGCTAATAGGTACTTACGGAAACCTACGGCTGGGCTCTTTCAAGTGGAGTCTCCCTGTATATAATGATTTGGGAAAGTTACTAGTTTTACTTCCTGTGATTATAATCCTGAATTTTTTCGAAATAATACACAACTGTTATCATCAGTCAAAAAATAAGAAAGATTTATTCAATTTAACGGATCTATGTTTTAATCTACAAATTAATCTAACCTTTAATCCTTCTGAACACGAAGCTCGCAATTATTACAATTCACCTAGACACTTTTGATTATATTTTTGTAAGTGTCCAAATTAATAAGTTTATAGTTTTTACACCTCTTGATTTTTAACCCAAATTATTACAAAAATGATAAGACCTGCTATATTCGACAACTGTTTTTTAAATCGTCATATATGTAACATCACCCGAATTCGTAAGTACTGTTCCATCCTTCAACTGTTTTGCTTCAGTTTGTTGATGCTTATTGTTTTACGTAAATGTATTTCATCCATTAAAATTAATCCATCGAAAACTCAACCTACTAAGTCTTTGTACTTACCCTTCTCCGTCAGTTTCTATGCTCTGAAGATGGCGTAAGCCGAGACATGTTAGCCAGAAAAATATAAAACAAGGGTGAATGAATATAACTTGTATTTAGACCTCTATTTCAATGTAATAGTACATAGTGTTGATTTTCATAGTTCTCGGAGAAAATAAAAAGTCTGATTACAGACCTGAAATTTCAGCAAAAAAATGTTGGTACAAATCCGAGTTCAAATCTTTCTATTCATACAAAAAAGACCAAATGGCTTGAATAGCCACTTGTTTTGGCTTTCCCCTCATAAAATTATTACTCCTTTCCGCATTTGAGATTTCCCTGTCAGAATATGTAGATTTGAAGCATCTGTTTATTTCGTTCAGTAAAGCTTTTTCAACAAATTTCGAAAAAATAAGTTAATTAATTTTTGCATACCTATTATCTATTTATAATTGACACATCCAGTACTATAACATGGATAATGCAGTATTGCCATCCTCTGCATAGTGTTTGTTCACAAATGAATCAAAAAATCTAAATATAGTATGTAGTTGTGAATTAACTCAGAATATGAATTCAATACCCGCAACTAATACCCCCCTGCGAATAAAGGAAAAATAAAAATGCAAATGAAAAGAATCGGCATATCTGCACTATGAATGCTCTAAACCACGAAAAGGTAGCCAAGCAACCGATACAAACACACGGGCCAAAGGATCGATTTTATGAGGAAACTAGCTTGAACTGGTTATTAATCGATAAAGCACCATTCCTAGGGTTCACCTGGAAAAATCAATTTATTGACAGAGCTGGCAGTGCAGGTATAATGGATACAAAAATAAATTACTATTCCTATCCAGCCCATTTTCGATGGCTATTTATATGGTCGATGAGAACAGAAGGAAATGATTTGCTGTCTTTCAAATTGATTGAAAGGCAAATAAGGAATGGAACAATGGAAGGAATAAAAATCTGATTTTCCACAAAAAATATAAATTGTAATAGAATGAAAATTAACTCCCCTGAAGATTTCCACTATTACTTTCGGGTGGAAATAAGGAGCCTAAATTTTACATTACATTTACATTCTATATTACATTAGATTAGGTTAAACCTTGAGTATTTCCTGAAGGTATCAACTCATTTTAAATCGAGAAATATGAATTTTGCATCAATTCGAGAGAATCGTATTTCAAATGGCTTTTAAAAATAGGCGAATTCGAAAAAATGGAAAATGAAAAAAAAATTTCTTTTGACCTCAAGAATCTTTAGTTGAAATATATGTGCAAATCGAAGACTCACCCTGTATACAGGGTGGCCAAGAGATCGACGTCAAAAAGGAAAAAACAGGTACTTCGTGTCATGGGCTATTCGAATCACCCCCATGTATGTTATGCGATTTTTCACGGTTTTCGAGTTATGAATTTTTTTATGAACCTTCGACTTGACCATCTTAAAAAAGATATTAAAAAAAAAGTACTAAACTTCTCTGTGAAATTCTTTTTGTGACTCAATCTCCATGAATTTCACTTTTTTACATAAAATAACCAGATTCGTAACTTTGATAAAAATTATGGAAATGTTGGTCTCAAGTGAAAAATTTACGTGAATTGGATTATGATCTTAATTTTCGAATCAAAATTAAAAATGTAAAAAGGGTAATTCACGATTTCTTAGTATGCTTTAAAACTGCGCTCTACAATCAGCTTTTAGAATCATTGATAAAAAATGGTACTCAACACTCCACTTTAGCTAGAATTAGCCTTCAAAGTCATCGAGGAGGAAAAAATCAAAGAACTAGACATTTACTACAGAATTATTTTTTGCCATTTCAAGATTTTTCTGATCAAGTTATGATAGAAAATGCTGAAAATTAATGAAAACTAGCTTCAGATGTTGGTCAAGAAGAGTTCTAGATAAAAAAAAGGAATAGGTTTGGCAATAAATCACACATGATAATGAAAATAAAAAGAAATTTATTTATAAAATTTACAGTAGGTTTTCGAAGTGGCCACCTCTGGCCTCAATATAAATTCTACACCTTCTCAGAATATTTTCTTTTAATCGCAGAAAAATGTCTAGTTCTTTGATTTTTTCCACCTCGATGACTTTGAAGGCTAATTCTAGCAAAAGTAGAGTGTTGAGTACCATTTTTTATCAATGATTCTAAAAGCTGACTGTTGAGCGCAGTTTTCAAGCATACTAAAAAACCGTGAATTCGCCTTTTTACATTTTTAATTTTGATTCGAAAATTCAGATCATAATCCAATTCACGTAACTTTTTCACTTGAGACCAACATTTCCATAATTTTTATCAAAGTTACGAATCTGGTTATTTTATGTATAAAAGTAAAATTCATGGAGATTGAGTCACAAAAACAATTTCACAGAGAAGTCTTGTACTTTTTTTTTAATATCTTTTTTAAGATGGTCAAGTCGAAGGTTCATAAAAAAATTCATAACTCGACAACCGTGAAAAATCGCATAACATACATGGGGGTGATTCGAATAGCCCATGACACGAGGGACCTGTTTTTTCCTTTTTGACGTCAATCTCTTAACCACCCTGTATGTTGTACTTATTTGGTAATTAATTTTTATGATATATGTAGGCAATGTATAAACATTATGGGTGTTAACTCCGTAATCACGAATGTAAAATTGTTATTTTGTTCATTTCCGTTAATCAAACCATCATTCAAAATTGAAGTTAATGAAATTTGATCAATTTATAAATTACCACTTCAGCACTAAACAAAAACATTCGAAATTATTGATTTGAACCTGGACCAAAATTTCTTCTCAGGGTAATTGTGGTTTAGTTAAGAATTTTAGACTCTTCTATACTTAGACGTCGCATCATCACGAAAAGCGCATACATATTTACTATTAATGAGGTAAAAACTCTACCAAGTGACGAGACTCCATGTTTTGCAGTTTTGAAATCAAAACCTCAGACCAGTTCAATTTTTTCCAGCAAACAACTTCGGTTGAATATGCCATTAATCTATAAATTAATTAGTTTTCTTCGCATAATGAGAACCACAAAAATGAAATAACTGGGATATTAGCATATGTCACGCATATTGTTCGTAATGCAAACGGTAGACATTAAATTAGATATGCAAATAAAAATGAGCACTCATTAAAGCATTCAGAATAATGGAAGGGAAGTGAACTGTACGAAAAACAATACCTGAGAATAAGGATGACTTTAAAAGTTTTAATGAAAGGCTTCGGATGGATTAGTCGAGCGATGAATTAGATAATACCCCATTAGAGTACGAACACGACTTGAGACAAAATGGGTATGTTGCAAGTGATCTATTTGATTTATTTATAAACCTTCAGCTTGGGACAGTTTCAAGTTACCGTCTAGGAATTTTATAGAATATAGGTTCGATCGGAAAGAAAATATTTATATTCAAAGTATCGGGTGTTTTTTTCAGAGTGACAGAACTTTAAATCGAAATGAAACACATTAAAATTAAGATTGAAGCCAATTTTTCTTCAACTGAAAGATAATTTTATGACATTTATGTTTCAAAAATAAATTTCCGGCATATGCTCACCACGACTAGCTCTGAGGAACCACTTTTATGATAGACCAAGAGCCAGTGACCAATTTTCATATGTCATTTCATAACTCACCAAAATTTACTTGTTTAATATTCAATATCTGCTCGAGAATAAAAACCATTTCTGCCAGCCCATAATGGCCGGAGTAGACTACCATAAGCGCTCAAAGAGGCCAGAAAATTAGGTTCACCTATGTCATAGTATCATTCACAAAACTTTCAGGAATTGTTATTGATAATATATTGAATCTATAAAAAATAATGACAGAACTTTTTCGTCCCTCCTAAGTGTTGGCAGATTCATTAAAATTCATTAGGAACAGCTGTAGGTACTTATGTCATTTCAGTACGCTTGAAATTTACAGTAAATTGTAATGTATTGTCATTGCGCATCACGAAATATTTCATACATCTGGAACGGGAACATTCTTCCATTCCAATTATTCATGATGTAGACCTGTACGAATAATGATGGTAGTCGAATAAAATATATATGCAGTAATAATATTGGTTGTTATTTAAAAGTAATAATTCAAGAACTGAAAACATTGCAGAAATAAAGAAAATGTGCCTAGAAAGCGAATTATAATCATGACAGAAATTTTAACATCACGAACCATTTGCCAGAACGAGAAATGTTGCCGCGCAAGTGCAAGCGAAATGAGCTTATTCATATTTGCAAGTCAATCCGAGAGCGCATATTGGGCATTTACGAGACTCATCAAAAGTTGATATGAAATTATATGGAGGAAGCTGAAATTCTTTCATGAAATTATAGAATTTGTTTTCAGTTTCATTTACCTAATCCGATGATAAAGGTATTGTACTCGTAATACAAAAGCTCACTGTGAAAGTCTTATACTTTCTTTTACTACTCTTAGTCTACTCAACTTTTGGGGTTTTAAATGCCCTGATGGTTTATTTTTTACCCCTTTATGTTACTGAGATCTTACACTTCTTTGAATGTTTCGTAAGTCACACGGGTATAGGTATACTCAAGACCTCCTCATTCCATTCGAAAAATTCTTGGAGCTCAGTTCAGTTTTCAGAATTCATCTAACAAAGTCAATGTTTATTAATAATCTGTTGGTGAAAATATTTTAACTCATTTTTTGAGAACTAACCATTATAATACTGTTGAAAAAAATTCTTCGAGTGAGAAACAATGCATTCATTGAAAATGTCAACCAAGATGACGACGATGAGGAAACGAATTTTGAGGATGAGTAGGAAGAGCATATTTTTTTGAATGGTTTATTACTAAATAAATTGTTGTAATGTTAGAAAAACACCTTCAATTCCTTTAATTTATTCCTTTAATTGACAATAATACATGCCCAATATGCGCTCTCGGTCTGACTTGCAAATATGAATAAGCTCATTTCGCTTGCACTTGCGCGGCAACATTTCTCGTTTTGGCAAATGGTTCGTGATGTAAAAAATTTCTGTCATGATTATAATTCGCTTTCTAGACACATTTTCTTCATTTCCTGTAAATTTCAAGCGTACTGAAATGACATAAGTACCTACAGCTGTTCTTAATGAATTTTTAAAGAGTTCTGCCAACACTTAGGAGGGACGAAAAAGTTCTGTCATTATTTTTTATAGATTCAATATATTATCAATAACAATTCCTGAAAGTTTTGTGAATGATACTATGACATAGGTGAACCTAATTTTCCGGCCTCTTTGAGCGCTCATGGTAGTCTACTCCGGCCATTATGGGCTGGCAGAAATGGTTTTTATTTTCGAGCAGATATTGAATATTAAACAAGAAAATTTTGGTGAGTTATGAAATGACATATGGAAATTGGTCACTGGCTCTTCCTCTATGAGTAATTCGGGCCTTATTTCAGCCATAACACGAGTTATGTTGGCTTCCAAAGATTCTATTGTTTCTGGTTCATCAGCATAAACCAATGACTTGATATAACCCTAACGAAAATAATCCCATTGGAGTTATGTCGCATGATCTTGGAGGCCAATTAATTGGACCATTTCTCGAAATAATGTTATCGCCAAATTGTTCGATAAATCAATTGTTATAGTCAAGTGGCTTTAGTTCTTGAACCAGTTGGATCTTGTATGGGTGTAGACCAATATCTTCACGCAAAATTTTCCATGTTGTAGATGCACAGAGTCCAACTTGTTGTGAACGTTGACAAATAGACAAATCTGGATCTTCATCATCATTAGCACAACACTATCACTACAGCATCGATATTTTCTTCTGTACGTACTGTTCTTTGTCTTGTTGTTGTTGCATCGAGTGGAAAAAATGTTGTCCGAAATCTATCGATAGTTCGACGAATAGGCTGCTCTGATGGACGATTAGGTAAATCATACATTTCACGAAGTGCTTTATAAGTTGGACGAAAAGAACACTGATTTTCAAAATATATTCGCGGTGTGAGTCTTTTCATGACAATTTGTCAATGCTTACTGGACAGAAATCTCAAAACAGGAAATCAGGTAATTGAGACAAGACAGGTCGCTTAGACTTGGCGGTAGAACTCAATTCATTGACTTTGAATTATACTATGTGTATTGGGTTAATATTGGTCACAGAATCAAATTTGATCCAATTCAATTATGTCCGTTCGTCCGCCCGTAAACACGAACGAAATAGAGACTGTCACGGTTAAGTTTGTTAATGGGCAAAATCCGACCAGGGACTTTATAAAGAATGCTTCATCTCGCGTGTCCTTCGAAAATGAGTTATACACGGTGAATGTTCAAACAATTCTTTTAACTCCAGATTCTTGAGATTGAAGGAAACCTTGTTTTCATTATTCATTCCGTTTCAGGCTTTGCTAAAAAGACCTAGCCATGTTGGGCTATTCCGTGCCTTTCTTGATTTTCTGGAACGGAGTGAAATAACTGAAAGGTGATATATCTCCATTTGAATAAAGGGTGATTTTCTTAGAGCCATAAGGAATTGAAAAAAATATATAAAATCCAGAATAATACAGGGTCCGGCAGAGATGTATGACGTTTTTTGGATGCGTATAACTCGGCGAAGGGGAAGCCTAACTTTTCCGCAATGGTTGATATGTGACCGCAAGGAGGTGCCATTATTTTTTGGTCAGTCGCCATGGAGCCGTGGACGCTAGAGCAACGGGTGTCGTATAGCCATTAGAAATGTTTTCTTCCAGCAAGACGGGGCAACTTGTCACACGTCGAGGGAATCTATGGCATTCTTGAGACAGCATTTTCCTGGACGACTGATTTCGCTAAGAGGGGATATTGAGTGGCCTCCACGATCGCCTGATCTCAACCCATGTGATTTTTTTCTGTGGGGGCACCTAAAAGCTCGTGTATTTATTGACAAGCCACGTACCCTTGACGAACTTTCTCTTGCAATCACCCGCGAAATTCAAGCAATTCTAAACAACATGATGGAACGATGCATGGACAACTTCACGAATCGGCTGCAGGAGTGTGTGGAAAAACAGAGCAACCACTTAGATGACATCATCTTCTGCTCATGAGTATTTTTTATCTTTTTTTTTGATGTGGTATCAATGGCAAACTCTCACGTACATTTAAAAAAAATAAAATTTCATTTTCATAAGTAATATCATAAGTGCATCAAATTTTTCCGAAAAAAATCGAAAAAACACGTTGCTAAGTAATATTTTAACAAGAAGCATGAGTGCAGGTGGCAACAAAAATCCGAGTCGAAGACGAGGATTTTTGCACCTGCACGAATGCTTTTTGTTAAAAAAATATTACTTCGCACTGTGTTTTTTCGATTTTTTTCACAGGAAAAATTAGATGCACGAATGGTATTTGACAAGACTATTTCTTGAGTAACAGATTATTCTGTATGCATCTATGTATGTATTATTAATTTTCGTTGACAACAACTGTCAAGTTTTGCCGCGGGTAAACCCGAAAAAACTGCTGACAGCTGCTGCCAAACAATTTTTCCATCTAGAAACCATTTGTGATTCAAAATTGCGCGTTTCTGATTGGTGGAAATTAAGACGAGGGAAATAGTCCTCAAAATCTCACTTAGTTATGATTTTTTCAAAAACGTCATACATCTCTGCCGGACCCTGTACATGAAATCGTTATCCGAATCGATCCATATAATCTAATGATTGAAGATTATTTCATGATGGCAAATGTTGACGGCGCCAAATGGTCCATCCGCTTAGTCCAATTTTGGCATACTCTTTTCAATATTTGGCCGGTATCTCACGAATAAATGGTTCAATATTATCTTATGCGTCAATCGAAGCGGGCTTGTCAGTATAGACATAGCTACACAAAAAATTGTCTGAAACGGCTTTAAATCGCACGATCTAAGCGGCACATGGATCGGTCCCAAACGTAAAATAAACTGTTCACCGAACTTGCCACTCATTTGGTTCAATGTATCGCGTGCTGTGTGGCACCGTCTTGTTGAAACCACATGTCAACCACACAAAATTTTTCCCGTTATGGAGTCACAGAGGCCCTATTGTTGCGAACGGTGTCGAATCGATACTCGATGGTCATCACTAATACTGGCCGATACAGCTGCGATATTTTCCTCAGCTAGTAGGTACGTGAGCGTGTTGGTGGTTTTATGTTCAAGAATGTGAATTTGGTGCGAAATTCAGTCACAATAGCCCAAACAGCTACTTCAGTGACCATAAAATGGAAGAAACGCCTAATGAACTTTCTTAACAGAGCAGGCCCCTTGATAGTTAATTCAATTTTTGTAAGCGTTGTTCGTTTATAAGACGATTCATGGTTAAATTATGGATCAAACCGAACATGTTTGTGACAGAAATCACGAAACGTGCGTGAGCTGTCAAAATCAGTGTTGCCAAAAAGAAAATATGTTATAGTTAAAAAATCACCCGTCCAGGTTGATACAGTGGGAAGATTTTCCGTTACAATAGCACAAAGTTATGTTCGATTATCTTCGCAATTAATAATAATAATAATAATAATAAGTTTATTGATCCCTTTAGACATAAAAAATATGTATGAGACAAGTCAAAAAATACATAACCAAATCATTTCCAAATTATCTAACTAGGAAGCTTTCATCCCCCAAATATTCCTTAACACTATAATAACATTTCAATATTAGTTCACATTTAACCAAATTTTTGAATTCCTTCATTGCCAATATTTTCACATCTGGAGGTACATGATTAAACAAGATAATTGCTTGATAAACAGGGGATGTTTCAAATTTGGCAGTTGTATGAGAAGGAATACACAGTGTGGCCGAATTTCTGGTTGAGTAATCATGAAAATCGGATAACTTAACAATAACATGTTCATTATCTTTAATATAAAGTAAACATTTATATATGTACAAACCACAAAGTGTAAAAAGTTCATAATTTCTGAAAATTGGCCTACATGAATCACGAGAATCCAGATTAAAAATGAGACGTATAATTCTTTTCTGAGCAATAAAACCTCTATTTGATTCAACTGAATTACCCCACAGTAAAACATTATAACTTAAAAAACTATAAACCAAACTATAGTATAAACTTATTATAGATTGTAAAGGAAGAATATTTTTCACCCTGCTGATTGCATAATATGAGCTACCTAACCTTTTGCAAACCGCCTCAACCTGACGATCCCATCTAAGTGAACAATCCAAGTGGACTCCCAAAAATTTAACTGATTCACTTGATGTTATCTGATCATGAGAGCATCTAACCACCAGTCGTTCACCAATAGTGTTTCTAATTCGAAAATACAAACATTCCGTTTTCTCTTCATTGAGTATCATTGAAATGCAATAGTTTTTTCGTAAGTAATATCATAAGTGCATCCAATTTTTCCGAAAAAAATGGAAAAAACAAGTTGCTAAGTAATATTTTAACAAGAAGCATGAGTGCTCTGGTGGCAACAAAAATCCGAGTCGAAGACGAGGATTTTTGCACCTGCACGAATGCTTTTTGTTAAAAAAATATTACTTTGCATTGTGTTTTTTCGATTTTTTTCACAGGAAAAATTAGATGCACGAATGGTATTTGACAAGACTATTTCGAGAGTAACAGATTATTCTGGATGCATTATGTTTGTATTATTAATTTTCGTTGACAACAACTGTCAAGTTTTGCCGCGGGTAAACCCGAAAAAACTGCTGACAGCTGCTGCCATACAGTTTTTCCATCTAGAAACCATTTGTGATTCAAAATTGCGCGTTTCTGATTGGTGGAAATTGAGACGAAGGAAATAGTCTCTCAAATACATTCCTTCTTCGATTTTTCTGAAGCGTAGTATGACAACATTCATAATTTGTTCATATTCACAAAATATGTCTGATTAACGGAATTCATTGAAATTCATCCATGATAATATTGAACATATATAGGTACATTATTTTATTAACATTAAAATTCTGAGAATACTTCAAGTCATTTCGCAAACTATAGATTAGAATATTTTCTAATGTTGCCAATAATCCAAGCGTTTCCATTTGCCAAATCAATGTCGATATCTACCTACATAATACCTAATTTTCCAAATTGATCGTTTATTTCAGAAATACTTAATGTTTATCATTTTCGAGTAGTCTTATAGTATGTTTTCGAAGATTCTAGTCAGGCTGTAGCTGTAACTCATATACCTTGAAAAAAATCAATAAGTTTTACTTGAGGAAAATGCACTATAACTTAAGTATAACGGTTTCGTAGACATTGGACGTAGCTGAATATCGGTTTGGAATACTATATTCTAAAACTGGTTACAGAATGGGCTCCTATTTCAATACGAATGCGAAATTCGAAAACAAGCGACGAAGGAGCGAGTTTTCGAACGGATGAGTGTTGGAATTGTATTCTGCAACGAGTATTGGACGATATTTTCTCTATTTCAGTCATTTTCGTGAAATACTGTTGAAATTCGATGAAAACTTCAGATTATACAATTTTAAATCCTAGTGACTTTTGTATTGTATCTTGGCAGTTGGTGACTGTTACGAAATTGACATTTCCAAATTGATGTGTGTTGGAATTGTTGGAAATTGATAGGATCGGAAGTCATTGACAACCTCGAAACGAAAAATATAACTGAAAACAATGCCGTAATGAACTCATTACTATACTGAAATAGAGAAACATATTTTTTGATGAATCAAAGCGATCTTAAGTAAAAAAATTCACAAGTCAAAGACTGACGCATATATCTTATTATGTCCAGTTAATGTTGAAAAACCCTATATGTATTCACCCTGTATTTCATTTGATATTAAAATCATTGTCCCGATACCTGCAAAGCCAATCTCCTATATGAGGGCTATCATTTGCATCAGAATAAAAAATAATTGAAAATTGTGAAGCGATAAAAGAGGTAAATCAAAATGATTCAGGAATTACTACTTTCCTTGTTATTGTGACACGAGTCGAATCTTTAAAGGTGATCGCAAAGTCCAAGAGGAAATATTCGACAGTTTCCAGA
Organism: Adalia bipunctata; assembly: GCA_910592335.1. Lineage (NCBI taxonomy): Eukaryota > Metazoa > Arthropoda > Insecta > Coleoptera > Coccinellidae > Adalia > Adalia bipunctata. The sequence continues at coordinate 32,862,376 of OU342948.1, forward strand.
TAACAAATTTTCATCATAAACTTGGACATTCAACTCAGTAACACCTTGTATATGTTTCAATGATTGAAAACGAAAAAATATTAATTAATTTACCAGCTTGTTGAACGTCTTCTAACGACTGTCAATTAAAGCTATTACAGAATAATTTATTCCATTAGTTGAATAATGAATAATTCAAGCAGTGTCATAAATGAAATGATATTCGAAAACAAAAGATAATTGTTTGTTACTATGGATTAATGCTATAGAATATTTAATGTCTTTTCAACACGAATTGAAACATTTATCGATTTCTCAGTTTTCACAAATTAGTGTAAGATGACATGATATTTATCACAACAGAACATATTGCTTTGCTTTGCAATATAAAATATTCATTTATGATTCAATCGTCGAAGAACAGGGGTCTCCATAACAAAACAATTTATCGATATTATCTACTCCATACCCAATTGAAATCAAAACAATTCCTATTCAATCAAAATCAGATTACACACATATTTTTTCCATTCAAGAATGATGCTTGCATGCATACCTATACGCAAGAGTTTGAAGTTGGTTTGTTTGGAATAGTCATTGCAGCATTATCTGAAATCAATACTTCATTTCCATGGAAATATACTCAAAATCGCTGAACACACATGAACTTTATGAACTGATTTGATTAGAATTATGAAGGAAAAAACTTTATTTTTCAAAATTATACTAAGTCTCATAGAAATCGCAACGAAACGGAGAGATAAAATTTTCTGTCCACTTTCGGTCCGATTTAAATATCATAATAAATATAGAATTTCCAATCGCTCTTTTTGGATCTTCTGTTCATTCCGCATTTTATAGTTCGTAATTTCGGAATTTGGAAATTTTGGAGCTATGGACTACGAAAAAATAGTTGTCCTATAAAATGATCATTTTGAAATATAAAAAAATCAACAAATGAATTCAGTTCTGTCCTCAATGGAGATGACTTCGATGAGATGTCGTGGCGATTGCGCCATTTTGTGCTTGAGTTCAGTAATTCTTTTATCAGATCTTTGTGAAAATTCCACTGAAACAAAAACAAAATCAAAGATCCAACCAGTGAAGTGAGAACTGTCATACAGTACTCAGTTGATCGAGAAGATATTAGATAAATGGATGCAGAACCGAATTATAAATCTGAAAACTTTTCAGATTGCATACCTATACTGCCGTGCTAAGCCAAAAGGCGCTATCTCAAATCCATATCATGATCGAATTTCATCCTTATGTAATTATTATATAAAGATGAAATTCCACTTTTATAAAGTATCGCGGTTAGCCATGATTTAGCTTTATCAAGTTGGTACACGTGAAAATCAAGCGACATTGCCAAGTCTACTTTCTATTTATACTCTTTTCTAACTTTATAAATGGAGTTAGTTCGTCTAAGGTTTAACTGTGGCGCTGGTTTCGTAGAACTACTACATTTCATACTGGAGTATTTCAAGTTGTGCAAAAATGTATTCAAATGTCTTCTGAATTCACATAATATTTTCTCAAATTCATTAATTTCCCAATGTGAAGGAACATTTTGATAAATACGTAATTACAACGATTTTATAGCAGAAACGGCAACGTTGCTCGTTCAACTGACAGAAGAATGACTATAACCCAACATTTTCGAAACAAACACGGTGAAATGTGTCAGAATTTCATGGCAAACCGCGATACTCTATAAAAGTGAATGGAGTATACACAATATCAAGATATTTTTCATAGACATGAGAAAGCAATTAAATTCTTGTTGATGCCAGTTAACTAGCAAAGGATTTAGAAATTTAATTCGATATTCATAGAATAAAAAACAGAATAATATGATTACGGAACCAATGACATTAACGAAAATTCCCTTTATGCACGGTGTTTCCAAACTAGACCTGAAACTTTGAGTACTTATTTGTATAATTCATTTGCTGTCGTTTGAGCCATATTTATTGAGAATCAAGAATGAATAATTCACGTGATATTTGAGGTCTTGTGATTTCTAAGATATTTCACACTTTACTTCATTTTTCGTTAATTTGTTCTACGTTGACCGAATTTGATTTTAATTTGGGATTATTTTCATCAGATATCATATGTATGATTTGAAAGTTGGCATATGAAGAAAAGAACAATCAATTTCTAATATCAACTTGCCTGCAGGAATGGAGGAGTTCATTTCGAACATAATTTATGAATACATTTTCTACTGGAATTTTGTGTTTGATGACAATAAAAAAATATGTGTGATATTCCGTACTTTTCTTTCTTTGCTTCTATTCCCTTTCAAATTGAAATTTGCTGAAACGAAACTATTGCCTGCATTCTGACGGAATTTTTTAAGGAAATGAAGAAGAAATTGGGCAAGTTTTTTAAAATAATTTCGCGATACATAAATTGTAGAAATCCAAAGTTGCAGATAAATTGATATTAGAAATTGACTATTCTCTTCTTCAAGTAAAGTATTATTATTTGCTGTTTCTTCAATGTAATAGATATAGTGTAAAAGGTTATTGGGGTATCAGCCGTTTTTAACAATAACTCTTTTTCCTTCTGCTCGAGCATCATAGTTCTGCTCTTTTCATACATATCACATCCTGTTCTGATGAAAATAATCCAAACCCATAAAAAATCTTGGTCAACGTAAAATAAATTGATAAAAACTGAATTGAGGTGTGAATTTTTTCAAAAAACACAAAAACTCAAATATCTCGAAAACTGTTCATTTTCGGTTAGCAATAAAAATGGCTTATAAGCCTGCTAATGAGTCATACTAAGAACTCCAAGGTTTACGTCTAATTCGGAAACATCCAGTATACACAGAAAGTGTTCTTTTCGATTATAGTTCGAACCTTATATGACCTAAATGAAATATACAAATTCAAAATCATCTTGGTTCATTCATAAAATGTTCAGCTTGACTGAATGACATTGTTTAGCGATAATTCTACTTTACAGTTGGAAATTGATGCCAATAACTTAAGCCGGACTCCCATTACTCGTGTATTTGGCAAATATTTGCCACTACTTGCCTATATTTGGCATGTAGTGGGAGTGGTTCACTCGGCCAATACTTGTCAATCTTGTCATTCAAATTCGAAACTTCATCGACTTGCCAAGTACGCAAATAATTGTGTACTTACCAAATATACGAGTAGTGGGAGTCTTTATTTGATTAAACGAATAATGAATAGGGGGAAAAATGAGGTTTTCATTTATTGATTTTCGACACCATGTATCTTCCGAACGAAGCCGAATATTGGCAGATGGTATAGAAAAAAGAGTTTGGTTTCTTTTAGTCAAATACTCACCCTTTCTTATAGGGACGAACGCAAAGGTATATTTGTCCCTGATAGTTCTGAGATAAAAATTAGGTTTGCCATTGATGGAGCAATCGATATCGATATATCCTGCTTAATACCTATATGGATAGTTGTGAAAAAATTTGTGGTGTGATTCCTTTTCAAAAATGGGGTGGTTCTTTCGGATACACTTAGTTATAGTCTCCATGAAGAAGGCGCTCGATAAACAGATTTTAATTTTTTTTAAACCAGAAACCTGACAAGAATAAAATTTAGCAAACATTTCACGCCAGCGAGAAGTCACTTTTGGTGGTTTCAAGGGGCAGAAAAAGCCGAAACTTTTTTCCATATTCTCAATTCACAATTCATTTTTGATAGCTTGATTAATTCCCAACAAGGTCTTTTGTAATTTTTTGTTGAATTTCACGGTTTTTGGGCAAACAAATAATTTATCATCAGAGAATACAACAACCAACCAAAATCCGCAGGTCCAAAAATTCCAAGTCCCATTCCAATTTCGATATTGCATGCGACCTGCGATATCATCAACGTGTGCATTATTTGTGCAACAATAATTCGAAAGCTAAAGTGAAGCACAAAAATTCCAAATGTTCGCAAAAAATTCCTCCGAATCTCTTGCGTTCAGCTTCACAAACCAGATTGCAACTCGAATAATCGCAGAAGATTCTTGTAAAAGGAGAGTATCGATAAGAACCGATTGGAAATATCGCCTAGCGTATGCCACTAATCGGAGTATATTACGGCCATTTAAGACAATTTGCAACCTATGACTATCATTCCTACGCTCTAAACTTTAATAGCCAGGCATTATCCGAGTCTGAATCGCATCATAAATCATCACTGCTCATTCCACTCCGCATAGAACCGATCCGTTCCTCAAAAAAATCCGATCAGGAATTTCTAATTATCATAAATCGCCCTCGATGCAGGGTTCGCGTTAGAACAGGATAAATCGCAATTATCACAGTTTCGCACGCAAAAAGCCAATATTTACCAGCAATTACGAGCGGACCGACAACAATTTTAATTCATATCAATTATGATGCAGGTTACGAGTCTGTTGCTCGAGGCAGAACGACGGAAGTTATCTGTCCTGCAGAAGGAACTGCAAGTGGCACTAGAGGAAGGGGGTTCTATCAAGGCCAAGGAGCATCAGAAGCAGGAGTTGATAACAACGATAACGTGAGTATCTCTGAAGTGATTGCTGATTCGAATATCTCAGGTCTTGTCTTGGTATGGAGGAAACTAGAATTATATTCGTATGCTGTTAATTTCCAATAACTCCATTCGCAGTCTAGAATTTTTCCATATTGTGTCGCCTTAAGGTGGGCGTTCAATGAAGTGTGTTTTTATTTCAAGTTGCATTTGAAAATGGTTTCACTTTGAAAACTGAAATTTTGTGGGTAAACTCAGAAAGGATTGGAGTTCTTAATGAGATAATTGAGATTAATTGCATTCCAACAGTTAATTTTTTTTCTTTGAAAAATAGAAGAAAATGATCCAACTCATGCTTCTGCTTTATTTCAAACGAAAGACCCATGAAAATAGTTCAACTTCCGATTAAAAGTGAATCTGCAGATAATTTCATTCAGAAAAACAACTTGAAATACGGAATTGACAGAGAATGGCCAAATTCAAATTTTAGCGGGAAAAAGTTCCTGCTTTACCCACATTTTCACTAATTTCATAGTTCAGCGAGTTTCGGATAGAGAGCGCCATTGTACATTTCATTCATAATTAGAGATATTCATAGAACTCATAGAGATAATGTAAGTTTTATGGAGATATTCCACAAAATGCACGGTGGCGCCTCTATCGGTTGACTTGTCCTACGCGCATCAAACGGCGACCTTAAGGCGCATCCAGAAAATGTGAGTTTGTCTCACTCAAGTTTCACAGAGGTCCGTCAATTCTGAAATTGACAATGAAATTTGGACGACCGACTAACTGCTGAACCTAATTGACCTGACAACAACGCGAAATCCAGGTTTTCCCTGAGAAATCGTAACCCGTATTTTTTAGGCAATTGACCTGAGTTCTTCAGCCCCAATGTTTTAATTTTCGCGTCATACGATTGAGTGTTGACGGATATTCAAAAGGATATAATTGTTCTGTGAAGGTTGAATTCTTCAAGTAGAGAAAATTATCGTGAATGGAAGTGTGAAACATAACATTTTACGCAAATCGCTAGGAAATTTTGACATTCTAGACAAAATTTCTCATAGATAAAGTAAGATTGCCCAACTTTGATATGATGAACAGTAGTAAGGACCTCTTGAAATAATGCCATTAAATTTAAATTTGCTCTTTTAGTTTACCAGGGGCGGACTAGGTTGTACATTTCAAATCTTACATTTTCAACTGTATAATAAGGAGTAGAAAAAAACAAATTTCGATAGCTAGAACACTGAGCTGAAAAAAAGTACTCTAGATGATGTAATACATGGGAATAATGTCAGAAACAATCATTCAAACTATAGCCATTATTAACTACATTTTTAATAAAAATCTTTTCCGCAAATTGCTAGGAAATTTTAACATTCCTAACAAAATTTGTCATAGAAAAAGTCAAGATTTCCTAACTGCTAGGAAATATTCATTTCCTTAACGTAAGGAGATGATATTTCCTTACAGTTGTCAGTGTTCTACATAAGCATATTGGTACTTTTCTCTAGGTTTATGTGGCAATAATTCTAATGAAGCAGTATTTACTGCCTCAAACGGCTCAAACTGCTCTGGACGAGTCATCATCACTCATCATTTTACACTGTTTTGTCTTCGAAAAGACCAGCAATTAAATTAATATCATATCAAGTTTAACAATTCAGCATTAATACGTGTCTATAGTAACGCAACCAATGCCATTCCGGATTTCAAAGCTCCATTTATTTATGAATCGAATAATTTGCGATTTTCTTAAAAATTCATTAAAATTTGTCGAATTTCAAACGATTTGCGGAAGAATAGTATGTTTACCTCGTCGGAAAAGCCACATTCACGATCGTCCAGGAATGTAAGGCTTTTCCTATCCGGTAAACAATGTACTATTTCATATTAGTTATGGAATGCAATTTCTTTGGTAAAGCGTTAAATAATTTTATGCACATATACATTGCATTATTCACTGTGAGAGTGAGATTGTGTATGGGATACATAATATTGATCCACCTGCCTAGTATTGATATTACTAATAATAAATTAAGTTTTCTGGTTGTGGAAGCATGTATTCGAAACTATGAATTCATTGAAAATTGCAGCAATCATGTTTGGTTAAGGTGTAGGGGAGAGTTCCCTTGAAACGGACAATTCAATTATTATTGGCGTGAAATATTATTTCAAATTAAAAAGTTTCAAATTGTACCGTCATAATATGAGCATAAGGTTTGTGGATTCACTTTTTCGGAAAAAGCTAGAAAAAGAAAAGCTCGTCACTCGAAAAAATAGGTCTAAGTTTATTTTATAAAATGTCCATATCATGGGATGTGGCCCTTGTTTTGGACAGTCATTCCCATGAAGTGGACAATGGTACAAAAACATGAGAATACTGTCATAAAGTTCTAGGAGAATAGTTGAAATCATTTAGTAGCACCAAACAGAGAAAACATACAGTATTTTCCATGTTGAATATTGAATTACATAACATACTTCCACATCTCTCTTGAATCGGAAACATTGCAGCCCATGAACTGGACGTCAATTTCCAGTCATTTTTCTATGTCCGATTCATGGGATATGTGGTTTTTATAAAAAACCTGAAAATATAATTTCTACAAATGGTTATATCAACGATTCAACATATCTGTCTGATGAGGGATAATCACTTGATGTTTATATGAAAAAATCGGCAACTTATCGTCACTAGAAACGTAGCTAGTCACTTCGCAAATGTACGTACATATATATTTACTTTACCGGCAACGGATTTTTCAATGCATGCCTCGTCAACAAGACGCGACCCACAGATTCAGCCATTTTCCAAGAGACGTGGCTCAATGTTGGGAAAATGGGATTTACATAAAATATGCTCAATTACTATCAGGTGTAGTAGAAAACTATAGTGTCCGGTTCATGGGCTGTCCAATTCAAAGGAACTCTCCCCTACATATTATGGCAGTAATATACAGGGTCTTTCACGAGGAACCTCACCCATATTTATACGGGAAACTACTGAACGTATTTTCATGAAATTCAGCACTTATACGTATTTCACGATGCTGATGAAATCTAAAATATTTTCAAGGCATGAGCACCTCCGGTTTTTCCGGAAATGACGTCAACTTCCGTTTTTCAAATTAGAACACCATTTTTTTATTGCAGAAATAGATTCCTTAGAAAATTTCAAGTTATTTTGATGTAACATTTTTCAGTTTTGGTTGGAAAATTCTCTCTGAGCGGGAAAATTCGAAAAAAAAAATCGAAAATAGAGCTCCGCTGAAACAAGAATAACTTCGAGGTTTTTGGATGGAAAATTTTCATTTTTGGGATTTTGCAAGATGTAAGATTGATGTATCCACTTTAAGAATCGAAATCGCGATTCATGATACAGAGGGTGAAAAAATCGCTTTCAAAGTAAGGGATGACAAAATCGTGAAAAATCAATTTTTTCAAATTAGAACCCCATTTTTTATGGCAGATATTGAATCTACGTTAAAAAATAATGTGAGTGTATGCATCACACCCTTGCCCTAAAATGGATATTTTCTGAGTTAATATCCACTTTAGGACAAGGGTGTGATGCATACACTCACATTATTTTTTAGCGTAGATTCAATATCTGCCATAAAAAAATGGGGTTCTAATTTGAAAAAATTGATTTTTCACGATTTTGTCATCCCTAACTTTGAAAGCGATTTTTTCACCCCCTGTATCATGAATCGCGATTTGGATTTTTAAAGTGGATACATCAATCTTACATCTTGAAAAATCCCAAAAATGAAAATTTTCAATCCAAAAACCTCGAAGTTATTCTTGTTTCAGCGGAGCTCCATTTTCGATTTTTTTTTCGAATTTTCCCGCTCAGAGAGAATTTTCCAACCAAAACTGAAAAATGTTACATCAAAATAGCTTGAAATTTTCTAAGGAATCTATTTATGCAATAAAAAAATGGTGTTCTAATTTGAAAAACGGAAGTTGACGTCATTTCCGGAAAAACCGGAGGTGTTCATGCCTTGAAAATATAGGATTTTAGATTTCATCAGCATCGTGAAATAGTTATAAGTGCTGAATTTCATGAAAATACGTTCAGTAGTTTCCCGTATAAATATGGGTGAGGTTCCTCGTGAAAGACCCTGTATTTCAATTTTTGTTCATTGAGTAGGTATGATGTCGTGTGTTATTCTGCGTACAGTTCATATAATATAAGATTTCGACTCTATTTTGATGATTTCTGACCTGGGGAATTGTAGAAAATGAAGATATCATCGATAAATTCATTCACAATATCGTAGGTACTTCTTCCCATTGAAAATCAGCTTGACCGCCCAAAATTCTACAATCAAATATTTCTTCCGTCAGGGGATGGTGAACAGCCCATGAAATTTGAAAAAGCTTTGTGAAACCCATTTTGCCCATGATTGTCCTATATAAATGGGACAAGGAAGAAACGTAAACCTCATCCCGATGCTGATTGCTACAAAAATATTCGGAGATTTACTCAAAATGTTTTCATCAAATTCAGTTTCACTGTCCGAGATGCCGAAAAAATCAAAAACATTTTCAATCTTTCGTCACTTCCGGTTATGCCTGAATTAGCAATCATCTCTATTTTTTCAAACGACATGCTCAATAATTGATCACATTTTTGGATCCCAACCGAATTATATTACAATATGCCAAAACATTCATATGACTAATTGTGATCGAGATATTCTTGATAATGGAATATTTGTTGAAAAATTATTTATTTTATTTTTTGATAATGGAAACAGCCCAAATAATCATTCATATGACTATTACTTAGTTGATCAAAGATGTTGAAACTCAACGCCATTTGTTACTGCATAATGAATTATAATGAACTGCAAAATATCGGTAATGCATAATCTGAGTGGATGATCCGTATTAAATCGAGTGAATATTCCCCTGGTATGTAGGCAACTTTCATTACAATATTGGCGTTTCGTGTGTTCCAGGCGTATTCAGGCGCAGCACGACCACTTGGATAGAGAATATCGCGAGTACGCACTAGGAGCGCTGCTGTCTGTTAACACAAGGGGATATGGAAAGGTAAGAAGTTTTCTTCTTGTTACGTGTATTTTTTTGGAATATTTTGGGTATTCCCGATATTTATTATCCATCAATAAATGATATCGTTTCATATTCTGCAGGTTCAAAAGGGCGGAGGTGAAGATTTCAGAAACTATAATTGATTATTTATTATTCATCATTATTGATTTAAGTTCTGACTTTTTTCATCGTATTTAAGTATTTTAATCTATTCTTGCTATAATATGAACTTTCGTGTTTCGTGCCATCTTCAGGATCTCCATGAAAATAACTGCAATTTATTTTATTGATTATTGGTGCCGTCTTCGGGGTCTCAATCATAGATGGACATGGTCTCTATGAAAAGAACTAGCTACAAGATTCAGTTCAAATCATTTTATTGACATGGTTGTCAATGTAGCAGACCCGAGCTCAAATTTTTCCTCAGGAAATAGAATCTCTCTGATAAGGGCTAAGAAAACTTACTTACATTTTTCAATTGATAAATATCGGTTTTTTAATATGGGAAATATCAATGGAATATTTCGGATTATTCGTAATGATAAATCGATTTAAAATTTCAAGATCACCGACAAATCCTTGAATCACTTCCAGTTTCTTACATTCCAATTGTTTCACACCGTGGGAAATCTGAATAATAGGAGACCATTGAGATGCTTTAACGAATGCTTAACTTATTGCCATAATTTATGTGTCAAGTGATCGGTGAATCTTCAAGGTTCATTCTGATTATCCTTAATTGAAATAATCTATGCGATACGGCGCGACGTCTCACAATAGCGAATGAAATGCATGAAATTCCTGCTATATGAATGAAATTTTCACGCGGAAATTTTTAAATTCAAGCGCTTCTTTATTTTTCCTTTAGTAATAATTTAATTTCTGAAAAAATTCCATTCAGATCTCGAGCATATAGGTACATGAGAAGGTATTTAGAATGGTGAATACCTAAAAACAAAATACTTCTGGTTTTTTCTTATGAATCACTGGCGCACTCTGAGAGGGAGGCAAAGGGCCAATCAATGACTTGACGAAATTATTTCCAATTGAATATTCTGTAGGGGCAGTTAGTACTCTGTGCAGTAGCTGTGATTCCAGCAGATCATACAAAGAATATTATCGATGCAAGCACCTCCGAATCCCCAATAAACGATTCTTTAGGGTGGACTTTACCGGACTCTAAGAAAAAAAATAGAGAAAAGAAGACCAACCCTTCTCAGATTGTTCGTGGACGAAAGAAGAGTAGCAAACCTATCATTGGTTCTTCAGATTCGACTGCTCTTTCAAGTGCCCCTAAGAAGATCTTATCCTATGTGCATGTCTCAAGACTTAGCCCTTCAACTTCAACGGAAGATATCTGTAAATTTCTTGATCAGTCCATCACTGATCTAAAATGTGAAAAGTTGAATTCGAAGCAACCAGACATCTACGCTTCATTCAAGCTCACATTTCCGTCGCAGTATGTAGCTAAAATCATGGATCCTACGCTCTGGCCACAGGGAGTAACTGTGAATAAGTTTTTTTTGAGGCGACGTCGCGAACAAGGCACCATTCCATAACTTCCGGCAACTCCAACATAATCACGATAAATAACCATAAATCTAATGAATTAAATATATTAAAAATAATGCAATTGAATGTTCAAAGTATCGCAAACAAGTTAATAAATTTGGAATTATTATTTGATTCTATGAAACCAGACATGAAACCTCGAGCATGGAGGATGCGCCATTTACGTCAGGTCTGATTACCAGGTGCAAAAGTTGAACGCCGATAAATTTTCAGTTGAAATGCACTGTGAAGTATGTGCATTGAAGATCAGGTTGGGTAAGTCAACGTTTTGTGTTGTGGGCGTTTACAGGTCCCCAAATGGTGATTTCAATGTATTCTTGAATATCTTGCAATATGTTCTTGACTATTGCAGCTCCCTTACAGATGTATTGTTCTTGTGTGGGGATTTAAATGTGAACTATCTCTCCGTTGACGACTCCCTAAAAAAATCGCTAGATGATTTACTAATAAGTGAAAATTTGACTATCGGTTCACTTGAGCCCACTAGAGTATATTTACGAATAGAAACGGTAGAACCTCGAAGAGCAAGGTTGATTACATTGCCACGAACTGTAATAAGACCGACTTCAAAGTAACCGCATTCGAACCATTCATCAGCGACCACAAGGCATTGATTCTCGACTATCACTTTCTCGAAACTGCTGCTGATGATGGCCCTAGTTTGAGATATAAAAGAAATTTATCAAAGAACAATTTATCTAGTCTCTCTTCACATGTTTCTGGTGCCGATTTCGGCCCAGTCTACCTTAACTCTTCGATTGATGACAAGTTTCGGAAATTCATTGAGATTTTGAGTTCCTCGCTTGACAGCACTTGTCCCCTTAGGGCTGTGAAAACTTGTTCAAGCGAACAACCGCGATGGATTACTTCGGCCGTGGTTGACGCTCGAGATCGTCTGAGGGAGATCCACTGGCTGGTGAGGAATTTGAAGACTCGAGAAGCAGTTGATCTGTACAGGAATGCGAAGACCTGCAATCAATTAATCAAAAAGGCCAAACAAGATCATTATAGTCATCTCCTCCAAAAATCACATAATATCAATCGGACAGTTTGGAAATTGGTTAAAAACGAACTGGGGGGAAGTGTTTGTGGCCGGAAACACTTTAATCTCAAGGTTGATAATGCCCAAATTTCATGTCCTCTTGTGGTCGCGGAGACTTTTGGCAAATATTTTGCGGAAATTAACGAATTAAAATTGCAGGATCACTATGGAAATTCCATGTCCACTGAGTGCACTACACACCAGTTGATGCAGCATAATTTTTTTCTCTTTCCTGTACTACCGGATGAGATCATGTCAGCTATTACCACTTTAAAGAATGGTGGCGCAACCGGTCCTGACATTGTTTCGGCGAAAGTACTTAAATCCATAGCTCCTTTCATAGCGGAACATATAGCTTATCTTATCAACGAATCGGTTTCGCAAGGACACTTTCCCTCTGTCTTAAAATTAGCAAGGGTTACACCCATTCATAAAAAAGATAATGTTGATGATATCGCAAACTATCGGCCCATCTCCATATTAAGCCAGATATCCAAGATATTCGAAAGGATTATATTCAATAGAATGTATAACTACTTGGATAAGTTTTCTATATTGACAGGCAGACAGCATGGTTTTAGAATCGGGAAGTCAACCCAGACTGCTTGCTGCGAATATGTGGAGTTCATATACAAGTGCCTGGACAAGGGGACCCACGTTGCTGGGATATTCTTTGACATTTCCCGTGCTTTCGATTGTCTCCGGCATCAGTTTGTCATTGATAAGATGTACCAAATGGGTTTTAGGGGTGTGTTCCTTGATTGGATTGCTTCCTACTTATCGAATCGTAGGATTTTTGTACGGGTAGGTGATTTTGAGTCACGGGAATATGTTACTGATCTTGGTGTTCCCCAGGGCTCGGTCCTGGGACCACTTCTTTTTTTATTATTCATCAATGAGTTACCAGAATATATTGCAGCTAATATATTAGTCCTATTCGCGGATGATATTACCGTGGCAGTTGAGGCCAGTAGCGCTCACGAACTTGGGGAACATTGCGTGTTCATTATTCGATCCTTCACGGAATGGTGTCGTAAGAATACACTCATTCCTAACATGACAAAGACTCAAATAGTCAAATTTCAAATTCGCCGTGATGAGGTACCTCTCACCCTAAATTATCAAGGAAGAGAATTGCAGTCTACAGACTGTGTGAGATTCCTGGGACTATATCTTGATAGTAATCTGAGATGGGAACAACACATAGACCATCTTTGTTTAAAACTTAATAAGTCCTACTACGCAATATCTAGACTCAAGAGCACCCTTCCGACAGATGCCTTGCTTCAAATTTACTATAGTATGGTTTATAGTCATCTATGCTATAATGTGGTTTTGTGGGGCTCGTCAACGGTCAGTGTTCGTGTATTTATCACCCAGAAAAAAATTCTGCGGATGATGTTCAACTTGAAACCCCAAGATTCATGCAGGCCGATTTTTAAGCAATACAAGATTTTGACTTTGCCATCCATCTTCATTTTGAACACTCTAATATTCACTAGACAAAATATCCACCTTTTGAAGAAGTGCTCTGATTTTCATGGATACAATACTAGAAATGATGATGTTCTATGCATTCCAATGCATAGAACCACAAAATTCGCCTCATCACCAATGTTCATAGGCACCAAGCTCTTTAATCACTTGAACAAAAAGGTAAAGATTATGACGGATAAACAATTTAAAGTTCAAATCAAATTATTATTGATAGACAAGTGCTACTACAATGTTAAAGAATTTTTAGATGATAAGTTTTCTTAATGATAAGATTTTTCACTGTGTTGAATATTCTAGTTGTATTTATCTTTGATTTTTTGTTGCTAATATTCACTTGACTTGTCTTATACATTAATTAATGTCCACAAAGACCAATAAACGTATTCTTCTTCTATAGAAAATATTTTCGGGGGGGGCCCGAAATATTTTCGGGGGGGGGCCCGAGATGCTTACACCATCAAATGATCCAATGGTTAGATTAGGTTAGATGAATATTATTAGATTTCGGGGGGGGGCCCGGGCCCCCTGGGCCCCCCCCTATATACGCCACTGACTCTGTGGTAGGAGGAATGATATCATCAATATCAATTTCAATAAGGGCCACGAAATACAGGGTTTTTCACGAGGAACCTCACCCATATTTATACGGGAAACTACTGAACGTATTTTCATGAAATTCAGCACTTATAAGTATTAAGTATTTCACGATGCTGATGAAATCTAAAATATTTTCAAGGCATGAGCACCTCCGGTTTTTCCGGAAATGACGTCAACTTCCGTTTTTCGAATTAGAACACCATTTTTTTATTGCAGAAATAGATTCCTTAGAAAATTTCAAGTTATTTTGATGTAACATTTTTCAGTTTTGGTTCGAAAATTCTCTCTGAGCGGGAAAATTCGAAAAAAAAAATCGAAAATAGAGCTCCGCTGAAACAAGAATTACTTCGAGGTTTTTGGATGGAAAATTTTCATTTTTGGGATTTTTCAAGATGTAAGATTGATGTATCCACTTTAAAAATCGAAATCGCGATTTATGATACAGGGGGTGAAAAAATCGCTTTCAAAGTTAAGGATGACAAAATCGTGAAAAATCAATTTTTTCAAATTAGAACCCCATTTTTTTATGGCAGATATTGAATCTACGTTAAAAAATAATGTGAGTGTTTGCATCACACCCTTGCCCTAAAATGGATATTTTCTGAGTTAATATCCACTTTAGGGCAAGGGTGTGATGCATACACTCAAATTATTTTTTAACGTAGATTCAATATCTGCCATAAAAAATGGGGTTCTAATTTGAAAAAATTGATTTTTCACGATTTTGTCATCCCTAACTTTGAAAGCGATTTTTTCACTCCCTGTATCATGAATCGTGATTTCGATTTTTGAAGTGGATACATCAATCTTACATCTTGAAAAATCCCAAAAATGAAAATTTTCCATCCAAAAACCTCGAAGTTATTCTTGTTTCAGCGGAGCTCTATTTTAGATTTTTTTTTTCGAATTTTCCCGCTCAGAGAGAATTTTCCAACCAAAACTGAAAAAGGTTACATCAAAATAACTTGAAATTTTCTAAGGAATCTATTTCTGCAATAAAAAAATGGTGTTCTAATTTGAAAAACGGAAGTTGACGTCATTTCCGGAAAAACCGGAGATGCTCATGCCTTGAAAATATTTTAGATTTCATCATCATTGTGAAATACTCATAAGTGCTGAATTTCATGAAAATACGTTCAGTAGTAGTTTCCCGTATAAATATGGGTGAGGTTCCTCGTGAAAGACCCTGTATACGGGATGAGTCTCTGACTCTGACCTTGTATAAAATTTTTCAATGGAAACTATGAAGAAACAAATATTATGCTTGCAAACTCAAGAAATCCACACTTTCATCTGATGTACAACCTTGGGCTCTCAAAAGAGCGGAAACATCGTACATAAATGTCCTCCTCTGGCTCTGACATCAAATTGGTGGTACTACGAGAAAAAAGACAATGTTTATGTTGTATTAGATAGGATAGGAGATATTTTTCAGGACTGGTATTGATTTCATCATAGGGATATTGTTATCTAGCGACAGAGGGCGGTAATTTCATATAAACGCAGCCCCTGAGAAATGGAATCTGTAATGCAACGCATATTTTTTTACTATTATTTTGATTGGTAGGTACGAATGAGCTGATCGAATTTATGAAGGGAAGGAGAAATGCATATTTCATTAAAAGTTCATGATCCCCAATCACGAACGCCATATACAGGGTGACTGATGACCTCTAATTTAAATTTTGGTTGCAGTTGGGAAACCTCTTGACTGATTCCCTGTGAGACCATCATGCGTTCCGTTGACTCTTCGTGTTTTCCTGAAAATACGAAAAATTTGAAGCGCAATATCTTTCGAACCGCTCAATTTTATGGATTGATTTCCTGTGTCATATGCACAATGTAAACCTCTGTTCATATGTGATGATGAATAAATAATAAAAATAAACCCCATTCCCTGCTCTCTGGCAGTTCGAAGGTACAAGAAAGAATCATCATTATTCTTAAAATGTAGAAAAAATTTCAGCAACCACATGATTCATTTAGGGTGGCACTATTGAATAAAAATTTTTCAAAAACGGGCTTAGCCAAATTTTCACATGAACTTCAAATGGCCAGTTAAAATATTTTCATGCGTTTATGAACAAAAGACAAATGTAAAATTTTATATCCCATGAAACTTGTGCAAAATAATGTTATACGATGAGATATTGAAATTAAATGCCCATCAATAATGAATTCGAAGGATGTTATACATATTTGAAACAATTCATGTGGCAGCAATTCTTTCAATCAAATGTTCTCAAGAATTGATTCTTTATTTGTGTACCGTATTTTATTACAAGCTTTTATTTAGTTTCACCTGTCCCGGTGTCTGTCTGTAATCAAATCTTGCAAGTTGAATATGACACACTTCTAATGGTCCGATTGATTTGAAATTTGGCAGGTGTACATAATTCTGGTGACAATGCATCATGAAATATTTGTTATAGAAAAAAACAAAATGGCGGCTTCAAAATGGCGGATGAGTTTTGTGATTATGATCCGATTCCATTCAAAATTAGTATCTGGGGGGTTTTGGGATTGACAATGATGATTCTTTGGTCAAAATTGAAAAATTCAAAATGGCGGCTGCAATATGGCGGCTACAAGATGGCGGACGAGTTCTGTGATTATGATGCGATTCTATTCAAAATTGTAATCATGGGGTTTTCTGGGTCGTAAATTACGATTCTTCAAAATAGAGGAATTCAAAATGGCGGCTTCAAAATGGCAGATGAGTGTTGCTATCATAAAAGCTTGTCTTGAAAAATGTTTTTTTCATTATAGCTTGTTTCAAATGTCCTCGAACATGAAGTTCTAAAAGTGTGAGGTCTGGTGAAGATGGAGTCCGGGCTCTTGAGCCACCTGTTCTGATTCATCTATCCGGGAAAACATTTGTATCGAAATTTGGAAGGAATTCCTACACCAGGATCTTTATTCATCTCGTAAGAACCCTGTAGTTGATAAAGTTCTTTTACAGCTTCCGAGGCACTGAACCATCGGACCACGATCGTTCACCGTAAACATCACTATTGTCGAGTTATCTCCTATATATCCGGATAAACGGGCTGCATACTGTGGAAGAGTAAATTACATCACGCTAGAACAAAAGTTAATTGTGAAAGAAAAGAAAGGCGGCATGCTTTTGTGACCATCAAGCACACCAGAGAACAAGTTTACATCCTAATGATTACCTCTACATCAAAGAATTCTTCGAATCACCAGCAGTACTTTTTCGATTTATAAACCTTTCATCGAGCCATATCTATAGTTTTCTCATTAACCGAAGTTTCACACCTTCAAACGTAAACAGTGGAAACTTCTTAGGCGGTAGAAAATTTATGCCGTGTACAATCAGTGGTTCATTATTCCCTATAGTGATTAGATTAGAAAATAAAATATATAGAATTTCACTTATGTTGATATGTATTACTCTGCACAACCTCAAACAAATGAAAATATAAATCTAGGGTATCTTTACATGGGTACAAGCATACTAAACAGTGGACCCCGAAAATTTACAGGGTTTACCAAATCCTATTTTCAGTGGATACACCTAACCAAGCCAAAAACATTAATGAATTATATAATTATTTATGGTATTTGGTGGACATTACGCACAATTTGGAAGTATTAAACATTTTTAATCAAGCTCTATCGTATAATATCATAACAACTTATTATTGAAATAGTTGGTGTCAAAATGTTGACAAATATAGCTGCAGAAGATGACCTGTCTTCAAGTCTGTTAAAATGTTTATTTCAATTCATGTATCCGTTAATCCGTTTCCTATTGTTTCCAGTGGTAAAACAAAACTACGTTCTGATGAAAGTGGTCCAATTTTTGTTAAAGCGAACATGATAATTAATAATACCTTTTATTCCGCTTCTTTTCATTCTAGGTATAATTTAAATTCTGAATCTTTCATTCTAACATAACATCTCATTCTTATTTATGATATTCGGAATTCTCAAGATAAATATTGAATTTTACCGATAAGTCCTATTCAGTGTTGGAGAATTTTCAAGATTGTACAAATATTTGGTTTGAATCATATCGAAATGCAAATGAATGGGTTATTTACTTTATCTTATAAGTATACAGCAAATATTAGAATACATACTAAATCAGAAAAGTTTTGGAAACTCCCTTGTATGTGAGTGGTAGGTAAGAGTCGGCTGAATGTTCAAGTAAAAATTTGCTCCTTCCCTTCTAGGTCGACAATGAAGCCTTGATGGTTGTCTAACCAATTCCTAATATTCGAATCTCGAACAAATACTCATATAATTATTTCTTTATTCTCTGCATACAAACGAACTCGACTGAAACAAAAAAATCTAATATACAAAGTGACCCATTTTGAAAGATCCACTGAAATAACTCGTTGGGAAGAGCCGTTGCGAAAAAATGTTTCAAATGAAAGTTTCTTAGTATCCAGAGAAATTCTTTTCATGGAAAAACTCAAGACACCGAATGTTTTAGTTCCTCACGAAGATTAATATTCTGCAACGGAAAAAGTACATTCCCTATTAAAAAAATCTACTTGACCTTGAAATGATTTTGAAATCAAACTTCAAGGTCAGATTAAACGCCTGCATTCGATGTTTCCTTCGAGAACTTTCATTCGGAACATTTTTAAATCCAGGTTCTTCTCAGGGAGTAATTTCAGTGAATCTTTTGAATTGATGATCTCGGTGCATTCCAATACCTTTGCATTTAAAATTTCTTTGGCTCTTTCAGTTATAAAAAGTCGGACAGGGTGACCCATTTTAAAAGATTCACTGAAATTACTCCCTGGGAAGAGTCTGGATTTAAAAATGTTTCAAATGAAAATTTTTAAGGACTATCATTGAAAAGGCGAAATAATAAATTCATATATCGATATAAAATAAGCTGCAGATACAAATAATTGATGTCGGTATCTGGAGACTGGAAGCTAACTTTCATGATGAAAACAGAATATTTATATTCGATTTTGGAGTGTCTTTCGCCAATATGCATTGAAGAAAAGTTGCAGTATTTTTTTATTGTCAAACCAATTTTCCTGGAGTTTTTTTAACGTAGTATTCAATGTTGTCAGCAGTTTTTCCAAAAACCTCACATATAATGAAATATTCATAGAAGAATATTTTGCTGGGGCCATGTGAGAAATGTGGTGTGATATATTCGGAATGAAATTGTATAATTTATATCAAAGACACGTACCTTCTTTCTTATTTCGAAGGGAACATAGGTACCTAATATTTCAGTAGAGCTTGAAGTTATAATTTCACAAATATGCATAATATTTGGCATTATACTGAAAATTTGAGATAATAGGTTTTCTCGAGTGGCGGAGAACAAAATTTGGAATAGTCTTTGAAGTTCATGGTAAAGGTGTAAAGCTGCTTCAGAAAGTGAAGGTTTCAGGCAAAATATCAAGTTCTGTATATTTTTCAAGCTCTACAGAAATCAACAAAAATTTTATCGAAAAATCTACCGACACCATTTAATGGTAACTACATAAAAAGTGCCGCAGAAATGTTTTCAGAGAAACGCAGAATTTTCCACCAGGAAAAAAGTTTCAACCACTTTTGAAAGATGCACATTTACAAAAATCACCTCCTAACACTGAAACGATAAGACATCACCTTCAGTTTTTTTTATCTTGTTTATGAATTGGACTCCGCATTCAGATGTGTCTAATTTGGCACAGTCTTGATTGAAAATTTTCATGAACGGGATAGAGGAAATGTTACACTGTTGACCAAATCTGACAAAAAGCTAGAGGAGTATTCTTTCTGCTTCAAGAATCATTATTATCCAATTTACTTTTTTCACTGTTGTAATGACATATTCTTGCTCAGAATAATTGTGCGGTAATTGAAAAGCAAGAACTGTAAGGTTTAATATGATTGATTCAGCAGAAATTGTTATAAAAATGGAGATATGGATTGAAGGATATTTGGGGAGGAATAGAAAAAATTGTTGTTTATAGAAGTTGCTTCAAAGTTATTCGTCGATTTCCAAATCTCAGTTGAAAAATATACCTACCTTTTCGGTCAATTCGGCGGAAGAATTCGCAGTTCGATACTTCCATTCGGTCATTTTCTTCATTAGTTTAAAAATATCCGGTTGTGTAATGTTCCTCCACATTCTGCTCATCTTCCGCATGCTGTATTAAAAGAATGCGTCCGCACAAAGAATGCATCTAAGTGCAATCAGCTATAGCCGTGTCGTTGCCCTGTTCCCTTCGGAACCGCTAGCGCCGCGAGCTGTACACCCTTTCAAAACATATCGAACGGTAGACGCTTGGCGCCGCCATGCGTCTTTTGGCCAAACCCGCTCCGCGAGAGGGAATCGACCCACTACAATAACAACGTGTTGTTATCCAAGTGTAAGTGTCGCCCCTTTGACATGATGTGAAATGTGGTGCATCCAAAAACTAACTCGTGATATTTTTTCGTTTACCTCTCTGTGAAATGGACCATACCCGCCCCATTTGCGCCACTCAGAACGACAAATGTGTGATGTAAAGTGCAAGAGCGTGAACCTCCTCAGTTAGACAGAAACCTGATTTTCCAATATGCAAGATGTCAACAAAGTGGAGAAACCCAAATTCAGTGGTCCTAAACCGATCGTACCATCCAAACCAAAATTTGTGCCTCCTGTTAACCTCAAAACTCAGAAATTACAGCCTCAGAACGTGATCCAGGGAATACCAAGGCCGCCCAACCCTTCAAATGCTCCAGATATCGGTAAACCCCCAATCAAGACTTCGTCTCAAGAAACCTTTTACTCTACGTTCAAAGAAAGTTATATAGTTCAAGAAAATGTTCCTACTTCCAAATCTAACATAATGACTTACACTAGATGCGACGATTTTTCGACTTATAGAGAAAAATTAACCACTTTTAGCAAGCAAGAACCGTCGAAGGTAATCAAACAAGAACAGATCCAGAAGGCTCCGAGTTCTCCAAGCACAGTATGCTGTAGTATCCTTCCAAACGCAGCAGGTGATTGCTGTGGCACCCTGAATATAAATAAAAAAGATGTGAAATGTAGTGAATTAATGACTAAAGTAGATTCTTTAGATTCGAATTCTTCAGACTCGGGAGGATTCAAGGACTTCATCCAACCTTCCATCCCTAGTATGTGCACGGCTTTGGCAGATACGAAAAGGTCAGAACTGAAGGCCACGCATGAGAGAAAAGCCTCACATCCTGAACTTTTAGAAAAGAAGACTGGTGAAAGGAGGAATCACACTCATCAAAGACAAACCTCCCAACCCGACTTGACATATCACGAACCTCGACAGACAAGCGCACAAAACAAACCATCTGTTGTTCCATCAGCACAAGCTCTAGCCCTATTTCTTCCATCAGCTGATCAAAAAATTAAGGGATTCTCATTTAATGAACCGGATGGAACAAGTGTCAATAGGCGGCTATCTCAATCGTTTTTACATCAAGATCGAAATACCAACGAGACAGCACCACATGCAATTAAACCGCACATTAGTACGCACATCAATTTTCAACAATCTTCGAAAAAGTTGGAAGAATTGTTTGCGCAAAGGTTGGAGAGGGACAAAGCACTGAAGAAAGGTGGAACGTGTCTGGTAGAGAATGAGAATAAGCGAGATATCGAAGAAAAAATGCAGGTGCAGAAGCAATTCCAGCAAAAGCTGCAAGCTGATATACAGCAAACAGTGAAACATATTCAGGAGATTCAGAACACCGAGCTGAGATTGCCACAGAACAGGAAGTGGTCTGAGGTGAGAAATTTTCGTTCAGCTGTGTTTGTGAAAGATCTTGAAGATACATGGAAAATATTGCTCATTGGTTAGGGTTATGGTCGAGTTGTGATCCAAAGCTTGATCCCATGATTCATCATATGAGTTGTTCCTCCTGATGTATATTTCTAATTTGTGCACGTAGATTTTTTCGAACCTCCTGAATCTGAAGCCGTATAGGTACATATAAGGAGAGTTATATATTTGAATGTCTTTCCAGTTGAAAATTTCGTAGTTACTGACCACTTGGGCCAATGTCACTTGAATAAAGACAAAAAACTCAATACTAGCTTATAAAAGATATTTCGTAGATGAATACCCCATATCTTCAACAGTAAATTGTTTGAACAAGAAATAGGGTACAAAAATATCCACATTTTTTTCAGATATCTCAAATACCATGTAGTTCAATTATACGTGAAAAAATAAATAGGCTATATATCAGTTCTTTCCAAATACGTCCCCAGAACCGGTAGTTTTCATGAAAACGTATTTGAAAATAACTGATGCTAGTATTGCTAGTTAAAGGAAAATAAAGATTTTCTGCTTCAACTACTTGTTGAAATTAACCTGGCTGGCCTACCAATATAAAATAGCTTAATATAATAACCATAGATATTCGTAAGTATTATCATAAGGGCATCCAATCTTTCCAAAAAAAATCGAAAAAACACGTTGGATTTTTGCACCTGCACGAATGCTTTTTGTTGAAAAAATGTTACTTTGCATTGTGTTTTTTTTTTTCGAATTAGATGCGCGAATGGTATTTGATAAGACTATTTCATGAGTAACAGATTATTCTGGATGGATTGATTTTCGTTGACAACAACTGTCAAGTTTTGACGTCGGTGATGTTAGCTCCCGGCCGGCCGGCTCCAAGCGCTGCTATTCCACCACGGTCAATAGGTACTCTGAAGTCATTTCGACGGAAGTTTTTATTTTTTTTTTCAAGAGTTTGGGATGGCGGCCAGGATATGTGAATAGCTTATTGAATAGTTGGATAGAAGGACAATTCTTAAGATTTTTTTCGTTCAATTTGGATGAACCTAAAGGGCCAGCTCCAAGAATCAAACTATGTGTAGAGGTTGTCTGAAGTCGTTTCGACAGAAGTTTTTATTTTTTTTCGAGAGTTTGAGATGGCAGCCAAGATATGTGAATAGCTTATTGAATAGATGGATAGAAGCACTATTTGCATGATTTTTTTCGTTCAATTTGGATGGACCTAAAGGGCCAGCTCCAAAGAATCAAACTATGTGTAGAGGTTGTCTGAAGTCGATTCGACAAAAGTTTTTATTTTTTTTCAAGAGTTTGAGATGGCGGCCAAGATATGTGAATGACTTATTGAATAGATGGATAGAAGGACTATTCCCGTGATTTTTTTCGTTCAATTTGGATGAATCTAAAGGGCCAGCTCCAAAGAAAAAAAATTGTGCTCCTGCTCATATAGTCGTAATACCTACTGTGATTGAAGATATCTGAGAGAATGAATGAACTGATTATACTGTTATCTGTATAAATAAATTTTTCTGTTTTTGATTATAAATTTTTCCTTTTTTCAAATTATCTTTTGTGTTATAATTTATATGATAATAAAAAATAAAATGAAAATAGTTTGAGTAATCCTTTCATCAATATCTAATCAAATAATGGCTGCTTTTCGGAAATCCAGAAGAAATTAACATAAATCTTTTGAAACGGTCTAAGTGTATATGTACATTTCGATACAAAAAACTTGTACAAAAATCTTGGCCGCCATCTCAAACTCTTGAAAAAAAATAAAAACTTCTGTCGAAACGACTTCAGACAACCTCTACACATAGTTTGATTCTTTGGAGCTGGCCCTTTAGGTTCATCCAAATTGAACGAAAAAAATCATGATAATAGTCCTTTCATCCCTTTATTCAATCAGTCAATCACAGTTCTTGGCCGCCATCTCAAACTCTTGAAAAAAAAAATGAAAACTTCTGTCGAAACGGTTTCAGAGTACCTATACTCATAGTTCGATCCTTGGAGCTGGTCCTTAAGTTTCATCCAAATTGAATGAAAAAAATCATGGGAATATTCCTTCTATCCATCTATTCAATAAGTTATTCACATATCTTGGCCGCCATCTCAAACTCTTGAAAAAAAATATAAACACGACTTCAGACAACCTCTACTCATAGTTTGATTCTTGGAGCTGGCCCTTTAGGTTCATCCAAATTGAACGAAAAAAATCATTTTATTCCTTTATTCAATCAGTCAATCACAGTTCTTGGCCGCCATCTTCAACTCTCGAATAAAAATAAAAACTTCTTTCGAAACGGCTTCAGAGTACCTATACACATAGTTTGATTCTTTGGAGCTGGCCCTTTAGGTCCATCCAAATTGAACGAAAAAAATCATGCAAATAGTGCTTCTATCCATCTATTCAATGAGCTATTCACATATCTTGGCCGCCATCTCAAACTCTTGAAAAAAATTAAAAACTTTTGTCGAAACGGCTTCAGAGTACCTATACACATACTTTGATCCTTGGAGCTGGCCCTTTAGGGCTATCGGAATTGAACGAAAAAAATCATGAGAGAAGTCCTTCTATCCATCTATTTAATGAGCTATTCACATGTCTTGGTCGCCATCTCAAACTCTTGAAAAAAATTAAAAACTTGTGTCGAAATGGCTTCAGAGTACCTATACACATACTTTGATCCTTGGAGCTGCTCCTTTAGGGCTATCGGAATTGAACGAAAAAAATCATGAGAGAAGTCCTTCTATCCATCTATTTAATGAGCTATTCACTAGAGATGAAATTTTGCCGGCAAAATTTCTCGATAGTAAAATGAAAGTTTGTTGCTTTCGGCAATTTCGCGAATGACAATGGTACCTATCAAAATCACGAGCCGTCAGGCGAGTGATTTTGGAAAAATGCCGAGAAGATTTCGTTTTATGTGGATGTAAAAAGATATCGTCCATTCTGCACATCTCACAACAAGATGAAATTGCTGGAAGAGAGTTTGTGGGAAATTTTACCGGTTTGAAGAATCGTTCATTTTAGATATGATGGGGTGAACATAAGGTTCCCCTATTTTCTAGATAGAATCCACTGCTGTTAATAAAGAAGGTTGACATCTGAAAAAATGAATACATAATAGTACAAAACGAGTTAATTTTTGAACACCTTGTATGAATTTGTAAAATATTTCAATGGATTATGAAAGCGATATTATTCAGGCAAATCTACACGAACTACACTCATTCAGATTCCGAAATATTAATTTTAATTAACACACAAATTACACTTGGAATCCAACTTATGACACTGTTCATGTCCATTTCTAACAATAAGTGGTGAAATCGTGGCTATATTGGACCTTATTTATGAGAGAAGTGAATTAAACTCAGTACTGCCACCTGCTGCTTTTCAGTCATGGTTAGGGGCAACCCCATTATTTTGTATGTAAACAGAATTCAACTGGGTTTAATTCACTTCTCCCATAAATAAGGTCCAATGTAGCCATGATTTCACCACTCATTATACATGAAGTTATATTAAAATTCACAGTAGATTCGAAAATAACATGGTTGAAGCAGAGAAAATATTTCAAGAGCATAGATTTTGTTCAATATTCCTGGCAAAAAGTTCAGAAAACTACTACCAGTAGTATTTAAGCGTCCTTCACACCTTTGTAGAAATCAATCAATCAATCAATATAATCCAAATGAGGTCTTCAAACATCGCTCGAGGAGCCTTGATGATTCGAAAGGGGCAATCAAGGAGGAAATCATCCAAATTGAAACCGCTGTGCTGAAAAGAATAAGGGAAAACTTTCGCGAAACACTCCACATGTGCGTCGCTCGCCGAGGACGTCATTTGGATATTATAAAGACATGAATGAAAAGAAACTTGATTATGTTGGCTTTCAAAATAAAAAAGAATTCTTCTTATATCTTTTTTCGTATTATTTCAACAGCTCTTAGTTACAGCACCCTGTATAATATTGTTTCAGCTGTTGGGAATACTGAATGAATAAAATACCATATTTATTTCTCAATCTCTTCAAGAGAAGAAAATACCGTCGGAAGCTATCAGCGGAGGAATCAATCTTTTTCTTCTTTAATCGGAACATTGGAATTTCACCGCATTTTCCGGTATCATTATTCAGCGCAATGGCTACGCAATAATCTCGTAATCAAAGACTTACTCAACTCGGCAGGTGCGTGCTGATGCTATCGGAAAGTGAATTAACAAGATTGGCATTAACAAAACGTACTTTCCTTCTCATAGTTTTCCGCTTTTTAAAAATTCAACTCTATCCGTCAAGACAACGAGGTTGTTGCAAGTAAGCCTTATGGTTTGAGCGCCGAGAAAAAATGGAGCTGTTGTCGATTGAAAATTCTGAGAAATTCAAAGTGAAAGACCAAATTGGACACTTCTGAATGGATAATCTTGTTGAGATGATACATAAACGAAAACTTTAATTGTCAATTTTCATGACAAGCTTAAAGAAGAAAACCGCACATCAGTATCTTCATTCGTTCCTGGGTTTTTCGAAAAGCAGCATGAATTTTTTTCTGTCAAAAATTGTATATAGCTGCGAAATCATTTCTGGAACACTTTATTAAGGTCGCCGTTTGAAGCGCGTAGGACAAATCAACCGATAAGCCGGCTCCACACTCATGGCGCGAATCTTGCCAAGAATTCTTGCCGTGAACCTGGCCAAGAATTCGCGGCCAAATAAGTCATCCACACTCACACAAATATTCGCACTCTGGTTCACGACATCCTCGATGTCTGCGCAGACTTTCCGCCCTATAAAAAAGGTTCATTCTGATAATAATCAAGAAATTCTCATTTCACTTATCTCCTCTAAATCTAATCGAATTCCACTTCGTTGCTACAAGAAAACCATTCATTTCAAAAGCGAATAAAGTCCGTGAACAAGCATTAAATCATCACTGCGCTGGTACCGCGAACGCCTGTGAGTGTGGATGGAACATTTGTGCTTAGGCGCGAAGCCTTTGTCGCGGGACAGGAGACCGCAACGAAACGGAGAACGCCGCGAAGCGCGAACGTGACACAAGAAAGTTATCCACACTCGCGTTCGCGGTATTGGCCGAGGTTCTTGCCATGAGTGTGGAGGGGGCTATAGAGGCGCCACCGTGCATTTTATGGAATATCTCCATAGAACTTACATTATCTCTATGAGTTCTATGAATATCTCTCTAATCATGAATGAAATGTACAATGGCGCTGTCTATCCGAAACTCGCTGAACTATGAAATTAGTGAAAATGTGGGTAAAGCAGGAACTTTTTCCCGCTAAAATTTGAATTTGGCCATTCTCTGCCGATTCGGTATTTCAAGTTGTTTTTTGGAATGAAATTATCTGTAGATTCACTTTTAATCGGAAGTTGAACTATTTTCATGGGTCTTTCGTTTGAAATAAAACAGGAGCATGAGTTGGCATATTTTCTTCTATTTTTGAAAGAAAAAGAATGAACTGTTGAAATGCAATTAATCTCAATTATTTCATTAAGAACCCCAATCCTTTCTAAGTTTACCCACAAAATTTCAGTTTTCAAAGTGAAACCATTTTCAAATGCAACTTGAAATGAAAACACACTACATTGAACGCCCACCTTAACAAGGGCGTAGATTTCAGCTAGAGGGGGGCAGCTCATACCTGAGAAGAGTAGGTAACACGTTTTTATTTCCCACTTGCCAGGAAAATTAACATTTATTTTATCTTCAAGGGGGGGGTGGACAGCTGCAGCTGTATTCACAGTTATTCATAGAAATAGTAATTTTTGTAACAAGTCCGGAAAATAGGGTTTTTTTGGGCGAATAGACAAGTTTCCAGGACGAGCCGGAGGCGAGTCCAAAAAAACTATTTTCTACGTGTTCTACTATTTTCGGGCGTGTTGCGTACAATATTTTTTCGTCAACCGTGTAGAATTACAAATCAATGAGATGACACATTTCTTTTTTATACATTTTGATTCTTATTCAAATTAAACAAAACAGAAAAGTCATCTGTTATTTCGTTGCTATTGTGATGATCTTGACAATGACAACAACGACGTGATTTTTTCCGGTCTAGTCCGGTCTAGGCCGGAAGATACTACTTTCTCAAAGAAAAAGCGTCCGGGAAGTGGGTACATCACGGACGGTTGCCGAAAAAATATTTTTTCGAATAGGGCGACCTGAATGCTTTTGCATATTTCTGTACAGATATTCCAAAAATTTACTATAGTATATCCTAAGTAATATATACCATATTATTGTATGATATATCCCAAGTATTGAGATTTTGAAATCATTCATCACTCGTTTCTGAGAAGTAAGTAAATTATAATCAAATGTTTTCATCAATAAATTTTTGCACACTTCTTATAGTTGATAAGTTTATGATAAGTGTCTGCATGCTGATGAAATATCCTCGCTGATGACTGAAGTTCGTTGCTGAAGTGCATCAAAATCATAATTCAAACATTGAATAGGAATTTAGTTACTGCCTAGATATAAATGATAAACAATATCTCAATACTTTGGATTCAGAAACTAGACCGTTTCAAAATGTATGCCTTTTTATGCCTGTCTTAATATTAAAATGACCGAACTAAATTACTTTTCTCTATTTCTGTATCGCAATGAGTTCATTAGAGTACTAAAAGCAGTGCTGTAATGAACTCATTACAGCATTGTTTTCAGTTATATTTTTCGTTTTTTGGTTGTCAGCACTGGCTTCCGATCCGATCCAAACGATTTTCAACACACGTCAATTTGGAAATGTCAATTCCGTAACAGTCACCAACTGCCAAGATACAATAGTACAACACAAAAGTCACTAGGACGTATAATCTGAATTTTTCATTGAATATCAACAGTATTTCACGAAATTTGACTGAAATAGAGAAAATATCGTCTAATACTCGTTGCAGAATGCAATTCCAACACTCGTGCGTTCGAAAACTCGCTCCTTCGTCGCTCGTTTTCGAATTTCACATTCGAATTGGAATAGGAGCCCATTCTACTACTACTATTTTCGACCACCTTTCAGATTTCTTCTTCACATAATACGAATAGAAAGTCAATCAACAAAACAGAACAGGAATTTATTCACTGAGAAAAACAAATCTTTTACTGATCGTATAGACCGTGATTAGTTTCATCGGCGTGTTTCTTATCTTCTCTAGACATTTCAGTAATTTATTTCATGTAATGAGTATAGGCAATAACCGGTTCAAAAAAGTGTTGTTGCGTTGTATTGAGGGTAGCGACATCTACACGTGCATTGAACCTCATCGTTTCTGAGAAAATAACTATCGTCCTGGGGGGTCGAAGAATCCGTCATTTTTGAAATTTTTCGAACATCCCAGTAATGTCCAAGGGATTGAAGGTCACTATTATGATTGCTTCAGTGGATTTCATTAAGCAGAAATGTGAACTCCCTTGTTTTCATGTAATTTGAACTGAAGTCATTGATACAAAAAATTATGAGATTATTTATAGTTGATAA
This sequence comes from Adalia bipunctata, assembly GCA_910592335.1. NCBI lineage: Eukaryota > Metazoa > Arthropoda > Insecta > Coleoptera > Coccinellidae > Adalia > Adalia bipunctata. The sequence goes on from OU342948.1 coordinate 32,891,890, forward strand.
TATCAAATACAGATAGTTTCGATTCCAAATATAAACCCTTGCGTTGCACACATTTCCCATATACCTATTTGCCCTTGTTAATTTTTGAGAGAATCACTTGAAATCTGATATAGTCATATGAAAAATGTAAAAAGACTTTTTTTCTAGAAAATTGATGCCTTTCTGGCAAACACAAAATATACAGTGATATAGAGTTATGTTATACAGGTTATACTTGATTTGATTCGAATAGGGGAAGTATGCCTATGATGACACCTTGCCTATGATGGCACACCATGAAGAAGTCTGTTAATATCAACTGAATAAACTTATGTTCACTGAGGTTGTTCGCCAGATAGTATTACTGAGAGGTATTCGTAGTTACAACTCAATACGTGGCGTTTTGTGTCTTTTATAAGAGTTCAATTATTTTGGTAAGTGTTGATGTAGGATAAGTATCTCCTTCATTTTCGCATTATTCAGATGTTTCACAACTTTGTGTTAAAAAAATTTTACTTTCCTTTGAATGCCTCATAACAATGCTGTAAATGTGAAGTTTGAGGTAATGTCGTATTGTAATTGCCTTCTTCGGTTGGTTGAATGAAATATGATATTTATGCCTATGATGGCATAGTCAAAGTGTTCCTATGATAGCAAAGGGTGCCATCATAGGACAAAAGTGGTTCATCACATTGAATATTCTTTTTTTCTAATCAACTGTATGACAACAAGAAGCAAGAGGCAACTTTGGAAAGAGGAAGTTATGGGGGCAGCGCTAAATGCTGTGAAAAAAAATAATATGGAGATATCTTATAATATAAATGTCAAAGAATTTAAATTTAGTTTTATGTTTTGTTGCACTCATTCGTGCAGGTATTCTCATCTGTTGACCTCTCAATTTTATTTTTATGTTTTTTTTTCAATAAACCAATTCAATAATCAATTTCTTTTCATTTTCAGTCATATGCCATCATAGGACATATGTGCGCCTATGATGGCACCCTTGGCCAAATTTTTAAAAGTGCTATCATTCATATCCTTCAAAATTTATACTGAAAATATACTCAAGAATGCATACTTCATACGAGAATAAATAAATCTATGAAATCGATTATCCAAAAAAATTTCCTTCCAATGAGATATGTGGATAATTCGTTAAGGGTGCCAACATAGGCACACTTCCCCTACATTCTGATGAGGTTCTTGAAAAAAGATTAGAATACATAAAAATAAAAAAATAAATATTCAGAACTAGATCTGTAATAAAATATCCGGGATCATGTACGATTTCTACGACAGCTGCTGCCAATTTTTTGACAGCTGTCAAAAAAAGATTCCTTTGAATTCTTGAATGGGAATCTACCTACAAGATGGACCGATGGCACAAAAGCCCGTGACTTCACGTCAGTGTCATTTTCAATTTAATTTGAAGAAATTCTTCATAAATATCAGTAGATTTTCAGGATAATGGAAAATCCTTCCCCTTATTTCCGAAGAATATGAGTCAAGATCAAAAAACTACTTACAGGAAAAGGAAAAGCAAGCAGAAAAGTTTCTGGAGGAGACCGTCAGATTTTGGGAGAAGTTTACACTAGTCAAGGCAGTTTCGAAACAATGTTTGGTTTATGGTTTGGGGCCTTTATTGAGAGTCTATAGGGTGATTTGTCCGATTCGACCGATTTTCCTTTCATTCATAACTTTGGTATGGCTTGATCAATATGGATGACATTTTCAGTGTAGAACAATATGATTGTCTATTATCTATTAGGGTGAGAATTATGATGAGTTCAGATTGAATTTGCAGGTTAAAAAAAGACTCTGTACATTCCGTTTTCAAAAATTCGCTTCCTGCTTCAGATTCTACCATAGGTTTACATAACTGGAACTTTTTTATTTTTTTTGGCACACCTCCAGTTTTCCTAGAAATTTTTTTTTAAAATGAACAATATCGGTATTTTGCTCCAATGCATCGAGGATATTCTGAACTGGATTTTTCTTTTATTCATAACTTTGGTATGGCTCGATCAATATCGCTGAAATTTTCAGTGTAGAACAATATGATTGTCTACTTTCAGTACTTTCAATAATTCCAAAACTTTTTCAAAAATATAGGTTGAAAATTATAATGAGTTCAGATTGAATTTGCAGGTTGAAAAAAGACCCTGTACATTTCGTTTTCAAAGATTCGCTACCTCGCTACCTGCTTCAGATTCTACCATAAGTTTACATTACTGGAGCATTTTCATTTTTCTTGGCACACGTCCAGTTTTCCTAGAAAAAAATTTTAAAGATGAACAATATCGTTATTTCGCTCCAAGGCAGTGAGAATATTCTGAACTATTCTCTGTTCAAATGTAAGAAAGAGCAATAATAACATGTTTGGCGCAGCGTTAGGAGGGCCTTCGTAAAGTTTCTTTCCGTCCAGAGTCGAATTGAGGAGATTTCACACAATCATTCAGTTTTAACTGAACTTGAATTCCATTTTTTCTCATTCATCATTCACGATTTCTAGAACTTCAGAAATCGTTGGGATTTCATTCCGGAAAAAAACCGTGGACAATTCTTCTGATAAGGTTCATATCGAAACCGTCAACCGAATCGATTATTTTTAACGACTGGGCTCTCCTCTTAGGTGGCGGCAATGTTTTATTCTCTGCTCTCTGCATATTCTGTGAGAATTCTGAATACAGCTGAATCACTTACCCCTGAGGATTTTGAAACAATTCCTACTAAGTCTCTTTTCCATAAATCAGGATGTTCTTCCAATTCTTTTCGAAAAATTTTCAAAATTATCTCTTTCTCTTCAGCAGAGATATGCGACCTTTTGGACCTTTTTCGTGGTGGTCCCACATATCACCCTGAGATGAAGTATCCGTTTCCGAATTCGACATTGTTCTATAAACACTATATACACTTTGTCAAAAGATTTTCCAACACAATACACTTTTCACAACGAAATCTATAACACTTTGAACAGCTAGACCTTCACAGTAGCTCTAGGTATTTTAACTGGTCTTGTCAATTGAAAACTTCGATATTCATGCTAATCGAGATGGCCTTAACCCATCAAGGAAAAGGACCCAAATCTGGTTTTTCCCGGAATTGCCTTGAGCAGTCGACAATAAAGTGTTTCGTACAAAATAATATAAAATTCTGGACCGAAACCAAATATATTTCGGATATTACAAGTACATGACCATCATAAATTTGAACAGAGATCTTTTACGAATCTTGTTAATTGAAAACTTTGATATTTATGCAAATCAAGATTGCTTTCACTTTCACCCATTAGGGATAAGGACCCAAATCTGGTGTTTCCCCGAATTACTTTGTCGGAATCCTGCAAGATTCCGACCCAAATCTCTAAAACTCTGGTGTTTCCTGGACTTGCCGTTGGTGTTTATGACAGTTGCAAATTATAACAGAAATTTTGCACTAGAGTATCTGAGGAAGAAAGTTCTAATGTGGGGATTGCTAACTCAAATTATTGAATTATTACTATCCAGTACCATCTACAGTCCGTTCCGAGTACGATCCTGGCAATGAGTGGCAATCTTTTAGGGCGTTAAAAGGGAGCGTAGTTATGACCGTTTGACGAACAGGAGCTTTATTGTGCGCAAACCAGACGATTCTGTTTGTTCACAAAGCTCCTTCTTATATTTGACCGAATGTATGAAAAATAGTTTTTATCAAATTGAAAATCTTCCATGAAACTTAAGTCCCAAAGTATATCCATAAAATGATAAATTTTCAGATTTATCAGCATAGTTAATTTAAAAACAATCAACAACATTTATTTATTCTGCGTATTCAAATGAACTTTATTCAATAATCAAATTGCCTTCGATGTGTAATGCGTTATATGTGTCCTCACATCAGGTAGCGGTAAAAAGTTAATATATCATCGATTACAAATTAATTATTGCTACATCATTCTGCTTTCAAGGAGAGTAATCTCCTCCAGCCTTCCAACGAAAAACACCAAAAAACAGAATATCCTACACTACGATCAATTATTACTATTTACATTAATAGCCAGACCATCTTTACATATAACAAGATGTCTTGTATGTAGGTACCTACCTGAATCTTTCACGAACTGTAGAACTAAAAGTCATCAACTTGTTGACGAAAAGTCAACAAGTGCTAGCGCCTACAAGAAGGTATATTTTATTTATCCCACAAAATTATATTGTGGAATGACAGTGCAGGATGAGGCTGAAGACATTAATTATCAATATTGGAATATCTGAATCATGCGATGATTCAAAAGTTTCAGTATTTTGTGTCATATCCTGCCCTCGTATAAAGATGCAACGTATAAGAATAAAGAATCTTGACAATTTGAATTTGACATTGAATTATATAATTCAAATGAAACACTCGGTATTTGAAATATTAGGCTTTTCGGTCCATAATTCGCTGTCATTTCATAGGGATCTGGACCAAATTTCACACGTAGCTTGAATGTCCAAATTTCAACTTTATCGAATCTGAACCTTTGAAATTATCAGGAGTTTCGGGTCGAATTTCGCCCATAAACGAACTTAATCGCGGTATTCGAGATTCGAACCTACCCTGACATTTTCAAGTTTCTAGGCTCATTCAGTCGAGAGTTATTCTGTTTACGGATGGCCAGCTGGACGGACGGACGAACAGAATTGAATTTGACCACGGATTCATGTTTACTCAGTTCAGCCTAGTTGCCTGGTACATTGAAACCATTCTTGGTCCTAAATACAGCCTTCGTTCAAGTAGAATGAGCGCTGAAAATTAGTTAGGTTACATAAGGGAAATTGAATTTTGAGTATGGCCATTTGAAAAAAAATTCTATCGTCATCACATTATAAATACTACTAGTGTGTATCCCAGTGTTACATTTCCACGTGGTACTTCGCTCTATACTCATATACGAAACGCAAAAAAACTCAATGATTATTCATCCATAATCTAGTTGAATTCAGTCATCTGAACTATTGCAGCCATGAAACTCCAATTCATCGCCATGATTGAATTCCGAATATTAAGCCTCAAATGCTTGTCAATTGTGGAATATTTAGCTGAAATTGAATGAAATATGAGTCGGCGTCAGGGGATATTAAATTAAAGGCCATAAATAAATTTCCCTGGCCACAAATCAATTGGAATCAAGTGACTAGAACGCATGCCACGCGGTGAGTGCTTTTCCTCTATATAGACCCTATTCATTCATTAAGTCCCACATATCCCCATTCTACGAACCCATGAAAAATCCATGTAGATTCTGAGCCCAGCCGAATTACCAGGTCTATAAGCGCGTTCGGCATTAGCATCCGAGAGCGGACGGATTTTTTAGTCACGTGATCACAGATTGTACAGATTTGTCAGATTTTTCTGTAATAAACGAACGGTACGGAGCTTTCAGATCGTTTTTTCTGTTTGTCAGATATTAAATTAGTGATTAAAGGTCTATTCGGCCGTAGAGGTAGTCTGGATTCTATTTCAATTCTTTCGTTATAGCTCTCAACACTTCTACCCCTTGGTTGAAATGATTCAATATTTTGAATCATTATTTTTTTATCAAACGACATTTTTATTTATTACTACACAACAAATAACATAAGACACGAAATTTTAACAGACCGTTCAAGAATATTCGAAGCAGGAAACTCATAAATGCAGTTAAAATCCATTGACAAATGCAGAAAAGTAATTTCTGTTTCTGTTCTGTTGAAAAAATCCGTTTGCTCCGTCGAAATACAGCGAGCAAAAAGATCTACATCCGATTGATCAGATTTTTTTGCCGAACGGTCCAGATGTGTACTCCCCTCAATCTGGATGTAATAAACGAACGGTTCAGATCAATCCGACCAGTCGGATGTCATTGCCGAACGCGCTTTATGTATACTTTGTGAATAGATTCAAATGAAACACCATCCCCTTTTAGTACGAAATCGGTTCATGAAGAAACGTAGGAATAGTATGAAATTTATTAAATCAATAGAATTTTTAAATTGATGAAAATTTGATGCAATTCTTAAAGTTTTCTGCTAAACGTTCGAAGCGTGAAATTAAAAAAAAATTGTTTCAATTGCGAGCAGAACTACAGCGGGGGATTCTGAACTTTCATTTTTCCATAAGGATTTGAAAACTTAAAATTTTCGTACTTCGCAAGTCATTTGTATTCTCAATGTTTTATTTCTGTCTCCAAGACTCTAAAACGCAGTAACATTATTAATGCATCTCAAGTTGAACTGTAATAACAACGGTCGGTTTGAATAACGAACTTCTTTTTAACCAGTATGAATACTTACCTAATTATCACTGTAAATATTTACTAGGGCTACTTAGATCTCTTGAAAAATAAAAACCTTATCTCTAGCAGGAGCAGCTACCTTCATTAAAATAAATAGGCCGAACAATAGATAAATATGAGAGTCGCTTTCACACTTGAATAAAGACAAAAATAGATTATACTCCCTCTTATACGAGTTCATAGATGTCCGGACCAGCAAAATGCTTTGTGAAAATTTGAGATCAAGTGATATAGTGTTAAAATTAAGCACTTTTTTGTTATCTTGAAGAAAAGTTTTGGATAAATCGTTCTGCACCCAAAAAAACTATTGTAGTGAATCATGAAACATACAAATATATTTTAATGCAACTTGTTAAATATACATCTTGGAGAGGAAAATGAAGTGATATACCAATTCTTACCAGAACGCAAATAAACCAAAAAAATAAGTAAGAAATAAAGTATCAAATTGAATAATATACTACAAAATGAACACTGAAAAAAAAAATACAGAGAACATCCGGAAAAACCACAAAAAATCCTAATTATCTTAAATTCAAAGATGGATAGATAAGAACATCTACTTGCCCATGATGGTTTTCGTCTGATGTGTAGTTTTCGCGCAATCGATTTATGAGGTTTATTCATCCTGTGAGTAGATTCATTTTATAAGTTGTTCCATTTTATAGGTAGATTCTAGATTCGCAAACATTCTGAAACTGATCCTAGATTTATATTATTACAGAAATATTGGGAATTTTTTCGATATTTGTTGGCATTTTTGGGCATTATTTGGTCCTGGATTAATTCGAACGAGCGCTCAAAAATCTGAAGCACCATCTGAAATGAAGCGCTGAATTGAGGGAAATAATCGTAACTATGTTGTATTGATTTTGTTTACAATTGTAAGGCAATCATTTTCTGAAATAAACGTTATTGTTATTATCATTATGTTCTATAAACGGTTTCCGCACAAAATTGGATAATCTACAGAATATATTGGGGGTTTTTCATTTTCAATCTCTCAGAGGAAAATAGGATACATGATATGATTGAGATTTATCTTTAATGAGCGCATTTTCCAATAATCCTTCAAATTGTTTATGGAGCAATTGTGCAAAATTCGTTTCCGCAATTTCCAGGGCCACCTCAGAGCTAAATGGGCTGCAGCCTCAGAGCGCAAGACTTTTATGGGTGTAATCTGATTCCCTAAGCAATTCGATAAAATTCAGATACAAGCGGAATAAAAATGAACTGCACTATTATGATGAATCATTTACGTCTGATTTAAAACATGATTTAATTGAAGAATGTCTTCATTTCACATATTTGATGAAAAATTGAGGAAATGAGTTCCCAATTCTCATTTCCCAATGTAACCACAACTTTGTAAAATTTTGAGAATTTTTTAGCTGAGAATTGACTCTTTCTCAATAAACCTCCAAGGGTGTTCCAATACCAACAACAAAGTGAATTGGAAAATTTTTATTGGATAATCCTGAAAACGGCTCTAAATTAAGAACATGATGTATGATGTGTAGAGGTGACACTTACTCCGACTTATACGGAATTCGATAAGAAAATTGTCATTTGATGCTAAGCAAAAATAATTATAAAAATTACTGAAGTTTCGAAATTCCTCATGAAGCATAAAAAAAAATTAAATGTTTGCTGAAGACAATAAGCATTTTCAGAGCCGACCTTGATTTCCAGAATAATGAACAAGTTGGTTCCTGAAGGTACTCCAAGACAATATTTTCTTAAAATTTCAATGCATTCAAGATGCAAGCTTTTACGAATATAAGTGGTGACCTGTAAAAAAAATAAATGTAGCCTCCTCATTTCCAATGACAACGATTCGCCAGTGATTATAGTGCTTTCCGATTTTTCTCATTAACCACTCATTCAATGAACACATTCGTGTCCGTTCAAATGCAATGCATCTGTGCGATTTTTCAGGAATTATCTGGATTAATCGCATGCCAGATAGATAAACTTGCATTAAAGAATGAATAGCAATCACTAAATTACTCTTTGATCACATGCCCGTACAAAATATATCCTCTAAACTGAGACAATGTTTGTTTTTCAATGCACGCTTCCCATATATCAATCCCGTGGGAATTGGAAATAGAAAACTTGGTTGAATTTTAATCAATCTGCAGATTAATCTCTTTGATCCACGAAATTCACTTATCTTTTTAATTTCGGAATAGTTTTTCATGGAGCTATTGGATAATTGATGGTGTGTCGGTATGAAAGCAATTTACTTAAGTGCTGAATAAGGTATAATTGAATTAATAAAAGCTACGAAATTAATCTCATAAGCTTCTCTACCCTAGGTAAACATATCAACCTCTTTGAATACATCCTAGAGGGTAGCTTACAGAAAATAAAACAGGGACCCAAACGGGGGAGGTTGTTTGAATATGACATATTTAATTAAATTTTGGCTCAGCTTCCAAAGGAAAAAATTGTTAATTCATATGAGCTGTTAAAACAAGATATCGACTTATAAACGTGTTTAGTTTGAGTTTTTGATATGTGCAGAGTACATATACACTTAAATTCGCAGTTTGTTTTTGAATCTTTTCGGAAATGCTTGTAACGAAACACTGATTTGAAACCAGAATAAGTACTCTCATATATTTATTCAATTGCTAAGAGGCTGTCAGAATGATGAAATATGAATTCATATCATTTTTAACTTTGGTGGAAATCGAACTTTCTTCACTTTGGATTAACTAGCGTTGCTTGTTAAGATTAGAATAAATCCAAATTATAGTCGACGGGCAAAGTAAAATATCCTTTATTTATAAATTCATATTTTCATCCGGGTCATTTTCACAGCTCATTATCACAATTTTGGACTTCGTAAGGCCACCAGCATTCTATATTGAAACTATGACAGTACTATGTTCGGAATCTTTGAGAGGCTACGAAAATAAAATCAATGGATTTTTTTATCAATATTAAGATTGGAAGATAATTCAACCATGAGAGATTCCAACAAATTTGGGTGAATTTTTTTTTCACTGTGGACATGTAAAAAAGTTTGAATTTCGGTGAAATTTTTTCAGAATTCAACACCACAATATTGCATTGAGCACTAAAAACATAATAATAATAATAACAATAATAATAACGTTTATTGGTCCAGTAAGACAATATTGGAATGTATTGGACAAGTCAATTTTATAAATACGGCAAAAATATAAAATATGTAAGAACTTACAAATCACAATTGTTATCATCACAACACTGGCAAAACAATATTCTATAAAATATTACACACGAATATAAATATCAAAGCATCGTCACAAGAATAGAACAGTTCATTAAAAAGTTAAAAATATTGTATAAAACAAACAAAAAACATCGCTAGAGCAATACTGAAGTAATTGATGCTAAAGATCCCCATCCTCCAGAAACTCTGACACATCATAGTAGCTTTTGTCGGCCAGGATTTTCTTAATTTTTTTTTAAATGAATGATCTCCAAATTACTAATTTGAGGAGGAAGGTGATTAAAAAATTTGGTTCCCTGATAAATGGGAGATTTTTCATATTTGGACGTTCTGTGCCTCAGCATTAACAATAATTTTCCGTGACGAGTTCGGTGGTTGTGCTCGTCCTTTAATTTCGGCAGCCGACTATATTTTCCTTTAATATAGACTAAGCAGCTATAAATATATATGCATGGTACTGTTAAGATTCTGTGCCTCGAGAACACAGACCGACATGAATCCCTTAGTCCCAATCCGAACATCATGCGAAAAATCCTTTTCTGCAAAATGAAGATTTTGTCATAGAACTTATAGTACATGGAATGCTATTACCAGATCAAAAAGTGGATAGACATCTCCAGTTGGAGGAATACCGAAATTTGCATGTTTCCATGGATACGACTTGTCACACCGATCAGAAACACAGAAATGTTTGCCGAAATGCCAAGTGAATCGGATCTTGACGATTAAATTCATAGTATTTCTGTGTTTCTGTTCTGTATGACAAGTCGTATCCATGGGAACATGGAAATTTTAGTATTCCTCCAAGTGGAGATGTTCATCCATTTTTTTAAGCTGAGCAGCAAGGCTAATGGCATTCCATGTACTATAAGTTCTATGAATAAAAATTACTAAGATGTGACCAGAAACCGTTATTTCAAAGGTCACTTACCACAGTTTTTCGGATAATATGCTCTCGCTTATGCATCAAAAACGGGGTAGTCATAAGGCAAAAAGTACTTTCTCGATGTTATCTATATGGCTATATAATGTTTGTCCAGTTCATGGTGAAGCACCAGGTATAGATTCCATGCACTTTAAAAATTACATAGATTATTTTTTTCTGTCGTTATAGTCACTTCAATTTCCCGTTCGTGTATATGCAGATGGAATGAATTTCATGAAGAATATTGGCCAGTATAGTCAATGTCCTAGAAGAAATCATCTTTAATTACCAATTCTCATCGACTTATGTTCGACACGATCCATCAAAATGGTATACGTTTCAATAGCTACGTGATCAATTCAACGGCGCCTGTGATCAAGCCTTCAGGAGCACGATGTCATTGTTTTCAAAACAATGAAAACGCCGATCAAATCAACGAAGGGAAGTTTCATTGTTGAATACACACCGATTCGCAATATGGGTAATACTTACTCCTATTGAAACTTGATCCTAGAAGTTTGACCAATCTTCTGATGGGAGGTGTAACCATTAGGTATTTTCTGAACACTGGTGACTATACCAATTGAGAAGTCATAAAAATATCTAATTGGGACAAGAGTCTACCCAGTCTAGAAAACGAATAAAATTCAAGAAACTAGTTCAACTACTTCTTGTATGTCGTGAAATTTGTTGTTTCATTTTGTTTGGAAAGGAGTTTTTTCTGTCATCAAATTCAACAGACCATTAGTTTTTTTTCAGGACTGCTAGCATTGTAGAAAGACTCATAGAAAATTGAAATATTATATGTATTGAAATTTGATTCAATACCGGAATAAATGAATAATTTCGTATCTGTGAATTTTGAGTTTTGGGATGAAATAACGAAAAAACGCTCGGACAGGTCAAATTATGTTGAAAGAGGGACAAATAAGGGTGTTCAAATGAGTTTGATATCACTACCCCTCTAGCTGTAACTCCTAACAGCTCTCATTTTTGAATAGGTAAAAGGGGTCGAGCAGCACCTTGTTGGAAAGGCAATTCAATTTCCTGTATGAATGTATTTTTTTTTTCATCGCTTTATTATTATACAGAGTGACTCAGTATTCCATCAATAACTTTCACACGCCGAATTTGGATCTTTGAGATGGAAAAACGCTCGGACGGGTCAAAAAATGAATTCGATATCACTACCCCTCTAGCCGCTATCACCTAGAGCAATTTGTTATTCCATCCAGCTCAAAATTCGGGGTAGAGAGTTATGGATGGCCCACCCTGTATACGCTGATTGTATTGCATTCCGTCATTCTGATTTCAAAGCATTGAGAATAACCTGCAGATTTGAATATTCTTAAAAATTACTTTTTCGAGTGGCGTTTGTGTCCTAACCCAAATAAAACGAGGTTTCCTTTTCTCCCCAATAATCATCAAAAATATAGAAAATTGAGTGCATCGGTAATTCTTTTTCAGCGCTCGTTCCACTTAAACGGGTGCACTATCATTAATTCACCCATTTTTAAAATATGATATCAATAAAAAAGAACTGAGAGTTGAACTGGATTCTTCTCTAGATTTCAAAGCAATAATATTCTACAAAAACTAGCTGGTCCTTTATGTGGTGTTGATGCAACTGCACTGCGTACCAGCGGTCTTATCCTTGGTTTTTTTCTGGCGCTGAATATTGTTGCCCTGTTTGGAACAACAGTGATCACTGATCATGTGCGAAAATTTGATGCACCGCTCAATTTTACTTAGAAGATTATTACTGGAACTATTAAATCCCCTCCCCATATTCGTAGACAGACCATAGCTTTATAGAGTCGCGTGAACCTTTTGGTACAATTGTTTTCTCAATTTGAATAAAAGAGAAAATGAAATCGTTGAATCATGATTGTATTGCAAGAACAAGTATGAGTAATCGAAGTTTTAATGTTGATCAGAGTGACCATATAAATACGAATATAGATCATTTGAATGCTTGGATAGTTTGATTGGTAATCGAAGAAATCAATCGGTAATGACAAATTAATGAGAAATTCTGTTCGAATTTCCATTGGAAAATGAATCATTTGTTTTCATGAATATTCTCATTGAGTTGAGCTCAAAATACCATTAAGGAGAGTTGGAAATAACGTCAGGAAATAACCTTGTGTCCAAACTACTGAATATGTAGTGAATACTATCCGTGTATGTATTTATCATTGGAGATAAATAATATTATTTGACTGACTGCACAGTGCACAGCAATACTTATTGGAAGTAGAAGTGTAGAACTGCGTTTCAAGAAATTTGAGGTAGAATTTTATGATTCGAATAAGTAATGTAGTTTTGGCCAAAAATTTATCGACAAACTTGCAAGAGAACATCTTTACTATACGAAACACTTTTTTTCTATACCATTTTTCAAAATTCGGTCCATGAAAAAAAAACACTTTTCTGTTCATTTCAAATAAACTAAATTTTGGTTGATTGTTAACTCTATTCAATTTGCTTATTCCTCAATCAAAACTTATTCATTATTTCTCCTGATGGTATAAAAGCTACAGCGTATAGCCGACTAATAAATCCACGCAAAAATACTAGAAAATCACTTGAAAAAGATAAACGGTTCATATTTTCGAAATGATCAATCATTTCAAAAAATTCATCTTAGCCACTACCCTTACTGTATATTTCAAAAAATAAAAGTATTCTTATGTTTTATTTAAAACGCGTCGTTTTCGAGTTATTCCTAATTTTACCCGATGAAATTTGACGAAAAAATAAAAAATCATAAGAATAATCTGGATGCTTCCCTGGATTTATAATATCACAGAATGGAGAAATTTATAAACTCTCTGATCTCTATACAAATAAACAATGTCGTCAGTATGTTTATCAACTTTGTCAAGACTAAAATCTCTTATGATGGAAAAACGTTTGATGTAGAGATATGTAATAATAAAATCCCACAAATGTGGGAGATAAAATTGAATTCTGAGAAGCATGAAATTATACATTATACACGCACAGTTTCTATTAACAATTTATTTGTACCGGTCCATATTTAGAATAAATGTCAATGAAATACAAAATTCGGATATTAATGATGAATGTCCATACAAACCGTATTGAATTCAAATGAACTGTGGCGATCTTTCTATCTGAACAATATCCTCTTGGAATTTCATAAACTCGACACTACACGTTTATTATCACATTGATTCATTGAAAGTCTTCACATAATCATCAGTTTTTTGCATTTTTCTCTGTTAACAAAGGAATCGAAAAATCCTAGTCCATCACTCCGGTTGTCGCTCTACGCATGCGTCGTTCATAGGACTGACGTTGGAGAAACAGAATAAGCACAAACCAACTGGTTAGTCTGTGGAACAACGGTTTGTCTTGCGCGCTGGCTACCTCGCATTGCGATGTAGCGCACCGTTATAGACGACTGAAATTAAGATCGTAGCCCTATATCGGCGAGAATCAGATCTACTCGTTCGGCATTTCCAAAGAGGAACGACTAGACGCCATTAGCGAAAAGTAAACAAAACTAATGCCCTTGCGTTAGTTCATCCGTTAACAATAGGGGTCGTACTGCTTCCTTGGTTTCGCCTATACCATTGTTCAAAGAGAAAATGAACACAATATGACATCGTCTTCTCAAAAGCTCTGTGAAATATCATCAAGTTGGTTAGGTTAGGTCATTGACCTCGAATCCTATGACCTAGGTTAACGAAGTTAGGTTCGGTTACCTGCATTCTTTATGAGATATTTTCGGGATTTGGAGGAAAATATGAGCAAGTTAACAAATCGAAGAAGGAATTTATTTTGGTGGGAGACATATGGCTTTAAAATTGCAGAAATAATCGGACAAAACTAAGTGTTTTTGTTAGGAAATATCGTGTTTGTAACATTCTCATTCGAATAAAGTTAGTACTTGAGTATTTCTAAAATGTATCAACTCAATTTCAATCGAAAAATATGAACTTTGCATCAATTCCAGGAATCGTATCAGACACGTACCTATTTGGCCCAATTTTTTTTTTCAAATAGCTATATCTTTTAAACAGAGCCGAAGTCGGAAAAATGGAAAATGAAAAAAAGTTTTCTTTTGGCCTCAAGAATCTACAGTTGAAATTTGAAATATATGTACAAGTCAAAGACCCACCCTGTATAAAGTTATTAAAGTAGTCTATGATAATCTCCTAAACAACTGATGTCATTTTGAAAACTTCTCAATGATGAAGATACACATATTTTTTCTAGGACCTAAGAAACACCCATTATTCAACCCATTCTTTCACTATGAATGGAAGTAATAATTCTTGACCACGGTAAATATGAATTATGAGAAAATATCTTGGTAAATAATGAAGCATTAAAATTCACGGGGCGATTCCTTGTCAAAAAAAGAAAGTGGGTCATTCATATAAACTTTTTTTTTGAGCCTGCGTGATTACTTACAGCTCCCTAAAGATGGCGACTGCAAAACAGTTCCCACTTGATCTAATTTTTAGACTGGTCTAAGGTTTATTTTCCAATAATTAGAACATAGATCATCTTATTCCAAGGATTAGAAGTGGCCTGCATCCGTTTTATTCCAACCAGTAAAAAATTCAAGGGCAATTTTAAGAATTTTTATGTTATGCACATATTAAAATGCCTTGGAAACCACAAAACTCTATAAATACATATGAGAAGGTATTTACTATAATGATGTAATCGTTGTAGGTCCTTTTAGATGTGTTTTGAATGTGTGGTTCTGATGATACGACCCCCTCGAAATTCGACTCCATATTTAACAAACACAAACTTAATTTCATCGCATCGGAGGTGTTGTTACAGCAATATTGGAAATTTTTTTGGAAAATGCACTGAAATTAGTCATAGAGGGAGTCGAAAAAACATTCACACGTTCCTTTGAAACCGGCAAAATATCATGTCCAAGTAACTTTGGATCAACTATATAAACACGGCTGAGAGTTGCTTTGAGAGTTTGCTCTCGTCAGTGGTCAGTCTTCACATAAATGAGATCAACTCTCGGAATAGGGCTCGCAAGTTTATTGATCAAGAATATCAAGATGAATAAAACACCAGGTGTGAACACTTCCCCATTATTACCCACTTAACTAAGCTGCCTTTCGTACAAGGGAGATTCGCGTCATCTGCTAATAGATCTTCAAATCTGTCACTACCAAATACAAACACTCGAATCTCCGAATCCGAATTTTGGGAAAACTAGAAATGTCAAACATTTGTCAATTTCACTAAGCTAATGTTGATGGCTCTAGAGATCTTGGAAGTAGCGTATTTGTTGTTATGTGATCTAACTATAAATAAGATGATCTCTTGATTGAATGAGTGTTTTTTCTATTACTTTCACAGAAAAAAGACATTAAATAATCAGGAATTTGTCTATATTCACAAATAACGCAAGTCCATTTTGTCTTTGAATGAAAATAATTAAGAAAAACGAAACGAAAAGAATATAAATAACCAAAAAAAATGAAACTGAACTATCAAATTACTCAAAATTCTAAATTTCAGAACACGAGTGTTCGCACTAGATATTATAACTCCATTCACTTTTATAAAGTATCGCGGTTGCCCATGATTTAGGTTTATCAAGTTTTTTCCCCTAGAACAGACGCAGGTTGGCACTTGTGAAAATTAAGCGACATTGTCAGGTCTACTTTCTATTTACTCTTTTTCAACTTTGTAAATGGAGTTAGTTCTTCGAAGATTTAACTGTGCCACTGTGGCGCAGGTTTCGTAGAACTACTACATTTTCATGCTGAAGTATTTCAGGTTGTGCAAAAATTTATTTAAATGTCTTCTGAATTAACATAATATTTTCTCAAATTCATTAATTTCCCCAAGTAAATGAAAATTTTGATAAATACGTAATTACTACGATTTTTTAGCAGAAACGACAACGTTGTGGGCGTATCTGACAGTGCAATGACCATAACCTAACATTTTCAAATTATACGCGGTGGAATGTGTCAAAATTTCATGGCAAACCGCGATACTTTATAAAAGTGAATGGAGTATATGTGCATATTGGTATTGCTCGTGTATCTCTACATTCTCTGCATCAGTGAAGGACTCATTTGGTTCATAAAATTTTCTTCAGCCAATTCTCATTATATTTGCTCATATCTGCGGTGACGCATAAAAATGAAGCTAAACATTTTTTTTACTCTTTCAGAGCAACCGCAGTCAGCCGGCGATTGGTTTGAAACACACGCCCAAATCAAGGGTAAGTACCTTTCCTTCTCTCCTTCACAGCATGCATTAACTCCACAGGCACAAAGCGTTCGATTTCCATTCGAATTCGAACGCTCACCAACGAAACTTTTAAAAGATCCCCATCACATAGCATTAAAAAATTGAAATCCCGCGGTCGGGTAAATTCGGCGTGTCCCGAACCTGCTTCGTGCGTCCTCGGCTTGTTTGGCTAATGGCGGCGTTGCTGAGGTGAACACACATGCCTTGCCTTGACAGAAGTGCTAGCAAGTGAGTGGAGCGTGCATCGTCTGATGAGTCACAATTTTGTAGGGACGTCTGTTCGATTGTATCCACAAAATGTAAACTTCGTAGTATTTTATCATTCAAATAATAATTGACATCAAATTGTTTGTGGATCCTGATTACAGTCTACCCAAGCCTGTTTCTATTGTCCTATGTTTACCTGAGTGAAACGGTTTGAAACTATGGGATTCCTCTTGTTTTGTTTGTGTTTCAGAGTTTAATAACTGAATTACTGTTTGTGATTAATTGATATTTACGTGGGAGATTTGGTTCACGTGATTAGTGCTGTGATTGTTTGTGTCATTCGGCCACCTATACAGGTACCTATAATTCTTGCATATTGTAGTCTAACCTAACACTCCATTCCCTGGTCCTTCACTCGTGAGTCTGTTGTATACAGTACAACTTCAGTAGTTCGGGCAGATATCGGACCGGGACGTGCCCGAACCATCGAGGTGCCCGGTTTACTGGAGTGATTTGAATTTATCATATAAAACAACTTAAAAATGATCAAAATTGAAGTTTATCAATCAAAACTAAAAAAAAATTATTCTAATAAAATAAAACCAAAGTTTACAAATTTCTAATAATGAAAATAAGTTATATGTATACGACTACATATAATATATTATGTATGTACTGCCTACATTGCACTATGAATGTGACTAATAAATATATATAAGAACATGCACCATCTGCCTTATGTTCTCTTTTTTTGAAAAATATGAATAAATTTTACTTTTGGATCATATTTGATGCATAAATATCAGTGGCTTTGTTTTTGAGCCTTTTCAAAAGTAACATGTTTTCAAGGAGAAGATTCTTCACCTCACTCCTCATGATGCGGCCAGCGCCCCGTGACGTTTTCAACCCGTCCTACAACTGTTTTGTACAAGTTCAGACCAGAAAATTATATTGTTTTGCATATGAATGTTCTCGCGCCCGGATTTCAGAGGTGAAAATTTCTAACTGCCCGAATCAAAGCAGTGCCCGAATTACTGGAGTGCCCGGGCTAGCGAGTGTCCGAACTACTGAAGTTGTACTGTACTTATGATGGAACATTTAAGAACTTCTAGAAGAGAAATAAGTTGATTCAAATTATGTCGAGAGAAATGAAACTTCAAAACATATGCTTTAGAGGAACAAATTAAAATAAATCAAATTAAAATATGTGAGTATTGAATTCAAGGTTGAACATTATCACAAGCAATATTGCTATGGCTTCAATGTCAGCTATTGTCATATGGTGTGATGGGCATTGATAGTGTGAAGCACTCATATAATGGATTTCAAGAATGATTGTCTACTGCATCTGAAATAATTTTTGTTGACGAGTGATGAGCTAATGGCCCCTCAAAGCTACAAATCTCATTACGCGTATATAGATATGAATAGATAATAAGTAGAAGTTGCGTGATTGGGATGAGTAAAAATCAGAAACTTCTTCATCCGAATTGCAGTTATTGGATCTATTCTAAAATGACTGACCGGACTAACAAACTCAAGTTTATTGCCAAGATGGGTGTGTATAATTCATCCGAGAATTTATCCATAATTCGGATTATTGGAATGCCTAAACGAAGAATGAGAAGATATCTCTTCTTCACTCAAAAATAGCACCATTTTGATTTAATTATTTATCTATGTTCTATGTATTAATGTATTGTATATGGGTTCATTCGAATGATCGTAAGAAGTCTAACTTTTCTATATTTCAGAATATTCGAACGACAAATCGACAAATGCAATGTTGAGTACTTTTATTTTTGTTTTAATGAGATGATGCTACTGATGGGCTCATCTCTTCGATTGAAGCAAAATGGATCATATTAAAATTCCGAGTTTAAATAAGATAAAACCCACTTTATCAATGATCGAACCCGCTTTGGAACACAAAAAAAGATATGAAAAGATTTGTTTCGATCTCATAAAGTGTTGATATGGAAATCCGTTTAGAGAACGAGAGTACCTAGTTGGTTACTCAAAAGGTATTTATTGTCATTTGTGACTACCTGAATGATTCATACAGTAACAGATATGGACATTTTTGCATGATTGGGAAGCTAAAGAT
This sequence comes from Adalia bipunctata, assembly GCA_910592335.1. Lineage (NCBI taxonomy): Eukaryota > Metazoa > Arthropoda > Insecta > Coleoptera > Coccinellidae > Adalia > Adalia bipunctata. The sequence continues at coordinate 32,910,902 of OU342948.1, forward strand.
TCATGTCCAGATTTGAAATCTAGAGATCAATATCTAAAGTACGAAACAAGTAATAAGCGAAAATAATAATTTGGGATAACAAACAAGTATATTGAGAAGAATACATGTACCCGAGCATGTACCTACCTATACTCCATTCACATTTATAAAGTATCCCGGTTGGCCAAGTTTTAGGTTTATCAAGTTTTTTCCCCTAGAACAGACGCAGGTTGGCACTCGTGAAAATTAAACAACGTTGCCAATGTTAATTCGCTAATTTATCCCCTCAATATTCTTGAAGTGATCTTGAAGTCTTCAAATTAAGTGTGCTGATAAGAGAAATGTCAAGTTTGATTAATAAACAATAAAAGTCTGATTCACTTGAAAGATATTTCGCTTTCTGAAATAAAAAACTATAAAACTGTTCCGTAAGCGTTGATCACATTTTACTTTAACAAATATAAATATATTCATCACGCCAGGAAACTAAAAATGCCGAAGGTAGTGACGAAAAAGCAGAGACAAACTATAAGGAAGAATTGAAATCGGCTCATTCAAAAACCACCCACCTTTTCCAGCAAAAAAAGCGAGATGCAGGATTGGTTGATTAAAAACAAGATTGATTTTAATCAAAATTTTACCAAGAAACAACTTTGGAATTTGATATTACCTCATCGAACTGACAGACAGAGACAATATGTAGTTGATGACCTTTTGAAGGAGCATGAGGTTCTTAGATTACCCCCATACCTTTGTAAGTACAATCGTATTGAAATGGCATGGACGTTTTGTAAGAACTTCTATAACAAAAACATAAATTCGCATCCCTATACAACGGATAGAGTGTTGAATTTATGGAGTCTGGCTCTTTCAAAATGTACATCAGATATGTGGCAAAATTTTTATATACATTGTGAAAGACTTATCACAGAGGACTGGACGAAACACATGGGTAATCTTCCAATAGCAGATATTCCTCCAGTCATTATTGCATTGGGAGAATCTGATTCAGATTCAGAATTTTCTGAGGGTTACTCTGACTCAAACAATGATCTAATGGATATGGAATAATATGTAGAGGAAATTCTGAGAACTCGTCTCTTCCACTTAAAATGGGGAAATTCAAAATGGATGGAGGTTCAAAAACTCCAAAAGGAACATTACTATAGTGTAAGTTCAACAGAACTCTTTATCCGGCAGTGTGAAAGACCTAACATTTGGATATTCTAGTATTGCAAAAATGTCGAATACCCATACCCTCCATATTCAACTAGTACTGTATCGAAGATTCTCTACGATCAAGGAGGTTCAACTGAATCAAACAAAATGACAAAAAGCCTATACTATGGAAAAGGAAGTTGCTGCAAACCACCTAGATAGAAAAATAACCAATCAGGAATCTGGGAAAGAATTTCTCAATATAAGTAGGCCTTCTTGGAGGGCCAGATCTGGTCAGAAGACCTTCGTTGTCAAGGACCAAATGTAGGTTATATTATTTATTATTTCCTGATGATTTTCTATCTCCTTTTCTGTTGCAGATATGATTTCAAGATATTTTGTCAGTCTCAATCCAAAAGAAAGATAAAATGTTGTTCCTGAAGAAGGTTCCATCCATTATAAATATGTCAGCCTATTCTTTGAAAAAATTGCAAAACCTCTATACTTACTCAGAGAGGTTTTTATCTTTGTGCTCTTGTATCATAGTTAAAAATGTATGGTGTCCTGTTCGAATCTGTTTTGCTATTACTGTAATTGCTTTGAACATGCTATAATGTTTGATACATCAAATGATCTAATGCTTTTTCTCAAAAAAACATATACATGTAACAATGTTAGAAAACAATGTTTTAGGTGATTGAAAATTATGGACGTTTTATATATTCAAATCCAATTTCTTTATTGTTTTCTCAAGTTTTTGTATCCAATCATTATATGCCAGTTTGAAAAAGAATCTTTATTAATGATTGTATGCATAGCCTCCATGAGTAGACTTTTTTGAATTCAATATTACTGCCTACATCAGAAGTTTTCACCTGAACTCTTCCATGTGTGCAATCTCATTTATATTAGTGGAGTTATTCTAATTGGATAAGAGTATAAACAATTCTCTTGAAAAATTACTAATTCAATATTGTAAAAAAATTATGTCTTAAGCTGTAATGCCATTGAAATTATGTAAGGAAATTACATTATGAATTACACTATATCTTATTTCATCCCATTGTACTTTGATTTTTTTTTTCGAATAAACTATCACAAAGTAACGGACTATTCTGGCCATTATTTTTCAGTGAAATTTCAACACTCGATTCTTGTCTTCCGTACGAGAAAATAGCATAACTGAATCTTCCAACCATGTTAATATATGTGAAATATTTCCAGTATTAACAGAGAAAAAAGTTTCTTCAACATTCGCCAGGTCTCTGGAATTATTGAATTCACATAATATTTTCTCAAATTCATTATTTTCCCAAAGTAAATAAACATTTCGATAAATACTACGACTCTTATGAAGAAAGGGCAACATTGCTCAATCATCTGACAGAAAAATGACTATAACCTAACATTTTCAAAAAATACAGAGTGAAATGTGTCAAAATTCCATGGCCAACCGGTATACTTTATAAAAGTGAATGGAGTATATGTATTGTAATGGAATCAAGGAAGAATTGATGAAATGTAGGAACCTAAAAACTGCATTCAGAAATGCATATCAGAAAAGAATTCAATACAATGCTGGATACAATGTGTTTCGCCACTTGAATTATTTGCTCGATGATTTGTAATAACGATAGGTCGAGCGATAGGTATATTATCCGGCTAGTGTGAAGGAAGCCATAGGGATACATACACAGTATTGTGTGCCGTGGTGTCTTCCAGATCTGAACATGCACGCAGAAAAAAACTTCTCAGTCAATTGTGGCACTCAAAAGAAGATAACCTATCATATCTGAAGAGATTCGATAAACTGGATATAAAATTTTCGTTGTTACTTTACATCGAGCTTTACATAGGCCTTTCTCTAACGCCATTGTAGATAATTTGGTATTGGTTTTTAATTTTATTATTGTACCACCTTCAAGTTACTGTTGTTTTCTACAATTGCAAAGTTCCGTATATGTATCTCAGAGGGACAGTCTTCAGTCTCATTTTTCTTGCGCTTCACTAGTGAATCTTTAGGCAGTTTATTGACCCTTTCAATTTATCTGGCCAAGGACACTCCAAGGTGTTATTTGTGGTGTTATCAGTAATCGAATCTGATTAATATTCCTGCTGAATAAGCAACTGTTTTACTTGAACTGAGTGGACCTACCGAGAGTTGATTCGGATTCCTGCGGCCCAAAACATAAGAAAAAATGGAAGAAACGATGAAGAAACGGTAGTTTCATACAGCAGTTGCGGTCTGTTGTTTTCTACCTCTATCCTTTGAGGATGGTTATCTGCACTAGATAGATTAATTAGTTTTTCATCACATCGAATACGAACTTCATTGATTCATGTTTGTATTTTTCGAAGGAATATATCTGAGATCCTTGCCGAGTACTCTGTTTGTATCCAACTTATAAAGAAATAGAACGATGGTGGATTTATATTGACAATTTACTGGTTTAATGAATGCAATGTCTCGAACCAATTAAAGCCAGTCCAAGATTTCTACGAGCAGTACCTAAATGTGATTGCTTTATTACACCGTCTTGCGCGTTCATTCTGTCAGCGGCATAGATTCTGCTCGGCACAAACATGCATAGGATACACTGATGAATAACCAATCAATGGAGTACTATAAACCGGAAAAAGTATGGTTCTGCTCTATGTACAGTTAGTTCTGGAGTTATTGCAACTGGCTATTATTAATTCCCTTGTTTCCTGTACGAATTAGGGTCAGAACACGGACATTCGTTGACGATTGAGATATATCAGATGGTTAACTTGATTCAACTCCAACTGAAATACAGGATCAGACTACAGAATTTCAAACCAATTTGCAATGATACGACCGAACATAGAATATTCAAGAGGGTTCTTTGCGTTGAATAATAAAGGGGTTTGAATCTTGGAAAGTCACATTCACCCAAGCAAACAGTCGAAATAGATAAAGTGTTACAACTTAGTAAGTTCGAAGCCGTTAATAAACTAGACACAAGAAGGGAAAATACCCTACAGTTCAACCAGTCTTTGGCCGCATTCCATTTCTTCGACATCAGATGTTCATTTCGACGTAACAAGACATGCACCTAAAAACAGGAGTTTTTCAAAACAAGACGTTGATTTAGAACGATCGTTTCGAGAATCTATGACCAGAAACGGGCAATGCCTGGTTAGAGCAATACCGTTCGCTTCACTTCGAAGAAGTAATAACTCGCTGTATGAAATTGGCTCGGGTCATTAACACACAACACTTTCTCGTTCTCGTTTCTATCGCCAACTAATCTCGAACATGACACGTGTTTGCAGTGCAGACAAATTTGCTGTTGGTAGACGCTGATTAGGGGACACTCGCGTGGTCGCGTTTCCTCCAATTCGGCTTATTGTTACGCTGAAGAGTTCCGAGAAGGGAGTTCTGCCGACAAAAGGAATATGAGAAGTAATTCAAAACCAAAAGTCATAATTTATTAAAGGAAAACCGACCTCGGAATGAAATATGAATTCATTAATATCGGATATTACGAAAAATTCGTTTGGTGACAGTATACAATTATATATTTATTATGTTGCCACTTGCCCCATAAAACGTTGTTAGTGTTCCGAAGGACATCTACCATGTTATTCAAATTTTCTGCTTCATGGGAAATCGGTTTCATTGAAGTTACTTCAAAAACACTACGTTGCAAATGAGATATAAAATGTAGGGAGGGACGGATCGAAGATTTGACAAATGAAGGGTTTTCCAGAATGAGGTGTTATTTTGACATTCGAAGAAAAATGACAATTCTTTAGATAAATGATCTGATGATTATTTCATTAAGAAGAGAAGGTATGCCGTTAATTATGGGAAATAACATCAACCATAAATGACCACCACGACTACAGGACCATATTCTTTTCATGAAATTTTTTATCGCTAAGTGGCTGCCCCTCGGGCTGCCCTATGTCCTCGATGGCCTCAGGAGGTCCATCTTTAAGGTCTTGGGGCTCTTGGCGTAGACCTTCTTTTTCACATGGGCCCAAAGGAAAAGTCGCATGGTGCTAAATCACAAGATCTCGGTGGCCAATTGTGATCACCTCTTCGAGGGAAAACACGTTCCGGAAACTTTTCACGTAGCGCCGTCTTGTTGAAAGTAAACGTTGTCCAGATCGATACCATCCAATTCCGGTAATAAAAAAAATCATCTATCGCTCAGCGCAATCCATTCACCGTTACTGTTGCTCCAGCCTCGTTATCTAAAAAGTAAGGTCCAATGATCCTGTCAGGTCATAAACCGCACCAAACAGTCACACGTTGCGGGGAAAGAGAGAAAACAATAATAACTCTTGGGTTTTCCGAGCCCCAGATGCGACAATTCTGTTTGTTGACGAAGCCTCATCTTTCAAGATCATTTTTGAATAGAATTCCGGATCATTTTCATGCATTTCAAGGACCCAATCAGGAAAAGACACGACGTTGTTGATGATCGGCCGGCTTGAGTTCTTGTGTTAAGATCGCCGTTCAGAGCGAGTAGGAAAACTAATCCGATAGAGGCGCCACCGTGCATTTTATGGAATATCTCCATCTTCCATCTTACATTACCACTTTAAGTTCTATGGATATGTCTATATCCTTATAAGCCGCTCCACACTCATGGCGCGAATCTTGCCAAGAATTCTTGCCGTGAACCTGGCCAAGAATTCGCGGCTAAATAAGTCATCCACACTCACACAAATATTCGCACTTTGGTTCACGGCATCCTCGCTGTCTGCGAAGACTTTCCGCCCTATAAAAAGGGTTCATTCTGATAATAATCAAGAAATTCTCATTTCACTCATCTCCCCTAAATTCAATCTAATTCCACTTTATTGCTACAAGAGAACCATTCATTTCAAAATCGAATAAAGTCAGTGAACAAGCATTAAATCATTACTGCGCTGGTACCGCGAACGCCTGTGAGTGTGGATGGAACATTTGTGCTTAGGCGCGAAGCCTTTGTCGCGGGACAGGAGACCGCAACGAAACGGAGAACGCCGCGAAGCGCGAACGTGACACAAGAAAGTTATCCACACTCGCGTTCGCGGTATTGGCCGACGTTCATGCCATGAGTGTGGAGCGGGCTTATGAATGAAATGTACAATGGCGCTGAACTATGAAATTAGTGAATATGTGGGTAAAGCAGGACCTTTTCCCGCCATATACAGGGTCTTTCACAAGGAACCTCACCCATATTTATACGGGAAACTACTGAATGTATTTTCATGAAATTCAGCACTTATAAGTATTTCACGATGCTGATGAAATCTAAAATATTTTCAAGGCATGAGCACCTCCGGTTTTTCCGGAAATGACGTCAACTTCCGTTTTTCAAATTAGAACACCATTTTTTTTATTGCAGAAATAGATTCCTTAGAAAATTTCAAGTTATTTTGATGTAACATTTTTCAGTTTTGGTTAGAAAATTCTATCTGAGCGGGAAAATTCGAAAAAAAAATCGAAAATAGAGCTCCGCTGAAACAAGAATAACTTTAATAAGGTTTTTGGATGGAAAATTTTCATTTTTGGGATTTTTCAAGATGTATCGAAATCGCGATTCATGATACAGGGGGTGAAAAAATCGCTTTCAAAGTTAGGGATGACAAAATCGGGAAAAATCAATTTTTTGAAATTAGAACCCCATTTTTTTATGGCAGATATTGAATCTACGTTAAAAAATAATGTGAGTGTATGCATCACACCCTTGCCCTAAAGTGGATATTAACTCAGAAAATATCCATTTTAGGGAAAGGGTGTGATGCATACACTCACATTATTTTTTAACGTAGATTCAATATCTGCCATAAAAAAATGGGGTTCTAATTTGAAAAAATTGATTTTTCACGATTTTGTCATCCCTAACTTTGAAAGCGATTTCTTCACCCCCTGTATCATGAATCGCGATTTCGATTTTCAAAATGGATACATCAATCTTACATCTTGAAAAATCCCAAAAATGAAAATTTTCCATCCAAAAACCTCGAAGTAATTCTTGTTTCAGCGGAGCTCTATTTTCGATTTTTTTTCGAATTTTCCCGCTCAGAGAGAATTTTCCAACCAAAACTGAAAAATGTTACATCAAAATAACTTGAAATTTTCTAAGGAATCTATTTCTGCAATAAAAAAATGGTGTTCTAATTTGAAAAACGGAAGTTGACGTCATTTCCGGAAAAACCGGAGGTGCTCATGCCTTGAAAATATTTTAGATTTCATCAGCATCGTGAAATACTTATAAGTGCTGAATTTCATGAAAATACGTTCAGTAGTTTCCCGTATAAATATGGGTGAGGTTCCTCGTGAAAGACCCTGTATTCGAATTTGGCCATTCTCTACCAATTCCGAATTTCAAGTTGTTTTTCTGAACGAAATCATCTGTAGATTCACTTTTAATCGGAAGTTGAACTATTTTCATGGGTCTTTCGTTTGAAATAAAACAGAAGCATGAGTTGGCCCATTTTCTTCTATTTTTGAAAGGAAAAAATGAACTTTCGAAATGAAATCCTTTCTGAGTTTACCCACAAAATTTCATTCCTCAAAGTGAAACCATTTTCAAATGCAACTTGGAATAGAAACACACTACATTGAACTCCCACCTTAACTGAACTTCATAACCTAAAGACCCAAATAAATCTTTATGCAAAATACGGTGTAATGACGTTTATGGAATGCCTAATTCCAAAGAATGACGAGGAATGGACAATCCTGGGTTTTCTTAAACACTTTCGGCTACAGCAGCGATATTCTCGGCTGTTCTTGAGCGACGTGCAGGGATTTTATTCTTCACATCACTAACTTGTTTCACCAATTTCTGTATTGCAGTTCGCCAAGGTGCTTCACGACGACCCAAAAATGTTCGAGTTTTACGAACCGTCTGTGCCATATTTCCACCATTTTTATAGTGAATTTTAATTTCAATGCGTTGTTAAAGCGTGTATCGTTCCACTTTTATTAATGGGGTAGTTTCTACGTGTCAAATGTGGAAAAATGACAGCTTCTTAAGAGACAACCACCGAAATAGCGGGCTATTCAAAATACATCTCTCATTGGAAAACCCTTCAGGAAACGTATAAACAAAAATCAAAATGCTTCAGCAATAGTTTCATCCCAAGGAAGTATGTAGGGGTTGCCATATCAGACATACTAAGGACACATGATCTTGATCAATGCCAGATATCATTGAAATACCATAACTGTAGTTAATGAAATTCCAGAGACTGCCTGTATTCGCGAAGACAAGAATTCCATCATCTTCGCAAGATCGATTGTGTTTCTACTCCAACAATTACAATCTTCAGTATATCTAGAGGAAGGCGTATAACTTTACAAGGAAATAATGCGCAATCTTCATCAGTGTCAGTTGCCGAAGAACTATTCCCGGGTGACTCATCGAATTCATATGATTCTGACACATCCATGATACATCAGATATTACTAGCGGAAGTCAACATCCAGTGGATGCAAAGGGAAAAGTGGAATGTGATGAATAAATTATGCCCTCTTGAAAGCGAAGGGCAGATAAGAGATGCAGTTTTCTATTTATATGCTATTCCAGAAGATTTGTACACTTTCGTGTACGAGTAAATCTATTTCACCCTTCGTTGAACCTGATCTGAAGATTCTTTCCTTTGAGATGGAGAGGGTAACACGGATGTTAACTTAATTATAAATTCGTCTTATATCCAATCCCTAGCTGCCTCTTCCGGAAAAACTCTTCATATTCTTACTTAAGCTAGTGGCGGAGATATTGAATTTGCACAAAGGTTTTACCTTCCAACTTTCACACCACTAGACAAATTTGCATTTGCACAGCAAATTCTAATGTGCCAATGTGTTCTACATAAAAAAGTACTCCTGCTGCATTACTCTAAATTCAACCGTTTTCGAGAGTGGACCGTTGATACACTTATTTCAGAACACCCTGTATAATCACATTCGGTAAAAATTTTGAAATATAGATTATATCCTGGTGGTCAAAGCTGAAAGCGACGCGAAAGCTTCCCATCCGTGGATTATTTATTACGTGAAGCGTTCTGACGTAAGCGAAGAAACCACTGGAACGACCAAGTCCGTACGTGCGTTCGAACAAAAAACGTTTCTCCAACGCAACCACACTTTCATTCACGAATTCTTGGAGCAAAAACAATTATTCACGCTACAAAAGCACGATAGCTGTGAAATGCAGTTATCAGTTCGGATTCCTTGACGTCAGACATGAGATTTGAGACTTCTTGTAGAGAAAACATGTCGGTTTCGTGCAAGTGACGAAATTCGAATATGCGTTTTTGTGAAGACAAATATAAACCTTTAATAGAGGTCGATAAACCCAACTTTCATTGAACGAAGAAGGCCGATGGAGTCACATGAGAAGGTGCGTTGTGAAAACATGCATTTGTGGTATATTTCAATGATTTTATGGTAATACGATTTACATTTTATCGATTCCATAGGCATTAGGTTTTTTTTCCATGGCATGACTTCTTTCAATGTTTATTATCTGTAGTCTTCATCACATGCTACTCTGAGGTTGCACTTTCTGTATCCAGTTGTTTGCAAACGCCAAACTATTATATTTCAGATTTTTCAAACCTTCCAAACAGAATCCAATGAAAAGTCCTATTCCTTCCTTTAGTTTTAACAGAAAAGCGATCTTTTATTGGATCTTCTGTCATAATTATGTCAGACGTAGGAGTTCTATTCAGGCGCGGATCCAGGAGGGGGGAACGTTCCCCCCCCAAATGGCCCCTGACCACCTAATGATTTACCATTGCCTAAAATACCAGTACCTTTTGGCATTTGAATATCTAAAAGTTCCCCCCCCCCCAAAATTCGGGCCTGGATCCGCGCCTGGTTTTATTGGAAGTGTCATCACGCTATCGCGTATGAAAAGTGAAATTTGGATATATGTATTTGTTACTATTTCCCTCGTCTTAATTTCCACTTATCAGAAACTCCCAATTTTAAATTACATATGGTTTCTAGATGGAAAAACTCTTTGGCAGCAGCTGTCAGCAGTTTTTTCGGGTTAACCCGCGGCTAAACTTGACAGATGTTATCAACGAAAATTAATAATACATACATAATGCAACCAGAATAAACTGGTACTCATGAAATAGTCTTGTCAAATACCATTCGGACATCTAATTTTTCCTTTGACAAAAATCGAAAAAACACAATGCAAAGTAATATTTTTCTAACAAAAAGCATTCGTGCAGATTCAAAAATCTTCGACTCGGATTTTTGTTGCCACCAACACTCATGCTTCTTGTTAAAATATCACTTAGCAACGTGTTTTTTCGGAAAAATTAGATGCTCTTATTACTTACGAATATTTTTGCGTGATGCTTTGAAAAAAGGGTTCTTATGTGTCTTGTTTGTGATAAATTGGACTATTTGATTCGTATTTGAGTTTACACAGGAATGACCTCCCCTTATCATTCTAAGTATCAGTGGCGTAGATTTTTCGATTTGTAGAATTTCATATTTTCAGATTAGCTTCTGATATTAAGAGGAGGAACAACAATTCTGAATTTAGCTGACTCTGTTTACCTAACTCAGAATATGTTTCAATGTTCGAAACATTGCATGAATTCGTCGAAAAGTTAATTCACATGTAATTTTATTTCCATTCGTCAATACCGATAACACCACGCCACTGAACCTTTCAAAGTTAGATTCTGCAATGTTGCCACGGCAGTATCTAATGATGTTTGTCATGCACAGTTCATCCAAATATTAATGAAAAGTTTGATGAAAAACGTCATCAATGTCCAAATAAATCATCCTCAGCAACAAATGGTCTATCCATTCCTGGCACAAAATGTTAGAGTTGCCATTTGAAGAAAGACACTGCCTTCTACCCATCGACCATCGTAAAGGGTGAAAGGGTGCATAACAATCTCTTCTTCATGAAAGTTCACTAATTAAAAAGAGTAAATTGACTTGTTCGAGCATTTTTTCTACGAAATAGAAAATATGTACTGAAGATATGAATTTTTTGCTGTAAAATTCAGCAATGTTTTTCGGTATTCTGGTAACGTCGCAGTCTTCATGATATTTTCATGGTGTTTTTATGTAACCTGGTTCGAATTCAATTCGCTTTTCAGTTACAATTTAACGTGAATATCTCGAATCTTCCCATATCACACTTGCGATTCTAATTCCTGTTTCCTGTCATACCTCAAATCAAGTAATTATTTCGAGAATTATTCACACATATTATCATCCTTGTGCGGATGGTATACCTACTCCTGTTATTAATTCTTTCTCTACTCTTCTGCAATCAACAAGATATATAAATCGCAGATACCAACGACTGACAATGAAAGATAATTGGACCTGTTGAAGTGTTAATATAGTGTGAGAATCCATCAAAGAACTATCATAATCACATTTATTGATAAGGCGGAATATTAAGTGAAATATATTACGAGAATCAGTATCTGGTTTCATCCATCTGATGTTTTGGAGTTTATCTACCACTATGTTATTTTATTAAGACGAAATGGGTATTTGAATTGATAGTATAAACAATCGACTAGATCATAAACACAGATAAAACCTTCGAAACTGGAGCGAATAGATACTGGATAGTTTGTTCCAATTAGATGAGTAATTTAATTTCTTTATTTGGTGTTCGCTCAATACTCGCACTATGTAGTGATTCTTTTCCGGACAATAATGCTATTCAGTTCGAATTGAGCTCTCGTTCTGCTCGAACGATGTCTGTATTTTTCGAATTCTGATCTGAGAATGGCCCTAATGGACTATAGATTCAATTCTGTCCGCCAAGTCACGAATGGAAAACCTAATATCATGAAATTCGACTAGGGGTTCCGTAAATGTGTCTGTACGAAATATTGTTTTCCAGATAATTTCGAAACAACTTATTCGATCGATATAGAGTTTTATTTACATTTAGATGGAATCACGTATTGAAGCTAAATGCGAATTTTTGTCTTAATCGCCTAACCAAAACCATATAAAATTCCAGTGAATTATCGAAAAAAAAAACATATTTCTTCAATAGCAGATTCGGTTTCATGGACGATTCATTTGACAGCTACTATCAAATGCTTATGACTGTCGAAATTTTTTCCCGTTGTATTATTGTATGCGAAGCTACCTACAAGGTGGGTCGTAGATGAAACGAGTGCTCGAAAGCTCCTGGCTTCACGACCCATGTTTATACAGTGCCCGGCTAAATTATGGAACAATTTCGATATTTCGCAAGCAATGTACCTTTGACAGAAATCCAGAAAGGTCGATTTTAGTTTTTAAATACCGATTTCTGAATGTTTATTCTGAAGAGGTTATGTCCTGGTTTTGATGTGGTGACGTAATCGGGTTTTTTTCTAAATCGAAATACATTGAAGTTATTCTCTCAGTGAAATAAAATATCAATTTTTGTTCACCCTGTACAAACAAACCAATTTATTTATTATCATTGAATGCAGTATTGAAAGACCTTTCAGATGAAGTATCACAAGACATCTATTCCAATTAAAAAAACTACCGATTACGTCACCACGTGAAAACGAGTGACATTACCTCTTTAGAAAATACATTCAACAATCGGTATTTAAAAACAAAAATCGACCTCTTTCAGGATTTTTGTCGAAAATAACGGCTTGCGAAATATCGAATTTCTTCCATAATTTAGCAGCGCACTACTATCTCTATAATTATACTATCATCATTTCGAAATTTTCGAACAATTAATACTATATTCGATTATCACAGCAAGCTTGGTAGATGAATGAATGGAGTGTTACATAAACCGTTTGGATAAATTGAGTTACTGCGAATTTGTTTTTCGATGAAAATCGATTTGTGATATCAGCAGCAGATGCGTTCCTACTATACCAGATTCTCGCAGTACAGTGTTTCATTCATTTTGATGTTTATGTTTCTACTTCATTGGTTAATAGGATATATGAATTAATGATAAACATTTGTAATTTTTCAATTTATTTTCGAGGAATACCTAATTGTCCAAATAAATTAATTTTCCACAAAATATATTCTTTTTATGAGGTTATTCGAGAGGTTATTCGACAATTCACTCTTATCTGAAAATATCCATCTAAGATGAAGCTAGAAATCAATGAGTGCATCGATGTTGAATTTTCTGTAAAATCTCAAATTTTCAAAGTGATTGTTACATTAGGTTAGCAATTCAACTATAGTTAATTAAACTTTTCCTGTTCTTCATTAGTTAATCAGCTGTCATAAATTTGTATTGTGTTTTTTGAAAAATATGATATTCTCCGTTATCTTCATATTGAATTATAAATATCGGGTATCTTATTTCAATAATGTTTGTTTATAATTTGCCGTTTTTGATGAATTATTGGCGTATTTGTTCATTAAAAAATATGAGTATCTATTATCCCCTATGAACCAGGATTCTTCAAAAATCAATTTTGAGGGCAATAATCAATCGATGAATATAAAATTTTATCATTTTGAGTCTAGACATGGACATCATCCTGATATTTATATACCTACTCAATGAAATGACCTGATAAATAAATCTTCCATTTATTCCTCTGTAACTTGGAGGAAAGTTATATCCAGGAATATTAATTCGATGCTACGCTAAATAAAATTCTGACACTCGTATCAGAGACTGTACAAAATCCCGACAGATGTTCCGTACTTTTGTTGCTGGAAGTTTTATCGATCGAGAAGTAGGTAGGTAGCTGAAGAACAAGCATCTGTTCCTCATCTTTGGGAGTGACGATATTGCAGTTACCTAATCTTATTCCGAGTCTTATTCAAATCATCCACCAAGAAGTGAACAATAAGGGGGACCATATCTTCTCAAGCGTGACTAGAGAAATATATTAGGCTCAATGCAGGGAATGCTATTGAATAAAAGTCGAGATTAGTATATCTCATTTATGTATTAATTTCAAAATTTTTTTATAGAAGACCTGAAGAATCTTGGCAAGGATATAGATAGGTCATGAAGAATAGAGAAGAATTGTTTTAATTCATGATATCATTCAAACTTTGTTGACAGAAAATCTCACCAAATGCAACACTTTTTCTGTGCCATCTTTTAGCGCTCTTTCTACTTTAACGGGAGCTATATGATTTTGCCAAAATATGTCTGTAACTCTCGAAAGGATAAACCTAGAAATTCTCGTGATATCTTGAATGGTTTATTTCGTGATTTCTCTGAAACATTTGGCATCTATCTACCATCATTTCAAGGTAATGGAAATAATATTAATATGAAAGGCCTTATTTCGGTGGATCTATTCATTGACTATAAGGATTTGTCTGCTAGACGGTAAGATTGCTACACCAACACCATTATCAAGAGCTAAGTAACTAGACAACCGCAAACGAAAGAAAGATTCTATAGAAATATGTAAGATGCTAACGTAAAACTCACGCAGTCTATCACATTCTTTCAGTTATGCAGAAAAATAAAGTCCGGAGCATCTAACGGATAGATCGTAGATCCGCATTCAAGATTTCAACGAAAAAAAATTGTCAGCTGTTATTACAGAGATATTGGAAATTTTTGCTCCATAATTCGCTAACATTTCATGGGTATGGTTCTGATAAATCCTTAGAACATAGAAAGAGGAGACACAGCATCTCATTCATTAATTCGAGAATTGGTGAAGCGAAAATTTAGTCAGTTTTCAATGAGTGGTACGGAGATAGAATGAAGAATAACAATACCAGTGGATACTGCCGTGGCAACATTGCAGAATCTAACTTTGAAAGGTCTCTTAGTGAGGTGGTGTTATCGTTACTGAAGAATGGAAATAAAATCACAAGTGAATTAACTCTTTTTGACGAATTCAAAATCCGAGTCAAAGACGAGGATTTTTGCACCTGCACGAATGCTTTTTGTTAAAAAATAATTCTTTGCATTGCGCTTTTTTTATTTTTTTCACAGGAAAAATTTGATGCTCGAATGGTATTTGACAAGACTCTTTCATGAGTAACAGATTATTCTGGATGCATTATGTAAGTATAGGTATTAATTTGAAAACTGAAAAACAGGTGATTTATTTAATCACAAAATACTACAAACTCAATTATTGTAATTTTCGGTGGCAAAAACTGCCGCGGTTAAACTCGAAAAAACTGCTGACATCTGCTGCCAAACAATTTTTCCATCTAGAAACCATTTGTAATTCAAAATTGCGAGTTTCTGATTGGTGGAAATTAAGACGAGGGAAAAAGTCATTAGAAAATTCAAAGAACGTCACAACGTTGCAAATATTTCTTCTACATTTTCTTCCGTAACAGTACCTACAATTGCCCAGTTTAGTTCTGATGATTCCAAAATTTGGCTTCACTATTTATTGTTGAAAGGCGCATCTCCTCTTTCTATAGTCTTAGGGTAGAACTGCACAAAATTTTGCACGTAGCTCAAATACATCATTCTACGTCCAAATACAATCTCATTCAGACCGAATTTGTAATTTTGAAATGATCAGAATTCGAGGTCAGAACCTACCCTGAAAATTTCCAGTATCTACGACTCTAGGTTTATCCGTTCGACTGTTATCGTTTTTACAGACGAACGGACAGAATTGAATTTGACGGATTGGAGATTAGTGAATCCAACTTAGACGATTGGAACTACTTACGGCGCGAAATCTGAAAAATACAGGCATAATGACGAAATGATATAGCCCTCTTTTGAGAGCTCAAAAAACAAGTTTAATTCAAAAAGATATTAGTTTGATATTCATAAAAGAAACTTGGTCATAAGTAAAAATTATCAGTTGTAATAATCTCCCCAGGTCGTACTCGAATTGAATTAAGGATATACCAATAGACCAAACATCAAAATGGACAATTCGAGCGATAGAAACATAACTACATTTCAAATATCCATGTACATAGATTTTGCAAAACAACTTCCTCGAATCAAATTCAGAATAGCTCAAAATTTTGCCGTTTTTCATCATATATAATACCACTAGAGATGAAATTTTGCCGGCAAAATTTCTCGATTGTAAAATGAAAGTTTGTTGCTTTCGACAATTTCGCGAATGTTATTTGTATCAAAATCACGAGCCGTCAGGCGAGTGATTTTGGAAAAATGTCATGAGCGAAATTGCCGAGAAGCAACAAACTTGAATATTACAAGAGAGAAATTTTACCTGCTTAAATTTCATCTCGAGTGGTATTCGAAATGACTATTTCACGAGAAAATGTGTCTGAAGATGGTCACATTGGGCTTGTATTGCGCTATTTGACAAATAAGTATTCATCATAGATCAACTAAACGTTGTTTGTTTTCTCTATGGTATTCATTCCCGAAGCTATCTATGAATTTGAGAAACGTCAAAAATTTTGTCGCTGAAAAACCAAGTTGTTGATTTTGCCCGTTACCATGTTTTATCGATGAGAAACAAGTGTTGCTAAGGAAAATTCCTCACTAAAAATGAAATGAGTGGAATAGTCAGTGAGAAAAAAAAAACTTGCTCATCTTTTTAAATGATTTATCCCTCAAATTATCCGTGAAGAAAACAACATCGCCACTCTTGTATTTTGAACTAAATTGGATGTTAGCGAATAAACATCACTGAAAAAAATTAAATTATCTGTTGATTACTGAAATAATTTTTTCAATATGTCACCTGGTAATTTAATGTGCACTCACCGGTGCACGTGATATTTTGTTAAAAACAGGAGTGGCAAAATATTCCTCTTCACGGATAAATCAAAGATGGAAAGCTACATCTTTCTTCCAAATTTCAACAATATTCCTTAGTTTTCGAGAAAAATGCATAAATTATGTTCCGTCGGCTGCTGACCGATCAATCAGATTTTATGTCATTTTTCTTCAAAACCTTGAATGATACAAATTTTCTTTTTTCACGGATATTTTACGGTTAAATCAATTAAAAAGGGGAGCTATTTTGTGTCGTGCTGAAACCATTTTTCGAGTTGTTGTTTCGCCAACTTGATATCAAGTTAGCGAAACATCCAATATTTTTCAAAATACAAAAGTGGCGATGTTTTTTTCATTTACGGATAAATCATTTAAAAAGATGAGCTTTTTTTTTTGCCGGAAACATTTTTTGAAAAGTTGATTCGCCAAGTTGATATCAATACATCTCATATTAAGTATCCTTTTAAATACAAGAGCGGCAAAATTTATTTTTTCACGGATAAATTACGGATAAAAAACGGCAAAATTTTGAGCTATTCCGAATTTGATTCGCGAAAGTTGTTTTGCTAACTTTATGTGCATTAAAATAAATATCCTTCACCTCAATCGGAAATATCTCCCCTGAAGCCCAACATTTCACAATTCGCAATATTCGATAATCCGACAGACGACAAATTACCCGACAGCGTAGAAGTTTTTCCATAACGCGCACGTTGTATGAAAGTTGCGAGCTTTGCGTATTTCGAAACCGTAATTGCTGCTGTTCTACCAAACTCTCCCTTTAAACGTCCAACGGGTCGAAAGAGCTCGTCAAGTCAATTGTGCACTTCATTAATTGCGAAAAGTCGACGTATTCCCGATTTTCGCACTCATTAGATAGATTCCAGCACCTCAAATTCTCCAACAAAAAGGGATTTGAGGTTTCAGAGGGGAGAATCTCGAGTTCTGGGCGAACTAGACAGGAGGCGGCGTTTGCGAAACCAGATCTTCGGCAGTCGTTTTTGGTCTGCAGTGTACTCATGTTCCAAATTTGCCGTCGTAACATATTACCTATGTAACGAACCGATCGACTCTCTTGCAACTTTCATGCATGGCCAGGGTCGGATTCTCTTGGAATGTTTCCAGATTGTTGATTCGGTTCGAAGATTTGACGAATAAAGGGTTTTCCAATAAGAGGTTTCATTTTGACCTTCTCTCTCACATGGCCCCAAAGAAAGAAGTCTCAAGGTGTCAAATCACTAGATCCCGATGGCCAATTGTGATCACCTCTTCCGAGTGGTCCGAAAACTTTTCCCGTAAAAGATCAATGGTTTCGTTTCTGGTGTGGGACGTAGCGCCGTCTTCTTGAAAGTAAACTTTGTCCGGATCAATACCATCCAATTCCGGCCATGAAAAATCATTAATCATCTCTCGATAGCCGAATCCATTCACCGTAACTGTTGCTCCCGCCTTTTCTCGAAAAAGTAAGGTCCAATGACTCCGCCGGACCATAAACCGCACCAAACAGTCACACGTTGAGGATAGAGGCTTTTCAACAATAATTCTTGGGTTTTCCGAGTTCCTGATGCATCAATTTTGCTTGTTGACGAAGCCACCGAGGTGGAAAAGGGCCTCATCGCTCAAAATGATTTTTCTATGGAATTCCGGATCATTTTCATGCATTTCAAGTAGGGCAGAGTTCCTACGAATTGGACAGCCCATGAACCGGACACTATAGTTTTCTACTACACCCGATAGTAATTGAGCATACTTTACGTAAATACCATTTTCGCCACATTGAGCCACGTCTCTTGGAAAATGGCTGAATCTGTGGCTCGCGTCTTGTGGACGAGGCATGCATTGAAAAATCCGTTGCCGGTAAAGTAAATGTGTACGTACATTTGCGAAGTGAATAGCTACGTTTCTAGTGACGATAAGTTGCCGATTTTTTCATATAAACATCAAGTGATTATCCCTTATCGGACAGATATGTTAAATCATTGATATAACGATTTGTAGAAATTATATTTTCAGGTTTTTCATAAAAACCACATATCCCATGAATCGGACATAGAAAAATGACTGGAAATTGATGTCCAGTTCATGGGCTGCAATGTTTCCGATTCAAGGGAGATGTGAAAATATGTTATGTAATTCAATAATTAACATGGAAAATACTGTATGTTTTCTCTGTTTGGTACTACTAAATGATTTTAACTATTCTCCTAGAACTTTATGAAAGTATTCTATTGTTTTTGTACCATTGTCCACTTCATGGGAATAACTGTCCATAACAAGGGCAACATCCCATGAAATGGACATTTTATAGAACAAATTAAGACTTATTTTTTCGAGTGACTAGCTTTTCTTTTTCTAGCTTTTTCTGAAAAAGTGAATCCACAAACCTTATGCTCATATTATGACGGTACAATTTGAAACTTTTTCATTTGAAATAATATTTCACACCGAAAATAATAAAATTGTCCGTTTCAAGGGAACTCTCCCCTACTCAATCAACAAAGACACGTTGTTGTTGATGATCGACCTGCTTGTGTTAACCGAACTTTATGAGCCTTAAGACCCAAATATTTACGCAAAATACGGTATAACGACGTTTGTGGATTGCCTAAATCCAAAGAAAGACGAGGAACGGGTTTTCTTCAACACTTTCGATTACAGCAGCAATTTTCTCGGCTGTTCTTGAGCGACGTGCACGGGTTTTATTCTTGACATCACTAACTTGTCTCAACAGCTCAAATTTTTTCATCAATTTCTGCATTTCGGTTCGACAAGGTGCTTCACGACGATCCAAAAATGTTCGATTTTTACGTACCGTCTCTGCCAAATTTTCAACATTTTTAAAAACACCACTGCAGCAAACCAAAAAACTATATGACATCTGCGTTATAAGTGTTGTCGAACACAACATGTCTAGAGCGATTTCTAAAAACAATTATTGAGTATGTTTCCGATATTGGGAGAGAGAACCCTAAAAATTTCCAAGATATTATGAAATAACCTCTCCCAAATTTTCCGCCAATCCATTGAACTTCGAATGAATTCTGAATGATAATAAATAATGAAAGTTAGGTGATAGCACCGTTAAAACTTGCGAGTCCATTAGGTCACCTGTATTGCCTTTTTAATCATAGAGCCTTTGAAAAATATTGATTCATTTCGCGACAATCGGAAATATCTACTGTCAAAGGTATTTCATCAGTATTCATGATTAATCTTTGTCTTACATACAACCATTTCAGATATAGGTTTTTCAGCTGAAAAGAACCTTTTTTAAATTTCTTCCCTGATACAGTTTTCCTGATAAGAACAACGTGGAGATCAAACATGGTATTTCTGAGAAAAATGTCATTTTTTCTATTTGTTCATGAGTAAACTCACACTACGAATTTTCCGGTGCGAACAAACTGTACCACATAGGAGGACATCAAATATGCAAATGATGTACGAAATTGGATCGAAATGGGCCTGAGCATATGCCCACGAGAAGCTTATTCAGAGTCCTTGACGGAAAACCTGTTTATTTTTGAAAATTCGGCTTCGTCTGAACGATACAGTGTGTCGATAATGTTTTGTGTCCATATATTCGGAAGCTATATTCCAAGTAAACTGAATTTTGATGGAGTGTTTACTCTATTCGTTGCCAATATTTCTCAATCAACACTCATTGAGTATTTTTTACAGTCTAGCCGACTCATAAATCCATGAAAAAATTGTATAAGACTTCTTGAAAACGTTAAACGGTTCATATTTTTGATGATCTTGGAAAATTGAAGTATTCCCAAGTTTTTTACATGAAACTCATAAACGCTTATCCGATGAGACTATCAAGAAAGCCGTAAATTCCTAGATTATTCTGGATGCTGACCTGAAATTCGAATTATTAAAAATATCATCGTAATTCGTGCACCAATGTCGTCAGTTGGATTTTTACAAGCTTTTATTTAGTTTCACCTGTCCCGGTGTCTGTCTCTCTGTAATCAAATCTTGCCAGTTAAATATGACACACGTCTAATCGTCCGATTGATTTGAGTTTTGGCAGGTGTTATAGAAAAAAAACAAGATGGTGGCTTCAAAATGGCGGATGAGTATTTTTATTATAAAAGCTTGTCTTAAAAATGATTTTTTTATTTATAGCTTATGAGCACTACCTACTTACCGATGTTGATATCAGTGAATCCATATAATATTCTCTTTGAAACTATTGCTTTCCTAGAAATATTGATCAGAACTTTCGTTCTTTGTTATTGGAGAAAATTTTTCAGGTACGAACATTTCAAACCTGACATAATAAACTGAAATTACCAGTTGTTTTTGTAAATAGCTATATCTTCCAACAAGTTTCTTTCAACCTCAAGAATATACACACAACCAAATGGAATCACCCTGTTATTTGGAAAAAACGAATTTTAATTAAAAAAAAGTCGCTGAAAAGTGAAGAGCAGTTTTCCCAAAACAAGTTTATTACAAAAATAATATAAATTATTAAAAGATTATTTTTATAATTAAAAGTGTAAATTTCTCTAAAAATAATTTTTATGTAACTGAGAATTGAACAACGAATAAAACGATTTTAACAAATCAATAATCAGTATTACCACCCCTGGCATTGCTACAAGCTTGAATTCGACGAGGCATGCTTTCTATTAAGTTGTTAATTTCTTCTTCTGTAACATTTGCCCATTCCTCTAAAGTCTAAAGCCGCTTGTATAAGTTGCTCTGCGTTACCAGGATTATTTTGACGAGCTCTAATTTTTCTTTTGATCCTATCCCACAAGTGCTCGATAGGATTAAGATCCGGTGAACAAGAAGGCCACTCTAAAACAGTCACACCTTCTGTTTCGAAAAAATTTTTTGCAACTCTGCTGGTATGTGGAGGTGCATTATCCTGCATAAATAGGAAATAATATCCAAAAGCACCTCGCCAGAGCCTCACTACAGGTTGTAGCACTAGATCAACATACCTAGGCCCTGTCAGAGATTGTCTAATGGGCATTAAAGGAGTTTTCTCACCAAACATAATTCCGCCCCAAAACATTACAGTACCTCCTTTGTATTTAGGGATCGGTCTTGCAGCTTGGAGCCTAGCTTGCCTCCCTCTACCTCTTAAAATGCGAACACGCCGGTCGTCTGATCGTAGGCCAATTCTGGTCTAATCCGAAAAAAAGACATTTTTCCAATCTTCAATAGTCTAATTTTCATGCTCTAAACACCAATTAAAACGGTCAATTTTATTTTGCCTTGATAGTTCTGGAACTCTTAAGGCTCTTCTCTTGAATAATTCCCGAGCGCGAAGTCTTTTTCTGATAGTTTCGACAGAAACACTATCACCTGTAGCTTGCGAAAATTGCCTTTGAAGCTCTGACTCTGAATGAGATACTGCGGGATTTCTTCTTGCTGTTTGGTCTAAAAAGAGATCCTGCCTTTCTGTAGTTACTCTTCCACGACTTCTTCTCGGCCTATTCTTTAGGGTTCCTAACTCCAGAAACCTTGCATAGGTTTTTGAAACAAGCCCTTGTGTAACCCCCACCGTTCTTGCAATCTGTCTTTGTGACATACCTTGTTCTGCCATAGTAATAATTCTTCCTCTCTGGACTTCCGATAACCCCACATAAGGCATTTTTTTTTAAACTTTTAAAACAAAATAGGTATAAATTCACTGCGACGTTCGAACGAAATGGTAAAATCGACACTGCAAAGCCAAATCTTATCGAGTGCTTATGAACCTAACTGTTTTTGTGAGTAAACACATGCACTTTTTATTTGCTTCTAACGAAAAAGATATCAAAATAATATTTCATCTTAATACTGGGTGATTCCCTATAAGTTTGGTTGTGTGTATGTAGGTATGTAGTTAAAGTCGCGTCGTTTACTAACAGCATTCATGCTGATATAAATTTGCAGACACTGCATCAACCCAGAAGCAGACGAACTTCATAAATATTGCAATAATCATTCACGATTCTATTATTAACTCAAATTACCTATGTCATAAAACGCCAAATGTGGAAACCACAAATGATGTTTACGAATTTCAAATAGGTGTATCGAGAGAAATGCACATGTTCATCGAACGACATAGAGGCGCCGTACTCCCGTCGTCCGAAGACCCTCTCGCATACCTTTCAAGACCAGAATGCCATTATCTCGAAAAAACTTCTTCGCATTTATTTCGCAAATAGTCTCGACACAGATGGGGAAATCTACAACTGAAATCGATTGCCCAAAGCATTCTCTCCAGGCATATTCCCCATAGTTACCGACTAACGATCCGTCTCTGCAAGTCCTCAATTCCGTTCCCATTGAAAGGTTTATGTTGCGTCTCATTTCTCCCTCGACAGTCGCAATGATTGAAAACACAGCCCGATGGAGGCCTGAAAAACAGTCGCCACTATTTCGTGATTTATTATTTCTACGGTTTCGGATCAGTGGAAGAGGACTTATCCCTTTCAGCACCAGAAAAAAAAAGTTTACCAATTCCATGGAAACTCGTTTTATTTGGCCATCAAGGCAAAAGTAGATGATAAAAATTGGTCTGAAAAATTATACTACAGGGGGTTCAGAAAAAAAGTACCAACACGATTGTGTATGCTGGGGTTTAATTCATACAAAACACTTTTTACAAGATGGTGATTAAAAAAAAATATTTAGTATGAAACATTAAAAAACAGTTTTGATCTTTTGTAAGGTATAAATAAACATCACATTCGATGCACCTTCTATACGGGTCCTACTTTTGCAACCATCATGCCGGCAAAATCCCGCAGTTGTTAATGCATCGACGATGGGAAAATGCTCGTATCCATCATGTTTTTTATCTTAACCAGGTAGAGGAGCCCTATAGTTTTGCAGTTTAGGATTCGAATCGGCTTCGTCATCTTCGATTTCATTTTGGTATTCACTGTTTTCTGTACTTGTTCTACTTCGCAATCATCTGATGAATCTGAGTCGCTCTCACCAAGACCCCTTCCTGGAATGGCACTGCCATCCATCCAGAATAGTTATTTAATAATTCAAATATCTCCTGAACATCTTGTTGTTTGTCTAAGTCGTAATCTTGAAAAAAGAACTTATATGCAAACATCTAGCCCGCACAAATGTGTAGGAGCAGATTGAGTACTAAAACCTAAACTACACAATTGTGTAGGTACATGTTTAACGTTCAATTTCGACATGAAATTGAAATTTTTATTTGAATGTCAATACATAGTTAATAACTACCATAATTGTGAATTCAAAACATGCAGTATCACTTTCTAATTATTGTTTGTTGCTAGAAAATAATACTTACATTTTCGGCGAAAATTTCGACCTTCCATCTTACCAAACACCAACACCAGAATGAAGAACCCATACAAACGCACGTGACTTGACGCCGGTTCCAACTTGCAAAGGATACCTACACAAACGATGTCGCGCGTCCAGAACGTTATATTTCGCGAATTTTTAGTTATTATAGAATGTTAAACTTAACCCACACAATTGTGTTGGCAGGTGCTGAAAGGGATACGGGAACGAACCATTTAGAGTCGAGCGCAAACGTTTATGCTCTTTTAAGTGACTGAAATTCAACAATGAAGTGGTGTTATCGCCCCTTCGAAGAAATTGAAGCATGTTCTTCACAAGTATGTAGACAAATGGGAAAATGGATTATGCACAGTCTTATCCTGAAGCTGCACAAATTGATTGATGTAAAAAGCAGTGATCTGCTACACTTATTGCGTATCTTTTTTTGTTCCTTCATCTTGAAGATGATATCTTCGAGGGTTCTGTTTGTGTGTGGTATTAATCATAACACTTGATTCTGCCAGATAACAATCATTCATTTCTCAGTATTCGTTCAAATTTTCTTTTATGACTGCTGAAGTTCTGGTACTCGTTTATTTTTTTTATTTAAGGGTTGATTGCAATTTTAATTCTGTTTATTTCTGCTAATATGGGGTGTGATTAGTTTTTGGGATATTTCATTGTACAGGGTGGGCAAAATTGGTGCTACATGAACTAAAACTTTTTAACCCGTGGAGATAGAGAAAAATGAATGGCACCTTTTAGGCCTCTTTTTTCGAGAAACTGATAATGCCATCAACTGCATTCCTCTACCTTCTTTCGTTTTCGAGTTATAGGCCAAAATTGAAATTTGGCCGATTTCAACTTTGGTCATTATCTCCGTTTCTGTTTATGCTAGGATGTTGAAATAAAAACATTATACAGGCACTTTTCTGATAGCAATCCAGTGACGTACTCTGATTTTTTCTAAGAGGTTTATTTGCTGAGTTATAACATAAAGTTGTGTTTTTTCTTATGGAAACAGTAGTTTGAAATGACTTAGAAAGAATCGCCATTTTTTTCCCGTTTCAGAAATGTATCATATGTCATACATCGCCCTGAGATTCGTTAAGATATTATAAAAAATATGGTTTGTATATGGAATTCAAATTAGTGAGTATAAAGTAGGCTGAATCATAGAATTATGTGTCTCTACGCATGGTGTGATTATTATTTCACGGTGCGATCTCTGTTCGAAACAACTGTCAGTTATTCAAATTTGAAGTCATCGTTGGCGGCATTATGGAGATATTCCAAAATTACGAAGAATATGATATGTTGAAATGTTTCATTTTAGCGAGTGAGATTAGTGGGGCAGCAAGTGATTCAACTGTGAAATAATAATTACACCATGCGTAGAGACACATAATTCTATGATTCAGCCTACTTTATACTCACTAATTTGAATTCCATATACAAACCATATTTTTTATAATATCTTAACGAATCTGAGGGCAATGTATGACATATGATACGTTTCTGAAACGGGAAAAAATGGCGATTCTTTCTAAGTCATTTCAAACTACTGTTTCCATAAGAAAAAACACAACTTTATGTTATAACTCAGCAAATAAATCTCTTAGAAAAAATCAGAGTACGTCACTGGATTGCTATCAGAAAAGTGCCTGTATAATGTTTTTATTTCAACATCCTAGCATAAACAGAAACGGAGATAATGACCAAAGTTGAAATCGGCCAAATTTCAATTTTGGCCTATAACTCGAAAACGAAAGAAGGTAGAGGAATGCAGTTGATGGCATTATCAGTTTCTCGAAAAAAGAGGCCTAAAAGGTGCCATTCATTTTTCTCTATCTCCACGGGTTAAAAAGTTTTAGTTCATGTAGCACCAATTTTGCCCACCCTGTACAGCGACGATTGTGATAAATCTAAGATATTACTTTCATTAGCTTTTGCCCGCTATATCTAACGGGTTTGCGCCACCATTTTATTTGCTAGCGTATAGTCACATTTATTAGAAATCGGTTATTTAGTCAATTATCAATATTCCATAAGATCATCATAACATAATTTGTAACGAGAAAATTCAACAGTCTTGACATTCATCGTAATAATGTACTTTCCTTGCTATGTAAGTAGAAAGATGAGTCGAATAACGAATGAAAATTTGGTACTCATTCAACGGAACTCGTTCTGCAGAGCGTTCACCTCCTGAGTGCTCTTGTCGCAAATTTCATCAATCATAGTTCTCGCTTTGGCAACCTGAGCGTCCAGGGATTGATAGGCAGCAATTCTGGCCTTATGTAGAGCACTGCAATACTCCGATTTCACTTTGGCCCAAGCTGCATCGTTTTTTCCGCTGCTGATCATATTCATGACGGACGGTGCTTTTCCCAGCCTTTCAAGCACAACATCGAATTCCTTGGTACAAGTATCCTTGAAGTTCAACAATTCGCCTTCCACAACGGTGCTCACGATTATATCGGATATGTTGTTGATGACCTTGTCGAAATGCTGTCCCAGGTCAGTGTACACTTTTTGGAGATTCGACATTTTTCTGGTGACAAATCATAAATGTCATTTATTCAAGCATATGAGCGCATAGATCCTAATATAAAGGTCCTAAGATGTCTAAACACATGGTGTATGCACTCGTCAATTTTTGAATGCAATGACGGCCAAATCGAAATTATTAGAAATGTTTCGTGGCGGCACCGCAATGTCATTTCAGTGTATTTTCCGATAGATTCATAGAATACATGGTGTTGGCACTGATTAGATTTTGTGTAAGACTTTCTTGTCCATCGAAAATCTGAGATTTTGTGCTGCTTTTCATTTTCCCGAAAGGGGTCGCGCTGTTCACCATTGCTACAGTAGCGCCACGACCGATAAAATATTGCGGATTATTCCGGAAGTAGCACAAAAACTCAAATCTAGAGTGCAGTTTTGATCTACAAATTTTGGGCACGATTTTTAGTAAGGAGTCGTTACCCCAGGTATTCTATGCATCTTTGGTACACCATTATTTAAGACATCTTAAAAGGTTCAGAATTCAGATTCGGTGAAAAATTTTTGCATCCGTCTAATTTTTTGTTTCGGTTGGTTGTGGCAGTTTTGAATCTATCTACAAGGTAAATCTACCTAAAAGATGAATCAACGAGTACTCAAAGGGCTGCTGACTTCACGTCAGTGCTTCAGTGTCCCATTTTTTCATTCAATTCGGAGGGTAGTTTGCTCCACAATATTTCTTCATATGATTTCATCAGAAAAAGCCTATGGTTAGCAAATTTATGTCTCAAGTCATTTCCTTCAATTTTTGTCATTCATTCTTCGAAATTTTTTGTAAATGTCATCAGTGCATATGAGACTATTTCCCTCGTCTGAATTTCCACCAATCAGAAACGCGCAATTTTGAATCACAAATGGTTTCTAGATGGAAAAACTGTTTGGCAGCAGCTGTCAGCAGTTTTTTCGGGTTTACCCGCGGCAAAACTTGACAGTTGTTGTCAACGAAAATTAATTATACATACATAGATGCATCCAGAATAATCTGTTACTCATGAAATATTCTTGTCAAATACCATTCGTGCATCTAATTTTTCCTGAGAAAAAAATCGAAAAAACACAGTGCAAAGTAATATTTTTTTAACAAAAAGCATTCGTGCAGGTGCAAAAATCCTCGTCTTCGACTCGGATTTTTGTTGCCACCTGCACTCATGCTTCTTGTTAAAATATTACTTAGCAACGTGTTTTTTCGATTTTTTTCGGAAAAATTGGATGCACTTATGATATTACTTATGACTATTTCCCTCGTTTCAATTTCCACCAATCAGAAACGCGCAATTTTGAATCACAAATGGTTTCTAGATGGAAAAACTGTTTGGCAGCAGCTGTCAGCGGTTTTTTCGGGTTTACCCGCGGCAAAACTTGACAGTTGTTGTCAACGAAAATTAATAATATATACATAATGCATCCAGAATAATCTGTTACTCATAAAATAGTCTTGTCAAATACCATTCGTGCATCTAATTTTTCCTGTAAAAAAAATCGAAAAAATACAATGCAAAGTAATATTTTTTAACAAAAAGCATTCGTGCAGGTGCAAAAATCCTCGTCTTCGACTCGGATTTTTGTTGCCACCAGCACTCATGCTTCTTGTTAAAATATTACTTAGCAACGTGTTTTTTCGATTTTTTCGGAAAAATTGGATGCACTTATGATATTACTTACGAATATCCATTAATATGATGAATTACCAAAAAACCTAATTCTTATAATTTCTAGAAAAAACTTGTTACCTTCCATATTAATGGTCATTTTCAGTCATTACCAGAACTAATTGAATAACGTATTACAACACAAGCACTTGGGATTTCCAATGCAGAAAACAATTACATCTATCAGAAAACAAGCTTTGCTGGAGAATGAGTGAAAGGAACTCTATTTTTGTAATAACTTCAGGTGAACTTTTTCATTGTCAGTCGATCAATTCATAGAGATACGCTTTTCACGTTCATTTGATGTGTAGTTTTTGTGGTAGTTACTAGTGGAAAATGCGTGGACTTCGGTATTTAACGGACAGCAAAAATACATTTGTGAAAATCTTCCGAATCTTGTCAAACTCGAAGACGAAGAAGAAGAGAATTGAGGTAAGACCTCATAATGATACTTTGAATAATTATCGATAGGTACTCTATAAAAGTCTAAAGAATCGTTGTGCCATAACCGACTCTCATCTGGATAAACAATAATGTCATCATAGTGAATCCTATCTCGTATTAATACTACAATTCTGTGATCTTCACGAGATTTTCCAATATTGCGCTTGAACGTTTTTTTTATTGAAACTGAACTGCGGGCTCGAATTCTTTCAATAGCCTTGCGTTTCACTGCAAATTTTTAAATTCTTAATAAATTTTTTGAATATCTGAAAATTATCTGGGTCTACAAAGATGTCGCCTTTTGCATGTTTCAAAGCAAACCTATACACAGCGGGAGTTGAAGGGAAAATGGCTCCTGCATCACTCATCAGGAATTCTAAACCGTATCTGAAGAACAGCTCAAAAAAGAATTGTGATGTATATCACGGAGGAATTTTGGCATTCTCTATGTATGGCCTCGTGCTCTTAATTTCTTAAGGCGAGAGTCTGATGTTGCCGCCGCCATAAGGTCATTAGGTTATAATAGGATCGAGAGGAAGAAACGGAAGGGAGGAAATTGAAGAATTTCAGCATATTTTCAGATAATATGCATCAATCCATTAACGGAGACAGATTTTCATCAGATGTCCTTCATAATACGCCAATATTCAAAACCCATTTGCGGATCCAATTCCGTAAAAGCTGACGAGTCAGGAATCGGATATTAGTTGTCAACTCATTTGTGCTGGGAAGTCCGTACTAAAAGCTAGAATCTCAGTTGTCAAGTCCACAACCACTTCGATATCGTCACGGCGGAAATTTCATCGGAGGGGTGAAAGGAGGCCGAAATGTACTTTTCCGCCAATTTCCTTTATCCGAATTGATGGCTTTCAGGACACAATGTTGCGACAGCGAGATCCGATTGTAGCTTTGGCCGGATCTTCCTCGCTTTCATTCATGCATCAACATCCCTCTTTATGCTGAATATTTTTTGGGACGATTTTACCTGTAATTTCCTCATTTCGGATTCAGGGGAACACATCATATTACCATAGTTGGTACATATAGAGAGTCCATGCATTTGAAGCTATTTTCATTTTTCAGCTGCGTTATTATTTCACTCTCACAGATTCTGAAAATTCTCAAAATTCGAGGAATACGTACCTAGGTAGGTACATAAAACGAAAGAATATATCTTCTTCGACTGTTTCATTTCAACTTACTTTGGAATAGTATATTCTAAAACTAGTTGCAGAATGGGCTCCTATTCCAATACGAATGCATGAGTGTTGGAATTGCATTCTGCAACGAGTATAAACGATATTTTCTCTATTTCAGTCAAATTTCGTGAAATACTGTTGAAATTCAATGAAAAATTCAGATTATACATCCTAGTGACTTTTGTATTGTATCTTGGCAGTTGGTGACTGTTACGAAATTGACATTTCCAAATTGAGGTGAGTTGAAAATTGATAGGATCGGAAGCCAGTGCTGACAACCACGAAACGAAAAATATAACTGAAAACAGTGCTGTAATGAGTTCATTACAGCACTGTTTTCAGAACTGTAATGAACTCATTACGATACTGAAATGGAGAAACATCTTATATTCGCTCGAATCCTTGACAACACGTTGATAAATTCGTAATAAATTAATGACGCAAAAAATTCCAAATCTACTTTGCTTCAAAACGATAAGGATATCTTATCGTGTAGGTATAATAATGAAACGATTGTTATTGCAAAATTATTGATTTGAAAAAATCTGTTTTTTTCCTAATTGGCTAATTTGCCGTAGAAATAAAGGTTATTCTGTTCGAAATGTTCATAATTAACGTTCGAACAATCGAGCAACGAGCTATATGACTTCTTGAACTGATACTACCGTATTATGCTTCTATGTACAGTTGTTTAAGGCCTCTGTTCACGTTTCGATATATTATTTCGATTATTAGTGAAAGTCAATCTGCATCGATAAGAAAAATGTTTGTGGGTATCTGCAGCAATTCACATACGATCGATTTATGGATGCTCATCTCATTTCACCAATAAATTGGAACGATATATCGTTACGTACGTGTGTAGCTGGCTTTAGTATAACAATGGAAAATTCACACTCGTGATTTAAAATTGACAAGAGATAAGCAGTTGTAATTGCAACTAACAATTCTTGAGCCCAAAATGGAAAGATTCAACCCAAACCACATAGAAACAGGGAGTGTATCCGTTTTAAAGCACTAGCGAATCTAGGCAGTTTTTCAGGGAGGGGTCATGAAAATTTTCAGCCTTGAGCACAGAGTGCAAACTGGACTCATTTAATTGTTAAGTCCTATTTATAAACTTGATTAACTAAAACTGAGGGTGTTTTTTGTAAATGAGCATTTTTGAAAAGTGGCTGTAACTTTTTTTCTTTTGGAAAATTCTGCGTTTTTATTTTTTTTTAACTCTTAATTATCGCTAATAACTTCCTCGATATTGAAGCTATATAATGAAATTGGTTATTTCGAAATCGCTCTATATTTTGCAAACGAAAAAAGTTGTTCCAAATATGTTTATGGAATAATATCAAAGCAAGCACCCATCTACATGCTTTTGTCATTTTTTTTCTACTGCCACCCTTTCGATCAAGGACTGTGTTCCTGCATCTCTTTTTCACAATTTACGCCAAATAACTTTGGCTCGAACCTCTCAAATACACTGCGCTAAAAAAATAACGCACATTCTGAAAATCTTAATTTTAATGAAAGTTAACTCTACATTGACTTTATAACTCATTTTTTATGTTCTCTCGGGAAGGTTTTGAACGAAACAAGACACATTAAATGGAAGAAAAATTCAGGATTTCACCGAATCTCATGTGAAAGAAGAGAAATGAACAATTTTCAAAATACTGAAATGCTGATAAGTGATTTAATACTTGTTATTTCCACCCCTAGCGTTAATTACAGCTCGGCATTGACGGTTCATACTCAAAATGAGTGATCTTAAAATGTTCTGATCTAATCCTTCCCAGATTTCTCCGAGTTGGATTCCTAAGTCATTAAGAGTAGCTGGATGATTTTCTGAACTTCTCAGCCTTCTATTGAGGTTGTCCCAAGCCTGCTCAATCGGATTGAGATCTGGACTTCTTGCTGGCCATTCCATTCGAGAGACTTCAACCTCTTCAAGGTACTCCTGAACGATGCGCGCACGATAGGGTCTGGCATTATCGTCCATGAAAATGAAATTTTCACCAATGTATGGGGCAAATGGCACTACATGCTCTTCAAGAATGTTTCTTATATACTTATCAGCATTCATAGCTCCATCATCAACGACCACTAAGTATGTGCGAGTAGTCAAAGATATTCCACCCCATACCATAATCGATCCTCCCCCGAAACCATTAGTATTCAGGAAATTGCACTGAGCATATCTTTCATGTGGTATACAAGGGAACACAATGGTAAAGGCAGAATCTAGACTCATCTGTGAAGAGAACTCTTTCCCAATGGATATCCTCTCTCGCAAAATCCAAACGCGCCCTTGGATGGGCTGGGGTAAGAGCTGGGCCTCTTGCCGCGACACGAGGCCTTAAATCATATTCTCTGAGGCGATTTCTTAGTGTCTGAGTGCTAATTTGCACCTCATGAGTTTGCTCAAGCTGATTTTGAAGGAGGCGAGCGGTTGCAAACCGTTGTCTCAACGATTAAACTCTCAAGTAACGTTCTTGAATGGCAGTTGTTACCCGTGGTCTACCCTGTCCTGGTCTTCGGACATTCATACCTGTCTCCCTGAATCGCTGCAACATTCTGGACACACTTGTATGAGAAACTCCAAACCTTTCTGCAATTCTTGTGTATGTCCACCCTTCTTCTCGCGAAACTACCGCTTGGGCACATTCCTCTTTGGTCAAATTGGGTATTTCGCGTTGCATAGCGATCGAGTCTAGAAAATCAAACGAAAGAAAAACTATTGATCACTAGAATTGATCGAGAACAACTGATTTTAGAATGGAGCCAATACATTCAAAATCTGATAATATCTTTATTTATTTCTGCTGGGAGAAAACATCTGTATTGAAGAAAAACGTTGAAAGTGGATAACATATGCATGCATAATTCTGATAAAAATAATTATCATTGAGAACACCTTCAGTTGTAGAATAAATTTGAGATTTCCATAATGTGCGTTAATTTTTTTGCGCATTGTACGTTTAATCTTAGTAATATTGATTGTTACATCTTGTATTACGTGATTACACTTAACACAACCAATAATGCAGTACAAAATCAATTGTTTTCTGTTGTATATGCGTGTCCGCGCATTTATTACTCCAAATCTCCCTTCGAGATCTTGGAGATTCAGGGAGTGTACAGTTGATGCATCTTCCAGAGGGGTTGGCCCCCTTTGGAAATTCTAGGGGAAGACTATATTGATGACTCATATTGTGAGGGTATGTTTACGGTTATGGGGAGAACGATGCAATCAAGTGAGTATTGGGGAATTTCTGTGGCTCGTCTGGGATATTTTTCTTCTTCTCAACTAACGCCGAGAGACGGGACAGGCGAAGGGGCATCTCGAGTATACCTGAAGAACTGAATAGTAGCTTTAATAATTGGCGGAGGGAACAATTCATTTTGATTTGAGTAGCACTCGTCTATTCTATTGAAATTTCTCGAGTGGGAATTTTGAATTCGGAATGTACTTCGAATGGGGCTGAGTGATTAGCACTTTTAACAGAGTTCAATCTGAAACAAGTAAAAAAAGGAACTGGAATTATACACTCACTCTCGAACGCTTCGAACGCCTTATCTGCAGAATTATGTGAAATTCTTTGAAAACTTCGAAACTCTAGGATGAAATCTAGGATTAAAGACAGCAACAAGAAAGTGATTAATAATTTTTATTTTTGCCAAGACTAGGAAGAACACATACACAATAGAATACATTGATATTCGGGGTTTGAACGCATACTTTTGAGCAACGCAATGACAACAAGCCTAGGAGCTTCAATAATCCCATATACAGAGTGTAACAGCCAAATGGAATAAATTCGATAACGAATAAATGAGGGGCGTGTTGGGAAAAACGCTCGGACACGTCGATTTGTAATTTCAAATGCGCATATTTTTCAAGAAAATAATATTATATGTATAGGGTGTTCCATGTGACCGTAACCAATACCAACTTTCTTATTTCAAATGCAACCCCCTGTAAATAATTTTTTTCTTGGATTTTCAGAGAATTCTAGACAGAATTCATGCACAATGTCCTATACCTATCTTTAACTATTTTGGAAGTATTAAGTGTTTTCAGATTTAGTGCAAAAATCAACGTTTTGAATAAAAATTATTTTATTTCACAAATTCGGTACATTACACTCAAAACCTAATAAGTAATACTGATTATTTCTTAATTATTAAAAAAAAACAAAAAAAACATTAATGTCTATGTAGGAAATGTTCAAAATGCTCGCCGCGAACGTCTTGGCAACATGCTAATCTGGTGTAGAATTGTCTTCTAACGTTACTCAACATTTCAGGCGTTTTTGCTTACGTTCTTCATATCAAGAGGTCACTAGGAAATAAGTATTGAGTGTAATGTATCGAATTTGTGAAATAAAATAATTTTCATTTAAAATGTTAATTTTTGTAAAAAATTTGAAAACGCTTAATATTTCGGAAAGAGTTGAAAATAGGTATAGGACATTGTACATGAATCATGTCTAGAATTTTCTGAAAAATTCAAAAAATAAATAATATACAGGGGGTCGCATTTGAAATAAAAAAGTTAGTATTTTATTTTCTTGAAAAATATGCGCATTTAAAATTACAAATCGACGTGTCCGAGCGTTTTTCCTAACACCCCCTTATTTATTCGTTATCGAATTTATTCCATTTGGCTGTTACACTCTGTATACTTTATCGGATACATGTCCAGTAACATCGCAACCTTGTGACACTGTGAATTTTCAAAGCTTTTGTGGAGCTATGCACTAGCGGATACAGGGGAGGGAGCATGGGGCCATGGACCTTTAGATATAATTCTTGTTGATGATTCCGATATCTGATCATTTGATCACGTGAAAAATTTCTGTCAGGATGATACGATCGATAACTTTTCATTTTCAGTTCATTAAAACTTTCAAGCAATATGAAGCAAAACCGCCGATGCTGCATTATCTCACCTCCTCTCATGCAGAAAAAAGTAGTTTTTAAACACATCACACATCTATTCGTTTTGTTTGCGTGGGCGTCTCAAAGCCGCCTGTCTATCGTTGATTCCATCAGACGCCAAGTCACTCACAGAAATTCGATTAAGAGTATTGGAAATAATCAGGCAATGCTCTTCTGTCAGCGTTCTATCTGGAGCAGCGAATACATGGATGGAAATTTGTTCGGTTTTTGGGAACGTAAAGAGACGAATGAAATTTGTTGGAATGAGTTCGGAGCTGTAATTCGCATCGTATACATATTCCTGAATGAAAATAAAATTTATTTATACACTCCCATAGAATAATATATCCATTATTCAACTGATTTTGATCTGTAATAGTCTCTATAAACCAATAGTGTGAGGTAATAATAATTCACGCCTATAACTCACTCTAATACAAATAGGAAAAATGTAGCTTACGAAATGATTAAAAAAGTCGGGTCAATGGGGAACTCTATGTCAGACATCAAGGTAACGTTCCCGCCTCCATTTCTACATTTTCTTAGGTCTGAATATCTAAAAATTGCATTTGGAAAACGTGAATTTCTGACGTTTACTACAGGATTCGATATCGATTCGATTTTCGACCACAGAAATCGCTTTTGACAACTGTTGTCAATTTTGAAAATGCAGATTAATTCGAATTTTACTGAAGAAGTCGAAGATAAAGTATAGTGTTCAATTCGCGGTAATGGTCATAACACACTTGATGAATTACACCCCTCGCCTGACGGCTCGGGCTGCAAAATTCATCTGCGTGTGTTATGACTTACATTACCGCTCATAGAACAATATACTATTAAGACCTGATTATTTTGGGAAAAAAAGTATTGCCAAGTTTTTTGAACAGAAAGAACCCACCAATTATTTTGATTGCCTTTCTGTTTAAAACGGTAAATGTTTAACCAGTAGGTACTCATCATAGCATTGACACATCGACTCTTTCCCATGTATCTTTGGTACAAAAAACTTATTATTTTGTTTGTTGGCAATGGTGATGAATAAGAATGATATGATTTGAAATTATAACTTATTTTCGATATTTCGGAATGAATAAGAGTAGGAAACGTAATATACGAGAAATATATACAGCAAAACCAAATCTCTATGTTCTCACAGAACGAAAGATCATGAATTAGGTTCAATATTTATTCGTTATTTGGTTATTCCACACTGATTATTTGAAAATGAAGTGGTGTTTTCATGGCACTTGTAGTGTTTTTTTGTGAAAAATCGACATTTTGAGCTTCAAAACAACCATGACTGTGGCTTCCTTCCTCCAATCCACTGACATAGAAATCTTTAATCAAAATGTCGATTTTTCACAAAAAAAAAACACTACAAGTGCCATGAAAACACCACTTCATTTTCAAATACATACTTAGTTGAGAATATTTCGAGAACTAATGTATAAAATGAAAAAACAATTACTGTGCTGAAATCAGTATAAAAATACCTTTCAAATGAGGTATCACTCACCCCATCTTCCCTATTCAAAAATTGGGGGTGAGGGTTGTAGTAGCAAGGGTGGAAGCGCTATGCGTCCGTAACCTACATCTTAAGTTGTCCCCCTCGAAACAGAAATCGACCTGTCCGAGCATTTCTATCGAAAAATTTTATTTCGTCTGTAATCTCGTCTGTTTCGTTTTCAAATGGCCACCCTGTATGTGTTCTTGAAACGAAAATTTTGAGACCCTCTCGACAGAAAACGAGAGGGAAATGCTGATTCGGTATAGTGTGGACGTGTGTGTGTGTAGCACCCATAATGTTCGAGAGAATTCAGTAACTAGAGCATGAAAGCATGTTGTGTCCTGAATATCCACAACGCAGAACTATTATTTTACCGAGGATATTCGACATGATTCATAGAGGACCCATCAATTGCGATGAATTGTTATACATCCAAAAGCATGAGTTGCTTCACTTCATTGAGATTTCTCATCGAGAATTGAAGTCGTATTTGATCGTATTCACAGTTTCTTTCGGACAATGGACATTTTGAATGACAATTGATGAAGTTCAATACGGAGCAGTCAATCGTCGTGTTACAACCTCCGATAGAGATATCTATGAAGACGTCTAGAAAATGATTTGTTAGGTTATCTTCCACTTATCAATTACATATATTTTTGTAAGAAAATAAAGCAGAGAAACGAGCTCCTCAGAGTTTTGTCTATCCTTGCTGATTGTTCACTATTCGCCGTTAGGATTTTACATATTCATAACGCAATTTTTAATGAATACTCACACTGTATTCACATTTTCTCCCCCATAATTATTATAAAAAATAAATTTATATCCACAGTTGTATTATTGAATGCATAATGGATGAACATGCAAAATAGCAATAAACACTTCTAGTAGTAGACACCTGTTTCTGAGAGCCAGATTCTGTAAGAAAACGTATTTCATTTGCATAGAACCATGATCACATGTTATATAAGTCAACTGCAACATTCACCAAGGTTATCACATTTGAATATAATCGATCACACTCGTTCGTGCTGCAGGATTGTTCCTTAGAATCAGTAATGGGTTGATTGAATACAAATTATATCAGATTGAAAAGTTTATTCGAGATTATCAACTGTTTGCACAGACTATAATCACATTCATTTTCACGGAAAAAGAATATATACCGACAATCGACAAACGTCCACAAGAAGCAAATTATTATAATTAACATCTATTGAATTGTGTTGAATCAAAATCTCATTATCATATATGAATAAAGTTATCGTATTTAAATGAGAATTGGATTAACCTGTCATTTGGATTATATGGAAGTTGAATCGGAGAGCTACCTACCATCTGCCACACTGATGCCACATTAATTCAATTTGAATTTGTGGTTAAGATGTCTGAAAAAATTGTGTGAGCGCTGATTAAATTTTATTTTGCCAGATCTGAGAATATGGGATAAGTTTCGTTCTTTCTACTTGATTCTCGTAGGAATATCATAAGGGCATCCAATTTTTCCGGAAAAAATCGGAAAAACACGTTGCTAAGTAATATTATAACAAGAAGCATGAGTTCTGGTGGCAACAAAAATCTGAGCTGAGTCGAAGACGAGGATTTTCGCACCTGCACGAATGCTCTTTGTTGAAAAAATATTACTCTGCATTTTGTTTTTTCGATTTTTTTCACAGGAAAATTAGATGCCCGAATGGTATTTGACACGACTATTTCATGAGTGACAGATTATTCTGGATGCATTATGTATCTATTATTAATTCTCGTTGACAACTGTCAAGTTTTGCCGCGGGTAAACCCGAAACAACTGCTGACAGCTGCTGCCATACAGTTTTTCCATCTAGAAACCACTTGTGATTCAAAATTGCGCGTTTCTGATTGGTGGAAATTAGGATGAGGGAAATAGTCATCAGTTATTTCAAATATTTGGATTCATTCTGGTGAACGTATTTTTTCAAGCAATAATTTGTGGACATTTCGATTTATCAGTTCTGAGGAAAGTTATAATACTTTCATTTCATGATAATGCCATTCTGACTTTGGCAAATCAGATGTTGATACATCAATCAAATCGATCAACGGGAAGGACATCGAAATAACCAATGCATACACCATGTTTTTAGAGATCTTATTCGTAGTATTCAGAATCTGAAAGTATTGTGCATGTATCTGCAAATTATTTTATTTGAATACGACGCCAGTTCATGAGATCAAAATTGTATTGCTAGGCCTGACAATTTCGATATGTAGTTTTCAAGTCCAAATTAATCGGTTATCTCCTTAAACCAGATCAAAATGTTTGGTGAAACCCGGCCTTAGATATTTGATTACTATACAGGGTTTTTCACGAGGAACCTCACCCATATTTATACGGGAGACTACTGAACGTATTTTCATGAAATTCAGCACTTACCTATAAGTATTTCACGATGCTGATGAAATCTAAAATATTTTCAAGGCATGAGCACCTCCGGTTTTTCCGGAAATGACGTCAACTTCCTTTTTTCAAATTAGAACACCATTTTTTTATTGCAGAAATAGATTCCTTAGAAAATGGATATTTTCTGAGTTAATATCCACTTTAGGGCAAGGGTGTGATGCATACACTCACATTATTTTTTAACGTAGATTCAATATCTGCCATAAAAAAATGGGGTTCTAATTTGAAAAAATTGATTTTTCACGATTTTGTCATCCCTAACTTTGAAAGCGATTTTTTCACCCCCTGTATCATGAAACGTGATTTCGATTTTTAAAGTGGATACATCAATCTTACATCTTGAAAAATCCCAAAAATGAAAATTTTCCATCCAAAAACCTCGAAGTTATTCTTGTTTCAGCGGAGCTCCATTTTCGATTTTTTTTTTTCGAATTTTCCCGCTCAGAGAGAATTTTCCAACCAAAACTGAAAAATGTTAATTCAAAATAACTTGAAATTTTCTAAGGAATCTATTTATGCAATAAAAAATGGTGTTCTAATTTGAAAAACGGAAGTTGACGTCATTTCCGGAAAAACCGGAGGTGCTCATGCCTTGAGAATATTTTAGATTTCATCAGCATCGTGAAATACTTATAGGTAAGTGCTGAATTTCATGAAAATACGTTCAGTAGTCTCCCGTATAAATATGGGTGAGGTTCCTCGTGAAAGACCCTGTATTATTATCATCATCAGGCTAGGTAATCTCTTTATCAGCTTTCTCACAAAACCGAACAATTCTTCAACAAACAAATCGATTTATTAGCATTTATTTATGAAAGTTCATACGAATCTAATAAGTAGGTACGCACATACAAATAAATGGGATTTACTTACTCGAAAAGGGAATTCAAAAATATCGACATATACATATTAACATTTAACCAAACAATAATCGTGTAGTAATTATTAAAGGTCAGAAAAATCACTTTGGAGGTATTCCTCAAAATAATAAAAAACCCTCTCATTCAAATGGGCAACTCCCTTATATATATAAAGAATAATCAAAATGAGACGAAAATTCACAATTATTTGGGATTTTGGTTTTACTCTGACATAAGCGTCACATCATCCAACTTTGATCCAACTTCTTTTTAGGATTCCATAACTAAATGATAACGGATCCCCGCCATATAGAAATTTAATTTAACGTTAGTACCCCCCAAGTAAACTCAGCAGTAAATAGAATTGCATCACAAACTTTTCGCATTCCCAGTCAACATACTGGAAAACTTTCCACGAAGCTTGGATTCAGAATTGCTTTTATTTATTCTCTTCTCGTGCTTTTATATTTCATGACTATATCTGCGGACTTTCAACTTGCTTGTATCTTCGGTGAGTAGGTACCTACTTGTATTAATATTTTATTACCTCGTAATCTGTTTAGGAGGACCACAGTCGTTTATTTCTTTTTTCTTCATTTCGCTAAAAGGCGTTTCTGCCAGGTGAAATCTGACATCAAATTACTTATACTGGAACAAATAGACTCGGACTGATTGGTTGGGAAATTCTGTATGTATGCTAGTCTTATCGTCGTGGGTTTTTTTCACTTATTTCGAGCTTTGCTGGTTCGAGATCACTTTCTAGCGTTCTAGCGATTTTCGATTAAATCAATATCTTGAGAAAATGATTTACCTACCAGTTAATTCCTCTGAATTGCAAAAAAAATAATTATTTCAAGTAGTGAACATGGGACTTCTATTCTTCATAATACAAAAAGCAACAACTGGTTCGTCAGCTGTACCTATATACTCGAATGCAATCATGTTTAACCAAAGAACTTATATGGTATGTAAGGAAATATTGACACAAATTCTAACATCTTCTTTTATACTTAGGAAAACCTGCCATTATGCTATCCAAACCTGATATTCAGTGTTGAGAAGCTTTTCACGAATAAACTTTTTATCTCCATTCATATTTCTATTCAACACAGCCAGAAATACTTTACACATCCTTCTATTCCGCTCCCAGCTTTCTACTAAAGACCTGGATAGTCACTCTATCTGGAGCGTTCTTTTCATTTCCCAGCTTTCCTTCGAGCACTTCGCGAATAACATGAAAAGCCTGGAGGGTCAATATCATTCCAGTCTCCTCAAAACGGTCGATTGAACAAACAACAAACATTTCACCATCTTCCGAGATGCTTCTTCTATCCATGGAGAGCAGATCCAACTCTCACAGCTCTGCAATTTCTCATCATAAGTTTATTTTCAAGATGAACACAACTGTGTACTTTACACTTCACATATTTCTCGTTATGTTCAACAGATGTAACAGAGGCGGAAAATAATTCGAAGAATTGTTTCATTTTAATTTCTGCAGTCTTATTCAAACATTTCTACATGCCAGTACAGCGAATTTTCTCGGAATAAAGATATTACTTGTCTGTTGAATTATTACCATCTTCATTTCAATAGCATAATTCCCTACAAATTTGTTTTGTTCTAATACACTGCGCAAAAAAATTAACGTACATTATGCAAATCTCAAATTTATCCTCTCTACAACTGAAGGTGTTCACAATGATAATTATTTTTATCAGAATTATGCATGCATATGATATCCACTTTCAACGTTTTTCTTCAATACAGATGTTTTCTCCCAGCAGGAATAAAAAAAGATGATATTATCAGATTTTGAATGTATTGGCTCCATTCTTAAATCAGTTGTTCTCGATCAATTCTAGTGATCAATAGTTTTTCTTTCGTTTGATTTTCTACACTCGATCGCTATGCAACGCGAAACACGCAATTTGACCCAAGAGGAATGTGCCCAAGCGGTAGTTTTGCGAGAAGAAGGGTGGACATACACAAGAATTGCAGAAAGGTTTGGAGTTCCCATACAAGTGTGTCCAGAATGTTGCAGCGATTCAGGGAGACAGGTATGAATGTCCGAAGACCAGGACCTGGACAGGGTAGACCACGGGTAACAACTGTCATTCAAGAACATTACTTGAGAGTTTCTTCGTTGAGACAACGATTTGCAACCGCTCGCCTCCTTCAAAATCAGCTTGAGCAAACTCATGAGGTGCAAATAAGCACTCGGAAAATAAGAAATCGCCTCAGAGAATATGATTTAAGGCCTCGTGTCGCGGCAAGATGCCCAGCTTTTACCCCAGCCCATCGAAGTGCGCGTTTGGATTTTGCGAGAGAGCATATCCATTGGGAAGAGGCCGATTGGGAAAGAGTTCTCTTCACAGATGAGTCTAGATTCTGCCTCTACCATTGTGATCGACGTTCCCTTGTATACAGACGTCCACATGAGAGATATGCTCAGTGCAATTTCCTGAATACTACTGGTTTCGGGGGAGGATCGATTATGGAATGGGGTGGAATATCTTTGACTGCTCGCACAGACCTAGTGGTCGTTGATAATGGAGCTTTGAATGCTGATAAGTATATAAGGAACATTCTTGAGGAGCATGTAGTGCCATTTACCGCATACATTGGTGTAAATTTCATTTTTATGGACGATAATGCTAGACTCCATCGTGCGCGCATCGTTCAGGAGTACCTTGAAGAGGTTGAAGTCTTTCGAATGGAATGGCCAGCAAGAAGTCCAGATCTCAATCCGATTGAGCAGGTTTG
Organism: Adalia bipunctata; assembly: GCA_910592335.1. Classification (NCBI taxonomy): domain Eukaryota; kingdom Metazoa; phylum Arthropoda; class Insecta; order Coleoptera; family Coccinellidae; genus Adalia; species Adalia bipunctata. The sequence continues at coordinate 32,953,353 of OU342948.1, forward strand.
GGACAACCTCAGTAGAAGGCTGAGAAGTTCAGAAAATCATCCAGCTACTCTTAATGACTTAAAAATCCAACTCGGAGAAATCTGGGAGGGATTAGATCAGAACATTTTAAGATCACTCATTTTGAGTATGAACCGTCGTTGCCGAGCTGTAATTAACGCAAGGGGTGGAAATACCAAGTATTAAATCACTTATCAGCATTTCAGTATTTTGAAAATGGTTCATTTCTCTTCTTTCACATAAGATTCGGAGAAATCCTGAATTTTTCTTCCATTCAATGTGTCTTGTTTCGTTCGAAACCTTCCCGAGGGAACATAAAAAATAAGTTATAAAGTCAATGTAGAGTTAACATTCATTAAAATTGAGATTTTCAGAATGTGCATTAATTTGCGCAGTGTATTATGCAGGTTGTGATATGAGGTATGTTGTATACAGAGAGATTGTATGCAACGGTAGATTGGAATTTTCTATATCCATAATAGAAACGTATAAATATATTTGTGTGGTAATCTTCGAATGTATCACTTCGAATAGATGGACAGTACTCGAAGAAAAACTGCCAAAAAAGCGCGTCATTCAATTACGAAGGTGTACATCAACCTCCAGAAATGATGTTCACACCGCCAAGCTGAAAATTGATGACTCACTACAATAACAAAGCGGCGACAGACTCACGAACCTCCCACACCCTTCCCATATCGTAACCTCCTTTAATTCAATTTTTATTTCCACAATAGCCGAAGAATGGATGACCCGGAAATCCAAGAAACCGTTGAATCGATTCTGGGCAAAGGCGTAAAAGTCGTGGACTGCGAAAAGAAGTCCGCCATCAAGGAAGAAGAGGTTCTCTTCATAAACGGCATGCCGGTCGCTCTCGAAGGCAGCGACGGCCTGGCCATCAAACAGGCTCTGATCACCGGTCAGGTGCCACCTTGTGATTTACTCAACACACTCCTGATAAAAACAGGAATCTTGAAGGCCCCGGTCAAACTCGACACTTCCTTGAGCGTTAAATCGACAACGGTAACCAAAGAAGAGGTGACCGTGTCTAGGGAAGGAAAAATAATCGACGAGAGAAGCAGGGAAACGAAGGAGCACAACGTCTACACCAGCGCCTACACGGAAGTCTACGAACCCATAGGAATCTACCCGGTCGGGGAAATACCAAACAGGCTGTTCAACCCCAGCGGAAAATTCGACCCCGGGAAATATCGTGACAGTGCCGGAAAATTCCAAGACACGACCGGCTACGAAACCGAATCCAGCGACATGAAATTTGGATCTAGTTCTAGTGCTTCGAGTTACGAGTCGGACAGTGCGGTGCCGCCCTCTTCTTACGGGGGGCAACACAGAGGGTCTACGACGAGCAATGATACCACTTTCAAGACGGACTACAGCACGAAATCGAACGCAGACATCCATTCGTTGGATGAGACTGATTTTTTGTGTGACCAGTTCTCGAACTCGTTCGCCAAGTGCAATGGGAGGAATGGATATGCAAATGAATTCACGGTAAGTATTCGAGATTTGAATCGGTGTTTCATTCACACGGTGTGATCAGTATGCAAGCTGGAATTGCAGGTTTGTCATGATCTTTGTATTCAAAGTATGCCAATTTTGTGATTTTCATCTTTTAACGGGTTCAGCCGACGAAGAATGTGGAGTAGAAGTTTGATAGAAATATGCGGAAAGCTCGATTCACGTGCCGTTTTATGGCCTGCCATCAAATGGCACGATTTGATGCCATGTGTATCGCAGACCTAACTAGCCGGTTTTTAATTATTTGCAACCTGAAACTTGCATACCCTTGAGAAAGTGACATCAGAACAACACTAAGACGGTTAACTAACTTGAATTACAATTAGGGATGTTGTAAAATATTGATTTTTTGTTGTTCTTTCGATATTTATCGGCATATTTTTGCAGATTTGAAAAAGGCTATCTGAAAGGTGAAGTTCAACTCTCGATATTTTGTCTCGCTCATATCCATTAAACTGATTTCGGTTGTTTCAATATATGAAAGAAAGCCCATAAAATGTCTTCAGCATATTATCTCTTCAACAGTATTGGTGGTCGTGCCGTCACAACAATAATTACTTTCGTGCCAATTATATTAGTTGTCAATTCGCTGACTATTAAATTCAGATATATTGCAGCTGGCTTCAGTCAAATTGGTTCAGGAGTTATAGATTTTTTTTTCATTATTTTGTTTTGTTTTTGTATTCACACAATATTCCCAAAAGATCGTATACTTTTGAAAGTCGTTTTTATACAGATCACAATCTGATCGAATAATTAGACACTGGCTTCTACAGGGTGGCCCACCCCAGACGCGGTTCTCATTTTGATGCAGTAAATGAAGACATTTTGAAAATTTTTTTTTCGTGAAATGCAAGGGACAATCAGATGCACAATTTAAAATTGTTTTCACATATACAGGGTGTTCGATAACCAAGATATAGACCATAGTTACACTTTTTCAAATGGAATACCCTATAAATGAATTCAAAAATTGAATGGCAAGCTCAAATAATGATGAGTTTATAAAGACCATTTTATGCCCTAGAGGCCTAGAAGAACCATTGTAGAGAAAATGGCAAAAACTCGAAAAAAAGCAGTATTTTTAATTTGGAATTAATGAATAAACCCTTCAAGCCAACGAGACAGACAATGTTTTTTCGTGTAGACATATTGGCTGCCCTTATGCAGAAGAAAAAAATTTTACTCTGGAATATACTGAGCGATCATAATTAATGTTCGAACATTAACTACGAATAATGGTCAAAAACTATCTTATTTCAAATGGCACACCCAGTATTTCTGTACCTTGTTGAACGTAAAAATCAATATCGAAACTATCTTCATTGGGTTTCCCTCGAGGGGGTAACCACTGGAAATTTTTTGCGACAAAAGATTTCCTCCCCCGTGGATCTCCTCGGATCTCCTCCGGATTTTCTTGGATCTCCCCGGATCTCCTTCGGATTTCCTTGGATCTCCATGGATTTCCTTGGATCTCCCCGAATCTCCTCCGGATTTCCTTGGATTTCCTTGGATCTCCCCGGATCTCCTCCGGATTTCCTTGGATCTCCCCGGATATCCTCCGAATTTCCTTAGATCTCCTCGGATTTCTTCTGAACTTCTCTTACTATTTTCAAGGGATTAATCAACACAAACGAATATATTTAAATTCACTAATAATTTTCAGAAATTATCGGGGAAGGTAGGCTGCACATAGTATTATTTATGGATCTTTGTGAGATATATTTTATAGTTCGAGTCAAGACTTTTTTTTTGAAAAAATCTTGAAATATAATATGGAATCTGCATAATCTTTTGAAATATTCTGCACCTTCTTTTTTGATGTACATTCTCACGTTATCGATTAAAATATATTTTCGTACTTTTTCAAGAAATATTTTTCATTAAGTTATTTTTTTTAAGAATCCCAGTATAATATTTTGTGCTATTTTTCAGTGTATAAATGGAAGCTATCATTCAACAATATTCACGAAAAAAAAACTGGTTCAAAAAATATTCAATTCTACCGAGAATTCTACCCATGATATGAGAGAAAGTATTTGAAGTGAAAAAATTCAACATTTTCATAAAACATCAAATATCTCGATTCTCGAATACTGTGAGACTTTCATATAAACGATTTTCTCATATTATATAGAGCACATTCTGAACTACATTCCGTTTTCGTTTGACGTGGTCTTTACGGGACACCTGTATAATTCTAATTATTTGTGCTTTACAATTTCTATTAATGATTTCATTTTAATTCTATTGCTCTCTTGAATGCTCTTTCATTCCGAGGTTTATTCTCGGGTTTATTCAAACCTCGCTTCAATGGATAAAATAATTCAGAAAAATAAGTTTTCTCGGTTTTACTTAAGAACAATGCTACTTGCATTAGATCCTAATGCCCAAATATGAATACAATACGATTATATTTTGACCATCTTGAATATCACTCAGATATAGATTTTCTAGAAGATTTAATATTCGGAAAACCGAAAAAGTATTTCATACTAATATTATAAAGAGGAAATATTTGTATTTTTGTGTGTTTGATACGAATAGGCTCAAAAACTACTGGACCGATTTCAGAAATTCTTTCACCCTTAGAAAGCTACATTATCCCTGGGTGACTAGGCTATAATTTTCACCCGAAAAAATTAAGGATACCTACTATAACTTCAATAATTACAAAAAGTCAGCCATAATCAGCTATTTTCACGTGCGCTGCAAAAACCGTAAGACTAACGTGGATACAATGTATGACGGAAATGTACCTCTTGAATAGTTCTACACAAAAGTCCGCGATAGCATATATCTATCTCTCAAGATTGACTTGCTATTACCTGTTCATGGTAATCAGATGTTTTCCAAAATTATGCACTACATATTTGGGAGTGTGTTTTTATGAATTGGGTATTGATCATCATCCAACCCAATACGTTATTTATCCCCAGTATTTAATTTAGAACGAAATTGCCCTTCACATCATACAATTACAACGAGTACATCAAAAGAAAAGGTGTTGAAGATGAAACCGCCGCGTGAAACAAATTTCTACCCGGGCGGAGCTGGGACGGCCTGCTTGTATTGAATAAAATGAAGCGATCGGCGTCGATGACTAGAGCGCGAGCTAAAGCGTGAATTAGATATCGCGCCGAAAGATGTTCAGGAAATATGAGGACGACGACTAAACCTTTGTGAGCAAAGCGCTAAGAAACTGTATTTAGAAATGAAAGATAATTCCCTCGGATAATCATCTCTACCAGATTCAAAATCACACAGAATATTATATTTTTAAACAAATCTCACACTGAAGCTCAAAATTAACCTATAAATCTCGCGTAGTAGAGATATAAACAATAAAAACATTCTCCATCTCGTTCTCAACCGCCGATTCCGAAATGGATTGGTATGCGGCTAGAGTGAGAGGGAGTGAGTCTCGGAGATAGAGATAGTGCACGTAGAACTGTTATTTCCGAGGTTATTTCCCTTATTCAGAGCTTTTTCGGCAAGGATTTTTTTAGTGAAAAGATGCAAACTGAAGTATGAACATCTAGGGCTATTGAGAGGCCTATAGAAGTGGGCCCTGAAGTATAAATTAACATCAGAAACCTCCAAAAAAGATACACCAATTGACTTGGATCTCCTCGTATCTCCTCGGATTTCCTCAGATCTCCTCTCGGATCTCCTTGGATCTCCCCGGATCTCCTCGGATTTCCTTGGATCTCCTCGGATCTCCTTGGATCTCCTTGGATCTCCTTGGATCTCCTCGGATCTCCCTGGATCTCCTCGGATCTCCCCCCGCTAGGAGCAGAAAATCTCCCCAGTGGTTACCCCCTCGGTTTCCCTATACCTAAACCTAATAGTTTTCAAGTAATTTTCGATTTTTAATTTAACAACCTACTATTAATGATGATTAGCGATATTCATAGAAATACTTGGAAATATTTGTAGGGAAATGCTTACAATATTATTTGAAATCTGAAAAACTCATATTGTAAGTTTTTAATAAAATAAACCCGCTAATGAGCTTTTCTTTTGGTTTTATTTAACTTATTCAACTTGACAATTCTATTAAATTGACAACTAACTTATCTATCTAGATAGATTCAACATTCTCCACCCCGTGAAGAGCTCAAATCTTCACTAAGTGGTTGGAAGGATGCACAATTTAACAACTGGTCTTGTATAAACGCCTTTCTTGGTTTGGATTTTCGCTACCCTAACGACACCATCTTTTCCTGGGAAAATTTCCTGAACACGACCCATTAACCACTCATTTCTTGGTGCTTTCTCGTCCACTATGATGGTTATATCTCCTACTTTAATTGGACTGGCTTTTGAATGCCACTTTTGACGCTGAATTAGAGTCGGTCTGTATTCTAAAACCCAACGCCTCCAATAGGAGTTAGCAAGTCCTTCAGCTATCTTCCACTGTTTCCTACTCAATCTATTGGTACCATCCTCACAATAGCTTTTGATTCCGCCAGGTCTAAGTAAAAGGAAGTGGTTCGGCGTGATAGCTTCTGGTTCATTCGAATCAACAGAAATGTGAGTGAGGGGTCTTGAATTCACAATGTACTCCGCTTCCGTCAGTAAAGTTGCTAGCACTTCTTCTTTGGGGTTAATACATTTCAATGTGACTTTCAGGGCTGTTTTTTATTGAACGCACCATCCTTTCCCACACACCCCCCATATGTGGAGCAGCAGGGGAATTGAATTTCCATGTGATTCCTTTCACTAGAAGTTCTTCCGATATTTGTGAATGATTCAACGATTGCACCCACTCTCTTAGTTCTCGCTCTGCTCCAACAAAGTTTTTTCCGTTGTCTGTAAAAATTTCTTTAGGTTGACCACGTCTTGACATGAATCGCCGAATTGCAAGGATCGTTGAGCTTGTATCCAAAGAAGCAGCAATTTCAATGTGTATGGCCCTGATGGTCAGACAGGTGAACAATACCCCATACCTTTTTTCAATTCTTCGACCAACTGAGACTGTGATCGGTCCAAAGAAATCGATTCCAACATAAGAAAAAGGAAAAACAAATGCCTCTAATCGCTGCGGTGGTAACATTCCCATTTCTGGAGGTATTGGTTTGGATTTTCTTATTTTACAAGTTTGGCAAGAATTGAAGCACTTTTTAACTGCCGAGCGAACATGTAAAATCCAATATTTTGTTCTCAAAGTGTTAACCACTGTCTCAATTCCAATATGACTTGCTTCTTCATGGTATTTTTGAATAAGTAATTTTGTGAACTTATGCTTAGGATCCAAAATAACAGGGTTTCTAGAATTGTATTCGATATTTAAATTTTGGTCAGGAAATCTTCCTTTTAGTCGGATTATTCCGTCATGGTCGCAGAATGGAGAGAGTTTGTAAATTCGACTTGTTTTCATCAAACTCTCATTTCTCTTCAGTGCAGATAACTCTTCTTGAAAATGGTCATGTTGGCATTTCTTTATCCACATGTTGTATGCCTCCTCTAGCGACTCCACATCTAATTGCAAATTTCCTGGTCTATCTTTTTTATCTAAACATATTACTTTTCGAAAATGTAAAATCCAAGCTGTTGAACGAATGAGCCTGTTCAATTTTGAAAATCTGCTTATGTCCGGTAAGTCTGCCTCTGATTGTGTCTGAGCATCCATTAGAAATGTGAATTGGTCTTCCTCTGGACACTCGGGTTCCTTCGGCCATAGTTCCCGTGGTTGTTTAAGAAATGATGGTCCGCTAAACCATTCTCCATCTGGTCGAAGATTTATGTTTTTTAATTCTTTGGTAGCCTGATCTGCGACATTTTTCTCGGTTGGAACCCAATGCCACTGTGAAACATCCGTATTTTCATGGATTTCTCCAATTCGGCATGACACAAACATAGGAAATCTCCTTGACTGAGATCTGATCTGTTTGAGCACCACCAAAGAATCTGTCCAATAATGTATCTCTCGAATTTTGTATTCCACTTCTTCACATACTGTCTTGGATAATCTGCATGCTAGTACGGCTCCTTGTAACTCCAACTTAGGAATGGTTTGTTGAGTCAGTGGCGCAACTTTACACTTAGCAGTGATAAAGCAGATGTGAGTTTCATCATTTTCCTCATTTTTTGTTCTGAAATAGGCAACAGAGGAATATGCTTTATCGCTTGCATCACAGAACACATGCAGGTCCACTTCTTTTACACAAGGAATGCTTGGAAAATAATACCTGTTCACAACTATGGGTGATAATTCTTGGAGTTCATGAAGCCAGTTTTGCCACGTTGGTAACAATTTTTCAGGTATCTCTGAATCCCAATCAACATTGCTTCTCCAGATGTTTTGCATCAATATCCTTGCCTTTATGATCAAAGGTGCCAAGAAACCAATAGGATCGAAAGTTGACATAATGATCCGCAAGACCTCACGTTTAGTTGGTGCTTTTGATCCTGAAGATATTTCATTTGGAATTTTGTGGAAGTTCAGCGAAAATATGAATTGATCTGTTTCTGGAGACCAAGACAACCCAAGAACTCTTTCGATTTTTTGTGAATCAATTTTTATGTCCTTTTCTGATTCAGCGTGAAGACATTTTGGGATCGCCTCTAGAACCGACCTGCAGTTACTGATCCTTGTCTGAAACGCCATAATACGGAAACCAAAGATGGAACGAAGTCTGGACCTTGCAGTAAAAAGTCGTTGAGACTATATCCAAAAGATTTTGCAGCAGCGTCGAAAACCAGTCTTATTTTACCAGGTTTGTGGATATTCCAAACAGCAAAATGTGGTAAAAACCAGCTTCTTGGATTTTCGGTGATTTCTTCTGCCTCTAATTTTCTTGCATAACCCTTGTTGATGTAGTCTTGGATCTTCTCTCGATATTGTTTCGCAAATTCACCATCTCGTTTCATTTTTCTTTCCATACAGCCAAGACGGTTCAATGCATTTACTTTGCTATCTGGTAGTGTGATATCAGCATTTCTCCAAAGGTGACCAATTTCCCATCGGTTACCAATTCTTTTAGCGGTATCATTCATGATTTTCAGTGCTTTACTGTCTTCTACTGAGTTGATTATCTTGTCATTCATTTTTACTCCAAAAGCTTCCAACTTGAAACTATCTTTTACCATAAGATGTAGTTCATCATCTTCAGTATGTCGACAACACAGGTTTGCATGCTTCATGTCATTTCCATCAGATGAATCGTTGAGTGCTCCATGAATAGTCCAACCTAATTTGGATTTGGACATTATAGGCTGGTTTATTCTTGGTTGGATAACCTGACGTGGTATAATCAATCCACAATTGTCTTGGCCAATGAGTATTTCAGGCTTAGCATTCTCGATACTCTTGAGAATTCTACGATCTAAATGAGGAAACTTTCGAGACAAGGTATCTACACTGATTTTCTGATTTGGTAAACTCAAGTTTCTAACAGTTCTTAAATTGTTCATATTATAAAAGGTTCGTTTATCGGTGTCACCAGAAATATTAACAGATACTTTTCTTGATTGATCTTCGAAATGCGTGATGTCATTCGTCCATTGGAAACAAAGTGGAACAACAGGTCCAGTAAGGTTCAATTTTACGGCTAAACTCTCGTCGATCATCGAGCATGTTGAGCCTTCATCAAATAGGGCAAAAGTCTTGGTTTCACCTGAGAATCCACGCAATATTACTGGTGCTATTCTCAATAGAGCTGTTTTATTCTCTTCATTAAGCTTCGCACAAAATTCACTTGTAGAAGCTGTCTTATCCTGTGATGTTAGATATGTCCTATTTGAATCATCTCTTGGGATATGTAGAAGACTACTATGTTTTCCTTTGCAACCATTCTGTCCACATCTTGATTTCAGACAGCATTTGTTTGCCATGTGTCCCATTTGGAGACATAGGAAACACAATTTCAAATTTAGAGCTGATTCTCTTCTTTCAGTCACAGATTTTTCCATGAAGTCCCCACATTCTTCTATTTTATGACTCGTATTCTTGCAAAATACACAACTTTTGGAAATTTCTGTCTTTTTGGAACCGGACTTCTTTGAAATCATAACTGTTTCTCTCCTAGAAATGTATTTCATTCTCTGGAATGGATTACTAGTAGAAGCCATAGAGTTTACCTCTTCTTCATACCAACTTGCAAAATCTTCAAGTGATGTTGGAATTCCCTGTATATCTTTCTGGTATTTATATTTTCCCCAGTTATATTTTTGTATAGGAGGAAGTTTCTCAACTATATTCACCAACAATTCCGGATTGAACAGATAGAGTGTAGAATTGACATTTTTCATCGTGACCACCATATTATTAACTGCGTTTGAGAAGAAAATGCAGGATTCTAATCTGTCTTCTCTTACTGAGCTAATTTTCTTGACTTTTTCCATAAGTGATAAAACAATCCATTCAGGTCTACCAAAATTCATTTCGAGCATCTTGATAATCCTAGGAATATTACTTGGAGATATCAAAAGGGCTTTGACAGTTTCCCTTGCTTTTCCTCTGAGGGCTCTATCAAGACGAATCAGATTATCCTGATCTGAGAGTTTGAACTGCTCGGTAGATCTTTTGAACTCACTAATAAAATTCGGCCAATCCGTGAGTTCTCCTGAGAAATGTGGAAGTTCTTTTGCTTTCTGTCTCAGCAATAGTTCATTGGTGCGTGCAGTACTTGCAATGCATTGTCTGGCAATATCTAAAATAATATCTCTTTCACCAACCCCAACAGGAGGATTATTTGATGAACGTTCACACTGGGCATAGCGCAAACTATTTGTTTCACAAATCTGTAGTGGAATTTTTGAGTTTTTATCCACCAGGCTACATTTTATGTTACCATCAGTACACTTTTTAGCATCCTCAACCCAATTCATCATGAAAAGTGGGTCTTGGTACAAATCTTGGGAGGACAATGATTCGATATCACCATCTGTTGTACTTTTCTCCATAATCTTCTTCTGAATCTCTATTTCTTTCAGAACATTTTCTCTTCTTTTCTCAATAGCTTTTAACTTTTCCTGTGCTTCCTCTTCATCAAGTTTCTTCTGCTGCTGGATGAGTTTAAGTTCTAGATTTAGTTTAGAAATACTGGACTTTTTCGAGATTTTTAAAAGAGATCTGTGATAGTGAACCTCTGGCCAGAGAGTGAGTTGAGTACCGAGTGGAACGAGTTTCACCAGCATAAGGTCATTCAGTAGTAAGGTAGTATTTGAAGGTATTTTGTGAACATCTTTGAATCTTTGAGTCTACTTATACTCAATCCAACAATTGGAGATAATAAGTATGAAGAATCAAAGGTTCATCGCCTGAGCAAATATTTTTTTAAATGAATCGTATGGCTTAACTTCCAAACGATAAGAATAAAGAAAAATTCAAGGAATAGATTGAATGATAATGACACTTAATACCTTCTAGGAGAAATTAATTTGAAAATAATTGAAAAAAGAAATGATATTCATAAAAACAGTAGATAATCATTTATAAAGGAATAATAAATCTTGCGTGATCGCAACACCATTATTGAGATTTTCATATGAGTTTTTCGGATTTCAAATAATATTGTGAGCATTTCCCCACAAATATTTCCAAGTTTTTCTATGAATATCGCTAATTATAATAGAAGGTTAACTAGTTGAATTAAAAATCGAAAATTACTTAAAAACTTTAAGGTTAAGGTATAGGGAAACCCAATGAAGATAGTTTTGATATTGATTTCTACGTTCAACAAGGTACAGAAATACTGGGTGTGCCATTTGAAATAAGAAAGTTTTTGACCATTATTTGTAGTTAATGTTCGAACATTAATTATGATCACTCAGTATATTCCAGAGTAAAATTTTTTCTTTTGCATAAGGGTAGCCAATATGTCTACACGAAAAAACATTGTCTGTCTCGTTGGCTTGAAGGGTTTATTCATTGATTGCAAATTAAAAATACTCCTTTTTTCGATTTTCCGTCATTTTCTGTACAATGGCTCTTTTAAGGCATAAAATGGTCTTTATAAACTCATCATTATTTGAGCTTGCCATTCAAATTTTGAATTCATATATAGGGTGTTCCATTTAAAAAAGTGTAACTATGGTCTAAATCTTTGTTATCGAACATCCTGTATATGTGAAAACAATTTTAAATTGTGCATCTGATTGTCCTTTACATTTCACGAAAAACATTTTTCAAAATGTCTTCATTCACTGCCTCAAAATGAGAACCGCGTCTGGGGTGGGCCACCTGTATATTCATTTCGAGATATCTGGTGTATATGAATGAAAATGTTACTATTGGTATAAAATGTCATCTATAATGTTAACAGGGCTTTAGAATTTTGAATGATTCACCTCATTGCATTCAGTCTCTTGTTCTTGAAAAAATTGAGCAAGTAGCTAAGCCGTTATTGTCGCAGAAGTTGTTATCAAGGTTAATATACTTTTATCGATTATTTCTATGATAATCATGATCTGGAGTTTAATTCCTTGACCTGTCCTAAACTTTTTCATCTCTGAAAGAATTGATGAATAGTATATTCTGTAACAAGGGCAGAATGAGAATCCGATACGAGTGAATCATTCCGAGGGCGAGCCTGAGGAATCACGAGTATCGGATTTTCATTCTAACCGAGTAACAGACTATACTTTCTCCACGACTGTTTCGAAGCTAGATAATTAATCTTTTAATACTAAGATGAATTATGACGTTTCTAAAACCGCAATAAATATGACAATCAGAGCGGCTGACACAGAGATTTATTCTCTATGTTTTCAAAAGTGTTACAGAATGAATATTCTCACACACACTGTGCGAGAATGAAATTCAGTCGAAATGCTTAAAAACAAGGATTATACTCAAGCTCGAATTGGTTATTGGTGGTAATCTATAAAGGACGAAAACCAAGGACCAAACTGAACAACAACCGTGTTCATAACTGGTTATTTACTTGAAATCGATAAAAGTGTTGTAGAATTAATATTACATATCAAGTGATGGAATACTGACATTCTATGGTCAAATTCGATGTTGGAAGGGCTGTATTCTGTGGCAGTCGTGGAGAAATATTATTATTATGTTTTTATTTTAAATACATATTGGCAAAATGAAATTTCAAAAATTGATATCACCGAAACCGTTGAACCGATTTTGCTCAATCACAAACATATTCATGGCGTTTGGACCTAACACTTCCATGAAAATCTTCATTGATACACCAGAGTTTTTGAGAAGATGAGTATTTTTCACAGTAGGTGGAACTAAATTGTTTTCAAAATATGAATGTTGAAGAAAACATAAATTAGCAACGTTTCTCCAAATATTGTATACAGGATGTTCCTATAGTGGAGGTACAAACCAAGAGGGGAGATTCCTTGCATTATTTCAAGAAAAAATGAGATACGGGGTAGGGTGCACATCATTCGTGGCCCCTCCAGATACCCAGATTCGAATGGTTAGCATATACGACAAAACTACAAGAGACCATAGTCCATAATGTTTAGTATAATGACAATGATTCTTTTTACTATTTTTTAAACTGATAGTGGCTCACCAAAACGAATAGATTTCTGGATTTTTATGACAATGTTGATTTTTTGAGAATTTCTTTCAAAATTTTTTCTGGAATTGGCAGCATCAGGTACGACAAAACTACAATGAATAATGAAATCTATTTTGAAAATATTTTTTTACAATTTTTAAAACTTACAATGATTCACCAAATATATCATATCATATCATCATATCATATCAAACAAAAGTTCTGAAGGCAATCAGACAGTTTTCCAGAAAAGATATCGCCCTGTAGTTTACAATCGAAATTGGCATAGACATGGTGTAAACTCTGAATTGTAAAATCTATGCCAAATCTCAGTTGGATATCTTGTGAAATGTATTATTTATGTACTATAAGGAAAAAATTCAAACTTCAACACCCTATATCTCCAAAATTTTTGCGGTCACAAGTTTATGGGACTTTTTTCTTGAAATTATGAACATCCTGTATAATCATAACAAACATGTGAAAACAACCGTACACGAATTAATCAAATTTTCTTAGATTTTTCTGAATCAGCTGTCACTACATGAACAAAAATATTTTTGGAAATTGTGAGCTTTTCCGCAATTATATTTCGGTTTGTATGAAGAAAAATAAAACGTATCAAGTTCTTCAAAATATTCAATTCAATGAGCTCATACCCAATGATTCAATTCCATTTATCATTTTTGATGAACTTATTATAGAAGTAAGTGGAAATATTTATAGTTATTATGCCATATCTCAGTCATTTCAAACGTTATCATTCTTCCAGTGTCTATACGAACGGCTGATAAATCAATCATCTAATTTGCCAGATGGCGAATCGAACTTGATTTTGATGTCATAATTTTATTTATTATCGATTCATATTACACCTCTTTATCTCAGTAACATTTTTCAGCGAAAAGTATTTCTGCACAACAGAGGAGCTATTGAATAACGATTTTATTGATCATTCGTAGTGAACGCAATTGAGTATTGATATCTGGCAATATTGTAACTTTGGGTTTTGCGCGCTTGTTCCTATAGCCCGGGAGCCAGTGATAGTTTTTGGTGACCAATTTTAACCCTGGCCATAATTTGTATATAGCTTAATTTGTATTTGTCTTATAGCATAGTGTTCGTCAGCTGGCGCACCAGTGGTGGGTTTGCCAACGGGAGCAACGAAAACACGTAAAAAAAATATTGAGTTTCAGTCATTTTAACCCTGCTGAAATTCACAGAAATGGTAGTTTATATAATTATTCGAATAAAAAAAATCGTCCGCTGGCTGTACGTTGGTGGAAAACCCGTCCGCTGGACATGAAAACTTGTTTTCCACCAACGTACAGCCAGCGGACCATTTTTTTGTTCGAATAATTATATAAACTACCAACTTTGCGAATTTTAGCAGGGTTAAAATGACTGAAACTCAATTTTTTTTTTACAAGTTTTCATGTCCAGCGGACGGGTTTTCCACCAACGTACAACCAGCGGACGACTTTTTTTATTCGAATAATTATATAAACTACCATCTCTGTAATTTTCAGCAGGGTTAAAATGACTGAAACTCAAAATTTTTTTTACAAGTTTCCATGTCCAGCGGACGGGTTTTCCACCAACGTACAGCCAGCGGACGATTTTTTTTATTCGAATAATTATACAAACTACCATCTCTGTGAATTTCAGCAGGGTTAAAATGACTAAAACGCAAAATTTTTTTTACAAGTTTTCATGTCCAGCGGACGGGTTTTCCACCAACGTACTGCCAGCGGACGATTTTTTTATTGGAATAATTATACAAACTACCATCTCTGTAAATTTCAGCAGGGTTAAAATGACTGAAACTCAAATTGTTTTCAAAAGTTTCCATGTTCAGCGGACGGGGTTTCCACCAACGTACAGCCAGCGGACGATTTTTTTTATTCGAATAATTATACAAACTACCATCACTGTAAATTTCAGCAGGGTTAAAATGACTGAAACTCAAATTTTTTTTTACAAGTTTTCATGTCCAGCGGACGGGTTTTCCACCAACGTACAACCAGCGGACGATTTTTTTTATTCAAATAATTATACAAACTACCATCTCTGTAAATTTCAGCAGGGTTAAAATGACTAAAACTCAAAATTTTTTTTACATGTTTTCGTTGCTCCCGTTGGCGAACCCACCACTGTTTAGCCAGCTGACCGTCACTTTGGCTAAGAAAACGACCAAATCAAGCTATATACAAATTATGGCCAGGGTTAAAATGACTGACTAAAAAATGTCACTGGCTCCCGGGCTACTAGGAACGAGAG
Organism: Adalia bipunctata; assembly: GCA_910592335.1. NCBI lineage: Eukaryota > Metazoa > Arthropoda > Insecta > Coleoptera > Coccinellidae > Adalia > Adalia bipunctata. The sequence continues at coordinate 32,968,653 of OU342948.1, forward strand.
CGTTAACATTTTGACCAAATGTTCGTAATTGGTCGAATTTTGAGCCTTACTTGAGAAATCACTGATGAAAAATGCTTGGTCAAAGTCAATTATGTTCGCCCGTCCGACCGTAATAAGATAACTTAGGGATGAGAAGAACTAGGGTCAGGTTATGTAACATCCAAATACGTCGGCTAGGTTCGTAAAAGGGCAAATCAGTTTTCGAAATTATTCATATTCCCAATATTTCAAAAACTACAGATCCGATCAAAATGAGATTTAGTATTTCATTCATTTTGAAAGATAATACTCCTGGCTACTTACACGCCTGTGACATGGGCAATCTAAATAGGTGAATATGACGAAAACGACTGACACTGACACCATTAATTCGCAAGCAACTATGTATTCGTGAAGGCACTAGATTGATTCTTCGATAACAGTATTGAGCTGTATAACGGTTTTTGATTGAATACAAAATTTCATGAAGAACGTATTCGAAAAAATTATTGAAACCGAATTCAATTTCCCCCAAACTAATCGCCCAATTCCGATAAAAACTTCCTTCCTATAAAATAAATACATATAAATGAAAGAATGTTTTTTCGCGCCATTAAAAGATCAGGAAATTGTATTCATTCGCAAGTCCAGCAACGCTGTATGGATTCAGTACCTGAATGGGTGACCACCCTGTTATTGCTCGATGTCGATAGATCGTTATGGCGTCTCCGATCGAAAAACAAGTTTCGGCTCATCGACAGACGCCCGCCCTTCGAAAAAGTATCATATTTCTGCAACTTTGTCGCCGGACAATGAGGCAATTCAGGCTGCAACATTGACGATATCGAATTTCAGCTCTCAATGGCCTGTCTGTTCTACGGTCTGTTTAATTTCCTTGATTCGTTCATTAATTATGCAATCAGACTTGGCGTTTTTTCCATCATTATATAATTTCATGTTTACAGTCTAGCTGTGATCGAGTGAAATGGACGTATCCATCATCGTGTTATTTAACACGTCGTTTCTTCAATGGGGTAATATGCACACTACCAAAGCTGTAATTTAGCTGTATGTGCTTATTACATCCTTCACGCGAAGGTACGGGTTGGCAGATACTTTACCATTAAAGTACCCATTGCATAAATTTTTATTGTTTATACTGCGAAGTATCATCATCATCTTTTGGGGTAAATGTATAGAAGAAAGAGTTATGATCAATTTAAATTCAGGTTCTGGTACTGCTGTAAGAAATGATGACATGGAGATATTTATGAAGGAGATCCACCTGCTCTGAAAAATATCATGGGGAAAATAGAAAAATTTCATTTGAAATTCGTCAATTTTATGTTTACTCTTCATTTACTCAACAACCAACCGCACCTGAGTTCCCGTCATTGGTCAATAGATGGCTCCAGAAGTAAGTGCTGGTTACAGTGACTGGTAATATAGTCACTGTAGTGCTGGTCGACTTGACATTACCAAAACGTCATGAACCAAGCTCAGACAATAGTTATAGTGAAAAGGGGTTACAGTTCACTGCCACCTTAAGGTCTATTGTGCCCCCTATCAGAGCTGTTATCATCGCGCCTTAGACAATTGTTAACAAACTGTCTCAACACATAAGTCATTTTGTTCTGGCGTCATATTATACTTCTGGTTGTATGAATATATCTGATTTTGTGCCAAATAATCGTCATTTGCCGGAAGTGTTGGAAATTTGCTATAATGTACTGCAGGCGGCGACAAATGAAAAGTACGAAACAGATTGTGAAAATTAAAAAGGTAGATATAAGTTTGTCCCCCTCTGCAATATCTTATAGCTTTCATGACATATTTATATTGAAGCATACCGGGTGATTTTGCCACATTCAAACAGCTGCTGGTGGTAAAGTATTGTAATTAATGAAAATGCTTATTTTCAGATCATTTCTGGCGAAACCGGAAGTGCTACAGAATTTATTTTCATCTAAAAAAAAACATTTTAGTTTTTAGTTTTCGTGCCTTGAATCGGATTATTTATCGCATGAGTGCTCCGTCTCTCAGACTCGCCCGGTACCTATACTATTAACTGCTCAGGAAAGAAGCAAAAAAAACAATACGTTGTGCACCTTTACATCACTCACACAGAATGTCATTGATTAAGCATAGGATTTGTTTTTTTTTCAGTTGAATTATTTTGCGGTGAGGTTTTTTATTTTTCCTTTGATAATTTGTTTATTTCAAATCAAAAAAGATGTTAAGCTCCAAGATACACCTTCATTGTGAATTATTTTCAAAACCATATCTTATTGTCCAGCATATCTAACTAAAATAATAATGAGTTCCGAATGTGCCGAGAACGAGTGTAGTTGCCAGTGGTGATATTCTTCTCGCATATTAGTCTTGTGACAATTTTTGATAATTCGACCCGCTAGTGAGTTCCATAATAAACAATGTAGATTCACAATACGAAAGACTTGTTGTCATAGATGCGTCCGCGTACAATTGACTAATATAACGTTTATAAGAACTCAAAACGAAATATAATTTTCAGTGCAAACAAACATTCCATTGATAAATCAGAACTAACCTGCGTCACGGTTTTTTTTGCCGTAGACGGTCCGGTGGCTGAATTGCGGAGTATGCTCCGCATCTGGTTACCCGGAGTGATAAAGAATTTTCAAAGATCATGAGTCAACTAAAGGTGGCCTTTGACTACAAGGGCAACCAGAACACTTCTTCCCAACACACAGAAAATGCATCAATGTCTTCTCTCACACAAGTTCCTACTCAACCGCTCTCATATGTTTCAGCAATGAAATCGCAACCCAAACCCACATATCCCAAAAAAGACCAGGCCATTCTCATTCATGCTTCAGACAACCTCAAACTGTTTGACTACGCGAAAGCCATTGGTACCATTATTGGTCCTAAAAATATTCATTCTATCTCAAGAATATCAAATAATAGAATATGTATATACTTGTCAAAATCCGAGTTGGTCGACTTACTCATTGATAACCATTCCACTATTCACATCGGGGAGATAGAAATATCCATCAGGCGCCTAGTCACTCCCACTAAGAGAGTCATAATTTCAAATGTTTGTCCATCTATACCAAATGAAGACATTGAAGTGGCTCTGAAGGATTCTGGATTACAGTTAGCATCACCCATTTCTTTTCTAAAGGCTGGACTACAAGAAGGTGAATACAGCCACATTTTGTCATTTAGAAGACAGGTCTATGTCATCCCTACAACCACAGATTTTGAATTACAAACCTCACTTGTAATTCCTCACGAAAACAACTCATACAGAATTTTCCTCTCTACCGACCGGATGGAATGTTTCTTATGTAAGCAACCGGGGCACATTGCTGGCAACTGCCCAAATGCTCAAGCAAGTGACTCCTCTGAGCCTTTAAACATACAAAAAAATCATACTATGGAAACAATTACTTCAGTTCATCACCAAACGACATCAGAATCCATCAACATTGAACAAAATACAGAATTACCCACAGAAGCACCGCTTAGGCTCAATGCATCATCACCTGTCCCAGGACAGAAGAGGGCGATTTCGCCCTCCTTAGATTCCATTGACGTTGATCAGACAGAGGGAACTAATCCAGACTCATCTGCTTCCATGCTTCCACCTTCAATGCACAAACCACCAAGACCGGACAAAAAAAAGGCAAAAGTATGCAAATCTCCAAATTCAGGTATTTCAGAGGCATCTAAGCTAATAATTAAGGAGGCTTATGGTACTGACCCCACAATACGCACACTTCCTGTTGAAAGTTTTCTCGCCTTTTTAGAAAACACTTTCGGTCACAATAATCCACTCTCTGAAGCGAAAAAATTCACCAGTGACATAAAGTCTCTGCTACGAGACATGCATACTATTTATCCATCACTAAATGAAAGATCTCTAAAAAATCGCTTTACAAGAATAAGCAAAAAAATCAAAGAACAACTTCCCGACTTAGAAGACCTTGATAGTATCAGATCAGAACACTCCAACGGCACTGATGACTACATATCAGATAGTTCCCAATCATCCCATAATAACAATTAATCTCATCTTCAATCTGCTACAATGGAACTGTAATGGGTTCTACCCAAGATTAGAACATATTCAGCATTTACTTACGGAAAAACAACTTGACATTCTATGCCTCCAAGAAACTAACTTCACAGAATCACAGCATCGCCAACTTAAACACTACGAAGGATATCACTACATAAGATCCACTGGTTGCAGAGCTAGCGGAGGCTCTTCGATTTTCGTATCTAATGAACTCTTTTCTGATCCCCTTGATTTGACTTCTACTTTCGAAGTCACAGCTGTTTCAGTTTGGTGTCCTGGGAAAACCACAATATGCAGTATTTATATACCACCAAATCAAAATTTTTCCGAAAGAGAACTATCACATCTAATAAATCAACTGCCAGCTCCTTTCCTCCTGGTCGGAGATTTCAATGCACATAACATACTATGGGGTTCAGAACAGACCTCTCATAAAGGGAAAATCATTGAAAACATCATAAGCACTTCGCATATTTGCTTACTGAATAGTGGAGAAAGTACCCACCTAAATATCTCTAACGGCAATTTCTCTTCCATAGACTTAAGTTTTAGCGACCCCTCCTTATTTTGCAAGTTATCATGGAGTCCCCTAGAATGTTTATATGATAGTGACCATTTCCCCATACTGATCTCCAACGATAACGATAATACTGGCATAATTCATCCCATCAAAAAATGGAAACTTGCAAATGCAGATTGGAGCACATTCGAGAAAGAAATCGATGATCGTATGGTCAACCTTCATCTTTCAAACGATGCAGATCAAAATATTTCCATTTTCACCGACATAATTATTTCTGCTGCTTCCACTAACATAGGAGAATTCTCAACCTCATCCCAAAGAAGATCAGTTCCCTGGTGGAACGATTCCTGTAAAGAAGCCCTCAGAGCTTCCAAGACTGCTCTCAACAAATATCGCCGAACACGTCACCAGGTCGACCTAATCAACTTCAAGAGAATGAGAGCTAAATCCAGGAGAACTATAAAACAGAGTAAGAGGGATTCCTGGAGAGATTATGTTTCATCACTCACCGTCAATACCTCATCTAGTCAAGTCTGGAAGAAAATCGGACAAATGAATGGAAACAAGACTTACTCGAACATAGCTGCTGTCCACTATAATAGCCAAGTAATCGTTGACAATGAAGAAATAGTAAACCTCCTAGCCAAACACTTTAGCGACGAGACAAACGCCCATATCGATAGTCAGCAAAATTCAAATATCAGTGACGAAAACGTCATCTGCAATCCTGCCCAAATTGACCTTGATGCAGTGAATGCCATATTCTCTTTTTCTGAATTAAAGGAAGCCCTCCGTTCCTGCAGGAAATCAGCAGCAGGTCCTGATAATGTACCTAACATATTCCTCCAAAACCTTCCTGATTCTGCTCTCAGAAAGCTCCTGCAAATCTACAATACACTTTGGACTACGAACACTTTCCCGCAAATTTGGCATGAATCCGTAATATTCCCAATTAAGAAAAGAGATAATTCCTCAACACTGAACTCATTCAGGCCGATATCCTTAACATGCAATATGTGCAAACTGTTTGAAAAAATGCTAAATAAAAGACTCTTATGGTATTTGGAAAAATATGAAATACTAACAAATGCTCAATCAGGATTCAGACCTGGCCGCAACACCACTGATAATCTGGTAATGCTCCATGACCATATCACTGAAGCCTTCTCAAACAACCAAGAGGTACTAGCTGCCATTTTCGACATCCAAAGTGCTTTCGATTCACTTCCTTCTTCAGTTATTCTAAAACAACTCAAACGATGCAATCTAACAGGCAATATATTCTCATTCATCGAAAACTTTTTACAAATCAGAAACTTCAGAGTGATTGCCAACGGAGTGTTTTCATCTCGCTGCACAAAGACTAAGGGAGTGCCACAGGGATCAGTTCTGAGTCCAACACTATTCATCCTAGGAATTAATGACATAGCCATGTCGATTCAGCCACCAATCAAACATGCCCTTTATGCAGATGACTTATTCATCTTCTGCCATGGCAAGAACTGCGAAACGACATCGTCTCTACTCCAAGCTGCTGTAGACCAGATTTCCAGCTGGTGCTCACTGAATAGTCTCAGAATTTCCTCCAAAAAATCGAAAATAATTAAATTCAGTAGACGAACTTTTAGCCCTTATACGCCGAAAATCTATTTGAACGCTAATTGCCTGCCTATTGTGAACGAACACAAAATACTGGGAGTCACCTTCGACAAGTGTCTTAGTTTCAGACAACACATTAATACTGTGAAAACTATCACCATGAAGAAACTGAACCTACTTAAGATACTTTCTCACTTCCATTGGGGAGCAGACGAAGAGATTCTCATTCGGATATACAGGGCCCTGATCCGCTCAAGACTAGACTATGGTAGCATCGTTTATATGTCAGCATCCAAGTCATCACTGAAAAAACTCAACACCACTCAAAATTCGGCACTACGTCTATGTCTGGGAGCTTTTCGCACCACTCCAGTGAACTCCCTCCATATAGAAGCAAGTGAGCCCCCACTCTGGCTCAGAAGACGTCAGCTACTTTTAGGTTATGCCTCAAGAGTATCAAGCAATCCATCAAATCCGGTGTACCCACTTCTTTTCCCTGAGAGAGGCGATTCCTGCATGTCCAAGACCCTTAAACCTTTATGTCAGCAGATTAAAAATATTCTTCCCGACTTTGACTTCAAGGCAACTAACCCAACACATATGTCTACTTTTCCTCCTTGGCATAAAAGGTTACCACTCTTTAACCTATCGCTCACAAGATACAACAAAACAGATACCCCAAGAAATCTCATTCACCAAACTTTTCTCGAAGCAATTCACTCCAGCAACTTCGAAAAAATTCTCTACACGGATTCCTCCAAAAGTATCCACAGTGTGGGCTGTGCCGTCACTTGCGAATCTCATACAATTACTTCCCACCGTCTTCCACCTTCAAGTAGTGTTTACACGGGAGAGTTATTCGCCATTCTTCAGGCAATTATATCGATAACTACCGAAAAACAAATAGCCATTGTTACCGACTCCCTTTCATCTATACAATCCATCCACAACATCTATACCAAACACCCTCTGGTTCATGCCATCCACGAAAATTGCCACCACCACATAGGAAAAGGTACCGAACTGACCCTCATATGGGTCCCATCCCATATAGGAATCACGGGAAATGAGACCGCCGACCAAGCGGCAAAAGAAGCATCGCTGTCAGACATCCCGTTTGAGAAAATACAAGTTGCTCAGGATCTACGGCCACTCTTCAAGAAGTCAACTTTGGATACTTGGCAACAGCACTGGAATTCAGTCGATTCAAAGCTGAAAGAGGTACAATCCACGCTATTGCGACCCTTAATGCCTTCGTCATCTAGGAGAGACAGGGTAGTTCTACGAAGAATCAGAATTGGTCACACGGCCCTCACCCACAAATATCTCCTCAACTCTGAAACTCAACCCATGTGCCCTGATTGCGACGTTCAACTGTCCATAAAACATATCCTTATCGACTGCAAGCGCTACAGGGAGGATCGACAGAACTACCGCCTCCAGAACAGTTTAATGGAAATGTTGAGTAGCACCGACCAACTCCGTAATCTTCTTGGCTTTCTTATACGCACAAATTTATATAGTCAAATATAACTTATTGATCTTATAAATAATGTACCTTGTGTCAATGGCCAAGTTGTCGAGACACATTAATTTTAAATAAATAAATAAATAAATAAAATAATAAAAAGGACCAAGAAAATGAGATCTGGTGTTGATCGCTACACATAACAATTCATATGTTTTATATCAATCAACAGCCTTTGTTTTGAAGGTTCTCGGTTAACATCAAGGAAAAATAATTTGGACAAGGTCTCGCTAAAGATTGGACCATACACAACTCATTTCCGATATTTGAATTATTGATTTGACTATTTCCCTCGTCTTAATTTCCACCAATCAGAAACGCGCAATTTTGAATCACAAATGGTTTCTAGATGGAAAAATTGTTTGGCAGCAGCTGTCAGCAGTTTTTTCGGGTTTACCCGCGGCAAAACTTGACAGTTGTTGTCAACGAAAATTAATAATACATACATAGATGCATCCAGAATAATCTGTTACTCAAGAAATAGTCTTGTCAAATACCATTCGTGCATCTAATTTTTCCTGTGAAAAAAATCGAAAAAACACAGTGCGAAGTAATATTTTTTTAACAAAAAGCATTCGTGCAGGTGCACTCATGCTTCTTGTTAAAATATTACTTAGCAACGTTTTTTTTCGGAAAAATTGGATGCACTTATGATATTACTTATGACAATATACATACATATTTTATATTAAAATATTTTTATCCAGAAGAGAACTGGAGAAAAAATTATTTAAGGGGGGCTCACCTTCTCATGCCTCCTCTGACGAGCCGCCACTGAGATATATCATGTACAACATGAAAAGAAAATTGGCGGATTTTCATTTTCTTTGAAGACAGGTTTCTCAATTTCGGATTACCCTAGAGGTGACCATAGACATCAAAGATAACCGGCAATTATGAAACCGGCCCTGATCAGAAATATGAATCAATACAATCAACTAGTACAACACATCGAAATTGTGTCAATCGAAAAGATATTCTATGTGAACCTTTCATTGATACCCATTAACCTATTTTCCTTCTAAATTATCTATAGAAATAGTTTTAGTTCCGCTTATCCTATTACTTTTCGAATGAATTGTCATAGTCACATACCTATCGCTATTGGACGAAGGAAATATTCTTCTACCTACAGAAACCGTCTGGTATCTTGTCTTGTCCTCTAATCTTATTTGTCTTGTGTTAGAAAGTAGGTTGTAATCCAGCTTCCATTACCATACTCGGGTCACTTCAGTGTGGTCCTATCCTTACATTCTTATAAGGAAACTGTCTGGACGATTTTCAATGAATAAAAATTCATTTGAATAATTCAAAATAAATATGATTCATGGGATAAATATGTGGATTCAATTATTGGTTGTAATTTACAAGATAATTGATATATTACAATGTTTCCTTCGGAAGTTTGTGATCAACGGATGAAAAACCATAATATTGGCAAATATCGAAATGAGCAAGTTTCAAACTGAGAACGTGAAACTAACCGTATTCGAGATCAGTGAAATTTTAATAAAATCCAAAAACATCCTGTTATTATACAGCCTGACAGAAGGATTTCATGGTTTAAAATTTAATCGAAAATGCTCTCCTGAACGTATGACACACTTCTTCAACAATTGTGAAAACGCGCTTCTTATCTCTGGTACATTTACCAAAACTAACCCTTCATTTTCCACGTGATGAACTATCATATTCACAAGTTCTCGCCTTCGGAATCCTCAAAATACCTCGAATATTAATGCTATTCGATACATAAAAAAGTCTCATTTGGTGCCTCATGAAGAACATCTTCTCTAGCCAGAACTTCCGACTTTTTTGGCTGATATCCTTTCGTACCTTGCTTCAAATATTCGACCAAGTTATGGTATACAGCGATGTGTATATTCTTGCTCACCCTTAAAGTCTTCTTCATCATTGGGACCATAAAGAAGTCGGTAAAGCATCCGAGCAGCACAGTTTCGTTAATACATTCCACACAGTTTTCGATGATCCACTTCACAAAATGTTGGTACTCTTTGTCTTGGATGTTTCCAGAATTCTTCGGCAATAAGTTTTCTATTGCCTTTTTCGGGAATTTTACAATTATCTTGAAGTTCGTATGGCGACTATGGCGTTTCCATAGCAACTACAGCTAGATTCATGGAAGATTAATATGTTGAATGAATTATACTCCATTCACAATTATAAAGTCACAACTCTGGCCTTGAAAATTTGACACATTTCACTCTGTATCGAAGTTATGACGTTTTTCAAAATATTTTTATGTTCCAAGTCAACATTATGTTGCCCTTTCTACATTCTTAGCGTATTTCTCAGAATGTATATTTCATTTTGGAGAACATAACAGAAAATTGTGAACAATATTCTACATATAAAGGAGTTTTTGGATTTATGATTGTAAAGATTTATCGATGTGCTTCGTTTTCATCATGATATTGTATGTGATACTTATGATTGTGAGGGTGCATAACATTTCTATTTCTAATATTTCTTTATTTCAAATGAATAACAGTTTTTTTCATTCATCACAAAGGAAATAAACATAATAACTAAATTAAAGAATTTGTTTACAGAGAAACTAATAATTTCAATGCAATAGTAACTGAGTTTTGGTAATAAATTAATAAGCAAGAATGTCAATTCCTGAAAGCTTTATAGATATACATTTCATTCATTTGATCTTATGAACAAGGAGTAAAGTATTCTGACTGTATAGTAATTTATTAGTTTAAAAAATATTCATACATTACTACCACAGTAGGTTTGTACAAATAAAATGGAATAGGTCAAACATATGCTTCACATTTATCATTCACCTGTTCTAAAATAAGACACATACTTCTGGAATATGGAAAAAACCGATGTATTCTGGTTCAATATAGCCTATTTCTACTTTCGGCAAAGGATTGATAGGAATGAAAGCTCCAGTGACACATTTCAATTAATCGGAATCTGAATTTACCTACCGTTAAATGCAATAGGCATATTTCTCCTTTTTTTTTAGCTTTTTCGACGTGTTTTTTTTGGAAACGTAAAAACGATCAACAATAATCATTTAGAGACCGATGATGGCCACCCAGAACCCGTTTTCTTACGAAAATCGTGCAATTTCATTCTGCAAGTTCTTTCCTCATAATTCCTCGAAAATCCTACCTGAACCATATTTTCCAATCGCTTTCGTTAGAAGATCGTATAAGGAAGCCTTTTTTGTCCATTTACACATTCCAAATGAATTTTGAGCACCAAAAACGATACCGAAACTAACCAAACTTCTGGGGGCCGGAATTTCGTTTGAAATCTTTCCAAACGGCCAGATACCTAAAAAAAAACTTCGTTTTCAAGTGTAAAAAGGTCGATTAGTACTTACTTTCGCTTTGTTCATGCTTATAAATCGATTTTTGGTCCAATTCAAATTTGCCGTTCGTACTCACGTCAAAAGTCGTGAAAGGAAAAAATGACACTTGCACGAAATTTCATCGACGGGAAACTTCTTCTGGACGACGAAGAACGGAAAAATAGGCGGTTTCCTATCGATATTTCGCCCCAAAATCGCCGATCGATTCGAACGAACAATATGTGGAATATCTTTGATACTTTTACTTTGATGTAAACAAAGAAACTGGCAACGCCGGTTTGTCATTAACGATATTTTCTGTACGCGCACAGAGTTTTCATCAGGTGCACCAACTCCTGAAAACGAAACCATGACCTCCTATGTGATTAAATAAAACTGAATGGAGTATATGATTAAATTGGATTCAATTTAGGAATTCGTTGATTAAGTTTAAAACTGGTATGGCATAGAAGTCTGTATGCACCACGAGCACAAAGGGATGTTGATGCTCTCGGGCGACTTGAATTCCTCAGGGCCAGAGACCAGATGGTATGTGGGTTTTTCTGGGTAGGATATTATGATTTTGACAATCGAAGCTATATGTATTTTTTAGAAAATCGAATTTTGACTCAAGAGGAGAAAATGGAATTTTACAATGCAGTTAGAGTTTACTCTGATCAACATTTTGTATTCAAATACATCATATACCTACAATGTCACTCCTACTACCAAAACTCGCCAGCTTACTTGCCTGGATTGTTTTCGAATGCTCGTTATTTGATTTCTATGAAAAATAGCAGTCTGTTGTCTATTTGTTATGGACACTTCGTGTGGCTTACACAATGAAAATGAGATATCTGTATATAGCTATTGTATTTCGCATTATCCGGGAACTCAGATCCGCAAAAATTGCGCTAAACTCCATTTCTTAGAACAGATATACATATAATAGAAACCGGAGGAGGTCGAGGATAAGAGCGTCATGTTTTATTTCAAGACACTAATTTCTACGTTTTGATATAATCTCACATGATAATGAATAATGCAGTGTTTGTAAGATGGGCTTTATATGCGCCCTATGGGCACTAGCGTCAGGAATTATTGTTCATACACATATACTCAGACAGGTTAGCGTAGATAATGGTTCTCGATGTTCATTATATAAATTCTCTTAAAATTCTTTCTTCCTGCGATTACGTCGGACAATTGTATAAATCTCCTTGACAGTATTATTTGTCTTAATTAAGTTTGCATCGCGATCTTGAAGGATAATTTTAAATCGTTCCACGGAGTCTATTTACGGCTATATCATTATCTAAGTCAATCATAAAATTTGTTCGTCATATTGACCTTGATACGTTGTTGATTCGGTTTAAGCAAACATGAGGATTTTCCCCTATATTTGTAATAATTCTAGCTTTGTGAGATCATAATCATCGAGGTGTTATGCACATTATCAGGGACACATTTTTCTGAAATAATTTCAACCCCAGAAATACCTCAAGGTCAATTTGTGGACAATGTAATGGTCTTGGAATATTTTTCAGGCTTTTGGAAAAGATGATATTCATATCCTGTCACACTTTCACAAATCCTTTCGTATGTGTGGTAAAATTTTTAATTGGATATCTGGAAATCGATTAAACTTAGGATGTCAACTCCGTCCACAATTTCTAGACGAATGGAAATGCGCAATAATACAGGGTGGCCAAGAGATTGACGTCAAAAAGAAAAGAACAGGTCCCTCGTGTCATGGGCTATTCGAATCACCCCAATGTATGTTATGCGATTTTTCACGGTTTTCGAGTTATGAATTTTTTTATGAATTTGAGAGTTTTCGACTTGACCATCTTAAAAAAGATATTAATAAAAAAAGTACAAGACTTCTCTGTGAAATTCTTTTGTAACTTAATCTCCATGAATTTTACTTTTATACGTAAAATAACCAGATTCGTAACTTTGATAAAAATTATGGAAATGTTGGTCTCAAGTGAAAAAGTTACGTGAATTGTATTATGATCTGAATTTTCGAATCAAAATTAAGAATGTAAAAAGGCTAATTCACGGTTACTTAGTATGCTTAAAAACTGCGCTCAAAAGTCAGCTGTTAGAATCATTGACAAAAAATGGTACTTAACACTCTACTTTTGCTAGAATTAGCCTTCAAAGTCATCGAGGTGGAAAAATCAAAGAACTAGACATTTACTACAAAATTATTTTTTGCCATTTCAGGATTTTTCTGATCAAGTTATGATATAAAATGCTGAAAATTAATGAAAATTAGCTTCAGATGTTGGTCAAGAAAAGTTCTAGATAAAAAAAGAAAAATGTATGGCAATAAATCACACATCATAATGTGTAGATGAAAAGAAATTTATTTATAAAATGACTTTGAAGGCTAATTCTAGCAAAAGAAGAGTGTTGAGTACCACTTTTTATCAATGATTCTAAAAGCTGACTGTTGGGCGCAGTTTTAAAGCATACTAAGAAATCGTGAATTAGCCTTTTTACATTTTTAATTTTGATTCGAAAATTAAGATCATAATCCAATTCACGTAACTTTTTCACTTGAGACCAACATTTCCATAATTTTCATCAAAGTTACGAATCTGGTTATTTTATGTATAAAAGTACAATTCATGGAGATTAAGTTACAAAAGAATTTCACAGAGAAGTCTTGTCCCTTTTTTATATCTTTTTAAAGATGGTCAAGTCGAAAATTCTCAAAGTTCATAAAAAATTTCATAACTCGAAAACCGTGAAAAATCGCATGACATACATGGAGGTGATTCGAATAGCCCATGACACGGGGGACCTGTTTTTTTCTTTTTGACGTCAATCTCCTGGCCACCCAGTATACAGGTCTTCCATTGAAGAAAAATCGGTTTCGAATAAGTTTCATCCATTTTTTATTGATGAAAAATGAAGTTCAAATGGGCAATTCAATCAAATGGTATTTCTGATATCCACTTCAGAATATCATTCTCGGTTTTCATATCCAAATTCCCCAGACATCGCGTGTCCATTGCGAAATTCGACGGCTTCACAATCAATGGACTTAACTGCTTCAACAACACTGTCGGAATTCTTGCATTTTCAATGAGTCACCTCATTTCATTCATATTTAAATCTCAGTTCATACGATTTGTATACATATTATTATTTTGTTGAAATGTTTGTGGGAGGATCCACGGAACAATTTAGAAATTTCGTAGGTGTCTCATTTCCGGTTGGAGACGCACAATCGTTGCATTGTCCACTTCCCGATTTGACGACTAGGGATGGCTAATTCAAGGAATATATCGTTTGTAATGTGTAAAACTTATCTCAGACGTGGCATTCCACTAGGATAGGGCTTTTGAGAAATTATCGATCCATTTATCGATATTTTTTCGAAAAATCCATATACCAGTACTTTTTTAAAAAATTATGGTTATTCTTTCTTTTGCCTATACAGGGTGTCCCTAAATTGAACGTACAAACAAAAAGGGGAGATTCCTCAAGTAAGATTAAAAAAAAAGTCCCATAAACATGGGGTCGCAAACGTTTCGTTTTCGAGATACAGATCTACAAATTTTGGTCACGATTTTTAGTAAGGAGTCGTTACACCAGGTATTTCTATGCATCTATGATATCACTTCGAGGTTAAATACATCAATGTCATTACTGACTCATCACAGAAAGATGAAATTGGGAACGTAGGCTGGAACCTAGGAGCATAGAATAAATGGAGGGAAGGCTTCATACGCCCGACAGATCATTTTGAACTTCCAATTTCGGCGGAGGTTAGAGTTTCGTGTGGCGCCCGATAGATAACGCTGTGATCGCTACAGTTGCAAAGAATATTATGTGGTTATCATTTTTATTGATACATTTTTACGACCAACACCAAAGTGATTGAATAATAAATCTTTTTGTTGTTGACTGAAAGGACTAAAGGAGGTCGAAACAAATTGTATTGAATTCGAATATTGTTTGAAGTTACTATAATTTATACGAATTGAATCGGCTTCGATAAAAAAAAACATTTCTGCGGCTTCAACTATCTAATTTACCTGTTGGTTTTGTTCATTTCAACGTTTGTTGCTAAGTATAATATTTTTAATTGATATAGTGTGATTTATTATGCTATGTACCTACTATATAATTATTGAATGAAAAAACAAGGTAAACAGTTTGAATTTTTATTGACAAGTATCAAAACATATTGAACAATTTTATTATTACCTATTTTAGCCAAAAAGGCCTCGGTGGGATCATGACGCATTCAAAATTTCTGAAGAAAGAATAATCACGCCTTCGGATTGACTTGAAATGACGTCCGGTTCTTCCATATGAAGAAATCGAAACAAATTCTTACTACATTAAAATTCGACAATTCCATCTCCGTTTTTTTCAGCTTCTAGAAGAAGACCTGTACGTTACTTAAATAAAAGAATTTTTTTAAGTCTCACCCTTCAAAATAACACCAAATATTAATCATAACAATATTGTTGACATATCACCGCATTCTAATCAATTATTTATGCGCAATTATATGGAAATTCTATGATCGGAAATAAATTTGTCATAAGTAATATCATAAGTGCATCCAATTTTTCCGAAAAAAATCGAAAAAACACGTTGCTAAGTAATATTTTAACAAGAAGCATGAGTGCAGGTGGCAACAAAAATCCGAGTCGAAGACGAGGATTTTTGCACCTGCACGAATGCTTTTTGTTAAAAAAATATTACTTCGCACTGTGTTTTTTCGATTTTTTTCACAGGAAAAATTAGATGCACGAATGGTATTTGACAAGACTATTTCTTGAGTAACAGATTATTCTGGATGCATCTATGTATGTATTATTAATTTTCGTTGACAACAACTGTCAAGTTTTGCCGCGGGTAAACCCGAAAAAACTGCTGACAGCTGCTGCCATACAGTTTTTCCATCTAGAAACCATTTGTGATTCGAAATTGTGCGTTTCTGATTGGTGGAAATTAAGACGAGGGAAATAGTCATAAGTAATATCATAAGTGCATCCAATTTTTCCAAAAAAAATCGAAAAAACACGTTGCTAAGTAATATTTTAACAAGAAGCATGAGTGCAGGTGGCAACAAAAATCCGAGTCGAAGACGAGGATTTTTGCATCTGCACGAATGCTTTTTGTTAAAAAAATATTACTTCGCACTGTGTTTTTTCGATTTTTTTCACAGGAAAAATTAGATGCACGAATGGTATTTGACAAGACTATTTCTTGAGTAACAGATTATTCTGGATGCATCTATGTATGTATTATTAATTTTCGTTGACAACAACTGTCAAGTTTTGCCGCGGGTAAACCCGAAAAAACTGCTGACAGCTGCTGCCAAACAATTTTTCCATCTAGAAACCATTTGTGATTCAAAATTGCGCGTTTCTGATTGGTGGAAATTAAGACGAGGGAAATAGTCAAAACGAATTTCATTTTGAATATGTATCGTTATAGCCATGCTGGAGCCACGAACGACGTTGGCGCCATCTCATAACCTTGCGGCGAACTGACAAGTGCGGACGTTTTTGGCAGTTCATTTTTGTAGCGGAGCCTTCCCTCCATTCATTCTATGCTTCTAGCTGGAACTATCACACAAACAATGAGAAAACTATAACTTTCACCCGCAACCCTTATAATGGGGTTGTGGGTATGTATATATTATTTCTTATAGATCGATATTTACCTTTCTACTAATGTAGGCCAAAATAAGCCCATGAACAACGGGAAGATCAAGAAATCGGATACTTACACCCTCTAGCTCATCATTTTGTGGGATGGAGTGTTGTGAATAAAATTATTTATAGATAGGCACTTCCAAATATGCTGCAGTCGGTATGCAGGCTAGTATTAGCTGAGAAACAACGGAGAATTGAAAAATTTCTATTTTTCAACTACCAACCCTATGATGGTGGATGGTTCAGGTCTATATATGAATTTTATGATCAGTGGATAGTTCCAAAAATCATAAAGAAGTGAAGTTTGACATGAAAGCAATTGGGTGTAGGTCCTATTCATTTATTAAATGCATCACTCAAAGAAGAAGACAACAACGATGATAAGATTATTTCACAGGCAGAATAACTCATTGGATAGAATTCCGATGGCTCAACCTTTCTTGTACTCAGTCTTCATCCTCATTACAGGAGCTATGGATGGGTTAACCTTGCATTGTCTTCCAATTCAGAAAATTTTCCAAAGTTCAAAGTTGGGCTTTGAAAGAAGATTACATGGTGAGGTGCAAGAAAAAGATACAGCCAAAAAAAATTTCAAAAAAAAAAGGAAATCGTACAAATCGAAATAGAATTCCATCAAGAACATTCCATGTAGAGAGGTTGCCAAGTATGATGAGCTTCACTATTTTCAGATCTCTCGTAAACCCACAATGCCTATTTCTGCAGGCCCTAACTCAACAAAAGCTCCATTTTAGTAGAAGAGTTTGGCTTGGCCGTTTAGTTTAGTTGATTGAATTCCACAGAACTTGAGCAAAGTATAACATTAAATCCCAAATGTCATCATTCATCTTCAGTATATTCGTATCCTTTACTACTACATACCTATCAAAATCCCAAATACTTAATTTCTTACGTTGAGAATGTCTGCGCGACGCCGCGACAGCGGTGAAGTAGCCAAGTTATACTTTTCGACCAAAATGTAGGTTTTGTTGAGCGTTTGTAAACTTCGACCTTGTTGGGTTGAAGGCTTGTCCCTACATGAAATCTGATAAATTTTCACCAGTGTGTGTTGTTATTGGTGTCTTTTCTCTTCGTGAACTGAGAATGTCAAAATTTTATTAAGATTGTCGAGATTGGAGGTTATACTGTTACGTTCTCAGCTCAATTGAATTTTCTGAAGTCCATAGCTATTTTATTTCCACATTTGCAACATCTGTGATACAAGAAACATTTTAAGAAGTAGTTATGTCTACGGCACTGCTTATTCGAAGTGGACTATCGTAGCCAAAATTGAGAGAAATACTGAATAAGACCAAACCGAAATGGTTCGAAATTTGAGTAAGTCAGTCTCTACATTTAATCGCGAAAAAGTTATTTGCATATTTCACGATGCACATAGCACGTGCTGATATGATTCACGTGAAAAATTCCTTTCAGAACAATAAAAGCTTGAGATTTATCGTGCACGACGTGCTGTAAATCGCCCGCTTCAAGCATGAAGGTGAAATTTAATTCTCATTCTTTAAAAATATCAGAGTCGCGCCAAGTGTTTAAAATTCTCCAATCAACACCCAACAAACCTATCAAGAATCAACACCAATTCTATGTGTTTTCTAATCAAGACGCGGCGTGTTCCATTTTCTAAGGAAATAAAAATTCAACAAACGCCACGGCTTGAAAGAAATATTTACAATATGTCACTACCGTGCGATTTCGATGTTTACACGGATTCCTCGGTTTAGTTCTCGAGGAATTCGATTTAAACATTCCGAAGGCATAGATGTAGTTTTTAGGTATTCGACAAATATCACGTAAAACTTGATCCAAATCTAATTCATGAGCATAAATTCCTTGAATTTATGCGTTGTGAATAAGAAACCGTGTGTCGTACATGCAGCATACGAAGTAGATGTGTTGACGTCTTCATTCTTCATTACGGGAAAGGCGTTTAGAGTCTGAAAGATAAACACATTAACCAACATTTTAAATCACATTACACGAAGATATGCAAAATAAAATAGTAATTTACATAACAAGTCCGGAAAATAGGTTTTTTTTTGGACGAAAAGACAAGATTCTAGGACGAGCCGGAGGCGAGTCCTGGAAGTCAGTGAGTCCAAAAAAACTATTTTCGGGCGTGTTTCGTACAATATTTTTTCGGCAAACGTGTAGAATAACAAATCAATGAGACGACACATTTCTTTATTATACATTTTGAATTTTATTTGAATTAAATCAAACAGAACTGTCATCCGTTATTTTGTTGCTATTGTGATGATCATAGCAATGATTACAACGATGTGAGTTTTTCCGGCCTAGTACTTTCCGGACTAGGCCGGGAAATGCTACTTTTTCAAAGAAAAAGCGTCCGGGAAGTGGGTATATACCGGACGGTTGCCAAAAAAAGTTTTAATTCAGTTTTTTGCTCTTCCTGAAAACTTAGTAGAAATGGATTTAGCAGGTTAACGAATTAGGCCGACGATATGTTATCTTTGAATCGAATGCATAGAGTTTCAAACTTGTGCAAAAAGAGGTAACTTTTTGCACGATCCTAAAAATAAAATTTCAAAAGCATTTTCAGGAATCGAATTCTCTTCTATGTCTTCTATCGACTAAAATTGGTTGTCTCGTATAGTAGTAATTGGAGGTATTTGTTAAATTAACGATCATTTAAAACATTTACAAATTGATCGAAATATGTTACTTTTATTCAATTATCTGTTGCCATTTCAAAGGAGATTTCTTTCTAATCTTCCTATGAGATCAACTATATCTTACTGATTTTTCTGGCGAAACTACTGTGCGCGTCAAAATAATGGAACAAATTCATTTTTTCAGAAGAGAAATATTTGGCAACAAAACCCTGAAACAGGTCAATTTTTGTTCCACTTTTACCAAATTTTTATGCATTTTTGAAGGAGTTTTGTTGCACCTTGTGCTATACCCATCAACCCTCTAAATTTTTTGAATAGGGAGAGTGGGTCATTTGGTACTCTGGTCTCTGTATCTTCTTTACCGTCGTACAGAAATTTTCAAGAAAAATTTTTTTTTTAAATTAGTTAGTCCAGAGAGGTTTTCAGTATGTGTACATTGTCATGGCTCATTTACTTCGAGACGATGGTACCTGATGAAATTTGTCACCGAATGAAAGTCGACCATTACAGTTTTGTTCATGCACAACTTTCAACCCCTACGAACCCTTTAATGGAGAAAAAATGGAGTGACATTGAGGGGGTTGAAACTGTTGAAAGGGATTGAAAGTTGTGCATGAACAAAACTGTGATGGTCGACTTTCATTCGGTGACAAATTTCATCGGGAACCATCGTCTCAAAGCCATGACAAAGTCCACATACTGAAAACCTCTTTGAACAGACTAATCAAAAAAAAATTTTTTTCGTGAAAATTTCTGCACGCCTGTGAAGAAGATACAAAGACCTTGCCAAAAAAGTACCACTTGACCCACTTTCCCTATTCAGAAAATTCAGAGGGATGGCGCTGGCAAAAGGTGCAACAAAAGTCCTACAAAAATGCATAAAAATTTCGTAAAAGTGAAACAAAAATTGACCTGTTTCAGGATTTTGTTGCCAAATATTTTTCTTCTGTTCTTCTTGTTCCATAATTTTGACGCGCACTGCATAAGTTGTGGGTTGTGTTCATCTTTTGGTGAAGGAGATGATATTTCTGAACATATGCTCAGAGAAAGGAGGCTTTCTTGCACGATTTGAAAAAAAATTTAATACAAAAAAATTTTGGTTTGTATAACGTACCTATACCTATACTCCATTCACAATTATAAAATTACAACTCTGGCCTTGGAAATTTGACACATTCCACTCTGTATCGAAGTTATGACGTTTTTCAAAATATTTTTATGTTCCAAGTCAACACTATGTTGCCCTTTCTACATTCTTAGCGTATTTCTCAGAATGTGAATGAATTGGAAAAGATGTGATGGACGAAAATAATTAACGTTTATATGAATTGATAGAAAGGATTCCTTTTCTAGTTATTTGCATGAAAAGTACAAGAGATCACTGTTGAAATATATAATTTTTCGCCATGGAAGAAAATTGCATTGCTTTCACATAATTTTCATATGCACGCTTGTGAAGATTTGATGTTTATTATCCTCTTGAACTGAAAGTTCAAGAATTGACGACATCAATTGTTGATTCTAATCAAGAATTCATTAGAAAAAATCAACCCAAAGATATAAGATGAATTGATGGGTAATTACAAGAATCAAGAATAATAGAACACCATATCCCTCTACTGGAATCCGAATATGTGATATGATTGTGAGGGTGCATAACATTTCTATTTCTAATATTTCTTTATTTCAAATAATTACCAGTTTTATTCATTCATCACAAAGAAAATAAACATAATAACTAAATCAACGAATTTGTTTACAGAGAAACTAATAATTTCAATGCAATATACATTAATAGGCCTGAAAGCTTTATAGATATACATTTCATTTATTTGATCTTATGAACAAGGAGTAAAATATTCTGGCTGTATAGTATAGTTTAAAAAAGATTCATACATTACTACCACAGTAGGTTTGTACAAATGAAATGGAATAGGTCAAACATATGCTTCACATTTATCATTCACCTGTTCCAAAATAAGACGCAAACTCCTGGAATATGGAAAAAACCGATGTATTCTGGTTCAATATAGCCTATTACTACTTTCGGCAAAGGATTGATAGGAATGAAAGCTCCAGTGACACATATTTCAATTCATCGGAATCTGAATCGTTGAGTGCAATATAGACATATTTCTTCTTTTTTTTAGCTTCTTCGGCGTGTTTTTTTCTGAAACGTGAAAACGATCAACATAATCATTTAGAGACCAATGATGGCCATCCAGAACCCGTTTACTTACGAAAATCGTGCAATTTCATTCTGCAAGTTCTTTCCTCATAATTCCTCGAAAATCCTACCTGAACCATATTTTCCGGTCGCTGCTTTCGTTAGAAGATCGTATAAGGAAGCCTTTTTTTCCATTTACACATCCCAAATAAATTTTGAGCACCCAAAAAGGATACCGAAACTAACCAAACTTCTGGGGGACCGGAATTTCGTTTGAAATCTTTCCAAACGGCCAGATACCTAAAAAAACTTCGTTATCAAGTGTAGAAAAGGCGATTAGTACTTACTTTTGCTTTTTTTATGCTTATTAATCGATTTTTGGTCCAATTAAAATTTTGCCGTTCATACTCACGCCAAAAGTCGTGAAAGGAAAAAATGACACTTGCACGAAATCGACGGGAAACTTCTTCTGGACGACAAAGAACGGAAAAATAGGCAATTCCTTATCGATATTTCGCCCCAAAATCGCCGATCGATTTGAACTAACAAAATGTGGAATATCTTTGATACTTTTACTTTGATGTAAACAAAGCAACTGGCAACAACATTTTGTAATTAACAATATTCTCTGTACGCGCACAGATTTTTCATCAGGTGCACCAATTCCTGAAAACGAAACCATGGCCAGAGTTGTGATTTTATAATTGTGAATGGAGTATACATTCGGTTAGCAACAAAAAAAGCGGAACATTGAACGATAAATGATGCATATTGTATGTTCGTAATATTTCAATTCAGCAAAATAATGGTAATTTTCTTTTACAGCCCACGATATTCGGAACCGTAGCTTCGGACCACACACTGAAGGATTGTTCAAACAGACGGGTAAGTCGAAAATGATTTATTTATAATAACGGACACGATGTAAATTGGTCCATCCTATGAAATTCCATGCCTCCAACGTTTGGTTTCACTCTTTGAGCACCTATTTTCAGTACGCACTACTTGAAATTCCAATCGTAAAATGCTTCCTCATTTATTTTATTAGAAGCAGGAAGCCACCGTCAAAAGAGAAATCTGATTTTACGATGCACTTTCGGTTTAAAAATTCGAATATAACGTGTGTTGACGCCGCTTGCGGTGGCTTTTCTGTGGTTTTTCGATGTTTTGTCTACTAGTTGGATTAGACGGAGAGTAATATATTTTAGAAATGTCGAAAAGAATTTGAATTCATTGCTTGCAGTGAGATGGTGACAAGCGCGGATCCAGGGGGGGGGGTCATGGGGGTCATGACCCCCCCCCTGGACTGGACGAACTCTGAAATCTTGTGTTTGATAAAAAAATGTTTCGATTGAAAAAATAGAATGGAATGTGATCCACCTGACCGTGACCCCCCCCCTTTCTCGAGAGCTGGATCCGCCACTGGATGGTGATCTATCAATCTATTGATAACTTCGTCTCTACATAATTACTTGAAACTAGTTGAAACTAGTTGTCATTGATGTTGTACAAGATACTTTTCAGAACAACAAGAAAGATAACGCCGACCTGTAATTTTGAAACAATAATTAATTTCGATCATCATTTTTAAATTTCAATTCAGTCGTTGAACGCAACGTTAAATTTAATTCCATTTAGCGTATGATAAAATGATAATTTATTCAATAATTTTCAAGTAAACATAGCCGAAAACTTTTCAACAGGAAATTATGTAACAATGAAAAATAGAAAATCAAGTTATAATAATAATAATAATAATAATAAACGTCTTTATTTGATAGATAGTATCTACTCAGGGGCGAAGTCTATATATGTTGATAATAAATCTAGTTCCATTACATATTATCGTTTGTTGCCCAGAGGTTTCGGAGTTATTTATTTTCCAAATTTTTTGTCCAAATTTTTAATTGCCCAACTCACACATGTACAGATTGGACAAAATTGGTTATACCGGAAACAACTTTGAAGTTCGAGGAAAATGAATAGCACAGTCCGATAATCTTTTTTTTTGAGACTGCATTTCTCAATCTTCTTTTATTTTCGTGTTATAAGTCAAAATTGACATTCGAATTTCATCCTTGGTCATTATCTCCTTTTTTTGCTTCGATGTTAAATATTGAAAAGGCACTCTCCAATAGCAATCCAGTGGGGTTCTCTGGTCTTTTCTGAAGGTTTTCCTCACTGTACCTACTATAACAAAGTTTTTTGTATTCTTATTAAAACAATAGATTATATTGAGTTTTTTCGTTTCAGAAAATATGACATCTCATGTATCGCTTTCAGATTCATTCGAATACGATGAAAAATATAGTATACAGGGTGTCCCAAGTTCGAGTGCCTATTAGACGTTTCTGGAGAACTGGACATATTTGAAATCTGAAAATTGGGATTATGATATTGTTCGAAATTCTCATCTGAGTTGAAATAATTTTGGAGCCCAAGCACTTCCGTTTTGACAAGGAGTAGAACAAAATGGTTCATAAAATGGAAACCATTGTATTCATTCAAATAGTTTTCAAAATATCGAAAAAAAAAACTGAAAAAAGTCAAATATTCATAGACAGTATTATGTACCGGGATTTTCGTAAGTTATATCATAAGGGCATCCAATTTTTCGGAAAAAAAAATCGGAAAAACACGTTGCTAAGTAATATTTTAAACAAAAATCCTTGCTCCTACACGAATGCTTTTTGTTGAAAAAATATCACTTTGCATTGTGTTTTTTCGATTCTTTCAACAATTTTTTTTCCATTTTTTCGTTTCTGATGTGATTGAATATTCAATGCTGAATACATTTCTGTTTAAACTATTGTATTCATTCGAATGATTTTTTAAAATATCGAAAAAGACCGGAAATTAAGGTAGATATTCACCGTCAGTATTAGGTTAATATTTCTTATTCTCAACAATCTCAACATCCTGAGTGTAAACTGTTCTCACAACGTCAAAGTAGAAGAATGTGGTAACGTCATGCATCTTTCGAATCTCATAAATATCATCACAGGGTGTTTCAAATTTTGTGTCGAAATCTGTGATCGAAAATTCGCCATAGCTTCTGTTTTTCAAATTAGACCCTATTTTTTTATGATAGCGTTGGATTCTGCATAGAAAAGTAATGATAGCACTCTGAGATGCTCCTGCTCCTAAATTCAGTAATTTCTGACTTATTTGAGATTTTCTGAATTTATGTTGTACGTAGGGTCAAATTCATCCAATCTTTTGCTTGAGACCATAAAAGATAAATGATAATGATCTCATTAATAATTCATAAATGACAGGTCTCATTAGAAGTTGTTACTATGGCTTCATGAGAATATTCTTCGAATCTGTTAAGATTCGATTTGAATAAATTTATTTTACACTCCTTGTATAGCCGGAAGTGCTCAGGCTTCAAAAATATTTTAGCTCAGTAGAGAACTTCGAACAATATCATAATCCTAATTTTCAGATTTCAAATATGTCCAGTTGTATGTTGATGTATTATTTTGTAACGGAAAAAAGGTGATTCTTCATAAGACATTATTGTAATTTATTTTACTATAGAACAGCAAGGAAAAACTCTTTGGAAAAAATTAGAGTGCACCACTAGCGATTTATGCCGTGAAATATATTTTAGAAACGGAAAAAATTAGTATTCTTTCATGTCATAAACTATTGTTACAATAAGAAAACACAACTTATTGATATGGCCCAGCTAGTAAACCCCTTTGAAAAAAATCAGAGTAGTATCTCTTTCATTTCAACACTTCAAACAGAAATGGAGATAATTGCCCAAATATGAATTTTGGCTCACAACGTCACAACTCGAAGACAAACATATATGGAGAAATGTTATTGTCGGCACTGAGTGCTTTTCGAAAGATGATAACCACAATGTGGCATTCATTTTTTCTCTATTTCATAGGGTATCTCATAGGGTCCACAAGTTGTGCTTCAAGTTTCACCAAATTTGCCGACCCAGTACATAATTTTTTTTCGATTTGTTGAATCATCAATGAGATTTTCCATTAGTTTTCTTTTTTCTGACTCTCTGCGGAAAAAATAACTTTGCGTACTGGAATGCATGCGGAAAAATACGTCTTCTAGCACGCTCGTAGGAAACATTTATTTTAATACCAAGTGCGGGATATGCTATTCCGAAACAGAATCAAGAAGCAGGAGGATTTACAAGAACTAGCGCTTCGAATTATGATACCTGCATGAGTTTTTTGAATCGCCCTTCCGTAAATTCTACATTTCCTACAATTGTTCGCTCCCTCAGCATGACAATTAAAAAATGAAAAGAAACTACTGCGAATCCGGAATTTCATTGTTCAAGTTTCGAAACATTTCCAGATCTTCCCGAAAAACCCTGAAAATCGTAGTTAAAACAAATTTGATGCGATGTGTTCTCTGATTCTTTCTCTTACGATTATACTTGGTGCTTCACGAACCTTGATCTAGTAGCCATTTATAGCCGCTATGAATTTAAAAATTGGGGTATCCAAACTATTCGTCGTATGTATTTTTCCAAAATATTTGCACTTTCGTAACAGGTTTCACCTGAAGTGAATTCCAAAATATGCCTTTTTGCAACCATTTTTAGCCTTTGTCACGTATGACTCATGTGTATGAGTTCTTTCAATTCTTTGCCTAGATCAGTTGTTTATGTTTGAGTCCATTTCGAAATATAAAAGCAGTCATTGCATTAATGAAATTCGGAAAATTCAGATATCAACTGATCACCGCTGAAATAATCTGACATTGTATGTCGAATTTCCCAGTTATTAAAAATCGAATAATATCCCCAATTACATCTCAAATCAATGTGGAAATTTTCTGGGAACGACAACTCCAACCACAAAATATCAAATTACAGCAACATTGCAAAATAATAACTGAATTGGTAATGTAATGACCACAGTCAATGCTGTCAACTACAAAAAATCACAAGTACTTAGTCATTCATTCCAAAGGACAATGATTCCTGAAATAATTTCCAAGAACAATCTGGCTATCCACATCGTTATGACCACATGCATCACCATTTTCGTCCTCACAAGTGGGTCCCTAATCAATATAAAATTACAATTATTCCGTTTAGCCACAAACAAATTGAACGTTTCATCAGTTTAAACGTTACCAATTTACGAACACAATGGTCACTAAACTAACCCACGATTATTCTATGTATAGAACTATAATTCCGGATTTGATTCCAGGCAATTTGATAATTTGTGTCGTTTAAACAATTTCTTGTTATGTATGGGGGCGGAAATTGAACGTTTTATCTCTGGAATTGTGTATGTGATACCTGCACACACTTCTGTCACTCCCATGTTATGTTATTTTAATGGAGGTACACCTCCGCAATTCGACTCAATTGTTTTCCGGTTCCTGACATTGGAGTAGATAAGGTTTGAAAAGCGTTTGAACAATCAAAGAACAATTATTATTGTTATTTTCAAAGGAAAAATGAGGAAGTGTAGTGTTCGTTCTCCTCTGGCTGCGCCTTCAGAACTTCAAACACTTGCACCGATGATACCTTTGGTTTTCATGAAATAATTAATAATGCTATGATTTACATACAGAGTGCAACAGCCAAATGGAATAAATTCGATAACGAATAAATGAGGGCGTGTTGGGAAAATAAGAAAATAATATTATATAGGGTGTTCCATGTGACCGTGGCCAATACCAACTTTCTTATTTCAAATGCAACCCCCTGTATATTATTTATTTTTTGGATTCTTCAGAGAATTCTAGACACAATTCATGCACAATGTCCTATACCTATCTGTTCCGTACAATTCCTCTACCCGGCAACGTCGGGACCCTAGTCCATATCGGCAACACACCGGCTGTCAAGAACGGCAGCCAGATGAAGAAGAAGAGGAGACATCAACGACAGCGTCAACGTCAATGGCATGGGCGTGACGCGGAAAATGTCGTTGAGCAGTCGTAAGATAAGAAGAGAGAAGCGAACATTCATATTTCATTCTCATATGAATTAATTAATTCACACATTCATACCTATTCATTGTACCAAGTGTATAATAAAAAAAATCCAGCAAATTAACGAGGGTTATTTCCCCAACATATGGTCCTTCAGAGTCGCATTAAGAAGAATTGGCGAAAGAAGAAAATTCATCGAGGCTGTTGCTGCATAACACCGTTGAGTTCTTCTGATGTCGAAAACGCACATCGCAAAGGAGAAGCCATCTTGAAGAAATCCACAGTGGTTCAAGAAAGTTCCAAACAAACGGAAAATATCACAAATATCGATCAGGCAAGTCCTTTATTTCCTCATTCTCACAACATCCACTTTATTTCACGTTTCTATCTACATTATTCATTCAATTTAATCATCATATCGTCGAATTATGGCTGACGATATCAATACATTGAAAAGAACTCGTTCTTCTATAAAAGCTCAATTAACTAGATTCATCTCAGCCTATCAAAAGATTCGAGATGACATCGATCCCAATATTGCTGAATTAGAAAATCGTTTAATGAAATTAGAACCTCTTTTAGATAACTTTAATGAAGTACAATTACAAATTGAACTATCGACTGAAACCACGTCTAGCGAAAATCATGAACAAGAAAGAGAAGATTTTGAAAATAAATTCTTTGAAACCATAGCATCTGCTAAAAAATTCGTTGCATCCAAAACGGTTCTTCCTAATGATAACAATGACAATATTTCAATAATTTCTGATAGCTCCAGTGTGCAATCAAAGAAAAACAGTCTGAATCTGAATAATATCAAGCTACCACCGATAACCCTTCCATCATTCAATGGTAATTACGATCAATGGTTGTTCTTTAAAGATACATTTTCGGCGTTGATTCACGAGAATTCAGATATTCCATTAATAAACAAATTTCATTATCTTCGTCTTTCATTGAAGGGTGAAGCGTCCAATTTATTAACTTCATTGGCGGTTTCGGCTGATAATTATATCATAGCATGGGACATGCTTAAAGAACGATATGAAAACAAACCGATGTTAGTCAAGGGACACATCAAAGCTCTATTTGATATAGAAATCATTCAGAAGGAATCTTTCTCAAGTCTACGAAAACTAGTTGATCACATCTCAACAAATCTCAATGCCTTGAAGGTTTTAGGCGAACCAATTGAGCATTGGGATACAATATTAATTCACTTAATTTCAAATAAGCTGGATTCCAGATCGAAACGGGATTGGGAATCAAAATATTGCGTTCAACAAAATATCACGTTCAAGGTCTTTTTAGATTTTTTGAATGAGCGTTGCAAGGTGTTAGAAAACCTAAACATTAATGACCTATCCAAAGGTACCAAAGGTATAGCTCAAAATCATCAAAAGACAACAAAATCGCTTGTCACCACAAAAACGCAGCTTTGCACCTATTGCAAAGGGCAACATTTAATCTACAATTGTAAAAGCTTTATTGCACTTGACATTAATAAGAGATATGAAGAGGCAAAACGGCTAAAACTTTGTATCAACTGCCTAAGAAATAATCATACCACTGACAAATGCAGATCTATTCCATGTCATAAATGTAAAAAATATCATAACACCTTACTTCACTTTTCTTCACAGAATGAAAAGGTTGAAGATAATCTACAGTCTCTTGAAAAGACAAATCATTCAAATAAATCATCTGACTCAAATTCAAATGTTATTACTGCTCATTCACATCAAGTATCCCCAACTGCAATTTTATTATCCACTGCATTAGTCTATGTCTTAGACAATTTAGGACAGGCACACAAGTGTAGAGTACTGCTCGACAGTGGTAGTGAGTCCAACTTCATAACTAAACGATTATGTGACAAACTAAAGTTACAAACAATAGCAACTGACTTGTCAATACAGGGAATATCTCAAGCAAGTGTTAAATCAATAGAGCAAACTCGAGTTACAGTAGAATCTTGTCATAACACATTCAAAATTAATATAAACTGTTTCGTTTTGAACAAAATTACAGGTACGATCCCACAATGCAAAATTGACACCTCACTTTTGAAAATACCAAATAATGCGATTTTAGCTGATACCTCTTTCAATATTCCCGGTGAAATAGACATGTTGATAGGCGCGGATCAATTCTGGAATTTGATATGCATTGGTCAAATAAGGTTAGGTAAGCAACTTCCGGTATTGCAAAGAACGCAATTCGGATGGATAATATCAGGGTCTGTCAACACAACTTCACCCAAGCAATCATTCACTAGTTGCAATATTAGTACAGTGGAAAGCTTAAATTTCGATCTATCCAAATTTTGGCAAATTGAAGAAAAATTTGTAGAAAAATCACTTTCACCAGATGAACAACATTGTGAAGATCTCTTCGAGAAAACTACCAAGCTAATAAATGGTAGATTTCAAGTAACTCTTCCTTTGAAACTCAATCCATCCTTGCTTGGTGCTTCAAAACAATCAGCCATTAAACGTTTTTTGTCCTTAGAAAAAAGTTTAAAAAATAATATAAATTTGAAGTCAGAATACAGCAAATTCATGTACGAATATGAAAGTTTGAAGCATATGACATTACTCCAATCAGATTTTGATCATACCCAATTCAGTAATTTTTATTTAAGGTAAAGTGGGGCAAGTGTGACCGTGATTTGCATTAGTTCAAAATTAATTGAGTCCATCTAACGAACCTGAAATAATAGAATAATGAAAGTTTGCACGTATTCACTTCGAATGTCAACCTTTATAATACGCCGCAGAAAAGTATTAATAAAAGTAAAGCATGAATGTTATTTATATATTTATATATACAAGACCGTAGGTCACACTTCCCAGGGAATTTGGGGCAAGTGTGACTCTGGCCATATTTAAAGTTATTGATGCACGTAAATCTCTCTTTGGGGCAAGTGTGAGTAAACAGTAACAGAGCTTTCACCACAATTTTTTTTTTTTTTGGGTATCTTTATTCAAAAAATATTTATGAACTTTTCAACTTTGAATTGGAAATGCCATATTTCCGGAGAAAAAATTACAGATGGAAGTCGGAAAAATCGAATGAGAATTTCATTGATCCCCATCTGCTGACGAATGGTGATGGAAGTATGGTTGTTATTTCATCATCAGAGAGTGTATCGATGTCTTCCACAACTGGCCAGGTGAACTGGTTGTCTCTGAACTTTGTAAATTTTACACACCACAAGTTATCCTTTGTCTTCTCTGTTATTAGCCCAACAAAATGTTTAACACATTTTCTGGTGTTATACTCCACCAAAACCCATTTATCTATGGAGAGCTTCAGTTTTGAATTTTCTTCATACTGTTCACCTCCTTCCTCTCCTTTCCCTGCTTCCTCTGCTTCCTCTTCTTCCTCCCCTTTCTCTCCTTCCTCTCCTTTCTCTCCTTCCTCTCCTTTCTCTCCTTCCTTTCCTTTCTCCCCTTTCTCTCCTTTCTCTTCTTCTATTTCTTCTTCTTCTACTTCCTCTTCTTCCATTTCAAATATCTCAGGGTCTAAGTCATCGTCGGAGTTAGCGTAAATCACATCATCTGATTCGTCTGAATACTCACTACTCGTACTTATACGGATTTTTCTCTTTTTCGATACTTTCTTAGGAACCACTTTCTTGGTTCCATCATTTTTTTTCTTCGGTCGTTTTTGCGTTTTATTTTTTGATTTCGTAAGCCTCTCCTTCTCTTCGTCAATGAGTCTCTGAATAACTTCAGGGTGAGTTATGACCTCCGCACCATATGCTACTCTTTTTCTTTTAGAAGAACCTGGTGTTGTTGTTTGTTTCACCGTTCTCAATAACAGTTGTTCGAACGAATGTTGTGGTTGAATTTCGACGGTACTGTCACTTCTCTCGTTAGCAATATTAGGAGCTGGGGGAGCAGAGCTAATAATATCGGTTTGTTTATTGATTGAAATAGTGTGGATACTGGCTTGATAATTGGAAGTGGATGGTACTGGTTCAACGGACCTCTGCTTATTTCTTTCATCTTCCCATCTCCTCAAAGATTCTGGATCGAATGATTCAGTAGATATAACATTTTTGTTGATTGGCACAATTCCTGCCTTCCGGAAACCATTTTTTATTACATCAGGATGAAGATTTTTCCATACTGAGCCCAATAGCTCTGAAAATTTTTTTTTGGGGATTTTCAGACCAATATTTTGCCTTTGCCACATGACAAGTTCCCTATCCCAAGCATCTTTAAGAGATTTAAACACAGCCAAATCAAGTGGTTGCAAGAGATGTGAGGTATGCGGAGGTAATTTAAGTATTATGATATCATTATCTCGGGCTAACTCCACTAACTTCACATTTATATGGGTACTATGACCATCATATATTAGTAAAATTGGTCTTTCTCGGCCTAGTACTGGAATAAGAGTTTTTTGGAAATAGTTAAAAAAAATATCCGCCTCCATCCAACCCTTGGCACTCGCAGCATAAGCCATCCCCTCGAAACTATTCCTATCATCAGCTATCCAGCTATCCCAAATGTGTTTTCCTTTAAAAACTATGAGTGGTGGGGCCTTCAGACCTGAAGCAGAAATAGCAGAAAGAATCGTCGTGTTTTCTCTGCCTGGTCCGCTTGTTGTTCTGGAACTAGGTTGACCTCGGGCTCCCACAACTTTCGATTTTTTTGGATCATGTGAAAAGGACGATTCATCTAGATTCCATATTAACTGTGGTTTCAGGGACAATTCATTGTCCTTAATTGCTTTCTCGAGAATCTCAAAATATTCATAGATGACAAACGGGTCTGTCATTTTCTTTCTAGCATATTCAACACTCTGGGGTTTTTTGATACTCAAGCGATGTCTAGATTTGAACCTTAAGAACCAGTCCTCCCCAGGGAGACTGTCTTTGAAGGGCGTTTTGATATTATTAGTGATAACATACTCGGATACAATACGTAAAACTTCTTTTCTTGTAATTCCGAAGCCCCATTTTTCCATTATTTTGAGGGCACTTGCTAACCTTTCTTCATCTTCCAACGGTATCGCGGGTGCTCTTCCCTGAGTTTTACTAATTTTGCCTCGAACCCCCTTCATGTGATAAAACAGAGTGGTCTTGGGAATATTATACTTTTTATGTGCACGATAAATCGTTGAAGTACCAGACTTCACCTCGTCTAATGCATGTGCTAAGGCCTCCGTGGTATATTGTTTGGCTCTCTGAGATTTCCGTATATAGTTTCGTACCATAGCTGAAACAATATCATTGTTCAGATTGGCCAAATGAAACAGGTTCACACTTGCCCCGACAAATAGGTCACACTATCCCCAATAACATTTTATCACGGGGCAAGTGTGACATGCATTCAAACAATTTTAAAAAACAATTTCAAGAAAAAACGGTAATCTTATAGACTAATTCATTGTTTGAGCAGAAGAATCGTATATAAAAATGGATCCTTACCTTCGATTTCAACAATAAACTGACAGCTCGAAATATACACCTCGTACTCGTTCAGGGTTATGAATTGTAGGTTAGGAAAATAAGGAATATATTTCGAATTCGCCAGATCTCTTTTTCATTTTAAATGATTGTTATGGATCCATTATAAGCATGAGCTATTCCTCACTAGATGGCACTAGGCTGTCGCCTGGTTTAGCAAAGATATTAGGCAAATTCACACTTACCCCAAATTCACACTTGCCCCACCTTACCTTACCTCATCATGCTGTTTTGAAAGAGTCGAGCACTACTACTAAATGTAGAGTAGTTTTCGAT
The DNA here is from genome assembly GCA_910592335.1 of Adalia bipunctata. Classification (NCBI taxonomy): domain Eukaryota; kingdom Metazoa; phylum Arthropoda; class Insecta; order Coleoptera; family Coccinellidae; genus Adalia; species Adalia bipunctata. The sequence continues at coordinate 33,001,888 of OU342948.1, forward strand.
GGATCAGCTAAGACAACCTCTGAATATTCACTAAACGACATTCTACATGTTGGTCCCACAGTACAGCAAGATTTATTTTCAATAGTTATAAGAGCTAGAAAATACAATGTCGTACTTACGGGTGACATTGCCAAAATGTACAGGCAAGTGGCTGTGGAACCAAGCCAGCGAAAACTTCAATTGATTCTATGGCGATCAAATCCTTCGAAACCACTTGAAACTTATGAACTAAACACTTTAACTTACGGCACGGCTCCTGCTGCCTACCTAAGCACCAGGTGCATCAAGAAAATTGGTGACGAAACACTCAGTAAAAATCCTAAAATTGGTCAAATAATAAATGACGATTTTTATGTAGATGATCTCCTGACAGGGGGAGATTCCATTGAAGAAGTCTCTTACATTAAGTCGGAAGTAACCGAAATATTGGAATCCTACGGATTTCAATTGAGGAAATTTCTTTCGAACAAACCTGAAATTATAGAGGGCTCACTTGACGATGCCACATTGCAAATAGGGGAATCTAACAAATCAAAAACTCTGGGATTGTTGTGGGATTCAACTGAGGATTGTCTTCTGTATTCGATAACAATTCCAGATAAAATAAACTGCACCAAACGATCCATTTTATCAATTATATCTCAGATATTTGATCCTCTCGGCTTAATCTCGCCAGTAATCATAACGGCTAAAATCGTTGTACAAAAATTATGGGCATCTAATACTGGTTGGGACGAAACTGTCACACCAGAAGTATACACAACTTGGAAGGTATTTTGTCACCAGCTGAGTGATCTCAACAAACTGAAAATTCCGAGACAAGTCACGTTGGAATCTGCCATTGAGTTCGAGTTACACTGTTTTTCAGATGCCAGTGAATCCGCTTATGGAACTTGCATATATTTAAGATCCAAGACCAATTCCTTGGGATATCAAACCAAACTACTTTGTGCTAAAACAAGAGTAGCACCTCTCAAAACAGTAACCATCGCACGATTAGAATTGTGTGCAGCTTTACTTCAAGCTCAATTAGCAGAAAAGGTTAAAACATGTATGAAAATAAACTTCTCTAGATACTTTTATTGGTCTGACTCCACAATAACGTTGTCCTGGATAAGGGCATCCCCTCATCTATTCAAGATATTCGTATCAAACAGAGTATCACAAATTCAATCACTAACTGAACCTAGTGATTGGCATTACGTCAATACTAAACAAAACCCCGCTGATATCCTATCTAGAGGAATCGCACCAGCTGACCTGATAAACAGTGAACTCTGGTGGAATGGACCTAATTTTCTGGCAACGGATTGTTCTGATTGGCCAATCGAAGACAAATTATATACAAACAAAAGTAATATTTCACCTTTGCCTGAACAAAAGGGCAAAATCACAGCCTTGCCTGTTACAGCATCCAATTTCGAATTATTTGAAAGATACTCAGCACTTACAAAACTCCAACGTGTCACTGCATATTGTCTAAGATTCATCGAGAATCTGAAACTCAAAGGAAACAACTTTGACAAGCAAATTGGCCCTTTGAGTGCAAAGGAATTGAATAACGCTCTTCGAGTTCTGATTCAGAAATCACAACAACAAGAGTTCTTGATTGATATAGAACATATAATTAAACACAAACAACTTTCATCAAAAAGCAAGCTTTTAAGGTTAACCCCATTTCTTGATGAACACAATATTCTTAGGGTTGGTGGTCGTTTGCGTTATTCAGATTTCGACATTAACAAAAAACATCCAATACTGCTTCCTAAAGGGCATCCACTAACCAAGTTGATAGCCAAACATGAGCACATTCGATTGCTGCACGCTGGTCCAACTTTATTGCTTTCATCATTAAGAGATAAATACTGGCCTATATCAGGCAGAAATCTAGTCCGGAATATAGTAAGATCATGCATGAAATGTTTTCGGTATAATGCAAATGAATATAATTACATTATGGCTGATTTACCTAAGTACAGGATTTCAGTTGCAAGACCATTTCTTAATGTTGGAATAGATTTTTGTGGTCCATTTTTACTAAAGGATAGGCTAACCAAGCATTATAACACAATCAAATCATACATATGCTTGTTTGTCTGCCTATCAACAAAGGCAATTCACTTAGAAATCACCACAAGCCTCTCTACAGAAGCATTCATGGATTGCTTGCGAAGGTTTTTTGCTAGACGTGGCATTAGTGCCAACATATACTCCGACAACGGAAGTAACTTTATCGGCGCCAAGGCTGAAATCAAAAGGTTGTTGAATAATGAAACACTTCAAGAACATTTATGTAACTTAAACATTAACTGGAAAATGATACCTCCCAGAGCTCCTCATTTTGGTGGTATTTGGGAGGCTGGAGTAAAATCTGCTAAATATCACTTAAAACGAACTCTTTCCAATGTACCTCTTAATTTTGAACAATTCAATACTATTATTTGTCAGATAGAAGCATGTCTTAACTCCAGACCCATATCTCCTATACCATCCACTCCCAATGACCTACAACCATTAACTCCCTCACACTTCCTGATCGGTGATATACTCACAAGCTTACCAGATGAAGATGTAACTGAAATACCAATAAACCGCTTGAAGGCATACAGAAGATTGCAGCAGATTCAGCAACATTTCTGGAAACGCTGGTCTAAAGAATACATCTCTGAACTCCAGCATAGAACGAAGTGGAACAAAACTTCTTCATCTCAATTAGAACCCGGTGTCCTCGTACTAGTTAAAGAAGATGGTTTGCCACCGCTAGTATGGAAAACAGGTGTCATAGAAGCAGTTCATCCTGGAGAAGATGGCGTCGTAAGAGCTGCTACCATCAGGACCTCTACTGGAAGGTTGCAGAGACCCACAAAGAAACTTTGCCCTCTCCCAACCGAAGAATCGCTGTTGAAGCCTACAGGCTGTCAAAGGGGGCGGCATGTTCCGTACAATTCCTCTACCCGGCAACGTCGGGACCCTAGTCCATATCGGCAACACACCGGCTGTCAAGAACGGCAGCCAGATGAAGAAGAAGAGGAGACATCAACGACAGCGTCAACGTCAATGGCATGGGCGTGACGCGGAAAATGTCGTTGAGCAGTCGTAAGATAAGAAGAGAGAAGCGAACATTCATATTTCATTCTCATATGAATTAATTAATTCACACATTCATACCTATTCATTGTACCAAGTGTATAATAAAAAAAATCCAGCAAATTAACGAGGGTTATTTCCCCAACACTATCTTCGACTATTTCGGAAGTATTAAGTGTTTTCAGATTTATTGCAAAAATCAACGTTTTAAATGAAAATTATTTTATTTCACAAATTCGGTACATTACACTTAAAACCTAATATATATATATATATTCTTTTGAAAGAGAGAGTTACATACTGTTTTCTTAAATCAAACAATACATGGCATATGGCATGTGTGAAGAAATGGCTACAAGGACCAGATTATATAAAATGAATAAAATCTGTTTCCCGCTCCAAATCTAAGTGTTAGCAGAGGGAATGTAAACGGGGTACCATACAATTCTTAGTATGATACACGAGAACAGATAAAAACCTCTGAAAAAACTCTGTCTCCCCGTGTATGTGTGGTGATACTGAATTTGTTCAAAAAAAAATATGCTGCTATCCATGTTACAGAGCTCCTTGTGCTTGAAAATTGCCTTTTCATTGAACTGGATGCAAATGTCTTGAAATTATATCTGTAACAGGAAAAAAAGAAGAAAAACGAGAAAGAAGCAGTAAAAAAAATTACTTCACCTGCTAAAAAACCTTTTCACAAAGTCCTAACTCTCTTATGGATCGGGAGGATCTTTCGATCAGGTCCGATCTTCCAAGTGATGATTCTTCTGTTCTTCAGGTGTTCGAGGAACGCTACAGGCCCCTTATGTTGGGGGATCATCTCCCATAGTTTAGAGTGGTTGTTTTTAGCGAAAAATCAGCGAAAAAGTAAGAGCAAATTCAAAGAACCTAATGAGTAATACTGATTATCTCTTAGTTATGAAAAAAAAAAACAAAAAAAAAGATGAATGTCAATGTAGGAAATGTTCAAAATGCTCGCCGCGAACGTCTTGGCAACATGCTAATCTGGTGTAGAATTGTCTTCTAACATTACTCAACACTTAATATTTCCGAAAAAGTTGAAGATAGGTATAGGACATTGTACATGAATTATGTCTAGAATTTTCTGAAGAATCCAAAAAATAAATAATATACAGGGGGTTGCATTTGAAATAAGAAAGTTGGTATTGGCCACGGTCGTATGGAACACCCTATATAATTTTATTTTCTTGAAAAATATGCGCATTTAAAATCACAAATCGACGTGTCCGAGCGTTTTTCCTAACACCCCCTCATTTATTCGTTATCGACTTTATTCCATTTGGCTGTTACACTCTGTATAACACAGAATTGATTTCAATTTTCATTTATTGTATTGAATATCTTTTGATCTACGCATCGTCGAATCAAAACAAAAATTAGAGATGCGTCTGCCCCTGGGTCACCAAACTTCATAAAATACAAACGCTCAAAACGCATTTCAAAAATAGTGCAGCTATTTTCAGGCTTTAGTAAAAGAAGTAGGGACAAGTGAGTAGAAACCGTGTACCATATTTTTTTCAACAGAAATTTGAAGACTTTGGATTTTCGCTATAGTTTTTATGTAACATGCATATATGGGTGGAATTGATTTTGTCAGACAGAATCGCGTAAGTGCTCTTATAAGGGTATTTTTTTCAGTCGAATGTACGGAGCCCTAAAAAAGAATTATGATATTCTAATTTCCAGTCTAACTAAGCACATCCTTCAGTCAGAACAAGAACTAGTGGAACAAACAGCCTCAATATGTCAAATTATGTATCCCCATTCTTATTTAAGGTTGTATTTACACCAACGAATTTGCATTCGAATGATGCCTTTCTTCAAATGAAAATTTGACGTTTTTCGGGATAACTCATGTGGGCCAACCTGTATGTACATTGATTGTGATAAGGCTGGCCCTACAACCTCGGTCACCCCAACATACAATTATATACAATATAGTCCTCCTTGTTAATTATTAGATATTAATTATTTATCCTTATTATAGTGCCTTCCCCAAACGCCGCATACGAAGAGTTTTTCCAGTAATTACAATGGCGACATCGCACCGGATAATGGAGATGAGTCATCCATACAACAGGAAAATGTAAGTTTGTGAATTTTGAGACTACATCTAGCAAACTTTTTTCACCAATTTGGGTTCAGTATCCCTTTGAAACCTCCTGTTAACCTCTTAATTCCTTTCAACTTCATGTGGTGATCTGTGATCTACGCCTCATTAATTATAGCAGCACTTTTTAATTGAAGAATATTTTTTTGTAGACTCTGGTGTACAGAGATGGCAACCTCCTCTCTGGATCTTTGGACGCCCTGATTCAGCACATGGTTCCTACTGACACATATTATCCGGACAGAGCATATATATTTGCATTCCTATTATCCTCAAGACTGTTCATCAAACCTCACGATCTGCTTGCAAAAATAAGAAACTTTTACGAGACTCAACAAGGTCTCAATAGTTCATCGGGAGCTGGACATCCTGGAAGAGCGAGGTTTGCAGAGCATCTTGTGGATCTGTTAGCAGAATGGACCGAAACCTTCCCATATGATTTCAGGTGAGGAAAAAAACGAGACCGATATTTCTGTATTCAGTTTTTATCAAGATACTTGCACGGGTATAAATGCTGAAGAATCTGTTGCGACGCGCTCATTTTGAAGTAGAAAATTTTGAACCACACTGAATCGTTTTCAGCGACACGTCAATAGATAGTAGGAGTAATAGGGGCATGAAAAAATTGGAGAATTGTAACCTGCGAGAGTTATTAGATGTTTTGTGGACAGTAAGGAGCTCTGAGAACGAACTTTTGTGGTAACGAATTTGAACAAGCATACAAAAGCTCTCAACATAATTTTTTTTATTGTTTTGGCCTATTCACCTAACTGATTCATTAGACTCATTAGAGGTTTAAGGTAAACTGAAATTCAAACGCATTGGAAATGTCATTACAACGCGCTGTACATCAGCATTGACAAAGTGGGACAACGCGCCTAAGAAAATCAAAATTCTTCATTCAATAAATATGAAACAGAGAAGTTTTATTATTTTTTTGCGACCTCGATTAATGATGCCGTATAAACTTGTGACCACAATACTTTTTATCTCCCTAATAAATTTTAGTTGGTGGTCATTTGGAATCCGCAAACGCAGCAAAAGCGCTGGAGCGTTTTATTTAATACTTCTGTTACTTTTTATGTAGAGACAACAGACATTCATTTGATGTATCTATTTTCTCTCGGAATTATATCACTCCGATTTTCTGCTGCTTTCATTTCTTACCAGTCCATTTAGTTGATATTTGCTAATAACCTGTAAAATAATGACTTCTAACAGTGCACTGAATTCCGTGAAGATCGTGTTATTAAAAAAATGAAATACATATTATATCAGAACTTATCATTCAGCTAAAAAGCTTTTGTTTACATGAAAGAATCTCTTTAATTTTCGACTAAGAATCATCCCCTAAAAACTTTCGTACTTATTTGGTACGTGAATGTGCTAGATGCGAATTTGAACCATCGCAATATTCAAATTTATGTTTCAGAGATGAAAGGGTGATGCAGCACGTACAAACAATGACTCAGCAATGTTGCATTCTCAATCCAAGCCTGAGAACAAACGTTTCTTCCATACTCCATAATCTTCTTCAGCGTCTTACGTCTTTGGAGACCTATGAAAAATCACTAGAGAAACCGCAGGTATCTTTAGAAGACTTCACGGATGACATTACAGAAATTTGTCCTTTTCCCTCTACATTAGCCCAACAGTTGACACAATTGGAGTTGGAAAGGTTGTCTTTCATAGGACCCGAGGAATTTGTTCAGGCTTTTGCTAAGGAGAATCCCTTACTAGAAACCTCTTTCAAAGATATGAAGAAAACTAGAAATTTGGAACAATATGTCCAATGGTTTAATAGACTGAGCTACTTTGTGGCAACCCAAGTTTGTAAAGTAAGTTGAGTAGTATGCTCCATTGAGATAATTTTGCAATGCTCCAAATTCAATAAGTATATTTCAGTATCCAGCTTTATATAACTTCGTATTCTTGATTTCAGTATCAGAAGAAAAAACAGAGAGTAAGAATGGTGGAGTATTGGATTGAAACAGGAAGGGAGTGTTTCAACATTGGAAATTTCAACAGTCTTATGGCCATAATATCAGGACTCAATATGTCTCCAATTTCAAGACTCAAAAAGACGGTAAGGAATTCTCAATTCTTTCTCATGACCTCATGTTACCTATGGTGGTACTACTCTTTGGTATTACATTGGTCAGCATCCTCCATGAATGAATAGAATAATTCTTACGCTTTTTTCTCATATTTATCAAGGTATTTCGAATTCACTTCACAATAAGATTAAACCATAATAAAACTAAGCAGAGCTTCCCATAACGATATATTCAATCAAACTTCTGAAATCCATATCTGTTCTGAAAAATTCAATGAAATACAGGGTGTTTCACCATAAACTGGACAAACATATATAGCCGTGTAGATGACATCGAGAAAGTCATTTTTGCCCTATGACATATACCCCGTTTTCGACGCATAAGCGAGATACAGGGTGTTCAATGTCAACTTTGACCAATATTCTGATGACTGTTGTGAGTTACGCGTGATATTTGAAATAACGGTTTCTAGTCACATCTCAGTATTTTTGAGGGGTCAATTGAATTGTGGTGTAGAATTTTGAGAAAAAAATTGAATATGGCGGAAAACCTGAAAAGTTGGAATTTTTTTTTCTCGGTTGCTAATTTGGAAAGCATAATCTCAACGTACTCAATTTTCTAAGATTTTCCGTAAAAAAAATTTTTCAAAATTCGAACCCAACTTTTTTTTACATGTCTTCAGTGAAAAAAAAATTTCGGCCAAAATTTTTGGATATTTTCATGGCTGAACTATCTTCAATTCTGAAAACAGAATGAAAAAATATCAATTGGTTTTCTTTTTGTAGCCTTCCGAAGATTTCGCTCGGTGTACTTTCTTAATTTTTATTTGAGAAACTGGAGGCCGTACGGAAGTCAACATTGTGCTGATGGGATGCCAGAATGATCCGGATAAAAATATGAAATTATAAACCAAAAAAATTTTTTTCCAAAAATTTTGGTAGGAATCGAACTCTACGAGTATGAATTGGATTAATTTTAATCCTATAAATCTCCGTTACCAGAGCAACACTAGTTAATCGAGAGTGTAGAGTTCGAACCTTACCAAAGTTTTTTGGAAAAAATAAAAAAGAAATTTTTTTTTTCAAATTTTTTTTTATTTTTTCGAAAAAAAATTATTTTTTTGTTATAATTTAATATTTCTTTCTATCTGGGTCGTTCTGGCAGCCCAGCAGCACAATTTTGACCTTCGTACGGCCTCCAGTTTCTCAAATAAAAATTCAGAAAGTACACCTAGCGTAATCTTCGGAAGGCTACAAAAAGAAAACCAATTGATATTTTTTCATTCTGATTCCACCCAAGTATTCAGAATTAAAGATTGTTCAAACATGGAAAATTCCAAAAATTTTGGGCGAAATTTTTTTTTCACTGAAGACATGTAAAAAAAAAGTTGAGTTCGAAATTTGAAAAAAAAATTTCACGGAAAATCTTAGAAAATTGAGTACGTTGAGATTATGCTTCCCAAATTGGCAACCGAGAAAAAAAAAGTCCGACTTTGCAGGTTTTCCGCCATTTTGAATTTTTTTTTGCAAAATTCTACACCTCAATTCAATTGAGCCTTCAAAAATACTAAGATGTGACCAGGAACCGTTATTTCAAATATCACGCATAACTTACCACAGTTCACAGAATATTGCTCAAAGTTGACATTAAGCACCTTAGACTTATCTAAGTTAAGCACCCTGTATCTCGATTATGCGTCGAAAACGGGGTATATGTCATAAGGCAAAAATGACTCTCTCGATGTCAACTACACGGCTATATATGTTTGTCCAGTTCAGTGGCGGATCCAGCTCTCGAGAAAGGGGGGGGTCACGGTCAGGTGGATTACATACCCGCCAATCGATTTTTTTTTATCAAACACAAGATTTGAGGGTTCGTCCAGTCCAGGGGGGGGGTCATGACCCCCATGACCCCCCCTGGATCCGCGCTTGGTCCAGTTTATGGTGAAACACCCTGTATATTCAGAGTATGTTATTTCTCATTTCATCTGAAACTAGTGAATTTGTAAGCAAAATAAAATGAAATTAATTTTTCATTTCACAGTGGAATAAGATTCATTCTGGTAAATTCGCCATACTAGAACATCAGATGGATCCCAGTAGTAATTTTAGCAGCTATAGAAGTACACTAAAAGCGGCTATGTGGAGAAGTGCAGGAGCTACAGACCAACGACAAAGGATAGTGATACCATTTTTCAGCCTTCTGGTGAAAGATTTATACTTCTTGAATCAGGGTTGTTCTAACAGGTACATTATTTTCAATATAGTTGCCAATAGTTTATACTAATTATAGGGATCTCCAAGAGTCATCTATGGTATTATAAATACGCAAATTGAACATGACTGAAGGTGTTTTTCTTGATGGAAAATGTTCAATGTGATTTATGGTTTATCGAACTTTAACATGACAACCACGGAATATATCAGAATAACTGCTCTTTATTGCCTATGCAATTGGCCATCGACCAAGGGTCCTTCAGCCTACAGAAAATATCAATAGATAATTCAAATTTGTCCGAGCAGAGAATGATATGAAATGTCATTTCAATTTTAAGGGGTAAATTGTTCGTAAAAATATATAAATATTCGAGAGTCGTGGACAAAGTTGAATATTTCACATGCATAATATGACCATTATTTACTTGGATGATTTATGAAACTCGACTTCTTCTCGTCTGATAAACCTCATTCGCGTGATAGCCGTCTTATGCTCTTTGCTCGTTGAATAAAAATTTGACATTGCAAAAAATCGTCAAACTCACTGAAAACTCATGTCGTATCGCTTTGAATGAATTAGAGTCTCCTTTAGGGACTACATGAAATCAAAATAATCCTAATAACGATAATTTTCATTTATTGATATTACAGGCTACCAAATGGTCACATCAACTTCGAGAAATTTTGGCAACTAGCAAAACAGGTGACAGAATTCATGGCATGGAAACAAGTTGCTTGCCCTTTTGATAAAGATGTGAGGATATTATCTTTACTCCAACATGGAACTATTCTCAATGAAAACTCTTTGGCTTTAGCTAGCTTTGATTGTGAACCTCCTGAAAATAATCAGGAGAAAGAGAGATGCAAAAGCTTGAAAGCCGATAGCACTACTACACTGTAATTTTATTTTAATTTCACTTACACAGTGAAAATGCATTTTTTTATATATAGAATGTCTAATCGAAGATCTTTCAAATAACATACATTTGCACCTTATTTTAAGTTATTTTCTTTGATTAGATGTTTGTATATTTTAATATTTCATAATGAAATGAGAAAAGCCTTATTACAATCTACATACTCAGTCTTGAGCACTTCAAAAACTTGATTTAATTTTAATAAGTGATTTTTATGTGTAACTCCTTAGTTCTGTATTATTTGTTATAAGTTATTTGTATATATTTTTATATATTGTTTGTACAAAATTATGTTTTGGAACATTTGTGATTTATGATATTTTATAACAAGTTCAAACTGCACAATTATATGTACCTAAAACCGCTTCATGAAAGTGTAAATTAATGGATATTACCATTGTTTATCCAAAATGATACTAAGAATCGCCATCTTGATGTTTTTTGTTGGTTTATGTAAATAAGAGTTTGTATGTGTAGGGAAACGAAGCAGTTTCAGGAAGTCAGTTTTCTGTATTTTCACCTAGAAACCCCTCCTGTTTAAAATCAAGATAGATGAAGATTTGTGTATCATGTTCAAAGCATTTTTTTCTCAAGTCTCATCGTTGTTTCAGAAGTTCACATATTTAAAGTTCTTTCCATGGTTTTATTATTTATAAATTTGAAATTTTGAACGTACATTGACCTATGCCAAGCTGATTATTATTGATATTTTGCTACTTTTCATGATATTGAATATTATTCCTTGCCACTCCTACTTTTTATTGAATTTCGATTTATTGTTCATAAATGAACTGTTGTTGTTTCCAAATAGTGTGATGTGAAGTTTTAGACATAATTTTATACTCAGTGCTCTGATAATTATTCCTTTGGTCCTACGAATGATTTGTTACGATATATAACAAATATTTTATACATTTTAATGTACTTAAAACAGATTAATGATATTGACCAACAATGTAACAGTATTGCTAATAGTAAATAAGGTTAAATCTGGAATTAAACCGATGTCTCTTCATTCAATAGTATTAACACATTATATTATTTTTATGTTGATATTTATTACTGTAAAATAAGTTAAATAGCAATCTCATAGAAAATGGAATCAATTTCACTTGTTTGCTGCTTCAAATTGAAAGATTGAAATTTTAAGTGATTTTTATCGATTAAGATACCTTCATTTGAGGTCAATGAATATATGAGGTGAAAAATTACCAAAATGGTTATCAGGATGAAGAAATAATTGGAAGAATCAATATGAATGCTCTAGAATTCAAGAAATGAAATTCTGTCAAAACTTCGAGAGTTGTAAATCTACATTCATGAAAACATTGTTTTGGCATGCAAAATTCATGGGTATCTGAAAATATGTTTATTTAAATATAGAAATCATGGCTCTCATTATTTAATACGACCTCAATTGTGGGTAATACAAATATCACGTATGAATAAATTAGCTTCATCAAAATTCGAATTCATCAAACATTCTTTGTATTGATCAAACATACGCGTAATGCCACCTTAAAATAAAATATTCTTGTTTTCATATTCAAAAGGCTGCAGATACGTTTTAAAGACTTACAATTTATCAGTATTCTAGTCAATGTTGTATTGTAATTACTAATTGAAATGTAAGAGATCTTTTATATAAATAATTAAATTGTTTAAAATTGCCTACTGATTTTTTTTGGTGCGTCACTAATTTTTTTCTTGGGGGGTTATGATTCAATTATGTAATTGAAAAAACACACTGTGAAAGTGAAATGGCGAATGAGACGGGGCATAACATATTGCACTAAAAATGTCAAAACTGAAGATTCTACCAAGATGAAATTTTGCATTTAGATCTTAGGCTTAGAAGGAAGAAGACGTTTTAAGCTACATACGCAATTTTGTCCAGATCGTGTAATGAGATCCATGTAAATGCAAGCAAATTATTGACAAAAATCGCCTAAAGCACTGAATGGAGTCAGGAGCTTTAGAGCGATAGTTCATTAACTTGGTAACTAGATGCAACTTGTTGATAAACTATAGGTAGATTCGCTTTCAAGAACACAAGGATATTTTTCAAACTGTCAATGAAAATTGACAGCAGCTGCCAAAAAAATTATCCATGATAACAAATCGGATATTACAGGAATACCTATTACAATTTATTTTCTGTTATTCACCACAATTTTATATGGATCTGGTAACGCGATGTGGACAAAATTTTACGTGTAACTCAAATGTCATTACCCATTTAAGCACATTACCGCCTCGATCGAGTGGCCATATTTACTGAAATCCAGGCCGTATTTTGCCCGTTAACGAACAGCGGCAGTCGAGATCCGAAAATTGGTGTTGTGTGATCCGAATCTACCCTGAAAATTCGTGTCTCTAGGTTCATTTGAGAGTTACGTTGTTAACGGACGGACAGAATTGAATTTGATCACAGATTCGTGATCAGCTGCCGTTGGGCCGAGTCACCTGACAAATTTAACCTGGCTATTGAATTAAGCTTTGAACATGCATTTTTTTTTATAATCATGCATGTGAACGATTTACATTCAAATGCTTCACACCTTACCTATCAAATAGGTCAATTTTAGATACATAATAGCCGATTATGCAAATAATGGATGCCAACAAATGAATGAAAAAAAAAAATTTCCAGTCAACAACATTTTAATCATTTTCACCTGATCATATTCTGTTACAATAACTTTCTTCTACACTTAAAAAATGAATAACAAATTTGTTCAATATTCACTATTAGGGCATACATCAATAAAAAATCAGATATAAAAAAATGCTTTTATCATGAACTTAAGTTTAATGAGGAAGGAATTCTTGTTCCTTTACAATTTCAAAATGAGCAAGTTATAATGCAACCAAATATGTTTCTCTACAATTGTACTCTCATTTCCATGTGAAAATTATTATCAATTGAAATCAATATGAATGTAGAAGTGCACAATCAATTTTATTACAGTCATAGTGGTATTTCATGAGTAAATCATCCTATTAAAATGCCAATTCCCAATCGGAATTGATTTTTTTGGTGATTTAAAAGACCACTCAATGCTAAAGTGAATGGTAATGGTACCAGCTTCTTTTCTAATACAGCTCCAACAGACCAGTTTGAGTCAATGTGACCTGAAAGAAATTGACACTTATGTATTTCTATGTTCTGACACTACTTTCAATGCTGCTAAACCACAAAAAGGAAGATGACAAAAAAAAAACATACACAAGAATATCATATATAATGCTACAAAAAAACTCATCAAGCTTACTAAGGCTTAATTGAAATAAGTTAGAACTCTGTAGGACCAGAGGTAATCTAGCCTCAAAGATAGTAAACCTAGCTAAATGATGACATTCATAGGCAATAATGAAAAAATTTAAATGGACTGAAACATCAACATAAAATAATTATGAACCACGACGGCCGAAATGCTCGCAAAAAGATCAGATGACATCAAACGATGGCCGCAAAAGCCTCAACGAATTAATTAATTATGAACTATTTTTTCAAAGTGAAGAAAACTCCCATTCGACAAGATACTACTTTGAAAAAAGAAAATAAATAAGTACATATACACTTACTGAAATTTTCATCAAAAATATCATAATTTCTTTTCAAAGTCAAAATAATTGGAAAGTTCCTTTGGTTCAGGTTTTCAGATTTTGTTTTGAAAAAAGTACATTAAGCAAACAGCAAATACCTACCCTTGAACACAAGTTCACTTTTTGGTAAATCTACTTGATACCCAATAGATGCGACTGATTCTTGCATTCTATGATTTGCTTCTAATTCTACCCCAATTTGTAACTGTTTACTGGCTTTCTGATAATAGCATAAATGAACACCTGATACTCCTAAAGTACCAGAAACTTGATAAAGATCTGTAGAATATCTGCAAAAAATATTTATTCTTTATACAAATTGTTATTAAAAATATAGCCACTGACATGAAGTCAGGAGTTCTTGAGCGCTTGTTCATCAACCATGTTGGTAGATTCAACATAAAAAACTTTTCTATATTGGATACTTATGGATAAATGGGTATTACTCATGTAATGCTCATAAAAACACAAAATCAATCATAGGAAAGGAATGTAGCTGAAGGAAATGTGGAACATTTCTGAACTAGGCAACAATAGGGTACAAACAAGTACAAATCTTAATTCACTGTGAAATTGTATAATATATGAAAAGTACACAGGAATAACGATCAGAGTGACAAAATACAATTCGCAGGATTTGAATTTTAAGATTCACAGACTCAAAACAAATTATGCTGAAAGAGTGGATTTACACATTCATGTGTTATGTATTTGACTAAGATGTTAAGCAATAACTAGGTTGAACTCCGATGATCATTTTTGTGAAGTAGTAATAACTTGGATACTGAGTATAATTTCATAAATCGGTAACAACCAAACGAAACTAACGAAGGCCCTTGAAAAACTGTACCAGATGGTACTAATAGTATAGTTTTGACCAAAAGTCAGTGGCGTATTCAGGGGAGGGGCCAGGGGGGCCGGGCCCCCCAAACCATATAATCACAGGAAAGAAATTATGAAAGTCTGAAGGCTTAGGATAGTATTAAAATTCAATTTTCCTCATTTGCGAAATATGGGCCCCCCCCCAAACTGAAATCCTGGATACGCCACTGCCAAAAGTGGATCCTGATGTTATTCCACTCTTCATATAAAAATAAACTTCAACTCACTTGGCTGCTGCACTCAGAAGGGCAATTTGTCCTCCAGGAACACCAGCTCCCTTCTGATAGGCAAGTTCAGTCCCTAATGCTAAACGAGGTGTGACAGATTGGAGATAATGTAAAACAACAACTCCAGAGTTATTTATTATATTTGGGTTGGCCACAGTACAACTGGCAGTGTAGTCAGGCCCTTTATAATTCATTGTCAACTGCCCAACTGTGAACTTGGAATTTTGTACCTGAGAAATTTTTCGAATAATATGTTAGCCATCAAAGTATATCAGATCATGTCAAGTAAAACTTCGAACATACCTGGGCTCCAAATTTGGCTTGTACATTAGTGCAAATCTGATGAATAATAGTAGCATTCAGATTTCCAGAGGGATCAATATCACCTAGTAAAATTGGATAAGCTTCAGAGGGTGATAATTGCTTGGTTCCTACATATGTTGCTCCAAATCGGTACCCACTTGGGGTAACAGAACTCATATTAATGGTATGAGATATTTGAAAATGATTGCTTAAGCCCCTTGTAAGCATAACTCTGGCTCCTTCAAAACATGTAGGAAATATATCTGAAAATATAAATCAAGTATGAAGGAATGTGCAAAAAGTTGATATACAAAATACAAACTTTTGCATTTATTGTGGATTTCATCCAGAGGACCTGGATTTTCGATTTTTTCTGTGTCATTCTTTTCCTCGGCTTCTTTTGGGAATGTCATGCTGGGATTAGGTGGTGGTGGTGGCGGTGCAGAAAAGGCATGTACGTTTCCCATTTTTGACGACAAATTTTCTGAAATTATCTAAGTATTCTAAAATTTACTTATTTACACTTGTGGGCAAAAATATACATTAGCCACCAGGAAACTTTGAGGGGATTGGTTAAAAGTTAAAACGAGGCAGAAAAACACATTTTCCTAAATTCGGAATGACACTTGATTTCATTTCAAAGGACGTGAACATGTGAACTACGGCATTCAGTTGACTACGATTGATCGATATTCTGATGAGAAATACGTTCCATTTCATACTAGAAATCAATTATATTATTGAATATTATTAATTATTTTCATCCATTCAATTTAATTTGTCGATCTGAAAAGTTGCGTAAAAATAATTCCTACACCTAATTCACCCGCACTCAAGCCAGTGCGACATCTGGCGATGAAAGTGTAAACCTCTTTGAAAACCTGTATACAACTCTCCCTCATGAGAAAATGAAATTGGTGTAATTGATTTTATCAGGAAGGACTGAATTTTTCTTAGGGTAGTATCAAATGAGAGTGAATCTTTTTCTGGTAATTAAAAAATTTACAGATTTCGCAATCCTTGCAACCATCAGAGACATTGGAAATGATAACACCACATGTGAATATTACCAACATTTATTTGCATTTGAACTTAAAATAAAATAGTATTTTCAATAATAATAATGAGCAATAATAATTGCAAGAAACAATCAACATTCCCAATTCCTAACATATGTATACATGTGAGAGGAAACTTGTCACCGTATTTTAAAACAAAAATGTTCTTTCTAAAGTAAGTATTCTTAAGATATAATAATAAAAAATAAAGATATAAATAATTGGATGAGCTGGGTCCATCCTGTCATTCCTGTCCAATATTTTTGAAGTGAGTTTTGATTTTAGCGAATCTGGGTTTTCATGAAATTGGCTTTAGATAGAAGGATTCAGTTTTTACTAAAATTCATGAATCTTACATGTACTCGGAGTTAACATCATCAGAATAAGCTGAGTCCACCTCGTCCAATATTTTCGAAGAGAATTTTTATTTTACCAAATCTGAGTTTTCTCGAAATTGGCTCGAGATAGAAGGATTCTGTTTTTACTAAAATTCATGAATCTTATATGTTCTTAGATCAACTCTCATCGGATGAAGCTGAGTCCATTCTGTCCAATATTTTCTAAGCGAATATTTATTTTACCAAATCTGGGTTTTCATGAAATTGGTTTGAGATAGAAAGATTCTGTTTTCACTAAAATTCAGGAATCTTATATGTACCTTCTCGGAGTAAACATCATCAGAAGAAGCTGAGTCCACCCTGTCCAATATTTTCGAAGAGAATTTTTATTTTACCAAATCTGAGTATTCTCGAAATTGGCTTGAGATAGAAGAATTATGTTTTTACTAAAATTCATGAATCTTATATGTAGGGGAGGACGGGGGAATTCCACGCACCTTAGGGAAAATGCTCACAAAAACCTTCCTATGTACACACAAACTTTCATAATTTAACTGCTGAATCATGAACCCATTTGGAACTTTTTCATCACAAGGAAAAGGTTCAACTACCTATACCAATTGAGAAAAAAAAATAATTCTGAAAACTGTCTTTTCGCGGTCTTCCCCCACGTACTGGGTAATACCGCGCATGCGATGGTATAATTATGCGCATATATTGAACAGCTGAAAAACTCGAAAAAATATTTCATTATTTAGGTAATAACCAAGTACAATGTAAATTAAACAAATTTCCATGAATAGGTACAAAAAATATTATTGAAGAATTACCATCGGCTCCCTGGTCTAAAATAAAAACACGAATATCTTTAAATTACGGGAGGATGTTGGCAAGGCAAATACGAGATGGTGCGCTGTATCCACAGAAATATAATAAAATATTTATTTGTTTATATGTTTAATTATTATATTTCTGTGGCTGTATCTAAATTTTGAAATAACAGAACTGAGTTGCAGAACATCAATGCGCAGAATTCCCCCGTGCGCGGAATTCCCCCGTCCTCCCCTACACGGAGGAAATCAAATGAAGCTGAGTCCACTCCGTCCAATATTTTCGAAGTGAATTTTGATTTTAGCAAATCTGGGTATTCATGAAATTGGCTTCAGATAGAAGGATTGGACTCAAAGTCCAATTTTTGCGTGTTACCGTTTTACAAACGGTCACAAACGGTTACGATTTTCTGATACCGTTTGTATTTTTGCGAGAGCGGTAATAGAGGGGAAGGTGTTATGACGTAGCCGTATTACGTCATCATTGTGCCCGTTGTTGAGAAATCTGTAACCTTGTTCCGAAGCAGGGTAACTGGAGCGGTTATGATCTAAATTCGCGCCAAAAACGAATATTTCGCTTGTTGCTTTAGTTGCTTCGTTTTTCATTCGTATTCAATTTTATCTCCAACACCAAATTAGCATGATGTGAAAGAAAGCCTTTAATTAAACAAAATAATAAATGTTTTGTTTTTATATCCCCTATATTCCCTTATTTTCCAAATTTTATTCTTGCTTCACTTTTCGACCGATCTTCATGCATAATTTTTAGAATTGCAGTTCTGCATAACGCTCCAACCACACGTTATGGTCTATGGTCAATCGGTGAAGGGGTTTTTGCCATTTAGAGAAGAGAAATTTGTTTAATTCATCTTCACCGCTTATCCAATGTAAAATTTCCGAGTCGCTTGGAAATAATTGAACATTCCATTCAGAGGAAAAAAGATCTATCTGATCCAGTATTCTGAAAATGTTAAAATAATTCAAAACTAGAGAAAATTAATATTGGAGCCTATAACGATAACCTAAAAAAACTTTTGAGACTGTACAGTACAGAGCCCAGCCAACAGAAATGTATTTAAGCGAGGATGCATAACCGTGTTAAGAACTTGAAATTGATGATAAGTGGGGGTAACCGCACTGTTACCAATAGTATAACCGGACTTGTAACACGGTAACACGCAAAAATTGGACTTTGATGAAACAACAATATAAACACTCGAAGTGCTAATGAAGGAAATAAAACAATGATCTATCCTTCAAATACAGGAATAATTGCCCAATCTGGCAACGTTGCGGCTAATTTGACGTACCTCCCACCGCGGCTCACTGGTCGCCGTCGCCGATTCTCGAGCATACATTAATTCTCACGAATTCCTTACCAATCAGATTCACTCGATTCCGAGTGCTTCCGAATGCACCCGAGAGGACGATCGTGAGAAGAAGCCGTTGCCCGTTATTCAGATCGCGCGTTTTGTCTTTTGTCGTTCTTCATAAACGAATCTGATAGTGAAATAGTTGAAAACGGTTGGAACTTGGAACTTCGAACAATTTGATTTATATTATGGTTATTACCCCCCCATGAGTATCAAAGTCCTTAGAAGAAGTTACGCAATGTGGTGCACATAAAAAAATTTCATAAATTGTGAACCTGATTTTCAATCGTTATTATACCCTATGAAAAAAAGGTATATCCGCCCTTGCATTTAGAACAAGCTATAATAAAAAAATCATTTTTTAAAACAATCTTTTATAAAAACAACCCTCATCCGCCATTTTGAAGCCGCCATCTTGAATTCCTCAATTTTGAAGAATCGTAATTTCCGACCCAGAACACCCCTATAGATACCAATTTTGAATAGAATCGGTTCATAATTACGAAACTCGTCCGCCCTATTCAAGCCGCCATCTTGAATTTTTACAATTTTGACAGAAGAATCATCATTGTCGAACCCAAAAACCCCTAGATACTAATTTTGAATGAAATCGGATGATAATTCTCATTCTCATCCGCCATTTTGGAGCAGCCATTTTGTTTTTTTCTATAAAAAATATTTCATGATGCATTGTCACCAGAATTATGTACACCTGCCAAATTTCAAATCAATCGGACGATTAGAAGTGTGTCATATTTAACTTGCAAGATTTGATTACAGACAGACAGACAGACACCGGGACAGGTGAAACTAAATAAAAGCTTGTAAAAAAGCACATATGCGCTTACAAAAACCTCAAAAGTGAGAATTTAAGTAGGTAATTTAGCATATGTATTTTGAAATATGGCAATATAACTGTGTGTTGTTGTTGAATCATATAGTTTTCTTGGATGGGGGAAATGTAAGAAATATCAATCATACAGAAGACCATGAATTATTCTCAAATGATCATATGTAGAAAACGTTTCCTGGTTTTCATCAGTAGAACAAAGAGAACACAAAATATATTGCTTCTTCACCACTTCAGCGGAACCATCATTATGGATTGTCCGGAGATGCTTGTTTCTAACAGATACGCTGGTAAACTCTTTTCCACATATGCCGCAAATGCAAATAAGTGGATTCACTCTGCAATAAAGTCGAGCATTTATTTGAAACGTCCATAATAAGAAATTGTAATAGATTTTACTAGATATTCTATTCAATAAAAATCAAACTGTTCGAAGTTCCAACCGTTTTCGACTATTTCACTATTCATATTCGTTTATGAAGAACGACAAAAGACAAAACGCGCGATCTGAATAACGGGCAACGGCTTCTTCTCACGATCTTCCACGCGGATGCATTCGGAAGCACTCGGATCGAGTGAATCTGATTGGTTAGGCATTCGTGAGAATTAATGTATGCTCGCTTCTCGTATGCTGGGTGGCCAATACACCCTATGTCCTTGTCCATAACCTTCTGTATACAACTCTAACGAAGGCTGTGCTATGCTATGTCACCTATATCACGCGATAACTTTCGAATGCTTTTTTGGTCTACTAGCGACACCTTTGTCTTTTGACCTTGAACGAAAACTCGAAACTTGCCTGTAATATACGAACATAAACATTTCCAATGTTAAAAAAATAGTGCATTATACTTCCAGGGCAGAGCATTTCTATCCTTTTTGTAATGAAATCTCATCTTCATAGCCTGTTATCTGTTATTGAAAATTTTTCATAACATCAACGATTTCTTTTTCGAAAAGTAAATAATCGGACTTCCTGCATACATGCAGTTCCTAAATGGGCGGTACAGACGAAGTGGGGTGATTGATTATTTGAATTTTTGCCGTTGATGTGGCACATAAAAAATCTGTAGATTGATACTATGATTTTTACAAAAATCTGTAGACGCACCCGACATATACCGGAAAATCTGCTGGAGCGACAATATTACTGCTGAGAAATATCAAGAATATGAAGTATCAGTTTGAATTTTTTCAAAGCTTTTTCCTCATAGCATCTGCGTTTTCTAAAATGAAATGAGTTCAATAATGAAATGTATCTGCTCAAATTTTGGAGCAATAACAAACGAAATTTTTTTTCAAATGGAATCCATATAATGGGAAATGATATTTTCTAATTGATCTTTTTTCAACGATTTCAAAAATATACTTTCGAGTTCACTATACCGGGTTTTGAAGGTGATTGTGATCAGTCATGTTACGGCGATGCTACGGTGTAGATTGTATTTTATGTTTCGAAAATGCCGCACGTCTTTTCAAATAATGAACTTGTTGATATGTGGTGAATCAGAACAAAATGCCAGTTCAGTGTTTAAGTTGTACAGAACAAGATTTCCGCTAAGAAATCACCAAACTTCGCGGATGTTCATAAACCTTCTGCAGAGATGTACAGATATGCAGGCCAGAGAGTAGTAATAAATAAGATATTGATGCCCAAAATATTTTATGAATTTTTAAAATTCAACACTTCATATAAGAAATTTTCGGTGAAATGACTTATTTTGATGGGTTCTATCATCACCTGTCAAAAGAAAAGCCTCACCTTAAAATACACACTGTTCATCGAAAATTTCGAATAAATACTTTCCGTTCAACAGAATCTAGCAAGCTTTGATTCATTAAGGGAAATAAGGAAATATTTTCTGTAAACATATGAGTCCCAACTCTTTTAACTTCCGAAGCATAGGGTGAGGTGGAGAAAGCAACTCGTTTTTTCCAACTTCACCTCAATTTGAGATTTCTGAAAGCATGTATGTATTTCCTTTTTTCGAAAATTTTGCGGCGTTGTCAAAAATGATTGCTGAGAGTAAGAAAATTTTCGGGAAAACAAACCATCACATCAAATGGCATCATAAACAATTTATGGATAGAATTTAAGCAAAATCAATTGGGAATATTGGGATGTTGAATGATACTCCCTGTATTTAAGTTTGTACCTATACATCAGGCACTTGTATACATATAAATATGGGATGTTGAATGATGCTCCCTGTATTTAACTTTGTACCTATACATCAGGCACTTGTATACATATAAATATACTCCATTCACTTTTATAAAGTATCGCGGTTTGCCATGAAATTTTGACACATTCCACCGCGTATATTTTGAAAATGTTAGGTTATGGTCATTGCACTGTCAGATACGCCCACAACGTTGTCGTTTCTGCTAAAAAATCGTAGTAATTACGTATTTATCAAAATGTTCATTTACTTTGGGAAATTAATGAATTTGAGAAAATATTATGTGAATTCAGAAGACATTTAAATACATTTTTGCACAACCGGAAATACTCCAGCATGAAAATGTAGTAGTTCTACGAAACCTGCGCCACAGTTAAATCTTCGAAGAACTAACTCCACTTACAAATTAGGTAAAGATTTAACGGCATGCAGACAAAAAACAATCAGAATAGAAAAAATAATGAACTAATTTTCGTATATGATGCTATTATTTCATAAGTTTTTAAGGGATTTTTGAGCTCTATATAACTATATGATGCATTTATCGGATATAACTTTGCTTATGTGTTACTAATAAATATCTGATTTTTTGACGATCACTTAAGAATTAAGGATGTTCTGAATACAATCATTCATGCAACTTTCTGACAAAAATAGTTTGGCAATTTCTTTAGTCCACCGAATGAAAGTTAGTTTTTTTATAACTAACATTTTCAATCATATCATAGGTATATGATGGTGGCTTTCAGGAAGCTAATTTAATTTGCATTTCTCCAAGAATTCCCAAAATCAGTTGGATGCGGAAATACTACTCTGGAAATGAAATGTTGCACGAAGTGGTAGAAAGAAGGTACCTGGGCTGGGGTACTTTTTCTGTAATACCTTTGGTGTTACGAAAGGAATGTTTACAATTGATTATACTTGTATATATTCACTAAATGAGTTCTTAAAAAAAAACTGAATTTCAGTCTATTTGACATTTTTCCCGTTGTTGTCATACTCCAAGCGTTGAAAAGGTATTTCAATCTGCAGAAATAAATTCCTCTTTGGCTTACATAACAATATTTGAAGGATTCCATTTACTACACTCGATGAAAAAGCTTTCAGAAAGATATGCACAGAGTTCCAAACATATAATTAAATTTTCTTAGTAGTTCCTCTTCAATTAATTGGTTTCCTTTTTCTTCCAAATTCATATCATTGACATTGCTGTATATTATTTCATTTTCTTTTACATTCCTGTATATTTTCACTGAATGTTGTTTTAAACAACAATCTTTAAAAATTGTTTTAGGTGTATAATGATGTTAAAGCCACATTCAAAATTTTGTCAATATCGCTAATCCAGAACTATATATTTATAAAATGCCAGCGAATCATCAACAAGAAAGTCCCAGTATTTCTGATCAGCACAGTCTCTGTTATCAGGGATCATGGTCGATTTCTGATTTCTTTGACAGCTACTGTCAAATTTTTTTGGACAGCTGTCAAAAGTTTTCCACCGTTGCATTCTAGATTTTTTCGAATTTTGAGATTGAATATGTGACGTTTATACCAATTTTTGATCGCTCGTTATACTTGAATGAGAAAAATATACTTTCGTCATGATGTCTGAATTTTGCGCCCCGAATGGTCTCAATGTACTAGATTCGAATCACTGATCAAAAATCCTGGTCAAATTCAATTATAATTATGCCCGTCTGATAACGCGATAACTGTTAACCGAAAATACAAGAAACAGATCGCAGATGCAGCAGTTGACTTTGTTCATGGGCCGTTCGTGTTCTTTTCCCGATGAATCGGGATTTAGTGCTTAGATGGAGAATGACGTATTTCAGCTTCATGCAGCGTGTTACCAGAACCAAATAAAATTCCAGGAATTATGGAATGAAATAGGTACACGATATTTCTGTAACAGTTATTACGTCAAGTAAACTACGTGATATATTGGGAATTTTTAAAATGCAAAAAATGGTTTTTTATTGAAAATATTCATTTAATCACAATTTCATGTCCAATATTTTACAATATGCCAATTACGATGTTCTTATAATTGAGATATGACACAATAAAGATTAATTCATTTTCCTTGCCCTCCCTGCTGCTTTCTTTCCTCCCAGCATTTGTTTGTCTTTTGTTTTGCTATTTAATAGGGGATGAACTTCTGTAAAAAAAAAGTTTGATCATAAAAGGATTACACAAGAAGCTGTGGTGGTTTTGTCATAAAAAGATAAATGAAAGGAGTGTGTGATAGTTTTCATAATGAACAAAATAAATTTACCTCCAGTGCTAGGATTTTCAAGAGCAATGTCATAAGATTTATATTTTTTCTTTTTTGTCGGTGGTCCTGATGCTGGATTTGAGGGAGTCAAATTTGGCTCACTTGGTGTCCATGCATCTTCAGGGTCCTCTATCTGCAATAAAAATATAAGTGATGAAAATTGATATTTGAATTATTCAGAAAAAAATATATACCTCTGGAGCTATGGGCAAAAATTGGAGACAGTCTGAATTCTCGTTCTCCTCATCAGAACTGCAGAATGCTGCAACAGGTTCAATTGCACAAACATCCACCTGCAAGAATGATATGTTCATGTATGTTCAAATAATCATTTCTTTCAGTTTACATACTTCCAGATCTGTATCTTCTTTACAATCACCTCCACTTGCAACAGATTTATCTTCATCATTTAAGTCAAATTCACTTTCTCTTTCTTCATATTCTACATTTTCATCAAGTTCTTTGAAATCAGGGGCAAATGCTGACCAATTCTCCACCTGATTTTGTGCCCAAACACTCACAACACCTAAAGAATAAAATGTACTGAATTTGAGAAAATACAAAAGTTGATTATGCACTATGTTGAGGCTATTTCAAATTATGATTTCTCAGGTCAATGGAAGATCTTGATAGGAGCTTGATTGCATGGACACCCACTTGTTGAAATTTTTGTAAATTGGATAGTCACAGATTGAATCATTGGCAGCTCATAAGCCTTATTGCTATGTTAGCAATACCTTCGAGTTCATTGGGTTTGGTTATTCACAGGCTTAGATTGATTTATCTGAGTGACCTGAGAGGCATTCTTTAATGATTTACTAGTGCTGATTAGTAAAGATGTGCTAAAACTATTACGTGAAATATTATTCTGCTGACCAAGTATTAATAATATTTTAACCCCCAGTAGAAGGCAATTGAGCACTTAGTCTCCAATCAACGGTTTGTGAAACTGGGGGTAAGGGATAAGATTTTCACAATTACTAGCGACCCGCCCCGGCTTCGCACGGATGCAATGCAATCCTTATAAACAACGGTAGTGCCGGCGCCGCACCGCTATGTCCCTGCATTTTAAATCTGTAATATCATCGGAAATATTCATTTAAATTACATGCTGTAAAGGGCCATATTCATCTTGATTGAATGGACAATGTATTTAATGTACTTAATTGGATAAGGATCATTGCTGTATTGCTTAAAATAACTAAAATGTAATGGATAAAAAATGGTTATTGTGGATTATCCTTAAGAGATGGACATATACCATCGCCGACTTTCTTGTTGCCTTTTTTAGGAGTACTATACCGAGTACATTATCTCGATTTATCTCGTGGGGTTAAGTCAGCGTTGGCAATGTGAGCGCAAAACAATGTGTTCATTTACATCACATTAGAAACCTGTGAATTCATCACTGTTTCTCTACAATATTATGCATGTATCATACATATAAACCTTCCTCTTGAATCACTTTATCTAGTAAAAAAACCGTTGCGTAGTTTTGAAGATTTAAGCATACATTGTAGAGTAAGATCCCAGATCAATCAGACATAACTTATTTTCACACGGATGAAACCTTTCAGTAGCGTCTCGTGTGCCTTGAATACCTACGCGCTTTGTGGAACTTGTCGAGTGACAACTGGGCACGTACCAGGTGAGAAAGGTAACTAAAAATAAGAATTATTTAACTTAAATTCTCATGGCTGATTTTTATATATGTCATGTAGAATATTATTTTAAAGTAATACCATAAGTGTCAGACACTTCTGATGGACCTGAGCTTTTGTCAGACGCTTTTAAGGTACCCAAAAAATAAATGAACTTTACTTATTTTTACATGTCTGATTTTTTAATATGTTATTGAAGTATTCATTCAACAGTTATATTCAATCAGTCAGACAAATCAGAGTGACCAAACATCCCCTAAGATAAAAATTATTCGGCCAGAAGTATGAGGGCGAGAGCACTATGCATGCGCTTCAGAGTGAGACGTCCATCATAACTCGGTTCCCCTTCTTAAACTCACCATCTGTTTCAATCTACTGTATATGTGCTGTTTGCGTGTAATATAACTTATATTTATATATACAGAGTGTAACAGCCAAGTGGAATAAATTCGATAACGAATAAATGAGGGCGTGTTGGGAAAAACGCTCGGACACGTCGATTTGTAATTTCAAATGCGCATATTTTTCAAGAAAATAATATTATATAGGGTGTTCCATTCGACCGTGGCCAATACCAACTTTCTTATGCAACCCCCTGTATATTATTTATTTTTTGGATTCTTCAGAGAATTATAGACACAATTCATGCACAATGTCTTATACATATCTTTAACTATTTCGGAAGTATTGAGTGTTTTCAGATTTATTGCAAAAGATAGGTATAGAACATTGTACATGAATTATGTCTAGAATTTTCTGAAGAATCCAAAAAATAAATAATACACAGGGGTTTGCATTTGAAATAAGAAAGTTAGTATTGGCCACGATCACATGGAACACCCTATAAAATATTATTTTCTTGAAAAATATGCGCATTTGAAATTGCAAATCGACGTGTCCGAGCGTTTTTCCCCACACTCCCTAATTTATTCGTTATCGAATTTATTCCATTTGGCTGTTACACTCTGTATATATAAATATAAGTTATATTACACGCAAACAGCACATACACAGTAGATTGAAACAGATGGTGAGTTTAAGAAGGGGAACCGAGTTATTATTAACCACACCTGTTATAGTTGCGCCTGCTGAAAGGAGTTTTCCGAGGCTTAAAATGATCAAAACTCAATTGGCACAAGATCGGCTTTCAGCACTTGCTTTTCTTTCAATAGAAAATGACGTATCTCATTCGTTGGATTATTGTGCTCTAGTTAAAGATTTTAGTTTGAGAAAAAGCCGCAAACATCAATTTTGAAATTTAACGTCAATTTTAAAATTCATCTTCTCCGAATTTTTTGAATTTGTGAATCTTTCTGAGTAAAATATTTCAAAACACAAAATTTATTTATTTGTAAAACTCGGGCAGTTTTCGTCAAACATGACAAAATACCTAAACCAAAAGACTCGACTTAATTTCGAATCACATACTTTTCACGAAAGACAAAGGGCCTCGCAAAGACCTGCCGCCCGGAGCCTCGCAATGGGTAAGGCCGCCGCTGCTCGCCCTCATACTTCTGGCCGAATAATTTTTGTCTTAGGGGATGTTTGGTCACTCTTATTTGTCTGACTCATTGAATATAATTTTTGAATAAATAGTTCAATAACATATTGAAAAATCAGACATGTAAAAATAAGTAAAGTTCATTTATTTTTTGGGTAGCTTAAAAGCGTCTGACAGAAGCTCTGGTCCATCAAAAGTGTCTGACACTTATGGTATTACTTTAAAATAATATTCTACATGACATAATATAAAAATCAGTCATGTGAATTTAAGTTAAATGCTTTATACTATGTAATTCAGCAATAGAAGCAGAACCTCAATATAGAAATATTTTTATGTATCAGGAAATAAAAAACTGCTTTTTGTATTATACCAAAGCAAAGCGGCTACTATAAAAGTGCCCTGTAGAGGATGACATCTGGTTTGAGACAATGAGCTAGTTTTGGAGGAACTTAATGAACTGAGATAATCTCTTTCATGAGAGAGAAGTCCATCATGATAGCACAAAGATTCTAAATAATCAAAGGAGCTGAGGTAGATTATTATGACAAATTGCCTCTGTGAATAACAGAACCCAATCCACTTTAACAGTTTATAGCTGAAAATAGAAGGAGCAACTGCTTCATCATAAATGCAAAAAGTGCGCTTGGAAAATCAGATGTATATTCACATAATTTCCTAAGCTGATCAATTAAATGTTCATAATTTTTTTTTCAAGATCATTGATAATGATTATTTCAAAATTCACTACAACAAAACTGGGACAAACCTGAAGATATGCTGACAATTATCGGTCTAACCGGATGCCATGCAACATCTAACAGCAATTCTCCTTTAGTACCATGTAAAATTTTCACTAAATTTCCAATAGATTTTTCCCAAATATAAAGGGCATGTTGTCTTGCTGACCCTGCACAAATATATTCTCCGTCCCCAGAAAAACAGCATTTCTTCCACATCGTTCTAAAATAAAACCAGAGTCGGTAGTGATCAAGTGTATCATGTTATTTAAAACCATTTTTCTATCCATAAATTTATTTAGTTAAGTAAAAAACTCACTTATTGACTAAATCTTGGAGTTTCTGAATAGGTTCAGGTTCACCATCTTTTCCACATGCTAAAACTTCTTTGCTGTTGTAAACCCTTATCACTCTATCTGCAGTATTGATGAGGAAACAACTACATTCATGAAAAATATAACATATCTTTTTAACAACATTCTTTGAAATCAAATCATCAATCTTCAATTGAGAGGTATTAATTTTGTTTTTCATTGTTTATCTACAGGCAGTATCATACTGTTATTTTTTGTAATAATATCTCTGGAGTTAAAACTTGAATTTGAAGAGTAATTCATAAAAAAAGCTTTCCATCGCTCCATTCAGTCTTTATGTATGACACATTGTATAATACAGGGTGTCTAAAATAAAGGGGACTCTAGGATAGGTAGGAAACTGAAAAATAATTGGGATTCGCTTTGTGAAAAATTTCCGTAACGCTATCCGTATTCAATAAAAATAAATAAATAAATAAATGAGTGAATAAATATATTTTATACACTTTTTACGATTTTGCCGAAACTACCAACAACATTGTGATAAAATTTCATACCAATATGTTTTGGAAGCTGATACATCCCATGAATCTGATTTTATTGCTCACTCTCAGTGATGGCGCTAGATACACAGTTCGTACCAACTTTTAGGTTAGGTTTATTAATCAAAATTTCAAGTGAACTTAAGAGTAATTCAATTTTACACTGAAAAGGTACTCATCGAAAAACTTGATACTGAAAATTATGATGTTGTTATGAAGTAATGATAAAGTTATTAATATTAGTTATCATTAAGTAGCTTTAATCTGCAGTGATCGTCAACTAGAAGAGACATACAAGGATTCTTTTCATTTATTTTGTACTGAATTCCATAAAATATGGAAATTGTTATCTCATAGAATTTATTAATTTCAAAGTACCAAAGGTCTGGTTGCGTTGCTGCAGTTGGGATCTGTTTCATGTGGTTGAAAACATGTAAACAGTTTGTCGCCTTTGAATCATATGTTGAATACCTGTAACAGGCTAATGAACAGTGAGAGGAATTTGGATTTTTTTCATTATGATCCAAATGCCTTGAAGGCTGTCTTGTCAAATTCGTTATAATTTAAGTTCTTCTCATTTATGTGTCTAAGAGTTTTTTTTGTCAGAATTAATAAGTTTCTTTCTTTTTTCTCTTTATTTTTAACATCAACATTAGTAATTGTTTAAACAATGGTATAAGCATAGCTACTAAAAAATTCTTACTGGCATTTAGCACATTAGTAAATGAAGTGTCTCGTTTCTGTTGGGTTTACTTCTTTTCTGTGTATATGTAATTTATCTATAGCCTATAGAGTCTATAGGTGTTTATAAGACATGCAAATAAATAGGGTGAATTCGCCGGTAAGCCGGACATCGCCGGTAGTCGGACAAAACGTATTTAATGATAACTTGAGAAAAATTCGATCAAATTTCCCCAAATAAAAACGAATCAGTAGAGCCAATGTTGTTACACTTTATTGGCTATTTTTTTATTCAACAGTTGCTACCATTGACATGTAAAAAGGGCGCCAATTTAGTATTATATCAGCAGTAGTCCATTGTTACGTATTGAACATCAGCAGGTGCTTTTTCAAAGGTATATAAAATATATTTTCGTACATTTTATGAATTCACATTCATATTTTATTTGAGGGGAAAGGTCTGAAATTTCATCATAATAATTCAGAACTGATTTTTTTTTATTTTGATGTCATAATTGGGTGGCCGGTAACTGGAAAAGAAATTTGGTGAAATTCCAGTATCCGGACAGGTGTCCGACTACTAGTAGTTTGGGGCTTGTTTAGTTCTTTATTTTTTGGCGCTTTTATATGACTTATCGAACATCTCTTTTTCATATCGAATAACTTGATACTTCTTTTAAACTCTAGCCAGTAGTCGTCCATAAAAAACAGCATTTATAGATTTCTGCCAATTGAAAATCGTCCGATTACTGAACTCCACGCAATTCGTTGAGTCCCAATAGTCGGCCACTACATCTTGTTTTCGGCATTTCATGACGCCGCTGTTCAGGTTTTTTTCTTTTATTTCATTTTAGATATGAAAACCAAGAAAATTTAAATAATTTTCGTCAATACGAAGAGAAAAACTTGAAAGAATCGGTGCAGGCGGTGAGAAATGGTGGTAAATTGAGAGAAATCTGCCTTTATGGGGTAGCCATTAGCCAAGTCAACGGTACAGGACCGTATCGAAGGCAGAGTTTCTGACGAAGCCAAGACTATGGGCCCAGAACCAGTTTTAATAGTTTCATATGAAACTGAAATAGTAAAATGGGGAGAAAATCTGGCAAGGTGAAATGGAGTTTATTTTTATTCATTATGTTTTTAGTTGTGTGTAAGTTATACCTACTATTTTTAATATTTTATGAATAAAGTCTTGAGTTTTTCGTTTTCGTTCCTGAAGATATGAAATAAATTGAAGAATCATCAGTCAAAATTACGCAACGGTTATGAAACGCTTTTTTCTAATAGATAATGTGATTCAAGAGGAAGGTTTATATAGGGTGGCCATTTGAAAACGAAACAGACGAGATTACAGACGAAATAAATTTTTTCGATAGAAATGCTCGGACAGGTCGATTTCTGTTTCGAGGGGGACAACTTAAGATGTAGGTTACGGTCGCATAGCGCTTCAACCCTTGCTGCTACAACCCCCATCCCCAATTTTTGAATAGGGGAGATGGGGTGAGTGATACCTCAATTCAAAGGTGTTTTTATACTGATTTCAGCACAGTGATTGTTTTTTCATTTTATGCATTAGTTCTCGAAATATTCATGCGTTAGTTAATTTTATCACTTAAATTAATTTTTTGAGAATAATTGACATTTCGTGCTTCCGAAACACCAAAATTTCCGTACTTGTATTTGAAATTGCAAAACATCTACCACTGGGCAAATGAAGTCATACCGTACGTGTTAATGCTACTAGGGTCAGATGTTCGACTAGCTGTTTTATTCACTGAAATTATTCTCCAACTGTACGGTATCAGAACGATTTGAAGTATTGATCTAAGAAATAAGACTTTTCAAAGTAAAGTAAATAATTTATCAAAAAGCCACAGTCATGGTTGTTTTGAAGCTCAAAATGTCGATTTTTCACAAAAAAACACTACAAGTGCCATGAAAACACCACTTCATTTTCAAATACTTAGTTAAGAATATTTCGAGAACTAATGCATAAAATGAAAAAACAATTACTGTGCTGAAATCAGTATAAAAATACCTTTCAAATGAGGTATCACTCACCCCATCTTCCCTATTCAAAAATTGGGGGTGAGGGTTGTAGTAGCAAGGGTTGAAGCGCTATGCGTCCGTAACCTACATCTTAAGTTGTCCCCCTCGAAACAGAAATCGACCTGTCCGAGCATTTCTATCGAAAAAATTTATTTCGTCAATAATCTCGTCTGTTTCGTTTTCAAATGGCCACCCTGTATGTATGATACATGCATAATATTGGAGATACACTGATGAATTTACAGGTTTCTAATGTGATGTCGTAAATAAACACATTTTTTTTGCGCTTACATTGCAAATGCTGACTGAACCCCACCAGATAAATCAAAATAATGTACTCGGTATTGTACTCCTAGAAAAGGTCAACAAAAAAGTCCGTGATTGTATATGTCTATCTCTTTAGGATAACCCACAATACCTATTTCTTATCCTTCACCTACATTTTAAGGGAAAAAATGGCTTAATTAGGAAGTTATTTCAAGCAATACAGCATTAATCCTTATCCATCTTAGTAGGTTCCTTAAATACATTGTCCATTCAATATAGATCAATATGACCCTTTACAGCATGTAATTTAAATGAATATTTCCGAAGATATAAAATGCAGCTACATAGCGGTGCGGCGCCGGCACTACCGTTGTTTATAAGGAATGCATTGCATCCGTGCGAAGCCGGGGCGGGTCACCAGTTTAATATAAAATCATGAGAAATTCTCTAGATGTGACCCTGTTGAAAATTAACCTATGAGTAGCTGTCCGACTACTAGCGACTTCGTGGCCGACTACTGGCATCAACTGTCCGAATACCGGCGAAATTGGCCTTTTTTCATTATTTCGTTGAGGAAAATCCATGAAGAGCTAAACAAAGTCTCTTTTGTAATCATATATTATGTTGTCACATTATCAACGACTAACCTGGAGAAAGAACTATTATGATTACTCCAAAATTATAGTTTCTAGACGAATTTTAAATTCACATTTGCCTAAACTGTCCGACCACTGGCGAATTCACCCTATATGAATAAATTAATTTTTTGCTGCGTAAATGAGACCTCATCGCTAAGACGGATTCAAGTTCAAAAAATAATATTGAGGGCATTCCTTTCTTGAAACTTTAATTTGTTTTCTTCAACGCCGTTTATCTTGAATACGGATGGCGTCACGAAAAATTTTACCAAGCAAACCATTTTTTTTTGTGACAGAGTCACTTTTTTGAAACACCCAGTATAGTTGTTCACTCAATAATCCTTTGATAGATTTATAATTTATCTTACTTCCAGGATGGTTTTGCAGTGTCACAGAAAATTATATCATCAAGAAATGATGATATATGAGCAGAAATCTTTGACTTATTTAGGTTTCATTAGACTCATACTTTGATAAAAGCTTTCTAAATCAATTTCAATGAATTATAACCAATATTCCCCTCTTTGATATCAAGGAACCACCTTCTAAAGTTTCCAAAAATCATCTTCATATCTGAATTAGAATTCAATTTGAATAACCAGAATATTATATTTGTTCTTTTACTCACTCTCCTCTTCGTGCAAACTCTATGCTTCTTACAGCAGCAGCACTAGATGTTCCTAAAACTATTCTGAAACTTGCTTTTACTTCAAGAGTTTTTGCATCTAATACTAAGACTTTTCCCTTGGAATTTCCAGTATAAACATAATTTCCTCTTCTATCAAATGAAGCTGAAATATTAAGATCTCCCTAAAATTGAAAAATGTTCACTAGCTTTCAATAGGAATTACCATTTTAGAGAAATATTCTGTACTATTGTCAGAGAAAAAATTCTCCCAACCAATTATATTTTTGATACTATGAAAATTACAGATAGCTTACATCTTCATCAATCGGAATGACTTGGTGGCCCCCATTTACATCCACTAAGACTGCTGCATGTCGCATGGGACATACAAGCAGTCTTTCCATATTTCTTGGCTCAAATTGAACTTTCAGTACAGGACAAGGAAATCGATATTTCTGTTCACACTCTCCAGTAAGAATGTCCCATATACAAACTGTATCATCAGTTGATGCTGAAGCTATTTTGTGACCATTCCTAGACCATGTTATACTGCAGACTGGGTGAACATGAGCTGATATTATTTTAGCAATCCCTGAAAAAAATTGGTTATCCTCTTGAGTCCAAAAAGTTCAAGGAAATTCATTACCCCGGGTCAGAAAATCCCAAATAACTATTCTACCATCATTACATCCCACTGCTAAAAGAGTCCCCCTTTTATTGAAAGCACAAGTTACAGCGATTGATAATGAATCAAGTGTTCCATCGAATTCCTACAAAATACATGTAATGCGAAAAACTAAACTTATTTGATAGCTTCTTACTTCTGGGTAGTTTTGACCAAATGATTCTGGAAAAAAGTATTCATCAATAAATAGGAATTTTTTTAATGACTTTCACTCACCTAAAAGCTCCAAATTCATATTTTTTCTAATACGGAGGAACAATAAGAAAACGCGGTTGAAGTTACCGCAGTGTAGTTATTTATTTAGTGAATTTATTTCAAATTTCAAAAACAATAAATATAAACATTAAAATTAAACATAGGTTAGGTTTCATGATGTGTAGAAGTGTAGATGAACTACTAGAAATAGGCAAAAAAATTAACCTTTTTTTTGGTCCATGTCATTGATACTTGCATTTTGCATTGAAAGCAAGTAAAACTTTCAAACAATAGTTGAAATTTTCAAAGACCTTTTTTTTTAATATAGTAAAAAGCCAAGGCTTAACAATTAAATAAAGAGTATGTATTTGATTTCTACGAGTTTTGTGGTTCCTCTTTGGTGGTTCACGTCTAACCTAATTTCGAAACTGACATGATCTCATGTTGAACTGCTGCAGATTTTTATGAGTAATTTTTATTTGTTATGGTTTATGTTTTAATAACTTTATGAAAGCACTATGGATGACCAAATAAAAGAAGAAACATTGAAACCGGAAGATTCGAGACCCTCAACCAGCAGTGGAAAAGTGTTATTTCCTACTGTAAATAAATATTCCCACATCAAAAATAAATTGGTTAGGAACCAGCAATTTAAGAAAGCTCAGAAAGAAAAAAACAAAGTGAGTACTCGACACGGAATAGACCCATGAATAGAGTAATAGTGAATTAAATTGTGCTTTTAGGAGAAGAAGAAGCTGAAAAAAGAACGTCAAAAAACAGAAGAGGTCAAACAAATTCCCCACACAATCGAGAGTTTGAGAGAAAAAGATGAGACAGCGATCAATCAGGAAGACAGTGAATTGCTTGATCATGACTTAGAAAATGATGAATTCAGTGACTACCATAAACAGTCTTATGACCCTAAAGTTTTAATTACATATGCAGATAATCCGATGAAGGTATTTTTTGATGATTTCCAATCCTGTCGTGTTATAAATTGAGTTTATTTCTATAAGTAAGTTGAATACTTCAATGATCTATTTAATTTCAGAAAACGAGAATTTTTGGAAGAGAATTGACCAGAATAATTCCGAATTCAACATCCCTATACCGTAATAGATCTGGAGTAAAAAAAATTGTACGAAGTGCTACTAAAGAAGGTTTCACTGATATATTAGTAATCAACGAATATCGTAAAGAACCTGATGGCCTTTTGGTAATTCATTTACCAGATGGACCTACTGCCCACTTCCGTTTAAGTAATGTTAAAATTACTCCAGAGTTGAGAAAGAACCATAGAGATATAACAGCTCACAGGCCAGAGGTTATATTACAACAGTTTAGTACAAGGCTGGGAATGACTGTTAGTAGAATGCTGGGAAGTTTGTTCAATTACAATCCTCAATTTGAGGGACAGAGAGCTGTTGCTTTCCATAATCAGAGAGATTATATATTTTTCAGACATTATAGGTGAGATTTCTTGGTTAATATTATTTTGGCCAATTGTTTAAAATTGTGGATATTCAACAATTGAATGCTACAAAAAACTAATTTTTTTCTGTGTAGTATACTTATGATAGAAAAACTGTTTCTGGTAATAATATAATACTTTCCACTAGTTATATGTTACAATTGAAATTTCTATTCATAAAGTATGAAAAAATG
Organism: Adalia bipunctata; assembly: GCA_910592335.1. NCBI lineage: Eukaryota > Metazoa > Arthropoda > Insecta > Coleoptera > Coccinellidae > Adalia > Adalia bipunctata. The sequence goes on from OU342948.1 coordinate 33,037,799, forward strand.
AAGACTTATTTTTCAGTTCAAAGAGAATAGATAATCATCTTTCAAAGAAACATAAACTCCTCTGAATTTTTCCATTGAGTAGTTCTTATGTAAACACGATATAATAATATAAAAATTAGTGCTCAATGATTATTGTTACACAATCATTGACTAAGGAAAACATACCAAATTAGTTTTTCTCTCTGTCCTCATTTGAAATATCTATAAACATGAATATAAATAGCATTCATGTTTCATTTCAGGTATGGATTTGATAAAGATGGAAAAAAAGCAAGGCTGAAAGAGTTGGGTCCCAGATTCACCTTGAAACTAACATCTTTGCAGAAAGGTACTTTTGATAGCAAATATGGTGAATATGAATGGATAATTCAAGGCAAAAGGCACTCTATGGAAACTAGTAGAAGAAAATTCTTCTTGTAATCTGAATAGAATATTCATATTAAATAAAGTTCTATCCAGTAACAGAGTATTTATTGAAAGTTAGTCAGAAATTTTGTCTGAATTATCTCCCTCCCCATATGATTTTTTGAATTAGAATTTTATTTGTGAATTTCCAATTATACTGAATAAAACTGTGGTTAGAAATATCAGATATACATCATTTCATTCATTTCAAACCTGGGGAAAATTTCAATAAACGTGTGTTCATAAGTGGGATTAAGAATCTCCCGTCTCTGCAAAGTCGAATAATAACACCTATTCATTCAAGAACTATTTATACCAGGTACAATTAAATTTTTATGGAATTTATGGCTCATTTAAGCCTTATCCTGCTCTTTCCCTAAGACTATGATTCTAATTCAATTAACAGGTTTTTTTTCTGAATATTTTATGATTTGTATCACAATTTATTTCATTTGGCAACTTATCGAAAATCCTCAGTTGATGTCGACCTATGAACTGGATAATTTGTCAGTTCATTTACGAATGAATCGGTTTTTTTATACAGAGTGGGCCATTGAAAACGAAACAGCGGCTCTGTAGGTCGGCAGAACCGAGTTATATGAAAACGCTCGGACACGTCAACAACATTTTCGAGGGGGACATCGTTCGCGATAAACTTCACCCGAAATACATTCCATCCCTCGGAGCTGTGACCGCCACCCCTAAATTTTTAAATGGCACCATATGGCAAGTGATACCTCATTTGAAAGGTAGTTTCCTTCTTAATATCAAACAACAAAAATAAATTAATCCTATCGATTCGTTTTCGAGATATAGGTACTTGAAGTTGGGAAATAACATTTTATTCACTCAATCAATAAAAAAAAATATCTAACAATGCAACTGTTCAAAGATTATCATTGGCAATGAATCAAATGTTCAAACTGTCTACCACCCATTTCCATAAAATAGTACAAGTTCTGTTCAAAATGAGACCTCACATTTCGAAGCATTTTCATCGTAATTCGACGGCATTCTTCAATAATTCTACGTCGTAAATCTTCTAGAGATTCTGGTTCGGTTGTATAGATTTTGTTTTTCAAGTGACCCCACAGGAAAAAGTCGAGTGGGGTTAAATCTGGAGATCTTCAAACAGTTGCAATGTTAGATCTTATTTTTATTGATTAAGTGAATAAAAAGTTATTTCCCAACTTCAAGTTCCTATATCTCGAAAACGAATCGATAGAATTAATTTATTTTTGTTGTTTGATATTAGGAAGGAAACTACCTTTCAAATGAGGTATCACTTGCCATATCGTGCCATTTAAAAATTTAGGGGTGGTGGTCACAGCTCCGAGGGATGAAATGTATTTCGGGTGAATTTCATCGCGAACGATGTCCCCCTCGAAACTGTTGTTGACGTGTTCGAGCGTTTTTATATAACTCCGTTCTGCCGACCTACAGAGCCGCTGTTTCGTTTTCAATGGCCCTCTCTGTATAGAAACATCTAACGAAAAATATAACGAGCATAAAAATCAACAATCAACATATATACAACTTAGTCCAAAATGCTGGCGACTTATGCTGGATTTCCATGCATCCGATGATACGACCGTCCGATCGTCGTTGTGATTGGCAGAAATATTCAAAATTGAAAATTCCTGCCAATCACAACGACGATCGTATCATCGGATGACGGATGCATGGAAATCCATCATTAGTGTTTAGTTTAAGTTTAATATTGTCATTTTAGCTTTTCTTACCTAGTCAACAGCCTAGTTGACTACGTATTCTTGAAAGTTGCATATATAAGGCACTGTAAGCATCTATTGCTACATGTTCTTATTTTGCAGAGTAAAGAGAAAAATTTTGGATTTTAACATCGATAAAAATTGAAAACTTCGAATACATGTGCCCTCTGTTGTCCAATGAGAAAATTATATCGGTTTCTCTATAAACAGAATTCCTTATTTTGACAAACGTTATGCGGTAAATGCCGCAAGAGGGCAGTAAAATTCATCTTTTGAAATAAAACAACATGGCGAGGTTATAATTCATATTTTCTTTAGGAAGTTTGTAAAAAGTTAAAATTTTCGCTTTGTGGTGAAATTGTGTGTAAATATACATAAATATTTATTTTCAAATTATTGTGATTGTGAGTCATTTGTTCGGATCTGGGTGTAATACTGGTGCTACAGGTAACTATCCCACCTTAGGGATTGTTGATGACAGAACTTGAGAAGTTAATCGGTGAATTTTTGACTTCAAACTGAATGGAAATGTTTTCTGGTATGTTTTCATTGCATCATCCGAATATTTCTTCATCATATATGAATATTCAGGTAGTATTATATTTAGTTCAAACCTGCATCCAACCGCTTTCTTCAGGTGCAAGAATAGTTATTGGAGATGTTTAGAACTTTATAAGAAGTTCTTATTTCTAATCATCTAATTACAAACAAACGCAGATTTATAAATTCTGGAAGAGTTTATTTATCAGTTCGATAATTCATATAAGCTGTTCTTCTTTTAGAGAAAACTCATCTTTGCTTCGATAATAATTATGAAGTTGAATATAACCTAATCTTTCAATGGGATAATAACATCTTTCACTTTTTCGCTTCCCATAGTTTGTATCAAATGTTCTGATTGCATTTTTTGGAGTTGCAGTTATGACCACTTGTAGCTTGTAGCTTATAACCGAGCTTATAACTCCAAGTTATATCACAGAGTATAGTCTTTGGTTTTATGAAATAAATAAATTGTAGGTAGATTCTATTTATACTTCCATTATAAGGGAAACATATATTTAGGGGAAAATATATCGGTTTTATTATAGTCATAAAAACGTGGTTTATTTTAATTCATTTATTGAAACATCCTAGCTTTCGAGCCCTGTCGGGTTCTTCCTCAGGGAAATCAATTAAAATTAAAAAGCCTCGCCGTAAGGGCAACAATGATTTTTGGATCGCAGAGTCAAGAGTTCAAAAAATATTCTCATTTAACAATTATATACGAAGCTTAAAAAATTCTAAATCGCTAATGATAAAACCGATATATTTTCCCCTAATTACACAATTTGAATAGTCGATAGCAGTACATAGTTGATGAAACATATATTTGTCTTGCTGCTCATCTTGAAATGTGTAAAAGTAAATATCTCAGTTGGTGGAACAGCGGGATTTTCATGTTTCCATGGATTTGAGCTGTCACATAGAACCAGGAAGTCCAGGAACACAGAAATACCATGAGACTAATCGTCAAAATCCGATGCGCTTGGCATTTCGGCAAAAATTTCAGTGTTTCTGTTCTGTGTGACAGTTCATATCCATGGAAACAAAAAGAATCTTGCTGATCCATCAACTTGAGACGCTTTTTGATCTGGTAATAGCCGAGGTAATAGAATTCCATGTTACTATAAGTTCTATGGTAGATTCGCATTCCTATCCTGAAATCTGAATACAACGAGAAAATTCTTGACAGCTGTCAAATAAAATTGACAGTAGCTGTCCAATAAATCGTCCATGATCCCGAATATGTTATTTCAGAAATACTTGTACTCTAGAGTCTAGGGTCTCTACTCTATGACCTAAGTTCAAGAGCTATCTTGTTAACGGACAGACAGACTCGATTTTGACCTAGTCGCTTGAGACCATTCCCGGCTCAAAATTATACAGTTACATGAGTTCTAGAACCAAGTTCTCCCTGGACCCCTGATACCAAGGGAACTGCGACGCGAACAAACCTAATGTGACGAAATGATGTCCTCGTTTAAATTGCTTGATTTTCTTAGATATCGAAGCAACTCTGATGAATCAAACTCGTAATAGCTCGAATAGGATAATTCTTGGACTGAAGAACCTATGAACTTGAATTTTTCATTATAGGTTCGGATCTCGTTGATATGGGCGTTCGAAGTTTTGTTTTTCGATAAATTCATGACTACGGATTCGATCCAGTTGAAATTTCGGCTTAGATCGAGAATGACGTTTTTGAGCTAAACGCAAAACTATCTTAATTTCTTGCGAATCGTGGAAAAAACATTATTATATTGTTGCAACATCAGATGCGCGATCGTGGAGGATTTATTTGAAAGCTGTTTTCAATTTTTTTTGACAGTTGGCGAAAAACAACCTCCTGGGGCTCTTAAATGCGAATGGAAATTTCGAGAGATATTCCGAAAATCAAAAAGATATACAGGGTGTTTCAACATAAACTGGACAAACATATATAGCCGTGTAGATGACACCGTGGAAGTCATTTTTACCTTATGAAGTTTTCGACGCATAGGCGAGATGCAGGGTGTTTAATGTCAACTTTGAGCAATATTCTGATAACTGTGGTGAGTTATGCGCTCGGTTATGCGTGACATTTGAAATAACGGTTACTGGTCACATCTTAGTATACTCCATTCACTTTTATAAAGTATCGCGGTTTGCCATGAAATTTTGACACATTTCCCCGCGTATATTTTGAAAATGTTAGGTTATGGTCATTGCACTGTCAGATACTCCCACAACGTTGTCGTTTCTGCTAAAAAATCGTAGTAATTACGTATTTATCAAAATGTTCATTTACTTGGGGAAATTAATGAATTTGAGAAAATATTATGTTAATTCAGAAGACATTTAAATACATTTTTGCACAACCTGAAATACTCCAGCATGAAAATGAAGTAGTTCTACGAAACCTGCGCCACAGTTAAATCTTCGAAGAACTAACTCCATTTACAAAGTTGAAAAAGAGTAAATAGAAAGTAGACCTGGCAATGTCGCTTAATTTTTACGAGTGCCAACCTGCGTCTGTTCTAGGGGAAAAAACTTGATAAACCCAAATCATGGCCAACCGCGATACTTTATAAAAGTGAATGGAGTATATTTTTTAGTGCTCCATTCAATTGTGGTGTAGAATTTTGAAAAGAAAAATCAAAATGGCGGAAAACCTGCTAAGTTGGAATTTTTTTCTCTCGGTTGTCAATTTGGAAAGCACAATTTCAAGGTACTAGATTTTCTAAGATTTTCCATGAAAAAATTTTTTCAATATTCGAACTCAACTTATTAAAAGCTTTTATTTAGTTTCACCTGTCCCGGTGTCTGTCTGTAATCAAATCTTGCAAGTTGAATATGACACACTTCTAATCGTCCGATTGATTTGAAATTTGGCAGGTCTACATAATTCTCGTGACAATGCATCATGAAATATTTTTTATAGAAAAAAACAAAATGGCGGCTCCAAAATGGCGGATGAGTTTTGTAATTATCATCCGATTCCATTCAAAATTAGTGTCTGGGGGTTTTTGGGATCGACAAAGATGATTCTTTCGTCAAAATTGAAAAATTCAACATGGCGGCTACAATATGGCGGACGAGTTTAGTAATTATGATCCGATTCTATTCAAAATTGGTATCTGGCGGTTTTCTGGGTCGGAAATTACGATTTTTCCAAATTGAGGAATTCAAGATGGCGGCTTCAAAATGGCGGATGAGTGTTGTTATTATAAAAGCTTGTCTTAAAAAATGATTTTTTTATTATAGCTTGTTTTTTACATGTCTTCAGTGAGAAAAAAATTTCGGCCGAAATTGTTGAAACTTTTCATGGTTGAACAATCTTTCCTTCTGAATACTGTGGTGAAAACAGAATGGAAAAATACCCATTGCTTTTCTTTTTGTAGCCTTCCAAAGATCACGCTCGGAGAATTTTCATAATTTTTATTCAATAAACTAGAGACCATACGAAGGTCAAATTTAGGCTTGTTAGCTGCCAGAGTGACTCGGACGGAAATATGAATTAATAAACCACATAATTTTTTTTCAAAAAACTTTGGTGGGAATCGAACTCTCCACTTTCGATCAACTGGCGTCGCTTTGGTAACGGAAATTTATAAGATTAATAAAATGAACCCAATTCATACTCGTAGAGAGTTCGAATCCTACCAAAGTTTTTTGTCACTCTGGCAACTAATAAGCCTAAATTTGACCTTCAAATGGACTCTAGTTTATTGAATAAAAATTATGAAAGTTCTCCGGGCGTGATTTTGGGAAGGCTACAAAAAAAAACAATGGATATTATTTCATTCTGTTTTCCCCTCAGTGTTCAGAATAAAAGATAGTTCAACCATGAAAAAGTTCAACAATTTCGTCCGAAATTTTTTTCTCACTGAAGACATGTAAAAAAAAGTAGAGTTCGAATTTTGAAAAAATTTTTTCATGGAAAATCTTAGAAAATCTAGTACCTTGAAATTGTGCTTTCCAAATTGACAACCGAGATAAAAAAATTCCAACTTAGCAGGTTTTCCGCCATTTTGAATTTTTTTTTCAAAATTCTACACCACAATTGAATTGAGCCCTGAAAAATACTAAGACGTGACCCGTAACCGTTATTTCGAATATCACGCATAACTCACCACAGTTATCAGAATATTGCTCGAAGTTGACATTAAACACCCTGTATCTCGCTTATGCGTCGAAAACGGGGTATATGTCATAAGGCAAAAATGACTTCCTCGGTGTCATCTACACGGCTATATATGTTTTTCAAGTTTATGGTGAAACACCCTGTATTATAGCTTTATAGCATTTTTTATTTATTTTGAATTATTTATCATCTGCTCAGGTATGCAGCAAAAAAAGTATTGCGTATAGCGCATCTTTAACGTAACTCACAAAATTTCATCGATTTAGTGAAGGCCTTGTTTTTTCTTTTCAGAAATGTTTTTTCAGTCGGTTTTTTTTAAATTTATGATTCGTTCATTTCAAATTTTTGAGTTTCATTAATGAATGAGTTGAACAAGTCTTTGTAGTAACAAAATAGGAGATTCAGATAATGATCGTACAACATTGTGTCAAATTTCTGCATACAATTTTGTAGTGTAGATTCCGTACACTTAGGCCGGTATTACTATTATTATAAAGGCCAACCGAGGATTCAACCGTTGCGCCAACAACCAAATTGCTCACTATCTGGTAGTTGGCGCACGGTTGAATCCTCCGTTCGTCTTTTATAATACCGGCCCTTAATGGATTACGTGGTCCTACTACTAGATGGTGGTGGCTTCCGAGGATCGTTGAAATCGATTATTTGATTACTATCATAAAACTGGAACCATAACTCCAAATTGTATTGTGTGAAAGACATTGTTGACCTGAATTGATAGCCTAATATCATAATAATTTCAAGGAAAATTTTTAAATGTCAGTCCGAACAGCGAAAATGGAACATATTATCAATTAATTTTCCAGAAAGAAATTTGCTACTGTGAGATATCCTTTGGTGATGAGGATATGCTGTCGTGGACTTTTTTAGATCTTTAGCACATACATTAGAAAATAGCAGTATCTTTTTTACCGACATTGAGTTTACGTATTTAAACTCAATGGTACCGTCTTTAGATTGATTTATATGTATAGAAGACTGAAAAACTCTTCGGGAATGAAAGAAAAACATACATTAATCCCGAACGGTATTTGATATTATCTCTAGTTTAAAACACCATGAGGTTTGTCGAACGGATTGGCTTGCAGTAAAGTAACACAACTTAATTATGAAAAATGGCTTACTGAGTACCTGTTGATTATGTATACTCCATTCACTTTTATAAAGTATACTGGTTGGCCAAGATTTAGTTTTATCAAATTTTTTTTACTTAAAACTGACTCAGGTTGGCACGTCGTTACACCATATTTTCCATAAAGATTTGGGCCTTTAGCTTGTGAAGTTCAGTTAACACAAGAACTCAAGCTGGCCGATTATCAACAATGTCGTGTCTCTACTGATTGGGTCTCGAGTTGGGTCCTTGAAATGCATGGAATTCCACCGAGAAATCATCTTGAGTAAAGGGGCTCATTTCCACCTCGGTGGCTTCGCCAACAAGTAAAATAGTCGTATCTGTGGCTTGAAAAACCCAAGAGTTATACACTGAGAAAAAATTCTCATTATTCCGATTATAATTCTCATTGATTTTATAAAGCTATCTTCATTAAATAGGTGACCATTGGACGCCCCATAACTGTAATGAAACTCGTTTCATAAAAATGGATGTGGCTTTGCTTTAGCAACAATGGAAGCGTTTTATTAATATAATGGTCAAGTTCAATAACCTCAATGAAATTTCATCATGAAATTAATGAAACCTCCTATTGAATTTGTTAATGCGAGTTATAAATTCGATTAAAAAGTATTTTCAACTTGATGAACACTCCTATTAGATTTAATGAACTGATTAATATTTTCAATTAAAGAGTATAATAAAATTGATGTAGCCACCTTCTGAATAGTATAAAGTGAATTGTAAAAAATTTTTACTGCATCATACATTCAGAATTTCAGTTTCACTATTGTTTTGAAGATAGCACATTATATTTATTAGAGATGATACTTCAATTCAAGAATAAAGAAAAATTTATTATTTTGCAATATGAAGAATAAAATTATAGAAAAATACTATGGAATGATGAAATTAAAATGGAAATTTATCATAGAATTCAACGATGAAAATGAGATAATATGTATGGGCTTGTGATGAAGGAATGATGTAATATAAATTAACATTATAAACTCCAGTTTATTTAACAATCATTTATAATAGGTACTCCTAAAACTCCATAGCTATTAACAATGAAAACTCAATTCATTTCTATAACTCAAAACATTACAAACAATACAATTTCAGTATTATGAAACAATATACATGTCGAAGCCTTGAGCCTTCCTTAGGCAGTATCTTCTGTAGAATCCTATCGTCCGGTGAAATGAAACGAAAGGATTCATTATCCATTTCTCCTTCTGAAAACTAGAAAATATGCCATAACAAACTCTACAGTCTACAGTACTCAAGTAGGTATTCAATAGGTATGAAAAATGTCACCTAATTTTAGCAGTTTCGGCTCAATGCCTCTATTCAATGATCTCAGCTTGAGTGGAAAATGAAGTTATTATAAGCATTCAAGCAGTTTTTCATTAGTTATTATTGAAAAGATGACCTTGCTCACATATAATTCCTAATGTAACTTATCTGAACCGAGATCAAATTTGATCTTAAGCTTCAAACTCACACTTGCACAATTAAAAACCAACAGAGTAACGAAATAACCTCTTGCAACGCACTTCCACGACTTTGTTGTTAAATGAATAACAAGTGACGTCAAGCCATGTTCATCCCCACTCTATAAAATGTTAGATGCAATAAAGCGTCACATAAAAACAATAATGCTATTTTTTCAGCGCAGTCAGAATGTTTATTAAATTAATAGTAAAATTTTGAATGAAACAGAAAGTTGTCTTATAATTATCCCTAACATTGACACTATAGGATTTGTCATTATTCCAATTAAATAGATAACAATGAGATAGAACTTCTAATGAGAATGAAACGAAAACATTGAAATGAGCAGACGATAATCGAATTAATTATACAGGGTGTTTCACCATAAACCGGACAAACATATATAGCCGTGTAGTTGACATCGGGAAAGTCATTTTTGCCTCATGACATATACCCCGTTTTCGACGCATTAGCGAGATACAGGGTGTTTAATGTCGACTTTGAGCAATATTCTGATGACTGTGGTGAGTTATGCGTGACATTTCAAATAACGGTTTCTGGTCACATCTCAGTATTTTTTAGGGCTCAATTCAATTGTGTTGTAGAATTTGGAAAAAAAAAATTCAAAATGGCGGAAAACCTGCAAAGTTGGAATTTTTTTTCTTGGTTGCCAATTCGGAAAGCATAATCTCCATGTACTCGATTTTCTAAGATATTCCGTGAAAAATTTTTTTCAAAATTCGAACTCAACTTTTTTTTTACATGTCTTGAGTGAAAAAAAAATTTCGCCCAAAATTTTTGGAATTTTTCATGGTTGAACTATCTTTAATTCTGAATACTTGGGTGAAAACAGAATGAAAAAATATCTATTGGTTTTCTTGTTGTAGCCTTCCGAAGATTCCGCTCGGTGTACTTTCTTAATTTTTATTTGAGAAACTGGAGGCCGTACGAAGGTCAAAATTGTGCTGATGGGCTGCCAGAACGACTCGGATAAAAATATGAAATTAAAAACAAAAATTTTTTTTTTTCAAAAAACTTTGGTAGGAACCGAACTCTACGAGTATGAATTGGATTAATTCTAATCCTATAAATCTCCCTTGCCAAAGCAACACAAGTAAATCGAGAGTATAGAGTTCGAATCTTACCAAAGTTTTTTGGAAAAATAAAAAAAAATAAAATTTTGTTTGAAATTTTTTTTTATTTTTTCGAAAAAAAAAATTTTTTGGTTCATAACTTCATATTTCTATCTGGGTCATTCTGGCAGCCCAGCGGCACAATTTTGGCCTTCGTACGGCCTCCAGTTTTTCAAATAAAAATTATGAAAGTACTCCGAGCGTAATCTTGGGAAGGCTACAAAAAGAAAACCAATGGATATTTTTTCATTCTGTTTGCACCCAAGTATTCACAATTGAAGATAGTTCAACCATAAAAAATTCCAAAACTTTTAGGCGAATTTTTTTTTTTCACTCAAGACATGTAAAAAAAAAGTTGAGTTCGAATTTTGAAAAAATTTTTTCACGGAAAATCTTAGAAAATCGAGTACATTGAGATTATGCTTTCCGAATTGGCAACCAAGAAAAAAAAAATTCAACTTTGCAGGTTTTCCGCCATTTTGAATTTTTTTTTCCAAATTCTACAAAACAATTGAATTGAGTCCTAAAAAATACTGAGATGTGACCAGAAACCGTTATTTGAAATGTCACGCATAACTCACCACAGTCATCAGAATATTGCTCAAAGTTGACATTAAACACCCTGTATCTCGCTAATGCGTCGAAAACGGGGTATATGTCATGAGTCAAAAATGACTTTCCCGATGTCAACTACACGGCTATATATGTTTGTCCAGTTTATGGTGAAACACCCTGTATTTACTATTGTAACAATTATGTGAGAGTTAATGAAGCTGTTTCATTAGAATCAAAATGAACATTTTTCTCAGTGTAATTGAAAAGCCTCTCTATCCTCAACGTGTGACTGTTTGGTGCGGTTTATTGGACCTTACTTTTCCGAGAGGCTGGAGCAACAGTTACGTTGAATGGATTGCGCTTTCGATAGATCATTAATGATTCTTTATGGACGGAAATGGATGGTAGTGATCTGGACAAAGTTTACTTCCAACAATACGGCGCTACGTGCCACACAAGCAACGAAACCATTGATTTTTTACGGGGAAAGTTTTCGGACCGTGTTATCTCTCGAAGAGCTGATCACAATTCGCCACCAAAATCTTGTGATTTAGAAGAAGAAGAAAACATTTTCCACAAGAATGATTACATCATTATAGAAAAAGTAAAAAAAAAACAAACAAAAAATACTCTATCAAGTACAAAGATATTCCTCAACCTTATAATAGCATCTTTCAAGTAGAAACTGTTTTAATTTGTTCCTGAAAACTTTAATGCTAGTCGATCCTTTCAAATCCTCGTTCAAGTTATTGAATACTTTCAATCCAAGGTAGAACGGTGATCGCCTACCGATTCTATATTTGAAAATATATATATAATTTCAAATTGAAATTAGGTAAAACTAAATCCGAACGATTTTTTGTATCGTTACTATGATTGTCGGAATTCTTCAAAAAGGAGTTCTTATTATTGAAGATAGCTGATGCCACCTTACGACTTCTTCCTTTGTGGCCATGTGTCGATTCAAGACAAGCCACTTTGCGATTTGCTTATAGAATAGAGAATATCATGAAAAGGATATGGTCCTGCAGTCGTGGTGGTAATTTGGCTTATGTTATTTTCCATTATTAACGGCACACCTTCCTCTTTATAATGAAATAAACATCCGATCATTTATCTGAAAAATGGCATTTTTCTATGAATTGTTTATAGGAAAAACCTCAAGTAAATTGGTTGCTATTTATGTATTCAGAACTGGCAACAGTGGTATTGCCAGGTGACATCTGTCATTGCCATTGTAAAATTCGACTTTTTGGACACAAATGTTTGGCATTATTTAATAAGGTATTTTAGGGAAATGGACTAGTAATTAAGTATTCTTTATTACTTCGTCGACGTTTCGGAACTTTGGTGGTTAATTACTAGTCAAATTCTCTAAAAAACCTTATTCAATTACCTACATAACATGGACGAGAACACAACACAAGTTTGGCATTATATTCTCGAAATCAATGATGTCATTTAAAATCTATGAGTCCTCTGCAGGACTGCAGATGAATATCTGATTCATTAATAAACTGTTCCACACGAGTTAGGGATATTGACTTAAATTGCAAAAAATATAGTTAAAATAAGATTTTTGTGATGAAAATTCATATTAATATGATTTCAAGTCGCAAATTAATTTTAGCCTATAGGTCTGCAGCGTATACATGGTGGTTAAGAAAAATCGAGTAAAATAACGAAATTTTATTCCCAGAGAATTCAACCATTTTAAGACTATCAATACAATGAATGGCCTCCACGGGCATCAATAACAGCTCGACATCTTCTTTGTATATTACACACGAGGTTGTTGAACATTTCTTGGGGAATTTGGTTCCATAAACGGGGCAGAAGCTCTCTCAGATCATTCAAGGATTCTGGGGTAGGTTGATGATTATCTAATCTTCTTTGGAGCATATCCCATGCATGTTTTATGCAATTCAAATCTGGTGAGTGCGGAAGTATTGGTAAATGTGGAATACCAAGCTCCTCGCGCGCATTCTCAACTATGGCTGCACGGTGCGGTCTAGCATTGTCAATGACATGCTCCCTACAGTGTAAAGCGGTCATATTCCCAGGACAAATGTGTAGGTCTTTCCCCCTTTTGACATATTCCGGCCCATACCATAACACTACCCCCTCGGAATGGATGGACTTCTTGAACATAGCGACGATTACGGGGTATGCGTGGGATTGTCCATACCCTTATTCTTCGAGAATCTGAAAATCGTCCATATCTGGATTCATCAGTGAAAAGGACACTACGCCATTGATCGTTCCAATTGATATGTTGCCTTGCCCATTCCAGTCTTTGACGCTTACGGACACTTAAAGGACGTCTAGAACCTAGATTCATCTCTCTCGAACGTCGTCTGATGGTTTCGATGGAAACTTGGACCCCATCTGCATTGTGAAGAGTATTCCGTAGCATTCTACACGTAGATGTAGGGTTTCTTCTTGCCGAAACGGTGATGAAACTATCCTGAGCCGGTGTTGTTCTTAGTCGCCCACCAAGCCTTGGTCTTTCCAACACGGAACCTGTCTCCCTGAACCTATTCCAAAGTCGAGATATCACACTTTGGCTGACTTGGAGCCTTTCCGCTACAACAACCTGAGTTAGACCACCCTGTAGCATTCCGATAGCCCTTTTAGCCTTAGCGTTTGTTAATTTACGTCTTGGCATTTTCAGAAAACTCGAATCGAAGTCGTTGATAAACTGACTTCATTTCAAAATAAGAACATTCATGAGACATACGCAAAGAACCAAACTTCAGAAAAAAGGCCAGATTGACGAATTGTATCATACTGATTTTTATTGGATGAATTCAATTGTTGTTATTGAGTTTTAAATGATTTTACAGCGATCTTCTCGAAGATTTCATACTTTTAAAAACGATTGAATACGATATCCCCAACTCTTGTGGAGCAGTATATTTTGGTATTTCAGATCAATTCTCCCTATTTCATTGCATTTTATCATGATTGAACTAGAAATGCAATTTACTACCTGAACGATCCAAGCCATATAGATATAAACGCGTTGTGCCAAAAGACACTTTCATCGATTGTACTCGGTATTAATTTCCTGTGGGGATTTAAAATATTCAAGACGTGACCGCGTCAGCCCTAGACGAAGGGATTCCCTCGGTCAGTAAATCAAGAAAGGATGGACGATCGGATGAGTCATCCCAGGCGCGTCCGCCGGAGGATACTGGACCCCGATAGTTCATCAACAGTCCACGAGCGTCCGTTTCTCAGGATATCCGTTGCGCGATTCTCATCATTGCCGAGAATTACCGCGAATCTTTCGGAAATGATATGATACGTTTCGATATTTTCTGTCTATTGAGCAACGATGAAAGAAAGCCGAAATGAAGACGAGACGGAAGAAAACTACCAGCGACATTGCACACGCTCGATGAAAATACATCTATCGAAAAATATCTCAAAAGTTCTTGTGGAGTGCGTTTCATTTTTACTATTTTCACTTTTATCCCGGTTGGCCATGATATTCTGACACATTTCACGGTGTATATTTTGAAAATGTTAGGTTTTAGTCATTTTCCTGTCAGATAACAACGCAACGTTGTCCTCTCTACATTGAGGTCGTAGTAATTACGTATTTTTCAAAATGTTTATTTACTTTGGGAAAATAATTAATTCTAGAAACTATTATGTGAATTCAATAATTCCCAAGACCTGGTGAATTTTGAAAAAACTTTTTTCTCTGTTGATACTGGAAATATTGTACGCATATAAACATGGGTGGAAGATTGAAGTATGCTATTTTACTCGAATAACCCGACAGGAAAACTTCTGAACGAAATGACGGACCTCTGGAATTACCCACTTTTCAAAATTCTCAAGAAATAGGCCTGGAGAAGACATTTAAATACCTTTTCATTACACCGCACTGAAAACCCTATCAAAACATGTAGATTTAGAACATCGAAAATGACTCTTTTCCGTGCGGCCGCACCGCAAAAAGTTTTACGGTGCGCTGAGACATAAGATGCATCCTATGATTCCTAGGCTGAGACATAGATGCATAGAACACCTGGTGAAACGACTCCTAAGTAAAAATCGTGAACAAAATTTGTAGATCAAAACAATTGAAATTTTGTGCTACTTCCGGAATAATCCGCAATATTCATCGGTCGTGGCGCGATGATCAGTATGATATAGGTTATGTTATGTTTTTATAGAAAAATGACAAGATGACAGATGTGTTTAAGGAGTACATATTATTTTGAATAAAATCGAGTTTCGCTCAGTTTAAAGTTCACCAGGCTAAATGAACGGGTGCTACTGTGTAAGCTTTACAACTTTTTCATCAATTTCTTGTTACGGTAAGTACTAAAGAACAAATCGTAAATAACAATTCTTAATCTATTTCTAGTGAGTTATGAAGATAATATATCTTCTACAAAAACTGTTGTGTCATAAGGTTATTATTTGAAGTGGAATGGAAGGAATTGATCTAACTCTTGAACAGGTTTGCTTCTCATAGTGATTATTCAGTATTCTCAAAGGATATCGTTCTATTCTATACTAAAATGGTAACTTGAGGGAATCTGTCTAAAAAGTGGTTCCAGAAGAATCTCAAAATCGCAGCGAAGCTGCCATACAGTGAGGAAATTTTCAGAATTTTCTAAATTAAATTTCGATTATTATTCCCTGTATGGATTAATTGAATAAGTAGGTACACAGTTCTATTTTTATGCGCAAAAACTTGTAGAATATTACTTTTCTGTTTTCAGATTTGGAGAAATGATTGACATGAAAAACAGAATAAATATAATATGCTCAAATATCTTAAATTTTTCTTTGGATGGGCTCAAGTGAAGATATATTACTATGGTGAGTAAACCTTTTTTAGTAATCATATGATTTCTGTGGGTAATGTTATTGTTACAAAAAGTGATAGTAATCAATTTATTAATCACAATTAGAGAAATAATTGAATATAATAATAGGTTTGATAAGGAATTTATTGATAATTATTGTGACATAAATGTAAATAATTATTGAATTGAACCATTAGTATGAAATTGTTTAGAGAATAAGCTGACAAGGAAATTGTTTTCTTAAAATGAAATATCTTCTTCCTCTTTTGAAAATTATATATAATCTTATCTCAATAGAAGAGTGCCTTCATGCTGGTCAACTGTTTAAAAATACCTGAAAATCACTTCCCTTTTTTTCACAATGATTCAACTTTTACGTGAAAGCTTTAATCTTAATGAGTGTATCCTGAAAATATTAGATGTCACGAAGGTCTTCATCAGAGGCTATAAATTCTTGTTTTCTAATGTTTTTATCAATGGATAGGAAAATAAATATCCCCACCAAGAATTTTGTATGGAGGATTTGAATTTTCATCCATTCCCGAAGAAATAGCACTTGGTTACAAACCTGTTGTAAAATGTGAAACAGATTATTATATCTATTCCTTGAAGAGTTATTGAAAACAGTTTTTTCCAGTACTAGCACTTTGCTTACATTGTTATATAATCAATCCACTGGCCTTAAATTCAAATATATCATTAGGATTAAAACAAATCCTTTCGCAGAAATTGCAAAGGCTTCATCTGGTTCCGTAAACCTTTCTTCTACCTCAGACACAGCACCTTCTCCAATTTCTATGTCGAAAATTACTTTTTTTTTCTCTTTCAGCTCACGAAAATGAAGGAGAGATTTCATCATTTCCCCACCTGTCACATTGCTACCTCTGGGAGGTTTTATCAAAGAAAATAGGGACATTAGCCTGAAAATTTGGCCAACCTGAATGGACGCTGGATGGGTATTGCATCCACCAGCTGCTCTCATCATACCAAAGAAGTGCTAAAAATTTATATCCAATTTACTCCATGATATTGAAATGTAATTTTGAATTCCATAAGTTATATATTAACTCCAGATGATCTTGATTCATTCTGGATGTCATCAAATACTTAAAACCTATAGAATTTAGATATTGTGCCAAATCCATTGTGCATCTGATGGTTGCTCTCAAACCATGAAATGTGGAATCTGTTAAAAACAGTTTTTGGGGAGAGCATTGCTTCCATAAATCCATGTAGATTAAAAAGGTATCTAAGTACTGTAAAAATTCAACAAAAAATATAAATTGATATAAGTTTTGGTTTTATTGATATGTTCTCATGAGATTTTGCTATATGATCATTTTTATAGTATGAACAGAGTTTTGATAAAACACCATACTTTCTGTAGAGAACATTATTTAGGCTTCTTCAAAATTTCAATAATGAAATTTAACAAAGCCACCAATCATCAATTTATCTATAAAATACAGTTTTGGTTAGAATGTGGGTATTACTAATCAAAATTTTTGTGGATGGTGTTTACCTCATATTCTAAGGAATTTATCCTCAATCCAGTATCTGGAAAAATTCTTTTTTTGATAGTTTCGACAGAAACACTAACACCTGTAGCTTGCAAAAATTGCCTTTGAAGCTCTGAATGAGATACTGCGGGATTTCTTCTTGCTGTTTGGGCTAAAAAGCGATCCTGCCTTTCTGTAGTTACTCTTCCACGACTTCTTCTTTAGGGTTCCTAACTCCAGAAACCTTGCATAGGTTTTTGAAACAACCCCTTGTGTAACCCCCATTGTTCTTGCAATCTGTCTTTGTGACATACCTTGTTCTGCCATAGTAATAATTCTAAATCTCTGGACTTCCGATAACCCCACATGAGGCATTTTTTTTAAAACTTCGCAAAAAAACAAAATATAAATTCACTGCGACGTTCGAACGAAATGGTAAAATCGACACTGCAAAGCCAAATCTTATCAAGTGCTTATGAACCTAACTGTTTTTGTGAGTAAACACATGCACTTTTTATTTGCTTCTAACGAAAAATATATCAAAATAATATTTCATCTTAATACTGGGTGATTCCATATAAGTTTGGTTGTGTGTATATTATTCTCTCACCTTTGGTATCGGGTATAATTGGATCGATTTATTATCGATTCTCGACTATCCGCAGATAATACAAAAACGCATTTTTACGAAAAAGAATATAACGATCAAACTGCAAACACAACTAATATCAACCAACTAAATTAACAAAGGACTAAGGAGATACAACAAATATTTCTATCAACAAATATTCCACAATAATCTCATCAAAACAATAAATGTCATAAATTCCATCAAAACATGCTAGGAGCTCCTAGATGAATGTCATAAGATTGTGGTTATGGAAGAAAAGCGCGACCTCTTTCGGGAGAAATGAAAAGCCGCACAAAGTATCACGTGATCAATCGACAAGAAAGTCTTAAACAAAATCTAATCAGTTCCAACACCAGGTATTCTATGCATCTATGCTGAGACACAGAGCAACGATTGCGTGACAGTAGATGTCAGTGTTTTGAATAATTATCGTTTCACAATATCGAAATGCTTTCTGTTGAAAATTTTTCCCGTGTTATTGTTTTCAGAGAGGTGTAATGAAAAATTTTGTTCATTACACGTCCAGAAAGGCTTTTTCCGTGCTTGCACGAGTTCCCGTGTTCGGCTCCGCCTCACACGGGAACATATCGCGCGCGCACGGAAAAAGCTTACTTTCTGGACTGGTAATGAAATATACTATTCTCGGTGCCTTCTACAATGCTATACAGGGTCTCTGAAAAAATACGGGAAATCTCTCGGATTGAGATAGAACATACAAACATAAGATGACAAGTTCCCATCTTTTTCTTTCCTATTGGCCCTCACTACGGAGATACGGCCTCCTGAATGATGTCACTGGAAATCCATTCTACTGGAATAAATTTCGAACTACTCAATATAATTCGAAGAAAATTTGATTTGATGAACAGTACTAAGGACCTCTTACTGCCCTTGAATTAGCTCTTTTATTTTACCAGGGGCGGACTAGGTTATACATTTCAATGCTTACATTTCAACACCCTATGTAATAAGGAGTAAAAAAAAAACAAATTAGGATAGCTTGAATATTAAGCTAAAAAAAGATATTCTTGTTTATTGTCGATAAAATGGACCGTTCTCGATAAAACTGGCATTTTATGATCAGAAACAATTTGCTAACGCATTGTAAATTTCTTGTAATTGGGAAAATGAGTAGGTAATGATAATTAACAAGTTTACTAATTTCAACCAAATTCGACAACTAAGTTTTTAAGTTTAAATTGCAAAGTTATTTTCCATTATTTTTAGCGACCATAGTTAACAAGATTACAAGAATTTTTCCAATTACAAGAAATTTACAATGCGTTAGCAAATTGATTGTGATCATACAATGACAGTTTATTTCGAAAACGGTTCTTTTCATCGACAATAAACAGGAGTACCTTTTTTTTTTAGCTTAATGTTGAAGCTATTCAAATTTGTTTTTTTCTACTCCTTATCATACAGGGTGTTGAAAATGTAAGCATTAAAATGTACAACCTAGTCCGCCCCTGATAAAATAAAAGAGCTAATTTAAATGTAAGGGCAGTATTTTAAGAGGTTCATCATATCAAATTCTCCTCGAATTATATTCAGTAGTTTGAAAGGACCCCGCAAATGGCGTTCCGTCAAATGTTCTAATTTTTTGGTATTAATGTAGTACTCAACCCACTGATCAAAAGTGTCCAGGGCGCCAACACAATCCTATGACTAGTTTTTGAGATACAGGTCGTTGAAGTTGAGAATTGCCCAGTATATTGTGAAACACTGTATGGGTTTCAGCCCTAGTCTCTCCCATTTCTGAGCGTTGGAATTCGGTGATGTTTTGGCGTTTTCGATAATTTTAAACCCAATAAATTGGCTACGAAAACAAAGCGCATGACTGGAAAGCGGTATGTCGATTTCATTCGAAGTTCATTTATTTTCTGCAGATCATTTAAGTATTGTATGATACCTAAAAATGCTACACGACACTGCATCTCCTCCGTTTGTTTATTGACCTTTCGAAAAAGTCGCAAAATTCAAATTGATACTCCTTTTAGGGTCGTAACTCGTAAGATTGATCGCAGTTTAAACCGAAAGCGAAGTTCAAACTGTATAACTTCCCTTCTATATCAACAGTTTAAACCACCACTAAAGTTTAAACTGCTATTGATCTTACGGCCCTTACAGAAACCCTATTATGAAGGGCCCTAGGGATAGTTCATTATTCAGATTGCTTGAATACGTCAAATCCTCTGCCTGACTAATGTCAAATTCAATCATATCTATTTTGATCGTCGTCAGATGTCACTAAGGTGACCGCGAGATTATAATATTACACATAGTTAAGTTTTAAAGCATCTCTGAATTATTTCTTCAAGATGGACGATGACACTAGGTTGTTCTCCATAAAGAACCGTATCTTTATGGAGGTACATCTTCGCTATCGAAGTCGAAGCTTGCTGCGACAGATTACTATCTAGATAACCCGATAATTTGGACTCGGGAATTCGAGAAATGTCCTATTGTGATCCTTGTTTATTGTTATTTATTCATTTTGAAACAGGCGCCTATTTGTGCCTGTTGTTGTCGCTTTTTCTGAAATATGGAGTTTTTTCTTCGTTGCTTGTAACATTGCCGATAACCCATTATTCACACGGTTGAAATTCAGTCAGACCACCAAGACGTTGGCTATCTAGAAAGGTAGAGCTGGATTTAGAATGAAGATTCAAACCGAAATCTATACAAAAATATATCCTTGTATAAATAAAATTGATAACAGCTATCGGATCAATCCTTGATCCTGGATATTTTATTACATATCCATTTCCAATATTGGAAATTTGTTGTCAATAATTCACTAGCATTTTACATGGTTCTGGTTTAGCGATCTGAACACGTAGATAACTTGATAACGTCATTCTCCATCCAATTGTCAAAATTCATCTAGATCGAATCTGGTTTTTAAATAATCAGGAAAACAACATTTTGAACGCCCATATTTACGGAACCCCTAGCCGAATGTCGGTCATTTACATACGGACGGACAGAATTGAAGTTGACCGCGAATTCTTGATCAGTGAGTCCAACCTAGCCGTTCGAAACTATTCTCTGTTCAAACAGACATTGTAACGAAATGTTTTAGTCTTCGAGTATAAAAATTTCCAATGTTGCTTTGAGTCAGATATATGTTTCAATTGTTCTCTTACACAGAAAAATTTTTTCTCCGTTTTCTTTGTTTTCAAGATGCTGGGTGTCAAAAAGTTTTTTGCTTAAATCTCAGGAGCCGTTTGAATTACATAATTGAGTTTTTGTACACACATTGCCACTAATAATAGCTACTTTCTTGCAGGGGCGGATCTAGGAATTTTTTGTGGGGGGGGGGGGGCGATTCCAAAGTAACACAGTAATAAGCCACTGCTTTCTTGCATTTTACTCGGTTTTTTTTATTATAGATGTGCCAGTGGCGGTGATATTGAATTGAACTTTTACACCACTGGACAAATTTGCATTTGCACAGCAAATTCTAATGCGCCAATGTGTTCTACATAAAAAAGGTAATGCTGGTTCATTACTATAAAGTGAACCGTTTTCGAGAAAACTGGCATTTTATGATCAAGAACAATTCGCTAACGCATTGTTAATTTCTTGTAATTGGAAAAATTAGTGCTAGTGATAATTAACAAGTTTATTGATTTCAACAAAATGTGATAACTAGGTTTTTCAGTTTAAATAGCAACGTTATTTTTCATTATATTTAGCGACCATGGTTGATTATCACTACTTATTCTTCCAATTACAAGAAATGTACAATGCGTTAGCCAATTTTCGATGATCATAAAATGCCAGTTTTCTCGAAAACGCTTCACTTTAGAGTGAAGAACCAGGAGTACCTTCAGGGACGGGCCTAAGGGGGGGGATGGGGGGGGAGGATCCCCCCCCAATGTTGAACAGAGTTGGCAAATTTTAAAAGCAGTTGGAATATTTTCGAAGCTGTTGAAAAATTTTCGAAGCGGTTGGAAAAATTTCGAAGCAGTTGGAAAAGTTTCGAAGAAGTTGGGAAAATTTCGAAGCAGTTGGGAGAATTTTGAAGCAGTTGGAAAGATTTCCATTGAGTTGGAATACATATTTCTACAAAAGTCCCCAATGTTGAACAGAGTTGGCAAATTTTAAAAGCAGTTGGAATATTTTCGTAGCTGTTGAAAAATTTTCGAAGAAGTTGGGAAAATTAGGAAGCAGTTAGGAAAATTTTGAAGCAGTTGGAAGGATTTCAATTGAGTTGGAATACATATCTCTACAAAAGTCCCCAATGTTGAACAGAGTTGGCAAATTTTAAAAGCAGTTGGAGTATTTTCGAAGCTGTTGAAAAATGTTCGAAGCAGTTGGAAAAGTTTCGAAGAAGTTGGGAAAATTCCGAAGCAGTTGGGAAAATTTTGAAGCAGTTGGAAAGATTTCAATTGAGTTGGAATACATATTTCTACAAGAGTCTCCAATGTTGAACAGAGTTGGCAAATTTTAAAAGCAGTTGGAATATTTTCGAAGCTGTTGAAAAATTTTCGAAGCAGTTGGAAGAGTTTCGAAGAAGTTGGGAAAATTCCGAAGCAGTTGGGAAAATTTTGAAGCAGTTGGAGTGTTGGAGAGATTTCAATGGAGTTTGAATACATATTTCTACAAAAGTTTTCTTAAAATGTGATTGATTTTGACTTTTTTTAAATGAAGTTTTAAATTAATGTTTATTAAACCGGTAGAACTAAGCCCACGTTTAGCCGGACAAAAGCATGCAGAGAATAGCGACAATTGTACAAATTCTTGTTAGAGTAAATTTAGAGTATTTGGCAGATTTGGCCCAATGTGCAATGTGTATAACCAGCAATAAATGGTATTCATTCCGAATTGCTACCAAGTGTTTGAAAAGATGAACAATTTTTCATCTTTTACGTTATCCCTCAGCAGGTAGTTGTGAATTTCTCAGTTTGGCCGCATCGACTGTGTCCATCTGGTACCAATTTGAGCTATTTCTCTCGGTAGGGCAGTAGGCAGTATTTTTTTCTCATTCTTAATTATTCTATCAAATCTCCGTTCAACACGTAAATCTGTTAAGGGGCCGTTATACTTTGGCCGACGGCACCGATTCTCCATTCAAAAAGTGCCTTTCATTTTTCCATTTTCATTTTTCACGTCCTAAAATCTCCACCTGAAAGCTTGATTTTTTTTTTAATTCTCCTGGAACTTCAGACAGTTCTCTGCGGTTTCACTTTTCTGGAAGTCTTTTCAGTATTTCCATAATTTTTTGCATTAATTAAGCGTATATCCAAATGGATTTTTTTTAAATATAGAAAATTGATTTGTCGAGGGCACTCCAATGAATTTTCTAAAAAAAATGGATGAACAACCGCCGAAAAACGATTATGAAGTCAATTTTCATAGACTCTCAAATTCAACCCGATTTTTTCATGCGAAAAAATGATTTTCTCAAAGAGAAGAAATCGGAGTGCCCTCAAGACATCCTTTAACTTTAATTTGAAGAAAAAAATCAAGCTTTTAGCTTAAAAATTTAGGACGTAAACTTGGAAAAATGAAAGGCACTTTTTGAATGGAGAATCGGTGCCGTAGCCGATTTTTTCATGCGAAAAAATAATTTTATCAAAAAGAAGAAATTGGAGTGCCCTCATACATCCTTCAACTTCAATTTAAAAAAAAAATCAAGCTTTTAGGTGAAAAATTGAGGGCGTGAATTTGGAAGAATGAAAGGCACTTTTTGAATGGAGAATCGGTGCCGTAGCCGATTTCTTCAAGCGAAAAAATAATTTTATCGAAGAGAAGAAATTGGAGTGCCCTCAAGACATCCTTCATCTTCAATTTGAAAAAAATCAAGCTTTTTGGTGAAAAATTGAGGGCGTGAACTTGGAAAAATGAAAGGCACTTTTTGAATGGAGAATCGGTGCCGTATAGCCGTCGGCCGAAGTATAACGGCCCCTATGCAAAAATGGACCGAAAAAGATTCAAAGTGAAGTGTGTAGTATGTGGATTTTTTTCAGTTCACTTGAATAAATCATTTATTTTTCTTCGGAATTGAACTTAAAAATCGAAACATACAAAATAATGATGTGGAGTGTGTTAATCTAGTAATGCAGAATTTAAAACTACACTAAAAAATTTTCTAAATATTTTTAATGCTCTCGGGAAAAAAAACATTGACACGCAATCCAAAATACCACTCCCCCCTTCAACCGTTGGTTTTCTAATCCTTTAATGCACAGTTGGAAAATTTTCGAAGCTATCCCCCCCCAAAAATTTGGCTTCGGCCCGTCCCTGAGTACCTTTTTTATGTAAAGCACACTGGCGCATCCGAATTTGCTGTACAAATGCAAATTTGTCCAGTGGTGTAAAAGTTGGGGGGTGAAACTTTTGTGCCATTTCAATATCTCCGCCACTGGCACGTCTAATAAAACCCAGTAAAGTACAAGGAAGTAGCTATTATTAGTGACAATGTGTGAACAGACCCTCAATTTTGTAATTCAAACAGTTGCTGAGATATTAGCGAAAAAACTGAAGAAAATATAATCCTGTATATCTGTAACGAAGAGCCGGAAAAAAATGGAGGAGAAAAAAAATGTAATTTTTTTATATGAATGGGTTTTAACGTTTGTGAAATTATAAAAGATAAAGCGTTAACGGCATGCAGACAATTTTTTTTTTGAATTTCTATACAGGGTGTTTCACCATAAACTGGACAAACATATAATATAGCCGTGTAGATGATACCGAGAAAGTCGTTTTTGCCTTATGACATATACCCCGTTTTCGACGCATAAGCGAGATACAGGGTGTTCAATGTCAACTTTGAGCAATATTCTGATAACTGACATTTGAAATAACGGTTACTGATGGTCACATCTTAGTATTTTTTAGGGCCAAATTCAATTGTGGTGTAAAATTCTGAAAAAAAATTCGAAATGGCGGAAAGCCTGCAAAATTGGAATTTTTTTTCTCGGTTGCCAATTTCAAAAACACTATTTCAACGTACCTACATACTCGATTTTCTCAGATTTTCCGTGAAAAAATTTTTTCAAAATTCGAACTCAACTTTTTTTTTTTACATGTCTTCAATAAAAAAAAAATTTCGGCCGAAATTGTTGAAATTTTTCATGGTTGAACTATCTTTCATTCTGAATACTGGAGTGAAAACAGAATAAAATAATATTTATTGGTTTTCTTTTTGTAGGCTTCCAAAAATTACGCTCATGATTTTTATTCAAAAAACTGGTAGCCGTACGAAGGCCAAAATTGTGCTAATGGGCTGCCAGAATGACCCGGACAGAAGTATGAATTTATAAACCAAAAAAAATTTTTTCAAAAAGCTTTGGTAGGATTCGAACTCTCTACGAGTATGAATTGGGTTCATTTTAATCTTATAAATTTTCGTTACCAAAGCGACGCTAGTAAATCGAAAGTGGAGAGTTCGAATCCCACCAAAGTTTTTTGAAAAAAAATTTTTTGGTTTATAAATTCATATTTCTGTCCGGTTCACTCTGGCAGCTTATAAGCTTTAATCTGGCCTTCCTACGGTCTCTAGTTTTTTGAATAAAAATTATGAAAGTTCTCCGAGCGTAATCTTTGGAAGGCTACAACGAGAAAACCAATTGATATTTTTTTATTCTGTTTTCATCCAACTATTCAGAATTGGAGGTTGTTAAGCCATGAAAAATTCCATTTTGGGCGAATTTTTCTTTTCACTGAAGACATGTAAAAAAAAGTTGAGTTCGAATTTTGAGAAAATTTTTTCACAGAAAATCTTACAAAATCGAGTATGTTGAAATAGTGCTTTCCAAATTGGCAACCGAGAAAAAAAATTCAAAGTTTGCAGGCTTTCCGCCATTTTGCATTTTTTTTTCAGAATTCTACACCATAACTGAATTGAGCCTTAAAAAATACTAAGGGCGGGTTGTAACTCAGTAGGTTAACCTCTGGTTTCGGTTGACCATTGGTTAACGTTGATTGGGTTGTTGTATGACAAAAATCTTGAAGTTAACCAGTCAGTGAACTGTCAAATTTCCAACCATCTAGTTTTGAGAGTTTAACCTATGGTCTAGACAAAAAAAGCACAGAAAATGCTTTTAGATTGACATATTACATGAATTTTTAAACGATCAACTTTCAAACTAATCTAAACTGAAAATAATCTATCCTATGTGTGTACTGTGTTGATTAGAAATTGCTCTGCTTGTTTAGTTATTCGAAATGAATATGCAAAGAGAGAATCTGCGTGAGTTAAATCTCACTGAGGATGAGGACTTTATGGAACTTGTCTAATTAGAATCATTTCCCAGGAAAAAACGAAATCTTAGACCGAGGGATGAACATTTTTTGAATGGAATGACCAAGAATTTCGATCTAGGTTCCGGTTATCTAAAGAGATGGTGAAACTATTAATTTTCAGAAACAGAAAAGGATATTTCTCCTTCAATGTGCAAGCTTATTAGATACAATATTATTACGCAATATTTCCAGGCACTCCTGTAACTCATTTAAACATTTTCAGGGCTAATATTTTTAATGTACAGGTATTACAATACAGCTTGCCGTTGAAATAAAATAAAAAATATTTATAGTGAAGTTTTTATCGAACTCCAAACCCGAAAACCCTTTTTATTAAAAAATATTTTACTACAATAATTATGTTTTATTCACTCAATTCTTTCAATAATTTTTTCTCCTGTAATTTTAAAATTTCAATTTTCAATGCATGTTCCTCCATCTCATGAAGCAACTTCTGTTTATGCAGTTCTTCATTGTGCCTCAATTTTTGCTCATGTTCATCTAAAATACACTTTTGCTGTGTTGTTATCAACCTGCACCCAAAGATTAACGAGTAGTCACTTTAATCTTTGCCTGCACCTACACGAAGATGAATAAACAGATAAACAGTCTCGGAATCTGAATTCTGAATAAAAACTTACAGTCAGAGTGTCACAGATTACAGTTAGATTATGATAGAATTATAAAAATATTCAATGGATTCTCTGATCTGGGTTCAGTGTGGCCAATGAAAAAACAAAAAAGAGACGTTTACTTGACCATCATCTGATTTTTCATGTTACAACAGAAATTGACTTAACCTTACTTGGCAGGTTAACCATTGGTTTCAAGACCAACTGGTTAACCAACTGAGTTACAACCCGCCCTAAGATGTGACCAGTAACCGTTATTTCACATGACACGCATAACTCACCACAGTTATCAGAATATTGGTCAAGTTTGACATTAAACACCCTGTATTCGCTTCGGCGTCGAAAACGGGGTATATATCAAGGCAAAAATGACCTTCTCGGTGTCATCTACACGGCTGTTTAAGTTTGTCCAGTTTATGGTGAAACACCCTGTATTAATTGATGATAATAATAATTTTTTTTCATTTATGTATTAATTCTCGGCTTAGTATTTTCGTCATTGGTCGAAATCCAAAATTCGACCTAAAAAACTGAAATCGAAAAATTCGATGACGTGAAGTGAATTGGATGACGGACCAGTGCTCCTCAACTAGGAGGTCGACCCGATATAGAATAAAAAATTGTCTCCACTTTGAGTTAAAATTCGTGGTCGTCCAAATATTGCTCAGTACCTTGAGGGCGCTTGCTCTATCTATACATTATTTGAAATAACCTTACTTAGGAGCGGTTTGATGTAGTTCGTAGTGTTCGTACCAATAATTCGTTCAAGAACGTCATACGGAAAAATCGTCTGAATCTGACGGCTAAGAGCAACAGCATTTTCCAAAGTTTGCATTCAAAGGGTACCTGCGGGGTGGATTTCGTACGAATTCTATCGTACGAAATGTTCAATTATAATGACGAATGAACTTCACTTTCATAACCCAATGCGCGCATCCAAGACGTACGTTTAGATATGGGCGTTGAGCACTTCGTGTGAAGCAGAGCGAGCAAATAGCGGTTATTTTCCCGTCTTGTATGTATCTCTCTAATGGATAGAAAACCCCGTTTTTTAACGAGACCGCTCCTAATGAGCTCATATTCTAATCATCGTCGAATACCGACCATTTCTTCGACAATTACCGATCGGGAATCATCCCAGTCCAGGTGGAAAACTCCCGTATCTCACGCGATGCATCTGCCATTTCTGTCCATTTTGGCGACTTTCAGTTACTAAAATGCAACTAATTATTTACCACCAGTAATTTCGGTATTCTTGTGTTCGGGGGAATAAGCTAAACGCATTTCTCATTTCGAAGAAATATGTAATGAGGGAATACTGTTAATTTTAATTAACAATTCTTCTTCTCCTGAATACATTCGAAAGAATTCGATTCAAAAGGGAAAGTCAAAATCTTTGAATAAAATGTGATAAGGGTGAAGTTAAAATTTTTCGTCTTTGTTGAAAATTCTCTCCCAATAGCTGGAACACAAATAATAAAAAATTATTGTCTACAAAAAAGGTTCCTCCTGCGTTATAATCCAACTGCACAGGTCTGAAACACAAACACGAAATAATATTGCTGAATGCCATATTGCTTTCACCACTATCCTATGTCTACCTCAGAACACTCAACCTCAATCAAGATATTGATGGGCGCCCACAGGAGGAGGCCATGGACCCCTTGAGATTTTGATGGCCTTATCGTTTTCCAGCACATACCCTCAATAGTACTCATTGTTTTTCAATAATTTTTATTTTGCCCCCCCTGAGAAAAATTTCTTGAGGCGCCCATGAAGATATTAAACAAAGTACCTGATACTTCATAATATTACTTCGAATCAAGTCGTTTGGCGAGATCCGTTGTAATCTTCGGAAGTTGAATAGATTTTCTGTCAGTTGATCAATCAATTGGTTGGCATTAAATAATGGAAGATGAAATATGATATGAAGGGCTGTATAAGGAAACCGATTACTGAATCTATCGTTGCTTATAACAAAACTAGGGAAATGAATAGGAGCTAACGCACCGAAGATGCGTTATGTAATCAGAATTAATTTTTCTGCGCATATTGTTGAATTGAAAAGAAATTGACGATCCCCCCAATGGCCCCAATGTTGAACAGAGAGTTGGAATATTTTCGAAGCTGTTGAAAAATGTTCGAAGCAGTTAGGAAGATTTCGAAGCTATCCCCGCCTCAAAATTTGGCTTCGGCCCGTCCCTGCTTCATGGACCATGGTGCATATTCCTCAATCTCCTGGTATCGAAGTTACAGCGTAGCCGACTGATGAATTCACGCAAAATACATTCCTGATGATGATAATGAACGTTAATGATCTATTGTCCCAATTTCCAAATAATAGGTACAACACTTTTGATGGTGAACAAATCACAAATTCATTGAAATGCCTCTGTTCCAAAGATTGGCTTCTCCAGAGTGAAGATGTCTGGAACAAAATAGTACATATTTCGTCACTAGGGTCTTTTTGTTGAAGAGTTTTCAACCAGGCTCCTTGTATCTTCTTTGAGGATTTATAATCATTTCTATCTAGTGTTAAATCAGAGGGAACTCTGATAAGGCACAAAAATGTACTTGAAAACAACTTGCAACTCATCTGAAAACCTGGATTTCTCCGTTTGTTTCGGCCATGTTAATTAGACTGCAATACAGTATGAAGATATAATAATTCATTTCATTATTGAATCCAAAACAGCCTCCCAACTATTGAATTTGTCATTTTATTCCTGGAAATTTGAATTACTTGAACTACGGAAATTGCAGGCACCGATCAAAGGCGCGTTTAAGATTCGAGGCTCGATTCCTGATTTCAGGTTGTAATTCATAGATTTTTAATTTCAGCAATATGGCCATTGCTGATGGCAACGTCTATACTTGAATGTCTATGTGCCTCTTGTTGAATAATCAGAGAAGTTTGATAAGTGTTTTTGTTAAGAAATATAGTGTTTTCAAAGTACATGTATTAATTCAGATTTAATCGAATAATTTAAATTATCAATAAGTCATTTGCATGCTTTCAAGATAATCATGTGGCCCAAGAATCTGCAGTTAAAATATATGTAAAAGTCAAAGACTCACCCTGTTTATACGGTTTTAGTTTCGTATGTAGCTTGAATACCTCATTCTCATCTAAATGTAAAATGTCATCTCGATCGAATCTGTAGTTTTGAAATGATCATGAAAATTTCGAATTTGAACGCGGCATTTGAATACAAACTCACCCAGAAAATTTCAAGTCTTTAGCTCTATCTATTCGAGTGTTATCGAGTTTTCGAACACGGTTTGGTGTTCAGTGAGCCCAACCAAGACGATTGCAAACATTCCCGGCTCAAAATTCGAGAAATACAGACATCGATACGAAATTATGTAGCCTTCATTCAAGTAGAATGAAAATGTTTATTCAAAATAATGAGTTGAATTGTGTCTTTTCAGACCTTTTAAGATGAGTCTTTCATAGACACTCTCCTATACTTCACTATGATCATTGAGTTTATAGTTATTTAATCAACTAGTTTATTAATGACAGCGATTAATGGTCGAAATATTTTAACGCGCTCGCTCCGCTCACGCGTTAATGTTTGAGACCATTAATCGCTGAATTAATAAACGAGTTGATTACAAGATTTTTCTGTCGACCTCATCACGAATTGAATATGAATTCGCGTTAAAAATGAATTTTTATTTGCATAATAGACAAATTTGACATAATGTAAATTTCTATATTCATTTCGATATATTAATATTTATGCTCCCTATGGAACAATTCGAAAAATTCAAAGAGGGTATATTGGACATGTTGTGACATTCTGAATAGTTTACATTCAGTTTGCATTTATATCATTACCTATGATATCCCATAAGGAACGTGTGGAGAAAGTGGAGGTTAAAGTATTATTCACTTTGCAACTTGTATCACCTGAAATTTCTTCTGCATCTACAGTCTATTTCATTTTGAATGGTGTTGTCAATATACCCTTCCGTGACAGCAGTTGATTTCCAACCAAGCTCGATAGTGCTCTGACTGATTTTATGTTCGGTTGCCATGACAATCATGCATTAATAAGAAATCATGCATTAAGGTTATTAATGGATGATTTCGAGTGCGTTAAAATGAGCTTTTATTTTATGATCGACGGAAAAATATAGTAAATTTCTATGTTCATTTGGATATATTAATTGGATAATTGATTCATAGAGGGAATATTGGACATGTTATGACATTCTGAATAGTTTACAATAGTTTGCATTTATATCATTACCTATGATATTCCGTAATGGAACGTGTGGAGAAAGTGGAGGTTGAAGTATTATTTACTTTGCAACTTGTATCACCTGAAATTTCTTCTGCAGTCTCTTTTATTTTGAATGGAGTTTTCAATATACCCTTCTGTGACAGAAGTTGATTTCCAACCAAGCTCGATAGTGCCCTGACTGAATATTTTATGTTCGGTTGCCATGACAATCATGCATTAATAAGAAATCATGTTAAAATAGGTCATTAATGGATGATTTCGAGTGCGTTAAAATGAGCTTTTATTCTATGGTCGACGGAAAAATATATTTAAACTCAATGCTATAATACAGAACGAAGACATAATAATTCATTATGGAATCGAAGAAACAGCCACAGAACTTGTTCTATCTCCGACTTTTCAAAAGTGCATGCAACTGTTAGTAATTTAAATGATTGTTCGGTTTCGAATGCTATGTATAGCTCTCCATTTGATATCAACAGTCAATACGAGGTTAGAATGAATAGTTAAATGGAAAAAAATGCCGCAAAAATGTTTTGATTCTATTTTGTAATTCGAGATCATTCACTTCGATTTTTTCGAACACCCTCTGTGAAATATTCGGTGCGTTACTCACATTTTAACATTGTACCAAGAATAAAAAGGGGAATGTGGTAAGAAACCATCAGGAGTCAAGGCATGACAGAGTTGAAGTATAAGTATCTACTTATATTGCATATGTTCTAAAATAATTACTTGGGTTCAATAATCAATGGTATATTTTTTGCATTTTTGATAATGGAATGAAAATGATATTATGGTTTTACATCAGTTTGAAATTATGGTATATTAAATCCAAACATTATAATGTATTCAACTTGTAGGAACACCTAGCAACCCAGATAGAGTTCCATCTCAAGCTCATTCGAAACATAAGCAAAAAGATGAAATGACTGATGAAGAACGGAAACCAAAAGAACTGGTAAGTTTTTAAGAAAATTCTCAAAAATTTACGCCAGTGGAGTTGTTTGTGAAATTTGTTATTCCTTCGATAGGTTAATGGAGAACCTGTAATGGAAAATAAGAAACCAGCAGAACCAGAGACAAACAGTTGTGCTACTCAAACAGAACTTACAATGGCCGTGTTGACAACAAAAGTGGAGCAGCTCAAATTTTCCGAAACTGCTCCTTTACGGCTGATGGATAATATTCATAACAAAGAAATGTGGGAATTTTACACAGGATTCAGCTATAAAATGGTTAATGTTATTTTTCCACTAATAGAACCTTATGTGACTTCAACATCCAAACCACTGCTGAGTCCATTCAACCAACTATTACTCACTTTAGTAAAGTTAAGATTGGATTTAGAATTTCAAGACTTGGCTTTCAACTTCAAAGCCAATGCTGCCACCAGAGCATTATCATATTTTCAAGACATAATTCATATTATGTATGTGCGCTTAAAATTTTTGATAATTTGGCCAGAAAGACGAGTATCTCAAATGAACGTTCCTTCATGCTTCAAGGAGGCATTTCCAAATAAAACAATAGTTATTATTGACTGTATTGAATTTCATATTGAAAAACCTTTTCTTTTATCGGCACAACAGCAATGTTGGTCCAATCATAAACAGCATCATACCGTAAAATTTTTAATTGGAATCACTCCCCAAGGTTCAATCAGTTATATTAGTGATGGGTGGGGTGGTGGAGCTTCTGAAAAACAAATATTGGAATCAAGCAATTTTCTCAGTTTGATAAGACCTTGTGACGTCGTCTTGGCTGACAGAGGGTTTATAATAGAGGAAGCCATGAGTGTAATTAGGGAAAAATTAATTATTCCTGCATGTACAAGCGACCAAAGACAACTGCATCCTCTGGAAATCGAAGGAGCACGAAACATGGCAAATGTTAGAATTAATGTTGAGAGAATTACCACAGCTATCAAAAATGAGTTCAGAATTTTTCAAGGAACATTTCCAACAATCATGCTGCAAGCAGATAATAATAAATTATGTATGGTCGATAAAATAGTGACAGTTTGCAGTGCTTTATTTAATTGTCGTCCTTCAGTACTTCCACTATGATTATTGGGCGAATTTCAATACTAAAGTTTGTGATCATTTGATCGAATATAATTTTCTCTGTAAGTGTACTCATTAAGACTTTTTTCATGTTATTTCTTGTCTCATTCTTCACTTTTCTTGTTATATTATACATAGAATATTTGATTAATATTACGAACATTTTTGAGGATTGATAGTCAAATATATGTTTTGTGAATAAACTTGATGTTTTCTGATTGAGTGATTCCTTTATTAACATAAAACTCGCTCGGTGGAGTCCGTACGATAATTTTTTCCTTGTATGAGTTTTCTTGTAAACTATAAAAGGACTTCAAAAAAAAGATTTTTTTTCGAAATTTTTTCATCGGTGATGAGAGGAGGTAGGGGTAGTGCTCAATTTTCTCGATTTTTTCGAATTTCTCCTGAAGTCAACATACACTGTGTCCGTAAAGTATGGAACAAATTCATTTTTAGCTAAACAGGTCATTTAAAGAAATAATCCTGAAACAGGTCGATTTTTGATGTTAATTTACCATATTTTGAAATAATAATCTAATATACAGGGTGAATTACGTTCGAGTTATGACGTCACCGTCATTTTTTTTTAAATAGAACACCCCCATTTTGTCTCAATTTTCGGATTACTTTAGCTGAGCTGATTACAAAAATGTATCGCATGTTGATTCCAATTGGTACAGGATGGACAAAAATACAATAGTTTTGTGTGTGCTCATAAAGTAACATGTTTGGAAACAGCTGATTTTTATTACTTTAAACATGTAGCAAACTACGGTGTGTTACATTCAAACCAATTGCCGCTAGACAATAAGTATTTTTGATAGTATTTATTATTTACCTAATAAAGAATGTTACGCGATACTTTATGAGCACACACAAAACTGTTGTATTTTTGTCCACCCTGTTCCAATTGGAATCAACATGTGATACATTTTTGGAATCAGCTCAGCTAGAGTAATCCGAAAATTGAGACAAAATGGAGGTGTTCCATTTAAAAAAAATGACGGTGACGTCATAACTCGAACGTAATTCACCCTGTATATTAGATAAAAATTTTAAAATACGGTAAATTAACATCAAAAATCGACGTATTTCAGGATTATTTCTTAAAATGACCTCTTTAGCTAAAAATGAATTTGTTCCATACTTTACGGACACAGTGTATAGCAAACTTGACAGAAATCATTTGTTGTTTCTATGAAGGAAACTTTCATTTGAAGTGCCCGTTTTTTTTTCATTTTCACAATTTTCTCTTGACATTGAATTGTTCGCATGCGAGTGTCAACAAGAAAGAAATCGGGGATGAAAATATGTTCCATTCTGAAATATGAATTGGAGATAACAACGATATAGAGAGCTTGAAGAAAACGGATTGCGTCGATTGAATAATATCACATGAAATTGTTAGGTTATGATCGGAAATATTCAGATATGAATTTATGGACGACATACGTTACACGAGATAAAACACAGTTAATAAATTATTTTTATTCTCAATTTTACTACATACAGGGCGAGTCTTTGACTTGTACATATATTTTAACTGTAGATACCATTTTTGAAAATTCGGTTTCGTTTGAAAGATACAGGGTGTCGAAAATCCATGAAACACACACTTACCGGTTTATATCTTCGGAACCATTATTTCAAATGAACTGGTTGATTGTTTACTCTATTCATAATGCATATACCTCAATCAAAATTTATTCTATATTCTTCCTGGTATAAAAGTTACAGCGTAGCCGACTCCTAAATCCAAGCAAGAAAACTATAAAACCACTTGAAAAAAAATAAACGGTTGATATTTTCGAGAGAACCAATCGGTTTAGAAAATAAAGTGTTTTTAAGTATTTTAAATAAAACGCGTCGTTTTCGACTCGAGTTATTCCCAATTTTATCCGATAAATTTTGACGAAAAAATAAAAAATCATAAGAATAATCTGGATGCTTCCCTGGATTCATAGTATCACAGAATGGCTACTCAAACTTTCTGATTATCTATACAAATTAACAATGTTGTCAGAATGTTTATTAACTTTGTCAAGTGAGTGCCCTTGGCTCAGTGGTAGATAGAGCTTTGGATTAGGACCCGGCAATTCCGAAGTTCAATCCCGTGATAGGAAAGAAATTTTCTAATCTCGGTAGGGGCCACCATTCCGCACTGCCGGGTCAAAAATTAACAGTGCTGTGCCTGAGAGTAAAGACACAGTAACAGAGCCTACACAGAACACAACTGCTTACTCCGAACTCGGCACAAGTTACAAGCTTCGAATCTTGTAATTTCAGAGGGGTCTCCTCAGGAGACCTATAGGAGTAATCACTAATTAGGATAAACAATATATCATATCAAGACTAAAATGTCGATGGAATACAAAATTCGGATTGTATTGAGTTGAAATTAATGCAAAATGTATATGTACTTAACACTACATGATCTGTGGCGATGTTTCTATCTAACTAAACAATATCCTCTGGGAATTTTATGAACTCGACACTAATGGGTTATCATTACAATAATTGACTTTCATTGAGAGTCTCTTCACATCACCTGTTTGAATTCTTCTCTGTGAATAAACAAATAACAAATCGATGAATCTTAGTCCATCAAGCCGCTATACGTATGCTTCGTTCAACAACCACAGACCAACTGTTTGGTCTGTTAAACAACGGTTTGTCTTGCGCGGCGCTGGCTTCTTCGCATTGCGAAGAAGCGCACCGTTATAGGCGACTGAAATTGAGATCGTAGCTCTATATCGTCGAGAATCAGAACTACTCGTTCGGCATTTCCAAAGAGGAACGCCTAGACGCCATTAGCGAAAAGTAAACATAACTAGTGCCCTTGCGGTAGTAACGTTAGTTCATCCGTTAACGATAGGGTACTGCTTTCTTGTTTGAAGAGAAAATCAACACAATCTGGCATTGTCTTCTCAAAAGCTCTGTGGATATGTATTGATTATCATGGAAGACGGGTTAGGTTAGGTCATTGACCTCGAATCATATGACCTATGTTAACGAAATTATGTTAGTTTAGTGAAAAGCAATTTTTTAGAGATAATTTTGAGATATCGAGGAAAATATGAACAAGTTATTAGTATTTACAAACTTATCTTCAGGGAAATCGAAGACGGAACTCATTCTGGTGGAAGAAATAATATGGCTTTTCAATTGCAGAAATAATCGGACAAAACTAAGTGTTTTTATTAGGAAATATCGTGTTTGTAATATTTTTTTCCAATAAGGTTAGTGCTTGAGTATTTCCTAAATGTATCAACTATCAACTCAATTTCAATCGAGAAATATAAATTTTGCATCAATTCCAGAGGATATTATCAGGCACTTATTTAGCCCAATTTTTTTTCAAATGGCAGATTTACGAAGACATGCTTAATACCCTTGGTGATCAATGTCCTTCGTATGCGACCGTGAAAAATTGAACTGCAAGCTTCAAAAGAGGTAAATTTTTCATTGGAGATGATGACCGATCGGGAAGGTCAGTTTATGGGTCAGTCCCCGAAAATATCGATGCAGTTCATGACATGATTTTATCAGACCGTCGAATTGGGCTGAAACGGATATCTGAAGCACTGAAGATTTCATACGAACGCGTACATAGTACATCATATAGTTTACGTCAATTTGGACATGAGAAAAATTTCTGCAAAATGGATCCCCAAATGTTTGAATGTTGACCAAAAGCGTGCAAGGGTAGAAGCATCGCGTTCGATCAGTGCTCGATTTGAAAACGATGTAGACTTCTTAAACCGAATTGTTACTATGGATGAGACTTGGGTACATTTCTACGATCCAGAAACAAAGCAACAATCGATGGAATGGCGACACTCTGGTTCTCCAAGACCTAAGAAGTTTCGTGTCCAAAAATCTGCTGGAAAAGTTCATGCTTCGGTTTTTTAGGATTGCCATGGAGCAATCATGATTGATTTTTTGGATAAGGGTAGAACAATAACTGGAGATTACTATTCGACATCACTGATCACTCTACGGGAAAAAAAATTAAAGGAAAAAAAACGCGGAAAGCTATCCAAAGGTGTTTTGTTTTTACAGGACAACGCCCCAGTACACAAATCTCATGTTGCCATGCAAAAAATTCGTGATTTAGGGTTAGAATTATTAGAACACCCCCTTATTCACAAGATTTGGCTACGTCCAACTATCATCCTCAACTGAAAAAAAGTTTAAAAGGTCGTAAATTTTCTTCCAACGAGGAGGTAATGAAAGCTGAGTGTGGGGGACTGGTTTGCAGAGCAAGAAGAAAGAATTTTTTTGAATGGTTTAGAGACGTTGCATGTTCCCTGTTATAAATGTATTCAATTAAGAGGAGAATATGTTGAGTAATGAAATATTTTGACATTGAAATTCTGTTTGGTTCTATAGTAGGCTAAGAATTTTTCAATATATCCTCGTTTATTGTTTCAAACTCGTGCATTTGAACGTTGCGCACCCCAGCACGTTGAGTATGACGTCGACTTATTCTCATCAGTAATGATGAAACTTAATATATAACAATTATCCTCACTAACGAACGGATGAATTATGGTGTGAAGAGAAAAAAAAAATGATTGTAAAAAGGCGACAGATACAGGCGACAGCCGCCATGCTTCAGGTATAGTCGTTCCGTTTGTCTGATTCCTTAAATACAGACTAAAACCAAGCGAATCTAAAGGATCAATATGGGCAAGCTGCGTGCGGTTTCATGGGCCGATGATGAAATTGTTTTGGTTGGTAATCACTTCTTCGACCCGAGTCATCAGGTTAACATAGTCCAGCTGCTTATATAAAAAAGCGATATCTTTCACACAAAGGTTTATCATTTGATTGAGCACTACCTAGATAGAAAAATTCATTATTCATTTCTATACTTCTCAATATTTAATGGGTATCCTCCAATATATTCATCGCTCAGAT
This sequence comes from Adalia bipunctata, assembly GCA_910592335.1. NCBI lineage: Eukaryota > Metazoa > Arthropoda > Insecta > Coleoptera > Coccinellidae > Adalia > Adalia bipunctata. Next base: position 33,076,006 of record OU342948.1, read on the forward strand.
CAAATAAGCATTCCGAATTAAATTGTTAGCGAAGTGTCCTCTTTCTGGATAGCAATTGAAATCCAATGTATCGGGTGTTTTTTTAGAGTGATAGAACTTTAAATTGAAATTAAACACATTTTCCGCAAATCGCTAGGAAATTTTGACGTTCCTAACAAAATTTGTCATAGAAAAAGACAAGATTTGCCAACTGTTAGGAAAAATTCATTTACTTACTCTAAGGAAATGATATTTCCTTACAGTTGTCAGTGTTCCACAAAAGCATATTCTTACTTTTCTCTATATGTATTTCTTTGGCAATAATTCTAATGAAGCAGTATTTACTGCCTCCACCAGCTCTGGAGGAGTTCCAGAAATGGAAAATTCATCATCAGTTATCTTTTTACACTGTTTTGTCTTCGAAAAGACGAGCAATTAAATAATTAATATTCGTCAAATTTGACAATTCAACATTGATACGTGTCCTTAGTAACGCAACCATTCCGAATTTCAAAGCTCCATTTTATTTATGAATGGAATAATTCGCGATTTTTTCCAATATTGATTAAAATCTGTCGAATTTCAAACGATTTGACACATTCTCACTATTGACATAGTATACTTGAAAATTATCTCGATAAACCTGATGTTTAGAAAAAGAAACCTGGCTTTAGTCGTGAAATTCGAATTTTATTCAATAACGGCAAAACTACTGATTTTAAATACATGAAATGTTTGGAACACTCTAACTAGTTTTTGACGAGCAATCGATCGGAATTACAAAATTATATGGTTCGCCAAAAACCCTATGGGCTTCTTCTTGTGGGGACATCTTAAGATTTTTGTGACTGAAAATGTGGACGACCTACGCCAGTGAATTGTAAATGAGTGCCGTCAAATACCTCCAATAATGCTGTACCATGTAAGTCAGGATTGTATCATTCTATGGAAGTCAATGAAGGACAATTTAAACATTTGATTTAAAAAACGCAGATTTAATTTTTTCGATTGTAAGCATGATAAAACAATTCATTTTTTTTGCGAGTGTAATTTTTTTGAGATTGTAGAAAGTGCTTGTTGAAAATGGGCTTTTACATTGCAAAAAAAACAAAAAATTCAAGGTGTCTCATTCGAGCTAAAAAATTAATTTTTGGCGGAAACGGTTCTTCAAAATTACGTTCTTCATCCACCGTTGTGAAGAAGTTTCCCAGAGCCTTCAAATATAGTATCACTCGTTGGAGTCTTAAATGTACGTCAAAAGATGTCCCCCAAAAAAAATCATCTGACCGGTTTTGGAAGATTTTTCCAATCACTATGGGATAAGAAATAGAGAGGGTGGCTAGTCTGAGATGGAACACCTGCATATTTTACCCAAGAGTAGGTAGGTACTCTTTGATTTCACTAAGTAATGAGATAATTGCAGGTATGATATGTGGATCGAAGAATATCTATGTGAAATACTAAAACACTAAAGATGGTTTACGATTTCTTTATGCATATTGGGCATAACAAAATTATACGGGTATGTATAAACCTATACAGTGTGTCTGGGCATGATAGATCAGGGGCATAAAATATACCTTATCGACAAAAACACCCATATGGGGGGTTCACCCCCTGTCTTTGGAATAGCCGCCATTTTGAATTAATTTATTTGTTTCAGTTGACCCTTTCGAATTATATCGATTTCTTCGGACATAACGGTCCTACAGATGTGGAAAAAATGTTTGTTACAACCACCTTTTATTAAAGTACAACAATATGAAAACATTCAACTCGAAAATATCATAAAAAAATTCTCGAAGAAAAGTTTAGTCAAAGAATTCACTGAATTTTTCAGTAAATCCTCAATAGTACAAAAACTAGCACATGGAAGTATAATTTTTTTTCGATGAACTAACACGCAAGGATATCAGCTACAAAACGACACCCACATCATTTCTGTAAGTTACATAATTTGAGAGCTATTGTTGTTCGAATATGACCGTTACGAGAGAGCAGACGTGCATTGATTTCCAGGGCCACAAGACAAGTCGTCATAAGGGCTACTGCCTGTCTTAAAAGCAGAGGCGGCTATTTTGAGCAATTTTTATGATAAATTTGTTAGTTTAATCGTTGAAGATGATCCAAAGTACAGGGTGGGCAAAATTGGTGCTACATGAACTAAAACTTTTTAACCCGAGGAGATAGAGAAAAATGAATGACACCTTATAGTCCTCTTTTTTCGAGAAACTGATAATGCCATCAACTGCATTCCTCTATCTTCTTTCGTTCCCAAGTTATAGGCCAAAATTGAAATTTGGGCGATTTCAACTTTGGTCATTATCTCCGTATCTGTTTTTGCTAGGATGTTGAAATAAAAACATTATACAGGCACTTTTATGATAGCAATCCAGTGGCGTACTCTGTTTTTTCTAAGAGGTTTATTTGCTCAGTTATAACATAAAGTTGTGTTTTTTTCTTATGGAAATAGTAGTTTGAAATGTATCATATGTTTTAGTTCATGTAGCACCAATTTTGCCCACCCTGTACAGTACTGAGTTTTCATTTCATTTTATCAATTTTTATTAGGGTCATGTTCAAACAGCAATTACTCTCAAAATATGTAACTTACAGAAATGACGTGAGTGTCGTTTTGTAGCTAATATCCTTGCTTGTTAGCTCATAAAAAAATTACTTCAATGTGCTAGTTTTCGTACTATTGAGGATTTACTGAAAAAGAAGTTTCATGACATTTTTGAGTTAAATGATTTCATATTTCACACTTTTTTCACTTCTGTTGGACCCTTATGTCCAAAGAAATCGATATCATTTCAAAGGTCGACTAAAATAAAAAAAAACCATTCAAAATGGCGGCTATTCCAAAAATGGGGGGATAAACACCCCATTTTGGGTGTTTTTGTCGATAAAATTATAGGTATATTTGATGCCCTCAAATTATCGCTAAGTCATGCCCAGACACATTAGCGTATAGCGTTAGTTTGAAAATAAAATGCCAGGTTATGGTAGATACTGTTACCGGACAGCGTCAACAGGTTGTTTCTGAGAGGTGCGTGGTGTGTGATGGCTTCGGAGCATCTAGTTAGTTAGTTATATCTGTTTAAGACCCGTTTCACATCGACCATCAGGACTGACCATCAGTCGCATGTGAAACGGCTCCAAATCTTACAGTGTTCGTACATTAGATCTACGCTATAAATCTTTACAGTAGACATGGCCTCGGTATATTATAATGTCATTTCATAGGGGCACAAAATTCAAATTGCTGCCATCTATAATTTTGAAATATAATGTGAAATTCTCATTTCATTTCAAAATTTGATTTTGTGAGGACTACCTGGTACCTCCAGTATGCATAGCCCTCTTCGCGAAACATAGAGTACAAAAAACTTTGGAGCTATAATTATTGTATGAAATATTTTTGTTCAATGTGATCAGAAAGTTAACCCTGTATATGTATTTCGTAGTGTCATTACTGTCATTACTTTGAATAAAGTAATAGTTTTCGTCTAATATCCTCACTTCAATATTAAATGGGTTGATTGCTTTTATGACCGAAACAGAATCGTGAAATGAGCAGTTTAAAAATAACGAATGAACATTGTCATACGTAACACCAGCCTGCACTTCAACTAAAATATAACGGAAATTCGGTCATTTTGAACCGATGAATAGTTACATTCATACAAAAAAAAGCATATGAAAATTCTCAATGTTTCCATGAATTTATTACTTCGATTGAACTATTCAAAGTGGAATATTAAAAATACTGTATGAGAAAAATCATATGAATGTTTTTCTTTCAAGAATGGAATGACATTCTTCAAAGATTGTTGAGTAATGTCCAGACTTCATTCTTTGCTATCTTTTTTTACGAATCACTCTTTTTCACTTTCATTTCTAGAAATAACATTTGGTACAGAAACATAACGATTTCTAGACGAGAACAATGTAGCCGAATCAACTTTTCATTGAAAATTTTCACATTTTTCGCGAATATCCTTAGTCCACAATGTCACCCCTTGCAAAAGGGTGTTGTTATTGGGAGAAGAGAGAATATTAGCACTGTCTCCGACGTCTCAAACCCATTCTATTCATCCGCAACAAACAGAAATAAATATCTGATTACACCTGGTCCAATATGCGACCGTAAAGATTTCCGAAAACCAACCTGAATGGCCGCCATTCACCTCACTCATTCTCATTCTTCAGACCCACTATTAATATTTATCCTATTTATAAATGAACCGAATACGCACACACGAGGCAGATTATCAAGAGGGAGACACATATGGGGTGGACACCTTGTGGCATTTCCGAATGTGCAACTGAGCTATTTCGTTTCGGGTTAGTTTTGGAAACGGGGGTTTTGTTTAGCCAACATTTTGAAACGCACAATATTCCGCAGCCTGTTTCGACATAGAGAAGTAGATGCGGCTTGCCAAAGATGTACTTATTGAAATTTGAAATCTTTGTGTATGAACTACACAAAACCCTGGTGTATCAACTAAGACCAAAATTATTATACGATCGTCTGTGGGATCCGCTGTGAAAAGTACCTAATATCATATGAACAGACTTGGAGAAAATGCGAACATTATCTTACAAATTTTTACTATACTAACTCGAATTGAAGCAATTTCTAACTCTCGACCACTACGTGCCTTGTCATTGTCATTGATTCTTACGACTTTCAACCATTGACCCAAATCATTTGATAGCTACTGCATCTGCTCTAAGTAAAAAGAGTGCAATTAATCACCCGGAGAATCGTTTGAAATTTGGCAACTTGTCACTAAAGGACCCCGCACTTTTACTAGGGGAAATGGCGTTCCGTCAAATTTTCTAAAATTTTGGTATAATGTAATACTCGGCATACTGATCAAAAGTGTCCATGGCCCCAACTCAATCCTATGACTAGTTTTTGAGATACAGGGCGTTGAAGTTGAGAATCACCCACTTTTACGACGCCCGTATCTCGGAACAGAATCGAATGAACTTCAAGTTTTCTCAAGAAACATTTCATTCCATCCCCAAGGAGCAAGCATATAGAGGAATATGACCGAAAATCGTTACGAATACAGGGTTATCCATAATTGAATGCATGCCCGATTTTGAAAGTATAAAATATGTCAATTCCAGAGCGAAAACGTTGGCAAAATGAATTATTACACTAGATATGTTGTTGTTACATTGAAAAAGTCTGAAATACCCAGAATTTATACTGGGTGATCTATTATTATAGAAACTATTCTCAAGGAAGTTTAAATGGACACCCTGTATTTATGGGTTGATTCAAGGTGTTTGTTTAATTTTTTTAGAACATATCATCATGGACTTCAAAGAATACAGGGTGATTCAGTCATGAAATGAACTTTGAACCTCACGAAAATACCCGAAAACCACCTTTTTTTTTCGTCACCCTCTATTTCAAGATTGAATCCGACGAGGTGGGAGTTTTCTTTCACCACTGTACTTGATATGAAAACATCAATACGGCTGAGAGTTTTTATCCACTTCCTATGACCAGATTTTTTTTTATGTAATATGAAAATTATTCATTTATGTGATTCTATTCGTATTCCAGCAGAAAATCTGGTCATAGGAAGAGGATGAAAACTCTCAGCCCTATTGATGTTTTCATATCAAGTACAGTGGTGAAAGAAAACTCCCACCTCGTCGGATTCAATCTTGAAATAGAGGGTGATGAAAAAAAAGGTGGTTTTCGGGTATATTCGTGAGGTTCAAAGTTCATTTCATGACTGAATCACCTTGTATTCTTTGAAGTCCATGATGATATGTTCTAAAAAAATTAAACAAACACCTTGAATCCACCTATAAATACAGGGTGTCCATTTAACCTTCCTTGAGAATAGTTTCTATAATAATGGATCACCCAGTATAAATTCTGGGTATTTCAGACTTTTTCGCTGCAACAACAACATATCTAGTGTAATTATTCATTTTGCCAACGTTTTCGCTCTGGAATTGACATATTTTATACTTTCAAAATCGGGCATGCATTCAATTATGGATAACCCTGTATTCGTAACGATTTTCGGTCATATTCCTCTATATGCATGCTGCTTTGGGGATGTAATGAAATGTTTCTTGAGAAAAATTGAAGTTCATTCGATTCTGTTCCGAGATACGGGCGTAGTAAAAGTGGGTAATTCTCAACTTCAACGCCCTGTATCTCAAAAACTAGTCATAGAATTGAGTTGGGGCCATGGACACTTTTGATCAGTATGTCGAGTACTACATTATACCAAAATTTTAGAAAATTTTACGGAACGCCATTTCCCGTAGTAAAAGTGCAAAGTTACGGACTATTCTGTCCATTATTTTTCAGTAAAATTTCAACACTCGATTCTTGATTTCCGAAAAATAAAATAGCATAACTGAATCTTCCAACCATGTTTATATACGTGAAATATTTCCAGTATTAACAGACAAAAAAGCTTCTTTCAACATTCGCCAGGTCTTTGGAATTATTGAATTCCCATAATATTTTCTCGAGTTCATTATTTTCTCAAATTAAATGAAAATTTTGATGAAGACGTAATTACTACGATCTATGTAGAAACAACAACGGTGCATATGTATCTGAGAGGAAAATGACTATAACCTAACATTTTCAAAATTACACGATGAAATGTGTCGGAATTTCATGGCCAACAGGGATACTTTATAAAAGAGAATGGAGTATAGGCTCAAGTTATTGGATGATTCTACAATAAATTCATCAAAATCAAACCGTGCTTGGTTTGCAGATTTTCATGGCATCTGTCACATACTGAAGAATCTGCTGGAAGTTTTAATGTTATTGTTAGTGGTTTCGAAAACGAAGTCTTCTGTCCACTAAGAGAACTATCATGATTCAGTATTATTGTTTTGGTTTGTTTTTTCATTCAGCTGCTGGATAGGAAATATAAAAGTTCTAAAGAGGATACTCCTTGCATAATTTTAAGAAATAAAAGTTCCATGTACATGAGTCCAAAAACGTTTCGTTTTCGAGATATAGGGTGTCGATGTTTCGATAGTAACTGCATTTCTCAAGATATTAAATTGAAAGGACCCCGCACTTTTTTTAGGTGAAGTGGCGACCGGTCAAATTTTCTGAAAGTTTGGTATGTTGTTGTACCCGACTCAGTGACCAAAAGTGTCAATGGGCCCAACCCAATCCTATGGCTAGTTTTCTAAATACGGGGTGTTAAATTTGAAAATAGCCCAGATTTTCGGATTTATTTTTTAATTATTGAGAGTTAGATTGGATTTCTGTCTCATACACACGTTTACTAGGTGTTCTGGTAATGAAATTAGTGGATGAGTATGATTGAAAATATTCATATATACAGGGTGATTCACGAATATATGACGGTAGTTTTTTTTTAGCCAAAATTCACTTTTTCTACTGTGACGTCAGGAAGGCATATTTTTGAAAAGTTCTTTTCGATTTGGTATTATGGACGACAAAATATTGCACAGTGCATATTTTTTATACAGGGTGTTTCACAGAGAGAACCACTAGACATAATCATTTTTTTTAGGATTAATTCGAAACCCTGTATTTTCGAATTGATTTTTTGGAAAAGTAATCCCACAAACATATGTGTGTCTCTAATCTCCAAAATATTCATGGTGGTTTATTCATAGGGAGGTATTCAATTTTGGGAAAAGTATTCGAAAATTTCCTCGGTCAAATGCAACCATTGTCTCACTATATATTGATTCCTACAACATCTCCAGAGGTATGAATTCTGAATCCGATACTATGGACAGTATTCGAGAAACAGGTCGTTTAAGTGGAGAATAAATGATAACATCAGTTTTTTTTCAAATTGAAAAGGCGGATCGATTTTATGTTGTGCCCATGAGTTCAATGTGAGTACAGATATTATGCGCATGGAAAGATCCAGCTAAAATATTTACTGTTACAGAGTGATTCACGAATAAATCACAATAGCTTTTGCAAACACTCGATAATTCTACAGTTTCGTTATTCCATGAAGTTAATACCTAGTCGTCCACAATTTTCAGTCTCACATACATTCTTCATTATGATTATTTTTCATACAGTAATAACCGAAGTAATGACTATGACAGATTTAAACTTTTCAATATACCTAGTTATAACTCGCTCTATACGAATATTGTTTACTGTGGATTACCTACTTATGAAAATAGGTTTGTATTATACCTACCCATGAAGATTGTTAATCGTCATCTTTTTGGGAGTGACAGCGCAGTTAGTGAGTGCGCTCATAAAAATACTTAGAATTCACTCAAAGTTCTCATTTCAATCAATCCAAAGCATAAATATTTTTGGTATGGTTTCACCCTGTATGAAAAGTAGTCATCATGAAGTATTTCAGACTGAAAATTATGGACGACTAGGTATTAACTTCATGGAATAACGAAACTGTAGAATTATCGAGTGTTTGCAAAAGCTATTGTGATTTATTCGTGAATCACTCTGTAACAGTAAATATTTCAGCTGGATCTTTCCATGCGCATAATATCTGTACTCACATTGAACTCATGGGCGCAACATAAAATCATTCCGGCTTTTCAATTTGAAAAAAAACTGATGTTATCATGTAATCATGCATTTGACCGAGGAAATTTTCGAATACTTTTCCCAAAATTGAATACCTTCCTATGAATAAACCACCATGAATATTTTGGAGATTAGTGACACACATATGTTTGTGGGATTACTTTTCCAAAAAATCAATTCGAAAATACAGGGTTTCGAATTAATCCTAAAAAAAATGATTATCTCTAGTGGTTCTCTCTGTGAAACACCCTGTATAAAAAATATGCACTGTGCAATATTTTGTCGTCATAATACCAAATCGAAAAGAACTTTTCAAAAATATGCCTTCCTGACGTCACGGTAGAAAAAGTGAATTTTGGCTAAAAAAAAATACCGTCATATATTCGTGTATATATGAATATTTTCATCTGATAGGCAATATCGACTGATTTTCAATTAATTTGGACAGGTTATATTGGGGGAGCAGTCAAAGTAAAAACAAGTGTACTCTTTTTTCTTGGGCTCGAGCTTTCGGAATAATTTATTCCTTCATCAGGAGCAGCTAAAAATACATTTCTACGTCAGTTAACAGCAATATAAGCAATTTTCTTAAACTTACAAGTTGAGGTTGTGTTTTAAGGTTGTTTTCATAACATAATTCGGTTGAGTCGTCATATAAGTGAGACTGTTAGGAACACAATATGGAACGTCAGTTTTCAACAAAATTATACCAATATAGTCAATTTTTCTCAATTGTTGCAGATAGATTGTCACTTCAGGCTAAATCGGCGCGCTTTAAAATGTCAGTCACAATTGCGTACGTCAACCACAGACCACAGAACATCGATTATTGACAGATCGACACAAAAACACGGGCAAAAATATGGGGACAGACAGACAATTGATCCAACATAATTCAATTATTTAAAATTTCTAATATTATAGAATCTATATTCACATTAATGTTTATTCATTTATTCTTCTTCTTACTTTTCTTCTTTTCTTTTCTTCTTTCTTCCCAAAACTTCACTGAAAAATCCGGTATTGTCCTCATCGATCTCCACACTCACTCTCATAATCCAACACATCCCAAGTTATCTTACACTATCTACGTTCCTTCGTAGGACTCGATTTCTTGTGTTATGGTTCTTGTCCCATTCAATCAGAGTACACTTGTTTTTACTTTGACTGCTCCCCCAACATAACCTGTCCAAATGAATATTTTCAATCATACTCATCCACTAATTTCATTACCAGAACACCTAGTAAACGTGTGTATGCGACAGAAATCCAATCTAACTCTCAATAATTAAAAAATAAATCCGAAAATCTGGGCTATTTTAAAATTTAACACCCCGTATTTAGAAAGCTAGCCATAGGATTGGGTTGGGCCATTGACACTTTTGGTCACTGAGTCGGGTACAACAACATAACAAACTTTAAGAAAATTTGACCGGTAGCCACTTTTCCTATAAAAAGTGCGGGGTCCTTTGGCGTAGATCACTATTCAAAGTTTACACCTTGTGACATACCATTTTCGATTGCCAATTCTCAGGGTGATATTTTTTCTGGAACATTGTCCCCTGTTTTTCTCCAGAATTTTTTTGGTAAGACATCACTGTTAAATTTGGAATGAGGAAGAGAAGCGTTGTTGTTATACTAAAGTTTGTACCTCCAATTTAGGAACACCTTGTATATTTGTTACTCAATTTGAAATGTGGACAACATATTCGTTATGGACTGAATTCAATTCGTATCGCATATTTTGTCTTGCTTCCAAAATAAAACCCCTATTTTGACTTGGTCCAAAATGAACCGAAAACATACACAGAGCGCACACACGGGGTAGATAATTGAATGGGGAGACACATTTTACGACGGACACCTTGAGGCACTTCCGAGTGTGCGGCGACGGTGGTATTTGGTTTCGGTTTATGATGTTTGCACGGAGCGACAGATGCGCCCCGGTTCCTCGAGATTCCTCTCTTTCCGTCCACCTACGGCTCGGGGATGCTGGAGAGAAGGACCCGGAAAATAATGGCCGGTCTGTGTCGACGGCAGGCTTTCCGCGTCCCGCTCCTTCGCCGTTTCCTGCCGTGGGGTGATTTTATGGTCCTTTGATAAACGAGTGGCTTGTGCCATTATGTTTTCCACTTTGTCGATCGCTTTCCGTGTTTCGTATCGACAACATTGGGGTGGATGGCGATGGTTTGTTGGTTTCGGGGATCTGAAAGAATGTTTTGATGAAGATCCTTTATTTTGTTGTTATTCGGAGGGTATAGAGGGGCTCTAAATATTGAATGTCATCCCTTTAAGACAATTCCACGATTTGAAGTATGATCTTTTTTCAGGATACTTCAATACATTTCCAGTAGTAATATCACAAGAGATTGAATTTCCGTGATGAGTCGATCGATTTATTTCCAACGAAATTTAGTTCTTCGGGCTCGTGATGTTTCCTCAACAACTTATTTGAGTTTGGAAATAATACGAGGATGTATTGATATCTAGTTAGCCTAGACCAGTTCCATGCATAAACAAAATATTGCGATACCATATCAACAAACAATAACTTATTAGAAGTGTCAGTGTAGAGTTCGACGTCAAAAAAGTAAACCAGAGTTACGCAATAAATGAAAAAAAAATGTCCACCGAAATTGTAAAAATCGAAAAATTGCAGTATCGAGCCATCATCAAGTACCTTTATTTGAAAGGGCTACGAGGTAAGCAGATTTACGAAGACATGCTTAATACCCTTGGTGATCAATGTCCTTCGTATGCAATCGTGAAAAATTGGACTGCAAGCTTCAAAAGAGGTAAATGATGACCGATCGGGAAGACCAGTTTGTGTGTCAGTCCCCGAAAATATCGATGCAGTTGATGACATGATTTTATCAGAACGTCGAATGGGGCTAAAACGGATATCTAAAGCACTGAAGATTTCATACGAAGCATCACGTTCGATCTGTGCTCGATTTGAAAACGATGTAGACTTCTTGAACCGAATTGTTACTATGGATGAGTCTTGGGTACATCTTTACGATCCAGGAACAAAGCAACAATCGATGGAATGGCGACACTCTGGTTCTCCAAGACCTAAGAAGTTTCATGTCCGAAAATCTGCTTGAAAAGTTCTTGCTTCAGTGTTTTGGGATTGCCATGGTGTAATCATGATGTATTTTTTGGATAAGGGTAGAACAGTAACTGGAGATTACTATTCGACATTACTAACCACTCTACGTGAAAAAAATAAAGAGAAAAGACACGGAAAGTTATTCAAAGGTGTTTCGTTTTCACAGGACAACGCCCCAGTACACAAAGCTCATGTTGTCATGCAAAAAATTCGTGATTTATGGTTAGAATTACTAGAACACCCCCCTTATTCACCAGATTTGGCTCCGTCCGTCTATCACCGCTTTCCTCAACTGAATAAAAGTTTAAAAGGTCGTAAATTTTCTTCCAACGAGGAGGTGATAAAAGCTGTGGAGGACTGGTTTGCAGAGCAAGAAGAAACATTTTTTTTGAAAGGCCTAGATACGTTGCAGGTTCGCTGTAATAAAGAGGAGAATCTATTGAGTAATAAAATATTTTGACATTGAAATTTTGTTTGGTTCTATAGTAGGCTAGGAATTTTCAATATATCCTCGTAGATAGCTTTTGAGGTAAATTCAATCTCGTGTGATATCTTATGAGACTATTTCACGAACAAAATGAAAAGTCGGAAACTCCATATTCGATCGAAACAATGAAAAACATGTTGACGTCTACAATTTATATTTATCAGCTGTCAAACCGTTCCTATCTATAGTTCAATCACAGATCCGTCCGTGGTTCAATCGTTCAAAATACCGAAGTTGTAAGACCAATCATAATTTAGAGACACTTGGTATTTTCGCGACTATTCCACTCACTTTAAAAACTGACCAATCACAGTCCAAAGACAGCTCGTATTATCAGTAGTAATATCACAAGAGATTGAATTTCCGTGATAAGTCTATCGATTTATTTTCAAACGAAAATGAGTTGCTTGGAAACATCACGAGTCCGAAGGACGAGTGGTGTTTCCTTAAAGCAACTCATTTGAGTTTGGAAATAAGAGATAGACTTATGAGGTAAATTCAATCTCGTGTGATATTTTATAAGACTATTTCACGAACAAAATGAAAGGTCAGAAACTTCACATTCGAGAGGAAGCATTGAAAAACATGCAATAATAATGAATTTATTCCAAGAAGGTATCACAAACTGAAATAATTTGTAACAATTATTATGCGATATGCTTAACAATAAACAATTTTCATAAATACGAACAAAATACCTTATTCTCGACTATAATTATTATAAATTGTGCAATTGTAAAAATTTTGAATAGTACTAGCAGCATTAGGTGGATGGTTGTTGCTTGATGTAGTTGGAGTATTTCTGAAAGTATTCACTATATTTTGATGATGTTCGGTACTCAGCTGTATATACGGTTTCATTGAGTTCGAATTTCCATGTCCAGTGATTTTCATGGTTTCTTGTTCACTTACGCCAGATTTTAGTAACTGACTTACTGCAGTGGCACGATTAGAGTGATTTGTTATTTTTACTTTTTTAGTGTCCAATCCTATCTTTTCTGCAGACAGTCTTGTCCATTGCGATATTTCATTAATGCCGATCGGACAATTTTTATACCAGTTACCACCATTATATTTATTCCACTTGCCATTAACAGTGAGAAAAAGCCTGTCATTAGCGATAACACCCCTTTTCGATATTAGTTTTCGGTATAATCTCACAGGACACAATTCAGGATTTTTTAAATTTTGGGCCAGCCATTTAGTATCTGCACAGTTTTTATCTCCACCTTGGCGAGTTTTGGAGAATATAGGGTTATATGCAAGCCTATTCGTCAAATAGCCTTTGTTGTCCAATTCTTCTTTGAAAAAATGCAACATGGCGAAAGCTGCTTCGTTTCCTCTCCAAGCTAGTTCAACTGCAGCTATATGATAAAACTTTTTTTGAAGTCCCTCCGGCGTGTCCTCATCCCATTGCAAACACATATTTTTATGTTCGTCGGAAGTCAGAGCTACAGAACTAATCTTCCGTTTTTCGGGTTGAACTTGTAAAATCTTTCTTTTACTATCACGAGCCGCTCTCGCCTCATTGAACATTATATCTCTAAAAGGATCCAGAATTCTCTGGTATTCCTCGAAATATTTTTCCTGCACCAATTTTGCAGTGGTATTCCATATAGTTTTGATTACACTCTGTTTGTAATCAGTGCCATCAATTCGTCTCATATTGAATGCCCAGTCCTTCAAAATGAACGCTAGTTTTTCATTAGTATTATCTGCATCTAGCTTGTAGTTTCGTTCCCCGCAGAATGTCATGAATTGTCTCCATATATAAGATTTTGATTTTTTTGTATTTCTTGGTATATTTATATCGATATTTTGGTTGATATCTTCGTTCGAAATCTCACCGAAGCGACTCATGTTGACGTCTACAATTTATATTTATTAGTTGTCAAACCGTTTCCATAGTTCCATCACATCATAGAACTTATAGTTCTATTGGTTGAATCGTTGAAAACACCGAAGCTGTCAGGCCAATCAAAATTCAGAGACAGTTGGTATTATCGCGATAATACGAGCTGTCTTTGGACTGTGATTGGTCAGTTTTTAAAGTGAGTGGAATAGTCGCGATAATACCAACTGTCTCTGAATTTTGATTGGCCTGACAGCTTCGGTGTTTTCAACGATTCAACCAATAGAACTATAAGTTCTATGATGTGATGGAACTATGGAAACGGTTTGACAACTAATAAATATAAATTGTAGACGTCAACATGAGTCGCTTCGGTGAGATTTCGAACGAAGATATCAACCAAAATATCGATATAAATATACCAAGAAATACAAAAAAATCAAAATCTTATATATGGAGACAATTCATGACATTCTGCGGGGAACGAAACTACAAGCTAGATGCAGATAATACTAATGAAAAACTAGCGTTCATTTTGAAGGACTGGGCATTCAATATGAGACGAATTGATGGCACTGATTACAAACAGAGTGTAATCAAAACTATATGGAATACCACTGCAAAATTGGTGCAGGAAAAATATTTCGAGGAATACCAGAGAATTCTGGATCCTTTTAGAGATATAATGTTCAATGAGGCGAGAGCGGCTCGTGATAGTAAAAGAAAGATTTTACAAGTTCAACCCGAAAAACGGAAGATTAGTTCTGTAGCTCTGACTTCCGACGAACATAAAAATATGTGTTTGCAATGGGATGAGGACACGCCGGAGGGACTTCAAAAAAAGTTTTATCATATAGCTGCAGTTGAACTAGCTTGGAGAGGAAACGAAGCAGCTTTCGCCATGTTGCATTTTTTCAAAGAAGAATTGGACAACAAAGGCTATTTGACGAATAGGCTTGCATATAACCCTATATTCTCCAAAACTCGCCAAGGTGGAGATAAAAACTGTGCAGATACTAAATGGCTGGCCCAAAATTTAAAAAATCCTGAATTGTGTCCTGTGAGATTATACCGAAAACTAATATCGAAAAGGGGTGTTATCGCTAATGACAGGCTTTTTCTCACTGTTAATGGCAAGTGGAATAAATATAATGGTAGTAACTGGTATAAAAATTGTCCGATCGGCATTAATAAAATATCGCAATGGACAAGACTGTCTGCAGAAAAGATAGGATTGGACACTAAAAAAGTAAAAATAACAAATCACTCTAATCGTGCCACTGCAGTAAGTCAGTTACTAAAATCTGGCGTAAGTGAACAAGAAACCATGAAAATCACTGGACATGGAAATTCGAACTCAATGAAACCGTATATACAGCTGAGTACCAAACATCATCAAAATATAGTGAATACTTTCAGAAATACTCCAACTACATCAAGCAACAACCATCCACCTAATGCTGCTAGTACTATTCAAAATTTTTACAATTGCACAATTTATAATAATTATAGTCGAGAATAAGGTATTTTGTTCGTATTTATGAAAATTGTCTATTGTTAAGCATATCGCATAATAATTGTTACAAATTATTTC
Source organism: Adalia bipunctata (assembly GCA_910592335.1). Lineage (NCBI taxonomy): Eukaryota > Metazoa > Arthropoda > Insecta > Coleoptera > Coccinellidae > Adalia > Adalia bipunctata. Next base: position 33,091,590 of record OU342948.1, read on the forward strand.
AGTTTGTGATACCTTCTTGGAATAAATTCATTATTATTGCATGTTTTTCAATGCTTCCTCTCGAATGTGAAGTTTCTGACCTTTCATTTTGTTCGTGAAATAGTCTTATAAAATATCACACGAGATTGAATTTACCTCATAAGTCTATCTCTTATTTCCAAACTCAAATGAGTTGCTTTAAGGAAACACCACTCGTCCTTCGGACTCGTGATGTTTCCAAGCAACTCATTTTCGTTCGAAAATAAATCGATAGACTTATCACGGAAATTCAATCTCTTGTGATATTACTACTGATAATTTGCGTCTTTGGACTGCGGTTGGTCATGCATGACCACCTTTGAAGCGGTAGAAAATACATTCACATGATATCATATGCCTATTTAGTGGTTGCTGATGAACTACATATAGACACATACAGATGTTACAAATGTAAAAACTAATACGTAACGTATCGTAATCGAACTAATTTCAACTGGAAGTTGTCTTCAATTTCCCAATCTCATTTCTTAATGATTTTCTACATTTGAAATGTTACAGTTGTTCGCTGTTTCAGAATCGTTTATTTGAATCATTCACTCAAATGAAAGACATGTTGAAACTTCAATATAATCTTTGAGAACTATCCAAAGATACCTACCCCAAAAGTCACGTTCACTAAAACTTTGTTTTCCTCTTTCAGATACCTGTAAGTACAGTGAGAATGAAACTAGAGCAAAACGGTTGAGTATACAGGGTAAGTCTTTCACTGGTATATTCTTTTTAACTGCCGATTCTTGTCATTGAACGAAAGTTTTTTTTTCGTATACCATTTTTTTTTAAATCGGCTTGATAATCCATTCAAAAAACACGTACTATTGGGTCCATTGTTTCGAAACGCTTACTTCAAATTAACTGAAATTTGGTGAAAAAATTTTTCTTCGCATAGCGCACTTTCCTCGATCAATTTTGAAAGGAATTTTATTAGTACAGTCGATCTAAAGTTACTTGAAGTCATAAAAATATTCACACAAATGTTCGGCGAAATATCAAAGGAACATTTCTGTATCGCCTGTAAAGAAGAAGACCTTGCCCTACAAGTACCACATGACCCACTTTCCATATTCAAAAAATTTAGAGGGTTGATGGGGATGGCACAGGGTGCAACAAAAGTCCTTCTAAAATACAAAATTCAAAATTTGGTGAAAGTGAAACAAAAATTGACCAGTTTCAGTACCTTTTTTGTTGCCAAATATTTTTCTTCTGAGAAAATGAATTTGTTACATAATTTTGACGCGCACTGTATAGACAGTTCATAAGATAGCATTGACGGCACATTTGTATCGGTAACGTGTGACCGTGACCGGATAACTGTACTTCAGCGTATTCGGCAGGGGTGTCTCCGAATTTTAACTTTACAACTACAGTCACCGTCACTGTCATCGTATTTTTGTGCACCCTCTCGATTACGCCACTCCCAAATATATTGCGGCCGCTGCATGACGGTACCGCTTTGTAGGAAAGGGATCAATCTAGTCACGAGTGCGAATGGTCCTGACTCTTGTGCGGTTTCTTCAAAATGTTATTCAGACCGACAGTCGTTGCTAATATGACTCGTCTTTTGAGTTCAAGCAGTGATCCATTGTCTAACCCGTCAATTACACTCAGCCCACTTCCCCAGCAGGAAGCAGGTAAGTGAGCAGGGAAATGGGCAGGGTGAGAATGTAATCACTTTACTTGTGCTGCCACTCGCGCTGCCGGTCACTCCCTAAATTGGCGGTTTTTCGTGCGGCGTCAAAGGACTGGCAGCGCAAGTGGTAGGGAGTGATCACATTCTGCCCGATTCCGCCTAGTTACGGTCGTGCGAACGTTGCTTACGTTGTTAATTGTTGCGAAAAATGTCAATGGAGTGGAGCAACGAAAAAATAATATCATTTCTAGAACATCTTGGGAATGATATGGGATTCTTCTGATAAAAACCATGAACTTAAGCACAAAGTGCACGATGTATTGATATCATCCACCATCTTCTACGACGACGAACTTTCTTTTGGAGTTTATATGTTTTCAAGACACTCACATATTTATATACCTACATGAAAGTGTAATAAGAGACAGAGCGCTGAGGCTGCAATTTCGTCGTCCGCCATTGCCAAAACTTGATCGCGAGAGAAATGTTTGAGCTGAGTGTGAATACTCACTGCCTTTCCATACTGCCGCAGAATTATTGCGGGAAATATTTCTGGCAGCGCGAGTAGCAGTGGAAGTGGCTGAGTGTAATTGAGGCACTATGTTTATATTGCGTATTCTTTTTTGACAGCACACTGATGGGCCTTCGGGTAAAGTGAATGTCTAGAGTCTAGACGCATGATGAAATCCACCGATAATCGAGATGTAGTGTAACATGTGCAATCACGCTCCAGATATCGGTCCATCGGGCTCCCCGTTGTGTGGCCGGAGGGGTGCGGTCGGAGGAGGTTCCGATACACGGAACTCGGTTTCCACATATACGGACTAATTTGAAGAGTGGCAAATTGTTTGCCCTCGCAGGATCGAACTGCGGGCCGCTTAGCTACCTACCACTTCTTGTGTGTGTGTGTACCACCGATGGCGTAACCCGAGATGGCAGCTGCCGTTTTCGGCGGTGCAACATCCGCATCCACCGTCTAGCCCCCGACAAGGTGAAGAAGGGTGCGTGCGCTACTACGTGCACTGGGTTACCTACATCGCGATTCGAATTTTATGTGTTGATTTCTTTGATTCTATCGAGTGAATGCAATCGAAGCGATTTATAATTTTCATCTGCGACCACTACTGGATTTCATGTACTTTCAACAACGCATTCAAATTGAATGCGATTGAAATGAGGTTGTTGGTACAGGAGAATTAAATGCTGAGAATAAGCTGGAAAAGTAGGACAACCAACGAAGCAGTTTTGAACATGATGAAAACTCGTCCACCCCTCATCAACACCATAAAGATGAGAAATCCAATTAATACCTACTGGAAGGAAAAATTGACGGGCAACGTGGTATCGGGGGAAAGAAGAAATTTGGCTGAGGAATATCCGAGACTGGGCGCATAAACATGTGCAAATGTGCTAATTCATAGAGCTCAAGATAGAGAAGGACATGCCATATTGATCGCCAAACTCAGTTAGTGAAGGCACTCAGGTGGATGGATGTTAAACGTCATAGTAGAAGAAATCTTGCACGCTTATGTCGCTTGCGCTTTTTGAGTTTATTGCGTCACTGTTTTTGTCCACCACTATTGAATGAAGTGTTAAAATGCAGCTGTTTCTTTGAGCATGATGACATCCTTAAATCGATGCTGTCATAATAGTCATAATATAGATGCATAGAATACCTGGTGTTAGCAGTGATTAGATTTTGTTCAAGACTTTCTTGTCGATCGAAAATCTGTGAGGGGGTCCTACTTTTCATTTCTCCCAAAAGGGGTCGAGCTATTTTTCATTGCCGCAATAGCGCCACGAGCTCAAAATATTGCGGATTATTCTGGAAGTAGGGCCGGATCTACATTCTAGAGTGCCGTTTTGGATCTTCGATTTTGGGTCATGATTTTTAGTAGGGAGTCGTTACACCAGGGTTTCTATGCATCTATGTCATAATATACACTGGTTTATCAAACTTTAATGTGACATCCAAAGCATATCAATATAAGATATTTCTCCGCGTTGGTTAACCAACTGAAGTGCGGTTTAATTGTATTTAAATACAGGGTCTTTCACGAGGAACCTCACCCATATTTATACGGGAAACTACTGAACGTATTTTCATGAAATTCAGCACTTATAAGTATTTCACGATGCTGATGAAATCTAAAATATTTTCAAGGCATGAGCACCTCCGGTTTTTCCGGAAATGACGTCAACTTCCGTTTTTCAAATTAGAACACCATTTTTTATTGCAGAAATAGATTCCTTAGAAAATTTCAAGTTATTTTGATGTAACATTTTTCAGTTTTGGTTGGAAAATTCTCTATGAGCGGGATAATTCGAAAAAAAAATCGAAAATAGAGCTCCGCTGAAACAAGAATAACTTTGAGGTTTTTGGATGGAAAATTTTCATTTTTGGGATTTTTCAAGATGTAAGATTGATGTATCCACTTTAAAAATCGAAATCGCGATTCATGATACAGGGGGTGAAAAAATCGCTTTCAAAGTTAGGGATGACAAAATCGTGAAAAATCAATTTTTTCAAATTAGAACCCCATTTTTTTATGGCAGATATTGAATCTACGTTAAAAAATAATGTGAGTGTATGCATCACACCCTTGCCCTAAAATGGATATTTTCTGAGTTAATAGCGGCCTTTACACATACACGCTTTCCGTACGGAAAGACCTGAAATAGGAAAGAGCGTAAGTAAAGCGCGTATGTGTAAAGGGTGCACAGGAGGGCAGGATTGCGTTCGTAGAATTATTGCAGGAAAGCGCGGCAGTCTAGTCTTGGTCATCTAGGAAGACACTACGCGCTTTCCGTCCCGCCGCACAATTGCGTAAGCGTTCAGAATAGGGGCCTTTGAAATAAATAAATAGATCATAGATGTTCGACTGTGGTCAAAAGAACTCATAGCAGACTTCATCAATCTATACAAATCTCATCCGTGTTTGTGGCGAAATAAGAGCGACGAATACAAAAACAAAAACCTTCGTGATAGTGCCTTCAAGGCAATGGTGGATTTTTGTAAAGCACGCGGATTCCGTGATGCAAATAAAGAATAATAATTCGAATGATGAGGAGCTCATTCTCAGATAATTAATAAAATCTTCTGGGTGATTTTCCCGTAACTCGTATATCAACGGCAAATGACCATAACGACGTCTATATTCTTTCACCCAAACCCTCTTTTTTATTTTTTTTATTTGCCCAACTGTTGTCATCAATCCAATAATAGCCAGAGTGACGTTTCGTCTTCCTTGAAGATCCATCATACACGCACAATCACATAAGCAACACTGAGTTGAACCGGCAGGCCATCAAAACTGTTCGTCTGACGACCACTCCAAGCGACGAGGATTGCGCGCTAGATTCGCCCTCTTTTCGTTGGCTCCAACAAGTCGACACGCTTTCTTTGAAGAAAGCGCAGTGTCATATTTTTGCTACACACGCTTTCCCTATGGATTTACGCGATGGTATTACTCGCACGCTTTCCTCGAAGTCCCAGGATTGTGAGAAAGCGTGTATGTGTAAAGGCCGCTAATATCCACTTTAGGGCACTCGCATATTCTAGTTACCTTCTATTCGCTACGATGATATACACAACTCGGGTTCAGCTCGTTTGATGAGCTTCGTCCGTGTGAATTATAGCATACAGGGATTTATCAAATAAGTACGAAATAAGTCTGTTTCGTCGAAAATTGAAGGAAGTTTTTATGTAAACGAAATTTCTAAGGCCTTTCCTGGAGAATTTCTATGTTGAAAGCGTGTTTCATCTCTGAAACTTTCGCAGTTATTTGGTAATAACCTGTATGTTCGTTAAATAATATACCCACCATTTTGCATCTTTGGCTACAATTTTTTATTTTCTTGATATCTATCAAAGTTATCAACAACAGTTGTACCGAAATTACATATCCGTAGATTCATCACAGAGTTCTTCTAGATATACAGGGTGTTCCTAATTTGAACGTACAAACGAAAAGGGGAACTTGAAAAAAATTCAATACTTCAGCACTCTGTATCTCGAAAACGAAACGTTTGCGACCCCATATTTCAATACTTTGCTACGGATAACCATGTTTTATTGAACACTAAAATCTTGTGCTTTCATTTAAACACCCTTTATAGAAGGTGCTCTAGATTCAATGATATTTTCAGATTGATTCGAACGCAGAAGCGAATAATATTATTTATCACGAATCCATTTCCAATTTCACGGAAATACCTAGAACGAATGTCCTATTTTTGGAAACATTCATCAGCGACCCCTTCATAAACGTCATTTCTTTGACGTATTGCCACCATCTGATTCATCATCCAGATCCCCATTTAAGTATTCCTAAAATGTGCGGTAAAACCAGATCCTTGCTTTCAAACTCATCAAAAAATGGGGTAAATATAATTGAGTAGGAACTCGAGAGAGTGATTTAGCAGGAAATGTAAATGTGCTTTGACAAGCGTCTCCCCTCATAACCTCCGAAATTTGTCAGAAACGACAAAAAGCCGCCACTGGGCCCGCTGTCTTGTAAGCCGATCTACTACCTAGCGAGCGTCTAAAAAACGTAAAAAGTCTTGAGTGATGAGGGGGTTGGTAGCGCCCTACACCATTACCTAATTTTATGCTGAAAATCAAACGACTGGAGAGGGTTTATCGACCCCTACCTTTATTATTCTATAGAGAAGGATCGTTATCCAACCATGTGTGCGGTTTGTTTCCTGATTTTAGATTTTGAATTTTTATACAACAAAGTGGAAAGTGTTGTTGTTGTTCTTGAAATAACTCAGGAACAAATCAAATTTCAATATATGTGTTATAATATTAATAATAAATATTATTAATAATATTAATGTTGTTGATGATATTAATATGATTGATAATATTTATTCTATATGTACTATACGAGTACTAAAATGGTAACTCGGTGGACCGGCCCGAGGGAATCATTCCAAAGGTGGGTCCAGAAGAATCTTGAAATCATAGCGAAGCTGCGATATAGTGAGAAAATTTTTATACGGTCGAAAAGAGGGATAATCGTTTCATACGTGGATAAAATTTCGATTCTCAGACGATGTAGAAGTATTTTTAGAAAAATTGGCGAAAATCGATAGAAAATCCGACAAAAAGGGCAACTCGATAAAACTTTTTCCTGGCCGTGATGTAAATATACGGATCGAAAGAGGAAAGGTCAATGCAAAATAGTTTGGCATTCATTTTTCCCATTATTTTCCCAATTCTTCTGGAAAATTCATCAAACTTTGACATTTCGCCAATAAAATCACCCGATTGGCGGAGATCTACCGATGAAGATAACTACTTAATAGGTAGATCTGGGGGCTCTACTAGTAATTATTATAATTTTGATATAAGTATTATAATAACAGAACACAACTGATTCTCGTAACTCGCAAAAGCTACAAGCTTCTGAGGGGTCTCTCCGGGAGACCTAGGAGTTATCAGTATAATCATAATCATAAAACTTTTTGAAATGGGCAGTTCCTAATATATAGGTTTCAAAATTCACGCGTAAAAAATCAGGAGGTGATTGCTCGTATGAAATTAAGATGAGTCTTTCCTATAACAAATTTTCCTCAGCCCACCCCTTTCTGAAATCTCACCCTTAAAAGTTGTGACTAAATTTTTTTTTCTAAAATATCAGTAAAGCTAGAATTTTGAAATTCCTTTTTTTCGAGATGAAGTTTCATGAAATAAAATTATAACTTGTAATCCTCGTTTTATTTGAAAAAAGTTTCAATCTCAATTTTTTCCCAAAACCGATAGCTGAAGAGAAAAAAATGAAAACTCAATTTTAGTCACCATCTTCTAAGAGTGATATCTTGGAAAGGGGTGGGCTGAGGAAGTTTTGTTATAGGAAAGACCCATGTTAATTGCATACGAGCAATCACCTCCTGAATTTTTTCGCATGAATTTAGAAAAACACTGTACATACATATTTTTGAACGACTATTCCACTCATTCCATTTTTCGTGAGGAATTTTCCTTAGCAACACTTGTTTCTCATCGATAAAACATGGTAACGGGCAAAATCAACAACTTGGTTTTTCAGCGACAAAATTTTTGACGTTTCTCAAATTCATAGATAGCTTCGGGAATGAATACCATAGAGAAAACAAACAATGTTTAGTTGATCTATGATGAATACTTATTTGTCAAAGAGCGCAATACAAGCCCAATGTGACCATCTTCAGACACATTTTCTCGAGAAATAGTCATGTCGAATACCACTCGAGATGAAATTTAAGCAGGTAAAATTTCTCTCTTGTAATATTCAAGTTTGTTGCTTCTCGGCAATTTCGCTCATGACATTTTTCAAAAATCACTCGCCTGACGGCTCGTGATTTTGATACAAGTGTCATTCGCGAAATTGCCGAAAGCAACAAACTTTCATTTTACAATCGAGAAATTTTGCCGGCAAAATTTGATCTCTAGTGGTATTATATATGATTATTCTGAAATAATAACATAATCAATAGTAATAAATATCGACAAAAAAACAAAAGAGAAGGAAAGACTCTCCTGTTAATTCAAATCCCATAATATTAAGTAATGCTGAAATAGAATCAATGTCGAGAATTAATTTTCGGCAAGCTAATTTTGATAACATTGATTATTTTATTCATAATCACCCGAAAATATACAGGGTGAGTCTTTGACTTGTACATATATTTTAACTGTAGATTCTTGAGGCCTAAAGAAGCCTTTTTTTCATTTTCCATTTTTCCGAATTCGGCTCTGTTAAAGAGATATAGCCATTTGAAAAAAAAAGTTGGGCTGAATACGCTCCTGGAACAATTCTCTGCAAACACCTCAAAGTTCATATTTTTCAATTGAAATTGATGTGATTATCAGATATTCTGTGTGATACATTTAGAAAATTCTCAAGCACTAACCTTATTTGAATAAGAATGTTACAAACACGATATTTCCTAGCAAAAACGCTAAGTTTTGTTCCATAATTTCTGCAATTGAAATGCCATATTTCTCACACCAAAATAAGTTCCTTCTTCGATTTTCCTGAAGATTAGTTTGTAAACACTAATAATTTGTTCATATTTGCCTCGATACCCTGAAACTATCTTATAAAAATTAGTTTCTCACTAACCTATCCTAACTCCATTAATCAAAGTCATATGATTCGAGGTCAATGACCTAACCTAATCCATTCCTCTGTGATGATATATCATAGAATTCTAGAGAAGACGATGCCAGATTGACGATTTACTCTTCAACAATGGTATAGGCGAACTCAAGAAAGCAGAACGTCCCCTATCGTTAACGGAAGAACTATCACAGAGGCTTCTACGCATTGCTCTTTGGAAATGCCAAACGAGTAGTTCTGATTCTCGCCGATACAGAGCTACGATCTAAATTTAAGTGCGCTGCCGGCTGCGAGTGCGATGTAGCCGCCACGCAAGACAAGACAAGACGTTCTTCTGTGTCTCCACAGTACAGTCTATGATTACAATGAACGACGCCGCGATAACCTTTCTACATGGATTCGTTTTATTATTTATTTATTTACTTGAAGTTTGCAGAGAATAAAGCAAACAGGTGATGCTTGTGATTTGTGATGTGAAAACAGTGTAGGGTCGATTAAAAATTCCAAGAGGATATTGTTAAGAATATAGATTTTCCTGAAGGACGGGTATCAATAAATTTTCAATAGAAACTTCTTATAAACTTTGTAATTTCATGCTTCTCGGAATTCAGTTGATAAACATTGACAACATTGTTAATTTGTTAAGAGACCAGAGAAGAAACAATATTCGATGATATTTAATTCAGGGAAGCATTCAGATTTTTTATGAAATTCATGATTTTTTCCTCAAATTTCTTCGTATACATTTAGGAATAACTCGAAAACGACGCGTTTTATTGAAAAAATATAGGAATACTTTTATTCTCTAAAATGGTTGATTCTTTCGAAAATATGAACCGTTTATCCTTTTCAAGTGATTTGATAGTGTTTTTGCATGAATTTATGAGTCGACCACCCTGTAACTTTTAAACTAGGAGAGATATTGAATAAGTTCCGATTGAGGAATATGCACCATGAATAGAGTAACCAATGAACCAAAATTCAGTTCATTTGAAATAACGGTTCCGGAGATATGAACAGGAAAGTGTTTTTTTCGGGGATTTTCGACACCCTGTATCTTCCAAACGAAACCGAATTTTGAAAAATGGTATGGGAAAAAAGTTTTTCGTTTGATGAGGGGAATCTACAGTTAAAATATATGTACAAGTCAAAGACTCACCCTGTATATTATAAGCAAACGTTTTTCATTCTTTCGTTCTGAATAATTTGTCATTATAATTATTCAACATTGTCTCAAACTCTCAAAAATAACAATAAAACGTCTAATTTCTTTCTGTGACAGTTTATGGATACTCTTTGAAGGGCTGTTCTAAAGTGGCCGTAGATCTATTTATTATCTATCTAGAAAAAAAAGAACTGCGTTAATGTTTTAAGGATAGCGTAAACGCTCCATCAAAATTCACTTCATTTGAAATAATTGTGGACAGAAAAAATTTTTTTTTCATGAATTTTCGACATCCTGTAACTTTCAAACGTAAAGAATTTTGAAAAATGAAATAAGTTAAAAGTGTTTCGTTTGATGAGAGGAATCTACAGTTAGAAAAATGTTCAAATTTGAGACTCACAAAGGCGGAACTTTTTCTTTCAACAAATGATCTACCTGATACTGATAGATAGTTGTAAGGAAATTGAATGTATCACCAACTCCTTATTATATATGAATAGTTGCGAAAAATTTAGGGGTCATTTCCTTGTCAACAAAATAGGGTTGTCTTTCATATAAAATTTTCTTTTTGGAGCCCTACGAAGATAAGGACCGAAAAACAGTTTTCATTTATTTTCTTGAAAAATAAAAAAACGGACAAGGATAAAAGTAAGCAGGCATTTTATGCGAGCGAGAAGGTGTTCCTCTATGATTGCAAGGGGTAGAAAAAGTTACTCCTAATATGACAGAGGAATGAATTTTTTTGCATGAAAAGGTCTTTACGAAAAAAAAGCGTGGGTAATTTTTTGTCACAAATGCACGTGAAATTTTAAAAAGGTTTTTTTGTTTGAAATTCTCTGTATGATAGAATGGGCGTCAAAATTTAATGTGACTCACTGCTTCAAATCTGAAAAATGAGGCACCGATGAGAAGAAACTTCCAAGAACTCTGAAATAATGTGCCCCTTAATGCTCCGTAACATTCAAAATTTCAGGGGTGGATCCTTCCACCGCTCATTTCAGGGATCTTCAAGAATAATATCTCGTAACTGCTGCAACCAGTGAAATAATCGAAGTTCATCGTTTCCTGAGCAATACGGTGGGATTAATCATACAATCTAATCGAGGAAACTCATTACACGGGGTGTGATTCGCGTAAAAACTCAATCGTTGGTTCATTCGGGCGTTCAGCCTGTAGATACTGCGCGCATTGCACCGTCGCGTATTGCACGTGTGCCACGTGGGCGATAAATGGCGGGCGGCACGCGTTTACCTCCAGCAGATGTTCCTTCGTCAAAATGTTCCGGAAATGTCTTGTTCTGATTGCTTTTTATTTTCTTCTCATGCCCATTCCGATGCAGATCGCTCTCTGCTAGTCTCAAGAGGATTTCGACGATCGTTCATCGGACATTTCGTAACGTCCGGAGGGTAAATGGGTCACGTTGGTATCTGACATCAACAGCAGCCACACCACATCTAAAGGTTTTAGTGAAAAGAAGATTTGAAAATCTCTGAAGCTATCTCTTGTGAAATACATATAAAGGAATAAGACAAAAATCATTTGTCGACCGAAATTTTGTCCTCCTAATGACTCCTCAGGAAGGAAGTTGACAAAACGTTTATTATCATTGCAGAACCTCAACAACACACACAGAGGTGTATAGTTTTCACTTATAACAGGTTGATACAATTTGAAATGGTTATAATGGCCATACCCTGCATTATTTTTCGACATTTCTTATGTTATGTCATTTGCTTTATAGTAGGTTAGTCCATTTAACCATGAGAAATCTACATGCTTCAACATCGTTTATAAATTATTAATTCATTGGTGACTACTGAGAAAAATTTAAAAATAATTCATAACATTATTCATACAGGATGTCCCACGGTCTAGTGCCTATTAGACGTTTCTGGAGAACTGGACCTATTTGAAATCCGAAAATTGGGATTATGATATTGTTGGAAATTCTCTACAGACCTAAAATATTTTTGGAGCCTGAGCACTTCCGGTTATACCAGGAGTGGAAATAAATTTGTTAAAAAAATTTTTTTTTCAATATTTTCGTTTCTGATATGATTGAGTATTCAATGCTGAATACATTTCTGTTGAAACCATTGTATTCATTCGAAAAATTTTCAAATATTCAAAAAAAAACCTGAAAAAATGTCAAATATTTATAGTCAGTGTTATGTTCATTATTCTTATTCTCAACATCCCGAGTGTAAATCGTTCTCACAACGTCAAAGTAGAAGAATGTGGAAAGGTCATGCATATTTTGAATTTCATAAATATCATCAAAGGGTGTTTCGAATTTTGTGTCGAAAACTGTGATCGAAAATTGGCCATAACTTCTGTTTTTCAAATTAGAACCCTATTTTTTATGATTGCGTTGGATTCTGCGAATAAAAATAGTGATAGCACTCTCAGATGTTCTTGCTCCTAAATCCAGTAATTCCCGAGATATTTGAGCTTTTCTGGATTCATACTAAAAAAAAATTTGTTTGGTTCATAAATTCATATTTCCATCCGAGTCATTCAATTACATATTTCAAAGACGTTAAACCCATTCATATTATAACCTTATCGAACAAAACTTACTGATGTTGTCACGAAATATCGTTTTTCAACATTTTAATTACAATAAGGTTAGAACTGGAGTTTTACCACTATTATCAAGTCATTTTAAATGGAGAATCAACACCTTCGAATGATTTTATTTTGAAAGCGCATCCAGGCACGTATCCGCCGAAATATTTTTTGAAAATGGTTATATTTCTTTAACAGACTCGAATTCGGAAAAATGGAAAATAAAAAAAGGGTTTCTTTTAAGCTCAAGAATCTACAATTGAAATAAATCTACAAGTCAGAGACTCACTCTTCATACAATTAATAATACTGTAATATGATTCAGCACGGTTTACTAGCAAATATGCCCCTAATGGTATCCACCCACGAGAAAAACGGACCGGACACAAGCGGCAAAGATAATGAAGGGCCATAAAAACCAGCGCGTGCCATTGCAGATGCTATGAGTTCCCATGAAGAAAAGCGGAATTTTTGCAGTTGTGTCAGTCACTTCTACGAAAATTTCCGTAGAATTAGGGAGTTCGGAAAGTTCCAACGGCATCTCCGATTTTGTTGAATATTATTGCACCAGGTAGTTGAATTCTTATCAGTTTTGCAAAGAGCCAGATATACAATTTTTTATTTTAATAAAAAAATTAAATTGATTCATCTATTTCAATCATCTGACTCATTGCTTTCTACCGAAAAAACCTACATAACATTTCGAGAAACCCAGACACAAAATCGAAAAACTATATTTTTCTACAAACGTCAAAAAATGACAAGGTTCGCGCATTGACAACAATATGCGAAGTGACCCTTTTTTTCATTTTCCTTCGTTACCATGACACCGTGCGCGAAGTAGTGTGCGAAATACTTACTTCGCGAACTGCATGTAAACTATATGGGATTTTTATATTTTGACCTTTATGTTCCTCAATCAAGCAAAAATCCAAGAAATCATTTATTTATTAATGTATAACAATAATTAAGGCTTTCAAATTGTGAGGAAATTTAACACTACCTAATTTTATTTATTATTTACAATGTTAACATTAATGGTGCAGCCAGTGCACGAACCAATATTTATTCCTAAACCAGATAACTCAGATTCAGCTCGTGATATCGTAGTTTTGGGAGTTGGAAGACTATCCGTTTTTGATTTGCAAGCAACTACGGCAGTTGCTTGCATATCAGCACTTGATCCTGAAATTTCACAGTCTAAAATTTTATTTGATATTTGAATTTTATTGTTGATAGAATCTTCCACGTATCCTTCGGCCACAGTCGAAGATTTCCCTCCTCCATAGCGCTTCAAAACATATATATCGGCCCCCGTATTAGCAAGGAGTGTGGCTGATGTTCTCCGAAAACAATGGCCCGTGTAGGCATCAGGATTTGGTAACTTTAGGTGTTTTGCTATTAAGCTAGGCATCTTTCCAATACTATTTATTCCAACAACTTGGTTGAAACATCTCTTATTTTGATACTTCAAAAACAATCGGCGACTGGTAGCATAACTTGGACGAAGAGCCGCATATTTTCGGTAAATGTCAATATAATCTAAATTTGAAACTGTAAAAATTCGTTGGATATTCGTTTTTGTATCGGGTACTTTAACAATCAAAATGGAATTTTTATCTTCTATGTCATCGACCGTCATTTTAGTGAGTTCCGCACGGCGGCAAGCACCCGAAATACCCAGTATTGAAACAACCTAAAAGGAAATCAGTAGTTTAAAAAACACATTAAACAATCATCAAAAATCTACCTTAACCAACAAATAGGTTTCATCATCTGCCTCTCTTAGGAATTGTTCAACTTCCTCTCTGGTCAATACCTTAGATTTCTTAGGATGGTTTCCAACTGACAATTTTTTCAAATATGGAACCAACTTGGTAAATTTCTTAAAATCCACGTTTTCTTTAACATTGAGTGTTGAGCTTTCAACATAGAATATATTGCCCATAACGTGGAAGACTTCAGCATCTTAAGGCCTCTTGCAACGACGGAGAATTCTCGCGAGAATTCTCTAGAGAATTATACCAAGAATTTGGCAGTAAATTCTCTGCAAAAAATGTTTTGGGGTGTATGCAACGGTAGAGAATTTAGCATGAAATTCTCAGTACGCGTTTGCGCTTTGTCACCGATTTTGGATTGGATATTTATTCTTACCCTAATTATTAGCGCTCAAACAATGGATTACACTGATTCATTATCAACAATGGCAGTGGGAATCAATATTGCTGTCCTCATGGCTGCTACAGCTTTAAAACTAAAAAAAGTGAAAAACCCAAAAAAAAGAGAAATCCGTGTAGGCAGTGGTTTTCAAGAAGAGTATCACATGGTTTAGGTGTATTAGAAATGGTCGATATGGAAGATAGTGATTTTTTCAGAATGAGTAAAAAAAAGTTAGACTCAAAGTGATCTGAACTCAAAGTGGTTCCTTGCGCATATTCACTGTCATATTCTCGGTCTTTTAGAACAATTTTGAAATGACAGGAATTCCACAGAGAATTCTACCGAAAGTAGTATGCAACGACAGAGAATTTTCGGTCAGTGAATTTGACAGAAAATTCTCGCGAGAATTCTCTGTCGTTGCAAGAGGCCTTTAGACTTCTCTGCAAAATATACCAACAGCACATTTTCGGATATTTTTCTGGCTTTATTTGCTTCACACCACTCTTTGAATTGCTTATATGCATTTTCATACTGACGCCTCGATTTCTCCGGTAAAAGATTCGAAATTACTGAATTGGCCGCATCTGTCAAGTTAGGTGGGGTACTGCTTACTTCTTCGTCGCTCGAAATTTCCATTATTTTACAGTTATAAATATCACGCACGAAATTGAGGCGAATAAAAAGTCACTCCAAAATAATTATCAAGAACTGTCACATTGAAATGATTGTCAACAAATGCCATTTTATTTCCATGGCATAGTTCAGTAATTACTTGATTTGGAAAAACAGTTTAAGCCAGTTCAATTCTATTTTTCATATTAAGCTAAGCATGTTACTTATTTTAGAACAATATTTTTGTCGTTTGTAGAAAAAATTTTGTTTGCATCTCATGCGCGAAATACTTTGGTGATCTCGACTATTTTTTTTAACTCGGCTGCGCCTCGTTAAAAAAAATCAGTTCTCGATCACCAAAATATCATTTCGCGCACTAGATACAAAAATAACTATGTATTTCCAAAATTCATCTTCATTCTCATAATAAGGAGGGACAGAATAACATATAT
The DNA here is from genome assembly GCA_910592335.1 of Adalia bipunctata. Taxonomy (NCBI): domain Eukaryota; kingdom Metazoa; phylum Arthropoda; class Insecta; order Coleoptera; family Coccinellidae; genus Adalia; species Adalia bipunctata. Next base: position 33,107,322 of record OU342948.1, read on the forward strand.
TAAATTCAATAAAAATGGACCCGTACACTGGACTGATGAAACAAGAACATAATTGATCTGGTACAACAAGAACCAAAAGAGGAAACCTCACCGCAATTAGATAAACACTGCTTGTTCATAGTGGATTCTTTTTGTGATGATAGTTTGAAATCGACTATTACCTTGGATGTCGTGATGAAAAACAAATCTCAAATGGAAGATTGATTATTATGCTAATTTTGTTCATTAATTTCAGTCAATTTCTAATTCAGGAAGCTTCAAACGGTCATTATTCAATATTTATAGATTCAATAATTATCGGTCTTCGCAGAAATTACATGGAATCTGACTTGTTGAACTGATGCAGTAGTAAAATTACATTAAATTTCAGATTGTACAGGGTGGCCAGATTTCGATGGTCTAGTACTACAGCTTCTAAACTATAAATGATAGTGGAAGAGTAAGGTACATTTCAATCATTTCATGTTTTCTTTTTTCGAGAAACATAAATCGCTGAAAACCCCAAGTTGCTACGGTGTCTAGTCTGATTTAGATAGTGATTTCACGAAAAATTTTTAGTCTTGTATATTTTTGTAGTGGTAACCTCAAGCTCTACTGAAATCTCGACTGAAATATACGAAAAATCTCTAGTGTCAGAATCCCATTTGAAATGAAATATTGTTCTATAAATAAATAATGATAAGCATTATTTTGAGCAAATATACGGACACCATTGAATGGTGCATAAAAAGTGCCACAGAAACGTAGAATTTCCCACAGGAAAAAGTTACAGCCACTTTTCAAAAATGCACATTTCCAAAAAACGATGAGACCGCAATATCTAGTTTACAAATAGGACTTCCTATATCCGCTAGTGCCGATAGACACTCGAACTTGGGACATTCCGTTTTATCCACCATCGTTATGGGTAAAGCTTTTGAATTCCTTTATGACCCCTAATATAAAGGAGTGTTGAATTTCCATTTTGGGCTCATCATCGGAATACTCAAAATGTAGCATCAGAAAATGGTGTCCAAAACATTCAAATATCCACATCGTCCAAAACGAATCAGTAGGGCTAGTCTAATATTTCGTGGTCATATCCATAATGTCCTATTTTTGGCGAATCCATTACATTCAAATGGATTCTCACGGAACTGAACTTCGTGTTCACTAGAAATGATCCAGTTACCATCCTCCCGTTCAATAACCAACAATAAGGGAACCATAAAGCCGCCTAATGACCATTCAACCCCACGGGTATTATCGTATTAACTGCCTAACATATTTATTTCACGGGATGGAGGGACATATTGACGTCGTTGGTACGAAGTAATGGCCGTAATATATTTATTTGAATACTTCGGTCTCGTTGGACCTGAATAGGATAATCCGGTAATTGTGGGGCGGATTTGACGACCGATGGTGCGCATTAATGCTGAGGGCTTTTGACAGTGAGAAGTTACGGTCTCGACGGTGATTGTCATTGAGCGAGCGATATGGAGCGATGATTGAGAATTTTTGAGCGAGCCAATTATTCTGCGTGTTTCATGAGGGGAAGGATTCGAGAGTATTCAGAATTCAAGCTCTTCCAAGCAATCGAAATTTACAAATGCAATTACCGATGATGTTGGGGAAATGAGTGGCTCACCCTTAGTGTCTTGAAACTGCATTGAGAATTGCTGCATTATATCTGTGGATTATGATCCTCGCGGAGTCAAGTACTCTGAAGAACGCCTATTATCAATATCTCTTACTGCTATATCATCAGTAATGGGAAGCTGAAGGTATTTACCTTTCTGTCACAGCTTCTGTTTACATCTTCAACTAAACTGCTCTACATGAGTTAGGGATATTGACTTACATTGCAAAAAATATAGTTAAAATAAGATTTTCGTGATGAAAATTCATATTAATATGATTTCAAGTTGGAAATTAATTTTAGCCTGTAGGTCTGCAGCGTATACAGGGTGGTTAAGGAAAATCGAGTAAAATAACGAAATTTTATTCCCAGAGAATTCAAGCGTTTTGAGATTATCAATACAATGTATGGCCTCCACGGGCATCAATAACAGCTTGATATCTTCTTTGCATACTACACACGAGGTTGTTGAACATTTCTTGAGGAATTTGGTTCCATAAACGGGGCAGAAGCTATCTCAGATCATTTTTAAGTATTCCGGGGTAGGTTGATGAATATCTTATCTTCTTTGGAGCAATTCCCCTGCATGTTCTATGCAATTCAAATCTGGTGAGTGCGGAGGTATTGGTAAATGTGGAATACCAAGCTCCTCGCGCGCATTCTCAACTATGGCTGCACGGTGCGGTCTAGCGTTATCGTCTAGAAATTGAAAAGTTTCACCAATAGCAGCGTGAAAATTTGGCACAACATTGTCAATGACATGCTCCCTATAGTGTAGGGCGGTCATATTCCCAGGACAAATGTGTAGATCTGTGCGCCCGTTGAAACATATCCCGGCCCATACCATAACACTACCCCCTCGGAATGGATGGACTTCTTGGACATAGCGACGATTACGGGGTATGCGTGGGATTGTCCATACCCTTATTCTTCAAGAATCTGAAAATCGTCCATATCTGGATTCATCAGTGAATAGGACACTACGCCATTAATCGTTCCAATTGATATGTTGCCTTGCCCATTCCAGTCTTTGACTCTTATGGTCACGTGTTAGTGGAACTCCTCTTAATGGACGTCTAGAACCTAGATTCATCTCTCTCAAATGTCGTCTGGTGGTTTCGATGGAAACTTGGACTCCATCTGCATTTTTAAGAGTATTCCGTGGCATTCTACACGTATATGTAGGGTTTCTTCTCGCCGAAACGGTGATGAAACAATCCTGAGCAGTGTTTTTCGTCGCCCACCAAGCCTTGGTCTTTCCAACATGGAACCTGTCTCCCTGAACCTATTCCAAAGTCGAGATATCACACTTTGGCTGACTTGGAGCCTTTCCGTTACAACAACCTGAGCAAGGCCACCCTGTAGCATAACGATAGCCCTATTAGCCTCAGCGTTTGTTAATTTACGTCTTGACATTTTCAGGAAACTCGTTTCGAATCGAAGCCGTTGATAAACTGACTTCATTTCAAAATGAAGAGATTGACGAAATGTCTTATACTGATTTTTATTGGATCGATTCAAGTTGTTATTGAGTTTTAAATGATTTTACAGCGATTTTTTCGAAGATTACATACTTTTTGAAACGATTGAATACCATATCCCCAACTCTTGTGGAGCAGTATATTTTTGGTTATTGTTTTTTGTTTCCGAACAAGTGAGTGATAGTGAAGTCTTTTTAAGTGTTTGACTTTTTCAAGTAACTGATTGTTTTGCAGGCGGGGACAAATTCTGTGTGAGTGTGACAGCCCATATCCATAGAAACATTAATCTCAGTATTCCACAAATGAGATGTATATCCAATATTTTGAGCTGAACAGTAAGGTTAATATCGGTTCATTATAATGTTAGGTCTTTGATTCGCATATAAGTCGACTCCTGTTCAACATAAGCTCAGCTTTCCCGGGAAAGATCGAACACATGATTTTTCAATAATTCTTCTCTTGTCTATTTATTATGGATGATGTTTACCAAGGAATCATCAATCTTTGAAAAGCCTGAATAGGGTTTCTATATCGTTTACCAAAGGCCTCGTTCATAATGATTCGTTAATGCCGACAACAATTTTTTCTCTAACTTTATAATTCAAAAGATCATCAAGTGCGATGAAAAACTAACAAAGGATTATTGATCTTTCGGAAAATATAATTGTTAAATGAAACTGTTTCAATTTACAAACAACATCATGTGTACAATACGCATCTGATCGAGACTTGTCATGCAAATCGTTAATGCAATTTTAATGTAGGGAAACACGAATGCTTGATATGTGGAAGGAAAATTTCTTGAGATAGTCAGCGATACAAGAAAATGATAATAAAGGTAATCAGTTCAATGAAATCGTCCGATTGACGAGGTGGCCTTAATTATTTTATGAATATCGATTCAGTTCATCTGAATGAGTTAATGTTGATTGTCTATTGATTTTTTAATGGCTTTAAAAATTTATGTAAACTGAAAAAACATCTCGATAGTGAGAAAGTTGTGACTTGTGGGCCATCACAATAAAGAAAGTCGCACCACTTTAATTATTGAAGTCAATTCACATTGATGAAAATTTAATCATCATTGATTTCAATTTATCTCTTGTTAAGGGTTAAGGTCGAATAGGTATATAATCACGTTGTTTTTTCCATATTTCGAGTGGCAATTCATGAATTTCGATTCTGAATTCACAATGAATTATTTTTAATCATCTGGAAAACAATTCGTCTTCATCAATAAGTTGCCGAAATACAAAAGCTAAAAATTTCTTGATTACACGAAGGAGGATATTGTAGGAAAAAATAATTTATTTATTCATCCAATTTGAAATATACAAGTGTGTCTAAAATATAATAGGTGCAAAGGGTGTATCAGCATAGTAACAAAAATATTTGCTGAATCACAAAAGAAGTCACACGTATAGGACAACATTTACAGATGCCAGGAATATTAGCCTGCCACCAAATGCTCCATATCGTTGGACTCATCTAGGAGTGTCTGCAGAAATATTTGCAACTGAAAAATGAAAGAGAAAGCTACTATCAAAGCACCGAGCGCTCATCTCATCGGTTCAAACTTCATAGATGAGTGAGCAGAAAAATCTGAACTGGGCAAGAATTATAGGTTCTGGGTCACTTTGTAACGGGTGAATTTTCCGAGCAAATTAACACATAAAACCCCGGGAAATCTTCCATCGGTGGATGATTTTTTAGATGAGTTTTTATTTGATTGAACAATCTCATATCATTACATAGTATAAAGCAAAGTCGATTTCGCTGTCTGTCCCTATGTCCCTATGTATGCTTAAATCTTCAAAACTACGCAACGGATTTTGAAACGCTTTTTTTTAATAGATAAAGTGATTCAAGAGGAAGGTTCATATGTATGATACTTACATGATATTGTAGAGAAACACTGATTAATTTACAGGTTTTTAATGTGATGTTTTGGTCCATGTAATAAGGCATGAATTCGCGTATCACCCATGTTATTCTTACGGTTATATAGGAAAATGATCATTATGGTTTTGGCAAAGTCGCTTTCGCTGTCTCTCCCATGTATACACTTCTATAAAGTATCGCGGTTAGCCATGATTTAGGTTTATCAAGTCCTTTCACTTAAAACGGACGCAGGTTGGTACTCGTGAAAATCAAGCGACATTGCCAAGTCTACTTTCTATTTACTCTTTTTTAACTTTATGAATGGAGTTAGTTCGTCTAAGGTTTAACTGTGGCGCAGGTTTCGTAGAACTACTACATTTTCATACTGGAGTTTTTCAAGTTGTGCAAAAATGTAGATATTTGTCTTCTGAATTCACATAATATTTTCTCAAATTCATTAATTCCCCAAAGTAAAGGAACATTTTGATAAATACGTAATTAATTACTACGATTTTTTAGCAGAAACGGCAACTTAGCTCGTTTAACTGACAGAAAATGTTTATTTCATTATAAATAGAAATAATGGAAAATAACTTGAGCCAAATGACCTCCACGTACGCGTAGACCTTCTCTTTCACATTGCCCCAGAGAAAGAAGTCGCAAGGTGTTAAGTCACAAGATCTCGGTGGTCAATTGTGATCATCCTTATCGAGAGATAACACGGTCCGGAAACTTTCCCCGTAAAAGATCCATGGTTCCGTTGCTTTTGTGGCACGTAGCGCCGTCTTGTTGAGAGCAAACATTATCCATAATCAATAGCATCCAATTCCGGCCTTAAAAAAGCATAAATCATCTCTCGATAGCGCAATCCATTCACCGTAACTGTTGGTCCATCCTCATTCACGAATGAGTAAGGTCCAATGACCCCGCCTGGGCATAAACCGCACCAAACTGTCACACTTTGAGGATAGAGAGGCTTTTCAACAATAACTTTAGGGTTATCCGAGCCCCAGATGTGACAGTTTTGTTTGTTGACGAAGCCACCGAGGTGGAAATCAGCCTCATCACTCGAGATGATTTTTGGATGGAGATCCGGATCATGCAAAATGTCGTTTTCAAAAAACGACGAGGAATGGACAAACTTGGGTTTCCTTCGAAATTTTCGGCTATACGTCAATATTATCGGCTGTTCTTGTGCGACGTGCACAGGATTTATTCTTCACATCACTAACTAGTCCCAACGGCGCAAATTTTCTATCAATTTCTGTATTTCGGTTCGACAAGCTGCTTCACGACGACCCAAAAATGTTCGAACTTGACGAAATTTTTTTATCGAATTTTAATAATTTCAATGCGTTGTTGAAGCGTGTATCCTTCCATTTTTACAACTTCAAAAGTGACATCTACCGAAATAGCTGGTGGCTATTCAGAATAACACCTCTTATTGGAAAACCCTTAAGTTATCACCGATTTTTCCCGCCCTGTATCCTCATGGGGATCGAAATATGAACTAAAAATGGATGTTCTGAATATTTAGAACTGGACACCTATTATGGTGATGACATATCACTTTTCTATACAGTCTCTCCGCCTCTTGTGTGCAATTTCTTCTTTCAACCAGTCTTAAGTTTTGAAATTGAGGAAATTATTAAAACTCTGAAAAAATAAAAAATGTGTTGGCGTGGATAACATCTCAACGAGAATATTAAAAAAGATTTCTCCAATAATAAGTGAACATCTTGCTCATATTATTAATCTGTCTGTCACATCTGGTGAATTTCCAAATGCTTTAAAAAAATCTATTGTCGTACCAATTCATAAAAAGGGGAATTTAAATGAAATAAGCAACTATCGACCAATATCAATTCTTAGTGTTCTCTCCAAAGTTTTTGAGAAGGTTGTTTTCAAAAGGATGATGTCATATTTGAGTAAATTCAATATTCTAGATGGAGTTCAGCACGGTTTCAGAGTTGGCTGCTCCACTCAAACAGCCGCACTCAGGTTCGTGGAGTCAGTTTATGAGTGCCTGGATTCAAATTTGCATGTTTCAGGGATTTTTTTCGATCTTTCATGCGCCTTTGATACTTTATCTTTTCAGTTTATAATTGATAAATGTTACAACTTAGGTTTTAGAGGACTTTTTTCCGATTGGCTGCGTAGTTTTCTCCATCACAGAACTATGTCAGTAAAAAATGATAAATGTTATCCCAAGGAATTCAATATGAATATGGGTGTTCCACAGGGTTCCGTATTGGGACCTCTGTTATTTTTGTTGTTTATAAATGACTTGCCTCCTCATTTATCCTGCTTATTGCTCATTTTATTCGCTGATGACACATCTGTCATCATCGCGGCTCGAAGTTGTGATGAGCTCCAGAGAGCTTGTGAAAAAATTATGGCAGAATTCATATCATGGTGTCGTCGTAACAATTTGATTGTAAATATAGGCAAAACATCCTGCCTATATTTTGGTTTGAGAAACTATGAAAAAGGATTTCTGAAAATAGATTGTCTGGGTACAACTATAATTCCATCAGATTGTACTAAATTCCTTGGGATCCATATGGATCGAAGTCTAAATTGGTCAACTCATGTTGACGTCTTATGCAAAAAAATAAATAATTCTTATTTCGCTATAAATAGACTCAAAAGTACCTTACCACCTAGTTCTCTTATTGATGTTTATTACAGCCTTGTTTACTGTCACATTTCATATAATGTTTTGCTCTGGGGAGACTGTAGTTCCTTCTCTAGAGTTTTTGTTGCACAAAAAAGAGTGATACGTCTGATTTTTGATATGAAATATCGAGCATCATGCAAACCTGTATTTATTGCCAATAGGTTACTGTCACTGCCCTGTATCTATATGTTGAAATGTCTCATATACGCGAAGGATAATGAGTCTACTTGGAAAAAGCTTGGTAATTCGCATGAACATAGAACTCGTAATACACAGGTGCTTCTGTTTCCTAAACATCGGACTCACAGTTTCGAACGTTCTCCAATGTATCAGAGCATAAAATTGTTCAACCATTTGCCTCCTTATTTCAAATCTTTGAACAGACGAACTTTCAAAAAAGAAATTAAGGAGCTATTACTAAAAAAATGCTTCTATTCAGTTAAAGAGTTCCTCTCTGACTCTTTAACAACTTAGTAAGTAGGATTGTATTGTATTGGTATTTTGACTTATCCTATACACATTGTTGTGTCCCAAAGGATCAATAAAATTATTCTATTCTATTCTATTCTATTTAGAAGTTGGCCCACTTTCATTTGTATTCTGCCAGGAATGACATTTTCCTTGTCTGCAACTTGACAAACGATGGAAACATCGTAAATTTCGAAGTGTCAAGCTGTCTTTCAATAATATCGTCGATGATCCCGTCAAACCACTATGCACATAATAGTCCAACACACGGAAAATGCTTTCGTCCAATCATAAACATGACCCTGTGACCCGAAATATCTGTGCCGCACTTCCGCTATGCTAATGACAGAAGTTAGCCCCGAGCCACCCTCGGCAATTATTATTAGCGACCTCCTGCAACCCCCGTCGACCGTGTTCAGCTCCGGCCTTTTCTAGTCGAGACTAGATTTCGAAAACGCTGCCAAGTGATGGTTGTGGTGGTGACCCAATGCCACATGTGGTCGGGAGCGTGTTTTCCGTTTCCTGGCCTAGATTAGAAAGGAGGACGCCAACCGGTGACACGGGATCTCAATTTGTCCTCCGTATCCCTTAATGACTGGAATTAACGGGAATATGTCTGCGATGAAGGTTGCAATATGGTGTCTATCTGCCTATCTTGCCGTTATGTTTGTGACGGCTGAAGACAGAGGTTCTGGCTCAAAAAGGGTTTCTCAATTTGAGTATGTTGTCTTTGCGATTCAGACATGAATCTTAAGTGCTAAACCAAGTTCCTGCTGTTTTTTGATGAAAATGCATCTTTGTTGTGAAAAAATGGTTTTTGACCTTTCTTTCACACGGACGGTCGTCAACTTCGAAATCACCATACATAAAACAGTTTGTTTTTTACCATTTGTCCAGGCTTGGGTTTAGGATAGTCAAAATCGACCAGAACTAGGGCTGTGAAGTTAGCGGCCACTTTCCATCGGCCATTCTCGGATTCATCGGCCAGTTCACCAGTGGCGTCGGGTATTTATGAAAATCGCGATTAAAATTATTTGGAAGACAAAAAATTCGGAATTTCTGCCTGAAATGAGTTCTTTGATTCTCTGTTGATAATTAACCACCAAAATTTCTATTTATTTTAATGATTATAAAAAGTTATAATGAATTATTATGTGTCGGAGGAATCCGATTTCGATTGTATTGAAGGGATATACTTCAAAAATGATTAGCCTGAATGAAATTCTGTGAGAATGTTGCTAGTGTGGTCTAGGATCTTATTCCGAGAGGTTTTTTATTTGCCGGACTTCTGAGGGGAGTTTTCACCCCTATCCTCCAAGAGTCGACAAGACATCTCAAGGGGGTCTGAAAAATGATTAGCCTGAATGAAATTTGGTGAGAATGTTGATAGTTTGGTCTAGAATCTTATTCCGAGAGGTTTTCTATTTGCAGGATCCCTGAGGGTAGTTTTCACCCCTATCCTTCAAGAGTCGACAAAACATCGCAAGGTGGTCTGAAAAATCATTAGCCTGAATGAAATTTGGTGAGAATGTTGCTAGTGTGGTCTAGAATCTGATTCCGAGAGGTTTTTTATTTGCCGGACTTCTGGGGGGAGTTTTCACCCCTATCCTCCAAGAGTCGACAAGACATCTCAAGGGGGTCTGAAAAATGATTAGCCTGAATGAAATTCTGTGAGAATGTTGCTAGTGTGGTCTAGGATCTTATTCCGAGAGGTTCTCTATTTGCAGTTCTTCTGAGGGGAGTTTTCACCCCTATCCTCCAAGAGTCGACAAGACATCTCAAGGGGGTCTGAAAAATGCTTAGCCTGAATGAAATTTGGTGAGAACGTTGCTAGTGTGGTCTAGAATCTGATTCCGAGAGGTTTTTTATTTGCCGGACTTCTGGGGGGAGTTTTCACCCCTATTCTCCAAGAGTCGACAAAACATCGCAAGGTGGTCTGAAAAATGATTAGCCTGAATGAAATTTGGTGAGAATGTTGCTAGTGTGGTCTAGGATCTTATTCCGAGAGGTTTTTTATTTGCCGGACTTCTGAGGGGAGTTTTCACCCCTATCCTCCAAGAGTCGACAAGACATCTCAAGGGGGTCTGAAAAATGATTAGCCTGAATGAAATTTGGTGAGAATGTTGCTAGTGTGGTCTAGAATCTGATTCCGAGAGGTTTTCTATTTGCAGGACCCCTGAGGGTAGTTTTCACCCCTATCCTCAATTCCTTCAAGAATCAACAAAACATCGCAAGGTGGTCTGAAAAATGATTAGCCTGAATGAAATTCTGTGAGAATGTTGCTAGTGTGGTCTAGAATCTTATTCCGAGAGGTTTTTTATTTGCCGGACTTCTGAGGGGAGTTTTCACCCCTATCCTCCAAGAGTCGACAAGACATCTCAAGGGGGTCTGAAAAATGATTAGCCTGAATGAAATTTGGTGAGAACGTTGCTAGTGTGGTCTAGAATCTGATTCCGAGAGGTTTTTTATTTGCCGGACTTCTGGGGGGAGTTTTCACCCCTATTCTCCAAGAGTCGACAAAACATCGCAAGGTGGTCTGAAAAATGATTAGCCTGAATGAAATTCGGTGAGAATGTTGCTAGTGTGGTCTAGAATCTTATTCCGAGAGGTTTTCTATTTGCAGGATCTCTGAGGGTAGTTTTCACCCCTATCCTCAATTCCTTCAAGAATCAACAAATCATCGCAAGGGGGTTTGAAAAATGATTAGCCTGAATGAAATTTGGTAAGAATGTTGCTAGTATGGTCAAGAATCTTATTCCGAGAGATTTTTCATATGCCGGACTTCTGGGGGGTGTTTTCACCCCTGTCCTCCAAGAGTCGACAAAACATCGCAAGGGGGTCTGGAAAATGATTAGCCTCAATGAAATTTGGTGAGAATGTTGCTAGTGTGGTCCAGAATCTTATTACGTGAGATTTTTCATTTTCCGGACTTCTGGGGGGTGTTTTCACCCCTGTCCTCCAAGAGTCGACAAAACATCGCAAGGGGGTCTGGAAAATGATTAGCCTCAATGAAATTTGGTGAGAATGTTGCTAGTGTGGTCTAGAATCTTATTCCGAGAGGTTTTTTATTTTCCGGAGTTCTGAGGGGAGTTTTCACCCCTATCCTCCAAGAGTCGACAAGACATCTCAAGGGGGTCTGAAAAATTATTAGCCCTATTGAAATTTGGTGAGAATGTTGCTAGTTTGGTCTAGAATCTTATTCCGAGAGGTTTTCTATTTGCAGGATCCCTGAGGGTAGTTTTCACCCCTATCCTCAATTCCTTCAAGAATCAACAAATCATCGCAAGGGGGTCTAAAAAATGATTTGCCCGAATGAAATTTGGTGAGAATGTTGCTAGTGTGGTCAAGAATCTTATTCCGAGAGATTTTTTATTTGCCGGACTTCTGAGGGGAGTTTTCACCCCTATCCTCCAAGAGTCGACAAAACATCGCAAGGGGGTCTGAAAAATGATTAGCCTGAATGAAATTTGGTGAGAATGTTGCTAGTGTGGTCTAGAATCTTATTCCGAGAGGTTTTCTATTTGCAGGATACCTGAGGGTAGTTTTCACCCCTATCCTCAATTCCTTTAAGAATCAACAAATCATCGCAAGGGGGTTTGAAAAATGATTAGCCTGAATGAAATTTGGTAAGAATGTTGCCAGTATGGTCAAGAATCTTATACCGAGAGATTTTTCATTTGCCGGACTTCTGGGGGGTGTTTTCACCCCTGTCCTCCAAGAGTCGACAAAACATCGCAAGGGGGTCTGGAAAATGATTAGCCTCAATGAAATTTGGTGAGAATGTTGCTAGTGTGGTCTAGAATCTTATTCCGAGAGATTTTTCATTTGCCGGACTTCTGGGGGGTGTTTTCACCCCTGTCCTCCAAGAGTCGACAAAACATCGCAAGGGGGTCTGGAAAATGATTAGCCTCAATGAAATTTGGTGACAATGTTGCTAGTTTGGTCTAGAATCTTATTCCGAGAGGTTTTCTATTTGCAGGATCCCTGAGGGTAGTTTTCACCCCTATCCTCAATTCCTTCAAGAATCAACAAAACATCGCAAGGTGGTCTGAAAAATGATTAGCCTGAATGAAATTCGGTGAGAATGTTGCTAGTGTGGTCTAGAATCTTATTCCGAGAGGTTTTTTATTTGCCGGACTTCTGAGGGGAGTTTTCATCCCTATCCTCCAAGAGTCGACAAGACATCTCAAGGGGGTCTGAAAAATGATTAGCCTGAATGAAATTTGGTGAGAATGTTGCTAGTGTGGTCTAGAATCTGATTCCGAGAGGTTTTCTATTTGCAGGACCCCTGAGGGTAGTTTTCACCCCTATCCTCAATTCCTTCAAGAATCAACAAAACATCGCAAGGTGGTCTGAAAAATGATTAGCCTGAATGAAATTCTGTGAGAATGTTGCTAGTGTGGTCTAGAATCTTATTCCGAGAGGTTTTTTATTTGCCGGACTTCTGAGGGGAGTTTTCACCCCTATCCTCCAAGAGTCGACAAGACATCTCAAGGGGGTCTGAAAAATGATTAGCCTGAATGAAATTTGGTGAGAACGTTGCTAGTGTGGTCTAGAATCTGATTCCGAGAGGTTTTTTATTTGCCGGACTTCTGGGGGGAGTTTTCACCCCTATTCTCCAAGAGTCGACAAAACATCGCAAGGTGGTCTGAAAAATGATTAGCCTGAATGAAATTCGGTGAGAATGTTGCTAGTGTGGTCTAGAATCTTATTCCGAGAGGTTTTCTATTTGCAGGATCTCTGAGGGTAGTTTTCACCCCTATCCTCAATTCCTTCAAGAATCAACAAATCATCGCAAGGGGGTTTGAAAAATGATTAGCCTGAATGAAATTTGGTAAGAATGTTGCTAGTATGGTCAAGAATCTTATTCCGAGAGATTTTTCATATGCCGGACTTCTGGGGGGTGTTTTCACCCCTGTCCTCCAAGAGTCGACAAAACATCGCAAGGGGGTCTGGAAAATGATTAGCCTCAATGAAATTTGGTGAGAATGTTGCTAGTGTGGTCCAGAATCTTATTACGTGAGATTTTTCATTTTCCGGACTTCTGGGGGGTGTTTTCACCCCTGTCCTCCAAGAGTCGACAAAACATCGCAAGGGGGTCTGGAAAATGATTAGCCTCAATGAAATTTGGTGAGAATGTTGCTAGTGTGGTCTAGAATCTTATTCCGAGAGGTTTTTTATTTTCCGGAGTTCTGAGGGGAGTTTTCACCCCTATCCTCCAAGAGTCGACAAGACATCTCAAGGGGGTCTGAAAAATTATTAGCCCTATTGAAATTTGGTGAGAATGTTGCTAGTTTGGTCTAGAATCTTATTCCGAGAGGTTTTCTATTTGCAGGATCCCTGAGGGTAGTTTTCACCCCTATCCTCAATTCCTTCAAGAATCAACAAATCATCGCAAGGGGGTCTAAAAAATGATTTGCCCGAATGAAATTTGGTGAGAATGTTGCTAGTGTGGTCAAGAATCTTATTCCGAGAGATTTTTTATTTGCCGGACTTCTGAGGGGAGTTTTCACCCCTATCCTCCAAGAGTCGACAAAACATCGCAAGGGGGTCTGAAAAATGATTAGCCTGAATGAAATTTGGTGAGAATGTTGCTAGTGTGGTCTAGAATCTTATTCCGAGAGGTTTTCTATTTGCAGGATACCTGAGGGTAGTTTTCACCCCTATCCTCAATTCCTTTAAGAATCAACAAATCATCGCAAGGGGGTTTGAAAAATGATTAGCCTGAATGAAATTTGGTAAGAATGTTGCCAGTATGGTCAAGAATCTTATACCGAGAGATTTTTCATTTGCCGGACTTCTGGGGGGTGTTTTCACCCCTGTCCTCCAAGAGTCGACAAAACATCGCAAGGGGGTCTGGAAAATGATTAGCCTCAATGAAATTTGGTGAGAATGTTGCTAGTGTGGTCTAGAATCTTATTCCGAGAGATTTTTCATTTGCCGGACTTCTGGGGGGTGTTTTCACCCCTGTCCTCCAAGAGTCGGCAAAACATCGCAAGGGGGTCTGGAAAATGATTAGCCTCAATGAAATTTGGTGACAATGTTGCTAGTTTGGTCTAGAATCTTATTCCGAGAGGTTTTCTATTTGCAGGATCCCTGAGGGTAGTTTTCACCCCTATCCTCAATTCCTTCAAGAATCAACAAAACATCGCAAGGTGGTCTGAAAAATGATTAGCCTGAATGAAATTCGGTGAGAATGTTGCTAGTGTGGTCTAGAATCTTATTCCGAGAGGTTTTTTATTTGCCGGACTTCTGAGGGGAGTTTTCATCCCTATCCTCCAAGAGTCGACAAGACATCTCAAGGGGGTCTGAAAAATGATTAGCCTGAATGAAATTTGGTGAGAATGTTGCTAGTGTGGTCTAGGATCTTATTCCGAGAGGTTTTTTATTTGCCGGACTTCTGAGGGGAGTTTTCACCCCTATCCTCCAAGAGTCGACAAGACATCTCAAGGGGGTCTGAAAAATGATTAGCCTGAATGAAATTTGGTGAGAATGTTGCTAGTGTGGTCTAGAATCTGATTCCGAGAGGTTTTCTATTTGCAGGACCCCTGAGGGTAGTTTTCACCCTTATCCTCAATTCCTTCAAGAATCAACAAAACATCGCAAGGTGGTCTGAAAAATGATTAGCCTGAATGAAATTCGGTGAGAATGTTGCTAGTGTGGTCTAGAATCTTATTCCGAGAGGTTTTTTATTTGCCGGACTTCTGAGGGGAGTTTTCACCCCTATCCTCCAAGAGTCGACAAGACATCTCAAGGGGATCTGAAAATTGATTAGCCTGAATGAAATTTGGTGAGAATGTTGCTAGTTTGGTCTAGAATCTTATTCCGAGAGGTTTTCTATTTGCAGGATCCCTGAGGGTAGATTTCACCCCGATCCTCAATTCCTTCAAGAATCAACAAATCATCGCAAGAGCAAGAGCTGGCATACGTTAGGTTATATTTGGGTTACGAAACATAATATGTAGGTACATAGTATTAGAGAACACTAAAGGTACATGAGTATATAGTTGACTTTCCGTCAAGTTTGAGTGCTGATGGTCCTGTGAAGTTAAAGAACTTCCTAAAAAAAATAAGTCTTGACTTCTACATGATGCTATAATATTGTACACAAATGGCTAAAATTAAAAAAAAAATTATTTTTGGGATCCACTCGCAATGTTTGGTTGAATCTTGAGGATTCGGGTGAAATCTACCCTCCCAAGTCCTGCAAATAGAAAACCTCTCGAAATAAGATTCTAGATCACACTAGCAACATTCTCACCAAATTTCATTCAGGCTAATCATTTTTCAGACCACCTTGCGATGTTTTGTCGACTCTTGGAGAATAGGGGTGAAAACTCCCCTCAGAAGTCCGGCAAATAAAAAATCTCTCGGAATAAGATTCTAGACCACACTAGCAACATTCTCACCGAATTTCATTCAGGCTAATCATTTTTCAGACCACCTTGCGATGTTTTGTTGATTCTTGAAGGAATTGAGGATAGGGGTGAAAACTACCCTCAGGGGTCCTGCAAATAGAAAACCTCTCGGAATCAGATTCTAGACCACACTAGCAACATTCTCACCAAATTTCATTCAAGCTAATCATTTTTCAGACCCCCTTGAGATGTCTTGTCGACTCTTGGAGGATAGGGGTGAAAACTCCCCTCAGAAGTCCGGCAAATAAAAAACCTCTCGGAATAAGATCCTAGACCACACTAGCAACATTCTCACCAAATTTTATTCAGGCTAATCATTTTTCAGACCACCTTGCGATGTTTTGTCGACTCTTGGAGAATAGGGGTGAAAACTCCCCCCAGAAGTCCGGCAAATAAAAAACCTCTCGGAATCAGATTCTAGACCACACTAGCAACGTTCTCACCAAATTTCATTCAGGCTTATCATTTTTCAGACCCCCTTGAGATGTCTTGTCGACTCTTGGTGGATAGGGGTGAAAACTCCCCTCAGAAGTCCGGCAAATAAAAAACCTCTCGGAATAAGATCCTAGACCACACTAGCAACATTCTCACCAAATTTTATTCAGGCTAATCATTTTTCAGACCACCTTGCGATGTTTTGTCGACTCTTGGAGAATAGGGGTGAAAACTCCCCCCAGAAGTCCGGCAAATAAAAAACCTCTCGGAATCAGATTCTAGACCACACTAGCAACGTTCTCACCAAATTTCATTCAGGCTTATCATTTTTCAGACCCCCTTGAGATGTCTTGTCGACTCTTGGAGGATAGGGGTGAAAACTCCCCTCAGAAGTCCGGCAAATAAAAAACCTCTCGGAATAAGATCCTAGACCACACTGGCAACATTATCACCAAATTTTATTCAGGCTAATCATTTTTCAGACCACCTTGCGATGTTTTGTCGACTCTTGGAGAATAGGGGTGAAAACTCCCCCCAGAAGTCCGGCAAATAAAAAACCTCTCGGAATCAGATTCTAGACCACACTAGCAACGTTCTCACCAAATTTCATTCAGGCTAATCATTTTTCAGACCCCCTTGAGATGTCTTGTCGACTCTTGGAGGATAGGGGTGAAAACTCCCCTCAGAAGTCCGGCAAATAAAAAACCTCTCGGAATAAGATTCTAGACCACACTAGCAACATTCTCACCGAATTTCATTCAGGCTAATCATTTTTCAGACCACCTTGCGATGTTTTGTTGATTCTTGAAGGAATTGAGGATAGGGATGAAAACTACCCTCAGGGGTCTTGCAAATAGAAAACCTCTCGGAATCAGATTCTAGACCACACTAGCAACATTCTCACCAAATTTCATTCAGGCTAATCATTTTTCAGACCCCCTTGAGATGTCTTGTCGACTCTTGGAGGATAGGGGTGAAAACTCCCCTCAGAAGTCCGGCAAATAAAAAACCTCTCGGAATAAGATCCTAGACCACACTAGCAACATTCTCACCAAATTTCATTCAGGCTAATCATTTTTCAGACCACCTTGCGGTGTTTTGTCGACTCTTGGAGAATAGGGGTGAAAACTCCCCCCAGAAGTCCGGCAAATAAAAAACCTCTCGGAATCAGATTCTAGACCACACTAGCAACGTTCTCACCAAATTTCATTCAGGCTAATCATTTTTCAGACCCCCTTGAGATGTCTTGTCGACTCTTGGAGGATAGGGGTGAAAACTCCCCTCAGAAGAACTGCAAATAGAAAACCTCTCGGAATAAGATCCTAGACCACACTAGCAACATTCTCACAGAATTTCATTCAGGCTAATCATTTTTCAGACCCTCTTGAGATGTCTTGTCGACTCTTGGAGGATAGGGGTGAAAACTCCCCCCAGAAGTCCGGCAAATAAAAAACCTCTCGGAATCAGATTCTAGACCACACTAGCAACATTCTCACCAAATTTCATTCAGGCTAATCATTTTTCAGACCACCTTGCGATGTTTTGTCGACTCTTGAAGGATAGGGGTGAAAACTACCCTCAGGGATCCTGCAAATAGAAAACCTCTCGGAATAAGATTCTAGACCAAACTAGCAACATTCTCACCAAATTTCATTCAGGCTAATCATTTTTCAGACCCCCTTGAGATGTCTTGTCGACTCTTGGAGGATAGGGGTGAAAACTCCCCTCAGAAGTCCGGCAAATAAAAAACCTCTCGGAATAAGATCCTAGACCACACTAGCAACATTCTCACAGAATTTCATTCAGGCTAATCATTTTTGAAGTATATCCCTTCAATACAATCGAAATCGGATTCCTCCGACACATAATAATTCATTATAACTTTTTATAATCATTAAAATAAATAGAAATTTTGGTGGTTAATTATCAACAGAGAATCAAAGAACTCATTTCAGGCAGAAATTCCGAACTTTTTGTCTTCCAAATAATTTCAATAGCGATTTTCATAAATACCCGACGCCACTGGTGAACTGGCCGATGAATCCGAGAATGGCCGATACAAAGTGGCCGCCAAGTTCACACTGATACCAGAACTTACGGCAGGAGACTATTGGCAAACTAGTTGCGCAACTTATAATACTTATATGTATTTAAAATGGAGATTATCCATATTAGTATATCACATAGCATATCCTGCATATCACAGTGTTCCATCCTGAAAATACACTTTCTGGGAACAGAATCTTTTCCCTTCAGTCTTCACTGTTGTGTATAGTGTATCCGCCCTTAAAATTTCAGCTTTCACTGGCGTTCAAGTAATCCCCATTGACCATTTTCATCACCTGAACACAGCACGACACTGACATTTTGGAATGCGTTGTCTTCTCTCTACTGAATATATCTTTGAATTCTTATGCGATAGTTTTTGATCTACTTCAAAAAAAAATTGAGTTTCTTATGTCCTTTCGTTATCTATGAAGGTTTTTCGCAAAAGTGTACTTCGTTTTGTAGCTCTAAAGTTATTCCTCTTTCAGAGATCATTGTAATTACTTTAATCGGTAGATTGAGGGTGGGTAATTGAAGGCACAAAAAAAAATTAAAATTTATCTACCTGAGACAAACTGCTACAATTACGTTTTGAATGCCTTAAACATATCGTTCATTTTATGGAAAAATGGTATGTGCTTTACTATTATAATTCAAAGAATGAATAAACCAACTCATTGAGGAGAGTGATGTAAGCTAGTGAGAACAAATCTTTTTTCAACCAAATTGTTCGAACCAATTGATTGAAGTTATTGGTGTGGTTCCTTTTCAATCCGTTATATTGCGATCGGTTTTGAAAATAGGTCTTCATTTTATAAAATAGGTTCTGGAAGCTCCTTCGTCTTCAGTTTACCACACTATACATCTCTTTCAATCCTGATTGGTGTAAATGGTTCGATATACAGGGTGTTTCACCATAAACCGAACGAACATATATAGCCGTGTAGATGGCATCGAGAAAGTCATTTTTGCCTTATGACATATACCATATACCCCGTTTTCGACGCATAAGCGAGACACAGGGTGTTTAATGTCAACTTTGAGCAATATTCTGATAACTGTGGAGAGTTATGCGAGTCATTTGAAATAACGGTTTCTAGTCACATCTCAGTATTTTGCGGGGCTCGATTCGAATGAGGTGTAGAATCCTGAAAAAAAAAATTTTAAATGGCGGAAAACCTGCAAAGTTGGAATTTTTTTTTGTTAGTTGCCAATTTTTGAAGCACATTTTCAACATATTAGATTTTCTAAGATTTTCCGTGAAAAGTTTTTTTCAAAATTCGAATTCAACTTTTTTTCTACATGACTTCAGTGAAAAAAAAATTGTTGGAATTTTCCATGGTTGAACTTTGTTCCATTCTGAATACTGAGGTGAAAACAAAATCAAAAAATATCCTTTGGTTTCCTTTTTGTAGCTTCCATAGATTACGCTCGAAGTACTTTAATAATTTTCATTTAAAAAACTGGAAGCCGTAGGAAGGCCAAAATTGGGCAAATGCGGACGCCAGAATGACTCGGATAGAAATATGAATTTATAAACCAAAAAAATTTTTTTTCAAAAAAATTTGTTGAGAATCGAACTCTCCACTTTCGATTAACTAGCGTTGCTTTGGTAACAGTTTATAGGATTAAAATTAATTCAATTCATAGGTAGGGGAGCGAGGGGCTTGTTGTAACAGGGGCAAGTAGTAACAGGCTCTTTTCACTAGGATCTTAAACTTTTTTAGCGTATTTCTTTGACACGATTTTACCTATAAACCGTGCCGCATAATGTTGCCATAGCCTGTATCCCGCCAGCCTGCGCAGTGAGCGGAAGTGTGCTCGTGCTTCATTTTTGCCAGGTAATATAAAATTGTACTGTCGTAAAATTTTGGTTTGCGTAAATATTTTCGACTGATTTCAAACTTTCTGTTCATTATTTCTATTCAAATTTATCTATCTTGGATAATGTGTAACAGTTTTTAAGATTGCTAAATTGTTCGAATAGTTATCTTGATAAATGTTGAAAATCATACCATGGGGTTAGTTGTAACAAAATCCCGGGGCTTGTTGTAACGTGGTACACATGTTCCAAGTTATGATTAGATACCTAAATTTTTTTTTTTAGAATGAGGGTGTATAAAAAAAGTTAGAGCGGGCAACACAAAGCGAAGAAGTGATTTAAAAGTGCCATGATGATTGAAAGTAGTGTTTAACTGAGTAAAACTGGTAATTACTCAACTTCTAGGTGTTGATTACTTAAAAAGTGTATTTAAGTTGATTTTCGATAAGAATTAGATAATACCTACTTTGGAAAGATGTTAATTTCGTTAAAAATAAACAAAGAATAAATGATCAGAGGTATTATTGTTGTCTTTTTTCGTCGTCACTACTTGCCCCAGTAGACGTTACAACTTGCCCCAAGCACGGGGTAAGTTGTAACACCGCACTTCTTCCAGAAAATAATTGATTGTGAAATAATGACCGATAGTTATGGTATTATTTTTACTTGATTTGGTAGAGGAAGAGTTACAGCATCCATCCATATTCATTCGGTAGCAGTTTAATCAATGGATCTCAAGATTTATCACTTTTCATGAAAACTGTTACAACAAGCCCCTCGCTCCCCTACTCGTAGAGAGTTCGAATCCTATCAAAGTTCTCTCACAAAAATTTCATTGGTTTATGAATTCATATTTCTATACGGGTCATTCTGGCAGCCCATTAGCCCAATTTTAGCCTTCGCACGGCCTCTAGTTTTTTAAATAAAAATTATGAAATTTCTCCGAGTGTAATCTTTGGAAGGCTACAAAAAACCTCGCTTATGCGTCGAAAACGGGGTATATGTCATAAGGCAAAAATGACTTCCTCGATGCCATCTACACGACTATATATACACTGTGTCCGTAAAGTATGGAACAAATTCATTTTTAGCTAAACAGGTCATTTTAAGAAATAATCCTGAAACACATCGATTTTTGATGTTAATTTACCATATTTTAAAATAATAATCTAATATACAGGGTGATTTACGTTCGAGTAATGACGTCACCGTCATTTTTTTTTAAATGGAACACCTCCATTTTGTCTCAATTTTCGGATTACTCTAGCTGAGCTGATTCCAAAAATGTATCACATGTTGATTCCAATTGGTACAGGGTGGACAAAAGTACAATAGTTTTGTGTGTGCCCATAAAGTAACGCGTAACATTTTTTATTAGGTAAAATAACAATATTATCAAAAATACTTATTGTCTAGCGGCAATTGGTTTGAATGTAACGCCCCGTAGTTTGATACATGTTTAGAGTAATAAAAATGAGCTGTTTCCAAACATGCTACTTTATGAGCACACACAAAACTATTGTACTTTTGTCCACCCTGTACCAATTGGAATCAACATGTGATACATTTTTGGAATCAGCTCAGCTAGAGTAATCCGAAAATTGAGACAAAATGGGGGTGTTCCATTAAAAAAAAATGACGGTCACGTCATTACTCGAACGTAAATCACCCTATATATTAGATTATTATTTTAAAATATGGTAAATTAATATCAAAAATCGATGTGTTTCAGGATTATTTATTAAAATGACCTGTTTAGCTAAAAATGAATTTGTTTCATACTTTACGGACACAGTGTATGTTCGTCCGGTTTATGGTGAAACACCCTGTATATTTCGGCAATCTCAGTTTTGAGAAAGATACCTTCTTGTAATTGTGGAGTGGAAAATTATGTCTCTGATCCTGATTAATATCCGCTACTATCTTCAGAGAGAAAAGTAAACCGAGTATCCATAGAATTTCAGTATTTAAAAACCATTGCCCTTCATGTCTGTGATGGAAAATGAGGTTGTGAAAACTGTCAGCATGAATTTTCTCCTCTGTTTTGTTCCTATGTTATTAATGATTTGAACATTTGCTTAAGATTCAGTTAATTTTTTTGTGTAGTTTGCTATATTTATTTGAGTTGGTAAGTCAACTTCATTATTTCATTCTCATTAAAGTAGACAGAAGTGCTTGCCACAGAACAGCTATTGTTTATATGAAATCTACACCTATTAATATCCTTCCAGCAGAGTGCAGCTAGCTTCTTCAAAAGAATTCCTGTTGTCTTTCGGAACATACATAACCCGCTTTGCGTACAACTCAATTCTTACCAAAGATTCGACTTCACTCATTCGGCCACTTTCACTGCGTTCGTTATTACCAATCCGGAGTGGAGCGAGAGAAAACGGACACAGAACATCTAATAAATACGGATCTCTCTCTCTCCTCTCTTTCAGCTAGAGAGAAAGAGATCCGAATTGATAGATGTTCTGTGTCCGCTCCACCTCGGAAAGGGAATACCGAATGCGCCTTTTGTTGCTTTTCTGGTCGCCATAGTTGTCGTTAAATATTTAAAAAGAAGAAGAACTAAGCTTGTGCTTGAATGGAATCCACCCATAGAGTCATAAATTAACTTTTACTTTTTACTCTGAGATTCACACCAATCAGTAATCACATTGATTAACGCAGTCTGTCAAAGAGCGATCTGTCATGGGTTGGAAGGATCAGTTCAAATGCAAGAAGCTGAAATTTACATACGACAATCCGGAGCAGATAGTCTTGTGTCAGTGGCAAACAGATACCTCTATCCCCACATGCTATTTACTGTTCCGAATGTTTTTTCTTGCTTTTTACCTGGGTATCTGGTACGCTGGTGTCCGTATGATGAGCATAAGTATGGCTTGCAACTGCTTACCAAGCGTCAATCGAGGTTCGATATTTCTGTACTACACCACCTGGAGCGAGATATTCTGCTGCATTGCTGCAGCATCTTCCCTTTTGATAACCGCCACCCAATATGTTCTGGAGGATGAAGAAGGTCCTAAAAAGCCAGTGTTCGAATGTACAATTTGGTTCAAGGTACATCTTGTATTGTATACTTTGGCATTAGATTCATCCGTGGCCTTAGCCTTCGGATACTTCGGATACGTGTATTACAACGAAAGGAGATACTACAGAGGTATATCGTACGTGCTGCATCTATGGACGGGTGTATTGATGCTCATGGATTTTATGCTTTCATCGATGCCGACAAATCTACTGCACTTCTACCTAACGTCGGCCGTTTCTCTGTTGTACGGACTGTTCTCGTGGGTGTACTACATTACCGGAGGCAAGGATTATCTAGGAGAGAAGTATCTTTACGAAATCCTGAACTGGGAGGATACTCCTTGGACTGCCATTTTCGCTATTTTGGGTACATTCTTGTTCTTTGTGGCCGTTCGTCTGATGGTGTTTAGTATGTCTAGGTTACGAGATAGAGTGTTTCATAAGTGTTACTATCTTGGAACTGAAGAATCGGTCATTACTCGTAGTTTTGTCGTGACTTCTTGATGTATTTGATTTCAATACTGATGATAAATGTGATGAGTGTAATATCATTGAGTTTAAATATACATAGAGACACATCCCGGTTCAACGATTTGAAGCTGAATTTAGTGTAGTTCCTTCACCGGTTCATAGATGGATAAGTGTGTTTCAGAGAAGCAAAAAATTTTCTCCCGCATCTGGCGGTAAGTAGCTGAACTATGAAGCACTATTTTCGAAGCCGAATGCGATGACGATCAGGACCGGCGTAAGAAATATTGGATGTTCAGTATTTCATCACCTGATTTTTTAGATGCACTAAAACAAAAATTATTTTTGATCTTTCATGAATATAAAACACTGATGTATGAAAAAATGAGGAACTGAATAAAACTCTTTAGACTCTAAAGCGACGTTTTGGAGTCATAATTCGTCTCAGGCTACAATGAAAACGGAATGAACAAATTAACTGTATATGTGTATGTTAAAGTGATGTGGACAAACAAAAAAAATGTTTTTGAAAATGACTATATAAAACAATTGAAGATTCAATAAGAATACACTTCGCGCCGAAATTCCCTGTGTGAGGACTGACTAGACCAGGAGTCGGCAACCTTTTGAGTCGAAAGAGTCAAAAATTTATAAAATTTCCAAATTTTTTTCAAGGGCCACAAATTTTTTTTTCGCCAATAAACAGTATTGGCAAACAGAGAGTGCTTCTTAATTGGAGGTTAAAATGAAGGGGGGAGATTACATGAATAATTTTAAGTGAAAAAGTCTCATAAAAATGTGTCCGAAAACATTAAATTTCGTTTTCGAAATACAGGGTGTTTTTTTCTCATAGTATCTGCCTGTGGTATGCCAATGTCGATTGCAAACCTACCGGGTGATATCTTTCTGGAGTCACTGTTAGTTTGATAAAAAGTGGAAAGAAGCTCGGCTGTTATACTAAACTTTATGGTCTCTTGTAGTTTCACCGATTTCGAAAACAAATTCTAGTCGATTCCTCAGAAAAATCAATATTATCATAAAAATCCAGTTAGTATAATCAGAACTATTCGAATCTGGGGATCTGGCAGGCTCTGACTAATGTCAGGTCTTCGAGAGAATCGTTTTTCTCTGAATCGATAGCAGATACGATAAAACTATAAGAGACCATAAAGTTTAGTCTAACAACAAAGCTTATTTTTACAATTGTAAACTTGCAGTGTCTCACAAGAAAAAGTTCTGGAGGAAAACACGAAAACAGGATAGTGTTCCAGAAAAAATATCCCGCTGTAGATTTGCAATCGAAATTGGCATGTCACATGGTGTAAACTCTAAATGGTAATATTCATGCCAAATTCCAGTTGAATATCTCGTGAAATGCAGATACCTTCTATAAGAAAAAAACTTGAAGAAAATTCAAATTTCAACTCCATGTATCTCAATACGAAACGTTTGTGATCCCATATTTATGGGACTTCTTCTCTCGAAATATGTTTGTACCTCCAATTGTACACCCTGAACATGGCATTATAAGATGATGATCAAATAAATAATACTGGCGAATGGACTTGAAGATCCGCAGCTTCACCTCCAAAGACTAAAGAGCCGCATGGCGCAAGTGGTTCGCGAGCCGCAGGTTGCCGACCACTGGACTAGACTATTTATGGTACATTTTCACCCCTCATTTCCTACCTGAGAACACTCCTTTGGAGAAACTCATGGCTAATAATTCATCATTATTGATTCATACCGTTTGTAACGAAGATATAGAATTTGGATGAATTCGACCCTGCCTACGATTCATAGAACTAGAGGAAAATGAATATCCCACAGATTTCTGTAATTCAATAGTGACAAAATGGATCGGCAGATTATAGTTCCTTTAGTAGCTACTATGTGCCGCCACTAAAGTTGGCAAATTGGCAAGGAAACTGCCAAAAATGTATGCATCAAATCGTTGAACTGCGTTGTGTCTCTATGTATATTTAAACTCAATGGTAATATTTAAATTTAATAGAAGAGGAAAGCATGGCCAGCTATGATTATTTTATGTTTCCATTTCAATGATTGCGAAAACTATGCATTACTTTTTGTTAATAAAGAGAGAGATACGCTTCATAAGTAAAATAATTCGTTATTATTGCTAAAGCAGGGTTTTTACTTCGTATGGAGAATAACTGCAATCTTGATTGTGTTCCGTCGATTACATGGTATTGTTTCTTTGAATTCAATTTTGAGAAGATGCGGTAACTTTGTGTTTGGCATAAACATATAAATATTGTAGATTTTCTCAGCATCTCGGATAACATACCGAAAATATATTCAATGAAAATATCTTGAGTAGTATTCTGTAAAACTTTTGGAGAGTTTGAGAATGAAATACCCTGTATAGCAATCTTCCAGTATACTGTGAGTTCTATGTCCTGACCCCAATCCTTTTTCTATATTTCCACGTTCACTATTCGTGGTTGTTTTTGTATGTCGACATGCAGCGTAGAGGGGTATCTGACATTAAAATATTTTCCCCATTTAGGTCCGTTGTTGCATAACGTTGGTTCAGTTTATCGTCAATTAGGTAAGCCGCTTTTCCGTTTTCGAATCATGCGACCTTAAATCGGCGCAGGCGATCTTTTCCCCAACTTCCCGAACTATTCATGAAAGTTATGTTACTAATGTCGCATAAATTAATCGTAACCCAATCCACATCACCGCAATATAAATTATACCGGTTGGTTATCTGGAAAACGGTAAGAAATGGGTTATATTGGAATCATAAAATGTGTGTACGACGGTGACATGCAGATATCATCGATCAAACACTTCAAACTATGCCGATAAGACGCATTCAGATTTGAACACGAATAGAGTCAGTAAAAAGTAGCGCCTAAATTTATATTGTATTGTATTGTGGGTAAAAATTCTCGAACAGGTCAATTTTATTATTCAATTACGAAACTTTGTTATGCATCCTTTACGAGGGGAGGAGAGTAGTTCAGATTTTTCAAATGGAAACCAAAACTTTTTGTGCCAGAAATGGATGGACCTTTCGTTGCTGAGGATAGTTTGGTCATTGATAACACTTAACACAAGATAACGATTCCCTTATTGTGTCCACGTGCTGCATGCACTGTGATTTTCATTTCAATAACCATTTCATTCTTACAATAAAATAATACTGATAAGAAAATCCCATCAATGTTCAAATCATCCTCAGCAACAAAAGGACTATCCAGTTTTTACTTAGGAAGAAAGTATTGGCTAATTTGAAGAGGAAAAAGTCTATAAAGCACTTCAGTGGTGGAACCTTGTATTCAAATCATCCGGTTACATGTTTCGGCTTACGCCATTATCAAACCAAGGATTCTGAAAGTTGTTACTTGTAAGTACAAAATATGAGGTTGAGCAAAGCTTAGAAAAGGTGAAAATGATAATCTTACAATTTAGTTAAATTGCTCACTGAAACTTACGATTTTTAAGGTTCCATTGTCATATGATATAAACATAAATCAGAAAAGTCACAAAATAAAATAAAATAAACAAAAATGTATACACGGTCAGAAAGGCATAATATATGGGACCTCAAACTACAAGAAATGACAAACAAAACACAAACAAACTGACATTCGTGCCGACAGAATCTTCTTCTTCCAGCCAAGGTTAACTCAAGTGTTCAATTTTCTCGACGGTACAGTGGCGTCCCCCGGGGGAATCAAAATAAGACTTTATATGTGTCTTTCACGTTGTTGGTCAACATCGCATTTAGTGTCCTGTATTCTGTGCTCTTAAGGTGTTTAAAGATTTCTACCTCCTCTAAAATTTCTTGCTTGTAGCCAAAATCGCAGTGATGAATAAGTTTGGTGTTCTCTTCAATATCGAACCTATGTCCTTCTTCCCGTATGTGACAACCGAAGATAGATTTGTCGTTGTTTGGATTTTTAGCACTATTTAGATGTTCTCTTGTCCTCGTTCGAATAGATCTGCCACTCCTGCCCACATAAACAACGTTGCAGCCTGGTTCACCGCACTCCAATCCGTAGACGCCCGGTTTGTCCAAGTTATCAATAGGGCTCTTATTCTTAATTATGAATTGGCTCAAGGTGTTATCAGATTTAAATGTTACCTTGGAGTTTTCGATCTGTCTAATTACGTTGGCGATTTTATGTGAAATACCACCATAGAAAGGGATGCAGCAATATTTATTGTTCGAAGCAACTGAAGTCGACAAGTGCTGATCGAGGAGAGAAGGAGGAAACAAAACGTCGAAAAACCCCACTTGTCGACTTCAGTTGCTTCGAACAATAAATATTGCTGCATCCCTTTCTATGGTGGTATTTCACATAAAATCGCCAACGTAATTAGACAGATCGAAAACTCCAAGGTAACATTTAAATCTGATAACACCTTGAGCCAATTCATAATTAAGAATAAGAGCCCTATTGATAACTTGGACAAACCGGGCGTCTACGGATTGGAGTGCGGTGAACCAGGCTGCAACGTTGTTTATGTGGGCAGGAGTGGCAGATCTATTCGAACGAGGACAAGAGAACATCTAAATAGTGCTAAAAATCCAAACAACGACAAATCTATCTTCGGTTGTCACATACGGGAAGAAGGACATAGGTTCGATATTGAAGAGAACACCAAACTTATTCATCACTGCGATTTTGGCTACAAGCAAGAAATTTTAGAGGAGGTAGAAATCTTTAAACACCTTAAGAGCACAGAATACAGGACACTAAATGCGATGTTGACCAACAACGTGAAAGACACATATAAAGTCTTATTTTGATTCCCCCGGGGGACGCCACTGTACCGTCGAGAAAATTGAACACTTGAGTTAACCTTGGCTGGAAGAAGAAGATTCTGTCGGCACGAATGTCAGTTTGTTTGTGTTTTGTTTGTCATTTCTTGTAGTTTGAGGTCCCATATATTATGCCTTTCTGACCGTGTATACATTTTTGTTTATTTTATTTTATTTTGTGACTTTTCTGATTTATGTTTATATCATATGACAATGGAACCTTAAAAATCGTAAGTTTCAGTGAGCAATTTAACTAAATTGTAAGATTATCATTTTCACCTTTTCTAAGCTTTGCTCAACCTCATATTTTGTACTTACAAGTAACAACTTTCAGAATCCTTGGTTTGATAATGGCGTAAGCCGAAACATGTAACCGGATGATTTGAATACAAGGTTCCACCACTGAAGTGCTTTATAGACTTTTTCCTCTTCATACCCAGCACTTCAAAATGGGATTTTATGAGATTGGCTAATTTTATTAACCTCGAATTTAGAATTTTTTATATTATGTAGGAGAAACGCGTAATACATACATAGAAACTCTAGTGTAACGACTCCTAACTGAAAACCGTGAACAAAAATTGTGGAACAAAACGGCACTCTAGATTGTGGATCGGGTCCTAGTTCTGAAATTATCCGCAATTTTTCACGGTCGTAGCGCTATTGTGGCAATGGAAAATAGCGCTACCTTTTCAAGAGAAGGACCCCATCTCAGATTTTTATTCGACAAGAAAGTCTTGAACAAAATCTTATCAGTGCCAACACCGTCTATGTAGACACGTACCTACAGAATGACATTGGCATCATATTTGATTTTGGTATTAAATGCGTGTCTTCTAATAATATCTGAAAACTCGCTAGAACAACTCTAGTTCATTCGGTCATTATGAGTGATAACAGGTACCTATCACGAGTTTTTTCAGGATAAATTCAACCTTTTTTTTCATTTATGTTGCATTCATTTCGTACTTTACTTATTTGTCGTTGCATTCACAAAGCTTTTTCATGCTTTTGGTATTCACTCGAAATGTGTCCTTTTTTATAACGCTATATATGGACAAAATGACATTCACAGTCAACGGACATGATGACAGTAGCTACCGGACAGAAGCAAGACAATTCATCTGTGGCTCCATCATCAACAAGAACTTGTCTTAACATATTCAGATCAAAAACATTCATCTGCGGCTAATAAAGGAGATGCACCTTGCCCTCACATAATCATATTGCGAAATTACCGTGAATTTGAAAAAATTATTTTTTGAGTTCCTTACTGTCAGCCATATTGAAAGAAGTAATACGATCATGTAAATACACTGTAGATCTGTAGGTATATTTTTCGCACGTTCATTTCTTTCCAAATATTGTTTCAAACTTTCCACTACACAACAAAAATACTGTATGATGGAACTGCTGCGAAAATTTTGTGAATTCTCGGAATTTATCGGATTTAATGAAGTCATGGTCACTTGACCTCGCGGGCAGGTGTAAAAAATCAATTAGGGTCGTTGCTCTCTCCTTGCTTGAATGGGCTATAATTTTTTTCGAACCATTAGTTCAACATCCGTCATATCAGTTCGACTGCGGTCGATAAACCAAAAGAGCCGGTTGAACATAATCATTTCCACCCTTAAGGTTCGGAAACCATGTTGTGTTCACAATTATAATCGATGTGAATAATCTGATTGCATTAAAACAAGAACACGGTTTTTTGTGCGCTTGCACCTATCGGCCAGAATGGTATCTTTTTCCTAATTTATTGTCATTTATATTTTCATTCATTGAAATCCTATCTGTGAAAACTACTTTGTTTTCATATCTCAATTGGAATTCCGACGGAAATCGATCCATAATGACCCGATTTACCTCAGAACCAAATATTTTCTGTTTTCTTATGAAACAATCAACGAATGCGATGAAGCTGTTGGGTTCGACGATAATGAAAATGATATATTGTCACATAAGGCCTTTTCGGAAACTTACTCGGGTTCACTGGATCCCTAACCTTTGCGTTCGTTTACCTAATCGGAACATCCAACCCGTGTTCGGAAAGTACAGAGCTGCTAACCCGATCAGTGACTCGGGTTGATTTATCGTAACCCTACTCGAAAGCAGGGTCGCTAGATCCACCGCATGCGCACAGCAGTTTAGTTTCGAATCTGGAAAACGCGGGAATAAGCCTTCCACTTTATAGTAATAATATTCTATTCTATAATAATTTCATAATAATTAATCAATAATTATGGAAGGAGAAGAGAATTTGGCGCAATGTGAAATGTGTTAAATTCCAAAAATTAACTGGGAAAAAAATCTTAAAATTATTGGTTATGTTATGATCTACTGACACTTCAAATCCCAAACCTGATAGTTCGTAAACTTGAGACCGGGTCTGTGATCCAAGAAGATCCGTCACGTGACCTCAATGGATCGAGTTAGTAACCCAGAGTAGGTTTCCGAAAAGGCCAATAGATGCATAGAAGCATAGAAACCCTGGTGTTATGACTCCTAACTGATAATCGTGACCAAAAATTGTAGATCAAATAGGGCTCTCTAGATTGCCGATCGGGTCCTACTTCTGGAATAATCCGCAATATTTTGAGCTCGTGGCGCTATTGCGGCAATGAAAAATAGCTCGACCCCTTTTGGGAGAAATGAAAAGTAGGACCCCATCACAGATTTTCGATCGACAAGAAAGTTTTAAACAAAATCTAATAAGGTATTATATGCATCTATATTGTTTGTGTTGTTGCTTTATCCCTCGCAACAATCTGTTCCCTCATTGTGCTTTCTGCACGCTTGCGGAAGAGATGAACTTCCAAAACTTGAATGCTTGTGGAAAAGTTTCTATTGGTACTTATATCGATTCGACAGTTGTGGTTACGAAATGCCACAGCATACCTACATTTTGTGCGAAGAAAAATGGAAAACATTGTCCTTATTTCTGTAATGAATCGATATTTTTTATTCCCTAACAAAATATTTTCCGATTGGGCATTGCAGCCAACTTGGTGTCCATCTTATGATTTAAGAAAACTTCTGAAGTTCTATATAGTGATTTTTTAATTTTGTTGCAGATCGTCTTGCGATACCGTCATACTTCCATCACGGTGAAATATAACAACCGACCATGTAGCAGGTGAGTTTAAGAACTGAGTTACATTTGCATTATCATTTGAATATAATGTTAATAGCTATATTGCAATAGGTACGACAAAATGGCGAAGGAGCCGGTACCACTCAAATTACTTTATCTGGATGTTTTGGACAATATCACAATATTCAGATGCTTGAAAATTCGAATCCTCATTCAATTTCAAATTCTCACTGATTCGTCTGAAGGATTGATGAAGTTTTGAGTACAATATTTCAAGATCAGTTTTTAAATTTCCAACAAAGAACGGACGACCAGCGATAATTTAATATATTTAAGCTTTGTTATCAGATATAATATATCCGGCAAGCAACTGAAGGTGAGCGATAATATATTATACAGGGCCTTCCACGAGGAACTTTGCATATTTGTACCATATAATTCTGGTCTATCTTAAGCATCACGAAATGGCTATTTCGAAATGTCTCCTATCTTACCTTACCAATATACAGGATGATTTATTCATTCTGTCCGAAATTTCATTCGATTATATTTCTGATACTGTATACAGGGTGTTTGGTAATTCGACGTGAACCTTGAAAAGGGACTAGACGTCATTTGCAGTGAATTGCGTCGAGTAAAGCATGGTCCGAAAACCTATGGTTACGAAGATATCGCGATTTTTCAACTTTTTTGAAATTTTCTGTTTCGTTATCGAAAATAATTAATTTTGTGAAAACTACCCGACCCTAAAGGACCCCGCACTTTTACTACGGGAAATGGCGTTCCGTCAAATTTTCAAAAATTTTGGTATAATGTAGTACTCGACATACTGATCAAAAGTGTCCATGGCCCCAACTCAATCCTATGACTGGTTTTCGAGATACAGGGCGTTGAAGTTGAGAATTACCCACTTTTACTACGCCCGTATCTCGGAACAGAATCGAATGAACTTCAATTTTTCTCAAGAAACATTTCATTACATCCCCAAGGAGCAAGCATATAGAGGAATATGACCGAAAATCGTTATGAATACAGGGTTATCCATAATTGAATGCCTGCCCGATTTTGAAAGTATAAAATATGTCAATTCCAGAGCGAGAACGTTCGCAAAATGAACTATTACACTAGATATGTTGTTGTTACATCGAAAAAGTCTGAAATAACCAGAATTTATACTGGGTGATCCATTATTATAGAAACTATTCACAATGATGGTAAAATGGACACCCTGTATTTATGGGTTGATTCAAGGTGTTTGTTTAATTTTTTTAGCACATATCATCATGGACCTCAAAGAATACAGGGTGATTCAGTCACGAAATGAACTTTGAACCTCACGAAAATACCCAAAAACCACCTTTTTTTTTCATCACCCTCTATTTCAAGATTGAATCCGACGAGGTGGGAGTTTTCTTTCACCACTGTACTTGATATGAAAACATCAATACGGCTGAGAGTTTTCATCCTCTTCCTATGACCAGATTTTCTGCTGGAATATGAATAGAATCACATAAATAAATAATTTTCATATTACATAAAAAAAATCTGGTCATAGGAAGTGGATAAAAACTCTCAGCCGTATTGATGTTTTCATATGAAGTACAGTGGTGAAAGAAAACTCCCACCTCGTCGGATTCAATCTTGAAATAGAGGGTGATGAAAAAAAAAGGTGGTTTTTGGGTATTTTAGTGAGGTTCAAAGTTCATTTCATGTCTGAATCACCCTGTATTCTTTGAAGTCCATGATGATATGTTCTAAAAAAATTAAACAAACACCTTGAATCAACCCATAAATACAGGGTGTCCATTCAACCTTCCTTGAGAATAGTTTCTATAATAATGGATCACACCCAGTATGAATTCTGGGTATTTCAGACTTTTTCGATGTAGCAACAACATATCTAGTGTAATAGTTCATTTTGCGAACGTTCTCGCTCTGGAATTGACATATTTTATACTTTCAAAATCGGGCATGCATTCAATTATGGATAACCCTGTATTCATAACGATTTTCGGTCATATTCCTCTACATGCTTGCTCCTTGGGGATGTAATGAAATGTTTCTTGAGAAAAATTGAAGTTCATTCGATTCTGTTCCGAGATACGGGCGTAGTAAAAGTGGGTAATTCTCAACTTCAACGCCCTGTATCTCAAAAACTAGTCATAGGATTGAGTTGGGGCCATGGACACTTTTGATCAGTATGTCGAGTACTACATTATACCAAAATTTTTGAAAATTTGACGGAACGCCATTTCCCGTAGTAAAAGTGCGGGGTCCTTTTCAATGAATATTTTTTTCAAAGCTGAGGAGATGGTCCTCATTTCTTGCGAAAAATTATTCTCTAGAAATTCAGATAACCCGAGATATACAGGGTCATAAATGGCTGCACTTGTTTTTCTCATGAAATCTTGATAAAACAATTAAGAATTACTTGAAAAAAGTATTACGAACTTGGTGTACAAATGTCAAGAAAAACTTCCCTATTTCATCACCTTTCCAAAAAGGTACATATGTCAATAATTCCTTCGAGCAATCCAAAAATATGGCCGGAAAACCAAGCAGACAACAGACTCTTTCGAGTCATTCAGATATCCTATTATCCTTCATTTCACTCGGCGTGATTCGTAAGCCGTAAGCGGGCCATGGTTCTAAATGACTCGAAAAAACTGTTGCCTGCTTGGTTTTCCGGCCATATTTTTTGATTGCATGAAGAAATTATTGACGTATGTACCTTTTTGGAAAGCTGATGACACAGGGAAATTTTTCCTTACATTTGTACACCAAGTCCATAATTCCTTTTCCGAGTAAATCTCAATTGTTTTATCAAGCTTTTATGAGGGAAACAGGTGCAGCCATTTATGACCCAGTATATCTCGGGTTATCTGAATTTTTAGAGAATACTTCTTCTCAAGAAATAAAGACCATCTCTTCAGCTTTGAAAAAAATATTCATTGACTATTTAGAGTCGAGTAGTTCTTACAAAATCAATTATTTTCGATAACGAAGCAGAAAATTTCAAAAAAGTTGAAAAATCGCCATATCTTCGTAACTATAGATTTTCGGACCATGCTTTACTCGACGCAATTCACTGCAAATGATGTCTAGTATATCCCTTTCCAAGGTTCACGTCGAATTACCAAACACCCTGTATATAGGATCAAAATTGAATGATTTTTCCAGAATTTGTAACACTTAATAGGATCTGTTGAATTTTGTATACCGAATGGCGAATATGTATAATATTTCCAGTGCCATACTTAGAAAAATCAATTTTGACTGCTGATGAAAAATAACCACTCTATAGGCCAGTCTCTGAAATTCTTTTCATATTAGTTGAAATGCATAACGGAATAGAATTCATTCATTCAAATTTTTGTCACACCTCTAAACGTTTCCTAATGATCTAACAAATCTGATTTATCGAAAATGGTTAATTTCATATCAATTCGGAAAATCATGTTCATTGCATGTTCTCATAAAATTACAAATTTTGAATTTATGGTACTGAGAAAATCAATTTGTCTCTGCGTATTTTCAGCTCCGCACTCAACGTAAGTTGAGTTCGGCGGGTAATTGGAAGCGGGACATGAAAAGTCACTTCTCCTTCGAATGAAATAAGTTATTTTATTCTCAAACATTCTGAAATTCCTGGAAATCTGAATATCAACTTTTGGATTGACATTTACAATCGTAATTATAATTGAGTGAACAATGGAACATTTGCCGGCAAGATTCATCTTCTGCATATAGCAAGTCTTTTCTCCTCCTAAGTGGAGAAATAGAACTTTTCGATTTATTCGAACTTGAATACATTTCTCCTTGATTTAATAAGGATGTCGCCAAAATTTTTGAATTCTGGGTTCGTTGTTGCACCACAGCCTTATGCAAGGCACTTACGAGACATTTGTTTCGGGAAGCCGACCTCGAAACCCGATTTTCAGGCACTCAAGCGGACTCCAAGCGTCTGAAAAATTCACCAGGCATCCGAGCGAGCACCCTAGTCCGCCTCGTAAGCACTGGCGGGTACAGGAGGGGCGCATAGGGACCATGCCTCCCCATCCCCCCTTGGACCTCGTAATTGACAATAATCCCTTGATAGCAGTTCAATCGATCCCTAATATTTTCAATAAAATTTTTCATTTTAAGTCTTTAACTCCTATAATTTTGGTAGGAAATTTCTATCAATAAATTCATGGCCTCCCCTGAATAAATGTATGAGCCCCTCCCTGTCTGGATCCGCC
Source organism: Adalia bipunctata (assembly GCA_910592335.1). Classification (NCBI taxonomy): domain Eukaryota; kingdom Metazoa; phylum Arthropoda; class Insecta; order Coleoptera; family Coccinellidae; genus Adalia; species Adalia bipunctata. The sequence continues at coordinate 33,142,808 of OU342948.1, forward strand.
AGTGCTCGGAAGCCCGCTTCGAGTCCAGCATTCAGTTCAGAGTCAGACTTTCCAAACGCTTTGAACCTCGGGCATCGACTGCCGATGATGGGTGCCTTTCGGCCACTCACCAAGCATATCGGGACTCGGGCTTCCCAGTCCCGAACACCGAAGGGTAGTCTCGATCGGCCATACACGGGGACTCTTTCCGAGCATTTATGCGATGCTGGCTGCCCGAAAGTCACGTAAAAAGTCCTCATGAGTGGCCTTCATGAAGCCTTGATATATGAGTGATATTTCAAAGAAACCACCAGTACCAAAAAGCCATGACATAAAATAAACATACGAGTTACGAGATATGTATAAAATGAAATACACAACGATTTGGCCTAGAAACTTTACAACAATGACCACAATATTTCAGTTGAAAACATCTAAATACCCTTGTGGAAGCAGAAATATTTTCAATTGCTGTTAGTGTTTCATAGTGAATTTTACTTTGATAAAGTAAAATTTTGATATGGCTCCTCGCAAGGACTGTTAATGAGTGCCGAAATTATTAGCCGAAAAAATTTTCGAATTCGCGAAAAGGATCATTTAAACACTTTTCAATTCAGGTAGTGGTGCTCCGCCAGGCTCCAATGGCCCTACATCAACAGTAGCAGATTCTTGCGATTTCTATCAAATTTTGGGGGGCTGGGCCCCACTGGAAAAGAAAACAATCATCACACCTACTCGAATGGAATTCAGAACAAATAGAAAGTGATGACCCGGTGCCACTCCCATCGCTTATCATATCTCACCTTGGACGGAATGCAAATATCGTCCGCTTTCCGACGAAATTTCTGTATTGGCTGTGTGTAACGCGAAGAGATTAGATACAAAATGTGTACATTTTTCTCACATTTCTCTCGTTACTCATTGTTTGCTTTGAGGCATATCGACGCTTCGAAACTATCGGTATAGGTAAACGAACGATTCTTTCGCGAACAATGTGAAATTGGGAAATCATCGCGATTCATTATTCAGATTTATTGCCGTGCCGGTGATTCTCCATTGCAGAAAAACTTGGGGTTTCCCCAAAAGTTCGCTGAACAGGTAGAGTTTCCGAAGCTAGACAGTTCAGTTATCTTAGTTTCAATAATAAATAGTGAAGCCAATATTCAAAAGCATCAGAACTAAACTGGGTAACTGTAAAAGTACAACTACGGAATGTAGTAGAAATTTTGCAACGTTTTTACGTTATTTAAATTTTCTAATGAATAAACTCTTAAACTGAAAAGTATACTCCATTCACTTTTATAAAGTATCCCGGTTTGCCATGACCTTCTGACCAATTTCATCGTGTATATTTTGGAAATGTTAGGTTATAGTCATTTTCCCGTCAGATACATACGGAACGTTGACGTTTCTACATAGAGATCGTAGTAATTACGTATTTATCGAAATGTTTATTCATCTACTCCCATAGAATGATATATCCATTATTCAACTGATTTTGAGCTGTAACAGTATCTATAAACCAATAGCATGAGTTATAATGACTCACGCCTATAACTCACTCTAATGAATATTTCGTATGAGAAGCACTCACTCTAATACAAAGAGGAAAAATGAAATTGCTTACGAAATGAATAAAAAAAGTAGGATAGATCGGAAACTCTATTTCAGACATCAAGGTAACGTTCTCGCCATTCATTTCTACATTTCCTCTGGTCTGAATATCCAAAAGTTGCATTTGGAAAACGTGCGTCCACAGAGATCGAAACCTGTGTCACATTGGCAACGTCTCTGAAATTATTTTGACTTTCACGAGCGCCAACCTGCGTCAGTTTTGAGTGAAAAAACTTGATAAACCTAAATCTTGGACATCCGGGATACTTTATTAAAATTCATGCGTGAATGTCAGAAATGAGTATTTATTTCTTCAAATATCGTGAATTCCTCACAAAAGATAAACTAAGGTATCGGCCTCATACAGGGTGTCCCACGGTCGAGTGCCTATTAGACGTTTCTGGAGAACTGGACATATTTGAAATCCGAAAATTGGTATTATGATATTGTTGGAAATTCTCTATAGACCTAAAATATTTTTGGAGCTTGAGCGCTTTCGGTTATACCGGAAGTGGAAATAAATTTGTTCAAAAAATATTTTTTTCAATATTTTCGTTTCTGATATGATTGAGTATTCAATTCTGAATACATTTCTGTTGAAACCATTGTATTCATCCGATTAGTTTTCAAAATATCGAGAAAAAACCTGAAAAAATGTGATATATTCATCGTCAGTGTTATGATCATTATTCTTATTCTGAAAATCCCGAGTGTAAACCGTTCTCACAACGTCAAAGTAGAAGAATGTGGAAATAACATGCATCTTTTGAATTTCATAAATATCATCATAGGGTGTTTCAAATTGTGTGTCGAAAACAGTGATCGAAAATTGGCCATAACTTCTGTTTTTCAAATTAGAACCCTATTTTTTTATGATTGCGTTAGATTCTGCGAAGAAAAATAATGATAGCATTCTCAGATGCTCTTGCTCCTAAATTCAGTAATTCCCGAGATATTTAAGCTTTTCTGAATTCATGTTATACGTAGAGTCAAATTCATCTTATCTTTCGCATGAGAATATTCTGTGGCCAAAGAAGATAAATTATCCCATTAATAATTCACAAGTGACAGCTCTCATTTTAGGCCTTAACCTTACTTCTCGAATTTACTATGGTTTCATAAGAATAGTCATCGAATCTGTTGGCATGAGAATATTCTGTGACCATAGAAAATTAATGATCCCATTAATAATTCACAGGTGACATAGTTGTTACTATGGTTTTACAAGAATATTCATCGAATCTCTTCAGGTTCGATGAATTTGACTCTACGTACAACAGAAATCCAGAAAAGCTCAAATATCTCGGCAATTACTGAATTTAGGATCAAGAACATCTGAGGGTGCTATCAATATTTTTCTCCGCAGAATCCAACGCAATCATAAAAAAATAGGGTTCTAATTTGAAAAACAGAAGTTATGGCCAATTTTCGATCACAGTTTTCGACACAAAATTTGAAACACCCTGTGATGATATTTATGAAATTCAAAAGATGCATGACCTTTTCACATTCTTCTACTTTGACGTTGTGATAACGGTTTAAACTCGGAATGTTCAGAATAGGAATAATGGACATAACACTGACTATGAATATTTGACATTTTTTCAGGTTTTTTTTCGATATTTTGAAAACTATTCGAATGAATACAATGGTTCCAACAGAAATGTATTCAGCATTGAATACTCAATCATATCAGAAATGAAAATATTGAAAAAAAATTTTTTTGAACAAATTTATTTCCACTCCTGGTATAACCGGAAGTGCTCACGCTCCGAAAATATTTTAGGTCTGTAGAGAATTTCCAACAATATCATAATCCCAATTTTCGGATTTCAAATATGTCCAGTTCTCCAGAAACGTCTAATAGGCACTCGACCGTGGGACACCCTGTATAGTCATATGCTGGATGGGCCGTTATGGCAGCACCGTTTTCTGAATCTGTGGCCAGTTCATTCGTTAATTTCGTACCGCTATTTTAATTTTGTGTCATTTATGCTATCTTCGTTCCACTCATTAAAAACTAAATTCTGGGTTCACCAATTCTCGAATCTATGACCTAAATCATGCACATCTGTGATCAAATTGAATTATGTACGTTCCTCACGGGCGGATTTACGGAGGGGGAGGGGGGTAATTACCCCCTCAATATTTCATACCTTGTGTACCTGGTTTTCAATCGTTATTACCCCCTCATGAAAAAGAGCTATATCCGCCCTTGACTCAGAGCACTCAGGTCGTCCCTCAACACGATAACACTTGAACATTTCAATTTTCATGGGGAGTTCGGAAATCCAATGCTGCACTTGAGTATTTTTATGGGCGAAACTGGACCAGGGATTCTGTAAATATAATAATAATAATAATAAGTGACTTTATTTCCACAAAGAGGAGTAACAAACATAATCATATAATAATTTTTGGAAGCTTATTTGTGAAAAAAGGCGGAGTCCAGTCATGCACGCATGCATATCCTGCTCAACTCAACCAGAAAAGAAAAACAAAAAAAAAACATTTGTCTGTATCTATCTCAACTGCGTTCTGCGCTCACTTTGAAGAAAATGAAAAAGAAAAGAAGGAAGAAAACGAGAAAGTGGGGCTCACATCCAGAGGACCAGGGAAGTTGCAGGAAAGAAGAGAACTATTCATTCTGTTCGCTCAGGTAGTATCGAAAAGCTCCAACCTTGAAATTATAAGTTCAATACCTTGAGATTGTAAGGGAGAGAATTGTAGATCTTGGCAATATTATAAGTAAAACTTCTCTCAAAGGTAGCTGTTCTGTGAAAAGGTGGAGTGATAAGACCTTTGTTCCTTACATTGATATTGTGCACATGGCTCCTATATATTATTTTTCTATGGAGGTAGCTGGGCTGTTTACTCATCACGATATTATGGTAGAAACATGCCGAGTGTAGCTTTCTCCGGTAATTCATATTCAACCACCCTATCTCCCTCAGTTTATATGAGATCCTCTCAAATTTTCTAATTCCATATATAAATCGTAAACAAGCATTCTGAACTTTTCTGGATTCTGGATTTGGTTCGTTCGGTTAGGCAATCTCCATATACCACGTCGCCAAAATTAAAAGTGGACAAAATAAGAGAGTCACACAGTAACTTTTTTTGTTTCTCCGGTATAAAGTGACGACAACTGTAAAGCATTCTCATTTTAAAATACGCGCGGCGTATGCAGCTCGAGATGTGGTCGTCAAATCTGAGCTTATTATCAAATATAACCCCTTAGTTGCGTTTAGTGTCCTCAACTCTTATACTCACATGGGCGTAGCCAGGGGGGGGGTTTTAGGGGTTCAAACCCCCCCCCGAAATGTTTTCAGTGTTCAATACTTGCTACAGAAAGCGACCCTCACAATTCCCGGCACTTACAAAGTCAATTGCCAAAATTTCAAAACCCCCCCCGAAATTAATTCCTGGCTACGCCCTTGTATACTCACATCCCCAATTTTTATGTCTATCATTGTTTTGACCTGTTCTATGTTGTTTTTGGGACCGAAGACTAAGGCACAGGATTTTTCCTGATTGAGATGAAGGTGATGTTAGGAGGAGTATTCTACGAGTTTTCCAAGTTCGGAGTTTAGCAGATTGCAAGCCTCAACAGCTTCATCCCTGTCGAATGATATAAGAACTTGGGTATCGTCGGCATATAGATGAACCTTACACCTTACTTCTATAGAGAATTGCTCCTAGTATGGATCCCTGCGCAACTCCTTTCTCTACTGACAGGACCTCGGATAGATTGCCGTCTATCATAACTCGTTGGGACCTTCCATCAAAATAGCTGTCAAAAAATGCAACCGCGCTCTCGTCAAGGCCTATGTAGTGAAGTATCGACAACAATAGAGGGCGATTTAGGCTGGAAAATTCCCACCGTATCTGTTATAATATGTTCTTGACTAGGGACTACTGCTATGAAAATTATTTCAAGAAGAATTATTCAGCAGTCGTATATAAAGATGAATATCCATCTCGCATTTTATGGAAATTATTCACTTATATGATTTACCAAGCTCGACTTGGTCTCTTCAGGTAAACTTCATCATCACCATAGCTCATTCATAGTCACCATAGCACGTTGAATAATCATTACATAGTATAAAGCAAAGTCGATGTCGCTGTCTGTCCCTATGTCCTTATGTCCCTATGTATGCTTAAATCTTCAAAACTACGCAACGGATTTTGAAACGGTTTTTTTTAATAGATAAAGTGATTCGAGAGGAAGGTTTATATGTATGATACTTGCATAATATTGTAGAGAAACACTGATTAATTTACAGGTTTCTAATGTGATGTCGTAAATGACTATTTTTATAGTTTTGGTCCATGTAATAAGGCACGAATTCGCGTATCACCTATGTTATTCTTACGGTAATATAGGAAAATGATCCTTATGGTTTGGCAAAGTCGCTTTCGCTGTTTGTCCCTATGTATGCTTAAATCTTCAAAAATACGCAACGGATTTTGAAACGCTTTTTTTTAATAGATAAAGTGATTCAAGAGGAAGGTTTATATGTATGATACATGCATAATATTGTAGAGAAACACCTATGAATTTACAGGTTTCTAATGTGATGTCGTAAATAAACACATTTTTTTGCGCTTACATTGCAAACGCTGACTGAACCCCACGAGATAAATCAGAATAATTTACTCGGTATTGTACCCCTAAAAAAAGTCCACAAAAATGTCTGCGATGGTATATGTCTATCTCTCAAGGATAAGCCACAATAACCATTTTTTATCCTTCACATTTTACGGGAAAAATGGCTTATTTAGGAAGTTATTTTGAGCAATACAGCATCAATCCTTATCCAATGGAGTACCTTAAATACATTGTCCATTCAATATACATCAATATGGCCCTTCACAGCATGTAATTTAAATGAATATTTCCGAAGATATTACAGATTCAAAATGCAGGGACTTAGCGGTGCGGCTCGGCACTACCGTTGTTTATAAGGATTGCCATTGCATCCGTGCGAAGCCGGGGCGGGCCGCTAGTATACTATAATTTACGTTCAATAGATACAAGAAACTTTTTCATACGAATGTAGTTTTCGTCGGACTATGACTTTAGTTCTGGCAATGTGCGGTGCTTGTGAGAGTATTCACGTTCTTTGAGATACCCATAAGAAGAAATCACACGTGCTGAGGTCTGGTGATCTTGGGGGCCACGGTGTGTCGCCCCAGCACGTGTGATTTCTTTAGTCATGGAGATTGCTTTGGCAGTTGTCGTAAAAAAATTTCGACAGCTATCAAATTTTTTGAAAGCTGTCAATTTTTTTTCCGATGGATCATCTTACAAGATGGATAAACTCAGTAGACGAATGAACGAGGCTCAAAAGCTCTTGACTTTACGTCAGTATTTTTTTTCCAGATTAATCTGAAGGCTTGTGAATATTTATACACAGGGTGTATTTTAAGGTGGCTTCTCTTTTGAAAGATGGTGGAACTCATCAAAATAAGTCATTTTACCAAAAAATTTTCATATGTAATATGTCCATGTTTCGAGAAAATGAAACTAGAATATTCTCTACTTTCTTTGTGAATCTGAAAATTTCACAGTCCGAACCTCCTCCGTGGCTTGCTCCTCCGTAGATATCAACATCTCTTGTTTTTTGTCTTCTTATTCAACAAATTTGCAAAAAATTCTAGTGCGTTGAATAAATAATTTTGCCATATGCCGCTTTTTTATAAATTTTTCAATTTGAACATTTCATATGAGAAATTTTCGGTAAAAAGACTTATTTTAATGAGTTCTAACACTTCTAACACCTGTCAAAAGAAAAGCCTCACCTTAAAATACACCCTGTATGTACTATGGATATAAGATATACTTATCTTATACAAGTCGCAAAACAATGAGATGCACAAAATAAAAGGCAGTTCATCAAGGGTAGATATTTTCCGAGAAATGTTAACACAAAGAAGCTCGTGTCTTAAATATGTTGTCGGTCTCCCTGGAAGCGTGAAATGCCCTTCGTTGTTTGGTTTCGTATAATTCGGCCATATTCCAAACAAAAGCCGGGTCGTTATCGCCGCTAATCTCTTCTCGCTTCCCCGTCATAAATCCATCTTTAATCAAGTGAGGAAGGTACCGGCAGAAGATGGCGGACCTGGCGAGAAGAAGGAGCGCGTCGAGGGGTTTCGTGTTCGTGCAGTCACCGGCGACAGCTGGCGGGCGGTGTTGCGGATCGGCCGCAAATACACCTGCCCAAACAACCGCGTCTTAAGAGCGTCGCGACATGCTCCGACACCGTCATCGGTCTGTTGCGGGTGTCGGAATCCTGGAAGCTGTAATGCTAGAGATACATTATCGTTTTTATAAGTTTGGTAAGGTATAATTATTTAAAAATTTTCACGGAATGGGTTTTTGTCCGTTTATAATCTGAGGATTTTTTCTTCATATTGTTTGAGGATCTCCAGACCCGTCTAACCAATGCTTATTTCCTCTTCTTTGGATGAGAAGGACTTCTTCCGATGCAACTCACAGCTGGAGAGGGTGCTATGGGCGTGCTCTATGATACCTAAGCACGGTATTCCTTGGGTTTTCGAGAGTACCCACCATGTTTTACTCTGAAGTTTTCAGCCACCAGAGTGAAGAAGCATAGATGACAGCGGGTCTGGCTATGTTAGGATTGACTTCTCACGTCTTCCTCACTAGTTGCCTACGCACCTGAAGATTGAAGACGAGGACTATATCCTCCCAATATCCTAATTGCCCATTTCAGTACAGTTTCTGATCTAGGTATACATCTATGTACTTAACCTTATCCAAAGGTTCGATTTCTCAGACTTTTCATCTTTGTACCAATTGATGACCATGTTGAGATTCGTTTACATCAGCTCTTTCGATATAATCAGGTGTCGGCCTATTCGATGTCCCATTACTCTTGAGGTTTTGTGTCACAAGCAACCTGTACTTCGTGCTGTGCATCACTCTTTCCCCATCTACTTCATGTGCTATTGTCGAAAAAGTGGGCTATCTGAGCGGGTCGATATTGAGATGAGGAGTCTTTATTCACCAAGCTCGCACCAAGCACGTGTTTTTCGAAATTCTAAGGGTACGTACATGCCGGAGATGCAAGGATGAGCGCGGTGGAGGTCGCGGTCGCGATCTAGTTATAAATCGATACATCGCCGTACGGCCAGGCATCGATTTATAACTAGATCGCGACCGCGACCTCCACCGCGCTCATCCTTGCATCTCCGGCATGTACGTACCCTAACTGGACAAAGATGCCCAGCACTCAATCTTGATCTCATTCCTTTTGAGCACCAATGGGACAATACTGAATAATAGATTCGGGCAAGGATACCAGCGTGAAAAAAGGTCAGTCACAATCAGAGGTACCCTGAACTTTTGCTTGGAACGAAATGTACGATTTTATGGGGAATTTGGTTTCTTGGGTAGGAATCACTGCTCCATGTCTAGCGGATTTCACCTCACACTGACTTGTCGAACCCCTTTTTGGAATAGTCAATCGAGCAAAAAGCTGTTTCATTTCTACGCCAAGCCAAGTCCACAGCATAAGTTTGAAGTTTGGCATACATTTTTTTCTGTAGATCGTCTCGTGTATTTTCATCGAAACTTGAAACAATTTCGTTTATTTCTTTTTCGTTAAGAGCGGCTGGGCGTTCGTCTATTTCTGTCGTTTATTGCTTGTAATTTCTTTTTTTGCTTCTCAAATCTTTCTTGCATTCTCAAAAATTATATCCCTGAATTTCTCAGTTGAACTCTTCATAATACTGCTTCTGTCACAGTTAAGCAGAAATATTCCAAATGTTCTTCAGTTGTACTTTCTTTATACAGGGTCTTTCACGAGAAACCTCACCCATATTTATACGGGAAACTACTGAACGTATTTTCATGAAATTCAGCACTTATAAGTATTTCACGATGCTGATGAAATCTAAAATATTTTCAAGACATGAGCACCTCCGGTTTTTCCGGAAATGACGTCAACTTCCGTTTTTCAAATTAGAACACAATTTTTTTATTGCAGAAATAGATTCCTTATAGAAAATTTCAAGTTATTTTGATGTAACATTTTTCAGTTTTGGTTGGAAAATTCTCTCTGAGCGGGAAAATTCGAAAACAAAAATCGAAAATAGAAAATATTTTCTGAGTTAATATCCACTTTAGGGCAAGGGTGTGATGCATACACTCACATTATTTTTTAACGTAGATTCAATATCTGCCATAAAAAATGGGGTTCTGATTTGAAAAAATTGCTTTTTCACGATTTTGTCATCCCTAACTTTGAAAGCGATTTTTTCACCCCCTGTATCATGAATCGAGATTTCGATTTTTAAAGTGGATACATCAATCTTACATCTTGAAAAATCCCAAAAATGAAAATTTTCTATCCAAAAACCTCGAAGTTATTCTCGTTTCAGCGGAGCTCTATTTTCGATTTTTTTTCGAATTTTCCCGCTCAGAGAGAATTTTCCAACCAAAACTGAAAAATGTTACATCAAAATAACTTGAAATTTTCTAAGGAATCTATTTATGCAATAAAAAAATGGTGTTCTAATTTGAAAAACGGAAGTTGACGTCATTTCCGGAAAAACCGGAGGTGCTCATGCCTTGAAAATATTTTAGATTTCATCAGCATCGTGAAATACTTATAAGTGCTGAATTTCATGAAAATACGTTCAATAGTTTCCCGTATAAATATGGGTGAGGTTCCTCGTGAAAGACCCTGTATAGGCACGTTTCATGTTGAATGCCCCATCTTTCATTATATCTGCTAGTTTCTCATTCGAAATATTCGAATGTTTGTACCTAATTCGTTCACAAAACACCGTAAACTGTTTCCAAACATAATAATGGGTTTTTATGGTATTTTCGTGTATCAAATTTTCAATTTCTTTATCTATCTAACCACTGGAACTATTATCAAGACGCTGCATTTCGAAAAATTCAACGAAATTTCACTGAGCTTGACTTTTATTTTTTTTTGGCGAACGTCAAAGGTCACTATGGAAACATTCAAATTTTTGGCAAGAGGCGAAATGACAAAACAGTTATACAACATCGTCAAGGGCTATTCCATATATACTCCATCCACTTTTATGAAGTATCCCGGTTGGCCATGATATTATGATACATTTCACCGTGTATATTTTGAAAATGTTGGGTTATAGTCATATTCATGTCAGATAACTAACCAAGCAATATTGTCCTCTCTACAAAAAGGTCGTAATATTTACGTTTTTATCAAAATATTTATTGACTTTGGGAAGATGAATTTGAAAATATATAAACGTCTGTGAGAATAATTAGGGAAAGATTTAACGGCATGCAGACAAATTTTTGAAATTCCGGAAAAAGTTACACACCGAGCGGGAATCGAACCCGCGTCTTCCACTTGCCGGGCGGATGCTCTGGCCTCTGAGCTACCAGTGTGTATGATACTTTTCCCGGAATTTAATATCATACGGTTCAGCTCGTATGTAGTGAGGGTGGGGTTCTTAGGTGGGGAGCACTGATTCGTCATCATGTGTATTATTTGAATTCAATAATTCCAATGTTGAAAAAACTTTTTTTTCTATTTATACTGGAATATTCCTAGTTGTTGATTGAAATCATTCATTTCAATAATTTACGGTGAAGCGGTACTTCCATTAAGTCTGCTTTCTCTTATGGCAACCCTTTGCTATTATTTCATCGTTTGAAGCCAATTTAGAATTTCTATTCGATCTTATTCAAAATTCGGCGCTCGGCGGCGTACATATAGAAAAGAGGAATAATCGATTCATACTTGGGTGGAATTTCGATGCTCTAGCTAGAGTCTAGGCGATGTAGAAGTATTTTTTTAAAATTCGCGAAAATCGCGAAAAAAACCGACAAAAAGGGCCATTTTGAACTTGATAAAACTTTATCCACAGATATCCTGGCCGTGACGTTAATATACGAATCGAAAGAAGAAAAGTCAATGCAAAATAGCTCGGTATTCATATTTCACTTAAATTTCCCTTTTCTTCAGGAAAATTGATCAAAATTTGACATTTCGTCTATAAAATCACCCGAGTGCTACCAATGAGGATTACTTAAAAGGTTGATCTGCTGGCCCATACTAGTAGTGTTCTTTCTAAAGTAATGGTTCAACCTCATGGAATAATGTCGATTCCAGTTTCTCTGTGGCAAGGTTTTCTCTCTTTTTTGATCTCATCCACCAAAAATAAGATGAGGACCATTGTAACCAATTATCCTCAACAAACATATGCCTCTTCAGCAGCCACATTATCTTTGAAACCTCGCAGCTTCAAATTCGCAACATCCCTCTCAAGAAACCCGAAAGCAGTCACTCCAACTTCAACAACCCTTGTTCGCCGGATCGTGAACCGCTATGTCCCATCGAAAACGCGATAAAACAGATGGTCCGATCTCGAGTGTCGGCGCGCAAGGGAATTATCTCGCATCGTCGAGTTCCTCTCTAGAAAATTACAGAATCATTTCCAATCAATTAGATGTTGTTCTTGATGGGGCACGCGCAGGTCGGCAACTGTTCGCGGACGCCATGTGTCGTTTAGGGGTGCAATAACTTTTATCATATTTATACCTGCTGCTTTCGGGCGCGTGGAATATTAGACCCGAGACGCTTGCCTTATGATACTCCGGGTCCTGCTTGTGTTCACTTTTCACTTTCGCTGGACGTGGATCAATCTCCTTGGGCATAATTTCGATTTTTTATGGTGCTGGAAAGAGTCGCCTGAATTCAGCGATAGTACCACTTCTGACCTTTTGGATACCGTTCGATTCCTTCGAGAAAAATTTGCAGATGTTACTTTGGGTCGACCAGGCAACGCTGCCGGTTTCCAGAAAAAGGGCCACTATGTGCGTTACTGAAGTCCGTGGAATATTCAAACAATGCGCAATCTGGTGGTTCGATAAAACTTCTTGATGTAGGGCTACTATTCTTGCCCGGTCAAACTGAGAAATTGGATGTGCCGGCATTTTCCACGGAATATTCTCAATTTTACAACTCTTGTTATTCGCTGAAAACTGTTTAACTTCGAGTACACCTGTTTCCTCCCAAACAAGAAGAAATTTTTTGCTGGTTTATTGTTTTCATTCAAGTGATGAGCCAGTGAAGATTCCACACACAAAACATTGTCATGTTACATGCAACAAGTTGAGAATTGATAGGGGGGGGGCAAGACTTTTGACGGTGTGAGTAGTTTTAACGTGCTCTAAAAATGTCAACTTTTGTACTGAATAATGTTTTTTTTTTGAGGAGCTTCACTTCATTTCTTCAATATGAAGAAAAAGGCAGCTGAAAGTCATCGTATTTCAGTGGATATTCATCGTGACGATGCTTAATGGAAATTTCAGAAAGATTTTTGCGGGAAAAACGGCCGCAATACACCGGCAGACACGACAAAGTTTTTTGCAGCATGATAATGCTAGGCCAAATCATTGGTCACCAGTTAGTAGATACTAACAAATGGGAAGTCCTACCGACCCCGCCGTATACAGAACAGACATTGGTTGGATTACCCATCGATTGCCTGGCTGACCAGCACTTCTCCAATTACGATGAAGTCAAAAAATTGATGGATGTATAACAGGAACTTTTTCGCGTTGGAGACCGTTAATTGCCAGAAAGACGGGAAAAGGTAGTGGCAAGCGACTGACAATGCTTATAACTGAATAATTTATAATGTATACAGGGTGAGTCTTTGACTTGTAAGTATATTTTAAATGTAGATTCCTCTCATCAAATTAAACACTTTTTTCCTATACCATTTTTCAAAATTCGGTTTCGTTTGGAAGATACAGGGTGTCGAAAATCCATGGAAAAAACGCTTTTCTGTTTATTTCTTCGAAACCGTTATTTCAGATGAACTGAATTTTAGTAAAGTATTCACTCCCTTCATGATGCATATTTCCAAATCAAATTTTATTCAATATTCCTCCCGGTATAAAAGTTACAGCGTAGCCAACTCATGAATCCAAGAAAAAATACTATAAAACCACTTGAAAAAGATGAACGGTTGATATTTTCGAAAGAACCAATCGGTTTAGAAAATAAAAGTATTCCAAACTTTTTTCAACAAAACGCGTCGTTTTTGGGTTATTCCCAATTTTACCCGATAAAATTTGACGAAAATATCAAAAAGCATAAGAAAAATCTAGATGCAACCCAGGCTTTGAGTATCACAGAATGGCTCAAATTAATAAACTCTATACAAGGTAACAATGTTGTCAGAATGTTTATCAACTTTGTCAAGACTAAAATATCAATGGAATACAAAATTCGGATATTAATAGCGGCCTTTACACATACACGCTTTCCGTACGGAAAGGCCTGAAATAGGAAAGAGCGAAGTAAAGCGCGTATGTGTAAAGGGCAGGATTGCGCTTTCCCTATGGATTTGCGCGATGGTATTACTCGCACGCTTTCCTCGAAGTACCAGGAGTGTGGAAAAGCGTGTATGTGTAAAGGCCGCTAATGTTGAATATCCCAAAAAGAGCACGTATTGAATTGGAATTGATGCAAAATGAATACTTAACACTACACAATCTGTGGCGATGTTTCTAACTAAACAATATCCTCTTGGAATTTTTTACACTCGACACTACACATCAACTGTTCGCATTCTCCAATTTGAATAAACAAATAACAAAGCGACAAATCTCCATCAAGCCGCTATACGCATGCTTCGTTCAACAACCACATACCAACTGTTCGGTCTATGGAACAACGGTTTGTCTCGCGCACCGACTGAAATTAAGATCGTAGCGCCCTATCGGTGAGAATCAGAACATTTCCAAAGAGGCACGACAAGAGGCCAACAGCCAAAAGTGAACAAAACTAGTGCCTTTGCATTAGTTAGTTTGAAGAGAATATCAACACAATCTGGCATCGTCTTCTCAAACGTTCTAAGGTAGCTTTCATAGAATATGGTTAGATGGGTTAGGTTAGGTCATTGACCTCGAATCCTTCCACCTAATTTAATGGAGTTACTTTTTGAGATAGTTTTGGGGGAAAGAGGAGAATATAAACAAGTTATAAGTGCTCACAAACTAATCTTAATGAAAATCGAAGAAGGAACTTATTTTGGTGGGAGAAATATGGCTTTTTAGTTGCAAATATAATCGGATGAAAGGACCCCGCACTTTTTCTATGGGAAATGGCGTTCCGTCAAATTTTCTGAAATTTTGGTATAATGTTACATCCCCAAGGAGCAAGCATATAGAGGAATATGACCGAAAATCGTTACGAATGCAGGGTTATCCATAATTGAATGCATGCCCGATTTTGAAAGTATAAAATATGTCAGTTCCAGAGCGAGAACGTTCGCAAAACGAACTATTACACTAGATATGTTGTTGTTACATCGAAAAAGTCTGAAATACCCAGAATTCATATTGGGTGATCCATTATTATAGAAACTATTCTCAAGGAAGGTTGAATGGACACCCTGTATTTATGGGTTGATTCGAGGTGTTTGTTTAATTTTTTTAGAACATATCATCATGGACTTCAAAGAATACAGGGTGATTCAGTTATGAAATGAACTTTGAACCTCACGAAAATACCCAAAAACCACCTCTTTTTTTCATCACCCTCTATTTCAAGATTGAATCCGAGGAGATGGGAGTTTTCTTTCACCACTGTACTTGATATAAAAACATCAATACGACTGAGAGTTTTTATCCACTTCCTATGACCAGATTTTTTTTTATGTAATATGCAAATTATTTATTTATGTTATTCTTTTCCAGCTAAAAATTTGGTCATAGGAAGTGGATAAAAACTCTCAGCCGTATTGATGTTTTTATATCAAGTACAATGGTGAAAGAAAACTCCCACCTCATCGGATTTAATCTTGAAATAGAGGGTGATAAAAAAAAGAGGTGGTTTTTGGGTATTTTCGTGAGGTTCAAAGTTCATTTCATGACTGAATCACCCTGTATTCTTTGAAGTCCATGATGATAGATAAGTTCTAAAAAAATTAAACAAACACCTCGAATCAACCCATAAATACAGGGTGTCCATTTAACCTTCCTTGAGAATAGTTTCTATAATAATGGATCACCCAGTATGAATTCTGGGTATTTCAGACCTTTTCGATGTTACAACAACATATCTAGTGTAATAGTTCATTTTGCGAACGTTCTCGCTCTGGAACTGACATATTTTATACTTTCAAAATCGGGCATGCATTCAATTATGGATAACCCTGTATTCGTAACGATTTCCGGTCATATTTCTCTATATGATTGCTCCTTGGGTATGTAATGAAATGTTTCTTGAGAAAAATTGAAGTTCATTCGATTCTGTTTCGAGATACGCGCGTAGTAAAAGTGGGTAATTCTCAACTTCAACGCCCTGTATCTCAAAAACTAGTCATAGGATTGAGTTGGGGCCAGGGACACTTTTGATCAGTATGTCGAGTACTACATTATACCAAAATTTTAGAAAATTTTACGGAACACCATTTTCCATAAACAAAGTGCGGGGTCCTTTACTGTATTTGTTAAGAAATATCATGTTTTCAACATTCTTATTCGAAAAAGGTTAGTACTCGAGTATTTCCTAAATGTATCAACTCAATTTCAATCGAGAAATATGAACTATGCATCAATTCCAGAGAATTATATCAGAGACTTAATTAGCCATTTTTTTTAAATGGCTATACCTTATTAACAGAGCCGAATTCGGAAAAATGAAAAAAAAAAGGTTTCTTTTGACCTCAAGAATCTTCAGTCGAAATTTATGTACAAGTCAAAAACTTTTTTACCATGAAGCGAACTTATTCGAATATGTAGGTCCTGTGGAAAAAGTTGTGGTCTGCTCCCACTTAATTGAATATACAGGGTATAATTTAAGGTGAGGTTTTTCTTGCGACAGGTGATAGAACTCATCAAATTAAGTCATTTTCCTGAAAATTTCTCATATAAAATGTTCAATTTGAAAAATTTATAAAAAAGCGGAATATGGCAAAATGATCTGTTCTACGCACTAGAATTGTTTGGATTGTTGTTAGATGAGAATACAAAAAACAAGAGATATTAATGTCTACGGAGGAGCAGGCGAGGGAGCCGGATTCGGACTGAGAAATATTCGTATTCACCTAGAAACTAGAAAATATTCTAGTTTTATTTTCTCGAAATAGGAGCATATTCATATAATTTTTTTTTTGGTTAAATGACTTATTTTGATGAGTTCTACCATCGTCAAAAGAAAAGCCCCATCCTTAAAATACACCCTGTATACATTTTATGTAACACCTTGTTCTCATCTTCAGATAAATAATCAGACTATATTCGCTAAAAAATATTAAATAGTCCTTACTCCGTCTCCTCACATTAAACTAAACAGTTATGTTCCTGAAGAGGTTTGCACCCCTGCAAATAATAATAACATTAGAGGATGGAGAAGCAGCTATGTGTGGCCCCTCGACACAAAAGGAAAATCGTTGTTCTTCTAAAGACCACCCGTGAAAACACGTGCTACCACTTCGGGTTGATGAAAACGATCCTCGGAATGATACAGCATGAATTTCACTCCGCGATAACGGAATAGGAACACTTCCCGCTAATCTGTCAATATCAAATTCAGAAGAGGGTGATCTTCACTTCAAGTCCGGAATACAATGGAGGCATGTTGAGTGTATACAGAATGATAATGTAGATATTCAAATTCAAACCTATTGTGCGTGTGGAGTAATGAAAGGGAGTGATGGAAAACGATAAAGTTCTCTGATTATTTGAGTATTTTAAGGTTCGGATATAGACATAGAGACCTGGAGTGAGCCATCCCTATCTAATTCAAAACGAGAGTATCGAAAAAATGTGAGAAAAAGAAATAAATATTCGTCTTTTTCTTGAATTCTGAATGGCTCACGTCTCAAGATGGCATTAGCCATAGGCATCGGGCATGGGTCTCTGGTCTTTGGTCTGGGTAAAACAAAGAGTAGATAAATGTACCATAATAAAGGGCTACGCTAAGAGCCCAGCGTCGATTCAAGACCTCAAAGATGGAATTCGAGATGGTTATCGAGGAAATAGGGCAGCCACTTTGCGATTTGTTTATGGAAAATTTCATGAAAAGGATATGATGGTCCTGTAGTCGTGGTCGTGGTGGTCATTTGGTTTATGTTATTTTTCATTATTAACGGCATTCGTTCCTCTTAATAATGAAATAAACATCCGATTGTTAATCTAAAAAAATGGCATTTCAAAATAACACCTCTTGAAAAACCCCTTATTAGGTGGATAAAACGGTTCTTTTTTAAATTTTCAAAATTTTTCACGGATTTGCCTACGCCTACCAGTTAAAGCTGACGAATAACGTTAATAAGCATGAGATCCTTGAAAATTACCGGTCTTGCCTTGTCCAGTATTCAATAATAGGAATATTTCAATCAATACTGACATTTCCCGTGTGGTTTCGAGCACCTCCATTGATATCAATCATGGAACAATTCGAAATAACCCTTTTCGAGGGAGTCACCCCATTCAAGGGGTTTTACGTAAGAGGTCAGAAACACAAACGGGGTATACCTGGCACGCGAGCTTCCGTGGCCATATTATCCATTAGAGCCGGGCCGTATCAGCTTTGCAATATCAGATTTTTTTCTCTTCATTCTATTGAAACTTTCAGGTGCGGATTTGAGCTTGGCGAAGAAACTCTCCTTTAATAGAACGATGATTTTGTTGTCATTCGCTCCAATATTCTTGGTGTGATCCGAATATTGAGCCTTAATTCGAAAGGATGTTCAAGTAAGCTTTGAATTGAGCGAATATTGCTTAGCTTCTACAATCCCTGATCAAAACTAATGTCACTTAGATTCGTATGCATTTATTTGATAAATTGCTTCGTACCGCAAATCGAGCTATGTTCTCATCTATAGTGTGTATCGGGATGGAGTCAAAGTTTCTTCTTAGCTCGTCTCATAGAAACCCATCAGATTGACGGAGCCTGCCAATGACGTAGGTGTTGGAGTTGCTTCATACGCTGGGTCCATGAAATGCATGAAAATGATTCCGAATTCCATCAGAAAATCATTCTGAGCGATGTGTTGAGGCTCATTTTCACCTTCGGCATCGGCAACAATGCATCTGGGGCTCGGAAAACCCAAGAGTTATTGTTTATATGTTCATAAACTTTCACAGTTTTTCTTTAGAAATCCTGAAAAAATTTTTAAATTCAAGAGCTCACAGACTTATGATACTCGCCATAATTTACTTATTTATCCTGAACATAAACTATCTTCAACTGAAAAAGGATGTAAATACAGGGTTGGGATAAAGTTTGGCACCAAATTAATATCTTCAAAACGAAACGGGTGATATTTTTGAAACTTGGCAGCTGAGTGTAATGGGCCACAATGCATCTGATAAGCATATTTTCATTAATGAGATACTTCCGGTTTAACCGGAAATGACAAAAAAAATTTTATTTAAATGGGACACTTTGTTTCGGATCTGTCCATACCAGGTTCCATGTAAAAATTATCTGTAAAAAGAAAAGATACAGTTTTTTTGTCCATTAATACATGGAGAAGTCTTGAGAAAAGTTACTCAAGAACCCGATATGGACAGATCCGAAACAAGGTGCACTTTCAGAATCTGCAGAAATATACAGGGGGTCCCATTTAAATAAAAAAAAATTTTCATTTCCGGTTAAACCGAAAGTATCTCATTAATGAAAATATGCTCATCAGATGCATTGTGGTCCATTTCACTCAGCTGCCAAATTTCAAAAATATCGCCCGTTTCGCTTTAAAGATATCAATTTGGTGCCAAACTTTATCCCAACCCTGTATATGGCGATCAAATTATTCAATTCACTCCCGAATGATCTTGTTTCAAAAATTTCAAAACTAAACTGTTCAAACTGTTAATAGAAAGGAGCCTGAGTTTTCAACTCTGAGAAATTGATAAACTATTGTTTTTCGTATTCTGCAGAGATTGCATATGTTTTCTTTTTTAGACATATTTCGTGTTTCATTTGAACAGTTATTCGGGTAATTGTATGAGAATGATTTTTCGAAATAAATGAATTCTGTTCGTTTGTTTTATTGTTCAAAAGCATCTCTATCCTAATCGTGTGACTGTTGGGTGCGGTTTATGGTACGGCGGGGTCATTGGACCTTATTTTTTCGAGAATGATGCTGGAGCAGCAGTTACAGTGAATAGATTGCGCTATCGAGACATTATTAATGATTTTTGATGGCCGGAATAGGATGGTATTGATCTGGAGAACGTTTACTTTCAACATGACGGCGCTTCGTGCCTCACAAACAACGAAACCTTCGATTTTTTACGGGAAAAGTTTCTGGACCGAAGAAGAGGTGATCACAATTGGCTAACGGAGGTCTTGTGATTTAACACCTTGTGACTTCTTCCTTTGGGGCCATGTGAAAGAGAAGGTCTACGTCAAGAGCCCAGCGTCGATTCAAGACCTCAAAGATAGAATTCGTGAGGCTATCGAGGACATAGGGCAGCCATATGCGATTTGGTTATGGAAAATTTCATGAAAAGGATATCGTAGTCGTGGTGGTGGTGGTCATTTGGCCTCTTTATTATGGAATAAACATCCGATCATTTATCTAGAAAAATTGCATTTTTCTTTGAATGTCAAAATAAAAGCTCTCATTGGAAAACCCTTTAGTAATCCTTTGTCGAATAAGAACCAGGAATCAGTCGATGAAACTTCACGGCATCTGGGGCATTTGAGATCCGAGCTTACCCTGAAATTGTCAAGTTTCTAGATTTTTCCGTTCAAGAATTATCGTGTTTACGGCAAGACGGACAGACAGAATCAACATACCATCTTCTTACAAGATTGCTGAAGGAGCTCTCAAAAGCTCCTGATTTCGAGTCAGTGTTTGAGGTGCCCCATTTTTTTCCAGGTTGCCGTCCGAAAAAAAAACTTCCTGATTTCTCCAATCGAGGCACCAGCCCTAATACACCCCTGCATCGAACGTATGTAAAAGCTCTTCGTGTTTGGTAGTGTATTGAATTCGATTCTTGAAATTAATTGCTTTTGGTAGAATACTAGGAACACAAATTCAACAAAAAATTAATGGACTCGATGATTTACTAATTTTTTATGTAAACTGAAGATATAATCGTTGATTGCGTGCAAATTTTGATACATGAATAAAACCATAAAAGCCACCCTAAAAAGGAATAGAACCTGGGTAATAAATTATGCTCATAATTCAATTCAGGTTTTATTGTTAACGTCTTGTGTGGGGAGGTAAAACGTGAAATGAAAGATCGATTTGGCATCTGTCCTAGATTTGAAGTTTGAATATAAATTCTCTTTTATTAAAAATCCTAATATTCGAATGATTTCATGATGAGTAAATGAGACATGGTGAGCTCTGAAATGTCGAAATATTATAGAGTAGGTACATACTATCAATCAGCCTAGAAAAGTAGTCTTTAAAATATATCCGAATGGTAGCAATTTTTATAATTTCAATATTATCATTACTGGGTTAACCGTACGTACTTTTTCCAAGAAACTGAATCTTTCGTTTTTTCAAGAAATTTTAAGGATTTTGCTCCTGAATTATGTACTTGTCCGAGAAAGCTTAATGGTTGCATGGGATTCTTTCCGTCAACTAAAACGTCGTTATTTTCATGATATCTTTGTGTTATCCGAAGTTTGTCATATTATTCATGAAATTACGTATTTTAAATCGAATGTTTCCAGAGCCTCTTTCTACAATTATACAGGGTAGTTCAAGAATTGTAAATTCCTTTCAACATTTTCCAGTTCTTGGTATGAATTGGAAAAACCGACAAGTGTAAATTATCATAAGTAATATCATAAGTGCATCCAATTTTTCCGAAAAAAATCGAAAAAACACGTTGCTAAGTAATATTTTAACAAGAAGCATGAATGCAGGTGGCAACAAAAATCCGAGTCGAAGACGAAGATTTTTGCACCTGCACGAATGCTTTTTGTTAAAAAAATATTACTTTGCACTGTGTTTTTTCGATTTTTTTCTCAGGAAAAATTAGATGCACGAATGGTATTTGACAAGAATATTTCATGAGTAACAGATTATTCTGGATATAGATGCATAGAATACCTGGTGTTGGAACTGATTAGATTTTGTTTAAGACTTTCTTGTCGATTGATCATGTGATACTTTGTGCGGCTTTTCATTTCTCTCGAAAGAGGTCGCGCTATTATTCTATTCCATAAAGATTTATGACATTCGAAATTGTTTTGAAGTTTTGATCAGAGACAACTGTCATTGTGTCATTTCTCTAAAAACATAACATAACCAATATCATACTGATCATCGCGCCACGACCGATGAATATTGCGGATTATTCCGGAAGTAGCACAAAATTTCAATTGTTTTGATCTACAAATTTTGTTTACGATTTTTACTTAGGAGTCGTTTCACCAGATATTTCTATGCATCTATTTCTGGATGCATCTATGTATGTATTATTAATTTTCGTTGACAACAACTGTCAAGTTTTGCCGCGGGTAAACCCGAAAAAACTGCTGACAGCTGCTGCCATACAGTTTTTCCATCTAGAAACCATTTGTGATTCAAAATTGCGCGTTTCTGATTGGTGGAAATTCAGACGAGGGAAATAGTCGATTCAAAATAAGTTGTTATCTGAATAACCTCATTGCAATAAGAATGTTGACTAAACGATATTTCGTAATATGTAATTAGTACAAAGTTTTTCCGATTATGTTTACAATAGAAATGCAACAGTTCGTCCAGATACAACCCTTCTTCAATTTGGGAGCAGTAATAATGAGTTAATTATTCACCCAATAATATCTGATAAACAAACGTAATCGAAATATACATTTTCCGCATTGGGTATTTCTTATCTGGAGTGGTGCGAGTGAATACAGACACAGAAAATCTAATAAATACGGATACGGATATACAATCACGTGACTCCGGAGCAGAAACGGAATTCAAGACATTTTCAACTGATTTTTTCTGATCAAATGAGGAATAACTTGAAAACGAGTCATTTTCCAAATTGATCGCTCCCTTCGAAAATACCAAGTGTTCTTTTTTTTTTAAGAAGTACGTATTTTCTTTGTGGATTTAGGGGTTCGTCAGGCTGATATTCATATACCAGTAAAAATATTCAATAAGTAGGTACTGATGAGGCGAATGGAGCATACCTTTATTGATATCTTTACCAAATTCAGTCCATTCGAAATAACATTTCCGGTGATATGAGAAGAAAAGATTTTTGTCAAGGATTTTCGACACGCTGTATTTGTTGAACGAAGCTGAATTTGTGGAAATGGTAAACGAAAAAAGTTTTTTGTTTGATGCGAGTAATCTACAGTTAGAGAAAATGTACAAGACTCACTTCATTTGATACGGTTTTCCGGCTAACCTTTTTCAGAAAACAAAATGAGTGTACAAATTTGACAAATTTTATTATTTCACAAATATCATCCAGGCTAACTGCAATTCTACAGGTATTATACACTGAAATAATACAAGCAAGAAAATAAATGATACCTAAGCTTACAAACTACAAAATTTAAATATCAAAGAATTACTGTAATTTCTATATTTCCAACTTTCAAATCGCAAATTTCAAATCTCAAATGTCAGGGTGTGAGTTTTCTGTTCTAACAAGAACAGGCCTTAACTTCAAAAATTAATTCAACTACAGATACAATTATTAGGTGAGTCAGGTGATTTTCAGCAAAAGAAATGTATACCTACAGAAAATAGCTGTTTTTTATAATTTCACTTATCTTGTTCTTAAACGAGCGAAGGGGCTGCTGCAAGCTCGTTTGGACAGACGATGTGATCTCCAGGGGATGATGGAATCTCGTGTTGCAATCTCCAAGGGAATTTCTTATTGGAAGCGAAATCCCGAAAAATCTCAAAAATATGGCTCGTCCAATATCCGAAGCTATGGTATTAAATTTGATGCAAGATGACTTGAAGTGATGTTCATAAATCGACGATATGAATGAAGATTTTAATGGCAGACAAATCTAAAATGGATGAACGCATTTTTTACGCTTCTGAAAAAAATGAATAAAAAAACACAACTCTTACCCTCAGTCTCACAAACTTATTTCACCACCGAATTGAATTATTGACCAAATAACAGGGCTTATCCGGCAGAGCCGAAAATATTTGCCTAACAAAAGGAATTATCCAGCAATCTAAGGAAATCAAAATTTGCCGTCTTTTACTCCTATTTCGTTCGTTACTTCTCTCAACAAATTCAGAACGCAAAAGAAAGAGGAATTAAGAATCGGGCTCGTTCTCGGAAACATATTGTCGCAAAAAAAAATACAAACATGCGTAACAATAAATTAAAATTTATCAATCGATTCTGTGTCGAACATACAGGGTTGACTTTAATATTATATGAGTGAAAATGAAATTTATTATAACTAGTTTTTTTCTTTTTAAATTTTCATAATATTGTCTGACCATAATTTATACTGTAACATACTTCCCCTCCCTGGAATAAAAAAAATCGAAGATTTTTTTTCTCCGTTAAACGAAAATGAGAAGTGGAAAAATAAGTGCAACCATCTCTGGAAATCACAACGCCACTCCAAACAACCTTACAGACCTAAAAAAAAGTAAAAAAAAATTAATTTGTATCATGGGTTTTATCAGGTTTGAGTTGGGAAATGTGCCAATTTCCTTTGGAAATTCCGGCATCATCAACCAGTTCATAGGCATTGATTCCCAACCTCCTTCCAATTCTATACGGACCAATATATTTATCACCTAATTTGGCATTGAAATTTTTAATGTTTGATGAAAGTTGATGTGATTTTACCCACACATAATCGTTTTCGGAATATTGTTGAGGTCGATGTCTTAGATTATATGCATGTTTTGTTTTTTCATGAACTACATTCAATCTCTTTTTCACGAATGATCTTAATTCTTCTAATTTCTCTAAACGACTAGATTGAGTAGTACTAGAATTAGTATTGTCTGGTAATTGATAGGTAATACTTTTACGGTCTCTCTCAAATTTATAGTGGTTACCATCGACTGTCATTTCGCAACCAAAATTGACGAAGTATGGAGAATTCTGGGTAACTTCGTGTTTTGCTGTTCGATAAGCACATCCTAATTTCATAAGATGCTTATCCCAAGTTTTGTGATTAGATTCCACATAGCTCGAGATCATTGTTTTAATGACCCTATTGACTCGTTCTATGAAATTCGGTTCTGGATGGTACAAAGGATTATAATAAGGGGTGACATTATAGTCTTTAAGTAATTTGGTGAATTCCTTACTTCTAAATTGACTTCCATTGTCACATTTTATTATCTCCGGAACAGAGAATAACAAAAATACTTGTTCTTCGAGAATTCTTACTATTGCAGTAGCTGTTGCTGTTCTAAGTGGGAAAAGTAATGTGAACTTACTAAAATAATCACAAACAACAAAGACATACTGGTAGCCTCTAGATGATTTTGGAAAAGGTCCAATTAAGTCACATGCGAGATATTGCCAACATTTTTCGATATTAGGTTTTGTGCCCATTTCACCAGCTTTACGGGATTGTTCAGGTTTATGTGCTGCACATACTCTACATTTATTTACATATTTGGTAATATCACACTTCATTCCGGGCCAAAAATAGTTTTCAAGTATACGATAATACGTCTTATAAATACCCAAATGACCTCCTGTTTTAGGTTCGTCATGAAACTTCATTAAAAGATTTTTTCTTTCATGTTTTGGAACAACTTGTTTCCAACAATTTTCATTCAGTGAGTTTTTACCAATATTTTTATAAAGACAACCGTTTTCTGATATACGGAAATTTGGAAAATTCAAAGGATGTGTACGAACTTTCGAAACTAGATTATTATACCACGAATCTTGAACAATATCGAATTTAATATCTGAGATCTCATAATTATCGGGAATAGCTCGACTTAAGCAATCTGGTACAAGGTGATTTTTTCCGGGGCGATGTATAATGGTGTAGTTGTACTGTTGTAATTTTAGCGCCCATCTACCTAGTCTTCCCTGGGGACATTTCAAATTATTTAACCATACTAAACTGTGATGATCAGTTATAATAGTGAAATGAGGAGCACCTTCGATGTAACATCTTAAACGATCTACTGACCAAAGAACACTCAAACATTCTAATTCGGTTGCTGTGAAATTACGTTCGGAACGGGTTAAACTTCTAGAGAGATAACATATAACATGTTCTCTGCCATTATAAAATTGTGACAAAACACATCCCAAGCCATAGCTACTAGCATCACATTGCAAAACGAATTCATAATTGAAATTTGGACAACTTAAGATAGGTGCGCTTACTAGAGAATTCTTGATGCTTTGAAAAGCTTGTTCACATTCGGGTGTCCAATTGAATTTTACATTTTTTCGAGTCAAATTTGTTAATGGTTCTATGATATTTGACAAGTTGGGGATAAATTTTCGATACCATGTTATCATACCTATTATGCGCTTTATGTCTTTAGGTTTTTCAGGCCTAGGTAAGTCCACGATAGCTTTAACCTTTTCTGGATCGACAGAAAGACCATGATTATTCACAATGAAACCTAGATATTTCAATTCTGATCTGAAGAAACAACATTTTTCTTTATTGAGGATTAAATTGGCGTTTAATAATTTTTGAAAAACAGACCGCAACAATTGAACATGCTTAGAGAAATTATCTGATACAATAATAATATCGTCAAGATAGCGAAAAACATTTTTTGAATATTCGGGACCAAAGAGAGTGTCCACCAATTTTTGAAATGTGGCTGGTGCATTGCAAAGACCAAATGCCATACGCTTAAACTGGAATAAACCACGACCAGGTATAGTAAAAGCTGTATATTTTTTACTGGTTTCTTCCATTTTAACTTGCCAATATGCACTTGTGATGTCTAAAGAAGTTAAATATTTTGCATTTCCTAAACTGTCAAGAACGGCTGAAATGTAAGGTAAAGGATAGGCGCATTTTTCTGTAACAGCATTTAATTTACGAAAGTCTACTACAAATCGGTAAGTGTTATCTTTTTTGGGAACCATAAGAATTGGCGAACTCCAACCGCTAGTGGATGGTTCAATTACGTCGAGCTCTAACATTTTATCGATTTCTTTATCAATTTTATGTTGCATAAACGGACTCACAGGGTAGTACCGTTGTTTGATGGGCGGACTATCAGTCTTAATTTCATGTTCGATCAAATTCGTACAACCTAGCTTAATATTCTTTACAGACCCAAAATATTCGTCTATGACTTGTTCAACTTGTTCACGTTGGTCGAAAGTCAAGTCGTCAGTGGTCTGAGTATATTTTACTTGTAAATCCAATGTATCCACGCAATGATTATCTACAAAATACCAACATCCTCTACGTAAATCTGGAATTATACCCATTTTCACCCAAAATATAGTTCCTAGCACTATGTCGTGACGCAATTCGGGCAAAACATAACAATCAAAAATGTGAACTTTTTCCTCTAGTCTTATCGGAATGGTAACAAAGCCTAAACAAGATAATTCTGAATTATTTGCAACTGTACAAGAAATAGAGCTATCAGGTGTTAATTTTACTCCTAAATTTTGAAGAAATTTGAATGTATGTCCGTTAATGAAAATTTGATTTGCTCCTGAGTCCAACAAACCTTTAAAAGAATTGCCATAAAGTTCGATAGCAATATAAGGGCATTCATTTTCGGAAACTCTATCCAAAAGAAAATCTAATACAGGTTTATGTTTCTTGAAATATTGATCGATTTCAGACGATGAACACTGAAATGATAGTTGATTATCAAAACTATTTGAACTTTGAAAGATATCATGCGAAAAATGAACAGAATCAGGATTAGCACTTGTCTCAATATTATCTATGACCGGACGATCATCAGAAGTGGTAGCTCGGTCTGCACTACACTTCTTATTTAGTTTAAAGAGCATTTCGGGCATGATCTTTTCGTGAAACCAACTAATCCACAACCGAAGCATTTTCTAATTGACGAAGTACAATTTTTAGCGAAATGATTCAAACCATTACATTTGAAACAAACGATATTTCTATCTTCAGTATTTCGACTAATGAATGTTGGTGTATTAATGCTTGAATTATTTCTATTAGGTACATTCGTGAAACTTTTAGCATTAACATTCAATGAACACTGTTCAGGTGAAAACTGATCTCTTTGTGTGTTATAATTCGAAAAAGCATTGCTAGAAGATGCATTAACAATTGGTATTTCATTATTATGAATATGAGAATATTGTCTATTTCGATCTCTACTATATGAACGGTCTCTAGAATATCTACTGTTACAATTATTTCCAGCAAAATGTGACGATCTCATATGATTATCTCTAGAACAATGATTTTCAAAACGATTTGATCTTTCGTAATTTCTTTTGTTACTTCTTAGCGTACTACAACAATGATTACTACAATTGTCTCTTGATCTAGATGTACTTCTACTATTGCTTCTACTACTTCTATTCTTTGAATTTGATCTTGATCGAGATCTTCGAGAATTTGTCTTCAAAGAATCAAAATTAACAAGTGTTTCGTCTGTAGGGACTAAGGACTTGTCTGAAAATTTGACCTGTTTATTCAAGTTAATATTATCTAATTTCTTTTTAGCACCAGCGTATTCTAAATCTAGTTCAACTGCGTTCTTATTAAAATGAGGGGCAACAAATTGACTAACTGAACGCTTCGTGTCCTCAAACTTTCTACCAAGTGCAATTAAATCATTAATAGAATCTATATTTCCTAGAAGTCCGAAACTCAACTGATATTCGGGTCTTAATCTACTTCTAATCATCTCCAATTTCATCCTTTCATCTACCGAAAATGACAGAAAACCAAACAAACGTTGCATTTTCGCAATATAAATTGCAATTGTTTCCTCTTCGCCTTGAGTTCGAGATTTGATTTGTTCGAAAATTTTACGATCACCATCTCTGAAATATTCATCACGAAATAGTTTCATTAAATCCTCCCATGAATTAGCTTGATCTCTTACTGCTCGAAAATAAATCAAAGCTTCCCCTTCAAATAACTCTGAGGCACATCGAAATAAAAATTCTTTTGTGATACCTCGAGCTGTAGCCATTTCCTGAATCTTTTCGAAAAATACATTGAAACTCAAAGAACCATTATTACCTGAAAACTTAATACCGAAGTTTTTCATATTGAATTTTGAATCGAGTAAACTAAAATTTTTGAGAATATCTGTGACTTGTTCTATAGACGTCGAAGATTGTGTTGTAGGGATTTGTTGACTAGAAGTATTAGCTTTTGAAATATTAGGTTTGGATTTTGGTGTTGAAGACACACTATCTGTAAATAACTTCTGTTCAATCGCAATATCTATTGGTGGTATGTCAGTTGAAGATTCTGCTGTTTTTATTTTTTTTGTAAATATTGAAATTGAATTTAAAATCATAGCTAGTAGTTCTGATTTTTCCTCTTTACCTTTCTGATCTGTTGGTTGTATATGTTCAATACGATTAAGTACATGTCCTAACCTTGATTTTACTTTACGTTGCCAAGAGCTTGTTATAACTTCTGAAAGCGATTTATCAATTTCTCCAAGTTTTTTCTGACATATTCCTAATTCAGTTTCTGGGTCACGATTATAGGTTATAGTGAAATGTTGGCCTTCACTTTCTAGCTTAAGTAAATTGCGCAATATGGAAGTGAGTTCGGATACAGAACCTGTTGGATTAACACCTCTCAATGAAATTTCAAATTCAAGTTCTTCCTTTAGTAATCTGTCGGGATCTATCTTTAAAGTTGTTGAAGTCATAATGTACGAAAAGTTTGCAGAAATTCACAAAAGTATAGGAACAATAATATGATATTTTTTTTAAGGTAAATAATTCAAAAAGTTGAATAAATCAATGGGATAGCCACAGCAACAATCAACGAGTATATATGTTTCAAAGTATAATGTTGGTCCAGATAGAAAAGGAAAAAAAATTAGGTCTTACTCAATGTCCTGGTCGACGAGACGGGTTCGGCTGAGAAATGTAATTTCAAATACTGCTATTTTCTTCACAATAAGTTGACAATATTCTGGATTCCTGTTGATCTCAAAGCTCCTGAAGATTTGAAGTTGTTGTAGTTGTTGGGCGCCAAATGATACGGTTTTCCGGCTAACCTTTTTCAGAAAACAAAATGAGTGTACAAATTTGACAAATTTTATTATTTCACAAATATCATCCAGGCTAACTGCAATTCTACAGGTATTATACACTGAAATAATACAAGCAAGAAAATAAATGATACCTAAGCTTACAAACTACAAAATTTAAATATCAAAGAATTACTGTAATTTCTATATTTCCAACTTTCAAATCGCAAATTTCAAATCTCAAATGTCAGGGTGTGAGTTTTCTGTTCTAACAAGAACAGGCCTTAACTTCAAAAATTAATTCAACTACAGATACAATTATTAGGTGAGTCAGGTGATTTTCAGCAAAAGAAATGTATACCTACAGAAAATAGCTGTTTTTTATAATTTCACTTATCTTGTTCTTAAACGAGCGAAGGGGCTGCTGCAAGCTCGTTTGGACAGACGATGTGATCTCCAGGGGATGATGGAATCTCGTGTTGCAATCTCCAAGGGAATTTCTTATTGGAAGCGAAATCCCGAAAAATCTCAAAAATATGGCTCGTCCAATATCCGAAGCTATGGTATTAAATTTGATGCAAGATGACTTGAAGTGATGTTCATAAATCGACGATATGAATGAAGATTTTAATGGCAGACAAATCTAAAATGGATGAACGCATTTTTTACGCTTCTGAAAAAAATGAATAAAAAAACACAACTCTTACCCTCAGTCTCACAAACTTATTTCACCACCGAATTGAATTATTGACCAAATAACAGGGCTTATCCGGCAGAGCCGAAAATATTTGCCTAACAAAAGGAATTATCCAGCAATCTAAGGAAATCAAAATTTGCCGTCTTTTACTCCTATTTCGTTCGTTACTTCTCTCAACAAATTCAGAACGCAAAAGAAAGAGGAATTAAGAATCGGGCTCGTTCTCGGAAACATATTGTCGCAAAAAAAAATACAAACATGCGTAACAATAAATTAAAATTTATCAATCGATTCTGTGTCGAACATACAGGGTTGACTTTAATATTATATGAGTGAAAATGAAATTTATTATAACTAGTTTTTTTCTTTTTAAATTTTCATAATATTGTCTGACCATAATTTATACTGTAACACATTCCTCTTCTATGAAAGCTTTATTTGCAGAAATGTTTTCATGAATGTTCGTACATTTAAAGCATTGAAGTTGAAACATCTTCCTTATGAATGTGAAGTGGCAATGGTCTTCACGTCACTTTCTTGTTTTTGTTATCAGATGGAAGCCAAAGAATGCTGATAAAACATATTTAAGCATCGCATGCAACCTTTTTGCTTGTGTTTATCTATGATCTTCATCGAAATCCATATATGTTCATAAATCTGCAATTCTAATGATTCTGGATATTCTAATAGGGTTTACGAAGCGTTGAATCATAAAAGTCTGATGGCATCAATTTTATATATCTGAACCCCATTTAATAACTTTTCACTCATTACCCTCTGCTTAGAATCAATTTGGTGTTTGTTTTAAATCCAAGAAATAAATTTTATAGCATGAGTATCAATTGCAATAACATTTTTCGCCCCTTTATTCTCTATTGATCTTTGATTGGGATGAAACTTCAACTCAATCTCTTCAGATTTCGCATCGAATAATTTACGACGGACGTGAATAGAGCTCTACCAGCTTTCGCAGATTCTGTCGATAAATTTGTGGTCAATCGTTTTCAGTATCAATAATTAAGCTGATCTTGTTCCATTGTTCATTCTATATACAGAGTCAAAGCGGTGCCTAAATCATTCACGACATTCCACATCTATCCTCGAAAACTAAAATAGAAATTGTATAATATTTTCCAGCCTTTAAGAGGATGTCCATTTGCAAATAACCTCATTAGCATGAAGATATTCTTCCTACGCCCAATTTACCTCAATGTCATAGGCTTATATGTTTCCATCTGAAACGTAGAAAATTATCCTAATTCCTGTACTTTATGCATCAAGGACTCGTCCGTGTTTAGATTAATTACCACTTCAGATTGATATTATTTCTGTAAACTCTGCTATTCATTCTTGTAATCCGACAATATTGATGATAAAAGAGTTGGTTTTCATGCAGTAGATCTGAGATTCTTCTTTTCATCAACGTTTTGCTCAACGTCTATATAATTCCTTCAGGATCCACGAATCTCAATATGCATCTTTCAAATTGCAATATACGGCTTCAAAGTATTGTTGGCGCAACTAAGTTTCCGCTGTTCGTCAAAAGATGGCTCCAGACGTGAGTAGTGGCCGATTTCGACATATCTAAAACGTCATGAACCAAGCTTCGACATTGAAAACAAACTATTTAAACACATTTGTTTTGGCATATACGAGAAGTACTTTTGCTTGTGTGAAAATATGTCAGATTTTAAGCCTTATATTTGAAAACAGGGAATTTCTTATGAATTGAAGCCCAGCTTCGTTTTTTCGTCTGTGAACAACTGCTTCACCGGCAAAAAATTGAGGTTTCTTTTCATCGCATCGTAACGGGTGATGGAAAATCGTGAAAGTGCATCTATTACAGCAACCCAAAGAAAAGAAAGCAATGAGGACTGCCCGGTCATGCTTCTTCATCGAGTGGATTCGCCGAAAGCTTTATACCTACAGATTGTTCCTGAATTGGACGTAAGAACGGGAAAAGGTGATAACTTGGATGATTGTAAGAATCAACGTCTCATGAACATGGATAAGTTAAACCCCCATAAAGTTAGCAGTGCCAACTGCGAAAAATTCAATAAAAGAATTTATCGGGAAATAAAAAATTGTGCTTTGCTAACTTAGTACTAACTTAGCAGAGATACCCATCTGGCATATTTTACACCTTTTTTTCAGTTTTCGTGAATTCTGTGGAAATTTCGCATACTTGGCAATCGAGCATTTGAATGATGATGCTTTACCTTTTGCATTAGTTGTAGAAAATTATAGTCGTGAAAGAAGAAAATTGCCATCCCTCATAACAAACTGAGATTAAATTCATTTCAATAATACTTGGAGTACTCCTTTATTTGATACCTATGAGAATTTTTTAATCTCGCGACGAATTATTCAAACGCGGTTGCCAAATAGGCCTATGCCATAAGGCATGGATTTTGTGTATGTTTCTCACTTCATATGGACTTCCACAGTTATTCATAACCAAGGTGATGATTATAGATGTTTGATGTTTCAGTTAGCAAAGCCATCCTCATGCCGGCCTTCACTTTTTTTTCATGGTGAAAATCACGCGGAACGGCGTCAAAAGCCATTCGGACTTGAAAAGACTTTTTTCTTTTTTTTTTAATTTTCTTATAATAATATGGTATGGTGGACTCCTTACAACCAGCCCTAGGACAAGAAGCCGAAAAACTGGAAAACACCATCAAATTTCTGCAACTCATCGATTTGATCAATACAATTTAAATTCTAATAGGTATATTTATTTTAGTTTGATATAAATTTTCGACCATCTAACTGTAAATAGTATGTAACCGTAACCGTCCCGTAGTACTAATGATCTGCGAAATCGGAGCACAATAAACTTTTTTTTTTTAATTATTGTGTCTCGGCAACTAGGCCATTGACACAGTACAATATTCTATTTTTACATTACAGATGAACAAAAAATTTTAACAAAATATGGATATTAACAGTATTGATCATATATGATTGTACAGTTGGCTTTCTTTCAGGAATTCTATTGCTGCTTCAATTTGTGTTGGTGAGCTGAGGATGTCTTTTAAATTATCTTTGAGGCTCACTCGATGTCTGGTGTCATCATAATGTTGACAGCGAGTTAGGAAGTGTTCCACAGTCAATCGATGTTCTGGGCAGTATTCGCATATAGGATGTTCTTCCGATGACATCAAGTAGCTGTGTGTTAGCCTGGTGTGTGCAATTCTTAATCTCCTCATTACTATTTTGTCTTTCCTTTTAAGATAAATTTTTATCGGGGAATCTATTTCGGATTGGATTGCACGAAGTTTATTATTGCTGCTATTCCATTGGGTTTGCCAGTCTCCAAGAGATTTCAACTTTATTGATGCCTTTAAGTCATTCCTACAATTATTGTAATACAATAAAGGGGAATAAGTCAGGGAAACTCAATGATCACTGGTTACAAATTGTTTCTTCAAAAGATTTCTCATCGAATGAAACTGCTTAGGTAATGAATTGTAAATCCTCAGGCACATGTATTTTGCATTGTTCTGTACCAGTGACAATTGTTGCCTCGGGTATATTCAGGGGTCCATTCTCCTAGTTTGATTGTTATTCAAAAACTGTTCGAATAGTTTACTGTGATATTCCAAAAATCTGTTCTTATACCCTTTAGAAAACCGTACTGGGTATCGAATATTTTTTTTTGTTCAAAAACGAAAATAATCTACATCATCAAAGAAATAGGGTAATTATTATTCATTCAATATTTTCTCTCTGATTTATAATTACGTATGGGAACAAATTTCTTGATTTGCACCAAAACACGAGAGGTTTCAAGAATCATATTAATAAATAAGTGATCAAGGCATTTGGAAATATGGCGTTGTATTTCAATTCATATTTGGATTCTTTGTTGCCTATTATTATCAATAGTTCTGAACCAAGGTTCGTGAGGAATTGCCCATCTGTGTAGAGCCCAATGGGTTCATTTTAACTGCAGTCATCTACCCAAGAGATTCCCAACAAAATTGTGTAAATATGATGTTTTTATTATCCCAAGCATCTTGCGTTGTAAAAAAATACAAGCAGGCTTCTGGCAACCGACTGCTAGAGAAATCGTAAAAGGTAGTTGGTAAGGTAATAATGAAATGACAATGAAGGAAGAATAATTTTGTGCGACACCTGAAGAAAAGACCTGCCTATTGCTGTGAGGCTTTTTAAGTGGGTTCTATTATATGTATTTATAAGACGTAGAAAAGTGAACCGTGTGCTCTTGTTCAAAAGTTTCATGTTCATTTATGGATTCTTGATTTTGATATTTTTTCTAATTATGAGAATCATTGCTACCCTTCAAAGGAATGCCTTCATATGAAAAAAGAATATTTCTGCTCAGGTATATTCGGACATTACTTTAAAGGGAACTGGACATTTGGTATTTTCTCGTTCGGCATCTCAGACCATCAAGTTTTATATTGCCTTGGAAATCGAACATTTTTGTCTTTACCTCAAGTGTAGGGTGCTTCCCAGCATCTCATAAAAAATGTGACGAACACATTTTGCGACCTTTTCCTCGAAGAACGAACCGATCCATAAAAAACGACCAAAATAAAACTAATTTTTTTACTGTGTTCCAGAGGAACGAACGTTTTTTACGAAATAGTTAAATATTATAGATGGAGCAGGTATGATTAGAGAAAGTAGACTAGTTCTATTAAAATTTTCTATTTCTCTTGAAATATTTTCGGATGTGATGAATTTTCATTCAAACTTGATTCTGTAGCTTTTTCTTCCGAGGGTAGTACGTTTAATATTGAAGATATAGCCAGATATTCTGTTTTTTTTTCAATAAAAATGTTCTCATAAATAGTTACTACTCGAATATGGTTACGTTGCGATCTCGTTGATCCTTCTACAAACTCGTTTCTTCCTCTACACTCTTTCTCATACGATTAAAGTCGGTGGGAATATTTCGAAAGGGCACGGTTATAAATTTTCTGTCCGAAATTCCATCGACAGCATCTTCATACCTGAGTACCTGTTATCGCTGGTTTTCACATTGAACGGTGGTTAATAGTTCTTCTATTATTAGGTTCTATCAGTAGCAACTTGGTGGTGTATTATAATCAGTTCCGAGAGTCATAAAGGCAAAATTGTCAGTTTCGACCTGAACTCTCGTTGTGAGATTATCTCTGCTGAAATACATTTTTCTGACATGCTCGCATGAAATGAATATCACTCGAAAAATTTTGCTATATCAACAACAAATTGAAAGAAACTGTTCCGAATATAATTATGCAATTTTGAGAGCAAATCCTCTGTTTTAGTTTTTCGTTCAAAAATTGACTTGGCTTAGGTGTGCAACAAAATGTTTCATTATATTTTGAATTAATTCTTCCTTGTAATCTGTTTTTTCATATAATTTTATAGAAAACTTCGCAATTTCTTCGTAAAATTCACTATCCAATGGAAAAATACCAATACGTTATGCAACTATGACAAATATCGGTTCACATTTTTCGTCTGGAGGATAACAAGGCCAAAAACTCGATATCCCCAAAAATGTGGTACAGTGTGATCGTTTTAATGCCAATCCTCTCAACTGTTTTATTTTTCGCATTAGCCAAAAATACTGGATTCAAAAGTTTTGCTGAAGTATGCAAGGTATTTGCAGATTTTTTACATCGTCATGCGGACAACTTTATTTCGGTATAATAAAAAGTTTCACTTTTTGCTCTAGGTTATAAAAGTATCCTCTCATTGTCAACAATCACAGATGGTAATTTCAATTCCTATTGAAATTAAAAGCTCCGTCACTTTTACTGACACTTGAGAGTGTGGATCATCCAAAAATATTTTAATGGCGGGTAAGATTTCTTCAAAAAGCTCTTACAATAGCGTTTAAATTTGACAAGAATTTAGATTTTAAATTTGAAACTTTTCTACAATAAACAACGATCGAGATGTTAGTCATTCGAGTTGAGTGCGCCAATGATGTAAAATAATTATTTCTTTACATGGATTTGCGGCGAATTGTTATTGCTTCAGCAGAAATTTCAAAACAAATAACCTGATAGCTCCTTTTCTGAACTTGGATTCCAAATTATTATCATCTAGTACAAATACAGGGGGTCCCAGAATAACGCTCGGCCATATATTCTCAAGTTGAAATTAATACGATTAGTCGAAAATAAGTTAGGTAAAATGTTTTTAGTTTTTATGTTATAAGCGATCAAAAATGGCGTTGTAATGATTTGATTGGCTGATTTTTCTCGAAAACGGTTGTACCTATGAAAATTTTGCAAGAGGGCATTTTTCTTCTTCAATTAACATTTCATACGGTAAGTAGATCAAAATGATAAAAAAATGTGGTAAAAAAAATTTCGAATGTTTTAAGGTGGCCAGGACGCTAAGAATCATAGAACCATATTTTCAATTTGAATGACATCTTGTAAAAAGAAATAACTGTATTCACTGAATTCATCCACCAAATTTTATCACAAATTGAAAAAAAATCACCATTTTCGATGTCTTATAACTTAAAAACTGAAAACATTCTACCTAACTTTTTTTCGACTAATCGTATTAAATTCATCTTGAGAATATATGGCCGAGGATTGTCGGTGTTATTCTGGGACACCTGTATAATAACAGCTCAGGCGTGAAAGTAGGAAGAAATTTTGAAATGTGATTCTTCTTGAAGTTCTGGGCGGAGTTGTGAAGTTTAAAGCGGGCTGCGGACTACGAGCTATACTATACTATATATTATAGCTTACATATTACATGAAAATCGCTTTATACAGAATAACATGTAACACCGCGCATTTATGCTATAATATAT
Source organism: Adalia bipunctata (assembly GCA_910592335.1). NCBI lineage: Eukaryota > Metazoa > Arthropoda > Insecta > Coleoptera > Coccinellidae > Adalia > Adalia bipunctata. The sequence continues at coordinate 33,180,013 of OU342948.1, forward strand.
ATCTATATCCAGGCGATATATTACGTATCTGCAGAGATATGCTTTGCGAGCGATATTTTAGAGTATATCCCACCTCCCACCTTACGTCTAAACCCCCGCGCCACGAATATGCAACTCAGTTTCAATAATATATATTATATTATAGCTCATAGTCCGCAGCTCCTTTAATATAATATGATATTATATCTCATCATAAAGCTATAATATATAGTATATTATAGCTCGTAATCCGCAGCCCGCTTAAAGACTTTTTTTGAATATTCTGGAGGGACTCTTACCTTAGTGGTGACAAAGAGTCGAAATACCGAAATGTGTCCCTTCAAACAAAAATGAATGACCTAAAATTGTGCATGGGCAAACAATTTAATTATCTGTATTGCACAAACAATTAGGTTAGATTAAGTTCTATATGGAAGGTGCTAAAATTCTGCAAGGGGCAAAAATTTATTCACATATTTGTGTTGAACAAACTATTAGGTTCAGAAAAAAGAAGCAAGAAATAAAAAAGAAGCTTTGCAATGGATATGTTTTCATAACGAAAAATTGAAAGACCGAAAAATATCTTCTCGATTATTTCTGATCGAAATGGAATTTTATAAAGTGTAGAAATTTATGAGAGCTTTCAAGAGAAATGTTACTTGACCCCATATGCCATTCAAATATTTTAGGGGTAATCCTACTTTTGCTTGGGGTGAAAAAGGCAAAGTCAAAATACCAAAAAAGAATGTATGAGTACTCGAGATTTTCTGAAACTGTTGACAGTTCCTGAAAACAGCTATTCTGTTTTTCAGTGGGTCACCCTATATATGTAGGAAAAATAGAAATGATTGAATGGTTTGATGTCATTCATATATTTCAAATAAAACACATTTTATATTCTTCATGAAAATCTTCTGAAAATTCTGGATATTTTTTATCAACATGTCTGCCCTATCTACTACAAATACTCTCTACAACTTCTGCATTCAATATTTTTGTTTGATGCGAAAAACAAGAATGGTTATAATTGTTAATATTGAAAGATGTTCTTAATAACGAAAAAGTATCTCCTTTATTCCTTGTGTCCTCTCTCACATATCATTCGAATGGTCAATTGAATAGTGAAATAAAAAACATTTATAGTTCTTCAAGAATATCGATTTTAGTATGATCCGAGTTTCCAAAGATCAAAAGCCTACTTGAACTGTTTTTTTTTTCGAACGTTACCCATTTCTTTCGGAGAATCTGATTTTGCGCTACCTACTTCAAATCTGTATCAGTTAAATTTCAATTGCAATGTCAAACAAAATTCGCATATTTACAATGTTCAATTTCTGGTCGTTCCAAGGGATGAAAAAATTCGTATGACTCATGGGAACTTGTTCAAATCCACACCACTCCACATGGAACAAAGGCCATTCTTCGAATCTCTTTATTAATGGGCCTTTTTCCCTGGTTGACACTCTTATAAAGAAAATCTCGATTGTGCTACAATAATAACCTTCTAGCGGCCTTCAAAAAGAAATTTCTTAACGCTGCAAGTCTTCAGAAGGGCACCGTTGAGGATTCACACCTCTCTCAGGTGGCACGTCGCGCAGCCACTGCCAATGATATTTCTCAAAAGTTGTGACGAACGTGCCTAGGCATCGAGGTGTGGCATTAGAGATGCCATTATATCTGGATATTCGACTACAAAACATCTAGATTTTTTCTCCAAATTTTGATGATCGCTCAGGTAGGTTACCGCATTCTTTTAGGTGGCGTACATACTTCTATTGCCTTTGTTGTTCAGTTATGAAATACCCCCTTGAAGTGCCCACAATTGTAACAGCTTTCGAAAATATCCATAACATCTTGGAGCTTCACAATCCCACCATTAACATTGAAATGTCCACTTCCCAGTTTTCGACCATAAACAAATAATGCTCTCTTTTGCAGAAAAGAATGAATTGACAATTGTGACTTTGTTATGAAGAAGTGTGAGAGCTAAAATGTTGCAAGGGGCAACAATTTATTTATTTGTATTGCGCGAATAATTAGGTTTGGAAGAAAGAAGCAAGGGACAAGAAATAAAAAAAAAGTTTGCTATGGGTATTTTTTCATAAGAAACAATCAAAAGGCGGCGGCACATGTTTGAACAAAAAATATCTTTTCCGTCATTTTTAAACGAAATATAAATTTGATTGAATACTTTCTTATATGCACCAATTTATACAAATATGTATACAGGGTTGGGATAAAGTTTGGCACCAAATTAATACAGTCGAACTTCGATAACTCGAACCATGATCTGCCAGAAAAAAAAATCCAGTTATCAAGACTTCGAGTTATTGAAAAAACACTTTTTCCGCAAATCGTTTGAAATTCGACCGAATTCAATCAATTTTGAAAAATCATTCATAAATAAATGGAGCTTTGAAATTCGGAATGAAATTGATTGCAGTGCAATGGAAACGTATAAATGTTGAATTGTCAAACTTGAGGAATATTAATTTAAGTGCTGATGCTTTCGAAGAAAAAACATGGTATAAAATGTTGATGAATTTCCCATTTCTGGGACTCCTCCAGAGCTGGTTGAGGCAGTGAATACTGCTTCGTTAGTATTATTGCCAAAAAAATCAAGAGAAAAGTTGGAGTATGCATATGTAGAACACTGACACCTGTAAAGAAATATCATTTCCCTACAGTAGGGAAATGAATATTTCCTAACAGTTAGGAAATCTTGACTTTTTCTATGACAAATGTTGTCAGGAATGTCAAAATTTCCATGCGATTTGCAGAAAAATAGTATGTTTACCTCGTAGGAAAAGCCACATTCCTGGACTAAGTCTTGCTAAGTCTCGGCTCGCGCCTCGTCCAGGAATGTTAGGCTTTTTCTATCCGGTAAACAATGTACTATATTTTATGTCTTGTTCATGTGGGTAAATAACATTTACCCAAGCTGAAAACTGCTTCGTCAGCACCAGCGTACATTGGTTTTTTAAGCCGCACCATCACTTCCAACTGCACTCATAATTATTTCCCTTTTTTTTAAATAGTAGATTCAGTGTTGGCTGGGACGCCATACTTACATCTTTCTTTCGTGGACCACTTTCCACTTTATTTAAAAGTCTATGTTTTTTATCAAGAGATAAACTTTTCAAAGTACCTACGTTTTGACGACATATTGTTAGCGATATTGTCGTGAAACCTCACAATTTACAACTGAAGAACTGAAAAAGGTTCACGGCATGCGCTTAAGCTATGAAACGATTCGTTAAAATCACACGTAAACGATAGATTTCTCCAAAAACTTCGACTTATCGAATGTGCCGCCAAATATTTCGTTCGAGCTATCAAGATATTCGAGTTATAGAAGTTCGACTTATCGAATAAAAATTACACTTATTTTCAATCTTGGCGCTATTGCCAACCAATTTGAATCGAGTTATCAAAAATTCGAGTTATCGAAGTTCGACTTATCGAAGTTCGACTGTATCTATAACCAAACGGGCGATATTTTTGAAATTTGGCAGCTGAGTGTAATGGACCACAATGCATCTGATGAGCATATTTTCATTAATGAGATACTTCCGGTTTAACCGGAAATGACAAAAAAAAAATTATTTAAATGGGACACCCTGTATATTTCTGAAGATTCTGAAAGAGCACTTTGTTTCGGATCTGTCCATACTAGGTTCTATGTAAAAATTATCTGTAAAAAGAGGAATTGAGACAACGGATTCTTGATGAATGTGCATTAATACATGGAGAAGTCTTGAGAAAAGTTACTCAAGAATTTGTTGATAGACTGGGATATTGTCAGGAGGTGAATGGCAAGCACTTCGAAAATTTAAAATGATTTTTTCTTAATTATTTTCAATAAATTTTTTCTACTAGTAGTACTAGTAAAAGCCCTGTATTTCTTCTCTTTATAGATTTTCATAAAAAATACGTCATGAAAAGCAGAAAGAGTTATCTACTACGAAGTATTTCGTTTTATTTCTCACTATTGATACAAATAACAACGATTTATTTATTTGAATGGGTTTTTTTCTCAAATGTACAAAAAGACTGAATTTCTTCTTTTTACAGAGAATTTTCACATGGAACCCGATATGGACAGATCCGAAACAAAGTGCTCTTTCAGAATCTGAAGAAATATACAGAGTGTCCCATTTAAATACAAAAACTTTTTGTCATTTTCGGTTAAACCGGAAGTATCTCATTAATGAAAATATGCTCATCAGATGCATTGTGGTCCATTACACTCAGCTGCCAAATTTCATAAATATCGCCCGTTTCGTTTTAAAGATATTAATTTGGTGCCACAGTTTATCCCAACCCTGTTTATGTATCTATACTTACAGGCACAGTTTTTTTTAAATGGCCATATCTTTCTTACAAAGCCGAATTCGGAAAATTAAAAAAAAATGTTTTTTTCGGCCTCAAAAATCTAAAATTGAAATATATGTAGAAGTCAAAGACACCATCTATATGTACCTATACCCTTTTTATAAGACAAATAAATATTGAAATGTAAATGTAATACAGATTACATTAAAGCTGGCGTTTTCCAAAATCTTTCGCTGTCTTGTTATTCACTTTGAAATTCTCGAGCTATCAAAAAATCACCTGCTACTAGTGGAAGATGGTTTTCAATGTGCTAATTCACAATCACAATTTGTGAAGCTTTTGCTGCTTTTGATAAGAAAGTTGCAACATGCAACTTTCAACCTTCATTACTTTCTAGATAATATGTATCTTGAAATTTTGAGATCTTAGTAGCTGTTGATCGATTAAAACATTGAAGAAGGTTAAGAAATTGTTGTGAGATAAAATTGTTGGTAAAGCATTCTTCAAGTCTTTTTCGGCTGAAAATCGCCTAAAAAGGTCTCGAATGAATCATTGTCAGCAGAAATTGTTTCAACCATTGTTACGTGGTCTCAGATATGACCAGATCTAAATTTAATAATTGGCGATTTCCTCGCACTGATGTTGAATTGTCCTCGTGTCCGTGTGCGTATCTTGGTCATCTAATGGCCTGTTTATCGCATTAGATGGCCGCTGCCTGGCGTCAGAATCGCGTTAATATTCATGTTGCATAATGTTGAACCATTTTCAGAGGCGTCCTACAAAATTTTAGGTAGCTCGGTTCGTTGTTGGCGGAATATTCATTAGATATGGGTCTTGACTCCTGTATCATGAGATCTTTATTTTGGAGTCAGTTTTCTTCAAGAACAGGCAGCTATTCGAGAGGATGATTTGGAGCTATACTTTCAGATTCACGTGGTTCATTTCGGTACATTTGGTTCAACAATGCTGCACGTATCTTAAGTTGATTAACTTTCCAACTGCCCTGTACCTATATGTAATTACAACTTGGTACACATACTTATCGTTTCCTACCAAAATTCCATAAAAATAAGAATATCCGGCTCACAAGTTTTTCTACGATCGTGGAATAACCTACTACTTTCTATACTATTCAGTGTACCAAAAGTTCAACTTTGTTACAAAAGTACCTACTTCGATCTAAAATTTTCAGTGAGAAAGTTCCTATAACGACGTTCGGTTCACAGCTATATCACATTCCTTTTTCAGTTCAAATTGGCGCTTAAAAGAATCAAAATTACATTAGTCAAAATCACATTGGCAATATCAATTTAAAACTGGCATGAATCAAAATCATACTTTTATTGTCCAACTAAAATTGATAATGAACGAAATCAAATTGGAAACTACTTTAATTTGATCCCAGGAAAGTCGTTGCTTAAATATATCAGCAGGTTATACATTTGAAACATGGGGCTTATTCATTCTGAACGTAAAAGGTGTTCTCTTTCAAGGAGGAGAAACAATTTTTTTTTGGATGAAATACTGGATTTGAGTTAGCCGTTGATTATACTCCATGTCACTCCAAATTGAAGAGGTTACTGAAGAGGAGTTTCATTCGCAGGTTACCCCAGGGTCAGCTATGGTGGCCTTTAGGGTTACCATACATCCTATAGGGTAACCTGTGAATGAAAAACTGGACCTTATTCGAAAAATGAGCCTTCAAGAAAGTCAAATGGGTCGCAAAAGGAATATTTTCATATGTTCTCCTTCGAATTGGCTGGGCATGACAATGAGATTGCTATTGCTGAATTTATCACTTGAAAAAAAAAATATTATCTTCTGAAGAATTTCACTGGGCGGGGGAAATATGGTTCAAAAACTTGGAGTGAATGCCTGGTGCAAAATAAAGAAATGTCCCGTTCGCTTTTACCTTGAACTCCTGGAAGAACATGATTCCAAATGTTGCAACTAACAGACTTTTTTTGAACAAATATCCGAATTGGGAAAAAGGGACTTTGGAACAAAAACATGCCCCTAGGGATTTCAAAATGAAGAACCGTTCCCATAGAACATCTGCCCTTTCAACATTGGCCAAAAAACACATTTGTAACCATTCATTCACTCTGAATATTGAAGAATTGATTAATTATTCGATATTGAAAATGTGATTTCAACACGTGTGAATTCAAACGTCCCTCTGCTGTGACGTCAGTGGCTCAATTTGTAATATGATTGGTTGAAGAGAGGACAAAGCCCAGAGTAACTGAGAGACACGCCACTGTTGTCAAGTCTTTGTAAAATATCTGAATTTATTCATAAATATATTCAGTAATCGTATTATATTTGATGTGATCACTATAATGTTTTGAAACATCGTCATATAAGAACTTAATTTTCATTAAAGTTGATATAATACTCATTCTCTGAAAATACAAATACTGATGTGACAACCACGCCTACAAATCATAAATAAAAACATTACCTTCTTATTTGTCATTATTCGACATTTCGACGTCTTCTCTGCGTACTATAGAATGGCGTTTCTTACAGTTAAGTCTAGGAGTATTCTGAACACCATATTCTATTCTCCTAGGTTAAGTCAACGACTGACGACTATACATAGTTGCCAAATCCATAATTATTCTTACCACTAATCTGCACTTCTCAAAATGAAAATAATTATTGATGCTTCCTGAATTAGAAGACCGGCCTTTATATACCAATTCTTACCTGTGTAGAGTAGGGATAATTCTTTTTAATTGAATTTCTCACCTATCTGCTTACTTGAACGCTCTTTATCTTCAATTAGGAGGTCGTAGATTGAATGATATTAGGAAGCTTTATGGAGTACAAATGAAAATGTCATGATGATAAAAGAAAAATATCCAAAATCAACATTATATTATGATATTATCAGGAAAGTGAAAACAAGGGCTTTTTCAGACTAATTTTTTTTGTGATTTGGCAATGCTGTCATTTTTATATCAGCAGCACGTCATGACGAGTACAACCAATCAAAAATCTCTTCAATTCAAACGATCAGAAGAAGCGGGAAATCGTGTGACGTCGGTAGATTATTTTTGAGTTTCAATATTTTTTTGAGGGTATAAATTGATGAAGAAAAAAAAAAAAAAATCACAAAATGAAAGATGACTGGAAATGCCCATTCGAAATTAGTTCAACAACTTAGAGAGGACAGCTTCATCAGCTATATATGCGCTGGTACGTTTCGTGCTTACCTGAAAGACTAAATCAGAGTTGCAGAAATGACAGATGGTAGAACTCATCAAAATAAGTAATTTTACCGAACATTCTTTATATGAATGAAGCCCCTGTTACGAGAAAATGAAACTAGAATATTTTCTAGTTTCTAGGTGAATCTGAAAACTCCTCAGTCCGAACCTGCTCCCTTGCCTGCGCCTCCGTAGATATCAACATCTCTTGTTTTTTGTCTTCTTATCATACATGAATCAGAATATCGATTGTGATCAGTATATCTTGGATCCTGTTACGGCGAGGTTTATGTTTCGAAAATGCCGCACGTTTATTCGAATGACCTTATTGATATGCTTTCAATTTATCGTGAATCAAAACATAATGCAGTTCAGCTTATAAGTTGTACAGAACAAGATTTCTGCTGAGAAATCACCCAACTTCGCGGATGTTCATAAACCTGGTACAGAGATGTAGAGAGATGCAGACCAGAGTAGTATTAAGGTATTGATACCCAAAATTTGTTATTAATTTTTTTAATTGAACATTTTATATAAAAAAATTTCGGTGAATGTCTTATCACCTGTCAAAAGAAAAAGAAAAGTCTCACCTTAAAATAGACCCTGTATTACAATCTAGCGATTAATGATCTCAAACATTAATATCTATCAGGTACCTACCTATCGATCTCATTGATGAACTAGTTAATAACTATTCTGTCGACCTCTAAATAACAAAGCACACAGAATGTGCATTAATGGCGTCTGATATTGCTAGATTTCCTATTAATGTATTATTGTCATGGACAACCGTACATAAAACTCATAAAAGAATTCAAAAGGTACTTCAACTGTCTGATTTTGCAATATGTACTGTACCTTGAGGCTGTATATCATAACATATGATATTTCTCCCCGCCTCTGATAAGCTGGGGGCGTCAATGAGACAAGTATCGCTATTATTCAGTTATCTAAACGTAATTTAGCAATTATCCATTTCTGGAGTTGAATCAACACCGCAATGAGAAATGTCAACTGCCGAAATTATATTTTGCGCAAGTTGGGGTTTCCTCATTAAATACATTATCGTGCCCAAGCTCATGGAACATGGATAAACAAACAGTTTAGTGCGAAATGGTCGAAACGACGAGAATATTACTCATTTTCGGAAAATTTCCACATATTATTTTGTCAGTGAACTCTGTAATGGCTGAATTGATGCTTAAAAAATAGAAGTTATATTTTTTAAGGGCAACTTCATTATAGGTTGCATTCTCCAGCCGCAACTCGATAGCACGACAGGCCATGCTCCCTAGAATCTACTCTACTTGCTACGTTACCGTAGTTACCATCGTTGTAGAGTAGTACTCTGAACCCACTACTTCATAGTACTGACCAAGAGCTTTTACATTGCATAATAATCTCATAAAGTTATAAGTTCACCATGGAAGTAAAGTGAAATGGTGTGTTCTACCTCTCCTGGATATTTTGCCAGTTGCCTATTAGGAAGCCTAATGGCAAGCTAGGATACTAGGTTTATGGAAAACCTGCCCACACTTACAGATATCTATAAAAGGAGTCCAATCACCTTCCCCAACAAAAGCGGGGTGTTATCAAAACACTTGTTGAGACGTAAATGTCAGCCTGAATATCTGCCAGACCACTTGGAACATTTGCGACCAGCATTCATTTCAAACTAGCTGGCCCGGCGAACTTTGTTTCGCCTAAATATGATACCTACTTACGGTGGATTTTACAAATCGTAATCACCAGTGATCGGAGATCAACGGCTTGGTTAGATTTCTCAACTGTCAAATCGAGTTGATTCTAGATCAAGCTCCGATGACCAGTGATATGCTTTGTGAAACCCACCGTTAAAGTTGTATAAACTAACTATTGCTATGTTTTCTAGCAGGAGATAGATTAGGCATAATAAAAGTTCTGGTAAATGTCATCTGTGAATAGTCATCTGTCTACTGTCAAATGTCAACTGTCACATGTCATCTGTCATCTGTCAAATATCATCTGTCCAACGTCATCTGTCATCTTTTCCATGGATATGAGCTGTCACACAAAACAGAAATACAAAAATAATAAGTCAATTACTAATTATGGGCAATTTTGAATTCAGTTATTTCCGCAAATATTACCCAAACATAAATCAAAAACATTTCAGAAATATAGAGAAAAGATGAAAATGGACAACTCACGATTGATGCTGATCGTCACAATCCGTTTACTTCACATTCCGGTAAAAATTCACTGTTCCACCAACTTGAGATGTTTACCCGTTCTTTGATCTGATAATAGCCTTCCATGTTATTATAAGCTCTATGCAAATTACACAATCTAGTGGCGATAATATCAAATATAGTAACTTCACGACTACGCTACAGTGTCTGGATAAGAGCCATCAACGTAGCGACACCTAGTGGCCTTATTCAAAAGCAGGAAAAGCATTTCCTACATAAGCAAATTCATCATCGGATTTTTCAGAGTTTTAATGTATTTTATAATAAACAAGCCGTAGACGAATCTATAAATGAAGTTTCATTACAAACAGTCCATCCGATTTCGAGTTATGAATGGTGTAACCAACAACTCTGTTTTATATACAGGGTGAGTCTTTGACTTGTACATATATTTTAACTGTAGATTCTTGAGGCCTAAAGAAACCTTTTTTTCATTTTCCATTTTTCCGAATTCGGCTCGGTTAAAGAGATATAGCCATTTGAAAAAAAAAAATGTGCTGAATGCGTGCCTGATATTATTCTCTACAAACATTTCAAAGTTCATATTTTTCAATTGAAATTGATGTGATTATTAGATATTCTGGGTGATACATTTAGAAAATACTCAAGCACTAACCTTATTTGAATAAGAATGTTACAAACACGATATTTCCTAACAAAAACGCTAAGTTTTGTTCCATCATTTCTGCTATTGAAATGCCATATTTCTCACACCAAAATAAGTTCCTTCTTCGATTATCCTGAAGATTAGTTTGTAAACACTAATAATTTGTTCATATTTGCCTCGATACCCTGAAACTATCTTATAAAAATTAGTTTCTCACTAACCTATCCTAACTCCATTAATCAAAGTCATATGATTCGAGGTCATTGACCTAACCTAATCCATTCCTCTGTGATAGTTATCACAGAATTCTAGAGAAGACGATGCCAGATTGTGTTGATTTTCTCAGTAAAAAATGGTATAGGCGAACTCAAGAAAGCAGAACGTCCCCTATCGTTAACGGAAGAACTAGTTTTGTTTACTTTTCGGTTTCGCTAAAGGCTTCTACGCATTGCTCTTTGGAAATGCCAAACGAGTAGTTCTGATTCTCGCCGATCTAAATTTCAGTCGTGGTGCGCTGCCGGCTGCGATGTAGCCGCCACGCAAGACAAGCCGTTGTTCTGTGTCTCATCACACTATCACAGGCCAGCCAGTCTGTGATCAAATGAACGACGCTTAAACGCGATAACCTTTCTACATGGATTCAATTCATTTATTTATTTACTCGCAGAGAATAAAGCAAACAGGTGTGAGGTGATGCTTGTGATTTGTGATGTGAAAACCGTGTGGGGTCGATTAAAAATTCCAAGAGGATATTGTTAAGAAGATAGATATTTTCCTGAAGGACTGGTATCAATAAATTTTTAATAGAAACTTGCTTATAAACTGTGTAATTTCATGCTTCTCGGAATTCAGTTGATAAACATTGACAACATTGTTAATTTGTTAAGAGACCAGAGAAGAAACAATATTCGATGATATTTGATCCAGGGAACATCAACGTATCTAGCCTCAGTTTTCAGGGGGGGGCGCGGCCCCTGGTATATTTATGATATATATACGTAGTTTTTGAATTAGAATCTTTCAGGGGGGGCCAGAGGTACATCAGGGGGGGCCTGGCCCCCCCTGGCCCCCCCCCCTAAATACGCCAGTGCCAGGGAAGCATTCAGATCTTTTATGAAATTCATGGTTTTTTCCTCAAATTTCTTCGTATACATTTAGGAATAACTCGAAAACGACGCGTTTTATTGAAAAAATATAGGAATACTTTTATTCTCTAAAATGGTTGATTCTTTCGAAAATATGAACCGTTTATCCTTTTCAAGTGATTTGATAGTGTTTTTGCATGAATTTATGAGTCGACCACCCTGTAACTTTCGAACTAGGAGAGATATTGAATAAGTTTCGATTGAGGAATATGCACCATGAATAGAGTAAAGAATCAACCAAAATTCAGTTCATTTGAAATAACGGTTCCGAAGATATGAACAGCAAAGTGTTTTTTTCGTGGATTTTCGACACCCTGTATCTCCCAAACCAAACCGAATTTTGAAAAATGGCATGGGAAAAAAGTGTTTCGTTTGATGAGAGGAATCTACAGTTAAAATATATGTACAAGTCAAAGACTCACCCTGTATATAGATGAGTACAACCTGGAAGAGATCGAAGGAGCAAAGCGAAGAATATAGGAATATAGACTTTTCGAAACAATTTCCTAGGAAAGGCATAGGTACTTACCTTTCATTCAATCGATGACGGACAAAATTGCTTCTATAAAGACATGATATCAAAACAGTCTATAAACCGACACAGAAACTGGGACAGGTCCTAAGGAACGAAACATGCTTTGATAGATAGACATTGTATTCGCTAAAACAGAGATCATTTCAGTGATAACAAATGAGAATTAAACGGAAAAATCATGAGCAAAACAAGAAAAACATACAACTTCAATGATCTGTTTTTTTCAAAGCAAAACGTGGGGCATTTTTGGTCCAATCGCCATATTTTGGCCCAAATAATCTGTCCTTAATCCTATCCCAATAGTAATGGTTCACTCTGTATAATCAGCAATGATCAAAATCTTTTTCATTGGTTGCATCCGAATAATCAAGAAAGAACATCGTGCTATATATCGTGCTATAATGTAATAAAAGCATTACTTAATGAATTTTTTGTCGCTTCCTGAAAGTCGGCCAAGTGTTTGTGTCGGGCAGGTAATTGGATCACTGCCACGGTGTAGATCATAAACAATGATATGACATAATCGAGTTTTACCTATCCAACAATCTTATTGTGAACACCATCTAGTTGGATATTTTCGGAGTGTTTATTAAGTGCGAACAAATGGGGTAATATAACAAAAAAATGTATCAAGTTACAAAGTTGATAAATCACTTTTGTTATTTGCTCGGCCACAAACGTGATTTATTTAGCGCGCGGAATAGGTAACAATGGTTGTGAATCATTTCGTATTTTTGGAATGGATAGAAATCGAAATTTTGTAGTACTCAAAACTGAGATCCAAAAAAAAATTAGTGCTAGACTGTTGGGGGTAACTTTTCATACCCGGTATAGTCATCCAGAAATAATTTTTTTTTGAATTATGCCCCTGTTTTGAGAAAATGAAGCTAGAATATTTTTTAGTTTCTAGGTGAATCTGAAAATTCCTCGCCTGCTCCTCCGTAGGTATCAAGATCTCTTGTTTTTTGTCTTCTTATCTAACAAATTTGCAAGAAATTCTAGTGCCATATGCCGCTTTTTTATAAATTCTTTAAATTGAACATTTCATCTAAGAAATTTGCGGTAATAGTATATTCTAAAACTAGTTGCAGAATGGGCCTACAAACTTCAAATCATTAAGAAGGAGATAAATCGGACATAACTGTCATCAGCATAGGGTTGCCTCTTGTCTACGTGGTTCCACCTTAAATTAACACCAACACGTCGAAATCATTCATAATTATTTTTATGATTTTGGTTTAAGTGATTCAGATGGATCATTCTGCATATATAATAATAATTAATCAGTGATTCAATTTGGCAGAAGTTAACGAACTTATCAATGACAATGATTGTTAGAACCTTGAGAGTCTATTCAATAGATCATTGCTAATTTATGTACACGTATGCCGGTAATATCCTGAAATCCTGATAAAGAGACAATGGTTTATTCATCCTTGCTCGATCTGTAGTAGGTGTTTCAGTATTTCGCGAATTCTCTATTACGTGAATTCTGTATGTTGAGGTGACGGTAGTTATATTCTAATGTTGCACCATATGTTGATAAGACCAGGTTGAATTGAAGTTCAAAACAGATTTCGATCGAGTTCATATTTATCTTAAAGTTCGTTGGACTATTATCACCCTTAATAAATAAAAATTGATCACCATGATGATATGCTATACAGGGTGTTTCAAAACATGTCCGAAAAATTTGAGGGGTTGATTCCTTGTTCGAAATGAAGGGTAGTTTGTTATATGAATGTCGGGTCAAAAGTCAAACGTTAGGAAGATATCGCGTTTCAAAATGGCGGAAAAATAAAATCTAAAGAAACACTTACGCAACGATAGAATTAAATTCGGATAGCCTGGTTTGGTTGGAAACTGTTTCATTTCCTGTATTTTTCTCGTGGAATGTACAGTTTTGAAATGAAAAAATCAAATGTAAATCATCACGTATCGAGGAAGGCAATTTATTTTAGGAGACACGTAATGATTCACATTTTATTTCTTCATTTCAAAACAGTACCTACATTTCACGAGAGAAATACAGGAGATGAAAAAGTTTCTAACCGAATCAGACTATCCAAATTTAATTATATCCAAGTCGTAGCGTAAGTTTTTCTTCAAATTCAGTGAACAAAAATGATAGGGATAGACTACTTCGACCCCCTCCACTCATTCTAAAAAAATAACCAAAAAATATGTTTCCATAATAGTAATGCTTCCATTAAATATCATCATTCTATCGCTTTCCGTTTTTAAGATACAAAATGTAAACATCATTTTTCCGCCATCTTTGAACTGCGATATTCCCCTAACGTTTGACTTTTGACGCAACATTTATAAAACAAACTTTTTATTTTGAACAAGGAATCACCCCCTTAAATTTTTCGGGTTTGTTGTGAAATAGGTACCATGTATGTCTCGGTCATATTTCCCCTCAATGAATGCCGTAATTTCTGAATGCCCTCATTCCTTAACTAGCACTTTTATTCGAGAAAATTTCTATGCAAATGTTTGTACTTCTGTAGAGTCTATATTTCAGATAATAATGAACCAATAATGGGTACTTATTTGAGTAGGGGAGCGAGGGGCTTGTTGTAACAGGGGCAAGTAGTAACAGTCTCTTTTCACTAGGATCTTAAACTTTATTAGCGTATTTCTTTGACCCGATTCAACCTATAAACCGTGCCGCATAATTATGCCATAGCTACAATCCCGCCAGCCTGCGCAGTGAGTAGAAGTGTGCTCGTGCTTCATTTTTGCCAGGTAATATAAAATTGTACTGTCGTAAAATTTTGTTTTGCGTAAATATTATCGACTAATTTCAAACTCTCTGTTTCTTATTTACATTCAAATTCATCTATCTCTGATAATGTGTAACAGTTTTCAAGATTGCTAAATTGTTTGAATAATTATCTTGATAAATGTTAAAAATCATACCATGGGGTTAGTTGTAACAAAATCCCGGGGCTTGTTGTAACATCTCACACATCACACATGCCCCAAGTTATGATGTAGATACCTAAATATTTTTTTTTCCAGAATGAGGGTGTATAAAAAAGTCAGAGCGGGTAATACAAAGCCAAGAAGTGATTTAAAAGTGCCATGATGATTAAAAGTAGTGTTTAACTGAATAAAACTGGTAATTACTTAATTTTTAGGTGCTGATTACTTAATAAGTGTATTTAAGTTGATTTTCGATAATGAACAAATAATATCTACTTCAGAAAGATGTTAATTTTGTTAAAAATAAACAAAGAATAAATGATCAGAGGTATTATTGTTGTCTTTTTTTGTCGTTACAACTTGCCCCAAGCACGAGGCAAGTTGTAACACCGCACTTCTTCTAGAAAATAATTGATTGTGAAATAATGACCAATAGTAATGGTATTATTTTCACTTGATTTGGTAGAGGAAGAGTTACAGCATCCATCCATATTCATTCGGTAGCAATTTATTCAATGGATCTCAAGATTTATTACTTTTCATGAAAACTGTTACAACAAGCCCCTCGCTCCCCTACCCATTATTCCATTATTTCAATGGTGTATTCCCCTTGTTGTCCTGATTTGGATAATATGTATTATGTGTCTCAATCAAGGTTTAGGGTCAACAAAAAAAATTTTTTTTTTGCAAGAACATCAATGTAAAAAGCAATTTTTGCTTGCCTATAATCCTCCCAAGGATACAAGGTAATATTTTCAATTTTCAAAAAAAACTAACTGGACAATATCAAATTTCTTCTTCAATCTGGAGAGGGAGACAAAGTTTTGGGAAAAACTACTGACACTAGTGAATTACATAATGAATAAGAAGAACATGTTTTCACAGAAACGAGGAGTTTTTTCAGGAAAAAAGGTTCAATAAATTTTCAAAACTGCTCATTTGCCAAAAGAACCCAAAAAATCTGAAACGTCGAGAAATATCGATAAGAGTTCTTTCCAATGAGTTTGTCATGAAAATAAGTTTTATCTTACAGCCCCCATTCAAGAGCATCCCATATGGACTACTTGAGAGAATCGATTCGATTCATTTTCTCTTGGCATGAACTATCATTGATAAAAAGGATATCCAGCTAAAAAAATGAGAAGAAGAAACTAACTATTTGTTAAAAGTGAATACAAATTTTCAGTTGTCATGAGACAAATATATAAGAAATAATTTAGTATTATTGTCTTCTGAATTTGGTATTTCAAAACTCGTACTTTATTTTCAGAAAACGATTTGTTGATATTTTTGGGTCTGTTTTTCCAAAAGCCAGTCTTTTGAGGGCTCCTTCTACTACAAAAAATTCTTTATACTTCACGATGTCTGTATTTTTGAAATGTTGAGCGTATAATGGTCTTTATAGTCTAACTGATGACGAATCTTGCCCTAAAATGGATATTTTCTGAGTTAATATCCACTTTAGGGCAAAGGTGTGATGCATACACTCACATTATTTTTTAACGTAGATTCAATATCTCCCATAAAAAAATGGGGTTCTAATTTGAAAAAATTGATTTTTCACGATTTTGTCATCCCTAACTTTGAAAGCAATTTTTTTCACCCCCTGTATCATGAATCGCGATTTCGATTTTTAAAGTGGATACATCAATCTTACATCTTGAAAAATCCCAAAAATGAAAATTTTCCATCCAAAAACCTCGAAGTTATTCTTGTTCCAGCGGTGCTCTATTTTCGATTTTTTTTTCGAATTTTCCCGCTCAGAGAGAATTTTCCAACCAGAACTGAAAAATGTTACATCAAAATAACTTGAAATTTTCTAAGGAATCTATTTCTGCAATAAAAAAATGGTGTTCTAATTTGAAAAACGGAAGTTGACGTCATTTCCGGAAAAACCGGAGGTGCTCATGCCTTGAAAATATTTTAGATTTCATCAGCATCGTGAAATACTTATAAGTGCTGAATTTCATGAAAATACGTTCAGTAGTTTCCCGTATAAATATGGGTGAGGTTCCTCGTGAAAGACCCTGTATACAAGTTACAAGGTCGATGAACGAGCTCCTAACTACACGTCAGTGATTTAGGTGACCCATTTTATCAAAAAGGACTCACTGTCTTTTCTAGAACATATAAATTGGGTAAATGGAGTGAAAATATAAAGAGAATATGTATAATCGGTTTGGCGCCATAACTCTCTACCTTGAACTTTTGTGTGGTTTTCACAGGAACCTAGAAATAAAGAAATATCAAAAATAGGAATGACGATTGATTTTTCAATGAGACGGAAACAAAATATGGGCTGTGGCCCATAAGGCATTGAACAATTCACCGATCTTACCTATGTTTTTCCGTCAGGAAAATTGTATTCGAATTGAGACCATAATATCCCAATTTTTTTTATCGCCCAGTAGAGGTAATACATGCAGATCGATTCCGCGGTGTCTACCATGGCGCCCCGTTACACCCGGACACCCGGTCTGCGAGACAGATCGTAATTTTCTTCTCGTCGCTCGGCCTTCTCCGCCCAGTTTCTCGGAACGGTTCGGATCTTGGTCATGGCACGTTATTTCTCCGACCGTCAGTTCGCGTACAGTCAGTGCCTATGTAGGTGTATCAATTGGCGCAGCTAGCCGTCAGCCGCTACGTTCCGTAACATTTTACCGTAAACCTCACGATTTTTCTCATCGCTACCCGCGAATTTTTCCGACTTTTTACCGAAAGGACCGATTTATCACGTCCGTTTGGACAATGACGCGTCGCTAGACAACTGGTGCAACTCTTTACGATCAAGTGTCTTGTGCATTTTTCGACGATTTTCCATGTTTTCGTGGTGATGATAATCGAGAACTGGTGCGATTGGTCGTGCCGTTTTCTGGAACGACGATGGTTTCCTCGGACAGCAGTTTGGCCGTTGTGGAATTTCTACCTAATGTGAGCTGTGGACCACCGACATGCTGACTCCTTTTCAATGTATGTGAACGAGGTGATCGTAGGTGTTCCCTGAGAATAGAAACCTCTGTATCTGGGATTTTTCGGTTGTTTCCATCGGGTAGTAATAAATTGTGCTTAATCTTATCTGGGTTATGCTTGGAACTCATGCTGGTTAAATCTTAATCGTCCACCTGCTCGCCACGATCGAATTCCACGGCTGGCTCATGGGTAATGTGCATAACCTTCGATACCGGTGGCTTGTTGTGGACGATATTCGGAATTGGTGTGGAATATGTTATATTAACACCATAGCAATCTCGATAAAAGTAACTTTCCTGTCTGTCCTCTTATGAAGCTTCGTGAATTCATGATTTTAATTATTTGAAAACTTTCACCTATTAGAATTTCAAACTGCTCTCGATGCAGTGAACGTTCTGTTTCACGTAGACCTCATTAATTTTTAACGATGATTTCGGCATAGAATTAGATAATATATGGAAAAAAGCTCAAGATAAAGTTGATACTGAAAAATTTAAGGCCAGATATTTTTCACTGAACTAGAGATTCTTGACATAACAGCCATAATACATTTGAATCTCTACGTGAGTTCATTCACTCGGCGTAGGTTCAAATGAATGTTTCGCTTAACCATAAGAAATACCAATGATTTTATTTAGGGTTTCAATGTTCAATGCGATAAACGATTCTCTACGAAAACATAAAATATTTCATTTAAATCTATGTGGATTTGATTATCTGATTTTTATTTGTAAAACGCCAGTCTGTCTTATGAAATTTTGTCCCTCTGCTTTCTATCCACTATAATAGCAAATTCCTTTTGATTAGCTCCTTAAGACACAACGGAATTCGAAATAATAAAAGCCTCTGTCAAAAATTGTATGGAGTTTCGATACCGATAAAAAATTCCGGATGACAGAAAACAGGAAGCTTATTCCCATGTCCGAGAAAATTCATAGAATATGTTGTCTTCTTGGAATTCGATTGGATTGTTAAATATGCGGGTACCTAACTGGAATTAAGTTAATGTTGAATGAGGTCAGTTGTCACCTGTTATTCTTCTCATATAAAACTTTCAGTACTGTGTTACACTGAACCAATCGATTACTGTAATGGAAAAGAAACAGTGTTCCAAACAAATAATTTGTAATCAAGAATTCATGAAAGAAGTTACCTCGCTTGTTACAGAGCTTAATGACTTTATTATAGAGTGATTTATACTTGATAGTTGATAAGGTTTTTTACCACTATTCCAAATGTCAAAACGTTTTTGTTACCGATATAATTTGAATTGTAACTTGATGCCATTTTAATTACATGAAAAAAACCCACATCAGACATTTCAGATATTTCCACAGTTTTTTTTTGTATGTTCAGTCGTATTTTGCGATACCCCTCACTCCCTTGCTACAGGGACAATCTTGGACGATTGAGTAGAAAATTCCCAACTCCACCGATTGTCTCGCAATCTCCGGCTGAAGAGAAATTCTCTATTTCTTGACATCTTTGGTATCTGCAGCTTTTTCAGAACCGTCGGTATTCTGATGAAGACGAATGCCAACACCTGTGAAACATAAGGCAAATTCTTCAACTACATACTTAACTACAACCATCTGGAATCCTTCCCTGGTTGTTGTACCTGTGGTCGAATGAATTGAATAGAAAAAACCCTTGGATTACTTTTATTTCCTGACACGTTCCAGGATTGCATGGAAATTTGAATCTTATTAAAAAAATATGAAGATAGAAGGAGATAAAATCTTTTTTGGGGATATTACCTCACACAATCTTAACAAATGTATACATAGATACAGAAAATCTGTATAATGGAAGGAGGGTAAACTGAATAGTTGACCTCGAAAAGAAGCGTTTGCTGAAATCCTATTCTCTTCGTAGGTGGAGAACATAGATTCAACATGTCAGGATCTCATATTTTAATGTTCGTTCAAATCAGTAGACGAGCCTATTGCAAGTTTGAATGCGAGAAAGATGTGATGCACTGGGAGATCGTCTGGCAACAATGATAATTCCGACAGAGTATATCTGGGCGATAAATTAAAATAAAAAACCGTTTTAAAAGGTCTGAATGAATAAATGGTACTCGAAGCGGAAAATGCTGAACAAAAAGTTCCATTAAACAGATTGATGATAATTAAAAGAAACCGAAGAGATAACCTTTATTTTAAAAGGAAGCGGATTGTGCATCGGTCATTATTTCCATTCTAGTTGAAAACGTCGGTGTGGCAACTTTTCACACCTGAAATAATAATCGCGATAATATATGGAGATAATTCACGATGCTTAGTTATGGCAGAAAAGTTTGTTTTACGACTTCGATTTCGCTAAGCTTCAGGTTGTTTCGCACGGAGATTTTGGGTTCATCGCTTTGGAGTTTGATGGACAAAAGTTCATCTTCGTTCGCAGATCATTTGAACCTGTTTTACGTCATTCCATTTGCGTGATACTTATCTAGTATCATATATGTCTTTCTCATTGTTAAACTCGTTGTTAAATTAATGAGCAATAAAACTAATAACGTTTTTCAAATAGCTCTGCGATATCATGTCAATTGTCAACATATCACAATGATACCGCAATTTTTTTTATGAATAGATTGAAGAGATTTCGTCAAAATATTGATGTATGGCTGCATAAACCAAAATTTTCGAGTTTTTCGAAAATATTTCTCGATCATATCGAAATAAAGAGACGTTGATGAAAATTCGGACTGTATTCGGCAGCAACTATTTTGTTCGTATACTTTGCAAATGTGTTTTGAAATCAGTGAGCAAATCACAAATTGTGGAAAAATATGTTGTTATTCTTGATGGTTGTTAATTCAAATATTGCTGGGAATATTGAATTATTTACTCATAAAAATCATGATAACACTTTGTTTCTCTGTAGTATACAAAAAATTTGATTATGTGGAGCTCGATGGGGAGTACAAAAAAATTTTATTCATGAGATCCTATTAATTCAACAATGTGAATTCGTGTCGGATCCTATTCATTGAAAACCAGCAAATTATAAATGGTATTATAACTGCTTTTTCTCAAAAAAAAATATTTTGCAGGTTTCAAGATAAGTAGAAATCGGTAGAAATCGAAAATCAAATGGTTTCGAGTGTTTCGATGATGGTAGAATTTATCCTTTACTACAAGACTCAGATTAATGAAATTTAATTAGACAATTGAATTGGGTGCTGGCTTGACTTAATTGTCAGTGGTTTTGGTTGACAATTCTTGTTTAAATAATCCTGTCTATTTAGGCAATCGAAAATAAAAAATTCTTTGCCATTTTGATTTTTGTTCCCAGAATTCTGCACAATTGAATTGAGCACTAAAAATACCGTTATTTCAAAGGTCACGCATAAGTTACCACATTTATCAGAATATTGTTCTAAGTTGAAATTAAACACCCTGTATCTCACATATGCTTCGAAAACAGGTTATGTGTTATGAGGTAAAAATGACTTTCTCGATGGCGTCTACACGATCATATATGTTCGTCCCGTCCCGTATACAAGGTATATTTTAAGGTGAGGCTTTTCTTTTGACAGATGGTAGAACTCATCAAAATAAGTCATTTCACCAAAAATGTTTTATATGAATTATGCCCCTGTTTCAAGAAAATGAAGCTAGAAAATTTTCGTGTTTCTAGGTGAATCTGAAAATTCCTCAGTCCGAACCTGCTCCCTCGCCTGCTCCTCCGTATACAGAGTGTAACAGCCAAATGGAATGAATTCGATAACGAATGAATGGGGAGGTGTTAGGAAAAACGCTCGGACACGTCGATTTGTAATTTTAAATGCGCATATTTTTTCAAGAATAAAATTTATAGGGTGTTCCATGCGAGGTTCCATGCGACCGTGGCCAATACCAACTTTCTTATTTCAAATGCAACCCCTTGTATATTATTTATTTTTGGATTCTTCAGAAAATTCTAGACATAATTCATGTACAATGTCCTATACCTATCTTCAACTTTTTCGGAAATATTAAGTGTTGAGTAACGTGAGAAGACAATTCTACACCAGATTAGCATGTTACCAAGACGTTCGCGGCGAGCATTTTGAACATTTCCTACATTGACATTAATGTTTTTTTTTAATAATTAAGAAATAATCAGTATTACTCATTAGGTAGTGTAATGTACCGAATTTGTGAAATAAAATATTTTTTATTTGAAACGTTGATTTTTGCAATAAATCTGAAAACACTCAATACTTCCGGAATAGTTAAAGACATCGTGCATGAATTGTGTCTAGAATTCTCTGAATAATCCGAAAAATAAATGATATACAGGGGGTTGCATTCGAAATAAGAAAGTTGGTATTGGCCACGGTCGCATGGAACACCCTATATAATTTTATTTTCTTGATATGCGCATTTAAAATTACAAATCGACGTGTCCGATCGTTTTTCAAAACACGCCCTCATTAATTCGTGGTCGAATTTATTCCATTTGGCTGTTACACTCTGTATATCAACGTCTTTTGTTTTTGTCTTCTTATCTAACAAATTTGCATCAAATTTAAGTGCGTTTTTTATAAATTTTTTAAAGTGGATATCAACTCAGAAAATATCTATTTTAGGGCAAGGGTGTGATGCATACACTCACATTATTTTTTAACGTAGATACAATATCTGCCATAAAAAAATTGGGTTCTAATTTGAAAAAATTGATTTTTCACGATTTTGTCATCCCTAACTTTGAAAGCGATTTTTTCACCCCCTGTATCATGAATCGCCATTTCGATTTTTAAAGTGGATACATCAATCTTACATCTTGAAAAATCCCAAAAATGAAAATTTTCCATCCAAAAACCTCGAAGTTATTCTTGTTTCAGCGGAGCTCTATTTTCGATTTTTTTTTTCGAATTTTCCCGCTCAAAGAGAATTTTCCGACCAAAACTGAAAAATGTTACATCAAAATAACTTGAAATTTTCTAAGGAATCTATTTCTGCAATAAAAAAATTGTGTTCTAATTTGAAAAACGGAAATTGACGTCATTTCCGGAAAAACCGGAGGTGCTCATGCCTTGAAAATATTTTAGATTTCATCAGCATCGTGAAATACTTATAAGTGCTGAATTTCATGAAAATACGTTCAGTAGTTTTCCGTATAAATATGGGTGAGGTTCCTCGTGAAAGACCCTGTATATAACTTTAAGTCTTCGAGTAAGTTTCGCTTGTAGTTAGCAAATTTCGTTGTTATAATTTGTATGTTAAATTTTTGATTAAATTGTTTTCTGGGGACAGCTCAAGACAGCAATTAATAACCCCGAAACCTGGCATTTTCTCTATTTCCACTTCGTAGACTTCATTTGTTTTTGCACGAAACGAGAACTTCCAATTGCTTGGCATTGCCAACACCTAATTGGGTATGTGACTGTTCCAGACGTCTAAATTAGCGGCCTGTCTATTCGGAAATACTTTCCATTTTATTTACATACATTTATTCGGCCGGTGACCACGGAAATGATATATTAGTCTACGATGTTTGCACAATAGGAAAACTATCAATTAGGTACTTGGTAATGGTCGATTCATGGGAGCTCACCGAAATGGTGGAGACATCAGGCACGCAATTCAATAATTCTGAAGGTTTTTCCACGCTTCCGAGCAGTTTTGTCACGGTGTTTTGTCGACAGGAAAATTTGGCAAACGATGATTTCATGTAACCTTTTTTTGGTGATAAATTTTATGGTGCATAATTTTGTCGTTTCATTTTTTGGAGGCAAATCACCAACCGATTGTTGGTTGGGATATTCACATTTGTTTTAGTTCATTATCAATGGTTTCTTTGAAATCATAATCTGAGCATGCACCATTTTCTTAAGGTAAATGTCAGTTTTCGATTATTATCATTGTTTTTGTTATTATTATATACGGTGTTTCAAATTGCCTCCTCTTGCAGCCCTACAGACATGCACTCTTTTGTTGAAATTTTCAATGACATTTTGACATAATTGAGGCTCTATTTCACTAATGACACGAATAATTTCATCCTTCAGTTCTGGAATCGGTGGTGGATCATTCTTATAGAATAATTGGCTTTTCACTCAACCCCAAAGAAAATAGTCCAACGGTTTCAAATCATTTGATTATGGTGGCCAATTGACATTACCGTTTCTGGAGATGAGGTATCCGTCCAGGAAATTTTTATCTCAATAAATCAATTGTTCTTGAGTTATTTGAACCTTATATGCTTTCAGAGCTCAATCCTTGTGTAAAATACGCCATGTTGTGGAACCACTAAGTCCAACTTGTTGTGAACGTCGTCTAATGGACATTTCAGGGTCTTCAGCAACACTTTCACGCACCAAATCAAAATCAATATTTTCTTGTGAACAACCGCTACGACTCTATTTTTCAATTTTTTGGTCTTCCACCGAAACGGTCGCTTGAAATTTTCAATAATTCGATCAATCTGATGGACGATTATGTAGACCATGAAATTCACGTAATTTTTCAAAATCACTTTTCACAGAACGCTGATTTTCATGAAATAATGCAACAATTTGAACGCGTTGATGTATCGTGACATCGTGTACGAAGCCATTTTCATAAATGTCATACATCACACTTGAATGCAAAATACCCAGACGAATTCAGTGCGCCATCTATATTTTAATTATTCTTAAAAAAACGCGCAATTTGAAACACCCTTTATTTATAGATAAGTTCGATACTTCAACAGCGAAAACCTCGGCGAAAACCCACTATCAGTGCTTTTAAAACATTCTGTACTATTCTTTTATTGATTGACATGAATAAATAAACGCAAATAGTAATCGACAAATTAGGTATGGGGATTGACATATTACAATGAATCAAATCCTACGACTGTCGAGTGAAGGTCAATTGGTTTCTTATTGAATTATAATCAATTGAAACAGTTTCAAGTTAATAAACATCAACTATCATAAATCCATTTTCAATTTATGTGCCTGATTTTTCTCTCGTTTATAAATCCCGATATTATTGAAAAAAGGGTCACCTAAACCTAAAGCGCTGACGTGAAGTCAGGAGCTTTTGAGCGGCGGTTCATTAACATTGTAACTAGATCCACCTTGTAGGTAGATTCGCATTCAAGAACCCAAGATAAATTTGCTGGAGATGGTAATTCGGATGAAATAATTTTAATTCACCAAAATACAACCGTTTCAACCCAAAATTTTTTTGACTTTTTGTTATTGTAATAGTATCATAGTTATCACAGTTTTTGATCGCACATCATACAAAATGATGTGATGATGAAATGTAGTTTTGCCTCCACCAACTTCGTCTCTAAAGCAGCTATAGGTAAATAATAATACAACAAAAAAGTTTTTTTCTGTTCTGAGAAAAAAAAACATGACGTAATCACTTTCATCATACCCCATATTTCATTTAGATCAGCTCCCTTTATCTGCTTAGCTCACCCTGTGCTTGAAGGTTAATACCTTCTGAATTATTCACAAAATTGTATATGACACTCTTTTTAATAAGCCAGCTTAAATTTAATTTGCAAATGGATAATGAGAATGATTAACTGCCAAATATCCAATTAACTAATGTTCACACAAAGCACGCCAGTATTTTTTAGATACTATTCGCCATTTTTATTTGCTGTTCAAATAATTTTTTTCTCATTTACACCTATTATAGTGAATATATGATCTTCTTTTTATTTTCGATGATATCTCAGATTTTGATTTGATCTTTCGCTCAGATCATTATTCGAAAAATAATTGTTCCATTTTGAACATTACAGATATCATAAATTTCTCTGATTGTTGTTCTTTTTTTTCAGTGGCGCACATGATGCGGCCTTCGTGGAAGTGGGGGCGCTACTATCCCCCGACGGAGGCGGCGTCCGTCGAGCCCCCTTGCGCCCCCCGACCCTTCGTCCTTCTCCAGCGGTACCTGGCGCAACTGGCGCTCGCCACGACAGGCTTCCACCGTTTCCTAGCCAGATTCTCAGGTCAGTAACCCTTACCGTGTGTAACTGCCGATTCGTTACTTTATTAGTTTAGTTTCGTCGGTTTGTACGGTGCAGAACTAGGCCTTTGTGGCTTTGTACCGTGGTCGTTCGGAAAGTTGGTCGCGGTGAATTCTACAAGATTTCAATTTGAATAACTCGAAGGAACGGGGACCAAAATCACTGTGACGTGGTTTTTCGGGGACTAGAGCTATTACACTTATTCTTGAATGGAGATTAATGAATCGAACTCTTCGATTTTTTCTATCTCTCCAGAACTATTTTTTTCCATTCGTGGCGCTTGAAGTATTTCGATTAGATATATTGTCAGTTAAGGACTGAACGAGAATAAATTCGCTATCACAAAAACGCCTATATCTCTTGAACCAATTGAAAAAAATTAAAATTTAATCATAGTTAGCTTTGTTATGAACGTCAGAAACGGAACATTTACTTCATACATATTCCAATTCTCTGTCGCAAAATGGAGTTTCAAATGAATCGCAAAAGAGGCTTGCGTTCGTCCGGAAACGGTATCAAGTTGTTATGCGCTTCAACGAAGATCTCACAATCAACCGCAAGGAAGGAACCGGGAGGAAAAAGGGGTTTCATAGCCCAAAAAAGTGAATAAAGCCATCAGCCTTTTTTAGAAGAATCCTAACCTTTCAGGACGGAAAGTGGCCCAAATAGTGGGTTGTTCGCAGTCAACCGATCGAAAATCAAGTCGAGCTCTGGGCTTAGAACATACAAAGTGCAGAAAGTGCCATACAGGAACGCTGTAAAGAATCAAGAAGCGAAATCAAGAGTAAAGAAATAAAAAAAAAGATTTCTTGAAAAATTATTCATGTTGCGTGATGGACGACGAAACCTATGTCTTGGCTGATTTCTCGCATCTTCCTAGTCAGGAATTTTATACTACAGATTCTCGTGAAAATGTTGACGAACAATTTCGCCTGAAGAATCAAGCAAAGTTTCCTAAAAAATTCCTGGTTTGGCAAGCAATTTGTACTTGTGGGAAAAGGAGCAAATTTTTCGTTGGCCAAGGCTCAGTTGACTCGAAGATATACATCGAGGAATGCTTGAAGAAGCGACTTTTACCATTTTTACGTGAGCACGATGTGTCAACAATCTTTTGGCCAGATTTAGCTTCATGCCACTATAGCAAGGCCACCAAGGAATGGTACGAAGCTAATGAGGTAGTAAAGAGAGAATTGAAGAAGACTAAGAAATCAACGAAAACATCAGCGGAATTCAAGCAAAAGTGGAAGACCAGAAAGTGACTGAGAACACTATTAGAATCATGATGGGAAGAATTCCAGAAAACATCCATGAATTTTGTGAAAAATAGGTTCGGTTTTTTTATTGTAAAAACAGTTTTCATTAGAATTAGAAGATGATTCGAAAATGAGTTTGATTTTCGAAATCGGTCAGTGGTTCAAAAGATATACTAAGCGTTTTTGTGATAGTGAATTTATTCTCGTTCAGTCCTTATGAGTGCAAACTAAAGGCTGTGCCATAGGGCTAACTTCGTTTCGTATTTAGGTCAGTTTTGTCCGGACGAACCCGCATTAATAAACAACAATAAACATAAATGTCACTCTGTTCACAGCTGCGTAGGTTGGGGGACAAATGCCTCTGGTACTATCCAAATTGAACCATCTCGTGACAGCTAGGTTTGAACCTAATCCAAGATACCTTTGACAGCTTTTACGGCCCTTCAACGCAAACTTTGATGCCAGCTACGACCTATATACGATTTTTTTGCCGCCTTCAACGTTCTCGGGTACATCAATCCCAATTTTTGCGAATTAAGTACCATCAGAGGCATATCGTCTCCAATCTAAGAAACTGTGTGCAGAGTGCGATTTATGTTTATTATGGTTTTTTTCCGATCAATTCCCGACAAAAATTGAGACATGTGGTGCACCAGCCAAATTCAGATTCGATGGGACTGAGTTTGCTCATCTGGGACTGTCTTCATGACGCAAATACGACCTTCAGTTTGGATTACTTTGAAACTGATATATTTTTTATCAATGGGAATTGGGATTGACGTCATTTTAAATCATGGAATCGTTAATCTATTCATAAACAAATGGGAGGGGAACAACCCTTTAATTGACCTATCAAGTCTGATGTCTACACAAAACAGGGACACTACGTCAAGGGACTAATCAAGGTGATTTTTTTTCCTACACAAACAGAGAAGCCTCGGAAAAATGAAATACAGAAGGAATCGGGAAAACACATGGGAAACTGAAATCCATTGTGGTCAAAATTATTGAAATACATTTTGAAACGACTTTCTATCGTGGTGATGTCTTCCTAATGTCCGAATGCTGTTTTGAGTTGTTTTTCATGTATTCGCCAAAATTGATAATTCTCATCCATTCTCGAGATCCCAATTTAGATCCGTACTTGAAATTGTCGCAATCATGTAAAAAAATTTGATGGTCAGAGATTGGGCTCACATCATATCTTAAACATATCTCGTGGGGTGGCAAAATTAAAACTGAATTAAAAATTGCCGAGATATTTACAACGCCCACTCAACACAGCAAGTGAGCATTTCCTCAACAAATAAGGTAATTAAGGCATTCACATCTTCATACCGCAAATGTGAGTGTTATTCTGAATGACCTCATAGAGTGAGGGACGACAATTCTTTTAATGACACTTCTAATTACCATTTCAAAAATGTCTGATTCTCACATTTTATAGGATTTCAACATTCCAGTATAATAGAGAAGTGTCAGATGGTTCATTCTGCCGTTTGATTCTTCTTTAATGACAAATGAAATTATAATTCCTTTTCTTCATTCGCAATTGGATCCATGTGGAATCCTCTCTTGAAACATTCACAACTGTCTATGATTTTCTACAAATGACAGAACACGACGAATGTTCCCAAATCGATGATGACCATCAACTGACCTTTCCCCAAATGAGATTGGTAACCCTGGTGCCGTCGAAACGCACGCTAAGATACCACACGCAATCGTCTGCCACTGAACGCTCTACGAATACAGTTTGGGTATATTCGAAAACGGGACACGAATAAACATCGATTAGCGACGAAATTAATCGGTTTGAGTTCGATTTTACCCCCATAATACAAATTGAGAACGGTTATTGGAAAGGTTGAAAAAATTCTGGCGAAGTGGAAGAAAAATAAAAATAGATTAACTAATGAATTCCACTAAATAGCCGCGTTTTCAGCCAGGAGGATCGTGTTAATGTGAATTGTAATTAGGGTTCCTCCCATCTACGTAATCACATCGAAAGCGATTAAGGAATACGATGGGTCTTTCAAAACGTTGACTGTGACATGAATGTATTATTTTCTTGAATTCATGAAAATACAGTACAGGGTATCCCATTTTGGGCACTTTTACGGGATATATCCGTTATTTTTAACGTTAGCGGGATGCGGTTTTCGCGACAGTGTGCTACTTTTTTGTGAAACTTAAGATGGCAGTTTTTGCATAGCCCTCTTAGTGTTTGCTATACAGGCTGGAAATGAAAAGTATCACTTTTTAATCACCCCCCGTATCTCAGTTGAGCTTAAACTTGGAGAAATGGTTGAAGCGCATTCCTATAGTTTTTTTTCTGTAGAATGCAGTGGCGTAGTCAGTTTTTCAATTAAACTTTCCGTTTTTGAGTTATTGAGCAAACATATGTTTTTTTGAATTGGACACCCTGTATATTATTTTTTATTCTTATTAAGCACAATCTCAGCTTTTCAAAAACATATTATTTTATGCATTTATTCTCAAAACCAAGCTCAGAATTCAAGAAATAATGTTAACATAATATCTATATCACATGATCTAATATTTAACTTAATTTTATTTGCAATTTTTTGAAAATTTAAATAATTTGAAAATAAATGCATAAAAGAATATGTTTTTGAAAAGCTGAGATTGTGCTTAATAAGAATAAAAAATAATATACAGGGTGTCCCATTTAAAAAAAACAGATGTTTGCTCTATAACTCAAAAACGGAAAGTGCAATTGAAGAACTGACTACGCCACTGGATTCCACGGAAAAAAATCTATAGGAATGCGTTTCAACCATTTCTCCAAGTTCAAGCACAACTGAGATATGGGGGGTGATTAAAAAGTGATACTTTTCATTTCCAGCCTGTATAGCAAAAACTAAGAGGGCTATGCAAAAACTGATTGCGCCATCTTTAGTTTCACGAAAAAGTAGCACACTGTCGCGAAAACCGCATCCCGCTAACGTTAAAAATAACGGAGATATCCCGTAAAAGTGCCCAAAATGGGATACCCTGTACATATATGATATATCGTTTGGAAGGAAATTTGATTTTCTTTCAGTATTTCTCAAAATATACAAGGCATTCCATTTGAAAAACGCACTTTCAACCGTTTTTGTATGTCTCGGTAACTCATCGAATTTTGAATGACTCTGTATAATCAGAAGCGTATTTCATGGCGGATCTACACCTCATCTGCAAACCTTCCTAGTGGACAAGTACCAAGTGTGCACTATCGTTAGGCTCCTGTACAAGCGTTCTTCAAACGGAAATACTTGCAATCGGAAGATGTCTAGATATAAATCTAGAAAGAAACTATCAGAATTGCGATATAGCTATTCATACAGATAGTCAAGCTGCTATTAAATCACTGAGCTCCTACGTCATTGACTCAAAGCTGATTTGAGAGTGCCGAAACAAATTCAATGAGGTAGGCAAGAAAAATAGGGTCTTTTTAATCTGGGTTCCTGGTCATTCAGGAATCGTTGGAAACGAAGAGGCCAACACACTGGCCAGAAAGAGCGCACAAACGCCACTCACTGGCCCAGAACCCTTCTGTGGTATAGGAAAATGCACCTACAAGATGGAGTTTATGCTGGAGGAGAAAACCGAAAGAAAAAAACTCTGGCGGAATCTCCCAGGGATGGATCACTCCAAAAACTGGCTTTCGCACTGGACATTCTCGCCTGAAGAAGCATCTGTTGAGAATGGGTTTATCGGACACTGACGAGTGTAGATTCTGTGGGGAGGAGGAAGAAACTCCTATTCACCTGGTGACGGAATGCTATGCCATTGCAAGCCAAAGGAAAGAGTGCTTTGGACAAGAAACTTGTAGAAGTGGGGAGTTGTCTCCATTGAAGACGTCCCAAATACTGGATTTCATCAAATCTCTAGAACTGGAGGGCGAGCTGTAGGAGGCGCGATGATAACAGCTCTAATAGGGGGCACAATAGACCTTAACGTCGCAGTGGATTGTAACCCCTTTTCACTATAATTATATATACATGTAACTCATCGAATTTTGAACGACCCTGTATAATCAGAAGCGTATTTCGTGGCGCGTTCATGATGCATAGGATATTGACAATCTGCATCCGAAATTTCAGCTCCCTAAGATTTTTAGTATGGAAGTTATGGATGTTCAATCAAAGCTATATTTCGCACAAAAAAAGGGAAATCATTTAATTACTCAGAATATTGGTACCAATCTCTAGAATGCATTTCTGTTCGATACGAAATACCCCATGCTAATGGCTTGTTACAATTTCATCATATACAGGGTCTTTCACGAGGAACCTCACCCATATTCATACGGGAAACGAACGTATTTTCATTAAATTCAGCACTTATAAGTATTTCACAATGCTGATGAAATCTAAAATATTTTCAAGGCATGAGTACCTCCGGTTTTTCCGGAAATGACGTCAACTTCCGTTTTTCAAATTAGAACACCATTTTTTTATTGCAGAAATAGATTCCTTAGAAAATTTCAAGTTATTTTGATGTAACATTTTTCAGTTTTGGTTGGAAAATTCTCTCTGAGCGGGAAAATTCGAAAAAAAAACGAAAATAGAGCTCCGCTGAAACAAGAATAACTTCGAGGTTTTTGGATGGAAAATTTTCATTCTTGGGATTTTTCAAGATGTAAGATTGATGTATCCACTTTTAAAATCGAAATCGCGATTCCTGATACAGGGGGTGAAAAAATCGCTTTCAAAGTTTGGGATGACAAAATCGTGAAAAATCATTTTTTTCAAATTAGAACCCCATTTTTTTATGGCAGATATTGAATCTACGTTAAAAAATAATGTGAGTGTATGCATCACACCCTTGCCCTAAAGTGGATATTAAATCACGAGCCGTCAGGCGAGTGATTTTGGAAAAAATGTCATGAGCGAAATTGCCGAAAAGCAACAAACTTGAATATTACAAGAGAGAAATTTTTAAATTTCATCTCGAGTAGTATTCGACATGACTATTTCACGAGAAAATATGGTAATTTGTGCACAATTGACACGTACTGCGCTATTTGACGAATAAGTATTCATCATAGATCAACTAAACGTTGTTTGTTTTCTCTATGGTATTCCTTCCCGAAGCTATCTATGAATTTGAGAAACGTCAAAAATTTTATCACTTGAAAACCAACTTGTTGGTTTTGCCGATTTGAATGTTTTATCGATGAGAAACGAGTGTTGCTAAGGAAACTTCCTCACTAAAAATGGAATGAGTGAAATAGTCTCTAAAATGCTTCTCAGTAAATATTTTATCATGAAACCTGCAATAATATGAAAAAAATAGCCGAGTAAATAATTGTTATTCCTTAACTGAAACGATTTATGTATACAGAAAAGAATTTCATCCCCGAAACGGATATTTTTCCGCCATCAATGATAGGGCCCCGGACCCGGAACCGTTATTTAGCTTTTAATGTATCAGCCAAGCTTCTATCTATCAAGTAATAATAGTTCTCCATTCTACAAACATCCAAATATCTTACGTGTTTTTGAATAAATGACCACGTTCTCGATCGCTTAAACGTAATTAGAGGTCGACTTTCAAACAGAATCAATCTTTGATGAGCGAATTTGGAATTTGTCAATGTTTTGTCGTTTAGGTTTGAACTTCGATCGCCAGCAAACAAACGGTAAAATGGAGAAATTAATTGGGGAAATTATAGTCCATGTCGTTATTTTTGAATGACGTTTCGAATAGAGACATGACGGCTGTTTTAAGAATGGTTCGTATTGCTATTAATTTGATGATGTAATTATTGAACCATGTTTGAATTTTTTTTATTTGAGTATCGAAATTGTGCCTCAATTACACTCAGCCACTGCCACTGCTCCTCGCGCTGCCAGAAATATTTCCCGGAATACTTCTGCGGCAGTATGGAAAGGCAGTGACTATTTACACTCAGCTCGAACACTTCTCTCGCGATTAAGTTTTGGCAATGGCGGACGACGAAATTGCAGCCTCAGCGCTCTGTCTTTTATTACACTTTCATTTAAGTATATAAATATGTGAGTGTCGTAGAAGATGATGGATGATATCGATATACATCGTGCACTTTGTGCTTAAGTTCATGGTTTTTATCAGAAGAATCACATATCACTGTTTCGATCTCGAGGAGTTCTAGAAATGATATTATTTTTTCGTTGATCCACTCTGTCGACATTTTTCGCAACAATTAACGACTTTTAATCAATTGATACGACAACGTACGCAACACTTCCACGGCAGTAACTGGGCAGAGTGTGATCACTCCCTGCCACTTGCGCTGCCGGTCCTTTGACTGCCGCACGAAAAACCGCTAATTTAGGGAGTGACCGGCAGCGCGAGTGGCAACGCGAGTGGCAGTAGAAGTGAGGTGATTACATTCTCACCATGCTCATTTCCCTGCTCACTTCCCTGCTCGCTGCCGTGGAAGTGGGCTGAGTGTAATTGACGGGATAGTAATTATCGAATTGTTCCTTTGATTCATGCTAGCCTTCTTTTCCAGATCCATATGAAATGCCTATCTATTCAAAATATTTTCTGCCCTGTGCATTTATTCAGTTGTGATAGGATAGCATGAATGATTGCATTTTTCGATTGCTTTCCGTATGTTTTTATACATCAGGATGTGACGTATTGAATGGATAATATTTTTGGCGGTCCAAAAAAGTATGTTTTTTGTCCAGTAGAAGTCCCTCGGTTTTCGATATATCCAGACATTTTCGAAAATAAAAAAAATATAAATCTTTACCACTCATTTTTTTGGCAAGACTCCAAATGAAGACATTTTTTCGATCTGTTTTTTGGACAGTATTACTGGATAGATGTGCTATCGCATGTAAACTATGATTTTGAGGTGCATGCAAGGGTTTTCTTCGAGGTTTTCTTCAAATAAAGATCTTCCTCGACTTTCATGTCGTGCTCCTTTTTCACTAACCTAACCTAACGTGATTTAAAAAAAATGTTCACCTGAGTGCCAAATCGAGAAAAAACACTTCGAAATGGCATAACTCACTGTAGTTCCATCACAAAATGAATTCCTATTGCAATGAATCGAGGGCTTTTTTCTTAATTACAAAAGTGTTAAAATTTACTCCATTACTTGAGACCAACTTGAAAATATTGATTTGTTAACTGTAGGATTTAATAATGGGAGAAAACGAGAGGAAATAACAATTTCAAAATTTGCTTTTATGAAATAAAATTATACAAAAGGTGTTCAAAGTGTCTATGAAACAAGATTTCAGTGCCTGGGCTCTAAAACAATGAATATCCGCTGAAGGATATTGATCAATGAGGACCTATTTCTGACTTAATGAAAATAGATGGAATCGCCAGCTTCAATGGAGGTTTAGGAGGCTAACATTGCTCTTGTAACTGGCTAGATTCCCGTCATAATCTCGTACAAGTGACATAGAAATGAAAGTTATGAATAGATCATTCAAGGTATCACAGGTATCTGGGAATTTAATTTTTTATATTTATTTTTCTTATTGTGATGAGAATTTTTTTTATTAACTGCTGGAAATACAGTGACTTATACCATTTCGGAATCTCAATGTAACAGGCATGTTTTTCCCAATTTGGCAATCAAGTGACCATATTTTTCACACCACCTTAGGTTGAACTTGAAAAATGAGCAAAACATGAAATTTGCGCTAGATCTTATTAAAAAAATATCTGTGCACGCGCCCCGAAAATCATAGTTTACATCCGATAGCACATCTCTCCATGAATAATATCCAAAAAAGACATTGAAAAATTCCCTCATTTGGAGTCAAGCCACCAAAAACAGAGGGTATAATTTTTTTTTTATTTTCGAAAAGTTCGAATATCTCGAAGACCAAGGGACTTTTACTAAACATAATACAACTGCAGGTACCCTATTCATTAGGCCACATCCTGTATATACATTGAAGAATTGCCAAATGAAAATAAGCACAGGTTTTGCAAAGATTCGACAAGTCAAACATTGAATTTTCAATTCAGTATCTCCGTCAACACTAGTTTCCATATAATTTGCCATTTTCATTGAGAAGAAACCGACGTTGCCGAGTTCCTTCGAATTCCTATATCTATCCTTTCATTTTCCGAACAACCTGTGGTGCCCGGGTTCAGGAAGCATCTCCGGTAAAGGTGGGTACACAATGAGCGTATAAAAAGGATCACAATGCTATGATATAATAACGCGTTCTAGGCCCCACAGCGTACCGACCGACGAGGCTAGTTATAAATAGAAACGAAACGTTTCTTTCACAATGGATAAAATCACTCCGATCGTGAGAAATTATTTACAAATAGAATGTAAATAAATGTTTATAATTGCATATCTTGCTCGAATCGATTTATTGTGTTTAATGAATTACATTGCTTGTTATAAACCAGGCATTCAGTGGCTTTTTCGCTGATTTTTCTTCAATTAACCGAGAACGGTTAACCTTTATTTTCCAACGAACGGCTGGAAAGTGAGTTCTCCGGAGGCAACAGTATTGGATAAAATTATTCTATATGAAATAATGAAATACGTGAGCTTTTTGAACACCTGTATGAGTGCTTTTATAATTGGTGTGAGATATTGACACTTTATTTATCTAATCTCAAGCGCGGAGTTCTCGAGAAAATGCAGTTTTCATAAATACTTCTTGTCAAGAACCCTTATTCCAACAGTACGGTGCCACGTGCCATACCTACGCGTATTTGCGAAAGTTGTTGAGCGAATGCGATGTTCTGGAAAGTGGTTCTGAATTATCCAGCAAGCGAGGCGAGATTTCATGCTCTCCAACTTCTTCGTGTTGCCAATGTAAACTCGCTGTCTTTGCTATCAATTGAAGGAAAACCACCTTGCCAATACAAGAGCAATAAAATTGACTTCTATGAAAACATGAGATGA
Organism: Adalia bipunctata; assembly: GCA_910592335.1. NCBI lineage: Eukaryota > Metazoa > Arthropoda > Insecta > Coleoptera > Coccinellidae > Adalia > Adalia bipunctata. The sequence goes on from OU342948.1 coordinate 33,216,075, forward strand.
TGAGTGAATCAGTAAAACCGAAACCTAGTTCTTTCCAATTTTTTTTTCTTGATGAAGAATTTGAAAAATTAATTAGAATGAATGTAAATCGAAAGAAAATGCGGTGATAATATCTAAAGCCCCTTACGGCAGAGCCCAAACTGGGCCAATGTTGTAACTAGTCCTAATAACGATTCTCTTTGAATACAATGTACGACAATGATTGTACTTCCTGAATTCTTAATCTCTTCATAACTGAAACGTGTCTTGAGCGTTAGGAAAGTTGATAGGTATATCCCTGTGACAGCATTGCTGAAGAATGCACTTAATTCTAAAATATTTTCGTGGATCGAATATGTGATTACATCAACTTTATTTGGGTTTTTCTCCCTCAGAAAAAAAGTCACGTAAACAAAATTATTCTGAGTCCTATGGGTGTTAAAGGAATGATGAGTTCTTGGGTATATTGGTATAATAACTAGTGTTGTCTACAACTTAATATCTTTGTTTGCAGAAATGGGACAAAAAATGACCCGGATTCATCTTCAACCTTGAAGCGACCTAAAATGAAAAAAATTGAATTTCAGATCGTAAAATATATAATTAGATATACAGTGTTTCGTGTCATTCTTGTCAGAGGAGCACTTATAAATAAAAAGTGATTTTTTTTTCTATTTAGGTGGAAAATGGAAGGTTTCATTTGATTACGGATGATGATTAGGAATTCCGGATTTGAACGCCATTTCTGCAATAAAATACTAATTTGTTCAACAAAAAGCGCCATTTTGAATTACTTTTATGGTAAAATATAAAATTGAATATCAATATTTGGGATTAGAACGTTATAATAATATACAGGGTGTCCCAGAAGTCGCGCACCCCATTGAGGGGATCGAAAGTGAGAAATATTCTAAGCCCAAAAATCCATGTTTGAAATTTTTTAATAACGTAGTTAATTAGTAATTAATTAATGAAAGTGACCAATCAGGAGCGCCCTTCAGAAGAATAAGTGGGCACGCGAGAGTCAGTCGCCAGTCTCGGTTTACTGCGTGAAAAGCCGGCAGCAGCCTTGGCGTCTCTCTCTCGCGTCCGCACTGCCTACTTATTCTTCTGTTGGGCGCTCCTCATTGGTCACTTTCATTAATTAATTACTAATTAACTACGTTATCAAACAGATGATAACAAGTCAATCTTGAGAGATAGATATATGTTATCGCGGACTTTTTTGGAGAACTATAAGAGGTACATTTCCGTCATACATTGTATCCACGTAAGTCTTACGGTTTTTGCAGCTCACGTGAAAATAGCTGATTATGGCTGTTTTTTTGTAATTATTGAAGTTATAGTAGGTATCCTTAATTTTTTCGGGTGGAAAGTATAGCCTATGTCACTCAGGGATAATGTAGCTTTCTAAGGGTGAATGAATTTCTGAAATCGGTCACGTAGTTTTTGAGCCAAGTCGTATCAAACACACAAAAATACAAATATTTCCTCTTTATAATATTAGTAGGTATAGATATGCAAATGAGAAATGCAACAGAATATGTTGAGAATGTTTAGTCTCTTCAGTGCCGCCGCACATAAAAAAATATCTACAAAAATTATCGCGATCCATTCGTCAAAGCCATACAAAGCGTTCCAGCGAAGCATTGTTCGCAATTTACCACCTCACTTTTTCGCATAACATCTCTTCTCTTCCTGCTTCTTTTTTCGCTATGCGCAACATGCGCGATAATTTTTTTCCTCAGACATAACAACGTCGTCGAATAACGTTCAAGATCGTCGTTATTTATAATATACGAACGACCTGAATGTCGTGCTAAGCTAAGATAGTTCAAACAGAATGATAATACGATGGTTGTTCCATGAGAACTTTCTCACCGCGCCAGCTCGCATTCGTAATTCTGCGGCGACAGTTAGTTTATGTCGAAAAATCGGAATAATACAAAAACGCGTTCGAATTTACGAGACATAAAATATAATTGGTCCGAATCTCTGAATAGATTTAATTTTTCTTAATGATTCCCGATTGTTTCACAGATCGGGGTCAATAATGCGATTATTTCTCGGATGACGGATCAATTTGGGGTCTAGGAATGTGGGGAATTGTCCGTGGAAGCGGAGGATTTCGGTTCGATATCCAATTATTGAAGACCGGATTCATTCCCAAACTGAATTCTAATTAATACCCATTCCATCGTTTCTTCCAGACTAGGTTGATTGACGTGAAAATTCTTTATTGTAACGGGGTCAAATTTAATGCGCTTTTGTACCAATAAACCATCTATAACCAAACACAATCGAAACTGTCCTATTTGGTTGAAGCACCATGCAAAATTTTCTACAGATCACGTAACCAGAATCATATGAAATTTTAGCGAATTACAAAAAAAGAATCACCAATATTTCTGAGGAATATCAAAAAATTCCTTCGACATATGCTGTTGAATTGTTTCGACAGCTATCAAATATTTTTTCGGTTGGATTTTTGGTTACGAATCTACAAGGTGGATGGATGAGCGCCCAAAAGTTACGGATTCTACGTCATTTCTTTAGGCATCGCCCTATGTTATCAATTGAATCGAATATTATCGGGGTCATTCTATATTCTATTATCCTCGCACATACCTACCCCTATAATGTGTCTGATGGTATAATTTCTTTTTCAGGCAGGAGACGATCGTCATACCAACAGAAGAAAACGCCCCCCTGGGTGAATTTTTTAGTTTTAGTGTTAGCCTCATCCTTATTCAGTATAGTAGGTGAGTACCCGAATGTCTAATTCGATTTAATTCTTAATTGGCCGAAAATAATAGTGAGTCACGTCGTAGGTATGAAATTGAAGTAGGCCTCAATTTGTCATATTACGAAAGGTCGTGTTAAATATAGTTCATTAGATCACGAAAATATCAATTACCTCTACGGAGTCGTGATTCGTTTATAGAAACTCGAGATATTTATTGCCTGAAAAATCGTGCCTTTGGAATTTTTAGAGTTCTATTTATTCCGTAACGTGCGTTCGTTTCTTTTATCGATATTTTCATGTAAGTTTGTCGTTAATGTCGTCCGGCATAATAAAGGTCTTTCCTGAATAGGAATTACGTATTGATTGATTCCATTTTGAGAAATCGTATGGGTGATATATAAGGTTAAACAATGAGCGTTGTTGGAAAAGGTAAATCAACTTAAATATCGAAATTTTTTTATACCTAATAATGAAATGTCATGTAAAATATTTTTATTTTTCATGTATTATGGGATCATTGGTTATTGTTAGTAGCGATCCTGTGTAGTGAGCTACACTATTAAGAAAAACATTCAAATGGAAAAAGAATTATTATATTATTACTTTTCAGAGTATTCATACAGGGTCTTTCACGAGGAACCTCACCCATATTTATACGGGAAACTACTGAACGTATTTTCATGAAATTCAGCACTTATAAGTATTTCACGATGCTGATGAAATCTAAAATATTTTCAAGGCATGAGCACCTCCGGTTTTTCCGGAAATGACGTCAACTTCCGTTTTTCAAATTAGAACACCATTTTTTTATTGCAGAAATAGATTCCTTAGAAAATTTCAAGTTATTTTGATGTAACATTTTTCAGTTTTGGTTGGAAAATTCTCTCTGAGCGGGAAAATTCGAAAAAAAAATCGAAAATAGAGCTCCGCTGAAACAAGTATAACTTCGAGGTTTTTGGATGGAAAATTTTCATTTTTGGGATGATGCATACACTCACATTATTTTTTAACGTAGATTCAATATCTGCCATAAAAAAATGGGGTTCTAATTTGAAAAAATTGATTTTTCGCGATTTTGTCCTCCCTAACTTTGAAAGCGATTTTTTCACCCCCTGTATCATGAATCGCCATTTCGATTTTTAAAGTGGATACATCAATCTTACATCTTGAAAAATCCCAAAAATGAAGATTTTCGATCCAAAAACCTCGAAGTTATTCTTGTTTCAGCGGAGCTCTATTTTCGATTTTTTTTTCGAATTTTCCCGCTCAGAGAGAATTTTCCAACCAAAACTGAAAAATGTTACATCAAAATAACTTGAAATTTTCTAAGGAATCTATTTCTGCAATAAAATAATAAGAAATACTTATAAGTGCTGAATTTCATGAAAATACGTTCAGTAGTTTCCCGTATAAATATGGGTGAGGTTCCTCGTGAAAGACCCTGTATTCTTTTCATTCTGTGTTCTCGAAATTTTGTGAATTTATCACTAATAGTGAATTTTTGTGCTAGTGCGAATCATGGTGTTTTTTCATGAGAAAGATTTGGCTAATGGCAATGAAACTAACCAAGTGGTCTCATTTCTAGATAAAATTTTCAAATTGTGAATATTTGATCAGCAGTGATCAGAAAATTAAATGAATGTAACATACTTTGTAGGGGCAATATTTCTTCTCTGACCAAATTTTTTATGTTGTGATGTAATCAAGTAACCACTTTTTTCGACGTTTGTAATATTCTAAACTAGTAGGATATATCGGGTGTTTTTTAAAGAGTGATAGAACTTTAAATCGAAATAAAACACATTTAAATTGAGATTGAAGCAATTTTTTTTTAATGGAAAGATAATTTTATGACATTTATGTTTTGGATATAATTTCCTGCATATGTCTAATAAGACTAGCTCTGAAGTTTATCGATGATCAATGATTATTCGTTTCAAAATTTGAATGGTATCGACTCAGAAGCGTTTTGGTTCCAACAAGATGGTGCTACACCTCGTGCTGCTTCCGTAACAATTGATTTATTGAAATAAAGATTTGGCGATAACATTTGAGAATATGCAACATAACTCCAATGGAATTATTTTCGTTGGGGTTATGTCAAGTCACTGGTTTGTGCTGATAAACCAGAAATAATAGAGGCTTTGGGAGCCAACATAACCCGTGTTATTGCTGAAATGATGCCTGAATTACTCGAGAAAATGGTCCAAAATTGATCTGGTCGAATGCGATTCCTCGGAGATAGTCGTGGTGGACATATTATGCCAGAAATTATTTTCAAAACATAAATGTCATAAAATTATCCTTCAAATAAAAAAAATTGGCTTCAGTCTAATTCAAATATGTTTTATTCCAATAATAATAAAAACCAATACTTGGAATTAATCAATGCTCTTCGACACGCTGGATTTCGAGTGAGAAACGCGAAAATCCTGTATTCTACGAGGGCGGAAAGTTAGTCCATAATATTTCTCCATCGGCACGGCCGATCATCTCGTTATTCCGTCCAAACAATCAACTAGGCTGCGGATAGACCATCGAAGCCCTCTCGTTCGATTAAGCGATACGGAAAATTGCTTTTCATGATTTATGAGGTTCGGGATGATCCCCAATCGATGCCGCAGCATTTGCCCCTTCGTTATAGATTGGTCGTTTCGCCGTTCTCTTCCTATGCGACGCCCCGCAACGGACGCGTACCGGCGTCGTCGTTACGGCACCCTCTTCTACGATTTTAACGCGTCGTTAATTGATGATCGCACCGTGTGTGAACGTGAAAGGACACAATGCCCGAGGCTCACTAAGCATGGAATCTCGGTTTTTTGTGCGGGGGAATTCGATCAATTAGCCGTCTAAATTACGGGTCGAAATTGCTATTTTCTTCGGTTTTTTGATGCCTTCTTTTGTGGTTATATAGTTGAAGTAAAAAACTGTATACGATGGCTAAGCATCGTTAGTGTGGGGTATTTGTGAGAATGTCCTTGGTGATTGGCCGCTTATAATTTGGGATAGGTTTAAGTTATCGCGGATTACCCTCGTATATAAGCTCGGGCTTTCCGGTCAGTTTTATCCGCGCTGTCTTGCTGGGAGCTTCAGAAATCATTTCCGAATAATTCCATTCGATACCGATTCATCGTTGGTTAAAAGAACTGATTGATCTCTGCATAATAGAAACTTTGATCACAACTATACAGGGTCTTTCACGAGGAACCTCACCCATATTTATACGGGAAACTACTGAACCTATTTTCATGAAATTCAGCACTTATAAGTATTTCACGATGCTGATGAAATCTAAAATATTTTCAAGGCATGAGCACCTCCGGTTTTTCCGGAAATGACGTCAACTTCCGTTTTTCAAATTAGAACACCATTTTTTTATTGCAGAAATTGATTCCTTAGAAAATTTCAAGTTATTTTGATGAAACATTTTTCAGTTTTGGTTGGAAAATTCTCTATGGGCGGGAAAATTCGAAAAAAAAATCGAAAATAGAGCTCCGCTGAAACAAGAATAACTTCGAGGTTTTTGGATGGAAAATTTTCATTTTTGGGATTTTTCAAGATGTAAGATTGATGTATCCACTTTAAAAATCGAAATCGCGATTCATGATACAGGGGGTGAAAAAATCGCTTTCAAAGTTAGGGATGACAAAATCGTGAAAAATCTATTTTTTCAAATTAGAACCCCATTTTTTTATGGCAGATATTGAATCTACGTTAAAAAATAATGTGAGTGTATGCATCACACCCTTGCCCTTAAGTGGATATTAACTCAGAAAATATCCATTTTAGGGCAAAAAAAAATGAAAATTTTCCATCCAAAAACCTCGAAGTTATTCTTGTTTCAGCGGAGCTCTATTTTCGATTTTTTTTCGAATTTTCCCGCTCAGAGAGAATTTTCCAACCAAAACTGAAAAATGTTACATCAAAATAACTTGAAATTTTCTAAGGAATCTATTTCTGCAATAAAAAAATGGTGTTCTAATTTGAAAAACGGAAGTTGACGTCATTTCCGGAAAAACCGGAGGTGCTCATGCCTTGAAAATATTTTAGATTTCATCAGCATCGTGAAATACTTATAAGTGCTGAATTTCATGAAAATACGTTCAGTAGTTTCCCGTATAAATATGGGTGAGGTTCCTCGTGAAAGACCCTGTATTTATGCAGACATTATACTGTGTTCTACGATTTATACAAACACATGTAACACGTACGAAGTTTTTCGTAAATGAAAAAGAACTGGCTCTGCTCTGAGGTTTCTATGAAACCTCTCTTGATAAAAACAGAACACGAAATAGTAGTGAAATAATTCCTGTTAGAAGGCAGACTCTCAAACCACTACGCTATGGCTAAATATTGAACAAAACAACATGAAGAATCCTAAATATGAATAATAGAATATTATGATTGCTATTGATTATTCTCGCTGATGAGGTTTATTAAACGAGGGAATAAAAGTGAAAAATAGACGACATATGCGAGTAGGATACTCAATTTTGTCATTGACTCTCGAGTACCATTTTTCAAATAATCACAATTCACAGTCCTCAGAACAAATTGACGTCTACTCGAATTGAATTGACATTTTGTAGTCTTCATTCGGAAAAATTGACGTGTTCCGTTTTCTTCCATGGTTGTCACATTGAAGTTTGATCAACCAGTGAATTATGAATCATAATTGCAAGTGATTCATGAATGTCATAATGCTTCCGGAAAGGAGTGTATTATGGACATTTTATTATTATATTTTATATTCATTATTTATTCAAAGAATCTCTCCTTTTCAAATTGCATTGAGAAATATGGCGTATTTTTGTGGATTTATAATTTGAATAAGTAATTCTGCACAGAGAACAAGTAAATGTATGGAATTTTCATTTGTCATATATTGTTGAATTCCAACAGAATCGGTACAGAACAGTGGGAGGAATGGTTGAGCCCGTATAAACATAAGATAATATCACGGCAATCCATACATGAGCATACGTGTGTATTACGTTGAGTTCAACGCCTTTTTATCGCCTTATTACCTTATGTTGCTCCTAGGTGTAGACACGCGATTAAGTCTTCAGCAATCAACTTTTACAAGTGATTTTCCAATCAGAACATAAAAAAGTGTGAAGATTTAAACGGATTAGAATCATTTCCTTCCAAATGGTTTTCTCATATCATTCTGATAACTCAAATTCAGACGTTATCCTTCTATTATATCAATGTACTGATAATTCAGCAAATCTTCGCTATAATATTATGCCTTCGAATTAATTTTCGTTTTTAGATTTGAATCTGCTCTAAGTAAAAAACTGGGGAGTTGTAGAATTTGGAATACACTTAACTGCGTCCCGTGGATTGCTGAAACTCGCTTTCCGTGATATCGCAGAGTAACTGTTGGGCGATAAAATATTCAAAGGTCTGCGAGGGGAAACAATCCACTTTCTGCACGCTCTGGTTGATTGCGTGACGCCAGAACAGACTGCGCCATTTTTTCAGTCCCCTAACCCACAAGATCATCATAATCTCAAAGAAAGAATATATACAGCACTAAATATCAATTATACTGCGTTGCCAGACTTTTCCTTGCATCTCCGTCGAGACCAAATGGAAAGTTTCTACTTTGCGTTGGTTAGGTTACGATGTGAAAACTTTAAAATTGTTGTTGGGATTCTCAAATATCACAATCCCAGGAGCTCATTTTCCATATTATCTGGTGTATCTATTTCTCCATATATTGAGGGAAATATTTTGTTCTACCCATGTTCGATATGTTGATTTAATCATATTTCAATAATTCATCTACATACTAATTCGAGTAAATTATTTAGTTCAATATTCAAGAGTTAATAGATATTTCAAGTATATATTCCGTAGAATGAGTTGAAATTTTCCAATAGTCTTCGAAATATACACATCTGTTAAAATTGGTAAAAGGGGTGCGGTGAGTTAGTGTACTTTATGAACTTTATGGTGGGAATGTATGTAAATGAGATCTTTATCAGTAGATATTTTCATGGAACAGTGAACATGAACTTTGAGTTAATGTACTGGACAATGAGTTTTCGCTTAGAATTAAACAAACACAGTTTCCGATTGTAGAAAATTCATCTTTAGACTCTTTGATTCTGTACAGGGAAAAATTTTTAGTTCTCCGAATGTGAATATAGTTTATCTTTGAAACTGTTCTCATTGAATAAAAAAGTTAGTTCGAGCTCGGAGTTTCAGAGGTTGATATCTCGAATGGTGAAGTTCGTTAATGGACAAAATTCGACCAGGGGTTCCGTAAATATGGCCGTTCCAAATTTTATTTCCCCGATAAATTCGAAACTACAGGGCGGAGCAGAGGAACTCTCGAATTTAGAAATAAATTAAACAGGAACTCATGCAAATATCGATTTTATTATTTTTCCATCATCAAGTAAAACATTCAAAGCAAAGATTATAGAGAAGGAAGATTGGAAACGAAGCGACAACATTGACGTGAGCGCCGTCTGGTGAGAAGAAAGTCTTGAGATAGATAATAGGTGGCTAAGAGAAGTGTTACCATGGTTACCACATATGGTACAATTCAAACAGACAAATTCAAATCAAATTTAGATTATTCTCCAGTTGAGTTCGTTTAGATTAGATCTACAAAGAATAATTAATAGTTGTATTCGTTAAGTTTAAGTTTAATTGAGTTTTCGTATTGTATTTGTGTTTTCGTTATAATTTAGTTTGATTCGTGCTTATTAATATTCGTTCCTGTGTTTCGGTTGTTAAATATTTGAAGACAAGATGCCATCCGGAGCATGCTGCATGGCAAAGCAGTGTACTAATAATAAAAGGAATAATCCGAAATTATCCTTCTTTAAATTACCGAAGAAAATGGAAATGTAAGTATTGAAACTCGAAAGGGGTAACTCTGTTATTCATTGCATTAATTTTCAGTGCTCTGAAATGGATAGAGTTTTCTGGGCGCGAGGATTTAGATCTCAGCAGAACTTATACTATGTTTCCTCAAGATACCACATCAAATTCATGCGGGCATGGCGTCTGAATGGGATCTGATTAGTCCTTATACAAGTTTTACACCTCTACAAGATGTTTTTTAAATTGTGATTTTGAATATTCTGTAAAAAATATGTTCTAATAATTCTGTAACTCAGATGTAAAGATATTTTTGACATGTATTCCAATTTAAAATTGTATGTATATTTTGAAATAAAAATATGTAAGCAAATCTATTTGGTGTGTTTAATTAGTATCAATTGAATTAATATGTTGATCAAAAATATAATCCTGAGCAGAACAGAAGCCCTGCTTTTGTTGTGTCACCCTGTATATTATTGTCTGGGCTCGATAGGTGGAAATCAAAATTATTACTTATGGTGGTATTCAAATTTCGCGCTCTTTCCAGTAACAGTAATCTGTAATGAAAAAAACTACAGTCACTGTAATCTGTAATGAAAACGCCATCTTGTGAGTAAAAAGTCCCGATATATATATGCATAAAACGTAGTCGGTTTTTAGTACGAGAGATATGAGGGCGTTTCCTATCTTTGCACTCTATAATCTTTGATTCAAAGTTTATGTTTAGACAGTTCGAAACATCATATCTGGCAAATGGTGTCCATTATTGTCAATACACTGCATTAATCGATTTCGGAAATGTCGGACAACTCTTTTCAGCATTTCTTTGGGTCAGACACTTCCAAAATCGTTTAACGCAGTGTATTGACTATAATGGACACCATTTGACAGATGTCATCTTTAAAACTGCCAAAACGTAAACCTCAAATGTTGTACTTGATGACGGAAAAATAATTAAATCGACATTTGCATAAGTTTGCAAGTCCCTCTTCTGTCTCTCTCTGAACAAATTCGATTGAAATGAAACTTTGCATTCAGATGGAGATTGACTTATTCAAGCAATACGCAAAATTTCGTTCAGCTGTCGAAAATATTTCCCGATATCTTTCTTGAAATGGCGAATGTCAATCTATCTCAAAGAACTCAGTCTAAGCTTTCGAAAAAATTTATTTATGTAGAGTTCCATTCACGTAACAGGAAATCGTTTGTGAAAATCAGGTAAAATTAATTAGTACCTTCCTCCACCTAAGTTCTTGTCGCTCTTGACCCTATTTTCTAGATAGGATATTTGGCGGCACAGATGATTAAATGAACTAAAGCTCGGCATGATCGCAAAAATTAGGAGTCGTGGCAACGTGGTTCGAAGGCGCCACGCGGCCACCACTCACAATCGGTGGCCGTAACCGAATCATACATAATTAATTATCGCTCCTCGGTCGGAGTACGGAACATGTCTTGTTGGATTCTTAAGAACGGCGCTCGTCACTGATAACGAGAGATATGGCAAGCTGACCGTGACGTCTAGGCGATGCTCCACTGCCCAGTGATTCCGATGCCCAGAAAAGGAGAGACGCATAGGTATATGGCTCGCGACTTCGCGTTTTTTCAGCTTCCTCCACATGCGTGAAAAGTACACACACGGTTATAAAATATAAGTATGTATAGTCCCGAGTCCGTCTATTTATCGTTAGTTTGCGTTGACCTCAAGTTCCCTTGGTTGTCTGAAGTCTAGCCCACTATAGAACACAAATTCACTAGTGAATCACCTTTAAAAAGTTCACAGAATCAGGGAATTTCCAAGACTTGTATTACCTTCCGTTTGTCTTGTTGTCGGTGTAATTCTTCATGATATTTCAGATAGGTGTTTTCACTTTGACTCGATGCAGCTGTAAAATCGCTAGTATTTGGGGTTTTTTCGTTTCTTTTGGGTTCCAAATTCTCCAAATAAGAGAAATTTGGTGCGCCTAGGATCTTTCATGCCTCATTATATTAGTGGATGACAATGTTGAATTTCTTTCCATATATCTGATGAAGATAAGGCACGCTGGTGGACATTCGAATATTCAAATTCATTTTTATCATACACTCAAATCGAAATTTTTCACAGAAGCACCTGTGTCAACAACTTGTTTTGTTGTCATCGATATTTTCAGAAAACTGCAGACTTGAGTAAAATATCTGGAAATATTTACGACTCAACGTCCACTAGCATCTTTGCCAAATTGCCTCTGCCACTAAAATTTCTCTGCCATTACTTTCTCTCGTTTGTTTCGGGCAATTTATTCCTTCAATCGTTATTCTGAATATCAGATGCTTTTTTTGTAGTCATTCTGTGTTTATTTTTGTCGTTCTGGGATAAAAATATCTGATGGAAACATAATGATTGAGGTCAATTATTTCAATGAATTCACAAATCCAAACTAATATGGAATCACCCAGTAATTTCGAGAAAAATAATTCAATTTGAAAAAAAGGTTTTGATCAGTGAGAAGTGCAGTTTTACAAACCAAGTTCATACAAAAATTTAATTATGAATTACAGTTCTCATAATAATTGGACAAATAACAAAAAGTGTAAGTTTCTATGAAAGTAATTTTTCTGGAAATGATCATTTAAGGGTCTACATCCCTGAAAAATGCACTCAGAAACGATTTATTTTTTCTGGTTGATGAAGGGATGTATGAGTGTATAAAGATAAAAATAATTGAAAAAATTGTAATAAATAATGATATAAAATCACTTAAGGTTAAGCGGTAAGGCGCTACCTATTCAATTGAAAAAAATAAGACACAAATCATCAATTGACGTTGGACCATTCGGTCTGATGGGGTGAACGGTATGGAAGACCTAGTGCGTATTCACATTTCATTTGTTATTATTTAAAGTGGCAAATGATTTGTGTCTTATTCCTTTCAATTGAAAAAATATTTTATAAGTATTGAATGAATGAAAAGGATATTCCCCATCATTTTTGGTTATTTTGTAACACTTCTTTTTGTGTTTTTTCATTTCAGTATCATTTAGATAATCAAACGTCTATCACATTTTTCTTTCTGAATTTACCGTTTTTTTGTGAATAATATTACAACAATGTGTTGTTTTCGCGAAATTTATCTCCTTGAATTTTTCTATTCTAAATGATGAATATCCATTTTTATCAACGACAATTTATTTAGGTTTGTTTCAGCCATCGATTAGTGAAAATTAATTGTTTCTTATAATTTTGGATTCTAAGATGGAATTGAATTTCTTTTAAATGACACGCCCCGCAGGTATCTCCTCCCAGATGTCTGGTAAAGGAAAATTAAAGTGTTATACAGCCAGTGTGAGATCTAGTTCAGTGAAGGATTTCTTGTTTATTCCCTGCGCCACAACATTTGTAACATTGAGCTGAATAATCCAATAAATGAAAATTAATGCACTCCACTGCCATCTGGCGGTATACGTTTCTTATTTTGAAGGCTAAAGAAAGACTCTCAACAGGAAAAATTGCTATTTGAATATCTTTCGTTATCGGTATTGCCACCTTTCACATCTTTACAAGCACAAATTCGACGAGGTATGTTATCTACTTTTTTGGTGAGCTCTTTTCTTTCTTTTTTTCTTGTCCCATGAGTACTCTATAGGATTAAGATCTGGTGAGGAAGATATTCACTCTAAAACACCTTTCGTGTCTAAGAATACAGTTGAAACTGCTGGTATGAGGAGGTGCATCATCTTACATGAATTTAGAAAAATCGTCAAGACCCCCTCGCCAAGGCCTGACTACAGGTAGTACTACTGAATCAACATTCCATTGATCTGTTAGTGTTTTTCGAGTTGAAGGAATTCTTTCACCAATCGATGTTGGTGAGAAAACATTACAGTACAGGCCGATTCTAGTTCCTGCGAAAATAATTCAATTTTCAATAGTCATTTTCATGCTCTGGAACCTCAACTGTCTTCTACTGAATAACTCCCGAGCGCGATGTCTTCATCTGATGCTTTCGTTACAAAAGTCATCTTTGGATGAGGCCTTATCGAGTTATTTGTCCATCTAATTGTTTTCGTTAGTGAATTCATTGCTTGTAAAAATAATTAACGAATATTTCATATTCATACTGGGTGATTCCATATAAGTTTTGTTGTGTTTATGTAACTACCACGGAATGCTATACCTACATTCAATTCAACCGAAAAATATTCTGCGTCCCTCTCCATGACTTTTCGACTTCCTGACCCGTCCGCCCTTCCTAGTTGGCTTAGAAACCGAAGAGTCAGCTCTGAAATCTCCAGAACAGCCGTTCGGTCCTCCTGGTCCTTTCTAAGGATTCCCGCAAACCGCATCGGCCGGCATTGAATTTCTAAGACCGAGGGAGGGTTGCGGAACAATATTCGTGTACGCGTATACCCCGTGCGTTTGTTTGTTTGTCATTGTTTTCGTTCGACTTAATTTCGACCGAAGAACAAAGAGCCAAATTACCACTCATTCTTTTCTACGTCTTTTGTTCCTTTGTTGGGTCGCATTCGAAGGCCCTCGAAGTTGTCCTTGATCCTTTGAGGCATAGGAAATTTCGAGTGTGGAACGATCGCGCACAATATTCTGTTGCTATACGGAAGGTCAGAGGGTTTTTGATATAACTTCGCGGTATCCATACTCCATACTATTACTGTAGGTACTCTGATGTGGCAGCCACTAAGCCCTATGTTCGACAACGCAGCTTTTGACAGCTATTCTGCCAGAAGTAGATCTTATATGACTGTGACTAGTGCAGGCCTGTATGCAACAACACTTAATCTTCGTTCATTGCAATTTGTGAAGTGACTTTCAGACTTCATATTGATATAATCTTCAAATATGATTGATGAAGTTATAAAAGCAACACTCCATCCGCAATAATTCATTTCCTCCTTCCGAAAATATTTATCGATGAAAATGAGCTGAAACGAACGACAAACATTGAGCAATTGTATGAATGGAATTGAATGTCGAAATTATGCCAGATATATCTCGAATTATTCGCATAAAATCCACTTTGTGTTATCTCGGACAAGAATCAGTGCAAATTAAGACGCTTACAGTTATGCGATTCTTTTTCGTTAGCGGTAACATCGCTGTTGGTTTTAATCCGTTTGTTGCATGTAATCCTACGAGGTAACAAGATTTATCGGGTATGCTACGGAAGATCTTATCTTTGAGTTTGTTTGATGCCGATTTAATTTTTTATGGTTGAATTAAACGGCGGAAGCACGATCGTGCACTTTCCTCTTGATCGCTGAAAATCGCTGATTTTTAGGAATATCTGCTTTCAAACAGCTGCATAAACATTGGAATAATTCTGAATTTTTCTACGAAGTTGGAGGTTTGAGACATAATTCATGGAAAAATAATGAATCACTGAAAGCACTGGCGTGAAAGAACGCTCCTTGTAGGTTGATTCGGATTTTCCTGTTCAAGAAACCCACTCAAACATATTCTGATACCTCCAACCAATATTTGACAGCATCTGCCAAAGAAATCGTTATGATCCCGGATTTATTACAGAAATATTGGGATTTTTTTAGATAATTCATCAAATTCAGTTTCTGATGAGATATCACCGTGAATAGCATCTTGAATTCTTGTGAATTTTAAAATTTGAAACCGGTTGATACAACTTGCCTTGAAAATGTTGTAGTTGTTGTTTAATTCTCGGTTTAATTTTTGAATAAATCGTTCTATTGCCTGTTACTGACTTTCTGTTTTTTCGATTCCAGGCATTCTTTTTGAAAATTGATTGGAAAATAGAAATAATCTAGTTATAAATGTCAAATTTCAATGAAATAGTCATTACAAAGAGATAACGAAGTCATGCTTAGGAATTGTCTATAATATTCATGAATTCTGTTGAGGTAATTTAAAAAAAATTAGCTTGAAAAAAACTTCAATGCAAAGAATGACAGTTATTGATTTGTATAGGGGAAAAGGTACAGAAGTCCTGCTAAATTTCATGAAAATTGAGAAATTGAGAACTAATGAGTTCACGTCACTCTTTCTTGAAGTTTAATCAAATAAGAAACTGTCGGTAAAAATTTACTTTTAATATATACAGGGTGTTTCACCATAAACTGGACAAACATATATAGCCGTGTAGACTACACCGAGAAAGTCATTTTTGCCTTATGACATATACCTCGTTTTCGACGCATAAGCGAGATACAGGGTGTTCAATGTCAACTTCGAGCAATATTCTGATAACTGTTGTGAGTTACGCGTGATATTTGAAATAACGGTTTCTGGTCACATCTGAGTATTTTTGAGGGCTCAATTGAATTGTGGTGTAGAATTTTGAGAAAAAAAATTCAATATGGCGGAAAACCTGCAAAGTTGGAATTTTTTTTTCTTGGTGGCTAATTTGGAAAGCAAAATCTCAACGTACTCGATTTTCTAAGATTTTCCGTAAAAAAAAATTTTCAAAATTCGAACTCAACTTTTTTTTTACATGTCTTCAGTGAAAACAAAATTTCGGCCAAAATTTTTGGAATTTTTTATGGTTGAACTTTCTTTCATTCTGAATACTTGGGTGGAAACAGAATGAAAAAATATCAGTTGGTTTTCTTTTTGTAGCCTTCCGAAGATTACGATCGGTGTATTTTCTTAATTTTTATTTGAGAAACTGGAGGCCGTACGGAGGTTAAAATTGTGCTGATGGGCTGCTAGAATGATCCGGATAAAAATATGAAATTATAAAGCAAAAAAATTTGTTTCTAAAAATTTTGGTAGGAATCGAACTCTACGAGTATGAATTGGATTAATTCTAATCCTATAAATCTCCGTTACCAAGGCAACTCTAGTTAATCGAGAGTGTAGAGTTCGAACCTTACCGAAGTTTTTTGGAAAAAATAAAAAAAAATAATTTTTTTTCTTCAATTTTTTTTAATTTTTTCGAAAAAAATTTTTTGTGCTTATAAATTCATATTTATATCCCGATCATTCTGGCAGCCCAGCAGCACAATTTTGACCTTCGTACGGCCTCCAGTTTCTCAAATAAAAATCAAGAAAGTACACCTAGCGTTATCTTCGGAAGGCTACAAAAAGAAAACCAATCGATATTTTTTCATTCTGTTCCCACCCAAGTATTCAGAATTAAAGATAGTTCGACCATAAAAAATTCCAAAAATGTTGGCCGAAATTTTTTTTTCACTGAAGACATGTAAAAAAAAAGTTGAGTTCGAAATTTGAAAAAAATTTTTCACGGAAAATCTTAGAAAATTGAGTACGTTGAGATTATGCTTTCCAAATTGGCAACCGAGAAAAAAAATTTCCGACTTTGCAGGTTTTCCGCCATTTTGAATTTTTTTTTGCAAAATTCTACACCACAATTCAATTGAGCCCTCAAAAATACTGAGATGTGACCAGGAACCGTTATTTCAAATATCACGCATAACTTACCACAGTTCACAGAATATTGCTCAAAGTTGACTTTAAACAACCTGTATCTCGCTTATGCGTCGAAAACGAGGTATATGTCATAAGGCAAAAATGACTTTCTCGGTGTCATCTACACGGCCATATATGTTTGTCCAGTTTATGGTGAAACACCCTGTATATTCTTATGAAAAAGAGCAGTAGTACATATTTGTTTTGGACATCATGGCATGTGTAATGAAAAGGCGGCAAGGAATAGATCATTCAACAAAAAGATTGATTTATTCCCCGCTTGTAATAAAAAGTATAATATTGAAACTACTGGAATTGCTCTCATGAGAAGGGAAATAGATTTGTGAACGATGATCTTGTTCCGTCAGAAAATTATTCCCAGGCTGTATAATAACTAATTCAGTGAAAATTGATGAAAAATTGTGTGCTGAAATCATCACATCGACATGAAAATTGCCTTGGACCGAACTTCTAAAATTAATTAAAATCAGGGAAGGTAGGTTCACCCTTCGTTTCGAATAAACGAGATGATTCTCCGTAACAGGTTATGGACCCATGAAATTGGATTCAAGGCAGCTTCCCCCGATTCCATGCAATTCCCTCCAAGATCTCATTATTTGAAATCTCATACTGAAGTCCTTTTCGAGTGTCCTTATTGCCTCGCGAGCCAGGGGAGTGATGAATGCCCCGAATTGAACGAAAGCGACAGTGGAACGCTGCCGTTACGTCCAGGGGCACACTTTTACAACTCCTCGTTACGTACACACACATCCGATAATGCTGCCGATGAAAAAGCGGATGTGGTTTCGAGTAATATTTGTCGCCTACAATCCCATTCAGCTCTTGCACCATTCATTAAAATTTATTTTTATCCGGACCGCAAAGCGGGCGTGCAGTCTGGATCATTTTAACTGGGTTAATTATGTTTGTCCTTCGAAATCTCCGACAGCTACGCCCTGTATAATACCAGACTATTGTTCGCTCTCCGTACACGGCTTTGTAATTTGTGGCGATCAATCGTTCTCAACTTGTGAGCGCCTCGAAGAATAAGTGGTGATCTGTGCTGTGCCTCTTCTCTCTTTAGGTTTTCATACCTTCGGACGTATCGATGATGTCTCAAAGCAATACATGAAAGATTTTGTGTTGTCAATTTATATTAGGGGTATTCAGAATATTGCGGGCAAGGGAAATTCTTGGAAACCGTTATTCAATCAAATTAATTGGAACCCCAAATTAATAATATTGGTGTCAGTGGAGGGATATTGGAATGGTGGAGTTGTGGGATGTCAATAAGTTTATATGGTGGATAGTTTATCGACGGCAGCGAGAAAACAAAAAGGAAAAATCGACGTCAGGAGAACAAAAAAATTGACGGCAGAACGAAAAACAACAGGAAAGTTGGCAGAGCTGAAAGCGAATCTGGAAATATACAGAAAGGCACGAATAAGTCATAAAAGGTACAAAGCAGTGGAGTTTCAATCCATTCATAAACAAAAACTCGAAGAAGAAAGTAACACTGTATTGAAATTATTGAAAATGAAAAAGAAGCTATTGTGCCATTCAAAGAGAAAGAATAATGAAAACAAAGTGAACATAATCAAGGTGAATCAAAAGATTATTATGATGGGAGTGCTTCTGAATTAAAAACCTATGAAGAACTAGGGGGATGCTAAAAAAGGAAAATTAAAGCAAGTTGAACCTTTCAAAGGGAAATCAAGAAATGATGACAATGATGATGAACAAATATTTTAAATCAGCAAACAATATGGTATTAAAGAGAAACAAAGAATGAAAGAGAATAATAGATGGTTTCACAAAGCACAATCATCGCTGATAGGAGAATCAACTCGATCTGACAGTTCAAAATCAAGCCTGTGATTCCCGATCAGCGCCGATCGCCCTTTGTGAAACCCACCATTAGAGTGTGATGACTGGTCTGATTAAGTTAATGAAGTTGTCGTTGATTTGAGTGTAACTCAGCAAAGGAAATAGGGTGGTCTGAGGAAAATAATCATTATAAAAATTCTCCAGCGCTAGGAAGGGAAAACAACATGAATCTGTGATCGGAAAATCTAAATATGAGGAGAACGATCTTGAAATCGTCGCTTCAACAATATTCAGGACTGATTAGTCTGAGCACAGGGCTTTGGTGAGAGCTTCAGAATTGGAATTGTCTTTCGGTTTGAAGTTTGTTTTACCGGAAGAAGGAATGATGGAATTGAGAATGCACCCTCAAGAGATTCATGACCAAGTCTTCAGAGGTCACGCAAGCCTGTCGCAAAATGAAGGCGAGGTATAATCAGAATGGATGGATGGAATTGAAGAAAGAAGATCTTCTGGTTGTATAACCCGAAATGGAAGGAATCGATGGGACTTGAGGAGAGAGAGCTTACAAGATTATAAGGATCAACGACGTGGTTTACAGGATCCAGTTCAATCCTAAGACAAAGCCAATGGTGATTCACTTCGAAGAATTTAGAAGCCTATAGGAGAGATTCCATGGAGCAAATAATAGAATATTTCAGTTAGTATGTTAGATTTCTAATGACGTATTAACTTCAGTATAATTTTTAGTCTTATTATTGAATCAATTAATAGAAAGTTGAGGAAATTTTGAGAATTTTTCAGCTCACAACTGATAAGTTCTCAGTAAACTGACAAAAGAAAAAATTCAATTGGGAAAATTTCATAAGCCGGTCCTGGAAACGGCACTAAATTATGAAAATGATGTATGATGTGTACAAGTGACTCTTCTTCTTCATTCTTCTTATACTGAATTCAATGAAATAATTGTTTTTAATGCCAAGAGAAAATAATTACAGAAATTCAGTATTGATCGAGAATCCTACAATAGTGTGAGGAATAGTATATTATTTTATAAGGAGGAGAAGTGTCACTTTTCATGGCGAGCTTTAGTTTGCCCGCCGAACGTAGTGAGGCGGGTAATTTAAAGCGAGCCATGAAAAGTCACTTCTCCTTCGAATGAAATATGTTATTTTATTTTCAAACATCTTGAAATTCCTTGAAATCTGAATAATATTGACATTTACGATCGTTATAATTGAGTGAAAAATGTAACATTTGTATAGTTACGGTTGTCTTCAAAATTAGTCCCTTGCATAATAACACTTTTCCTGCCGCCGCGCCGGAGGGAAAAGTAAGCCATAGCAACTATTTCTCCGCCTAGGCGGAGAAATAGAACTTCTCTGTGATCCTGTCAGTTTAGAAATGACGTTGTTATCGAACGTTTGGAAATAAAAATCTTTTTTCGGCAACCGTCCGGGATGTACCCACTTCCCAGGCGCTTTTTCTTTGAGAAAGTAGCATTTTCCGGTACCTACTTTCCGGACTAGGCCGGGAAATGCCTTCACTTCCTTGTTGTCATTCTTGATCATTACCATAGCAATGGCTGACATTTCTGTTCTGTTCAATTCAAATAAAAATTAAATTGTATAATAAAGAAATGTGTCGTCTCATTGATTTGTTATTCTACACGGTTGCCAAAAAAATATTGTACGTAACGCGTCCGAAAATTGTTTTTTTTTTGGCTCACAGACTTTTGTCTATTCGTGAAAAAAAACCCTATTTTCCGGACTTGTTACGTAAATTAGTATTTGGCAGTTTTCTTCCTTAATTACTAAGATTGAATATTCTTCAAACATTGAAGAAAACCATACACAGGATGAAATTTTTGAATATGAAGAGAAGAAGGCACTTTTAAATGGTCATTGGATATGTACCCGAGTAGCCTCTATATTTGGTAGTGTAATAGATGTACAGTTCCTCGTCACTCACCCAGCACCCTCTACAATGAAATGGAAAATAATATGTTATCAGAAAGTTGATTGAGGAAGAAACGGTATAGTTCGAAGGTTTCAAAGATGACATCGACCAACTTTATCATTAGGAAAACTTTGGAAAAATTTTTATTCTCGAATTATTCGTATCAGAAAATTGAGCAAGTTATTCTCATTGATAAAGAACAAAAATTGTTTAATTTGAAAAATCAGGACCAAAATCTGTGACACTTGTTTACACTTATAACTTTCCTAATTCCATGATTAAATAATAAATGATAGAGAACAAATTTTTCTAGCAAAATGTCTTCATTCGATTTCCCATCGCTAACAATCTCCTCACGGCGAACGGCATCCCCGTCGAGCCGGTGAATACGCTTTCTTGTCCATCGCTCACGGAACGGTCGAGAGGAAGCCTTCCTTCTCCTTATCTCCCAAGGAATTAATTCAGTCGGTAAACAAGCTCATCCACATACCTACCGGCTAGCCTGCTGGAAATGTGAATAAACTGCGTGTTTTGTGTAGTTTACTGTTCGGTAGAACGGAATCGTTTATCTTCTTCTACCCCGGGTTTCGCTCTTGAGTTGTGGTCAATTTCCTACATCTAATGACGGCCATGAAGGTCCGAGGGCCCTGTAATTTCATCAGTTCGGGCGAATTCGCCAAGTACTGGCGCTTTTGCTACGTGCATACGTCAGGTCCGATATCAGGTTCAGGTAATAATTTCGCGGATGGAGATGGTGAATGATGAAAATACAGGCGAAGGATGGAAATTTCCTCTTGAAGGAATGAACAGGGATCATCATTTTTTTACTTGATACTGAGTATCTCTAGTTGCAGCTTCGTACCATGATAGATCGAAGAATTTCGTGAAAATAATAACCGATTGGTTATATAGTAACGTTATTTCTTTCAATGTACACGCATGATTCTGCATTATTCATAAAAATAATGAATTTTGATCAACGATTCTGGCGTTCCATTCGCCGATTCGAAAAAATATTTCTCTATTTCTGTATCGTAATGAGCTCATTACAGTACTAAAAACAATGCTGTAATGAACTCATTACAGCATTGTTTTCAGTTATATTTTTCGTTTTTTGGTTGTCAGCACTGGCTTCCGATCCAAACGATTTTCAACACACGTCAATTTGTGAATGTCAATTTCGTAACAGTCACCAACTGCCAAAATACAATACAAAAGTCACTAGGATGTATAATCTGAATTTTTCATTGAATTTCAACAAAATTTGACTGAAATAGAGAAAATATCGTCTAATACTCGTTGCAGAATGCAATTTCAACATTCATGCGTTCTAATTTCGAATTTCGCATTCGTAGTGGAATAGGAGCCCATTCTGCAACTAGTTTTAGAATATACTATTACCTTTAAGATGTGAAAACAGTTAATAACCTAATTGAAATACATATTTGGAAAAATTTGAGGAATACAGGGTGTCCCACGGTCGAGTGCCTATTAGACGTTTCTGGAGAACTGAACATATTTGAAATCCGAAAATTGGTATTATGATATTGTTGGAAATTCTCTATAGACCTAAAATATTTTTGGAGCTTGAGCGCTTTCGGTTATACCGGAAGTCGAAATAAATTTGTTCAAAAAATATTTTTTTCAATATTTTCGTTTCTGATATGATTGAGTATTCAATTCTGAATACATTTCTGTTGAAACCATCGTATTCATCCGAACAGTTTTCAAAATATCGAGAAAAAACCTGAAAAAATGTGAAATATTCATCGTCAGTGTTATGATCATTATTCTTATTCTGAAAATCCCGAGTGTAAACCGTTCTCACAACGTCAAAGTAGAAGAATGTGAAAAGGTCATGCATCTTTTGAATTTCATAAATATCATCACAGGGTGTTTCAAATTGTGTGTCGAAAACAGTGATCGAAAATTGGCCATAACTTCTGTTTTTCAAATTAGAACCCTATTTTTTATGATTGCGTTAGATTCTGCGAAGAAAAATAATGATAGCATTCTCAGATGCTCTTGCTCCTAAATTCAGTAATTCCCGAGATATTTAAGCTTTTCTGAATTCATGTTATACGTAGAGTCAAATTCATCTTATCTTTCGCATGAGAATATTCTGTGGCCAAAGAAGATAAATTATCCCATTAATAATTCACAAGTGACAGCTCTCATTTTAGGCCTTAACCTTTCTTCTCGATTTTACTATGGTTTCATAAGAATAGTCATCGAATCTATTGGCATGAGAATATTCTGTGACCATAGAAAATTAATGATCCTATTAATAATTCACAGGTGACATAATTGTTACTATGGTTTTACAAGAATATTCATCGAATCTCTTCAGGTTCGATGAATTTGACTCTACGTACAACATAAATCCAGAAAAGCTCAAATATCTCGGCAATTACTGAATTTAGGATCAAGAACATCTGAGGGTGCTATCAATATTTTTCTCCGCAGAATCCAACGCAATCATAAAAAAATAGGGTTCTAATTTAAAAAACAGTAGTTATGGCCGATTTTCGATCACAGTTTTCGACACAAAATTTGAAACACCCTGTGATGATATTTATGAAATTCAAAAGATGCATGACCTTTTCACATTCTTCTACTTTGACGTTGTGATAACGGTTCAAACTCGGAATGTTCAGAATAGGAATAATGGACATAACACTGACTATGAATATTTGACATTTTTTCAGGTTTTTTTTCGATATTTTGAAAACTATTCGAATGAATACAATGATTTCAACAGAAATGTATTCAGCATTGAATACTCAATCATATCAGAAACGAAAATATTGAAAAAAATATTTTTTGAACAAATTTATTTCCACTTCCGGTATAACCGGAAGCGCTCAAGCTCCAAAAATATTTTAGGTCTATAGAGAATTTCCAACAATATCATAATCCCAATTTTCGGATTTCAAATATGTCCAGTTCTCCAGAAACGTCTAATAGGCACTCGACCGTGGGACACCCTGTATACTCATTCGTGCAATAATGATCATTGAAAAGCTTATAATTCATCTTGGCAAGTTTCTAGAGTGCTGAACATTGCCGGGATTCCCCTGGCAGCAGGGTTGGCATGTTTTAAAACATTTGTTTCAAAACAATGTTTCAAAACAGTGTTTCAAAACACGTTTTAAACACAAACCTCTGTTTAAAACATATTTGTTTCTAAACAATTGTTTTGAATCAGTTTTTTATTGAAGAAAGAAAACACTAGATGAGTAATAATTAATTAACAGAAAACGGAATAAATCAAGAAATATTCTCCACTCTGTAACAAAATATAACTTTTCGTAAAAATGAATAGTATTATAAAATTGAATCATTCTGATTCTGTCTGAAGTATTAATAGGTTTGAATTTATTCCAAATAGTATTTTATTTTCCTTCTAGACATTATATTAAAAACTAACAATCAGGATCGCAGAATTCTGATTTACTGTGTCGCGGCTCACGGCGTCATCCCTAACCTAACACCTTAACTGTAAACAATTTAACAATATACAAGTTCTATTCAGTGTTGCCAGATTTGAATATCTCACCCGAGACTATCATAGCAATGTTGCCAAAACTTTGTTTTAAACATGTTTTAATGTTTTAAATCATGTTTTTTATATATTCAAAAAAAAACATGACTTAAATCAAATAAAACAGTTTCAATTAAAAAAAACCTAATGTTTTGTTGTTTTTTTATAAAAACATGGTTTTTGCCAAACCTGCCTGGCAGTCCACTACATTAGCCCGAAACCCTGCACAACTTTACCTTGAAGACGTAATAATCCATATATTTGAAATTGAGTTGAAAAATCTTCAAATTCATACAAAAACTGTTCATTCCAAATGTAAGGATGTAATAACAAACTCGGCCTTCTTTTTATCGTTTAAACCACTGGTATTGGGAAAAAGAGAAGTCAGAGAAGTGCCATCTGATAAATCAAGTAGTGAAAATTTACACACAACTAATAAACCTCATCTAGGTAATATTAAAAGTTTACACATGGAATAAAGCATCTCTAGCGGATAAATTATCGCTCACTTTGAGTTCTACTACTCTACTTGAATGAGAGAAATCTTGGACTGAACTGCGATAGGCGCTTTCACCATTTTGTTACTCTTGTACAAAAACACAAACACTCCTGCTGCACAGTAATTTGTTTCCCAGATTATCATTTAAACCTATCCTTATTTTCATTTGAAATAAGCATGACAATACAACACACAAGGTAGATGATCGAACGATTTACTACTCGTATTACTTCGATTTAGAAATAACAGGTACTTAAGATTTTTTGTTGGACATTCGGATAGTGCTGAATATTGATAACCTTGTGGTAATCACCATGTTATCTTTGAGTTTTATTGGACTAAGGAGGTCAGGTGTGTTGTGTTAGATATTTGGAAACATGGTGTACGCACTTGTCATTTTCGATTACATTGACATTCGAGAATAACGGACTTGTTTCGTGGCAGCGTCGCAAGGTCATTCTTGTCAGTCCAGTTTCTTTTTTCGTTGATAGATTTGATTGATTTATCAAATGCTGAACTGCCAAGACAGAATGGCATCTTATTCCTTTCCTCAAAACTAATAGAAATCAAAATATCAAGAATATGAATACTAGTTATTGGTTAAAAAAAAACTATATTTATGAGTAGGGCCATTTGCAGTGAAAAGAACGAAACTCATGCCATATTCTCGAATCTGGCCAAACAAAATCCAATAAGTGCTTAGGTTACTCCATGTTTTTAGACATCTTAGTGTTGTCTTTTTTTCTGTGTTGATTATCTGTATGTCAAAACTGTGGACTTGAATTCATAAAGAATACAATGAGATTAGAAATATATTTGACACATAAATTCATCGAACTAAAATACGTAATTTTTCACCACAATGCTGCAAAAACAATCCGAATGAGCCAAACATGTCGCCATATTCGAAATAGCTGTGAGTAAAGTTATTTCGACGTATAATGCACACATTGTATCTTGAGCAGTGAGCGTATAACGTTTCACTCTAGATACAAATCTCTCTCAGCCAACCCAACAAAAGTGTTATTGATTTCTTCTCATATTTCACCGCAACTTTTACTCAAGGTTTTACTGTGAGAAATTTCACAGCTCCTTATCGTTTACTCGGTAAGGAAGTAGTAGCGAATGTATGGCAGAAAGCACTGCTAGAATTTATTTACGGTTCACATTATATTATGAATTAGGAACGATATTCATTTGAAAGATCATGGCTGCCCTATTCGAAATGGTTGAAATGTTACTAGCTGCCTTGTGTGTTCATTATAGGTGAATAATTCGTCATAGGCACTCAAATAACAAATACTTATCATCCAAAACTTAATAAAATAATCGAGATACTCGATGAGATTATGATTTGCATCATCGATCAATCTTGAAAAGATTTCGCGTGGCCAAAATCTGATGAAAAAGGTACTGATGTATTGTTGAAACCAAGAAGTTTTTCAAGCTTATGATCGTCTGTATTTGTCGCCAAAATTCAAGTTATATTACAGTTGCGTCTAGCATTCCTCCTTGGCAAACCGGCGCTTGGTGTAACTCACAACTATAGCGAATCCGTTTAGAATTCTCCTATGAATGACACCATCAATCCGCGAGTCTGGGCCAAAGCATCTCCGTGGACGTCGTCTCCGACGTCTAGACGTCTACGACCTTGCCTGAAATAGCCGCGACGCCGGAAGAGCGTTCCGGCCTCTGTCCGGCATTCCCGGACCGCTTTAGCGATCACATCCAAGTGCCGACGACTGCGACGGAGATTTGGACCGCTCCAGAACGGGATATGGGATCGATCTCCGATTTTTATCGTCGCCGCTAGACTGATTTATTCGCCGATTTAAAGATATTTCGACGCGAATGCCATCGCGGAATTTGCGACCGGCAATTCGAATGTGGGCTCTGCCCCATTTGCACCCATGTGTCGAATGCACAAAAATTTATTCGACGACGATGCGTCGATGCATTTTTTCGACCTTTTCAGGGGGTTATCAACTTCCACAACTTAAACTTTAGTTTTTGGAAGTTGGAAAAATGTTTCCAACGCGTATACCGTTAATTGATTTTCATGCCGACAGCCTCAAGTATCCGTATGCTAATAAGTGCTCTCAATTTGTTGATATCTAGCGGTTAATCCATGTAAATGGTCTCCACGGAGTGATTAAAAGGTAACGCACAAAATTCATATCTTCGGTTTTCACCTTTTGTAGTAAAATGCTCGAGTAGGTAAGTCCGTTTGTATTGAATTGCGCCACCTTTTATGTATAATTGAGGCGTTTGTCATGGTCCCCTTTACGAGAGGAGGAGGTAGTTGAGTTTTTCGAATGCCAGAAATCGATAAACCTTCTGTTGCTGAGGATTATTTGGTCTTTTTTTTTTCTCGACAGTTTTTCTTCACAGGAATGAAATGAATAAACTCATTGAATTCAAATTTTCAATTTCTTCACATATTGCGAGGCCTTTGTGTAGTAAGTTGTTGGTAGTTAGTAGGTAATTGATGAATGGTTTTAAATAAAATTCACGATCATGAACATAAATCAACATGTAATGCTGATAAAAAAATTCCCATCAATGACCAAATCATCCTCAGCAACAAATGTTCTATCCATGTCCGACACATGAAAAGTTGCGTAATTCCAAATGAAAATTGACCTGTGATTTTTTCGTTTTCAAGGAAGAAAGTTATCCCTTTTGGGACCTCTCCGATAGGTGGTCATCGCTCACACGGAGTGTTGACTCTAGGACGTTCAAGATGTTCGACAGGAAGATTTGGAGGTTATTTCCGACATTGTGTTTTCCGTTTGTTCTATTAATACCGGCCGAATTACCTTTCTCTGATAGTATTTTGTCCGCGCCGTTTGATACTGAATAATGGAGTTTCGTTGTCGTCGAGATCCATTGAGAGGATATTAATAAGATGCAACTCTGAAAATAGCGCTTTGATGAAACGGTTGGAAATATTTTCACACGTTCAAAATAAAATTGCTTTCAAATCGTTTCGGATCTTCGTCATGAATTTGTGGGTTTATCAATAACGAGCGTTCACAAGAATTCGAGGTCAAATTATAGTTGATATTCTGTGTTTTAAAGTACTGCTTAATTTGTAGATGGATGTATAGGAACCCAGGTATTGGCACTGATTCGATTTTGTTTAAGACTTCTTTGTCGATCAAGACAGATCTTAGTAGTTCAGTTTTCATAATTTTTAATTCAAACATTATATTGAATAAAACCGTATGTCTATAAAGTTAGCAGTGCCACTCGCGAGAAAATCAATAAAACCTATTGCATTAATTGTCGGGAATTTGTCGTGAAAGAAAAAAATCTGTGGCGTCCTTAGTTTTTTTTCTACGGGGTGGCTTTGCTAACTTAACGTTGAGTTAGCAGAACCACTTTCTCGATATCGACCAAATATCATGAAAATGGTTATAAATAATTGTCGAGTAACTATCGAAGTCCATATGAAGTGAAAAAACACAAAAAATCCATTCCCTCTTGTTTATTCTAAGTCTTTTTCCCGCGAGTTCGAGATATTTCTGGAATTATCGCATTTTTGACAACAGCGCATTCGTAATTGACTTTTTCTATTGCATTAATTCTGGAATACCTGCCTCGAATTCGTCGTGAAAGAAAAAAAATTGTCGCGACCTTCGTTTTTTTCCACTAGGTGACTTTGCTATCTGTATATAAACTTAGCAAATAGTGGTCGAATATCATCATGATAATCATTAAAGATTGTCGAGTAATTGTCGACGTTCAAATAAAGTGAAAACCACACAAAAAATTTAATCTTTCTAGCAATTTCCACTCCATTTTCTCGCGATTAAGAAAAAAATTGTTCGCGACCTTTTTTTTTTCTACTAGGTGGCTTTGCTTGAAAGATTAATTTTTTTATGTGTTTTTCACTCCATTTGAACATCGACAATTACTCGACAATCTTTATAAACTTTATAAACATCAAAACTGTTGCTTGCACGTTTTAACATTTTCGGTTTGGCGTTCGTTTCGGTGTAAATAAAAACTTGTTGGAAGTGATTGTTGAAATGCATTAGAAACCCTTTCTTCGTTTCCCATTTTCCCGAATTCGGTTCTTTTAAGAATATATAGCCAGGGCGAATACGTGCCTGGACAGGATTTTTGTTGTGAATTGAAATGACTGAAAGATGTTATATCCCAAGTTAAAACAAGTTCCTACTTTGTAGAAATTACTGTAGTACTAACCCCTTCTGGAATAAAAATGCTGAAAAAGAACCATATTTCGTTACAATAGAACAAAATTTTGTTCGATTATGTTTGCAATTGTAATGCAATAAGTACCTAATTCTTCTTTCCAAATACATTCCTTCTACGATTTTTCTCAAGCGCAAGTAGGAACATAAATAATGTCTGATAACCAAATGCATTTTATTTAAATATATCAATCATAATACTAAGCCTATACATTATTTTCATAAACATTGAAATGGATATGGAATATTTCAGTTTGTGGCTGATTGTATAATTTAATTTTCACCTTAAATCTTCTCAATAGTTTAGAAAGAGTACCTGATCTCTCCTTCATTAACCTCTCATATGATAATTCGAGGAGATAGAGAATAGAGTTTGAATATAACGATGGAATTCCGTCTTCAACAATATCAAGGGCTGATTTCATTATATACCCAAATCAGCTTCATGCCCATTCACGCCGAGTATGCCACGCCTGTCGAAAGCATCTATGTAGTTCAAGATCACTCCAACGAGATCTCATGAATGGGACATTCATCTTATCCTATTATTTGATCATCCACTCACCTTTAAGACTTCCACAAATATAAATAGTACGAGAGTAAATTTATTCGATGAATCCAGCTTTATTCCATATAAATAAACCGCACGTGGATCTGTGTAAATATTTCTAGGATTTATTTATTCATCGTTACGCCTTGGAGTCTATTCATGTAAGGTTGATACGGTGAACGAGTTCTCCAGTTGATAACAAAATAAATATCGGTCTAACACAAAAGAGCCACGGCCAGGGATGAAGAAGGAATATCGTAAAATGACGGCAGTCACTTTCTCCGTTATTCCACGTTATCTATACTCGGTAGAGGTTATTCAACTTTCGGGGGAGTTTTCAAGTAGGGCAGTCGGTATTTTGGAGATATATGAGTTCCGGATTACATTAAGAGATCCGGGTCGATCCTGCTATTTGGGGTAAAAGATCTCCGAGCAGTTTTGGAAATGGCATTCGGACTAACTGCCGCCAGCATGGACGACGATTATGTCTTCGTTCAGGATAGAAGAAAGCAAATATTCGTCCTGAAAAGAATGTGATATGTGTTTTGTCTGCATGAGAACCTATCAAAATCTTTCCCGAATTGTAACAGTCAATATATTTACACTTATTCTGCGTTTACAATATAGAGGAGTGTTGCTTGTATGTGTTCTCAATATACAGGGTGTTTCCGGATTATTTTACGAGGATATATTCAAAAATTCTTAGCCTACTCTGAAACTAAACAAAATTTCAATGTCAAAATATTTTATAACTCAACATATTCTCCTCTTAATTGAATACATTTATTACCTCCTCGTTGGAAGAAAATTTACTACCTTTTAAACTTTTTTTCAATTGAGGAAAGAGATGATATTCGGACAGAGCCAAATCTGGTGAATGAGGGGGTGTTCTAGTAATAATCAAGAATTTTTTGCATGGCAACATAAGATTTGTCAGATTTGTGTACTGCGGCGTTATCCTGTAAAAACAAAACACCTTTGAATAGCTTTCCGCGTCTTTTCTCTTTAATTTTTTCCCGTAGAGTGTTCAGTAATGTCGAATAGTAATCTCCAGTTATTGTTCTACCCTTATCCAAAAAATCAATCATGATTATCCATGGCAATCCCAAAAAACTGAAGCAGTAACTTTTCCAGCAGATTTTTGGACACGAAACTTCTTAGGTCTTTGAGAACCAGAATGTCGCCATTCCATCGATTGTTGCTTTCTTTCTGGATCGTAGAAATTTACCCGAGTCTCATCCATATAGTAACAATTCGGTTTAAAAAGTTACATCGTTTTCAAATCGAGCACAGATCGATGCTTCTACCCTCACACGCTTTTGTTCAACATTCAAACATTTGGAGGTCCATTCTGCAGAAATTTTTCTCATGTCCAAATTGACGTGAACTATATGATAAACTCGTTCGTATGATATCTTCAGTGCTTCAGATATCCGTTTTAGCCCAATTCGACGGTCTGATAAAATCATGTCATGAACTGCATCGATATTTTCGGGGACTGACACAGAACCTAATGGCCTTCCCGATCGGTCATCATCTTCAATGGAAAATTTACCTCTTTTGAAGCTCGCAGTCCAATTTTTCCCGGTCGCATACGAAGGACATTGATCACCAAGGGTATTAAGCATATCTTCAAAAATCTGCTCAACTCTTAACCCTTTTAAATACAGGTATTTGATGATGGCTAAATTCTCCAATTTTTCGATTTTTACAATTTCGATGGACATCTTTTTTTTTAATTATTGCGTAACTCTGGTTCACTTTTTTGACGTCGAAGTCTATACACTGACACTTCTTATAAGTTATTGTTCGTTGATATGATATCGCAATATTTTGTTTATGCATGGAACTGGACAAGGCTAACTAGATATCAATGCATCCTCGTATTCAATGGTTTACTGAAAGACGGAGCAAAGAGCATAGTTGTAACATTATTGTTGCGTCTTTGTTTATTAGTAACCCCCTGATTCTACCAGGTTCAACAGAAGAAGAATAAGTCTGTCAGCAGAATTCACAATTCTGCACAATTTTTTTTGTCATACATATTCCGCCTTTAATACCGTAGAAAGACACTCTCTTTCAAACAGCAGTTTAAACTTCTTCTTGAGAAGGAGCGCCATTAAATCAGTATCACTCCATTATTGTCAGCTAGTTCGTGACTGCCTGAATCGCAAGTTCGTAGATGGCCATTAACCAGAAGTGGACAAAATTCGTATAGAATCCGATGTTCTCACAATGTTAAATTGTTGGTGTGTGTTCCCCAGTTGCCGAATAACCAATAAAAGCAGCGGCGAAACGTGAAAGAATGTATAGAGATGAGACGGGAGCGGAATCTCATCGGGATCTATTTCCAAGTACGGTGGCAGATCCGCACTCAGGTGTACAGGGGGACCGTTACCCGAAAATAGATCACGGGTCCATCGGGTTTTTGTGAATGGGCGGTGTGAAGTCTCTTTTGCGGTCATTTACGACTCATTTTCCTGGGAATTCTGATAATGCGATCATAACTCACCAAAAAAATACGGCTCTATTTTATCGTCAGTCGCTATTCCACGTACAGAACATTGTTATTATCTCATTATGTGGTTTCGGAAATTTTCGGAAAATATGATTTCAAAAATCAACAACCCTGAAACCATCAGGTGGACTCAACCAGCACATTCATAATCTGAAAAATTGAAAAGTATTCTCAGTTGCAGAATTTTTCACACATACATTTTTCTAGTTTGCTTCTGATTTTTTTAGTTTTCACAAGTTTGCACTATAGCCCTCCTATTTTTGAATAGTAATTATTGTTCTAATGTTTTTAAGGTGAAATCTTGCTAAATAAATGAGTATTATTGTTATTACCAATTTCCAGAATAAAGGATATCCGTTACAAAAAATTACAAATCAATAGGTGTAAACAACGAAATAAAAGCTTGATACTCGGATATAAGTATTCGTTTTCAAAGTTCGCAGAATTTTTAGATAATTTCTGACATTCGAAAAATGAATTATTTAACAGTGAGTCTAAAACCGGACTCCCACTACTCGTGTATTTGACAAATATTTGCCACTTGCCTATATTTGGCATGTAGTGGGAGCGGTTCACTCGGCCAATACTTGTCAATCATGTCATTCAAATTCAAAACTTGGTCTACTTGCCAAGTACGCAAATAATTGCGTACTTGCCAAATATACGAGTAGTGGGAGTCCGCCTTTAGACTAGTACATTTCTTTCTACTGAGGACGAAAGAAACTCGTATTTTCCATTCTGAATTTTGCTCTCTTGATGAGATATAGCTATTTTTCGAAAAATGTGTGTGGATAAGGTTTTTAGTATGAATTGAAATAACTCAAAAGTGATATTTCTCGAAATAAAATAAGTTGTTAGATGTAGGTACGGTACGAATTGATTCAGTACTATTTCTTATGTGATTGAAATGTAGAAAAAACGATTTTTCCTAAAAACAGTTTTGTTTGTGATTGATATGCGCAATTTTGAATCACAAATGGTTTCTAGATAGAAAAACTGTACGGCAGCAGCTGTCAGCAGTTTTTTCGGGTTTACCCGCGGCAAAACTTGTCAGTTATTGTCAACGAAAATTAATAATACATACATAATACATCCAGAATAATCGGTTACTCATGAAATAGTCTTGTCTAATACCATTCGGGCATCTAATTTTTTCTGTGCATTGGTACAGGTGCAAAAATCCTCGTCTTCGACTCGGATTTTTGTTGCCACCAGCACTCAAGCTTCTTGTTAAAATATTACTTAGCAACGTGTTTTTTCGATTTTTTTGGAAAAATTGGATGCCCTTATGATATTACTCACGAAAATAGTTTCTTTCTCTGTTTTTTCCCAAGTGTAGTTTGCCAACATCAAAAATTTGTTCATATTCACCCAAAAATATCTTATAAACTTCTTATTTCATTTAAATTTATTCATGGATGAATTGAATCCATATAAACCAGAAACAATGAAATTTTATGATTACTTATTTGACGTCATTCCGTTTTTTCGTGCTTGACAGAGTTGCCCATAATTAAGGTTTATCCGAATGTCAAATGTTCAGAAAAACTACTCTAGACAGAAGAAGTTATTTTGTGTTATTGTGATTGGTTGAAACAGTCTAATGAATCCGTTTATGTCATTCCTGAAATATTTGGAAATAATATATATGTAATAATCGGGGGTTAGTTGAATGAATATCAGCACATAGTTCGAAGAACGCGTTGAAATTATGAATTTTTAGAAGAGGAAGAAATCATTGTAATGATGAGAATTTGTATGAATATCGAAGTTAATTGTTATAATATGAATTTACTTGGATATCAGAATCAGTATTTCTTTGCAATCGAAAAATAAAAGAATTAACATTCTGAATGAACTCAGAATAATACTAAATCTCACGACTTTCTCGTCTCATATTGTCGGATGAACTGAGGAATAACTAGAAATTGTGCAACCAACAGGAATATGTACTTTCATTTTGCAAATTGATCGTTTCTTTCAAAAAAATGAAACTGTTCATCGTTTTCAAGTAGTAATTTTTCGTGAATTCAATCACTTACCTCCTTTGAACAAAAATATTTTAAAACTCTTAGAATTATTGAAAAATTTTCGCTTCATTTACTTCTCAGGATGACTGGCATGTTGATGTCATAGCATGCCCTGATGGGCTTGGTCTTGGTAAAAGATGAGTTAAAATTGTCTTCTCGAAATAGGTTGTTATATCGTCTGTTAAAATAGGTCAGTAAAAAGACGGATAGCTCTCGAGCATAAAATACCCAACTACCTCCCTGCCGAAAATCACCGGCCCAATCTCTCCGAACCATCATCCAGCGATGGCGCATTTTAATAGGCTACTTTAGTTCCAATTAACACCGATATCGATCTGTGTCGCACATTCTTTCGACGTTTTTATCGCCCCTTTATTAATTATCGGACGGTGAAAGAAAAAAATCCGGCACCCGTAAAGCCACGAAACGCGACATTCGAACACGCAAATGGGTGTCCCATAAACACGGGCCTCGTGACGTTTCTGGGAATGAAGTCATCGCGACGGTCTCGGACCGGCCGTCGTGTCGGCGCCGCGTGTTGGAGAATTCGGCCGCGTTCTGTGGCGGATTCCGGCGATAGATTCATCTGGAGGCTGGAAGGACCGATTGGTGAGTGATTGTTTCTGTTTCTTCGCTCTTCTAAGTTCTAGCTGAAACCTGGGATCCATTTCTTGACGGGGTTGAGTCTTGTTGTTATGATGATGGCCACGCAAGAGCGAAACCATGATCAGCATCATCCTTCGTCGAGAACGAAATTTGCGGTTGTCTCCCTCAATCGAACATTCGTTCATCTTCATTCAAATGATGAATTATTTGTTAGAAAATTATTGTTGAGTAAATGAAAATCAAATTATAATTAACAAGCAGGCCGTTCTAGCTTCGCTCGGGTAGAAATTTGTTTCACGCGACGGTTTCATCTTCAACACTTCAACCTGCCATATCTTTCGATGTACTCGTTGTAGTTGTATGATATGAAGGGCAATTTCGTTCTAAATTAAATACTGGGGATAAATAACGTATAAGGTTGGATGAGGATCAATACCCAATTCATAAAAACACACTCCCAAATAGTGCATACTTTTGGAAAACATCTGATTACCATAAACAGGTAATAGCAAGTCAATCTTGAGAGATAGATATATTATGTTATCGCGGACTTTTTTGTAGAACTATTGAGGTATATTTCCGGCATACTTTGTATTCACGTAAAGGCGGACTCCCACTACTCGTATATTTGGCAAGTAGGCAATTATTTGCGTACTTGGCAAGTAGATGAAGTTTCGAATTTGAATGACAAGATTGACAAGTATTGGCCGAGTGAACCACTCCCACTAATTGCCAAATATAGGCAAGTGGCAAATATTTGCCAAATACACGATTAGTGGGCTTAAGTCTTAGGGTTTTTGCAGCGCACGTGAAAATAGCTGATTATGGCTGATTTTTTTGTAATTATTCAAGTTATAGTAGCCTATGTCACTCAGGGATAATGTAGCTTTCTAAGGGTGAAAGAATTTCTGAAATCGGTCCTGTAGTTTTTGAGCCTATTCGTATCAAACACACAAAAATACAAATCTTTCCTCTTTATAAAATTAGTATAGATATGTGCAGAATGCTGAAGGAATATCATGATAGAGGTGTTATTTTGAATAGCCCGCTATTTTGTTAGATATCACTTTTGAAGCTGTCATTTTTTAACATTTAACAAGTAGAAACTGAGTCGTCAATAAAAATTGAACGATACACGATTCAACAACGCATTGAAATTATTAAAATATAAAAATTTCGAAAATTTGACAAAGACAGTCCGTAAAACTCGAACATGGGCGCCCGCAGGGGGGGAAGCCAGGGGAGTCCATGGCCCCCCTGAGATTTTGATGGCCTTATAGTTTTTCAGCACAACACCCTCAATATTTCAATAATTTTAATTTTGCCCCCCCTGAGAAAAATTTCTGCGGGCGCCCATGAACTCGAACACTTTTGGGTCGTCTTGAAGCAGCTTGTCGAACCGCATTACAGAAATTGGTGGAAAAATTTGCGTCGTTGGGACAAATTAGTGATGGGAAGTTAAAACCCGTGCACTTCGCACAAGAACAGCCGAGAATTTTGCTGTAGCCCAAAGAAACCCAGGTTTGTCCATTCCTCGTCGTTCCCTGGAATTGGGCATACCACAAACGTCATTACATCGTATTTTGCATAAAGATTTGGGTATCAAGGCTTATAAAGTTCAGTTATCACGAGAACTGAAGCCGGCTGATCATCAACAACGTCGTGTCTTAGCTGATTGGGTCCTTGAAATGCATGAAAATGATCAGGAATTCCATCGAAAAATCATCTTGAGTGATGAGGACCATTTCCACCTCGTTGGCTTCGTTAACAAGCACAATTGTCGCATCTGGAGCTCGGAAAACCTCGGAAAAGCCTCTCTATCCTCAACGTGTGACTCTTTGGTGCGGTTTATGGTCGGGCGGGGTCTTTGCACTTTACTTTTTGAGGAATGAGGCTGGAGCAACAGTTACGATAAATGGATTGCGCCAGCCAGAGATGATCAATGATTTTTCATGGCTGGAATTGGATGGTATATATCTAGACAACATTCACTTTCAACAAGATGATGCTACGTGCCACATAAGCAACGAAACCATTGATCTTTCACGGGAAAAGTTTACGGACCGTGTTATCTCTCGAAGAGGTGATCATATTCATTAGCTATCGGTTGCAGCTTTTTGAGCATCTTCGGGTTGGTACCAATGTGTCATCAATGTCAATGTTCAATGTCAAACCTCATTAATGTCAATTGTCTTTGATTGTTTACAATTTTTGAAGTTTTGAACGTGCTATTCATTTTGAATTTTGATAGAGCGAAAACAATTTTTGGTAAAAATGGATGCTAAAAAAGTGAAAGTACACCTAAATTTTGTAAAGAATATAATGAAACCTAAATGTTTATGAATTGGCGGGCTTATTTCAAATCAGTAATGACAGTGATGACATATTATTATTATTGCTGCCAACCCAAGAACGCTCAAAAAGCTGCCACCGATAGCTTATGAATAAGGTCAATTGGCCACCGAGATCTTGTGATTTATCACCTGGCGACTTCTTTCTTCAGGGTCATGTGAAAGAGAAGGTATACGCCAAAAGCCCAGCGTCGATTCAAGACCCTCAAAGATAGAATGCGTGAGGCTATCGGGGACACTTTGCGATTTGGTCCTGTAGTCGTGGTGGTCATTCCTGGTGTTATTTACTTATTTTCCATTATTAACGGCATACCTTCCTCTTTATAATGAAATAAACATCATTTATCTAGAAAATGGCATTTTTCTTTGAATAACTAATTAACACCTCTTTTTGAAAAACCGTTTACTAGCTTTTATTGGTGGTGATAGGTTTATGGCTAATTTTACTCATACAGACTAAAAGATAACTTTCAAAGAAAGTGAAATTGATAAAAAAAATCGAGGGGACATCTGCCAGTGGAGAAACGTCAAATTTGGGTCTGCATTCAGTTGTTGATCATGTAAACCATAAATAACTTTCAAGGTATCGTTTTATAATCAAGTAGTTATTTCGGCATAATGTGAAGTCATCGACTGAAGATTTAATTCATCCAAATATCTCGTTGTGGGAAGTTAATACAAACACATTTCGCTTACTTATTAGGCCGACGTGATTCATTCTAGGTTTGATCCATGGTCCTTTTTCGATTTCTAACACTTAATGAGGTCACGTAGTGATCGTAAAAAGTGTAAGTTCTTTATCGGCGGAAATGCCATACTTTGAAGGATGCCTACCATAAGAGAAGTGGTGTCCGATTTTTACCTGTAACATTATATCATTATGTAATATCGACAACATGTTCTGGGGAAATAAGATAGGGTTTTCTGAATCCGAAGAAAGAACAAGTTGATATACCTACTTGAAATTTTTTCTGAGAAATAAAAATTGGATTGGTAAAATTTATTTATTTTTCATGGTAATCTGCCCTATATAGATATAAATATATCTTAATTTATATTGGATGCTTCCAGTAACCAACCCTTCAGAATACATTCATCGTGAAAAACATTTTGGAGAAACTCTCTGTAATGAAAAAATGTTTATTTCATAAAAGCGTGGATTCCTCCTATGAATAGTCATATGAATAGTCATAGGAGGAATCCACGCTTTTATGAAAGAAACATTTTTTCATTCCAGAGAGTTTCTCCAAAATGTTTTTCACGATGAATGTATTCTGAAGGGTTGGTTACTGGAAGCATCTAATATAAATTAAGATATATTTATTTAAACGGAAAGAAAATTATATAGGTTTAATGCGTCATGCAAGTTGTCATATTCCAACAGATCCTCCTACTGGATCCTATAATATACCACGGAACATCTCATTTGAACACTTATCGTGCAATTCTGTTAGATTAATAATGCACTGAGAAAGAACCAAATTACTCGTAATCAATATTGATCGACGTTATTTCGTAACATCAATTTGCTCTGAACTTGAGCTTGAAATCGTCGGCTCATAATGCTCCATTAAAAATGATTATAGATCAGAATGTGAATTGTTCAGGAGTTAACGTTATTACCATTATTTATATCGTTTGTAATATTTCAATTAGGCGGTTATTAATGGCAATCCATCGAACGAACGCCTTGCATATCCTGTAACTGTAATGGACGATGTTTTCCCGACAATTTCCGTATCAAACGAGAAATCAGGTTTACAGCTAGTTTCAATCGATTACAAGTATTACATTTTTTTCGCCATGAATTGACTCAGTTTATATCGAAACTTATACCTACAGGTTGAATGTGTATGTATCTGGTTTTGCTTCAAGACATCACGTAGTATTCTCAGTAACTGTCGAATCGTACCTAAGCCTTGCCGCCCATCGAGGTCGTGAAGGGTGATTTTTTTCAAAAGCTTTAGGAAATTTGAAGAAACTCCACATACAATTCAACAAAATGCATGAAATTTTTTATTTGAATCGATAGTACGGTCGGTCCATATAATGTTTGACCGTGGCTACGCCTCAAATGATCCATCCGCTCAGTCCAATTTTGGCCTACTCTTTCCTACTTTTCTTCCGGTATCTAACGAATAAATGCTTCAATGTTGTCTTTCACTGTGTCAGTATAGACATGAGCCCTAACATAGCCCTACAAAAATACCCTAAAAGCGTCAAATCGCACGATCTAGGCGGCCAATTGACCAGTCCCAAACGTGAAATAAACTGTTCACCGAACTTGCCTCTCAATTGGTTCATTGTTTTGTTTGTGGCATGTGGCACCGTCTTGTTGAAACCACATGTCATGCAAGTTAAGCTCTTCCATTTTGGTCAAGAAAAAGTTGGATATCATCTAACGGTAGGAGCAGAATCTATGATTGATGGCTGCGATATTTACTACAGTTGGTGGTTAAATGTCCAAAAATGTTAATTTGGTGCGAAATTTAGTTGATTAAACGTGCGATGAACTTTCTCAGTAAAACACTGATTTGCAAGCGTTGTTTGTATGGAAGACGATTGATGGTTAAATTATAGACCAAACTGACAATATTTGACAGAGACAAAAGCACGAAACGTATGCGTGAGCTGTCAAAATCAGTTTTTTTGCCAAATGAATCTGGTTAGTTCTGGCTTGCGCAGGAATGTTGCACGAACGACCTACTGAATGTTCACTAAAATACGGATAGAAAATGCAGCATGTGTTGCTGCGATACGATATCAATATTCATTTTTCTGTCGACTCATTGGTTACTCGCGAAAACACGAAACCCATCGAAGTTCTGTCACCGAAAGAAAAAGTCAAAACATTTTTTATCTGGGCGCCGGTATTGAGAAACATCAACTACAATTCTAACAATTTTGTCACGAATGTTTTTGGATTTTCTTTTCTAACAACGTAAAATCATTTCCCTATTTCGTCATAACATTTTGAATTGTTTGTTCACTTGGCTGATTGTGGGTACTGAAATCTGCATCCTCGGCAAGTTGCTTTTATGGAGCTCTGGCTTTGATAGATAATTGATTGATTGTATGTGTATGTGTGTATTATGTTGCTAATATTTTGCTTTAAAATCCGAACTAAAAAATACTGTTCTTCATAATGATAACAACTAACAGAACTTCTTCAATATTACTTGGAACATTTTTCAGCTTTATTGACGGGTGCTGTTTATCACCTCAAAATATTTAAAAGAATTTATGGGCTTCAAACATTTCCTGAAATATGTTTTGATTGAATCTCCAGTGATCCCCGTTTTGGATCCCTATGAAAAAGCTCGTGCTGGTCGCCGAGCTAAAAGCTCAGCAGCAGACGGCATCTGGCTGTACGCCGGAAAGGGAAATGACGTATGATATATTACCGCCGACACCGTGACCACTCCAACTATCTGCTGCCATTTAAATGCTAACTCGCACCGATGGAGGAAGTATGCCTTTTTATAAGTACCGTGATTTACCCAGTCACCAGCCACTTGTTGTCATAGGCAGCGTCCGTCCCAACGATCTATCAATGAAAAAAAAGGCTTGTAAAAAGAATTCGGACGGGGAAGTGCCCAATTAATCCGTCATGAAAATCGGGCCGCGATGGTGGAAAATGGGATAGGACCTCGACCTGAACGTACAGGTGTTTCGTATTCTCTCGTTCGGCAGATCGGTTCCCACGATAGGTTTCTATGCTTATGTTTTCATAACTTTCCTCGGGGCGCTTATACGGAATGAGAATTCGAATCTTTTTGTCGTTTCCTTATCTGATGCTGTTGAAAATGGACTTTTATCCTGAACTTGTGGAGGAGGATTTATGCTTTCTTCTGTGGAGTTCATTGTTCGTCTGGATTTTTCGACCAGTAATATATACGAAATGACCCTGCCTAGTCACTTTTAAATCGAAAGTGAATAACTTGAATTAACGTAATTTTGGAGCCAGACACATCCAAGGATTTATAAAATATCAGTGGAGATCTTAATATATTCCTCCCGAAGAGATCGAGGGACATATGTTTTTACTCTTATCCTGACATACCTATCGATATTTCTGAAAATTCGTTTCATAGATTCGAAATTGTGAAGAAATTTCCAATAATATTCGATCCTCAGATATAAAATGAACAGAAGTCCATTAACCTCACAACGCTTGCGAAATTGAGCAACAACTTGCAAATAATGCAAATTTCGCCACCATAACTTTCACCAGGAGCGAGGATCCCGGTCTACATTTCTTCGTCGGAACGGTCTCTTTTGCGGTCAGAATTTTCACAATTAGCAATAGATTAAAATCCTTTTCCGAATCAGCGAGCCGACAAGGTGTCGGGCTAACGCCTTCGGGGAACGGGCAGTTGGTTATCAAAAGTGAAATCGTGAATCATGCATGGCGCGGTCGTCACTCGTTAAATTTGACACTTCCTGGCCGCAGATCGAGACCGCGCGGCCCGAAAACGGGACGAATTTCCTCACGACCAAATTTTTCGGCGAATTTCTTCTCAGGTGTGCGACGTGTGTGCCGTTGACACTTGCAATA
This sequence comes from Adalia bipunctata, assembly GCA_910592335.1. Taxonomy (NCBI): domain Eukaryota; kingdom Metazoa; phylum Arthropoda; class Insecta; order Coleoptera; family Coccinellidae; genus Adalia; species Adalia bipunctata. Next base: position 33,257,701 of record OU342948.1, read on the forward strand.
ATTGCATTTCTTCATGCGCATTAAGCCGCTACGGGACGCGGCGACATGGGCGTTTAAGACGTGATCGGTGGTGGTCGATGAAAATGAAGTGGTATTAACCGAGAACAATCGGGCGCATCGTTTATGAGACAGGTTTCGAAGGCTTACTCCTTGTAGACTCTCGAGGAAGGATATCATGTCTTTATATTCCGACGGTGCGTCCCGTGTCTTCATATATATTAATAATTTTTATGTAGTACATTCGTGGAAAGTTAAATGTCTCCCTTTCTTGGATATGTGGATGTTTTGACGAGGATCTTGACGAGGTTTCTGTGGTTGAAGGCCAATTCGGATTAGTAGGGTATGAGGTTTGGAGTTGGTGGAACGCCAAGTGGATTACAACGTGTTAACAAATGAACTCTTTATTCTGATACATCTATACAGAGTGCGTAAAAAGTGAAGCCTGAAATTATTATCTTCGGTATTTTTTGGGAAGAATGAAAACATAATAATGATTTTAAATAACGCAACTTTTCATGTATATTTGATTAGTTTTTCAGGCACCTTCTACGTGGGGTGGAGGGTAGTTTTTTTTAATGGCAACACTCACTTCTATGGCTGAGAACTATTAGGTCATTGTCCTGTGATTTTATCAACCATTTCTTATCATATGGATGAAATGGTTGAACATTTCGTAATCAAATTTTCATCTTCTTCACATATCGTGAGGCAATCACAAATATTTTCTCTGGGCAGTGTCTTTTTTTTTTCAATTCGAAGATGAGTGTCATATTTTGCCGCAATGCAATCTACATTTTCTGTGATTTTATTCCAGATAGTTAATCAATATTCTCCCTTACGAAAAAGGTATAATATAGATAACAATTATCAATCACTGTTAAAAATTTATGTCGTCGACCACAAAATTTATAAATTCGATAAATTCAAACATTGCAATCCTATAATGAAGGAGTGTTGATGAAAACCTCAGTAGCAGTAGCTCTATCCATTCCTGAGACGAATTTATAATTCAAAATATAAATTGACCTCTTTATACTCCATTCGTTTTCATAAAGTATCCGGTTGGCCATGAAATTCTGACACATTTCACCGAGTATATTTTGAAAATGTTAGTTAGGTTATAGTCAGATTACTACGTAACGTTGTCCTTTCTACATAGAGGTCGTAGTAATTACGTATTTATCAAAATGTTTATTCACTTTGGGAAAATAATGAATTTGAGAAAATAATATGTTAAATTGAAGAACAGATAAATGTGGGTGATTCATAATGAATACGGAGAATAAGGTCCTTTCTATCCCACAATCTTTATTAGTTGACTACTAGTTTCGAGACCTTAAAATGGTCTCATTTTCAAGTCACAGCTACAAGATTAAAAATACAATAAAAACGATAATAAATTAAGGAATAAAACACTTACATACAAGCAACAAAAGTCAAGGAACTAAAAACAAATCTTGCGTCATACAATCAAGTGTCAAATTATCAAATATAGAGGAACGGCAGATCGTTATTTTGAATATAACATATTGTTTGGTTCATATTGTTTTATCTGCCGTTGCTCTATATTTGATAATTTGACACTTGATTTCTTTTTAGTTCCTTGACTTTTGTAGCTTGTATGTAAGTGTTTTATTCCTTAATTTATTATCGTTTTTATTGTATTTTTAATCTTGTAGCTGTGACTTGAAAATGAGACCATTTTAAGGTCTCGAAACTAGTAGTCAACAAATAAAGATTGTGGGATAGAAAGGACCTTTTTCTCCGTATTCATTAATAATATGTTAATTCAATAATTCCAAAGACCTGTCTAATGTTGTAGAAACTTCTTTCTCTGTTAATACTGGAAATATTTCACGAATATAAACAATGTTAGAAGATTCAGTTATGCTTTTTTCTTGTACGGAAATCAAGAATCGAGTGTTGAAATTTTACTGAAAAATCATGGACAGAATAGTCCGTTGCTTCGTGATTTCTTTCAAAAAATAATAAAAGTACTCGAATAACCCGACAGAAAAACTTCTTAACGAACAGAAAGACTTATCGAATGCCCCACTTTTCTAAATTCTCAAGAAATGAGCCTACAGAAGACATTTAAATACCTTTAGCTTTGGCAACGGCTCCTAGAAATATTTCGACATTCCCTATATTTCACGAGTGCCAAACAAAGTTAGTTTTAAGTAAAAAAACTTGATAAACCTAAATCTTGGCCAACCAGGATACTTTATAAAAATGAAAGGAGTTAAGTGAATACCGAAAATATGATTTTAGGCGTTACTTTTTGCTCACTCTGTTATTAGATCACTCTTTGATCACATTTCAGCTTATACACAGAAAAAGATTAATCTGTGATGGATTTTTTTGCTTCTTTTTCACAAAAACTCTACCCTCTATAGGACATATGTGCTGAAAAATTTCATAATAAATTATTGAAGGAAAGCAGGGAGATCCAAGTATGAAAATTCATTTTACCAAATCAGCGATTAGGTCGAAGATCCGTTGACGTGTTGTGCTGTTTGGTATCTTCTGCATCTCATAAATTTTAGCTTTTTACTATCATCTTGGTGTTCTTGGTCTAGAAACCATAAACTAGCGAACATAGACGAGACGAGGTGAAACGTAGGAATGGGATAAACGCCTGATTACGAGCGCACAAAAAGGGGATTGGTAATCCAACCTGCTGTATAATGAAGGTATAAACCAGCCACTCTATTGATTCCCGTGCTTTCGAGTCAAGTTCATTCTCAATGAGCATAAAGTAGGTTAAGTGGCTGATCAAGATTTGCAATCGCCAGCAGAATTGCACCCAAGCTCCAGCCCAAAGTCGGATATCAAGAAAAGCCCATAAAGTTAATCGCTCGGAAATGTCCAAACCAGTTTTAATCGCAGTCGCATAATTCAAGCTATCACGTTATCAAATGTGAAACCCGTATGTTAGCGCATATGAATATCTTGACGAGTCGGAACAAGTTATTGCGACCGGATCTTTACTTACATTCTCATGAATGGCTCGTGACAACCGCCGTCGGCATCGGGAGAGAATCGAGGGAATGTCATTGAGCAATTGCCAATTTCATTGTAGTCGCGGATGAATGCAGAAACAGCGGGAGGAAGGGAACAGGCAGGAGCCCACACCTGAATATCTAGCAATTATGTTTCCGGTTTCGGTGGTATTTACGAGGTGTCCGATGCTCCTATTTAGCCGATTTGTGAATGGACAGTTTTTGCTGAAAAGAGGTGTGAAAACTAGAATTTTTGAGAGGGACAGTGACAGTTAGGTGCAAACTAGGAGACCACCGATAAGTTTTGTGTCTTTGATGGTGTTCATTGAAAAACTGTTCAAATCCAGATCGAGGAACCACGTAAAATGCTAGCGGTTTTTTTATACCGCTGTCGAAAATTTTTTCCATTGGATTCTTGACTCAATCTAATCAGGGTGGATCTAATTGCAAGCGCAATAGCACCTGTATTCAGGTCCGTGCTTCAAGTTAGCAATGTTCATTCAATGGTCCAATTTTTACAAACGAGCTTGATTCTAATATTTCTAATTTATAACACGATTATGAATTCATATAATTGTGTAATAGCCACAATGACTTGGGTAATGTCAAATGTCGTTAACAACAAAGTATTTCGAAATAATGTGTAAATTTCCTACTACCGGTTAGAGTTCTACATTTCACTCTTCGTCCTAGTAAAAATTTAAGGACTTCCATTATACACTGCGCAAAAAAATTAACGCACATTCTGAAAATCTCAATTTTAATGAAAGTTGACTCTACATTGACTTTATAACTTATTTTTTATGTTCTCTCGGGAAGGTTTTGAACGAAACAAGACACATCAAATGGAAGAAAAATTCAGGATTTCACCGAATCTTATGTGAAAGAAGAGGAATGAACAATTTTCAAAATACTGAAATGCTGATAAGTGATTTAATACTTGGTATTTCCACCCCTTGCGTTAATTACAGCTTGGCAACGACGGTTCATACTCAAAATGAGTGATTTTTAAATGTTCTGATCTAATCCTTCCCAGATTTCTCCGAGTTGGATTACTAAGTCTAAGAGTAGCTGTATGATTTTCTGAACTTCTCAGCCTTCTATTGAGTTTGTCCCAAACCTGCTCAATCGGATTGAGATCTGAACTTCTTGCTGGCCATTCCATTCGAGAGACTTCAACCTCTTCAAGGTACTCCTGAACGATGCGCGCACGATGGGGTCTGGCATTATCATCCATAAAAATGAAATTTTCACCAATGTATGGGGCAAATGGCACTACATGCTCTTCAAGAATGTTCCTTATATACTTATCAGCATTCATAGCTCCATTATCAACGATCACTAGGTCTGTGCGAGCAGTCAAAGATATTCCACCCCATACCATAATCGATCCTCCCCCGAAACCAATAGTATTCAGGAAATTGCACAGAGCATATCTTTCATGTGGACGTCTGTATACAAGGGAACGTCGATCACAATGGTAGAGGCAGAATCTAGACTCATCTGTGAAGAGAACTCTTTTCCAATCGGCCTCTTCCCAATGGATATGCTCTCTCGCAAAATCCAAACGCGCCTTTCGATGGGCTGGGGTAAGAGCTGGGCCTCTTGCCGCGACACGAGGCCTTAAATCATATTCTCTGAGGCGATTTCTTATTGTCTGAGTGCTAATTCGCACCTCATGAGTTTGCTCAAGCTGATTTTGAAGGAGGCGAGCGGTTGCAAACCGTTGTCTCAACGAAGAAACTCTCAAGTAATGTTCTTGAATGACAGTTGTTACCCGTGGTCTACCCTGTCCAGGTCCTGGTCTTCGGACATTCATACCTGTCTCCCTGAATCGCTGCAACATTCTGGACACACTTGTATGGGAAACTCCAAACCTTTCTGCAATTCTTGTGTATGTCCACCCTTCTTCTCGCGAAACTACGGCTTGGGCACATTCCTCTTGGGTCAAATTGCGTGTTTCGCGTTGCATAGCGATCGAGTGTTGAAAATCAAACGAAAGAAAAACTATTGATCACTAGAATTGATCGAGAACAACTGATTTTAGAATGGAGCCAATACATTCAAAATCTGATAATATCATCTTTTTTTATTCCTGCTGGGAGAAAACATCCGTATTAAAAAAAAACGTTGAAAGTGGATAACATAATATGCATGCATAATTCTGATAAAAATAATTATCATTGAGAACACCTTCAGTTGTAGAATGAATTCGAGATTTCCATAATGTGCGTTAATTTTTTTGCGCAGTGTATTACTCTCTTTGCAAAAACATGTAAGTTTATGGTACTCAATAATTTAATGGTTCATTGTGGCGTCAAGCATCAGATCTCTACATGAGCAATGTTCGCCTCCGTTTTAACAGGCGCATTTATTTTCGTTTTTCGCCGTAGTCGCAGCTCGATAACTGTTAAATTGCGTATGAATGCGGCATTAAAATATCGGAACTGCTGAGTCGTGGGTAAATGCAGAAAACTCGCCGGTTGGCCTCGGTTTCAACCAGTCGTTCCGTTCAATGACAAGCGTAAGACACAACAATATTACGCACTTTATTGCCGCAATAAAGGTACTTGTTGTCTTACCTCACTCTTGTTTCATTCATAACTGGTCGACTATTCAAGGAATAGTTTCGGTTATGTTTGCGAGTTACCTGTTGTGATTTCAGCGTATATATCAGGTGATACTATGATTAAACTTATGGAATCGAGCAAGAAAATAAATATTTATGTTCGATTCAATATTGTTTATTGTCTAGTTTATTTTGCATCTATAGTTTTCAGTGTTTTTATGGGTTCAATTTCTGAAATTATGTGATATCAAATATATTGCAGTTGAAATAGAGGAAAATATTCATCTCATTTCCAGAACATAGATTGCTTATTTCTTGAGAAACCTAGGGTCGCCTTTACTTTTGACGATGTGTGCAGTGTGAATTTTTTTAGTTTCCGCTGAAGAAACCGTTTCGTTTATGAGCTCCTTCATTTTTGCAAGATCATTTATAAAATTCAGGTTTCAGCAACTTGCTTTATCAGAAAAGTGGCAATTGTGTATTTTGGCCTAGGCTGATTTCGGCCCTATTCTCACATTTGAAATGTTGGTTCCATGGTGCATCGGAAGAATAACGTTTCTTTTTGGAACTGGAGATCCTCTTCTCAGTCTCGATCAGGCGCAATCATTATTTCTCAATTACCCGCCAAACTAGGCGGTAATGAATCATACCTTTCAACAGAAGACCACCTAGAAATGCGCCGCGCGATCTGGGAGCGAAGCGGCTCCTTATTAAAGGACTTTTTCCAAATCCTGATTACCTACCGAAAGTCAGGTCCGACTGGTCGAACTTTTTCGAACGAGCCACCTTGCGGTTTATCATTTTCGGCCCTGGTCTCTAATTATTGTGATCGCATAATCACTTTCGACTTAGTCTAATGCCTGGGTAAATATTTGCTCAGAAGGTTATGGACGAAGATCACGGGCTACCATTGTTGTTGGGACGACGGACAACTGTTGCCATTTTAGTATTTTAATGCTGGATTATGCTCGTTTTATGTATCTTTAGCTTGGAGAAATATATTTCACATTGCATCATTTAATCATTTCTATATTTCGCATGATGCTTTAAAGTTATCCAAGTTTGGTGTTTTTTTTTTCCTAATTTTCAGCGGGTAATGGTATCATCTTTCTGGGTAATTTTATGCTCAAATCAGTACAGATATTTGGTATGTTTTTTATTATGAAATATATGTATATTTTTTTCTTCGTCTCTTTCCTATAATAACAGTTTATAATTGCTTTTGTTTGAGAATAAATTGTCCAATTCCTGATATTGTTTATTTTATTTTATGAATAATTTATATTTCTTTCCAAGGACTTCATTTCATTTTTCTATAATAACAGTTCATAATTGTTTTGGTTTGAGATAACTAAATAAATTATATTTCTTTCCTTCATTTTATTGTGCTCGCCAAATTGCACTATCACATACATAGACTCGCAATATCTGAATAGGGTCCTTTTTACAGATGTCTTAAATTTTACAATAAACTGCCAAACTCTATAAAGACAATACGCAAGCTAAGACATTTCAAAAAGGCAATTCACAAAATTTTATTCGATTTGGAAACTTATGATGTTAACAGTTATCTTAATTTCTAACTCGTGGGTAAATTTCAGATTGCTTTTTGTTTCTTTTCTTTTGCTGACACTATTTTGTTTAAATACCCGATTTCTTGAGTTTTCCCTCAAAATGAAGATTATTCATTATTATTATTATTACTTTGTATCTTCAAATAATTTACAATGCAATCATAAAAATTGACAGTCTAAAATTTTTCGGAAACGTCAATTCTTTGACTGGTTATAAAAGGTTTCAGTCAAGTGGATCTTTCCTAGATACTGCAGGGTATTCAGATTGAATCTCTCAATTCTTGAAATTTGTTTCGGGTGCTCAATATCTTTTTTTTCAATAAAACTGGCACCAATGCAAGAAATGTCTGCGTGATTCCTACATTTCTAATTGCATTGTTCGGTCGATGAAAAGCCAGTATAAACTGTGTGTGTCTGGCACTTTCATGTCACGTGTGACAGGCTCTGGGAGCCAACTAGATCTTTACGGTAATAGTGAAGTTTGTTGGTGCGAAATGAACTTCCACGTTAGATCGTCAAATTCCTTCTTGCGTTTCAGTTAGATGTATCATCGTCTTGAATTCGTTCGACGGAAATAAGGTTCGCGTTCAAGAACTGTCAAAGAGTTTAATTTTGATTGAGTTCCTAACAGTCGAAAAAGATTTGTAGTCCCATACTCCAACGAGAAATTTACGAAGAAAATATCCGTCATAAGAAATTCGGAGGAAATTCGAGACGAATGGGATAGAAAATATTTTCAGTCTTTTTATCAGTTTTTATTTGAATTTTATACTTTACTCTCAGTATATTTGATGGTATTTCAACCGCATTGTGATTCGAAACATTCTGTCGATCTGCCAATATCGACGACAAATTGCCTCATTGAGGCGTTATTGAGAGACCAACTAACACCCTGACTGTTAGACCGATATTCGCCAAAAACGGCAATATCCCGCAACAATCGAGAGTTATTGCGAAGCCTATAAAAACGCGTAGGCGCATTTTTCAGACGTAAAACTGTCGTCGTAGGTCGCCCCGCAAACAAACGTTAGAAAGCCGGATCCATTTTTTCATCCGCTTTTTCAGTAGAACCGCGACCTTGATCGCGACCGACGGGTCGTTTCTAATTTCTCATAAGATCAATTATAAATAATAATATAACGAGAGCGGTCAGCGCTAATAAAAATATCAAAACGGAGTTCGGTAAGCACCGATCGGCCGATGATGTCCAAATGAAAGGGAACAATAACGAGAACGGCGTTGATCGCCGAGGTGGAGCTGTGAAAAGAACGTGAAGAAGGTCCAGACTGGGACCACCTTGGAGGAGAGAACCAACCGCTCCGGTCCATTCGTACAAAGTACAAAAGTGTTATATTAAGTATCACCTTCGGAAGAAATGTTTCAATCGGTCCGCTCGGATCGTTTTGGGCGTGAGGGGTAATGGTTTTATTCTTGGTTCTTATTATTGGTTTGGTATTTCCGATGATAACTTCGGAAGCGTCTGGCTCTATCAGGGAATTATTCGATTTTCTCAGTGTTAATTTTTAAAGGAAGTGTTTTTCATTTTTCAATATATTCCAATTTCAGTATAAAGAAAATACATGTTTCTTTGAAATAAGAATTCGAATCTTTATAAACCAGGGTAAAATAGTCCTCCAAGTTCAGACCGTTTCTTCTTCCTGAAGAATGAATTCGAAAAATCATAACCAGAAATGGTTTTCCAATATACAGTGCACGTCAAAATTATGGAATAAATTCATTTTCTCAGAAGAAAAATATTTGGCAACACAATCCTGAGAGAGGTCGATTTTTATTTCACTTTTCACCCCATCAACCCTCTAAATTTTTGAATAGATAAGTGGGTCATGTGGTACTTTTTTGGCAAGGTCTTTGTATCTTTTTTTTTTTTTGAAAAATTAGTTAGTTCAAAGAGGTTTTCAGTATGTGCACTTTGTCATGGCTCATTTACTTTGAGACGATGGTACTTGATGAAATTTGTCACCGAATGAAACTCAACCATAACAGTTTTGTTCATGCACAACTCTCAACCCCCTAACGTGAAAAATTAGAGAATGTGTGAAACACTGCGCTTCAGTTATGATCTCGAGTAGGTATGTTATTAATGCGTTTCTACTGAAGTTGAAACTTTTCGATAAAATGTTTCAATACTAAAGAAAGAGCCATGACGAAGTGCGCATACAGAAAACCTCGAACGAATTTTTCAAAACAAAAAATATTTTCTTGAAAATTTCAGCACGCCTGTAAAGAAGATACAAAGATCTTGCCAAAAAGTACCACATGATGGTTTGATGAGGATGGCACAGGGTGCAACAAAAATCCTTCAAGAAATTTGGTAAAAGTGAAACAAAAACTGACCTATTTCAGGATTTTGTTGCCAAATATTTTTCTTCTGAGAAAATTATTTCGTTCATAACTTTGACGCGCATTGTATAATTCTGAAATTAAATGAAAAGTTGGTTGGTATAACGACTTGAAATATCCCCATGAGAAAAGAAACCGAAGTTGTTGAATACCTTCTCGAAACTGTTTTTTAACAAAACAGACCCATCAAACTTTTCTCCTCATTAATTCATAGATGCAATGGCAATATGAGGGGGTTCCCCCAGTTAGTTGAGAGAAACATCTCGAAAATCAATTTCCAATTTGACCACACAAAAAACATTGATGGACAAATTATCACCGATTATGCCACTATATTGTAAATTGGCCTAAACCGTACCTTCCTATCATTTTATCGCGGATAATTTTAAAACCAAAAACCACAATTATATCTGTTTCCATTGTCGTTTCAAATCAAACGAGTTTCTTCTGAGAAGATGATTTTCTTAAGTCAGGGCGAATTACAAATTGTTATAGACCTAGAGTCTGGAGGAACTTGGACGTTTTTCTTCGTAAAACTTCTTGAGGGTAAATTTTGTTGAAACATGTATTTTGCCCTGCTGAAATATCAATCTATATCGGACGTAAATCATAGCTGATGACATTGCTAACTTCTTAAATATGACCGCCGGAAACTTTTAAAAGCATCATGACGAAAATTTCAAACCAACTTGTATTCTGTTCGCTGAATAAGTAATCGAATCTGCTGGTCGTCAGTTGAGCAACAAATTTTTATTCATACATTCTGCTTCCAGTTCAAATAGGTCAGTTATATTTCCTTGTCTTTGATTTCGCAAGGAAGCTATATTACTGTAGTTGATTACTAGGTACATAGGTAGTCGGCTCAAGCCTCAATTGAAAGTTTTTATGGAAGCACAAATAACCGTGAGATGCTTTCAATAATCTTATTATGTACATAGAATATTCGCAACTAAACGGTTTACCTTATCCATACATGATATTTCACCGAATTCTTTCGGAGAATATTTGACGGAATCGCTGGTTAGGACAGCGCATTCGCCATATTATCACTTTGCCTTCAAGTTGCAGTATACAGGGTCTTTCACGAGGAACCTCACCCATATTTATACGGGAAAATACTGAACGTATTTTCATGAAATTCAGCACTTATAAGTATTTCACGATGCTGATGAAATCTAAAATATTTTCAAGGCATGAGCACCTCCGGTTTTTCCGGAAATGACGTCAACTTCCGTTTTTCAAATTAGAACACCATTTTTTTATTGCAGAAATAGATTCCTTAGAAAATTTCAAGTTATTTTGATGTAACATTTTTCAGTTCTGGTTGGAAAATTCTCTCTGAGCGGGAAAATTCGAAAAAAAAATCGAAAATAGAGCACCGCTGGAACAAGAATAACTTCGAGGTTTTTGGATGGAAAATTTTCATTTTTGGGATTTTTCAAGATGTAAGATTGATGTATCCACTTTGAAAATCGAAATCGCGATTCATGATACAGGGGGTGAAAAAATCGCTTTCAAAGTTAGGGATGACAAAATCGTGAAAAATCAATTTTTTCAAATTAGAACCCCATTTTTTTATGGCAGATATTGAATCTACGTTAAAAAATAATGTGAGTGTATGCATCACACCCTTGCCCTAAAATGGATATTTTCTGAGTTAATATCCACTTTACGGCAAGGGTGTGATGCATACACTCACATTATTTTTTCACGTAGATTCAATATCTGCCATAAAAAAATGGGGTTCTAATTTCAAAAAATTGATTTTTCACGATTTTGTCATCCCTAACTTTGAAAGCAATTTTTTTCACCCCCTGTATCATGAATCGCGATTTCGATTTTTAAAGTGGATACATCAATCTTACATCTTGAAAAATCCCAAAAATGAAAATTTTCCATCCAAAAACCTCGAAGTTATTCTTGTTCCAGCGGTGCTCTATTTTCGATTTTTTTTTCGAATTTTCCCGCTCAGAGAGAATTTTCCAACCAGAACTGAAAAATGTTACATCAAAATAACTTGAAATTTTCTAAGGAATCTATTTCTGCAATAAAAAAATGGTGTTCTAATTTGAAAAACGGAAGTTGACGTCATTTCCGGAAAAACCGGAGGTGCTCATGCCTTGAAAATATTTTAGATTTCATCAGCATCGAGAAATACTTATAAGTGCTGAATTTCATGAAAATACGTTCAGTAGTTTCCCGTATAAATATGGGTGAGGTTCCTCGTGAAAGACCCTGTACAGTTGATTCACTCTGCAGACTTGAACAGTCGATAGAAAAACGTTTTCAGAAAAAAATGTCCTATTAACATATGTCCATAAACTCTTCGTTTTGATCAAAATGTATTGAAATCTTCATTATTCTTCATAATATTTCATTTTCTGGAGATATTGAAAGCAAACTTCGTATACAGCATAGCCTAGTATGATTCACTGATAATATTACGACACTAGGATAACCAGCGTCGGTGTTGTGGGGGTTTCACTATTGTGAATATGGGAAACTACTTATACGGATCTATATCAAATCAAAATTTATACTGTGGCTTAAAAGGGTCATTTTTTTATGAAATTTTCTCGTACGATTCGATTTTTTCGGAAAAGACTTCATGTCAATGCTTCAGGAGCCCATGTTTCTTATGCATTCTGATTTATACATATTTTTTCCTTATATATTTTCTTATTCAATTATGTTAAGTATCTTGAAATCGTCCCCATACATACGATGTCGAATCTGAACATTTGGGTGGTATTCGTCTGCCAGAGCAGGGTCCTTTCGTGTAGATTTTCCCATGTAGGGGGCGTACCGTTCCGTCACCAAATTATCCTGTCTTCACAACAACCGGGAGACAATTATTATGTCAATATTGTCATTGACCGTAGATAATTGTGGACCGGCGTCCGATAGATCTCTCTGATGGGTCGACCGGGGACAGATAGTCAAAAGGACCAAGAGTTACGACCAGATCGTATGGCCCATGCCAGTCGCTGTTCCTGATGCGCAGATGGTCGCCCTGATAATACTTGCCAATTTGTTAAATCACCTGAGAATTATGGCTGCTGGTCGATGGGCAATAACGTTCGAACACTGTGTTGAATTAGATGGGATACTCGAAAAATAGTTATGGGTATCGAATGTCGATCTAACGATTTCTCAATTGGCCTTAAAACACATGCATAAAATTTAAAAAAATTCATTGCTTTTCAATTAATTAACTTTTTCGGCTCTTATTCCTCAATAACGTCATTATTTGCACAAATATATGTCATTGGGGAATTATGAGCCAAAAATTGTCCAAGGACCGATTTCCTAATGGTTTTAAATGCTCAGAAAATATCCATTTTAGGGCAAGGGTGTGATGCATACACTCACATTATTTTCTAACGTAGATTCAATATCTGCCATAAAAAAATGGGGTTCTGATTTGAAAAAATTGATTTTTCACGATTTTGTCATCCCTAATTTGGAAGCGATTTTTTCACCCCCTGTATCATGAATCGCGATTTCGATTTCTAAAGTGGATACACCAATCTTACATCTTGAAAAATCCCAAAAATGAAAATTTTCTATCCAAAAACCTCGAAGTTATTCTTGTTTCAGCGGAGCTCTATTTTCGATTTTTTTTCGAATTTTCCCGCTCAGAGAGAATTTTCCAACCAAAACTGAAAAATGTTACATCAAAATAACTTGAAATTTTCCAAGGAATCTATTTCTGCAATAAAAAAATGGTGTTCTAATTCGAAAAACGGAAGTTGACGTCATTTCCGGAAAAACCGGAGGTGCTCATGCACTGAAAATATTTTAGATTTCATCAGCATCGTGAAATACTTATAAGTGCTGAATTTCATGAAAATACGTTCAGTAGTTTCCCGTATAAATATGGGTGAGGTTCCTCGTGAAAGACCCTGTATATCAGCAAACAGGATCCTGTCGATGACTCCTATTCCTAAAGATTGCTCGAGCTCGACAAACGAATTCAATAATTCCAAAGACCTGGCGAATGCTGAAGAAACTTTTTTCTCTGTTAATACTGGAAATATATGAACATGGTTGGAAGATCCAGTTATGCTATTTTCTTTTACGGAAATCAACAATCGAGTGTTGAAACTTTACTCAAAAAATAATGGACAGAATAGTCCGTTACTTCGTGATACAGACCGTTCTATGGAATTCCCCACTTAATGAAATTGGTTGGATTCACCGATGAAGTAGTCAAATTCGATTCTGTCTTTGCATTCAGCATACAATAATTTTCGAAAGGAAATATCGAGTCTTCAGATTATGTTAAGTCCACGTGCGTTTGGATCGTAAATAAACAGAATCTGTCCAATGTTTTCGGAGATATTAATTTCTGAAAAATTATATGTATATCGTATATTACCAAACTTCATTGCAATTTGGTAATAAACTCATATAATGTAAGTGGGATTATGGTTTCTTCGATCCCTTCCACGTGATCGAACCCAGTGATCATGGTGGTTTCTCAACGAAAATTTTGTTTCGAGTCAAGCTTCTGTGTAGGTATCTGCATACTGCACGAGACAATCGGTAATCCAATTCCGAACAAGGCACGAGCAGAAAGGTGTTCATACTTCTTCAGAAAACCCTCATTTACCTTCAAAATAGACCGTCATATACCTTTAGGAGCATGTGGCACCTACCCTTGATATCATCTTACACTTTTACGACAATCTTCCATCCCATCCCCATGTATAAACGCGGCGCTACGCCACCGTAGAGCATCTGTTACTTTGTAAGTAGATGTTGGATTAAACTGCCCTCTTTCTGTCTGCCACTCGGGGAAAAAAATGGCTATACTCCACTTCCGGCACCGTCGATCCCTATTAACAAAACCAATATACGAGCGGCATATGCTTTTTTCGGTGAATCCACCTACACCCGGTCTTCGCACAAAAATAGATGTATTCCATGACAATAACTTGATGTAACCCGATTCCTGGATCCTCTTAGGTGTATATCGAACAAACAGGATATTCTGTTCCGATCTTTTTATTCGGAGATTCCAGAAGGTAGCTAAAGAGATCCATTGTTGGGATGAAAACAGTTCAATTATTTTTGGAATTTTCGACACCTCTTGAGGTGCCTTCTGTATTTTCGGAACAATTGTGGATTTAACCACTCTTCAGATGACTTAGTGATCAGAAATTGGATTGCTGATGCCAATGCTTATTTCGGTATGTCTTTCACACCTTTTATTATTGGAATTGGTTGTATATAAGGATATGTTTATTTCGTCCAGATTCTTCACTACAGATTTTTCTGATGAATTATTCATGATGATATGTAATAATATCTATCTGTAAAATTCACTATTCACATACCTACAATGCGACATACTTCATTTGTCGCCGGTTAAGTAAGGTTGCTATTGTTGCCTGCATTACCGACATACTTAAAAACGCGAAATTCAAATTGATTAGTTGTATCAGTCTGAGTGATCCAGGGATAGTTTTGTCTTATTACTTTTTCAATAACTGGTTTATGATTGACCGTCCTCATTCATATTCATGACTTGATATCAAATAAAAACGTTAAATTCATAATGATTACACACATTCCTCTGGATCACTCGGTCTCCATTCATTTACTTGACAAATACTAGGTATACTTAACTGATGTTTAGGATAAATGAAAATGCTTTTAAATTATCCTTGAAGGAAAATGAATTACAGACTAATTCTAAAACGACGTGTTATTTTTCTGTTCCACACAAAAAGGAAGCAGAGGAACTCCATTTCTATTTGTTCGAACCATTTGACAGTTTTGACTTTCGAGTTAAGATTGCAGAGCAGAGACGATCGCGTATGTGGCGCCATCTAACAATGGTCCGTCAACTAGAAAACCGTGATGACATGACCAGTGGGAGAGGGTCGCTTCTTTAATATATCTTCAATATTTGCCTGCTTTCTTCAAGCAATCAACCAATGGGTTTCTTTATCGCCCATAGTTTCGTCCTCATTTGGACTAGTCAGGATCGATAGGTGTAGAACCATCTAGTGCCCCATATAAAGATAGATGAAGTTTTATAGCTTTTATACCTTCTTTATATGTAGTCTTCATTATTCGTCATTTCAGAAATAACAGAGTTTCATAGAACTCTGACACAGGCGTACCTACATGCAGAATTAGAAAACATCTAACATAAAATATAGGCCAATTACTGATGACTTCTCTGTATAGAAATTTTTTTTCTTTCAGGATAAATAGTAATTATTAGTGGCAAAGGTCATAAGATGTTGTTTCAGATGGTTTCGTATGCATGTAGGCGCGAACAATGCATACTAATAGGTAGGTATGTTTTTGCTTTGGAAATGAACAATCTGTCGGGCAAAGTTAATCTTGTGGACGTCTAATGTTACCTTCGTGTATTGATAAATAAAGATCATAGAAACGTAATTTCAGTTCTTGAAGAAATGGGCTATCGACTGAATTAAATATTTTCCATTTGCTCTGAGATAGAGTATGAACGTATAATACTAGTCAATATCCATAGTACGTAGGTATATGTACTCCATTCACTTTCATAAAGTTTCCCGGTTGGCCAAGATTTAGGTTTATCAAGTTTTTCACTTAAAACTGAGGTTGGCTATCGTGAAAGAAAAAATAATTTCAGAGACGTTACCAATATGACTCAGGTTTCGATCTCTGTTGTCGTCGAGAATCGAATCGCGTAGAAAAAGTAAAAATTCACATTTTCCAAATGCAATTTTTGGATATTCAGACCAGAGGAATTGAATGGAGAGAACGTTACCTTGATGTCTGAAATAGAGTTCCCGATCTATTCTACTTTTTTTATTCATTTCGTAAGCAATTTCATTTTTCCTCTTTGTATTAGAGTGAGTGCTTCTCATACGAAATATTCATTAGAGTGAGTTATAGGCGTGAGTCATTATAGCTCATGCTATTGGTTTATAGATACTGTTACAGCTCAAAATCAGTTGAATAATGGATATATTATTCTATGGGAGTAGATGAATAAACATTTCGATAAATACGTAATTACTACGATCTTTATGTAGAAACGACAACGTTGCGTATGTATCCGACAGGAAAATAACTATAACCTAACATTCTCACAATATACACGGTGAAATGTGTCAGAATGTCATGGTAAACCGGTATACTTTATAAAAGTGAATGGAGTAGGTATACGTATTAGTATTTGTTATAGGTATATCGAATACTTCAAACCTTACATATTCAATGTCTCGTTCGCAAAAGCTATATAAAATAATATGGAGTATCATATTCGAAGAAATAATTGTTAATGTCAACATTACGTGTAGAAAATGTACGGAACAACGTAGGTACACAATAAAAGTTTATACAAACATAAAATAATTGCCGTTTTAATACCTCCGCCTGATGCAGTTATATATCCTTCGCGTTTACATTCAATCTCACTGTTTCATAACGCCTGATGTATAGCACCCTGCAATTGAAGGAAAATTTTAAAATCGATTGCCCAGTTTCGCATAGCGTGACCGATACTCCGTACATCGGAAGTACACAAATAAATATTACCGAAGAAATAGCGCATTGAATATGTGTTCGTTATTTTCAGTGCAAGCGGTGAATTTTTCATTCATTAATAATAAATGGCCGGTTGGCATGCGAACTGGCTCGGTTGAATTTTTTGAGGTGAGGAGTTTCGATGTAATTGGTTGAGTGTTCTGATTTCGTGAAATGCATTTCTGAATCTTCATTCGATCGTTTTTGAAATCACAACAATATAAGAAAGGATCCTCGGATTCATTTTGAAAGAGGTAACTTCCTAGTCCAAATTTCCAGGTGGTCAACCAATTGGGGATTATACCGATTCGAAATCTTCGACCAGTTTCTTCACACCGGTCATTCCAGATCATTATTGGCCGTATTGCCTTATCGATTTTCGATAGCATCGCATTCAGAGTTTATAAGGTTTTCACTTTCGGCAGATAAGCCCCGTACCGCCTGTCCGATATTGGCAGATGACAAATGTCTTTCATCGTTTCTATTATTGGGGAGTTTCGAATAAAGAATGACCGGTGGTCTAGCTCGGACCGAGGGCGTTTATCTGATGAAAGAAAGCGTCCCAGATATTGCCGTGATGAGGGTTGGGCTTCAAAATCCAGATCGATCCTTAGCGGGGTAATAAGACTCCCATGGTTATTCAATAGCCATACCAATTTGGTTTCTTCCGAGCTCCGCGTGTGCCATATGGTCAATAAATAATACCTAATTTTTTTTCGGGTAGAAAGACGATTGAACCTAAATTAAAAGGTATATTTAGCAAGTGGCAGATGGTTGCAACGTATTGAGCGTGATATGAAGGAATTTCTGAGTGACGCCACCGATAGTCGTGGCGTTAGGCAATTTTCTTGGGTTTTCTTCAATTTATGATAAGGGTTATCTTTCAATCATTCCTAATCAGCCCATTTTACTTCTAACATATCGTTCATTTTCAATTACAACTCTATCCAAGTTTTGTACAATACAGGGTGGGCTTTTCAAAACGAAACAGACGAGTTAACGGGCGGAATAAATTTATTTCGAAAAAATGCTCGGACACGTCGATTTTTGTTTCGAGGGGGACAACTTGTGAGGTCAAATTCACAACTATATCGCTTCAACCCTTAGTGTTAGAACACCAACCCCTAAATTTTGAATAGGAAAGATAGGGTGAGTGATACCTCATTTGAAAGGTCCTTTTATCCTGAATTGAGGATATTGATTTTTTCTTCATTTGATTCATAGATTCTTAAGATATTGACATTTGAGTTTGAAACAAAGATGGTATTGTCGTCAAGCAAGCTGTCTGAATCAATCGAATTTATTATTCATTCATTCTGTAGATTTGATGAAACTGCATAACTGCCATACACCAGACATCAAAACACAAAGTTAAAATTTTAACAATGAATAATTAGTCAAATAATTGATGAATTCACATAGCATGGTAAGCGGAATGAATGGTATTGTACGAAATTCAAAAAGAGTATCTCGAAAACGAATGCGTTAAATGAGAAAAAAATTAATACGCTGAATTCATGATAAAAAGGCCTTTCAAATGAGGTATTACTCACCCTATCTTTCCTATTCAAAATTTAGGGGTTGGTGTTCTAACACTAATGGTTGAAGCGGTATAGTTGTGATTTTGACCTTAAAATTTGTCCCCCTCGAAACAAAAATCGACGTGTTCGAGCATTTTTTCGAAATAAATTTATTCCGCCCGTTATCTCGTCTGTTTCGTTTTGAAAAGCCCACCCAGTATAATTCGTCTCAAACTGCCGTCAAAGTTTTCGGTACAATAGATCCTAGATTGTTTTACATAATTCCAGACAAAAAAGAATCAAATATTTGAATTATCACATCGAAGCATTACTGCAGAAATAGTGAAATAATAGTATATTCTGAAACTAGGTGCAGAATGGGCTCCTATTCCAATACGAAAGCGAAATGAGTATTAGACGATATTTTCTCTATTTCAGTCAAATTTCGTGAAATACTGTTGAAATTCAATGAAAAATTCAGATCATGCATCCTAGTGACTTTTGTATTATATCTTGGCAGTTGGTGACTGTTACGAAATTGACATTTCCAAATTGACGTGTGTTGAATATTGATAGGATCGGCAGTCATTGTTGACAACCACGAAACGAAAAATATAACTAAAAACAGTGATGTTTTTAGTACTGTAATGAACTCATTACGATACTGAAATAAAAAATTATATTTTTGCATTCAGATAGTCAATTTCTTGTAACCGTAACACCATAGAATGTTTTGTATTCATCTTAGACCATAGAAAGAGGAGACGCGCCTTTCAGCAAAAGTTTAGCCAATTTCCAAAATGTTGTAGAAATTTTTGTTGTGACCTTCTTTGCATTTTCTAATAAATGAACTCTCAATCAAAATTAACAGTGCTTTAAATTGAAATTCATTCACTCATGTGTGCGTGAATGTCAGAAATGAGTATTTGTTTCTTCAAATATTGTGCATTCTTCACATTACATAAATTTTGCCACAGATGAATGGGCACCTTATGGCAGCACCGTTTTCTGAATCTGTGGCCAGTTTATTCAGTAATTTCGTACCGCTATTCTAATTTTGTGTTACTAATGACGGTTGGAACAGTGTTGTCATCACGATATCGCGTTTCATTGTATGAATTCGTCAAAAAGAGTCAATCTCGGAGTCAATTCATTTGTAATTTCATTTCCATTCTTCAATCTCGGTAACACAACGCCACTGAACATTCCAAAGTTAGATTCTGCAAATTTTCCATGGCAGTATCTAATGATATTGCTATCCTTTATGCTATCTTCGTGCCACTCATTGAAAACTGACTAAATTTTGGCTTCGCCAATTCTCGAATTTGTGAATGAGATGCTGTGTCTCCTCCTTTTATGATCTATACTCTAATTTGAAGGCTTTTATCAGTTACCATGTCATTTCAAAGTTTTAAATAGAAAGAATAAAAAATTCTTGGTACACTCGCAGATAATGATCGGGATTAACAGTACCAATAATCATTCGTGATATTTCCTCCAAACAGATCAATTGAAGAATAATCCCAGAAATTGTGGGAGCATTTGCTTGCAATTCAAATTTCCCAATTAACTGGATAAAAAAGCTTATGCCATTTTTCCCTTCATGCATTTTTTCCACCGTTCCCACCAATGTAGGAATCTAGAATTCAGTTTAAATCTTTGAGATATTTAGGTAGGTCAAGTGGATAGACTCTCGAATACGAACTTTTCTTTCTTCGATTCCATACCTTTCCGTAAGATCCCGGAGGTTCTTTTGATGCTTGGCAAACCATCCCACCAATCGACTACAAATATTTGTACCATTCTTCAGTCGATGTTTATTTTAAATTTACTCGGGCAAGAGGATATTTCAGTTTATGTCAGATAATCGGCATGGGTCCCCAATAGGACAAACACGTGAACTTTTCTGCGACCAAATTCCATTGTGCTGGATTTCACGGACCTCGAAGCGATACAAAGATGCCGGACAGTACGCACATTTTCCGTAAATACCCTGTCATTTTGGTCCTCATTCCCCTATTAACTTATAATCCGATCGTAGCTAGGCTTTGTGCACTAATATGCTCACTACCAGAATGGCTCTTATTTGCCACTATTCATTGAACTAGGGATAATTCCAATACATCTATAAGGCGCTCTATGATTGAAGAAAAGAGTTGAGGTACCCTCAATGCAAGTAGCTAACTTAATTCTGTGAAGCCGTCGTTTACAGCACTTTATTTAGTGATTTCAAAAGCTTTCACTTTGAAATGAATGAATTGAATGAAATATTTTGAATTAAATTAAAAGCACTGAAGGTGGATTTATACAGCAACTAAAATAAAATAAGAACTAAAATAAAATAAGAAATAAGAGCAGACAACATGGGTTTATAGAGATCACTGGAATAAAATAAGAAATAAGAATGAACCAATCAAATTGCAAATTTTTTGACAATGACTTCGCCTTTTATTCAAGGCGATAATCGCAGTACTTGTCATCAATAACAACATCGCTCCCATCATGATTTCCTGGTCATCCATATTAAATATAATTATCAACAATGATTTAAAAAAATATTCATTAAGTTTTAGGTTAGAAAACAAGAACTTGTCAAAAGTGTCAATACGGAAAAGATTGGGGAGTGGATTTGGGTCATGCGCACTATCATTTTCCAAATAAAATAAGCGAAAAAGATAAAAGTTGACCATCTCTTATTCTAATTCTTATTCCTTATTTTAGCTTATTTCCTGTATAAACGCTGTCATTGAAATGCATGAAGTGAACATTCTTATTTTATTTTAGTTTAGTTCTTATTTTATTTTAGTTGCTGTATAAATCCACCTTAACCTGAAGTTGAGCGCTTGTTCAAATTCGCAGCCAGAGCGCCCAGAGTTCGGCATGTTTATGTGAATTCAGGCCAGGGGCGGACTAAGCCTATCAGGGGCAACTCAAATATGATTCCGCTATTACTATTTTGAATTCTGTACAACTCATCTGAAAATACTTGTGATCTTCTCTTGTCTCGACAACCAAGCCGTTTAAGTAATACGTTCGTATAGATCTTTCGTACTGAAATAACTTTAAGAATCTCCTGTTCCTGTTAAAGTTTTTCCACCTATCTAACTTACATCTTGTTTTATATTTACTGACGAAAAAAATTAAATAAAGATCCATATTTCGTTCATACTCTCTACAAAGAAGCACACAGCTTTTGTGATTGGGAAATGAAGGTATACCTACTCGAAAATTATGACATTCCTTGAAGCCTTTCCCTGGATACCCGACTAATTATATGAAACTTTCGTTGCTGGTACTCGGTTAATGAGAGATGTTATCTAGCGGAAACCAATTCTGCGTTGCAAGTAAAGTTTCAATCAATGCAGCATTCGTATTCATTGCACTTGGGATTACGTAGCCGTGTGAACATTTCAGGTGTCGTAAGACGAATAACCTTCACCGAATCTCAAAACGCTTCCTCGTTCTAACCCATATGTATCACATTGTATTATTGTTATCATTACCGTGAGATGAACGAACACTTGAAGAGAGAAAGCACCGGCTAATTGGACCAGAATGAGACTGAATGGGTACAGATATAATTAAAAATCCTTTCAATATTTTGAGAAACGGAACCGCACTGTATGTAATGTAATTATCGGATCCGTTTGGTTATCGTTAGTTTCTAATGAAAAATATATTTCATCTGTTACAATCCTGAACACAATAGGTTCTGGTTACCTTAACTTTACGTTAACGCTTCCTTGTAAATGTTATATCATTCGGCTTATTTCGTTCGGCGATTATCCATTTGAAAAACGAAATCTACGTCTTCACTAGACCGAAACAGCGGTCGCGATGTGTTCTTGTGAGTATTGCTCATTATTTTCGTCACAACATTTTCGTTAAATGAGGTCAGTTTGTTCAAACTTCATATAGGGGTAATTTTCGAATATTGCCAATTTGCTATTGTTATACTAATTCGATGTTTACATATTTAAATTGGTTTGAAGTTCACATATAGTTTTTATTTCATATCTTTTCGGGACAGTTGAAAAATGAAGATGCAAAAACTAATAATAAATATGTTCCTGATTCTTCTTCTTCTAAAGAAATTATTTCTGAAAAGTGTGTGAAATCAAATTCAGATGTATGTAATTGGTATGATTTGGTTTTGAAAATTCAAAATATAAAAAAAAACAAACGATGATATTCTTCCAATTTTTTTCAGATGACTAATCGAAATTAATAAGATTCAAATTATACCCACCAACTAATGAAATTCTAAAGGTATTCTGAAATTTAGAATTTCATTCCAAACATAATTCTGGAATTATGTATTTAAAATTTGTTCGAAGTTCATATTGCCAGTGTTCTCAATATAAAGGGAGGGGGTTTTGGTTACCTTGCAGGATTTCGGAGTCTGTGTCAAGAATACATGGTTCTGGGTTCATTCGGACATATTTTTAGATAAAAGTTAATAATCTGATAACTATATGAAAGAAATGTGATCAACAAAATATAAAGTATAACCTATTTATTGAAACGGTATAGCTAAGTGAGATGTGTTGCTTTTACTTCACTTTCATTCGGTTCGTTTAATGATCTTGCTCGAGTAGTAGGTATAGTCTTCAAAAATGTCATAGCTCTAAAGCTCAAGAATATTATTTTCTTGTATTTGACGAATATAAAAAAAATTGTGGGTGATTTTCTTCGAAATTCTCCACCGGTTCCACTGATGACATCAATGAGGCAAATACGGGCAGAGGACTGCAAATGTGATCATCGAAAAAGTTCACTAGAGTATGAATTGATTATCAAAACGAGTTTTCAAGGAATTCGTCTCTCCAGGTGTGGTCGCGAAGAGACATATTCCGTTTCACCTACATAAAATGTTCATGACTCATAGAGAAGGGTTTCCTGCAATCAGATGGTGTTCAGATGCGGGAAATATAGTTTCGATAGAAATTTGTGTGAAACTTCGACTTGAAATAGTTTTTATACAATGTTCTCGACGAACTGTTGTGAGTGCTATTCGATCTTGGATTTTTTACATCGATGACAAATTTTCTCATATGCTTTTTTTTGTTGCAGATGCCTGCTCGTCGCGGACGACGCCGAAGCCACGACCGCCTCCACCGCCCACCCCCCGACCTAACATCTCATTTCCGACGTATCAGTGCCCCCCTGAATTCGCGGCATGGTATTGTTTCAACGGAGCCACTTGCTTCACTGTAAAAATTGGCCCATCGCTGCTCTACAACTGCGAGTGAGTATTTAATTCTTTTTCAGATTTTTCTTCTCATACGATGATCGTGTTCACTGAAGAACAACGATTGTTGAATTTTTCGTAGAACTACCCTTTTATAAATTTTGGGAGTTCTCACTTATTGATTTCAGTTCATCTCGAAGCTCATTTCGGCTTGCGTTTCCAGAAAATCCAATTTATCAGACTTCACTTGGAATGTGAATTCAGAATTTTATGATTTTAAAATTTTTATGTTTGAGGTTATGGCTCCAATCGAAGGATCTCAAGTTTGAACAAAATTAATACAATAGTTGATGATTTTTCCTGAATTTGTATTTTTGAAATCATGGCTGAAATAAATGAAAGTTTCGAACAATAAAAATCGGTCAAAATCTGATGCAGTCAACAGCAATATACCGCATTTCATGTCTAACTCAATTTTATTCCAAATCATAACGATGCAAATATAAACCCAGTACATATATTGAAACTAACCTTCGTTCATATTTTCAGGTGTGCTAATGGCTTCATGGGTCCCCGATGTGAATATAAAGACCTGGATGGATCATACTTACGTAAGTTCGAAAAAAATGATCAGACTATGACAAAAAAATGATTCTTCACCTGCAATAAGGTTCTTGAATTGCACTGGCTAAATGAATACCCATAATTAACAAATAAATGTGATCATGTAGTCAGAGCTATTGTTTTAAGTGATAGAAGTGTACCAGATACAATTATTTACCACAAGTCCCCAACTGGTGGTAGCAAGCTCTAGACAAGAGGGAGGAGGAAAGGTTCTATTTCTAGGACATTTGTGATTATTTTGAAAACTTGAGTGTCTCAGCGAAAAAATTATCCAGTACAAAATGAAAGCAACCTGATTTTCAACAAAAATGTTGCATTCAACTTTTCGGGAAAAATATATAGGTAAATTGATTAAAATCATGCTTATGATGTTATGAGAGGAGGTTCATGGGCGTCGTTCACTCATTAGCTAGGCACACACGAAAGGGAAATCCGTGAGATCTGATCCGCAGTCCAGATTTGTTACAGTTCTGGACTGCAGATGGAATCGCTTCCGCCGATCTGGTCTGTCGGGATCATTGAGATATATGATCCGCGACAGACCAGATCGGCGGTAGCGATCCCATCCGCAGTCCAGATCTGTAACAAATTTGGACTGCGGATCAGATCTTACAGATTTCCCTTTCGTGTGTGCCTTGCTATTGTACTCTTTTTTTTTTTGAAGGGGTGAATGTGTTATGAGCTGGAGATACATCAATCTATGCACATGATTATGATATACTAAGACAAAACATGGATTTTCTACATTTTCACTCATTTATCCACCTTAATATTGCTCCTAACATTTTTGTTAGGAATTTTAATGGGCTTTCATTTTCTACAGTACAATTTTTTGCTAAGACGCTTAATTCTCGAAATCTTCACACAAGAAAACTTGAAAATATAATATTTTCTCCCCTTCCCTTCTCTCTGAAGCTACCTACCCCCCTTTACTCAGGCGTAATGTTTTCTCAAATTCATTACTACTGGAGTATTCTAGCAAGTGTGTTTATCAAAAGGTTCTTCTGCAGAAAAGCTAGAATTGAATCTTTTGTATGAATTCAGAAAGTGTTCAATATTGAAATGAATTAAATACATTGTTTATCCTTGTTGTCACTTGTGTTTCAAGGCAAATGTGAAACTTCTGTGAAACATTGAATATTTCATTTAGACTTCACAATTTCAGTGGATATTTTGACTGCACCATTATCTTTAATTTTTCTCCACTTCATATATTGTGCTTTTCACATCATGAGTGTCTAATAAAGTTTTTTTTTTCACAGCGGCCCAGAAAGGAGTGATGCTGGAACGTGCTAGCATAGCGGGTGGAGCCACAGTGGCCGTTTTTTTAGTTGTTATATTGTGCATAGTTGTATACCTACATTACAAACGTCATACCAAAGTGTCGAGGACTTCATCAGATTGTGTAGATAGTCGTACTTCTTCCGCGCACACCCCTACGTTCGGGACTAGATGGCGAACCCGGCCGCAAATAGAACTACCAGTGAGGGTGCATGACCGGGGTGACATTAATCCACAAAGTAAAGTAGAACTGCATCGGGTCACAACATTAGTTTCTCCCATTACATTTACTGGACAACACCAGGGACCCTAAGAGTGTGTAAATAGTGTTTGTATAGCTAGCAACCAGCAAACTGTGGTAATTGAAGAGATCGTCCCACTTCTGTTCAGTTTCACCTTGTTTTTCCTGGGCTCTGGAAGGAAGCTGACTACACTCAATGACAATTGTGATGAGTCAAAAGCCCTGGTATCATTACCTGGCTCGACGTCATCCTTACTACTCCTGGCATTCAATGATCGCAGAGCCTCAATCGTTTCAAATTTCAAGTGATATATGCTTTAATTGTGCAACCGTTTCTCAGACTGGAAGAAGACACGGAAGTCCATAATTTATATAATAACTTTTGTGGCAGTGAGTAGCACTTGTTATATGCAGCTTATGATATAACTATTAACTTATTTTATGTTTTATTTTGTCACGCAGCTTGTTTTCTGCATATATTTTTGTCAATGATTTGGCAGCAAGTCGAATAATAAATGAAGAATGCTAGATAAATTGAGGATTAGTGAAGTTTCTTGGCAGTTATTTTTTCAGTTATATACCAAAAACTAAACACCAGTAATTTATCCAAAGCTTCCATATCTAATTTTCAGGGAATTAGCATTTTCACATTTATCCAATTTTGAGAAATTTCAAATTGAATTAAATTTCACTACATATAATAGTGATTAAATAACAAATATAATTTAAATATTTATATATTTATTGTAATATATTCTGTATTTGTGATCAAAAGCTCATAGCAAATGTGAGAGTGAAGGAGTGTTACAGAAAGAGTTCAGTAATGGATAGTATTTTACTCTTCTGAAATATAAGAGATTTATTTTGAGGAAAATAGGCATGGAAGTTTTATCACAAAGAAAGCAATCCAGACCACTAGCTAGCTATATGACTTTTACACTGATATAGTGTAAATATACAGCAAGTCTGATTATTGTAAGTCTGAACTCTTCTTGTGTTATATAAGTTATTGAGAGCAATCCTGTAAATATCGTTATTTGCGTTTAAGAGCTATTTTAATGGATATCTTTGTATTATACACAATTTATTTATAAAATTTAGGCAGATTCACTGATTTGAGAAAATCGTCATACTTTGTTGAATTATTTACATTCCTGGCTGTATATTGGTCGAAGCCTCGCTCTAATGTTGTTACTATTGTTAAACTTTTTTAAATTATTGCATAGTCAATTAAATTATTTAGAACATCAATAGAAACAATCGCCATCTTCAGATGTATGCAGATGTCTAAACTTGAAATTTCTCATTTTGGTGTTATGAACAGAAAAAAGGGGAAGTGAGATGAAACAAAGGAGATCTCTTTTAATGACATAAATACTATGACAAATAATATACATTTTCCCTAATTTCAAAAATTGTTCAATATCAAGAACCGTTCACTCACAATTTCAGAATTGATGGTCATTGACTGACTACCATATTTTGCAGATACTTTAAGTTTAGACATCACTTTGCACTAACAAAACATATACCTAGAATTGAATAATTAATAGGAGGTCGTTGTGAAACACAATAAAATTTATATGCTTGTGCCTTTGCGATATCTGTCGAAGATAAATCTGAATTATACAATAAATATTTTTTCATGAATTTGTCAGTGAACTATGGATGAATACAAAAAAGTTTAGGAGAACAAAATAAAATTTTTATTGTCATAAAATTCAATCACTGAGTATTATCCCAAATGAACCAGTTCATAGATCATATAGATATTGGAATTTAGAGAAATTGGAATCTTTCTGGGTGGACTTTTCAAAGTTTTTTCAGAGTTTTGTAGCAATATGATAACAAATCAATTTCATTTTAGAGCAAGCTTTTCCAAAAGAATTTCATCATAGACTAAATCATTGTTGCCTTGAAACTTCAGAATGATTCTGCAGGGAAAAGTATTTCAAGGATTTCAATGATCTATACTAGTAGTAGAATTCATCATGATCAACAGTCCATATAAGTTCTCTAAAAGATTTTCACAAGAAGTACACAACTATTCTATTTCAAGGTATACAGATTATTATGTGCTTTGATTTTAAAATGATAATTCGAACTCAATCCAACGTGAATTCAATAATCTCCTTTTCGAAGATATAACAATGAAGCCCCTCCTGAAATTAAGGCATTAATTGAAGTCGTACATTTAAAAAGTATAGGTCATCGGGAGAATATTCCTATTGATTTGAAGCACTCGTGAAGCAATTCCATTTTGTGATGTATTTGGTATATTCCAGGGCAGCCTTATAACTCAAGCCAGCAAATTTGATAGACTCTAATTTTGTCATATAACCATCTGCTTGATGGTGGTTATAAATGTAAACATATTGACCAGGATTAGTTCTGGATTTGATAATACTATTCGTAATATACTGCTCAGTATCTGATCGAAAATGAGGTATTCAATTATATATTTATAAGCACTTGGTTCCTAACTTATTAGTATAACAAATGTAATTAAAAGATAGTTTCACATACCAAAGCTGTAAATGTTCGCTATTTTAGTTTGTATTTTAAATTATTAAAGTATCCTTATTGTTATTTATTAATTTTAAGTGATTATTACTGCTTTGGTATGTGGCTGGAAATCGATATTCATTATGTTCAGAAGTGAATATCTGGGGCATTCTGTTTTAACTTTCACTCTTGACCAACTCGGACTCTGTATGGATTCAAAACATAATATTCAGTCTCTGCACAAATATGTTGATATATAGGTCATCCTTCATGTTAATGGTTTCTTTTTCAACTTATTCTTCAATACTCTAAAATGTTGGCTTTGTATACTACATAAATTTTATCTTCAAAGTTTTCCATACAAGATCTGCTCCATAATGAGGTGAAAACTTTTAGTTGAATATGTATTTTAAGCTCACAAACCAAAGCCCAGTAGTAAACGTACATGCAGCTTTCTAGTGTTTCTATGTAAATTTTAGTAATGCTTGAAAGAATCATGCCAGCTGCAGAAAGCGTGTCATATTGAAGTAGACACCAAGTATTGATCAATACTATAAAAGTTATATTACAGAAGTTTGTGTTTCATACAGCATACACTCCTAACCCAGTGTAGTTTTAAAATTTGCCGTTTTTATCATTGAATCTTTGTATATATTTTTTGATCAACAAAATGTTGAAAACTTGTTCATTACTTTCACATGAATAATTAATTAATCAAAATAAAAATAATAAAAAACTATATTACTAATCAGTTGTTTTTATTTAGTTGTAGACCGGAGCCAAACAGGGGCCAATCTATAGTTGTATCGTGGGGGGATAGAAATTATCAATCATGGGCCCTTTTAATGATTTGGATCAGGGAAATATATAATTCAAATCGATGTTTGAATGTTAAAAAGTCGTGGAACGCAATTATTTTGACTTCAAATTGTCAGGGAGAGTTAGAATTTCGAATGCCGCGATTAATTTAGCTAACTGGCAAACGGTAATTTATGTCAAATACGACGGTTCGTATTCAAGAGACAATGAGAATGAACCATACGTATTGTTTTGTTTTGTGAACTGACGAAACGTTTTTGTATCATCCATACCGTATTGTTGATCTTCTCAGAAGACAGGGTGATACAGTGATATCGAATTATGGCAAGAAATCAAAGTACTGAATGAAGACCAAATAAAATATGCCCAGCCAGGTACTTGAAGGGGTCGAATCTGCTCTAGAACTCAATGCAACTATTGCTTAACGTGCTATGATTCCATATCTTCATAAACAGAGCACCAGGAGTTCCACCAAAAACAGCTTGGCTCCCGGGGAACTTACCTACCATGAAATGGCTAGAGGTACTTGGTCATTTTCTAACTTTTCCATTTTTTTTGCTGTATTAGAAATATTGTTGATTTTTGAGTGTTTTCAGATAATGTATATGTTTCTAATATTGATCCTTTTGATTGATCTCAAAAGACGAAATTCTACTCACTGATGACGAATCTGTTGTCAAATACAATTTTGTCCGTCCATCGGTCCATCCCTTAACACATTTTACAGGCATTATTACCATTGTTTTCTCCAAAAACGATCGCAGTGCCATTGATCACTAAAGTCAAGATCTTCAACTCTCATTACTCTATTATCACATTCTCTTGTTTCTATCGAAATTTTTCGTTAGATTCTTGAATGCGAGTCTACCTAAAAGATGGATCTACTTATACTCCATTCACTTTTATAAAGTATACAGGTTGACCATGACATTATGACACATCAGATAACTACGCAACGTTGTCTTTTCCACATAGGTACGTAGTAATTTCGTATTTATCAAAATGTTTATTTACTTCGTGAAAATAATTTCAAAAAATATTATGTGAATTCAATAATTCCAAAGACCTGGCGAATGTTGAAGGAACTCTTTTCTCTGTTGATACTGGAACTTATATAAACATTGATTGATTGGCTGACGAGCAAGAGATCGGGTTAGCACTTGGCCTCCCTGTGACACTGCGATCATTTTGGGTCTATTGTATCCCTCTTTCGTCAGTGGTTCCTCACGATAATAGGTTCGTGTACTTTATCAGGTTCAGTAGCCTGTTTATGAGGTTTTTCGGATTCATTCCCGTTTCCGGACTGATTTCTCGGCTTCTTCCTAGGGCGTCGCATTCAAAGATGATGTGAGGGCATGTTTCTTCCTCTTCACCGCAAAGTCTGCAATCCACGGGCTCTCTGAGTATTCCCATGGTGTTCAAATGCTTCCTAAGGCCGCAGTGTCCCGTCAGCAGACCTACTTATGCGTGCCTTTGTTCTGTTTAGATAAGGAAAGTCAGCCGTCAAGGTTTGGCTTGTGTGTCCTACCATGATTTTGCTGTGTGTTTGCCCGTCGCTCTGCTCCAAGTGTTGTAGGTGTCTTTGTTTTATCCACCACTCAATCATCAGGGTCCTGCACCATTTTTTGCTAATTCCACGCACAGGTTCTGGCCCTGTGAATGGCGTTTCAGATGCTCGTCTTGCTAACTGGTCTGCTTTTTCATTGCCCGCTATTCCCTTGTGACCTGGCACCCACATCAAGGTGACCTTGTTGTGTTTTGCCAGCTCCAGAAGGTCCTGGAGGCATCCCCAGACGAGTCTAGACTTTATCTGTGTCGAGTTGAGGGCTTTGATGGCGCTCTGGCTATGAGAGAGAATGAGGATGTGTTTTCTTTGGTAGCCACTTTCCAGGTTCTTCTGTATGCATATAGGGGAAATACGTACAAAATGACATATATGGACAAAATGACATAGGCATCATAACTTGAGTTCGGAGATATGGAATGCGGAACTGCCTACCACATTACACGACCCGAGTGGCTTCAATTAACCCCTGAAAATTAGCAAGAGCTACTCTGGTTCATTCGGTCGTTATGAGTGATAACAGAAATCAATAGGTCACGAGTTTTTTTTCATTGCGCCAAATTATAAGAAGAAATGGCCAGTTTTCACCATTTTTTTCATTCAAATTGCATTCAATTCAAACTTTACTTATTTGTCATTGTATTCACGGAGCTTTTTGTATGTTGAATATACTTTTTGTATTAATTCGATACATTTCTAGTTTTATAACGCTATATGGACAAAATGACATATACAGTGAACGGACAAAATGACATAGGTATTTCAGCTGAATTAACCGTATCTACCGGACAAAACCAAGACAATCCATCTCAGGCTCCATCAGCAAACAAAGAATCAGGACTTGTCTTAACATATTCATAACAAAATCTTCATCTGCGGCTAATAAAGGCAATGCATCTTAACCTACTCTTGCTGATCCTATGAGGCGGTTTCTCCAATCCCTAAAGGACGATTTATAAGTGAACAAGGCAAACGTGAGCCGGGGACTCGACAAACGTACTTAGTTTCAACTTCTTTACCTAATAAGATTGCAATCAAATCAAAAGAAGAGACCATATCTCCTCCAAAAACAAGGAGACAAGTCCCTAGGGCATTATTTAAAGAAGACAATGAAGAAGAAAATGTTCCTAGCAACTTTCGAGACCATGAAGACGACTGTCCAGTGTCCATCTATCTATTGTTATGAGACCTCTTTTCCCGATTTAGATATTCTCCAGGATTAGCCCTGAAGAAGACTGGTTACGGTGCATGCATAGCTTGCATTGGGCTCACGCATCTTGTGCTGATGTTCCTAGAAGAACCAAGCGTTTCATTTGTGAACTTTGTCAGTAGTTTTGTAACTATATAAGTAGAAAAATACAGTTGTCTATTGCAGGTATGTCATTTTGTCCATAGCATGCGAACAAAATGAATTTAGTTTATCCCAATTTATCTACGAATATTTTATTTCTTGGTACTTTTATTTCATAAAGGTTGATTAAATTTCATAAAGAAAGGACCAAAGATCAGAGGAGTCGAATATGACATTACTGTGATTCACTACTAACAAGTTATGCCTCTGAAATAAAACCCTATGTCATTTTGTACGTACTTCCCCTAATGATCAAGAAAGTGAGCATTGAGAAAACTTTCAGTACAATGCTAAGCAAAAGAGAGGATTGGGAAAGGGAACACAAACTATAATCTCAAGGAAAATACAATAAAATGCTATACAGATGGTTCTAAAACCGCTACAGGAGCTGGCGCTGGGATTTACGGGAAAAGTACCAAGTGTGCATTATCGTTAGGCTCCTGTACAAGCGTCCTTCAGAAGGAAATACTTGCAATCGGAAGATGTCTAGATATAAATCTAGAAAGAAATTATCAGAAGTGCGATATAGCTATTCATACCGATAGTCAAGCTGCTGTTAAAGCTCTGAGCTCCTACGTCATTGGGTTTGGGAGTGCCGCAACAAACTCAATGCAAGACGAATAAGGTATTTTTAATCTGGGTTCCCGGTCACTCGGGAATCGTAGGAAACAAAGAGGCCAACACACTGGCCAAAAAGACCGCTCAAACGCCACTCACTGGCCCAGAACCCTTCTGTGATATAGGAAAATGCACCTATAAGAAGGAATTTATGGTGAAGGAGAAAACCGAAAGAGAAAAACTCTGGCGGAATCTCCCACTCCAAAAAGTTCCTCCGCAACTTTGAAACTGCTGGATACAAAAAATATCTGGATCTCAGAAAAAAACCAACTTCATCCTACTAACTGGCTTTCTCACAGGACATTGTCGCATGAAGAAGCATCTGTTGAGAATGGGTTTATCGGACACTGACGACTGACCAGTGTAGATTCTGTGGGGAGGAGGGAGAAACTCCTATTCACCTGGTTACGTACGGAATGCTATGCCATTGCATTGCAAGCCAAAGGAAAGAGTGCTTTGGACAAGAAACTTATAGAAGTGGGGAGTTATCCCCATTGAAGCCGTCCCAGATACTGGATTTCATCAAATCTCTGGAACTGGAGGGCGAGCTGTAGGAGGCGCGATGATTACAGCTCTCTTAGGGGGCACAATAGACCTTAAGGTCGCAGTGGAGTGTAACCCCTTTTCGCTATAACTATATACAACCCGACATAAAAATTTCTTAGTGAACAGACAGACCTATGGAATTCCCCACTTTTCAAAATTATCAAGAAATAAGCCTACATAAGACATTTAAATTGAATACCTTTTTGCATAACTTGAAATACTCCAGTATGAAAATGTAGTAGTACTACGAAAACTGTGTTACCTCAAAAGAACTAATTCCATATTTACGAATATAAAGAAAATGGAAATTAGTATTGACAACGTATCTTAAAATTATTTTGACATTGCCGATATTTCACGAGTGCCAACCTGCGTCAGTTTAAAGTAGAAAACTTGATAAACCTAAATCAGGGCCATCTTTATAAAAGTGAATGGAATATATAATATATATATGATAGAAAGACTTACAAGATGGATGTGAAAGAGCGCTCAAAAGCTCATTACAGAAAATTTAAATATGTATTTTAGTTTCATTTTCACATTCATATACAGGGTGGCCCACCCCAGACGCGGTTCTCATTTTGAGGCAGTAAATGAAGACATTCTGAAAATTTTTTTTCGTGAAATGTGAAGGACAATCAGATGCACAATTTAAAATTGTTTTCACATATACAGGGTGTTCGATAACAAAGATATAGACCATAGTTACACTTTTTTTAAATGGAATACCCTAAATATGAATTCAAAAATTGAATGGCAAGCTCAAATAAAGATGAGTTTATAGAGACCATTTTATGCCTTAGAAGAACCATTGTAGAGAAAATGGCGAAAAATTGAAATTTGTAAATAAATAATACGTAACAGAATCGAAGTAAGAAACAAGTAATAATTATTCACTTATTTCAAGAGGTGAAGAACCTAATTCATAATAATTAAACGAAAATATCATTCAATGAAAGACAAATTGAATGATTATTCGAAGGTAAATGATGAACATTAATGACGTAAGTGTTCGAAATTTCCACCATTTTGTAAAATCAACTTTGAATGACATTGTATGATATATCGTTGAATTCAGCGTTAAAAGTTATTTCGAAAAGTGTCATAAAATATGCAGGTCCGTATTGAAAAAAATAAGGTTGAAGGTGGCCCAGGAAGAACGAAACGTTGGATACGAAATCTGATTATGTAATTTTGAAGATAATTTACTGTCGAATAAAAAATTCCTGTAACATTTTTTGATGATATTCGAAATAAAGTGAGAAAAAAATAAAAATCAAAATGACAGAATTTACTTTTCTTATGATATCTCAAAAACCGGCCCTGATAATCTCGATTTGTTTGAACTGCTTGACAATGCTTCTATGGATACAACTTTTTCTCCATTTGACCGACCTTCTAACTCTTATGGTTTAAAAGTTACCAATACAATGCCATTTAAAAAGTGGCCACCCTGTATAGGGTATTCCATTTAAAAAAGTGTAACTATGGTCTATATCTTTGTTATCGAACACCCTGTATATGTGAAAACAATTTTAAATTGTGCATCTGATTGCCCTTCACATTTCACGAAAAAACAAATTCAAAATGTCTTCATTTACTGCCTCAAAATGAGAACCGCGTCTGGGGTGGGCCACCCTGTACAATCCATTCACTTTTATAAAGTATCGCGATTTGCCATGGAATTCTGACACATTTCACCGCGTATATTTTGAAAATGTTAGGTTATGGTCATTCCAATGTCAGATACGCCCACAACGTTGTCGTTTCTGCTAAAAAATCGTGGTAATTACGTATTTATCAAAATGTTCATTTACTCTGGGAAATTAATGAATTTGAGAAAATATTATGTGAATTCAGTAATTTCAGAGACCTGGCGAATGCTGAAAAAGCTTTTTCTCTGTTAAAACTGGAAATATTTCACGTATATAAAAATGGTTAAACCTCAGAAAAACTAACTCCATTTACAAAGTTCAAAAAGAGTAAATATCAAGTAGACTTGACAATGTCGTTTGATTTTCACGAGTCAGTTTTAAGTGAAAGAACTTGATAAACCTAAATCATGGCTCACCGCGATACGATTGTTTAAACAATGGCGATACTCAATAAAAGTGAATGCAGTATAGGTATCATTCGAAATGGGCTCTTATAAGCGTAATGAGCCACTATATCTGTAAGTGCAGTTTCGAAGTTTGAGGTGATCAATCGCATTGAGATTGCCGGTTATGGGCAATAATTTGTCTACACTAAACTGTTCAAAAGTTGGTTTGAATGAGTGACAAAATTACATATTTGAAGCATATATTCATTTTATTGGGTAATTATCAAAAACGCAATTACAATTTATATTTTCTTATCATTGAAAAACGATTTTTGTCTTAAAATATATGAGTATGTATAAATGGCACAAAATAGCCAATTTTTCAATTGATAATTCTTCAATCTACATAATTTAACATCTATATTGACTTACTATGGACAGACCTGTGTACATTAAAAAAATAATAAATTATGTACAATTTTAAAGCCATTTCTAACATTAAATATTGCTCGATACCTATATCACAATAATTTACAGATTGAGTACAATATGGGAAGTTTGAATGAGTAAAAAATCACAATAAAATTTCCGAAAGAAATTCTCGATAAATCAACATTTATGTAATCAATAACAATTTACAAGTTTTATTCTCTTGTACTTTTGACAATAAAAATTAAAATCCAACAATTCATATAGTCATTCTTAAATTTTGTGTAATATTGACATTTTTCTCATTGAATCATTTGCAAATACCTATTTTCTTCCAAGAGAGAACTAAGAGACGATGTCATATCATTTACCACCATATTGGAACAGGGACCATCTTCTCCTTTGGTTTTTGACAAAGGATGAGTACTGCTTGTAACAACATCTGAATTACCAACCCACGATTGGCAATTCTGAACATATTCTAATGTCCTTTGATATGTATCTTGGCGCATACCAACAGGTTGAACAGCATTATTTGCATTAAGAGTAGAGTTCATATTAGCATTTTGCACTTCTTTCTGTTGGTTTTGATTCATCAGACCAGGTGACATTTGGGATTGACTTATGTCTTTGCACTGTATTTCACTATTGTTCAGAGTACCGTCCAAACATTTATGTTGATAGTTTTGCTGCTGTTGACAGTTACAGTTCGTACACATTTGAGTTTGGGACATCATACTTTGGGAATTAGATGCACACATGTTATTATACACTGAATGTTGGTAACAATTTTGTGAATGGAGACACTTAGGCCTTCCTCCAAAAGTTTGGCTTTGATATGAATGTTCAGAAGGGGCAGGAGTAGCCATAGCAGGTGAGGAAAGCGGTTTATTCAAATTCGAAACACAGTTATGATAATTGGGACCTCTCATTGGTTGTTGATAAATACTTGCACTGCTGTTACAGGCAAAGCTATTACCTGCTTCATTTGAACACTTATTCTGCACGTAATTTTGACTACACATATTGAAATTATTTCCTGAATGCATTTGAGGTTGGCATTGGTTCACATATTGGGAACACATGCTGTGGTGGATATTTTGATGAGACATCGAATTTGGATGACACATTTGATTTTGTACTGATGGGCCTGATGGGTTATTCCATGTGTTAGCATGCCTATGTTGCATATTATAACACATATTATGGTTCATATTATGATTTGGCATTCCTTGATTGTAACAGTAGTTCATATTCATCTGCTGTTGATCTCCATTCTGCATATTCTGCTGCATGATCTGTTGTGGAGTATTCATCATCAAATGAGATCCATTCATGGGATTTTGACTGTTCGGTGACATGATTGCTTGTGGGGGACATCTCATTGGAGATTGTACCATTCCAGAAGGAGACATTACCATTTGACTGACGTTTGACATGGGGGACATCAATGGATTCTGAATGGTACTGTATCCTGGAGAAGCAGCAACTGGATTAATATTCTGTGGAGATGCTACCATCTGACTCAAATTGGACATTGGAGATCCTACCATCTGATTCAAATTGGACAAAGGAGATGCCATCTGGTTCAAATTAGACATAGGAGATCCAATCATCTGATTCATGTTGGAACCAGGGGAGGGCATCACTTGATTCATATTCGGCGAGTTTATCATGTTATTCAAATTGGATGAAGGCGATGGTAGCATTTGGTTCATGTTAGGATTTCCAGGAGAAGGAATCATTTGATTTAAACCTCCTGGTGAAAGCATAACTTGGCCCACCCCTTGAGGCGACATCAAATTTGTATTCTGTGGGGATGGCATCACATGATTAATATTAGAAGGAGACTGAGCGATATTCGAGGATGGTATAATTTGATTCAAACTTCCTGGCGAAGGCAAAACTTGACTAGGGGAAGGAAGTGGCTTCTGGACAGTCTCACTCCAACTCATAGATGGGTTGAAATCTGATCCATTGTGTGTATCTGCTACTTGGTTCAAATAATGTACCATTTCATCAGGGATAACGAGTTTGTTTTCTACCATCTCACTTTCTCCCACTTCATCCAAGTTCACGGCTTGGTTGGGATGTAGGTCTGTTAGACTTGTGGAACCTTTGAGAGGAGATAATGTTACAGATGCAGGTCTTGGTGGAGGGCTCCTTCGATCACTCAATGTGTGACAAGGTTCAGACATCCTTCTACCTTCAGTGCTAACAGTTGTTTTTGAGCTGGTCAAGTTCTCCAAGTTGTTCAACCAGGTTTGTTGAGCTGCTGTTTGTTGGAGTGATGCACTCTGTGTCTGTAAAGAAAAATCATTCTTTTGTTAATAATGCCAGTTGCTGATGAATTGGAGTTAATGCTTTGCCCCTAACAAGATTTACATACCTGAAGTACTAAGTTATTCGTTAGCTTATTGCATGAATTCTGTAATCGCTGTAACTGACCAGCAAGCAATTGAGATGGTGGTGAAGGCGGTATGCAACTACCACCATTTGTATTTGTCGAAAGTTGGCTGGATCTTCTTGAAGTTCCTGCAGATATCGGGTCGTAAAATGAACTAGGTGTACTGGGACCCATCCCTGGTCTCATACTGGAGCCCTGCAAATTATTTCCATTAGTTTCAAGTAAAAAAAATGTGAGTAAAAAATTGGTCAGAAAAAAATCAAAAACATGTTTACTCACTTGAGATGCAAGACTGCTTTTTCTACTCATATCAGCACTTCTCATACTACCATAGTACGAACTAACAGTGGAATTACTATCTCTTCTTATTTGTACATGGGTGTTGTTGAGCTGAATTCTTTGTTGAAGATCTGTCATTGGAGATTTGGGTTGCATTTGTTGGTTTACACCACTCTCCATCTTCAAGTCTGTTATTCTCTTGTTCAAATCAGTGATACCGATATTCTTTCTTTGGGGTGGTAGCATTGGAGAAAGGGGAGGTTTGATCTGGATTCTAGGTTTCAATCTCGTTCTAGGCCTTTCACTCACTGCTACCCCTCCTCCTCCACCACCTCGTTCAGATCCTATTCCTACCATTGCACGTAGAATAACTGGAAGATCATCAATCTGAAAAAAAAAATAATTAGCACATACTCCTATAATTCAAGTACTGTTTTGTATTGAACCGGCGTCTGCAATAACCTACCTCAAGGTCTTCTGCTTCATAGGGCCATGATGGATCGTCCATGGCACCTGAAGATCTTTGTATTCCTGATGAAACATCGTTGGAGAAATCATCATTGCAGTTACCAGCTAGATGAGTTATCCCTAGTGGACTTCCTTGTTGCTGTCCAGGTGAATTGACATCAGACTAAAATAGAATAATAATTAGAGAAATTTTTGACGAAAAAATATTCAATATCATAATTAGATTTTTACACACAACAATAATTAATGATAATAATAATACTAACCTCAGATTTTATGCTAGGACTGCTGAGGCTAGCTGTCTTATGGCTTTGCATATCTTCACTTCTAGGACTGGAATCAAGTCCAGCAGGACCATCATCAGAGCCGCCATCCAATCCTTTATGTTTCTTATTAGCATAAAACTCAGCTCCATGAACTGTCTTAACATGCTTTCTCAGCGAACTTGGATCTGTGTAACGTTTTGTACAACCAGGTGCTTTACAAACATACGGTTTCTGAAAATAGATTTGGTGTCTTTAATTTATGCCCTCAAGTTGTTTAGAAGGTTTTAGATTACTTACGATGTCCAATTAATATTTATTGGTTAGCATTCATCAACAAAATTTCGTAAGTATTTATTTAAATAGCCATATTTTGATATAGGTATGTATCGAATATTCATTAGAATAGGAAAAAATGATCTCACCTCATTACTGTGGGTTCTGTTTTGATGTTTTGCTCGATCAGATGCATTACTGAAAGCTTTGGAACAACCAGGATATTCGCAAGTGTAAGGCTTTTCGCCCGTATGTGATCGAAGATGTGTTTTTAAATTTTCAAGTCTGGAGTATGCCTTTACACAGCCTTCAAACTGAAAAGAATAAAATTGTAGTATTCAATCACGAAAAAACTGGACTTCATGCTAATGATCAGATTATTTACTTACTGTACATTTGTGAGGTTTTTCTCCAGTATGCCTTCTCATATGAACAACTAACATATATTGTGCCTTGAATGGTTTCTCCGCTCTAGAACATCCATCCCAACGACAAACAAAAGACTTTTTATTTGCATGTATATGTCCATTATTTATGTGCTGTAAAATATATTCAGGATTGAAAAAAAAACTCTCCTAAACTAATGAGATGAAGAAAACCATTTATTTTTTTGAAACAATCCCGCATACCTTAACTAGTTCGTCCTGAGTTGAAAATTCAATTCCACAATCCTTCCAATAACAATTGGTCTCAATGAAATCACCAGGTTCGTCTTTGAGATCCATCTGATCGTTGTTGGCATCACCTGAGGACCCACATTGTAAACCACCACTTAAAGGCTCCTTTTTTACTCTAATTTTTCTCGTTGACGATAGAGATTCAACATCCACTTGCGTTAAAGTACTCGTGTCAGATTTCTTTCGATGGTCAATGAGATCAGTCTTTGAATTGTTATGGGATGATATGTGTAGGGGATGATGTCCTAAGGAGTACATTGGGTGTGGAGGTGGTGCAGTAGGAGCTAGGGGCAATAGAGAACCCCCGCTCCTCATCAGGTGCGCTTGTATCTGCTGGAGATGCATGCTGTGGTGCATGCTGAGCGCTGGACTGAGCGCACCTGCTGACAAGTGGCCATAGGAACCGCTAGCGCTGGAAGATCTGGAGCCATTTACGATAGACGCCAAGGAGTTGGGGGAGAACCTTATCATAGAATTTATGTCAAAGGAGTCGGAGTACGGCGATGAGGACAGTGCCCTTTTTCTGGACTGCCTTATGCTGCCCGGTCTTGGGCTGTTCAATCTTGAACCTGAAAAAAAATCAGAGTTATTATGGCGTATGAAAGATGGGTTTGTCAATATTAATATGAGGATATCAAGGATGATAAGAGTTTATGAAGCCCGTATGCAGGCAACTAGAAACGTAAAAACATTTAAGCTTTTAACAGCACTTTTTCAACATGTTATAGAACTTGATAGAAATGAAAATCAACTTACCATCTATACTAAAAGGAAATTCAGCACTAGTGAGGGTGGAAGATGGGTGGAGTTCTGTAAGGCCTCTTGCACTGAGGTATTCAGATGACAATCCTAATCCTGTAAGAGTTAGAAATTATTGTAAAAAAGATAGAAATTATTGATTTTATCGATATGATATTTTAAAATTTATATTGCATCATTTTTATTCGAAACAATTATAAGAAATTAAACTTTTTCACTTTCAATGCATTTGGAATTTTTTTATTTTGAATTCTTTCACAAGAATATCTTTCTCATTGAAAAATAAATTAAGTTACAACATTCCCTGACACCTTGTTACCAATGTCACAACTTTGCACTTGATCTTATTCTGAGTTGAAAATGGGACGAGAAGTTATGTGCTGAAATGTGGCCCATTTTACGTACTTATTTTTAGGCGCCACTGTTATGAGTACTTCACTTGAGACATATATTCATATATTCGTTTCGACTAATTTCAAGCTTGAAACTGAGAAATGAGCAGACAAGATGGAAGTCATCCATCATTTCAGATGAAGATAGATATTTTCCGTTGAAAGTCACACAACACTACAAGGTGAAAAATTATGAGGATTTGAGTTGAGCTTCAGAGCAAGATGGGATGGAGAAGGTCCCCAAATGTACCTATTGTTATTGAATCGGACTACTTTCAAAATTCGATATAATATATTTTTTTGATTCCAGATGAAATAATCACGGTTATTATGGATTTTAGTTATGAGAACGGTAACTGTGATAAGAAATGATGATTTTTTTTGAACAATTTATTAAATACTTATCGAAACAACTTCGAATGACAATTAAGAACAGTTGAAACTTGAAAAATTTGACCTCAAAGCAATTCTTCATTGAAGTTCAAACCATATGGTGATATATAATTAGTTCTTCCTGTCGTGAAGAATAAAATGAATGGTTATCTTCTTGGTCTATTTTTACCTCAACTTACAAATGTATGGCGCCCTGTCAACATGCCTCATTAGCATCTCCGGTGAAAGAGATAACAAAAAGGAATGAATTCATCGGAGACTGAGATATAATTCTAGGCCACATTATAAATATGATCCATCAGAAATATTTTATTATAATATATTAATATAATAAAAATATTTTATTATAATATATTAATATAATAATTATCGAAGATAATCAATGAAATTGTATTTTGCATGGATATGTAGTGGGCGATCAATGTAGTATGTTTTTATTTCAAGTTGCATTTAAAAATTTTCCCTTTGAGAACTGAAATTTCGTGGGTAAACTCAGAAAGGATTGGAGTTGTTAATGAAATAATTGAGATTTCGTTCATTTCAACAGTGCATTTTTTTTCTTTCAAAAATAGAAGAAAATAAGCCAACTTATGTTTCTGTTTTATTTCAAACGAAAGACCCATGAAAATAGTTCAACTTCCGATTGAAAGTGAATCTACAGATAATTTCATTCAGAAAAACAACTTGAAATACAGAATTGGCAGAGAATGGCCAAATTCAA
This sequence comes from Adalia bipunctata, assembly GCA_910592335.1. Lineage (NCBI taxonomy): Eukaryota > Metazoa > Arthropoda > Insecta > Coleoptera > Coccinellidae > Adalia > Adalia bipunctata. The sequence continues at coordinate 33,300,105 of OU342948.1, forward strand.
ATATATGGCGGGAAAAAGTTCCTGCTTTACCCACATCTTCACTAATTTCAAAGTTCAGCGATTTTCGGATAGAGAGCGCCATTGTACATTTCATTCATAATTAGAGAGATATTCATAGAACCTATAGAGATAATGTAAGTTCTAAGGAGATATTCCATAAAATGCAAGGTGGGCGCCTCTACAGTGGCTTTATACAGGACAGTGGCGACAAAGACGTTCACGTTTTGATTGGTGGACTGTTTTCGACCACTAATGGCGGACTTTCATTGATTTGTTGTCATGTCATAGTGTATAAAGCTCAAAATCGAGTCAAATGTCAAACAGCACGACACTCAAATGTAAACAAATATCCGCCATGTTTGTGCAAAAACGTGTTCTATGACCCTATTGTCGCCACTGTCTTGTATAAAGCCACTGTAGGCGCCTCAATCAGACGAGCTTTCCTACTCGCTCTGAACGGCGACCGTAATGTGAAGTATTCGAAAATGGGCTGAAGGGTCACATACATCAAAATCGAAAAGTGACAGACCATACAGAATTTTTTTTATTTCCAATATCAAGAAATTGACCAAAACGGATAAAATCACAAAATGGCGAATGAGCCGGAACAAACATGGAATCAGAACCGATATCTTGAGCTTTCAAGTGAAAGTAGAGTTCACGTAGAGGTGGGTTTGACGTTATGTGCTAGTTCAATAATGACACATGAAACAAAATAGAATGAAAAAGTAATGATCATTTTTTACAGGGTAGCTCAGAAAGATTCGATCATGGTATTTGATTATTCGGAGGTTAAATCATTGCTAACTTCCAACGATTTTGAAGCAGCCTCGATCCTGTTCTTCTTTCTACATCCATTTCAGAAACGATGCGTGTACCTACGCCGACCGTGATCTGTTTTTCAACAAGCTCGTAACTCTTGCCCTGCCATCGCCAGTGGATGGAGTTTCGAGGAGTGATCTTTCTTATGTGAATCGGTAATGGATTCGATGAATGTTTAAAATTAGATCGGGTTCGAGCAACTCGCCTTCGAACAATGTTGTTCTGTTGGTCATCATAACCATATGCTCACGACAGTTGAAACGATGTGAGCGTGTGCACATCCGCCGCCTGCCTATAATAAACTTTCAGTTTCATCGTTTTTACTGCCGATTGTAAAAGTTATTTTGGAAAAGGCGAAGAGGCAACAGACAATGAAATTAGTTGATGTTTGGAAATAAGAGGTCTAAGCGTTAGGAATAAGGATTAACAACAGTCTCAAATCCTCATGGTATTGGCGCATCCACCATATTGGTACGATGAATGATTCGAACGATTATTAATACACCAACTACACCTTTTCCAATTGTAATTCAGAAAACGTAAAATGTAATTCAGAAAAGCAAATTTGAATTTCAGAAAATGGAAATTGTAATTCAGAATAGTATATGATATGTATCAACTTACTATTCTGAATTACAATTTCCATTTTCTGAAATTCAAATTTGCTTTTCTGAATTACATTTTACGTTTTCTGAATTACAATTGGAAAAGGTGAAAATGGAAATTGTAATTCAGAATAGTATATGATATGTATCAACTTACTATTCTGAATTACAATTTCCATTTTCTGAAATTCAAATTTGCTTTTCTGAATTACATTTTACGTTTTCTGAATTACAATTGGAAAAGGTGTAGTCGTGTTGTTCGATCGTATCTGATTCTATTAATATAACTACACGAAAATGATATTTCCACTCGAAATATGACTGCCATGACCACAAAATTTGCCGAATATTGTCCAATTGATTTTTGAAATTCTTTTTTCTTCATATTTCCAAAACTAAACATCCTGTTATCTGATATAGTAGGTTGATCGCGATTTTTCGGGTAATTAATTCTTATTACATTGATCAATTAATTGAGTAGATTTTTAAGGTGGACCTACAGAGGATTCGATTCGTCGGAATGAAATCAAATATGAACTGCTCCACAAAAGTTAAGAAAGTTCAGAAATTTTGAGACCGCTTCAAAAGTTGACGTTTCTTGTCCACCGATGTTCATTAATGAGAAATCAAATGTTCACGCTCTTGTAGGTATCTGTATGATTTTTTTGCTCCCCGTTTGATAACTTTTTCAGTTTCAGGAAAGTTCTTGTCGTTTGAATTAACGAGAATTTTGGATCAGTTATTGTTTTACGTTCTCACAAAAAACTTTGGTTCAAAATTTGAAAATTTGATATGCAATAATTCCTAGGCGTGAATTTAGTGCGGATGGAGCCTATATAGGGCTATTGGTATATGATCGCGGCAAGGCGTTATTAGAGAAATATTGCGAATTTCTTTCAAGTCAGTGTGAACATAGTTTCCCGGCTCGTCCATCGATATCGAGAAATCTGGAAACGGGACCGAAAGACCAAGATGTGGATATCCATGATCCACCACCATTCTAGCACAAGATCGGTTTCTAACTATGTCTACCAGTCTCTACTGGCCTTTCAGTACTTATCGAATCATGCAACAGCGGCTTTTGAATCAAAAAATTAAGCCCACAAAAGCTTGATCCATCCATATTTGTAGTTGTTATTTTTCGCAAGGAGATTGAAACTTCTAATGTTTTATTGGCAACCGATTCTATTATTTCCATCCATAATAATAGACGTTTTTCTGAAATTTGTGTAAAATGGGCGAATTCGGTCCTGCCCCGAGCGCTCGGTGTTTTTCATGAAAAGACCAGGTCCGAAATTTTAATTTCACCGAATAGAATTCAATTCATGGCTATAATTACTTCGCCAGCTCAAAAGTTTCGTACACAGTTTCTGTGAATTCAATTCAACGATTTCCACTTTTTGTTGAAAATGAACACTCGCTTTTGAAAATACCCTGTATGCTATTTATTTGTTGCAAAATCGGAGTTAATTCACTGAAATCATTTCCTGCCAAATGGTATATTCTGAAACTAGTTGCAGAATGGGCTCCTAATCCAATACGAATGCGGAATGAGTGTTGGAATTGCATTCTGCAACGAGTATTAGACGATATTTTCTCTATTTCAGTCTAATTTCGTTGAAATTCAATGAAAAATTCAGATTATACATCCTAGTGACTTTTGTATTGTATCTTGGCAGTTGGTGACTGTTACGAAATTGACATTTCCAAATTGACGTGTAATGAAAATTCAAAGGATCGGAAGTCAGTGCTAACAACCACAAAACGAAAAATATAACTGAAAACATTGCTGTAATTAATTCATTACAGCACTGTTTTTAGTAATGTAATGAACTCATTACGATACTGGAATAGAGAAATATAAGTTTCTTTTATAATCTATGGCCAACTTATTTTAGCAAGCAACTAATTTCTCTTCAGGAAAGTGGCTATAGAAAATTTCTGTTTGTGGGTTGTGATCTTTAGCTTCAATACTAGAAAGAGGAGAATATTAATTTTCACTTGAAATTAGAACACGGAAAATCGTAGGGTAATTTTGATTGAAGGTCAGTTGAATTCCAATATTTTGTGAACAGACATGTATTGTTTGAATCGGTTGCAACTCTTTAACTGTCATATCGTCTGCAATTTTAATTTCTTCTTCGTGATGAATAGATACGTTTTCCCTGCTTTCGATTAAGATGTTAGAGAATTCTGAATTCCATCTCAAATTTTTCCTTGCTCTTGAACCATCAGGTTTCTCCGAATGAATAACGAGAAATACCATTCAAATTCAGTCGTCAAAATTGAATTTCTAACCAATTCCTATGCTCCAGCGACAAAGTTATGGCCTTTCCCATTAAAAAGATACCTAATAAAGAGGCAATGCTCGAAAAAACTTGTCCAAAGTTAGATAAAACCGTATCAAAATAAATTATGATAATAATTTTAATAGATCTGTATTCGAGGCTGCTTCATATCGATAAAATATTCATTTAACGACGTCCAACCTTGTTCGGAATCAAGCTGCGGGAGAATGTTGTCATTTTATTGGATATTAAAATATCGGACCAAATTGACTATAAAAAAATATACGTCGACGTTTATAACCGAGCTTTTTCCTCGTAAAATTGAACTCAAGCATAAGTAAATACTGGTTCTAAACCATTGGCGGCGTAAGTAACTTCTTCGCTTACGTGAGAAAGAATAATAAGTAGCTACAATTATGAGCAGTAGTCATGAATCCGACTTTGTTGAAAGGAATTTTTTTAATTCAATACAGATTGCAGATCACCACCATTCTTTTGAATACATCACAGACTCAAAGTTCTGAACATGAGAACAAATCAGAAAGCTTCAGAGCAAAAACCAGCTACCGAAATTCTCTTTTATTCGTAGTAGGTACCCTACTCCATTTCGTGGAACTGAAGAACCAAACTAGGTACCTTTTTTCTCGAAAAACATAGACGCCACTGTATCAGAAGTGCGATAGTAAAATGATCGGAAACACGTATATAACGGACTCGTCTGGAATTTATTTTGCCAATCATCGAAAGCAACACAATTCAGTTGTCGATAATACGATGGTATACGGAATGCTGAAGGATTCGCTGAACCCTAATTTTATTAATTTTAGGCGCTTAATATCCCGATCCCACAGTTTAACATCGAAAATCTCTTCACCTTCCATTTAGAGATCCGGTTAGATAAAGTTGCCATACACGTTAGGATTCATAAAAATAAAACTTCTCCCACCTTTGAATAGTTTGTTTCGAATGTCAAATCGGAAGGGAAATAGAGAAAATGTTCATCAATGAAATATACAGGATGTTCCTAAATGGGAAGTACAAAAAAGAGGAGTGATTACTAGATTGATATCAAGAAGAGTCTCCTTATAACACCCAGTCGCAAATCTCAGGTTTTTTCCGCATAGCATCTTCATTTTTCAAGATGACTTTGATGTCATTCGTCAAAGCTAATGAATTCCTTCAAATATGCCAAAATTTCCAATTTTCTGACGACTAAGAGAGAACTGTTCAACATTTTTCGTTCCTATAGATTTTTTACAGGAAATTGACTCTTCACATGATGTAGTGCAATGAACAATAAAAACTTCGAAAAAGTTCAAACATACACATATTTCCACCCGACACGTATTTGAACGTTCGTCTAAATCAATCAATTAAAATTCTTCTGAAAAAAAAATTGATTGATTGAAAATTAAAAAAAATATAATTGAAAATGAATTTTACACCAGATTTTAAGTTGGAATTTCAGGAACAAAACAGTGAAAACCGCATAAAATTCCGAACTGTAGTTTCTCCGTTATAATAATAATAAAAATAATATGTTTATTCAAGATGATGAACATGTGAAAACGAATTTACATAAAGGCAAAGAAACAAACAAAAAATTCTAAAAATGGTTGTTTTTTTTTTAATATTTCTCATAATAGATCTTAGACCTGTAACAGTTTTCATTATATATCTAGATATAATCATGTAATCAGTTCTCTTCGTTTTATACCTCCAATTTAGGAATAGTCTGTAGAACGGTATGGAGATGATGCTTCGGTTGTATGAATTGAAGATACAATTTATTTTCAGAAATTATGAATTGGAGGGTAGAATCTGAACGTGTTTTTATACCTTTAACAGAATCATACAATTTGATTCAAAATTATATCCGTAATATTCTGGTTTCATCATTTATATATAGAGTTTTCGAACATCTTAAGAAGCGTTTATTTATATGACGGCTATCAAGATCTCATTTGAATTTTTCAGCGGTAAAATATATGGTCCGAAGGAATCTGAAATTAGATCAAGACGTTCGATGGTAATCATTATTCTTCAGTAGTTTTTCATTAGAAGTGGACTAATTATTGAGTGTACGTCTTGATGTTTTATTCACGAAGTTCAATTACTAAATGTTTCTGTAACATTAGGCGAGATTAACATTGCTGATAGTTTGAAATTATGGCAGATACACGGAAAGAAATCTATTCTCTAACCAAGTGGATAATATTTGATTGAAGTAAATGATAGATTCATATATGAGCAAGAATAAGATTTAGTTGATTCAAGTATACCTTATTCTCCGGATTCAAATAAAATAACTCTTTCGATTAAGTATATCATATACTTGAATTTAATAAATCACGTATTATTGATTCAAGAACATTCAAATATTCCTTGTGAGTAAAATGAAAATTTTGAAATGATTATTTGAAATATTTCGTCTAAGGGAAACATAATCTCAAATGGAATTATTGTACATCTTAATCGCAGTGGTTTCTTCGTTCGAAGCAAAGATACCAAATACTTGAATGAACTCAATAATTTTACTCAATCCAACATCAGAAAATTGTTGAATTGAGTATATAATATCTTCAAATCAAATTTCTTTCCATAATGGTTTGGAGTAAATAGTACCTTCAGATTTAGTTTTCGGTCTACTTACAAGAAGTAAATACCTGTTTGGTCGAAACCATTTATATTCTCACTCTGAACCAATGAGATTTCTTCATTTCAGTTTTTACTATACTCAGTAGAAATGAACTTCATACTTAATTCAACTATTAATTATTATATAATTATATGTAAATGCATGTTGAAATAAGTATATTATATCAACTGAAAATTTATTTTATGCTTGTTTTGACAAATAGTGAAATTATTTGGAAAAAGATATTCGTTTAAGATTGCTGTGATTTCTGGATGAGGATTATATTCATAAAACGAGGCTCATGAGAATTAAAAACAAATTTATTATTCTTCTCAAATAATCATAAACAAACAAAAGTATAAAAGTGATCACTGAAAACAAATAGAGAAAATGCTAAATTAAAAATATAATCAACTGGACTAGGTACAAATAAACACAATAATAACTAAGGTGAAAAAATAAGTACCAAAAATAAACATTCTATTCTATATGAAAAATCAATCCTAAGAATATTATCACATATTATACATATACAGACTGTAACAGCCAAATGGAATAAATTCGATAACGAATAAATGAGGGGGTGTTAGGAAAAACGCTCAGACACGTCGATTTGTAATTTCAAATGCGCATATTTTTCAAGAAAATAAAATTATATAGGATGTTCCATGCGACCGTGGCCAATACCAACTTTCTTATTTCAAATGCAACCCCCTGTATATTATTAATTTTTTGGATTCTTCAGAAAATTCTAGACATAATTCATGACAATGTCCTATACCTATCTTCAACTTCGGAAATATTAAGTGTTTTCTTCAGATTTTTTACAAAAATTAACATTTTGAATGAAAATTATTTTATTTCACAAATTCGATACATTACACTCAATACTCATTTCCCATTTACCTCTCGATATGAAGAAAGCAAGCAAAAACGCCTGAAATGTTGAGTAACGTTAGAAGACAATTCTACACTAGATTAGAATGTTGCCAAGACGTTCGCGGCGAGCATTTTGAACATTTGCTACATTGACATTAAGGTTTTTTTTGTTTTTTTTTTAATAATTGAGGAATAATCAGTTTACTTATTAGGTTTTAAGTGTAATGTACCGAATTTGTGAAATAACGTTGATTTTTGCAATAAATCTGAAAACACTTAATACTTCCGATAGGTATAGGACATTGTGCATGAATTGTGTCTAGAATTCTCTGAAGAATCCAAAAAATAAATAATATACAGGGGGTTGCATTCGAAATAAGAAAGTTGGTATTGGTCACGGTCACATGGAACACCCTATATAATATTATTTTATCGAAAAATATGCGCATTTAAAATTACAAATCGACGTGTCCGAGCGTTTTTCCCAACACGCCCTCATTTATTCGTTATAGAATTTATTCCATTTGGCTGTTACACTCTGTATGTACAAACAACAGAAGAAATATCAGAAGAACTACAAATAAAAAAATTACATAGGTACACACCCCTGTATAAAAACACATAAAGGTACTGGCACTGAACGGGATAATTGATATTCAAAACGTAAAACAATTTGAAAATAATGTCGAATGTCTTACGTGCAGGGAAAAACTGATGGTAGAGGTTATCAACAATAATAAAGAACCTTTTCGGTTCTAATAGAGACTGCCCCAAAACCAACAAATAGGGCTGCACTGTTCCCTTCCTTTGTATTGCTTTCTGCCTCTGCTCTTGGAATAATTATCTCCAAACCTCTGCAAGAAAAATGCTTATAAATTCTGTATCCTCTGAATTATTATCCGCATTCTATAATGAGTGATATGAAGGGCTATTCCCCCCAAAAAAAGATACAACAGTACTGTACGAGACCATTTCAATCTAATAATTCAAAATTCGAAAGTTACATAAGAAAATATGGTATAACTGGTTGATTATCGCTGGTATAGTATTGTGAAAATCGAAAAATTATTTTTAAAAGTAGTAAGAGCAAATTCATTTGATAAAAATAACAAATACTTATTTCACTTATCTACTTCAGAATTCATCTCTTTAATTTTCCTTGAATTCAATTTTCATTCCTAAGGTAGGTATGAGATCCCAATGTAATAGGATTTTTGAAAATGAATGTTCTTAGAAATGTGATAGATGCGCACCTAGAGTATTTCAAGTATTAAATTTATTGAAAGAGAAAACAGATTTGTGATTCAAAACGTATACGATTCAAACTAGAAATTAAGTTTTTTTTTCCTAAATCTCAATATTATAGATTTAAATCAATACATCTAACATAGCTTACCTTGAAATAGCTTGATAACACTGCCCGAGCATCTCCATCCTCTCATAATTTTTCCACATTTCACTAAAAAATGGTTAAACTTTCTTCAACACACTGAACTTGGACGAAATAAGACGCGGTATGAACAAGTCGAATCAAGATCGAGAGTGATATCCCCTTTTGCGTACTGAATAGAGGGCGCTTTTTAGTCCTATATTGTTGAATAATTTACTTGGATCTAGTGGATGGAGAAATTTATATACTTGGATTACGATAAAACCTAACTACCGGAGAACTGGCGTATTAGTATATCGCTGAATATTATACTTGGACCAAGTGAATGAAAATTTGATCAAGATTAATAATGGATTCACTTGAATTTTCAGTTATAAAGATTTGTTCTACATTTTTTTTTCCTTTAAAAATTTTGTAATTTCTGAATGTTCCAGATTTGATGATTTCTGTTTACCGATGTAAACAGAAATCATCAAATCTGGAACATTCAGAAATTACAAAATTTTCTTGACCGATGTCAAGAAAAATTTTTAGGATACTTTGATATTTATCCTTACGAAAGATTACTCAAAACGAAATATTTCATAGTACGTAGAAATTTTAATCGATGGCCAATAAGCAGGCTTCTTTCCAATGATATTAGTAACAGTAAATATCAGATATTATTTGAAATGATACTAGAACTGTGCTGAATATCGAAAAAATTGTGTACGTTGGATTGTAAATTTGAGTGTGAATTCTAAAAGTTAATATGCGTGGATATGAAAACGTCATATTCATTTCGATTATAGGGATTAACACTTGATGAAGCGTGATGGTGTTGAAAAATATGTAAAGATGGTATATTGTATAATAATTCACTTGGATCTAGTGGATGGAGAAATTTATATACTTGGATTACGATAAAACTGCCCGCAAAACGGATCAGAGGGTTTTCATTGTTCCTTTTATTCATGCATGTTGCCTAATTACCGGAAGAAGAATTGGCATCTTAGTATATTCTGAAAATTACACTTGGATCTAGAGAATGCATGTCATTTCACTTAAATTTACAAATACGATGACGGATGAATTGTTCTACAACTTCTTTCTCTCTCTTTCAAAATTATGGAATTACTAAGAGAAATGTTTCACAGAATGTAATAGATTTGGTGATCTTTTTTTTTCTATGATGTTTCATCACACAATTTCATTATAAATCGATTTGTAAAAAGTGATTGAAATTTTTTTTCGAATTATTTTTTCATAATTTAAACTTCATATCATCCATACAATGTATAGATTGGTAACTTTTTTCAGATTTATAACTTATCGTAGATATACATACCTATAATCTAAAATCTAAACGTTATCCTAGCATAGTAGCAAATAGCAATCAAAGATTATAGAGAAGGAAGATTGGAAACGAAGCGACAACATTGACGTGAGCGCCGTCTGGTGAGAAGAAAGTCCTGTGATAGATAATAATAGGTGGCTAAGAGAAGTGACATTATGTTACCATGGTTACCACATATGGTACAATACAAACAGACAAATTCAAATCAAATTTAGATTATTCTCCAGTTGAGTTCGTTTAGATTAGATCTACAAAGAATAATTAATAGTTGTATTCGTTAAGTTTAAGTTTAATTGAGTTTTCGTATTGTATTTGAGTTATATATCGTGTAGTGTTTGAGTTTTCGTTTAATATTTGTGTTTTCGTTATAATTTAGTTTGATTCGTGCTTATTAGTATTCGTTCCTGTGTTTCGGTTGTTAAATATTTGAAGACAAGATGCCATCCGGAGCATGCTGCATGGGAAAGCAGTGTACTAATAATAAAAGGAATAATCCGAAATTATCCTTCTTTAAATTACCGAAGAAAATGGAAATGTAAGTATTGAAACTCGAAAGGGGTAACTCTGTTATTCATTGCATTAATTTTCAGTGCTCTGAAATGGATAGAGTTTTCTGGGCGAGAGGATTTAGATCTCAGCAGAACTTATACTATGTGCAGTGAGCATTTCTCTCCAGAACAAATTATGCGTGATTATCCACGTTTATTGCTGCATCCTGGAAACGTTCCTTTCCTTATACAAGTTTTACACCTCTACAAGATGTTTTTTAAATTGTGATTTTGAATATTCTGTAAAAAATATGTTCTAATAATTCTGTAACTCAGATGTAAAGATATTTTTAACATGTATTCCAATTTAAAATTGTATGTATATTTTGAAATGAAAATATGTAAGCAAATCTATTTGGTGTGTTTAATTAGTATCAATTGAATTAATATGTAGATCAAAAATATAATCCTGAGCAGAACAGAAGCCCTGCTTTTGTTGTGTCACCCTGTATATTATTGTCTGGGCTCGATAGGTGGAAATCAAAATTATTACTTATGGTGGTATTCAAATTTCGCGCTCTTTCCAGTAACAGTAATCTGTAATGAAAAAAACTACAGTCACTGTAATCTGTAATGAAAACGCCATCTCGTGAGTAAAAAGTCCCGATATATATATGCATAAAACGTAGTCGGTTTTTAGTACGAGAGATATGAGGGCGTTTCCTATCTTTGTACTCTATAATCTTTGGTAGCAATATTTTATTCTCGATTTTATTCCATTTGCCGAAATATTCTCGAATCATTATTGATTGATTAATTAATTATTCAATACATAATTTTATGTCGATCGAAATTATTATTTTGAGAAAACCAATTTCTTGAATATAACATATGGAATGAGGATATTCCAATTCTCGAACTGAGAATATTATATTTTCGAAGTCAAGATATCATATAGTTACCTGAAATATAGAAGTACTCTCGAATTGATTAAAGTGAATAGTTTGGATTGAATAAATAATTTACTTGGATAGAGAATTTCATTCTTCAATCAAGTATATGTTTTTTGAGTAAAATAAATTCATTCCAAGTATACAAAATTTACCTTTTTACTTGTTTCGATTCTATATATACTTGAAACAACTCTAATATTTCAAGAATATTAGGATTCTTGATTTGAGGATAGATTTCTTTCCGTGTATGATGTCATTAATTAATTATCAAAATATGAATTTTGTACGTGAAAGTAAATAACCAAATAGAAACGCCTTACATAGTTTCAGAGTATATAATTTTCTAAGGAAATTTAATGAAACATTTAACCTTTGCATTTTCACAGAATAATTCGAATATATTATTGTAACGTAACGAGTCTAGGAAAAAATGCTTTTCAAATATTCTAGACACAAAGAGGATCGCATAATTTTGAAAGGCATAATTTTGTAGGGCAATGTATAAAAAGATGGAGATTGAACGTAATGAGACTCAAGTCCTAAATTATCACTTGAAATGAGAAACCGAATGAACATTACTGATCTTGGTATAAATGAAGCAGAAAGTGACATTTATAGCTCGTTGAGTTAAATGAACTGAACTCATATTAATTTTGAGATGTTGAATAGTCTTATAATTGACTCTTATCATTCCTTAAATTCAAATGATCCCAACAAATGTGTTGGTTGTGATTTTCAGCATCACACACACAAGTGGAACTTATGCTCTTCCAAATTACCCTTTTTCCTCTGTAAACTCCATTCCTTCGAGTCATGTTCAATCAAAACAAATTAGATTATTTCAATTGTTACTTTCGGTGGATGATCATCATTGGTTTCGACGACGATGCTCGGTGATTTATTCAAATGAAGAAGGATATCCGGACCACAAGCCCGTTAGGAAATGAGTTAGACTCCACGTTCCGTCGAGCAATTAGGTACAGTATGCGGGTCCAGAATATAATGAGAAGATTGTTCGATAATGAATAATGATGAAGGGATTCCTGAGCAGCTCTCGAAGTGAAAAACGACGATGGAATGGGCAGGGTTGAACACCCTCGCATCCGGTGACAGGGTTGTAAACAAATCAGACAGAGACGTGTGATGCTTTGTGTAATTGGAGAGTAGACGGTGAGCTATTCAGAATGATGGGGTTGTTTTGTTTATGAAGATATCATTTTTCTTGAACGTTGTCCAAGCCCCAACAATATAAGACAAAGAAAAACTGGAATATTTGATATCAGACCTGGTATGCTACATTCTGAACCTAACTCACCTAACATGAATCGATAAATCCCAACCTTATGCACCTAAAACATTCAGATTTGGAAAAATTCTGGAGTTTCTATGTGATATTTACTCATAATACCTAATGATCAGATTAATCTATAGCAAGGCACACACGAAAGGGAAATCTGTGAGATCTGATCCGCAGTCCAGATTTGTTACAGATCAGATCTCACAGATTTCCCTTTCGTGTGTGCCTAGCTATTGATATAAATATCAACAACCGTCAGATCTGACTCGGGATCTGACTCGAACTTGCCACAAATCATCATTAAGGGAAACTAGCGAAAGTTCCAATCTTATCGAAGCGAGTAGAGGCCGACCTAGGTTTCAATCTAGTTAGATCTCTTCAGAGCAACATAACCCAACTTCCATGAAAATAGGAGTGGAACACTAAGGTCTTCTCAAAACAAAAAACTGAAGATTGCATGGAGACAAGGGCGAATATAGGCTCTTTTTCATGGGGGGGAGGTAATTCCTATTGAGAAATTAAATCAGGTACACAATGTATTGATTGATAGTATTTTACGAAAACGTTGACTGTGTTCCTTACTATATGAAACTGAAGCTGTAACGTTTCCAACCATCATGAAATATTCATACGTCAACCAGATATCGATCCGTTAACGAACTAAACAGAACACAATTTGAGAAGTCGACACGGTACTCGAGATAGTGATCAGTATAAATGTCTGAATTACCTTCTACTTACTATCATTTATTGACCGTGGCAACATGCTCGATGAAGTACTAGTCTTCACAACACGACGTTGTCAACATGTACTTGGTACACGGCCAGCTGATTGTGCAGACACAATACCTCATACATTATGAGGCGCGTTGTTAAAAATGCAGAAATCTTGAACCGATAACAAAGTCATGGACATGCAAGATTGATCGTTGCTTTGTTGCCGTCGATGATGTTATTAAATTCTGATCGAAGATAGCTGCGTGGATGTTCTTAGCTGTGCTTATAAGGGAATTATTGCTTTGTGGTTTCAAGATAAACCGGGCGTCCATCGTTTTGCCGATTCCAATCGTTTTGATCTTTAGATATTTCTAAATACTTCAGTCTGTACTTTTGATGTACTTACCATGAATAGAATTGGCAGTAGAATGCTGCAGTGAATAAAGATACTCCATATGGGGTGGCAGGCGGTAGGCAGGGTGGAATTCCCGTCCAAGGAGTTGAAATCCACCTCCTGGACCTCCGCTTACTCTGTAAGAAAGAAAAAACCATTTTGATTATTTCAGGTGATCTGAAGCGATATCTTCAATATACACTGCGCAAAAAAATTAACGCACATTCCGAAAATCTCAATTTAATGAAAGTTAACTCTACATTGACTTTATAACTCATTTTTTATTAGGTAAAGATTTAACGGCATGCAGAAAAATTTTTGAAATTCCGGAAAAAGTCACACCGAGCAGGACACGAACCTGCGGCCTTCCACTTGCCGGCGGATGCTCTCCCTCTGAGCTACCAGTGTGTGTGATACCTTTTCCGGAATTCAGTAATACGGTTCACAAGTGAACGTCGATCACAATGGTAGAGGCAGAATCTAGACTCATCTGTGAAGAGAACTCTTTCCCAATCGGCCTCTTCTTAATGGATATGCTCTCTCGCAAAATCCAAACGCGCCCTTCGATGGGCTGGGGTAAGGGTTGGGCCTCTTGCCGCGACTCGAGGCCTTAAATCATATTTTCTGAGGCGATTTCTTATTGTCTGAGTGCTAATTTGCACCTCATGAGTTTGCTCAAGCTGATTTTGAAGGAGGCGAGCGGTTGCAAACCGTTGTCTCAACGAAGAAACTCTCAAGTAACGTTCTTGAATGGCAGTTGTTACCCGTGGTCTACCCTGTCCTGGTCTTCGGACATTCATACCTGTCTCCCTGAATCGCTGCAACATTCTGGACACACTTGTATGGGGAACTCCAAACCTTTCTGCTTCTTCTCGCAAAACTACCGCTTGGGCACATTCCTCTTCGGTCAAATTGCGTGTTTCGCATTGCATAGCGATCGAGTGTGGAAAATCAAACGAAAAAAAAACTATTGATCACTAGAATTGATCGAGAACAACTGATTTTAGAATGGAGCCAATACATTCAAAATCTGATAATATCTTCTTTTTTTATTCCTGCTGGGAGAAAACATCTGTATTGAAGAAAAACGTTGAAAGTGGATAACATATGCATGCATAATTCTGATAAAAATAATTATCATTGAGAACACCTTCAGTTGTAGAATAAATTTGAGATTTCCATAATGTGCGTTAATTTTTTTGCGCAGTGTATTATAAAAGTATGGAGAAAGGTTCGAGTTATATTTCTACCCAAACCCGGAAGGCCGTCGCACACAAACGCGAAGGACTTTCGACCAATAAGTCTCTCCTCTTTCCTAGTGAAGACCTTGGAGAGACTGGTAGAAAGACATATTAGGGACACATCACTAGTGGCTCGGCCATTGCATCCCTCTCAACATGCCTATGTGCTTGGTAAATCTGTAGACACCGCTCTTCACTCGGTTGTAAATTACATTGAGGACGGGTTGCACTACAAAGAATATACCCTAGCTATATTTTTGGATATAGAGGGAGCTTTCAACAACACTGCATTCGGTGCAATGGACAGCGCTGTCGTAAGGCACGGAATCTCGCCTACACTCTGTCGCTGGACGGGATCGCTTCTCGAGGCTCGCAATATCGTGGCTAAGCTGGGCTCCTCGACCATAGGGGGAACACCAGGGAGGGGTTGCCCGCAGGGCGGTGTTCTCTCACCGCTACTGTGGGATCTCGTCCTGGATGGGCTCCTGGTTGAGTTGGCGGATGCGGGCCACGTCGCAGTAGCCTACGCGGACGATCTTGTCCTGCTGATAAGAGGTAGGATACTCAGCGTTGTCGTCGATTTGATGCAACATGCTTTGCGGATAATCGAGCGGTGGTGCATAACATACGACCTTTCAGTAAACCCTAAGAAAACCGAAATGGTTCTCTTTACGAGGAAAAGGGTGCCTAGCGACATAAGACTTCCCAGTCTGTTTGGAATGAGGCTCACCTTATCTGACCAGGTCCGTTATCTCGGTGTTATATTGGACCGCAAACTCTTGTGGAACAAACACATCGAAGCTCAAGCGAACAAGGCCAATATAATATTTTGGTCCACACGTAAGGTGCTCGGCAAGGGATGGGGCTTCAGACCACATATTATACACTGGCTGTATACTGTGGTAGTGAGGCCTATCCTCACCTATGCATCAGTGGTATGGTGGACTTCCTTACAGAAGGCCAACAACAGAAACATCCTCAATAGATGCCAGAGGAGAGCTTGTCTTAGTATAACAGGCGCTCTAAGATCTACTCCCACAGTATCAATGGAATGCATGTTGGGCATTCCTTCCATACACCTCACCATCACTGAGGTGGCTATGAAAACATCGCTCAGGATCTGGGAACAGGGACAATGGCGCGATCGTGGGGGATTCAGGGGGCATGCCATGGCTCTCAAGATGGTGGAGGACATTAACCCGTCCCTCCTCCGCAGAGGGGACCGTGCGTGCGCCCGATTCTGCTTCGACGAGCCCTACAAAGTAGTTGTCCCTGACAGAGATCAGTGGTGTGAACCAGACAGGTTACTTAAACCTGAGGGCCCCACCTGGTACACCGACGGCTCGGTTTGTAACACGGGTGCCGGTGCTGGGATTGTTGGACCCAGAACAAAGTGGTCCATTCCTCTCGGAAAAGACTGCTCAATAGCACAAGCAGAGCTATATGCTGTCTTGGTATGTGCGGTAGAGAGTATCCGCAGAGGATACTCTGGGAAACACATATACATATGTTGCGACAGTCAGGGTACACTGAAAACCCTCTCTGAAATAAAAGTAACCTCTAACTTGGTTTATGAATGCAGAGAGGCTCTGCGTGCGCTAGGCTCAGATAACACTCTCAAGGTTATCTGGTGCCCGGCGCATGCGTCTATCTCTGGCAATACGAAAGCAGATAACTTAGCCAAACAAGGGGCTCGCTCGACTTTTACTGGGCCGGAACCCGCGCTTCCTATCTGTCCCACATATATCAAAAACCTCTTCAAGAGATGGATTGATGAAAAATTCTCCTCTGAGTGGAACAGGAGAACGGATCTCAGGCAGTCGAGACTCCTCATCAAGGGGCCTTCTTCTAAGCCGGAGGTCAAAAAACTCTTGATTCTCGAGAGGAAGCAATTATCTCTGGTGACTGGTGCTTTAACTGGCCATCTGTTCAACAAACATTTATATAGAATGGGACTAACAGAGTGTTCCCTGTGCCGTTGGTGCAAGAACGCGGATGAAACGGCGGAACATATACTGTTCACGTGCGACAATCTCTCTGTACTGAGGTCAACACACCTAGGGAACCCTACACCTTCCATCTCTATGGTGAGAGGGACTCCTCCTTGTAGGCTCGCGGCATTCTTGTCAGCGTGCCTTCGGGTCTGAGTCTCTCTAGTATCAGTAGATGCGGAATGAACAATGGGCCACAAGGCCTACGTTCTGCCGACCAAAGGCGCCGCACAGAAGAAGAAGAAGAAGAAGAAGATGGTGAGAGATCTAGAAGATCAATCTTCACGAAATGAAAAATAAACGAATACGATTAGAGATCTACGTTTTGCACCTTTGACAGAAATGGCTATCAGCTTATCGAAAAGGCTGTCGATTAAAAATCAAGGTCACTCTGACTCTATTTTATCACCCTAAATTGATTCATAAATCATTTAAATGAAAGTATAGATACTTCCATAAAATTGTAATAATTAACCTTTATTGGTACCGGCTTCCTTACTAGCAGCGCATTGTTTATCAAACTTCACTTGCCAAGAACTTCCTACGGTAACGATATTAAACCTCCTACACCATAGGTGCGAACGATGACCAAAGCTGTATTTTACTCCCGAATGGCACCATTTCAAGTTCGAGGCACCTGCTGATGACGTTATCTTGGAAACTGTATTTCAATTTATTCAGTCATAAAAACTACCTAAAGGTTTATACCGCTATTACTCAACTTCTTACTATTAGCACTTGGGCAGGAAAGTTGGGCGAAGAGAACTTTGGCTGGAGTCAAGCGTCAAATATCAACCCATCAAAGTAAATTTTCATTTGATTGCGATGCATTCGAAGTATTTCACTGAGATGTTTTCAATATCTTTTCATGATTTCATTTAACTGGCACAATTATCGTATATATTATTCAGTTCTTTCTCTCAAACATAATTTTTTTTCCATTTCCATCATTACGAGAGATCTATTTCGCCTTCTTCACAATTTTGGAAAACTTTCGTCTGGATGTTTTCTTGCATAGAAAACACTACCTTATATTCTCCACCATTGATAACCCGTTCTTCCGAAACACAAATATCAGTCTTAATAAGTTGACTATCTCGTTTGGTCGTGCATAGGCATCACCTACAAGAACCGAACGACTACATAAATTTCGAGGTAACACCATATCTCAGCATAAACAGGCTAAATGCTCATTAAAGCATTCGTGTTCCAAAGACGTTTGAAATTAATTGATTATGACATAAAGCAATCTTTCCTGGTTTCATATACATCACCGGGATCAATCCATTAATTATTAAAAACTGGTTTTCACTTGGCTCACATTGTAAATCTATTAGCCAGTAGGTATCGATTGAAGCTATCTTGATTTATGCATTTTGAGTGGATGCAGTGAAATTACTTCATGATGCTCTGAGTTTGATTGAGTTGTCGAGAATGTGGCCTTACATATTCATGATTTTGATATCAGTGGAAAGAGGAGACCTTTTCATAAATATTAATTCCTGTGTATCATGCAGGTATACATGAAAAAAGATGAATATATTATTTTCCGAACGCAAATAAGTCAATTCGAATATTTAGTTGATGAAGTTATTTATTTTTATGATAAAATCTGGCCTTTAATTCGGACGAAGATTTCGACAAGGCCTTTTATTCGGACTTTTGACATTTTTTGCAAACAATAGCTTTACCTATCTTCGGAATCGAGCAGGCATGCAAATTTTCTGTAGAACTACAGGAGAATTCAGCATGAGAGTGGAGTCGGTAGCAGACAAACACTTAAGACGAAAACAGAGTGACTGATACTAATTATCAATTTGAATTGCGCTACTTGCAGTTTCCAATACATGAATATCCATTCTTCTATTCAAGTGCTAATATTTGCTGATGTTATGATCAAATCAATACCGATATAACTATTTAATACCAGCTCAACTGTAAAACCTGTAAGTACCGTCCAGTTCATAGCCATTGTGAAAGGTAGATACACTGGAACTGGTATTATCTCACCAGACATCTCATTTTAAATATTCATGAATGAACTTTGAACACCACCAACACGTTAGACTCCGTGCCAGACCGATGGTGTTGTTCTTGCTCGACATTTTCGTTTCGCTATCATTTAAATAAACACAAACGTCGCTTCGACTTTAATGACCATACAGCTTGTATTTAGTCTTGGAAAAAGGCAGTTCCTCTTTAGAAACATAACAAACATGACCTAATGTGTCGATGAATATGCCATTGAATGTATCAGGTATTTCCAATGCTGAACATTTATTGATAATATCATGAAATTGTACACATAGGAGTGGTAAGTGTAGCATTGTTTGGATAAGCTTGAGTTTGGCTCATGTAAAGTTCTCTTGAGAGGAATACTAGCGAACTAGTGATCTTAAATCAGAAAAAGTCCTTTATTGACCTTCAGAGTCAGATAAAGCGCGTAATGATCAGAAAAATCGACACCAATTAGAATGTGGGTTGAGCGATTTATTCATTCCACTTCTCATATTTCCCTTTTTTGTTAATTTTCTGGAGGCATATGTTTTCTGTCTTGGTACTACCCTATGCTTCCCTGTTTTATCACTGATTCTTTCATTCCTCAAATCATTTTACGCCATAAAACTGGATTCTTTTGTCATTAGTTTTTAACCTTGCAATTTCAGCTATGGACTTCTCCTACTTTTATTCAACTAATTTCTTTTTTATCGATATGAGTCCGAAGATTTTTCCAAAGATTCAGCCCTTGAAGGTGATACATCTTGATTACTGAGAATTGGGGAATTCACCATTGTATACGATTCCTAGTTTTTATCATATTTTCTACCCCATATACCTAATGGTTTTCTTTACTTATGCTTGTGACGATTTCGTTATATCTTTGAGAACACTTCCCTCTCAAACCAAGAAGATATCGCAAGTCATAAGGTAGACTTGTCAATATGAGTACCATCGAATTTCACATGAAGCCATCAACAGGTTTTACCGCATCAGAAAAAAAATCAGAAAATTTTTTTCCCACAAGACCTCAACTCCTGGCACCTATACGGCACCACCTCTCTTTCTTTTTATTGCAAAGCGGACAACCAGTTTTAAATAATAATCTTCTTATCGGCAACCGAACAAGTCGGATAAAGTATTTCGGCAGAATCAAAACCACAAGTGAAACTTGAGCCCTGTCCGCAGGATTTGGTTACAAAGAGGAGGCACTCGACCGCTTTTACTTCAGTTTTTCGCTACATTGCCGCGAACAGTGGTCAAAGCCGAATAAGTCTTTGTTTTGTTTCACATTCTTTGCTCGTTCCGATGAATTGGGAAGTCATTAAGCTTCAGACATTGTGAATGTTACTGTATAATGAAGGCTCAGTCTAAGTGGATTGAGTATTGTTCGCTGTTATAAATTGCCTTCTTTGTTGGTGATATTTTTGGAAAATATTAATCTTACTCGCTTCTGCTTCAATTCAGCTTGCTTCCAAATTTAAAATATCGATTAATTCGAATGATAATAAGAAAAAAGCGACAAATATCCTGTTCGTAGTTTTTCGATCTTGAAGCAGACAACTTGTGAAAAATGATGATTCTGAAAGACACAGAACGAATCGTGCGGAAACAACCTTGCATTCCATCAACGAAAGCAAATAAATAACTATTGTCTTCTTCGGACGCTTTCACATGTTTACCTAATTGCCATTCCAGTGACAATATAAAAAAGAGACGAATACGGTGTTGAGTTACTGAATCTCATTTAATTAAAAAACAAGTAGTGGGTTTATTCTAGCGTAAATTATTTGAATTAATTATTCTACAATGAGCAATCGTGCTTGCTGCACAGGACCGGTCTGCCATTAATTAATATCCATCAGTATATGCTGACCGCGGGAATGTAAAAAGGGTCTTTCACGAGGAACCTCGCCCATATTTATACGGGAAACTACTGAACGTATTTTCATGAAATTCAGCACTTATAAGTATTTCACGATGCTGATGAAATCTAAAATATTTTCAGGGCATGAGCACCTCCGGTTTTTCCGGAAATGACGTCAACTTCCGTTGCTCAAATTAGAACACCATTTTTTTATTGCAGAAATAGATTCCTTAGAAAATTTCAAGTTATTTTGATGTAACATTTTTCAGTTTTGGTTGGAAAATTCTCTCTGAGCGGGAAAATTCGAAAAAAAAATCGAAAATAGAGCTCCGCTGAAACAAGAATAACTTCGAGGTTTTTGGATGGAAAATTTTCATTTTTGGGATTTTTCAAGATGTAAGATTGATGTATCCACTTTAAAAATCGAAATCGCGATTCATGATACAGGGGGTGAAAAAATCGCTTTCAAAGTTAGGGATGACAAAATCGTGAAAAATCAATTTTTTCAAATTAGAACCCCTTTTTTATGGCAGATATTGAATCTACGTTAAAAAATAATGTGAGTGTATGCATCACACCCTTGCCCCAAAATGTATATTTTCTGAGTTAATATCCACTTTAGGGCAAGGGTGTGATGCATACACTCACATTATTTTTTAACGTAGATTCAATATCTGCCATAAAAAAATGGGGTTCTAATTTGAAAAAATTGGTTTTTCACGATTTTGTCATCCCTAACTTTGAAAGCGATTTTTTCACCCCCTGTCTTATGAATCGCGATTTCGATTTTTAAAGTGGATACATCAATCTTACATCTTGAAAAATCCCAAAAATGAAAATTTTCCATCCAAAAACCTCGAAGTTATTCTTGTTTCAGCGGAGCTCTATTTTCGATTTTTTTTTCGAATTTTCCCGCTCAGAGAGAATTTTCCAACCAAAACTGAAAAATGTTACAAAGACCCTGTATTAATCTGATTGATTTCAGGAGTTCAGCTTCTATAATCTTTTCGTCAGTGAAGTAATGATGCCTTTTTGAAATCAAGCACAGTTCAATCTGGACATTCAATTTCATAAAGTATCTCGGTTGGCCATGATTTAGGTTTATCAAAATTTTCACTGAAAACTGACATAGGTTGGTACTCGTGAAATGTCAAATAATCCTCAGAGACATTGCCAATGCTGATTTCTATTCAGGTACTATTTTTCACCTCTGTAAATGGAGTTAGTTCTTTTGTGGTTCAAATGTGACACAGGTTTCTACTACTACATTTTCATACTGGAGTATTTCAAGTTGTGCAAAGTAGTATATTATATTATAAGGATTAATAGTGCAAAGTAAAAATAGTATAGATCATACGGACTAATAGTGCCTATTTTTACGAGCAATATTTGCAATTGCGAGTAGTAGAAAAATTATGATTCAAACGAACCATCATCAAGAATCTCTTTTTCTCTTTTTTAGCATCTGATACATATGTTGGATGTAAAAACTCGAACTCAAAAATTTTCATGATATGACCATGCGTTCGCAAGAAATTAAAATGTCGTCTTATCTATTTATTGAGCATTTTTCTTATTTATCCTCTTGATTTCGAATGCCCTGAATAAAAGATAAACTGTAATCGGGAAAAATTAAGTATTTCCGAAAGTATAGCATCCCATCCAATAGTTTCATTCCACCTCGAAATGCTCCAACGAAGTCCTTACTGCAAGATAAGTGAAAAGGTAGCATTCAACTGCAATTTACATATCCATAATTGCAAACACCGACGAGGGCCGGTTTATTGTGTTAATCAATTCGCTACAAACACCCATTGCCACTCCAGTTATATTGATACATACGAGAATATTCGATACGTCCCTGGCAATCCCATTTAATTATTCCACAATGGGCAATCGTGCATGCCACTCGCATTATATACATATTCAAACTCACGTTAGATGGGGGATTTGCATAAAACAAGCAGTTTTTGTTCGTTTTGCTAGGTGTGTAGTGAACACGGACATATATCAAGAGCCATTCATGAAATTAAATCGGAAAAATCGAAATTGAATGGAGGCGGTCTTGTCAATTAGAACGATATTCATTCCGGTTTGACAGCCGCAAATTGATTCAGAATGACAGACGTTAACACGAAACGTTTTTAGTTTTTTGAGGACGCTTCTTTGGACTCGATCCATTTTCACATGAATGATAATCATGCTCCAAGGGATCAAGGGATGACACGACCCGATTGCCAAACTACTCAGGTTATTGAATTGAATATGAGATAACAACGATAAATCAGATATGTACTTCATTGATGATATGAATATCACCAAAAGCCACATGTCTTACTCGAATTAGCAATACCATCATCCAGGCCTCCAGGGAAAGCAATGTCAAAGAGATGCTGTCAGTAGATGCTGACATAGGTTTCGATCTTTATAGATCTCATCAGAGCGAACCTAACCAAACTCCTACGAGAAAGTATTTAAAACAACACCTAGGAGCATAGAATGAATGGAGGGAAGGCTTCATACGCTCGACAGATCATTTTGAACTTCCAATTTCGGCGGAGGTTAGAGTTTCGTGTGACGCCCGATAGATAACGCTGTGATCGCAAATATGGCTATATGTCACATATGTCTTGTTCTGTGGCGCTACAGTTGCAAAGAATATTATGTGGTTGTCATTTTTATTGATACATTTGCGACCAACACCAAAGTGATTGAATAATAAAACTTTTTGTTGTAGTTTTGTTCATTTCAACGTGTGTTGCTAAGTATAATATTTTTAATTGATATAGTGTGATTTATTATGCTATGTACTATATAATTATTGAATGAAAAAACAAGGTAAACAGTTTGAATTTTTATTGACAAGTATCAAAACATATTGAACAATTTTATTATTACCTATTTTAGCCAAAAAGGCCTCGGTGGGCTCATGACGCATTCAAAATTTCTGAAGAAAGAATAATCACGCTTTCTGATTGACTTGAAATGACGTCCGGTAGTTCCATATGAAGAAATCGAAACAAATTCTTACTACATTAAAATTCGACAATTCCATCTCCGTTTTTTTCAGCTTCTAGAAGAAGACCTGTACGTTTCTTAAATAAAAGAATTTTTTAAGTCTCACCCTTCAAAATAACACCAAATATTAATCATAACAATATTGTTGACATATCACCGCATTCTAATCAATTGTTTATGCGCAATTATATAAGGTGCGTTTGAGTTGACGATCGGCGGAGCGAGTAGAATAGTGAACACAGTAGAAAGAGGAGATCCCGAGCTCTTTTGTCAAATCGAACACGGTGGAGTCAAAGATTGCTTACCTTACCTAACGGAAGAATTGTATTGTGACAGAAATTCGAATTTATTTTTGAGAAATAAAACTTTAAAGTAGACGTGGAGTGCGCTCGGAGCATTTCGACCGTCAACTCGAACGCCCCTATGGAAAGTCTATGATCGGAAATAAATTTGTCAAAACGAATTTCATTTTAAATATGTATCGTTATAGCCATGCTGGAGCCACTAACGACGTTGGCGCCATCTCGTGACCTTGCGGCGAACTGACAAGTGCGGACGTTTTTGGCAGTTCATTTTTGTAGCGGAGCCTTCCCTCCATTCATTCTATGCTCCTAGACAACACTAACGAATGTATTGTAGCTTATTTATTCCATGGCGACATCTAGTGGAGAATCTGACCCATTAATTCCATTTCGAAGTCACCTGGACGAAAATAGATGGCATACCACTCATTTGCTTTTTTAGCATGCAAGAATGTTTTTGAATTTAGCAGGAATGGCCGTGTGGCGTTTGTTGATATTTATGTGGATTCAAGTTCAAATTAATTTATTTTTGAATATTAGATAATGTCTAATCTGAAAGGCTTGTGGCATAATATGTTTGTCGGTGATCATCGACAAATAGAGTATGTCTTATTTTTTTATTGTATATCCTTTTGGATTACTCTTACTGAAGTTATTGTTATTCACTTTGGACTTGAGACTTGAGCTCTGAGAGTATTTCAAATATGTGCGTTATAACCGAGTCCAGCAAATTTGATAGCAGCATATTCGGAAACCAAATGATGACTTGTAACTTGTTTCGGAATTTGACAGAAAAATGATTGTGTATCCACGCTCATTACATTATGTCGACCATGTTGCTTCCGAATTATCCGCACTATCCCAAACACTTATTAAACTGAACCCATCATTGGAGTTTATAGCCCCGAAATATCAATTACTGTCTGTAAATTAAATTTCTCCGAATATGGCCTATATTATTACAGTTCCAGATCCGAAGTAATGCATGGCGAGGAGGTGGTTTGCATAACGAGTTTTAATAAATATTATTGCACAGCACTTGTTCATTGTTGGCCAATAAACATAAACGAAACAGAATCAGAACACCTACGACATCTAATAAATGACAAAATGTCATGTTACGGTCATGAATTGTTAGCACCTTTAACCCGGCTTTTGTATACTACTTTGTACGAGATTGCAAATACACTGAGGAATAAAATTTACTTGTTCCGCGCCGTCGAAAATTGTAAAAAATCATTATTGGCTTATATAAAGTAGGCATATCAAACAGTCTCGAAATGATTTCCACCATATTTCGTACCGAATATTCTGTGAATTGAAATTTGCATATTTCGAAGACATATAACCTCAAATTTCAGTATGAATCCATAGAACAAGTGATATTGAAACTGCTTGATGAGTGATTTGTGGCAAGATTTCCATTGGCGTTCAACTAAATGGAAGAAATAAGTTACATTTGGATATTTTTTTGGTGGTAGCCGATTCCAACAGTTGACAATTCGTGGAGGTCTGAACGGAGAATCCTAAGGTTTTCAGCAAATGTAAAGAATACCCATCAGCATTTGGTAGAAACACTGATCATACTATGATTGTATTTTGGTACATACCATCAAGAAAGTAACAGTAATTGATTATTAAAGAGGCATTGTCGAAATTCATTTGTCCTAAGTCTCAAGAATATCGAACAAAGAATGTCTATTAAATTTTGAATAGCAAATGGAATTTGTATTCGCGTAGGCATTCAGAAATGGTTGGATGCATATACATGGATCATTCATTGTCGTGAATGCATAATTTCGGAAGAGGCCTACTTTGAAGGAATAGATCAGTTTTCACAAGAAACCGATATGGATAAACTTCTAATGAGGCTCGTATCTCACAGCACATCTTGAAGTTTCAATTAGAGGCCAAATGGCTGATGGACATCGTTACGGCGCAAATACAAATTAAATTATGTCACAAGATCGTACCTCGATAGGCTGCAGAGTACAAGGCTCGATCCCGCAATATTTCCCGAGATGAAAACTATTGACCCCGACGTAGCCGGCTTATCGTGATCCAGAAAGTCGGTTCGATGAAGTTCGTGTGTTTTTGAGTGGCGTTCACCGTCGTGCGATACCAGCCGTTCACATTCGAACGAGAGATAAGTCCTATTAACACCTACGGCCACATGAAAGCTCGGCCACAATCTAACACGAGGGTGGGTCACTTTGCGTTAATTGGCATAGCCAAGTAGGCTTTAGATCTGATAGCGTGATTTCTGGCCTGCTGCTTCGATTTCGCTCGCTACTTGCTCGACAGTTTCTATGGTACCTTTTATCCTCTGGCACTTTATGGAATTCAGTTATTTACGAGGCGTTCCAGCCGTTAGAACGGCACATTCGAATAGTTTACTATAAAACTTTATGTCCAACCGAAAACATTTCATGCAAAGGAGATGGGCAAGACTAATAATAAAAAATTAACCAAATCTCATATACAGGGTCTTTCACGAGGAACTTCACCCATAATTATACGGGAAACTACTGAACGTATTTTCATGAAATTCAGCACTTATAAGTATTTCACGATGCTGATGAAATCTAAAATATTTTCAAGGCATGAGCACCTCTGGTTTTTCCGGAAATGACGTCAACTTCCGTTTTTCAAATTAGAACACCATTTTTTTATTGCAGAAATAGATTCCTTAGAAAATTTCAAGTTATTTTGATGTAACATTTTTCAGTTTTGGTTGGAAAATTCTCTCTGAGCGGGAAAATTCGAAAAAAAAATCGAAAATAGAGCTCCGCTGAAACAAGAATAACTTCGAGGTTTTTGGATGGAAAATTTTCATTTTTGGGATTTTTCAAGATGTAAGATTGATGTATCCACTAATCGAAATCGCGATTCATGATACAGGGGGTGAAAAAATCGCTTTCAAATTTAGGGATGACAAAATCGTGAAAAATCAATTTTTTCAAATTAGAACTCCATTTTTTTATGGCAGATATTGAATCTACGTTAAAAAATAATGTGAGTGTATGCATCACACCCTTGCCCTAAAGTGGATATTAACTCAGAAAATATCCATTTTAGGGCAAGGGTGTGATGCATACACTCACATTATTTTTTAACGTAGATTCAATATCTGCCATAAAAAAATGGAGTTCTAATTTGAAAAAATTGATTTTTCACGATTTTGTCATCCCTAACTTTGAAAGCGATTTTTTCACTCCCTGTATCATGAATCGCGATTTCGATTTTTAAAGTGGATACATCAATCTTACATCTTGAAAAATCCCAAAAATGAAAATTTTCCATCCAAAAACCTCGAAGTTATTCTTGTTTCAGCGGAGCTCTATTTTCGATTTTTTTTTCGAATTTTCCCGCTCAGAGAGAATTTTCCAACCAAAACTGAAAAATGTTACATCAAAATAACTTGAAATTTTCTAAGGAATCTATTTCTGCAATAAAAAAATGGTGTTCTAATTTGAAAAACGGAAGTTGACGTCATTTCCGGAAAAACCGAAGGTGCTCATGCCTTGAAAATATTTTAGATTTCATCAGCATCGTGAAATACTTATAAGTGCTGAATTTCATGAAAATACTTTCAGTAGTTTCCCGTATAAATATGGGTGAGGTTCCTCGTGAAAGACCCTGTAGAGCCAAGTTTACAATCCCTTTATTTTTGAGAGATTTCTGAATTTTTTTCGATGTGTATGTGCTATTCCTAGCCAATATATCAAATTTGGGGATCTTTGGAAATATCCGTCCATAAGAAATTATATACAGGGTGTCCCTAAACTGGAGGTGCAAACGGAAAGGGCGGATTCCTTGAGCAGAGATGTCACAATTTTAAGTTCATATCACGTGACATGCCAACTTCGGTTACAAATATAAAAGGTGATATTTCTGGGGCACTGTTTTCCTCCAGAACTTTTATTTGGTGAGCCATTGTTATTTTGAGAAATTGTAGGAAGAATCTATGGCCTCTTGTAGTTTCGTCGTATCTGCTACCGATTTCGAGAAAAAAATTTTGAACGATTCTCTCGAAAACCTCAGACAAAACAAAATTGTTATATTGTTAAAATTGTGACATAAAGACTTATTTTTCTTCGATTATATCTGCCATATAGAATCATCCGCCAAGTTCGACAGGATGTTCCGTAAATATCACCGTTTCAAATTTTGATTTTCTGATCACTTTAAAGCTACAAATTCGATTAAGATGAAATTCTGGATGACATAACAAGCTCGAATTCAAACTACATGAAAAATTTTGTAATTGTGTAACCAGAATCGTGTAAAAAAAATCAACTCGGAAATTAGCATTCATTTCGAAATGACAACTTTTGTAGTAGAATCCTTCATACTAGAGATGGAATTTTAGGACAAATAATCTTTTCTAGATCTTTAGAAAAACCAAAATTTTCGAAAACACAACCATTGAGACAACAAGAAAGCGGTCAGGATTCAAACTTGACCTCATCTTTTGTCGATTGTTCCGTTGTCTCATGAACTGTTGGAAAAAATTCAACCACAATCAGATATACCACATGGAGTTCGAAATGAAAGACGTATGTGGGTGTATTGAACTGAGCAATCACAAAGAATAAAAGGGCCATATTGTGGGTTCCATTCTCTGCCTTCTAACTATTATGTAAGAATACTATAATTATAGGTTGAATTGAAATAATACCTTGTGTAGTTTCGGTTCAAATGATGAATGTATTATGGAGTGTATACACTGATCAGCACATAAAGTGGAATCATTCGAACGGAAGACAGAAATTGAAATATTTGGTTAATCATCTTATAGTACACTGAAGAAATTGTACGTAAAATGATCAGTAGCTGCATTTTGATGAATTTTTTTTTGAGAATTCAACGAAGTTGAGGAGTGCTTTTCATTATGAAATATAAATAATAAGTTATCAAGTGCGAGTTAATAGATAATAGAACACGTGTGAAAGAGGTTCCGTACTGATATTTTGTGGCAGATGATACAATTTTTACAAAATTGTAATTTTATCCCCAAAATTTCACTCGAAACCAGAATTGTTGGCCTGGTAAAACTGGAATGGTAAAAACAACAAGTTTGATGGAGGATAAAGTGTGAAACAGAAGATTTCACAGTTCAGTCCACACAGTTAAATGACTACGTAATTCCTATCTTCTTATTCAAAGATCGGACCTCATCAGGAATTTCGAAAATGGAATTCTGACTAAAAAAGGGTCTTAGTTATCGACAGTCCTGACGTTTATTCTCAATCTTCCAAGAACACGTGGTACAAAGCAGCATGGGAACAAATTTACGAGGACCGCCGAAGGCAGGCCACTCAATTGTTGAGCAGTTTGTTTATACCCCTCGAAAAAATTCGAATCGACCCATAGATGTGGAAGTATCAAGATTAGAATAAAATAATTATAAATTTGGGTAAAATTGTACAACGTAGATGGTTTATCGGAAGGGGCAGGTTCCACCATGATTAACGACTTTATTATACTCACAAGAGAAAACCGGCTTCGAGGTCCTCTTGTAACTTCATCATTTCGGCTCTCGGTCCTTCTCTCGTGCTCGCTCTCACACTCAATTTTACACTTTACTCTGTAAGCTCTTTTTGTGTTGTTTTCGATCGTGGATTTCAGGTAAATGTGCCTCCCCGAGGCGGAGAAAAATCTCGGTAATCGATCAATGACTGAAATAATTACTTAATATTCATGAAGCCGCACAGGAACATTTACTTGAAGAGCACGGTTATTGACATTCGGTCCTGTTGGATTATGGTCAAATTATACCTTGTGGATAGTGCATGAGGCCCATAAATATACGGAATATTCTTCCTAGCTCTCATCTCGCAACAGTTCCGATCACGATCTTCTTCGTTTGATTGATGTTGGAGAAGGGAAAATGATGACATTTTCTCTTGGCCGTGACTCCGAGGTTCGAGAAATGATACAGATACTTCAAGAATAATTCAATGCTTCAGTAAACTTTTGAAAAAGGTCCAGAGACTGAATTTGATTTGAATCTTATTATTAAACATAGATTTCATTTTAGCTCACTTTTTCATTGCCATCTGATTTTGTTCGAGACCTTCTCGTCGAACGAAAATCTGAACTTTCGATTTCTCTAGAGAAGGAGTCACGCTTTTTTTTTCTCAACCACAATCTTTCGTGACATTAAAATCATATCTTGGAATATTTCAACTCATTTTGCCGACCATAGATATAGAATTTATTCTCGCCTGTGACGCAGTTGTTAATAATCCACATCGGATAAACATCCGATTGTCAAATGTCAAGCCGTCATTGAGTGTTGACTGAGGAAAACGCTCTATAACTAAAGTAATATCTTCACCAAAATTCCGTACAGAAATAACGGTTACGAAGATATGGGAAGAAAATAGTTTCTTAAAGGATTTTCCACAACCTGTATTTCTCAAACGATGTCGAATTTGAAAAATGTGTTTTAATTAATGAAAGAAACGTACAGTTGAAATATGATGTACCTACATATGTCAGTACTAAACTACATATTTGCCATACGAAATAGCTAAATACACTGTGCAAAAAAATTAACGCACATTATGGAAATCTCAAATTTATTCTACAACTGAAGGTGTTCCCAATGCTAATTATTTTTATCAGAATTATGCTTGCTTATGTTATCCACTTTCAACGTTTTTCTTCAATACAGAGATGTTTTCTCCCAGCAGGAATAAAAAAAGATGATATTATCAGATTTTGAATATATTGGCTCCATTCTAAAATCAGTTGTTCTCGATCAATTCTAGTGATGAATAGTTTTTCTTTTGTTTGATTTTTTACACTCGATCGCTATGCAATGTGAAACACGCAATTTGACCCAAAAGGAATGTGCCCAAGCGGTAGTTTTGCGAGAAGAAGGTGGATATACCTACACAAGAATTGCAGAAAGGTTTGGAGTTTCCCATACAAGTGTGTCCAGAATGTGCAGCGATTCAGGGAGACAGGTATGAATGTCCGAAGACCAGGACAGGGTAGACCACGGGTAAAAACTGCCATTCAAGAACGTTACTTGAGAGTATAATTCCATCCTTAGGATTGCAGGTCGAAATAGATAGTAGGTGGAAAGTTTCAGTAAAAGCTCTAGGTAATCAACCGTTATCTAACAGAATCTCATTTTCATCAAAATTATAGGTAGGTTCCTAAAAGAAGTGAAAATTTTTGTATAGTATATGAACTGCTCAGAAGTCTTTTGAAATGAGCCTCCACGATTGTTCAGCTAGTAACAAGTAAAATATTACTCAATCCAACCATAAAACGTCTTGATTAACTGCTCCTTTGCCAGCTTCCTCTGAATTCACACCGACAACTCATTCAAAACAGATTAAGCTTTCAAAACATCATTCTCCATATAAATTCTGAACTGTCTTCGACTGGCCACTCGGCCGATAAAATAAATTAAAATTAATCATGCTTTTAATGAAACAGTTCATTTGCCCCCTTCATTATCCAATTAAATTAGTCCCTGAATACTGAGTAAGATGGGAAAGTCGGTTCAGCACGGAATGCCGAGCGTTTTGAACAGTTCCAGCCGACTCTCAATTAATTTTAAAAGGAAACGAAGATATTTTCCGATCGAATAACACCTGTCGAACTCGCCGAGACGTTATGGCGAAACAAATATTTTGGGCGGCATGTGAATATTAGGCTGGTTTTCGAGTTTCGGCTTCCTGGAACGAGAGAGAACAAGAAGGAAATATTTAGAAAACCAAAACGTTGCCCCTGATTTGAAGCAGTTGACTCTATAATCTGCACAATTCTTTGAAGGAGTCAATGTTTCAAAATGACTGCAACACCTGTATGAAGCTATTCTACAAACACAGCTGGTAACGTTCAACCGAAAGGGAAATACAGGGTGATCCTAAATAAGTGTATCAACGGTCAACTGAAGAGTTCTCATTAAAAAATAACTTTTCTTCTATCCCATTTTTTCTTTCGGGTTTCTTTTCAGGGTGAGAAAAATTTATGTTTTTTTCAATTTTTCGCTTATATCTCAGGAACAGTTTGAATTACAGATTTGAGTTTCTGTACACTCGTACACTCATTGTCACTAATTATAGACACTTTCTTGCACTTTACTAGTTTTATTAAAAGTGCCAGTGGAAGAGATATTGAATGTGCACCAAGGTTTTACCCCCTAACTATTCCACCACTGGACAAATATGTTCTACATAAAAAACTCTCTTGGTTCATTGCTCTGAAGTCGACCGTTAAAAAAAAACGGGCATTTTATGATCAAAAATTAAATTAAAGCAGTATGACAGTTACCACAGTTACCATTGAGTTCTTTTAATCTTGTTAACCATGGTCGCTAAAAATAATGAAAAATAAATTTGCAATTCAAACTTAAAAAACTAGTCGAATTTTGTTGAAATTATAAACTTGTTAATTATGACTACACATTTTTCCAATTACAAGAAATTTACACTACGTTAGCAAATTGGTTTTGATCATAAAATGCTTGTTTTCTCGAAAACCGTTCACTCAAGAGTACTACTAATGAACGAAGAGTACCTTTTTATGTAAAACACATTGTCGCATCAAAATTTGCTGTACGAATGCAAATTTGTCCAGTGGTGTAAAAGTTGGAAGGTGAAACCGAGTGAAACCACTGTGCAAATTCAATATCTCTGCCACTGGCACGTCTAATAAAACCGAGTGAAATGCAAGAAACTAGCTATTATTCGTGGCAATGTGTGTTCAAAAACTTAAATTCTGTAATTCAAACGGTTCCTGAGATATTAGCAAAAAACTGAAAAAAAATATAAATTTTTGACACCCTCTATCTCGGAAATCTGTGTAAGTGTAGTACAACGATTGGAGAGAAGTCCGAATTTCCTAATCGCATCAATAATAATAAAACACTGCTTCCAAAAGAAAGTTGAAACATTGAAAGAATCAGAGAGAACATATAAGCCGTAAGAACGAAGTTCATTCGAAACCTAACACTCCACAACGTCGCTCTATCGGGTTTCCCATCACGAGTGAAAAAATGCATTATCTGGCCAGATTAATACGTTTGGCTAATATGAAGGCATTTGATTCATGACGATAATTACCGAAGCCGACTCTACCGTAATAAAGATAAGTCCGCAGACCGCATAAATCAGAATGTTCAGAGATGAAAAGAGATTCGACTGATTTATGCGTGCGATTCGTCTGAAAGCATGTTGCAACTAGGAATAATAAGGAGAGGTGTCTTGTCTCTAGCGATAAACGCACCTCTACCCGGTGCAATTTCAATAATACCGATTCAAAGGATCTCTATGGATGCAGTAAATTCTGTCTTTTCGAGTAGGCGACCGATGATAATGACGGCAGGGATGGATCAGGCCCCGCGAAGTTATCGAATAATTCTGAAAATAAGCTCAAATGAGTGCCCAATTTGTGCCGTCTGAGTTAATTCAAGCTTCGTTTTAGTTTTTAAATTGTTCGAATTTGAATTGTCTGGTTGCTAACTTCACACTTGGCACAAAATATCTCGATGTCGGAAAAATTTAATATATGTATAGGGTGTATTTTAAGGTGAAGCTTTTCTTTTGACACATGATAGAACTCATTAAAATAAGCCATTTTACCGAAAATTTCTTATATGAAATGTTCAATTTAAAAAATTTATAAAAAAAGCGGCATTATGGCAAAATATCTGTCTACGCACTAGAATTTTTTGCAAATTTGTTAGATAAGAAGACAAAAACAAGAGATGTTGATATCTATGGAGGAGCAGGCGAGGGAGCAGGTTCGGACTGAGGAATTTTCAGATTTACCTAGAAACTAGAAAATATTCTAGTTTCATTTTCTCGAAACAGGGGCATAATTCATATAAAATTTTTTTGGCAAAATGACTTATTTTGATAAGTTCTACCATCTATCAACAGAAAAGCCTCACCTTAAAATACACCCTAGATATATTAGAGTTTAAGAGTGTCAAATTGGTGCCGTTTGAATGAGTTAATAATTATCATTTGTAGTTTTCGATTAACAAATGCCAACATTTTATAATTTCGGAATTTTAGTGCTAATTTTTTGTGCCGATTGAATGACTTCATCATCATTTGTAGTTTTAGACATATTCACTGATGTCTTTCAGAAGAAGTGAAGTTGGCAACAACATTAAGTGCCCCACCAAAAAATTACGCCGCTAATTTGAGCTGCTTGGACGGTTTTGATATCATACGCGGTTCTCTTTCTATGAAAAAAACGTAGGAATATGCATACTTGAGATCAGTGCTGAACTAATAAATAGACCTCTGATAATTCATTTCATACAATTTCTTCTAGGTATAAATTGTTTTAATAGATTATTCCAATTTGAAAACTTCAACCATATTTGAAATGAATAAAAGTTATTGTTATAATTATTAGAGTTCTATTCATTGGTTCATTATAAGTTGAAAGGCAGGTATGCACGATATAAAGTTCAAGAAGTTATAAAAACTTTCACAGAAATATTCCTTTGAAACCTGATTTAACATATAGGAGGCCGACATCTTTGACCTGTTAAGACACGAAACATCAAATACCTTCATTTTCTGATAGATGATGCTACGAATGAAACACATTATTGCTCAGGCTGAAAAACAACAGTGAACATCTTAAAAACTACAAATGATAATGAAATTATTTGAACGACAAAAATTGAAACAAATTGAACATAAAATATCGGCATTACAATTATTAGAAAATGTTGGCGCTAAGTGTGAAGCTGGCACCAACACATTTATTCGAAAATAACTCAAAAACTAAAAATTTCAATTGGGTACAGATTTTCTACAAATTGGGCAATAAATACTGTCATTGAAAATCTTTAGAAATCAGAAAATGTGGGTGCTGAGTGTGAAGTTACAACCAGAAAATTCAACAACAACAAGTTTTTCATGAATAATGATTTGGTGAGAATTTAGTAGGTGCGTCAAGTTGGTGACACACCCCCCGAATTTTGGAATCGAATTGTTTTGGGAATTTTGTGCCCATTTTGTGCCAATTTGTGCCGTATGTTATGAATTTTGTGCCCGTTCCGTTCTCGAGATATTTCAAGTTTTCCAAGTGTGTCACCAACTTGACGCTGTGACACACTTGTGGAAATTTGAAATTTTTTTTCTTTCGATAAATTGTGCCCATTTTGTGCCAATTTGTGCCGTATGTTTTGAATTTTGTGCCCGTTCCGTTCTCGAGAAATTTCAAGTTTTCCAAGTGTGTCACCAACTTGACGCTGTGACACACTTGTGGAAATTTGAAAATTTTCTTCTTTAGATAAATTGTGCCCATTTTGTGCCAATTTGTGCCGTATGTTGCGAATTTTGTGCCCGTTCAGTTCTCGAGATATTTTGAGTTTTGTTTGTGAGGAGCGTCAAGTTGGTGACACACCCCCCGGAATTTGGTATCAAATTGTTTTGGGAATTTTGTGCCCATTTTGTGCTAATTTGTGCCGTATATTATGAATTTTGTGCCCGTTCCGTTTTAGAGATATTTCGAGTTTTTCACGTGAGTCACCAACTTCACGTTGTGACTCACATAAGGAGAGCTGGAAATTCTTCTTTGGATAAATTGTGCCCATTTTGCGCTAATTCGTGCCGCATAGTATAGATTTTGCATGCTTGCAGTTTTCGAGATATTTGAAGTTATTCCTGTGAGATGAATAGATGCACCAGAATTCAAAGACGAATTCCATGTCATGATATTATGTGATCATTTTAAAGTATGAGTTGTTGAACTGGCAGACATTCGGTGAAAACAACCAATTTTCAATGATTCGACGACCTTTTCACTTAGAATAATCAATTCAATATAATAATTGAGTTGATGAATTAAAATATAGGTACAGGTTTATCGAATACGTTGACACATCCTCAGTTTCAATCATACAGGGTGTTTGGTAATTCGACGTGAACCTTGAAAAGGGATACTAGACGTCATTTGCAGTCAATTGCGTCGAGTGAAGCACGGTCCGAAAATCTATGGTTACGAAGATATCGCTATTTTTCAACTTTTTTGAAATATTCTGCTTCGTTATCGAAAATAATTAATTTTGTGAAAACTACTCGACTCTAAATTTTCAAGGAATATTTTGTTCAAAGCTGGTCCTCATCTCTTGCGAAAAAGTATTCACTAAAAACTCAGATAACCCGAGATATACAGGGTCCTAAATGGCTGCAAGTGTTTTCCGCATGAAATCTTGATAAAACAATTGAGAATTACTCAAGTATTATGAACTTGGTGTTCAAATGCAAGGAAAAACTACCCCGTTTCATCAGCTTTCCAAAAAAGTCAATAATTCCTTCATGCAATCAAAACATATGGCCGGAAAATCAAGCAGACAACAGAGTTTTTCGAGTCATTTAGATATCCTATTATCCTTTATTTCACTCGGCGTGATTCGTAAGCGGTTCATGGTTCGATCACTTTCAGCAATTCTCGGAATAGATGATATGACAAATCACAGATTGAATTACCAAACTGTTAATTGCTTTAATGATACTAACCACAAACAAATCCGTATAATAAACATAAACATAGACATAAACATAAACAAAAAATTAACAAAACTAGACATCCTGCTCGATTTCTTATGCATGCACGCAGTCTACGGCGTACTTCAGAAATTGTTACCCGCGTTGAAAAGTTATTCTTTACATGCTGAGCAGCCGTCAAAAATCTCTCCCTCAATTCTTCAGCTGTCGTCACTGGTGTACCTACTATACACTAGATGTTTCATGTGACACCAAATGTAAAAACCGCATGGGGTCAGGTCCGGACATCTGGCCGGCCAAGAAATTGGCCCATCACGTCCTATCCAACGTTGGGGACAGTTTTGGTCTAGCCACAACCGCACGTTTCTGAAGTTATGAGCTGGACAGCCATCATGCTGAAAAATAATTCGTGATCGAACTCTCAGCGGTACATCTTCTATGATTGCAACCTAAGCTCGTCACGCAGAAAATTATCGTACGAGATCCCATTTAGGTTATCAGGTAAAAAAACAGGTCCAACAATACAATTGTAAACGGAGCCCATCCATACATTGAAGGAAAATTTTTTCTGATGGGAGATTTCTTTACATTTCCTGGGATTCTGACCTTTTGGCGCCCAATAATGCGCATTATGAAAATTTGTTATTCCGTCTTGGTTGAATTTTGATTCATCTGTCCATAAGATGTGTTTCAAGAAATTGGGATCTTCGATATCGCAATTGAAAAGAAACCTTCTTATTGTTGTAACTGCAAGCAACTAACAGTTTGGTAATTTAATATGTGATCTGTCATATCATGTCAACTATTCCGAGTGATCGAACCATGACCCGCTTACGGCTTACGAATCACGCCGAGTGAAATGAAGGATAATAGGATATCTGAATGACTCGAAAAAGTTTGTTGTCTGCTTGGTTTTCCGGACTTATTTTTTAGATTGCATGAAGAAATTATTGACATATGTACCTTTTTGGAAAGCTGATGAGACAGGGAAGTTTTTCTTGAGATTTGTACACCAAGTCTATGATTCTTTTTTCAAGTAATTCTCAATTAAAAATATTAATGCACTTAATTCTCAAATGACAAATTCCTTCTT
The DNA here is from genome assembly GCA_910592335.1 of Adalia bipunctata. Taxonomy (NCBI): domain Eukaryota; kingdom Metazoa; phylum Arthropoda; class Insecta; order Coleoptera; family Coccinellidae; genus Adalia; species Adalia bipunctata. The sequence goes on from OU342948.1 coordinate 33,337,922, forward strand.
TGACACATTCAGAGTCCTATAGAATAATCAATTCCAAAACTTCACTTTTCCGTTTCTTTAATTAATTTTATAGATGAGAGTTTTCGTTGTTGTTTTTTCGCATATTTTGTCTTCAGTGAATCGTTGATTCCCCCTTCCCGTTTGTTGGTGTTGCTTCATTTGCCTTGAAGACCTCCCACGCATTAAATAAGATCAAATTTGAGTTTCCTGTGTTTTTAATCATCTGAGCATGAGCTCTAGAGGGAATTTTGTGCGCCTGTTTCTCTTGTGATTGATCCTAACCTCAAACAACTTTCGGTTTCCGGAGGCTGAGATGACTTCTACACGTTCGGGGTTTCATTTTGCTGGTATTTTTTGGGGATTTTGAATGCTCTTTTGGCAGATTACCAATTGCCACCTTTTTAAAAAATTTAAAATTTTGTAAGTGTCCAAATTAATGAGTTTTTACATTTTCCAACTGTTGATTTTTAGTTCAAGTTTTTATAAAAATGACAAGACCTGCTGTATTCGACCAACGGTTTTAAATCGTCATATATGTAACATCACCTAAATTAGTAAGTACTGTTCCATCCTTCAGCTGTTTTGCTTCAGTTTGTTGATGCTTAATGTTGTACGTAAAAGTTGAAAAATAGCGATATCTTCGTAACCATAGATTTTCGGACCATGCTTCACTCGACGCAATTCACTGCAAATGACGTCTAGTATAGGTATCCCTTTTCAAGGTTCACGTCGAATCACCAAACACCCAGTATAATTGAAACTGAGGATGTGTCAACGTATTCGATAAACCCTCGGATAAACCTGTAGCTATATATTAATTCATCAACTCAACTATTATATTGAATTGATTATTCTAAGTGAAAAGGTCGTCGAATCATTGAAATTTGGTTGTTTTCACCGAATGTCTGCCAGTTCAACAACTCATACTTTAAAATTATCACTTAATATTATGACATGGAATTCGTCTTTGAATTCTGGTGCATCTATTCATCTCACATGAATAACTTCAAATATCTCGAAAACTGCAAGCATGCTAAATCTATACTATGCGGCACGAGTTAGCGCAAAATGGGCACAATTTATCCAAAGAAGAATTTCCAGCTCTCCTTATGTGAGTCACAACGTGAAGTTGGTGACTCACGTGAAAAACTCGAAATATCTCTAAAACGGAACGGGCACAAAATTCATAATTTACGGCACAAATTAGCACAAAATGGGCACAAAATTCCCAAAACAATTTGATACCAAAATTCGAGGGGTGTGTCACCAACTTGACGCTCCTCACAAACAAAACTCAAAATATCTCGAGAACTGAACGGGCACAAAATTCGTAACATACGGCACAAATTGGCACAAAATGGGCACAATTTATCTAAAGAAGAAAATTTTCAAATTTCCACAAGTGTGTCACAGCGTCAAGTTGGTGACACACTTGGAAAACTTGAAATATCTCCAGAACGGAACGGGCACAAAATTCATAACATACGGCACAAATTGGCACAAAATGGGCACAATTTATCCAAAGAAAAAAATTTTCAAATTTCCACAAGTGTGTCACAGCGTCAAGTTGGTGACACACTTGGAAAACTTGAAATATCTCGAGAACGGAACAGGCACAAAATTCATAACATACGGCACAAATTGGCACAAAATGGGCACAAAATTCCCAAAACAATTTGATACCAAATTCCGGGGGGTGTGTCACCAACTTGACGCACCTGAATTTAGTCTATAGATTAATCTTTCCTTTCAATAGTGTCCACTCAGTATATGAAATGAGAATATTCAGATGAAATAAGTTAATTTTCCACTTTTTCAATGTCAGTTATCCCCCAATAATTTTATGTTGACTATTCCACTCATTTCATTTGCAGCGAGGAAGTTTCCATAGCAACTCTCGTTTCTCATCGATAAAACATGAAAGCCGGCAAAACTGACAAGTTGGTTTTCAAGCGATAAAATTTTTGACGTTTTTTTCAAATTCATAGATAGCTTCGGAAATGAATACCATAGAGAAAACAAACAACATGACCATGTTAAATATTTTCTCGTGAAATAGTCATGTCGAATACCACTCGAGATGAAATTTGAGCAGGTAAAATTTGTCTCTTGTAATATTCAAGTTTGTTGCTTTTCGGCAATTTCGCTCATGACATTTTTCCCATAATCACTCACCTGCGCGAAATTGCCGAAAAGCAACAAACGTTCATATTATACAATCGAGAAATTTTGCCGGCAAAATTTCATCTCTAGTGGTATTATATAATTATGATGAACCATGATCATTCTGAGTTAATAATGTCAATATTATAAGAAAAAAATATAATGCGGAACCACTTTTCAACATATATCTGAGATACTTGAAGATCAAAGAAGCAAATTGAGACAACATGATGATCGTGTAGGACAAGAACATAAAATGACTCTTCATTAGCCTATACAATCATCGAATGGCTGAAAGGTGACAATTACAGCTATCAAAACAGAAATGGCAAAGTCCCTATTAAACAACAGAGTAATCAGTTGAATATGATTGCATTTATAGTGGCAATTTAAATGACCATTACGTTTCTTGTCCTTCTGACTACCTGTTCATTTTATTGTTATTTGTGTTCACCTCTATAAATGATGTAAAGCAATTATTTATCCATATAATGAACGTATTTTGAGTTTGATAGTTATACTCGGATTACTGTACGTTTATAATTCACTCCAGCGTCAAATCATATAATGGGATTTCTAATAGAACAATATAATCTGCATTGGAGCTAATAACAGTTCAGTATGTGAGCATTTATTCAAGATATAATTTTGTGTAGGCATCACTGTGTGTACGGTCCTGATGACCTCAGAACATGCGGGAAGCTCGCTAAAATTCTCACTTCGATAAAATCTTGGCCTCTCCATTTCGCTCATTTGATATAAATGGGCATTGTTAATCTTATGCCAGCTCGAAGGAGGCATATAAGAGATATCGGTCCAAGATGCATTATTCAAATTTCATAGAGAATGCCTGACAAATTCATAATGCCCCTTTCTCATCTGGGCATAAATCAAGATATTAGGATGTGAGTTATGTCCTCAGTTATTATGTTAAGTTGCTTTAGCCTTGGGCATATCGGGATAGATCTATTAGGCTGTTGAACCAACTTTCCAAAAAATATACTTCTTCATTTTTGAAGAATATAATAAGGGATCAGTAGCATGTTTCAAAATGAGATAATGACACATGTTTTTGGTTCAAATAGTAGACAATTCCACATGTCTTTTTTTTATATATGATTGTAATGTAAATCACAATAAATTTCTGATATTCTTACATATTTCGGTAATATTTCAATCCAGCATACAGGGTAATCAAAATTTCTTGATTTAATTCAGTAGTTGCTCTATAGGAAGTGGTTTCCTTGATTTCAGAACTCAATAAATCTTCAATGATTTTACAAAATTATTTACAGACTATATTGATGGAAAAGAATATAGTAAAATTCTTTTCTCTATTTCATCGTAATGAGTTCATTACACACACAAAAAACACTGTTAGTAGAAACAATGGCATAACCATTGAATCAATGATATACTGTATTCCCTATTCCTGAATGATTACTATATTTAATTCAATGCTTATCTTGTTCTTCCTATGCCAATGCTGCCTATTTTTGATTCAATTATAGGTCTCATTGATTTGATCTAAGCAGTAAAAGTATTCAATGAAATGCTATAATTGGGACAAGAAAAGCGTTAGTTAGTTTCAATGAAAGAATACAATTAAAACAAACACAACTTTTTTTTCTATCAATTAACTATAATATTCCAGGAGAATAAATATATTATTGAATAACTATACATTTGGATTGTTTTAAATGTAGGATATATTGAAACTGAAACAGGATGTAATTTCTTGAAAGGTAGTTTACTATAAAAAGAATGAATGCTTGATTTTGATTCAAATAAACTTCATATTGGAGAAAGAAACTACATCAATTGAATCAATATGATGCAGTTGTTAGAAATATTTTACTATATTTGAATTGAAAGTTTATTATTGTTAATTTAACTCTTTAATTTATTGATTGAATGATAAGATGTATCAAATAAAACTATTTTGAATGTTTTACATTTGTTTATTATTTTATCAACAAAATCATAAATGTTGTCTCAAGAACACAATAACAATAAGTAAACAGTAACATACTAATATTCATAACAAAACAATAACTTATTTCCTCTAATTAGTTATGGTACTGTGATAATAAGCGACAATATTAAATAGGGATCTTAAGGGATATTTTTCTTTTCGATTTTCCAAACCTCAAAAAACTAAATAAGCAAAAACTTGTTTGAAAATAGAATGAATGTTAGAGACTTGATAAATTTTTTACCAACATCAAACTCTGTAAGTAGTGGATAACTGTGGGACACAGTTGTATGATCAATACCCAATTTCATAAAAAAACAAATTACAATTTTACAAGTAAAAGTACTTGTAATGCACATTGAAAACAAGTGAATTTCACCAAATACTGCTCCCACTTTTAGTTGGAATACAATTTTACGAATTAATTTAATCGGTATTGTTACCTTAGTTCTTAGTTAGTTATTTTTATGAAGCGGATATTGGACAAAAAACTTACAACTCGCAGAATATCTGCCTGTTAACTTATAACTTGTTTTATGAAACAGGCCTAGGTATATCAAAAGCAACCACTAAGATTTGGTTCAATTTAATCTTGAAATTGGATGTCCCTCTTCCGAAAGCGATGGTGCACCAAGTTTTAACTTAAGGGGTTGAAATAGTGAAATAACTAACATCCTAGCAACTATCGGTAAAATAAGTACCATTATTAGATTTTCTTTCGTTTATGGCACACACTCACAATAAAACGGAAGGCTCTGAGACATTTTTATATGAATATGAAGGAACTTACCCTGAAAATGTGGAACTAGAGATTCCATTCCCCACTTATTTAATAGCTCTTCCATTTTCAAACTCGTTCTTCGCAGTAACACACACACGCAACACGCAACTAAATACTAAATCAAAATCCTGTCGCGTCTTGTCTTGATGCAGTCGTCTTCGTCGCTTTATTTACTATTTTTGAATCAATCATAGGCTTCATTGGAATAAATCTAGTTATTGTTCCGTTACTTTTTTTAGCTATTGAATGAAATGAATCAATTCATTCAAATATAGGTTGTATTCAAAGCAAATATAGTTCTTTTTTATTTCAATATTATTCGGATCGATTCATTCAAATAGAAGTCTTATTTAACGAATATGCAGTTCTTCCTTATTTCAATATTATTCTGACTATAATTGAATGACAGCCGTATTATTCAATGAATTATCTGAATTTTATTACTTCAAAAATACTTTATTGATATAACAAGAAGTTTTATTGGGCCAACTGAAACGATGTCAATGAAATATCTACTATTGCCGTTAGCACAGTCTTTTTTGTGTGCAGTACTAAAAACAGTGCTGTAATGAGTTCATTACTGTTTTTAGTAATATTTTTCGTTTCGTGGTTGTCAGCACTGACTTCCGATCCTATCAATTTTCAACACACGTCAAGTTGGAAATGTAAATTTTCGTCAGTACACCAACTGCCAAGATACAATACAAAAGTCACTAGGATGTATAATCTGAATTTTTCATCGAATTTCAACAGTATTTCACGAAATTTGACTGAAATAGAGAAAATATCGTCTAATACTCGTTGCAGAATGCAATTCCAACACTCATGCGTTCGAAAACTCGCTCCTTCGTCGCTCGTTTTCGAATTTCGCATTCGTATTGGAATAGGAGCCCATTCTGCAACTAGTTTTAGAATATATTAGTATAGTATAGAACTATTATTACTTCAAAAGTCAAGGTCAAAAAACTCTCACCATTTCTCACAAGCAATCTATCAAAAATTATCTGAAGCCAACATCATTCATTTATATCACATCTCTTGTGGTCAAACATCAACAATTCACGATTCGTTCGTAACGGTTTTCTTCATTTAGATCAAACAATTTCGTTTATACCTACAACATCCTATTGAATTTTCGGTGTAATCGATTTATTATAGTCAACCGGATGACTAATGCATCATTCCAAATTCTTTCAGTTCGTTACCTTCAAGAGACGTTATTGATTGATTGTATTCTTCATCTCCGATCATTGTTTATTGACAGGGCTCAATTGGTGAAGACAATATCTGGACTTGTCTTCATTGTAAAATCAATGATGAATAAGAAGAGGTCTTTTAACCTAAGACAACGTGAAGATATTTTGAGAAGAAATCATAATAATAATTGAAAATGATTAATTTCTTTCTATAAATAGGATATTCAATCGGAAACCGCCAACAAGTCAAAAATGACTTAATTAATTAAAAAAATTTCACATTTTTGATGTTTACGATATAATTTTATGTCAAAAATTGAAATTTTGAAATATAATCAAAGACAAATTCTCAGGTAACTGGATATATTTGTAAGAATACTATCAAACAATTGCCGACGTTTCGGGAACTGCTTGTCCCTTTTTCAAGGCTAAAATACAAAAATAATACATCAAAGAACACAATTATAATGTGTGTTAGGTCATACACACCTGGTTCGTGTATATTCTCAAATATTTTGCGTTGAGAAGCGAAAATTCAACCATTTATTGAGGAATCATGCGATTATCAAAAACGTGTTCACGTGTAGCTTGTGCTTAACCTAAAAGATGTTTCATGTAACCACAGAAAAGTTAAATCACTTATTTTGTTCTTCTTTCACATACATACAGTCATATACAGGAAAACCATCTCTCCCCCAGTGACCCCCTACGTAGTTTAGGTGACAGCTGAAAACTTTCTCATTTCAAGGATATTTTTTAACACAATCCTGAAACTGACAATTGACTGTTGAAACTGAAAAACATTCGGACACGTTATAGATGCATATAATCCCTGGTGTAACGAGTCCTAACTAAAAATCGTGACCAAAAATTGTTGATAAAAACGCCACTCTAGATTGTAGATTGGGTCCTACTTCTGGAATAATCCGCAATATTTCACGGTCGTGGTGCTATTGCGGCAATAAAAAATAAGGGCGACCCCTTTCGGGAGAAATGAAAAGTAGGTCCCCATCTCAGATTTCCAATGGACAAGAAGGTCTTAAAGAAAATCTAATCAATGCCACATCAGATATTCTATGCACCTATAACATGTTGAATAACAGTGCCTGTCCTAAAGCTACACTATTTTCAATATACAGGGTGTCAGAGATGCAACAATCTGCTTTACTTCTATCTTATTCCATTTGCAGAGTCACCTGAAGGGAATTTTTTAGCACCTGGAAGTGTAATTTGATAGCAATACTCTCTCAGAGAGGAGGTTTTACTACACGCACAATGAAAAACGAGCATACCTGAGGTTGTTACCCTCCGAAAAAGAATAACTTGTTGGGGCTATCTTTTATCCCACAGGTACTCAACTACAGCTATTTCATTTTGCGATGACGTTTTCAAAGCATAATCCAGATGTAAACTTCGAGCTAAATTCTGATAACTGTGGTAAATTATGCGTGACTTTTGAACTATCGGTTTCTGGTCACATTTCAATATTTTTTAGTGCTCAATTCAATTGTGGTATAGAATTCTGAAAAAAAAAATGAAAATGACGAAAAACCTGCAAAGTTGAAATTTTTTCTTTTCGATTGCATAATTGAATGGCATTATTGGAGTGTACTCTCAATTTCAAGATTTTCCGTGAGGAAAATTTTATGAAATTCGAACTCAACAAATATTTTAGGTCTGTAGAGAATTTCCAACAATATCATAATCCCAATTTTCAGATTTCAAATATGTCCAGTTCTCCAGAAACGTCTTATAGGCACTCGACAGTGGGACACCCTGTATGTTTGTCCAGTTAATGGTGAAACACCATGTATACCAAATAAAAGGGTTATTCCGATAGTCCGTTGGCCAGAATTCACCTACCGTTGTTTTCTTCTGGAACCATTTTCGAATAAACGTCTAATCTACCTATCTATTGACCTATAGAAAACCGCACCGACAAGGTAGGTATCGCCGCACACAAAACTATTCCACGTAGGGCCAATTTGATCGAAGTCTGGGTTTCTCGCCTAGTCGGACGTCTCGGTCTCCAAAGTCACCTAGGCAATTGGACACCGCCGCCTCGTATAACGAAAACCTTAACCGCCTGGCGGGCAGTTTTTTATTGTCCGTGAAGGCAATATGCACACCAGATAACACAATGAACTATTAAAATTGCAAAATTACACCGGAACATTGGTCGCGTGAGTATCGATGTTGTGTTACAGTTTCATTTTTGTAATGGTCGGAAGAATTGGAATTTACGATTGAATTATGGCGGTGCATGGTTGAAACGAGGACTATTGTTCCACTTTTGTTTTTTTTTTTTCAGAAGTGTATCGCTGTTATTGTTTTCGATTTGCCCGATTGAATATTGAAAAGAATTGGAATAAATTATTATAAAAATTCATTCGTTGATCCCAGTAGACTGACTGGTTATTTATTGTTATTCAGAATCAGATCTGGATCTGAAATTTAGTGAAAAGCCAACAATTGGGAAACCCCTCACGTTCTTCTGTGTCAAAAAATGACATATCTATTTTATCTTCAAAACTAAAGAGGTGTTTCCAAGATGAATAGATATGTTATTTCAGGACACACCAGAATATACCTAAGTGAAGGGTTTCTCGATGATAAGCCAACGAATCTGAAATGATACAAATGTCACATGCTTGTTTATTACGATTTGACAAAAAACATGCTTCAACAACGTTCATCATCCAGAAAATTTGAGGATATAATCATTCTCCTGTTCTTCGTTGAACCGTTAAAAATCCGAAATAAAAATTGAGTTTACACGATACCACAACATAATTAGACGAATATTGCAAGAAACGAAGAGAATATTGATGCTGATCAGTTCCAGCGGTGCAGAAGAATCTTGAACAAAGATTTGGGATAGATTCTGATGAACGAAACATTACAGATGAAGTTCACTCCTGTTCCTGAATTAAAACTGTCGACAGATAAAATCGCTATGTCGGTGTGAAAATAATCAAAAGATTCATGGAAAAACTCTACATCCATATTTGTCTCAGAAAGCAGACTACGAACTCACCATAATCTTGAATGAATCTTATGGTCCAACGTCGTGCTAACAGAGTTATATTTAAAGACGTAACTGAAGGAATGAATCCATAGGAAAAAATGATCACTCGATCGCTGTAAACCAGACGTCACTCATAATCGTGGTGTAAATAAGCCACTACGATTGATGTACATGCCAAAAGGAAGATTACGAGATGTACACTTGTCAACAAAACACAATAATACGGGATTATGCGATCACAAGACACGTATCATAATTTAACACTGCGTTAAGCTTAATTATAAACGTTCATACCGCGCACAGAACACTCATCACTCGGAAATCAAGCAACGGACCATAGAATCCGCGTCTCAGATACACAGATTTCACGCAATCGTCGTAAAACGAATGGATCGATGCGTACGAGTTAATGAGCGAGCAGCAGGATGCTGAAAGGCTGAGATCGGACTGAAGTTGCATCCGCACGAGGAGAGCCATCGACAAAGTCCGAGTGAAACAATCAGGAGAGGAGAGAAGAGCGACCACCCATGCCGCTAGACCAATCTCTGGCCAGAATGTCTTATTCCAGGTCCGACAATATAATAAAACACAATCACGACGAAATAAGACCGCGAGGATGATTGAGCCGTGGATTGCGAATAGCCGCAAGGGCTCAAGATGGCAGAAAGGATCGTGCTACGTGCGAGTCGGATGACAGAACTAATGATGTTCTTCTTCAATTTAGGGTCTTCCCGAGTTCGGACGGCGTTTTCTGTGGTCGGGGCTGCTACGCCGCGGTACGTTATTAGCATAAGGTAAGTTGGATTTCTGCTAAGGTCGACAGTATTGACCGTGTAATTAGGGCCATTAGCGGTGCTCGGGTACACTGATAACTCAATATAGATGGGAAGATGCAGATGCGTGTCCATCACGCTACGAGTTGTCGGGAAATTCTTCGATGCGAACTTTGACCGGGGGATATGGCCCCGAGAATTATCGGCCGCCATTTCATTGCGGTATATCTATCCATATTTCATAACTTGCACACAATGTATTGAATTCAGAATTCAACATTGGAATTAACTGCATGTAATGGGATGTCAAATCAAGCACAGAACAGTATTAACTTAAGATTTCAACGCATTTGAAGCTTGTTTTTCAGAGTTGCCATCTTGACGTTCTCGACCTTGACAGAAAGAAAGAGTTTGCTTCTGACATTTGGGTTGAATTTGGAACAAAAAAAATTGTCGTATTCGACGATTAACTCATTACTGATGGATGAGAAGTCTTTGTATTTAGAAAAAAACGCTTCTTACTGTGGCTCATGGAATGGTCACATACTTTTCTGAAAATTAAAATCATGATGCACGATCTGTACTGTCTTCAAAATGGGATGAAATTGATTTGCATCGCATGTTTTTTCAGCAGATAGCTCTCCTCCACATTTTGAAGTGTCAATTGGCTTTCAAAAACTCGTGATTAAACACCTGTGGATCTCTTCTGTGGGAATATTTGAAGCCGTTGGTGAATGCCAAACATGTTTTGCTTTAATCTAAAACTGTAAAATACGAATCCTGAATTTATGTCAGTGCATCAAGAAGAAAATAAAAGTTCTTGAATGTACACCAACATTTCTTTGTGGACTTCTACACCTTCTAGATCAATATTATTATTTGTTCAGGTTGTGAATGGTACAACCCAGATCGACAAAGATATTGTGATTGTTTGCACCTTAGACTACAGTGAAGCCAATTTTCAAAATCATCAGAACTAACCTGGGTAACTGTATACTCTAGTCTCCAGTCACTTTAATAAAGTATCCTGGTTGGCCAAGATTTAGTTTTATCAAGTTTCTTCACTTAAAACTGATGCTAGTTGGCACTCGTGAAAGTCAAAATAATTCTCAGAGACGTTGCCAATGTGACACAGTTTTCGTAATACTACCTAGAAGCATAGAATGAATGGAGGGAAGGCTCCGCTACAAAAATGAACTGCCAAAAACGTCCGCACTTGTCAGTTCGCCGCAAGGTCACGAGATGGCGCCAACGTCGTTCGTGGCTCCAGCATGGCTATAACGATACATATTCAAAATGAAATTCGTGGTATCCGCTGGGTACACCCAAACCATCCACACAGCATAATATCTTCATTTGACGGTAACTCAATATTCAGAGAAAAAAATCCAATGAATATCCAAATAGCTAAAGCAGCGATAAAATCTCACTCAACTTCGTAGAACGCAAATTTTTAAATTATGCTTGATTTATTACAAACTCCTTGCATCTAACTAAACAGGTTGGTTAGAACTTATTCGATATCAAATTGCAGATTATAGATGTATCCGCCTTGTGGTGTACTACGGAACACCGATTAAAATTCAAATTACCCCTTTCTCACCTGCTTATTGTGCGGTAATAATTTTTAATTGCTTAATTAAAGCGATTTCTCCAGACTGACCGCTGAAACTGATATTCGAAGGCGTCTTAGAATAATTTACGTGAAGGATTAGAAGACATTGAAATTCGACATGATGTATACCGTTTACGGGAATTATTAGGCAATTATTCTGGTGGGTGTTTCACCATTAACACTGAACATTTAAACATATACAGCGCAAAAAAATAACGCACATTCTGAAATTCTCAATTTTAATGAAAGTTAACTCTACATTGACTTTATAACTTATTTTTTATGTTCCCTCGGGAAGGTTTTGAACGAAACAAGACACATTAAATGGAAGAAAAATTCAGGATTTCACCGAATCTTATGTGAAAGAAGAGAAATGAACAATTTTCAAAATACTGAAATGCTGATAAGTGATTTGATACTTGGTATTTCCACCCCTTGCGTTAATTACAGCTCGGCAACGACGGTTCATACTCAAAATGAGTGATCTTAAAATGTTCTGATCTAATCCTTCCCAGATTTCTCCGAGTTGGATTCCTAAGTCATTAAGAGTAGCTGGATGATTTTCTGAACTTCTCAGCCTTCTATTGAGGTTGTCCCAAAACTGCTCAATAGGATTGAGATCTGGACTTCTTGCTGGCCATTCCATTCGAGAGACTTCAACCTCTTCAAGGTACTCCTCAACGATGCGCGCACGATGGGGTCTGGCATTATCGTCCATAAAAATGAAATTTTCACCAATGTATGGGGCAAATGGCACTACATGCTCTTCAAGAATGTTCCTTATGTACTTATCAGCATTCATAGCTCTATTATCAACGACCACTAGGTCTGTGCGAGCAGTCAAAGATATTCCACCCCATACCATAATCGATCCTCCCCCGAAACCAGTAGTATTCCGGAAATTGCACTGAGCATATCTTTCATGTGGACGTCTGTATACAAGGGCACGTCGATCACAATGGTAGAGGGTAGAGGCAGAATCTAGACTCATCTGTGAAGAGAACTCTTTCCCAATCGGCCTCTTCCCAATAGATATGCTCTCTCGCAAAATCCAAACGCGCCCTTCGATGGGCAGGGGTAAGAGCTGGGCCTCTTGCTGCGACACGAGGCCTTAAATCATATTCTCTGAGGCGATTTCTTATTGTCTGAGTGCTAATTTGCACCTCATGAGTTTTCTCAAGCTGATTATGAAGTAGGCGAGCGGTTGCAAACCGTTGTCTCAACGAAGAAACTCTCAAGTAACGTTCTTGAATGGCAGTTGTTACCTGTGGTCTACCCTGTCCTGGTCTTCGGACATTCATACCTGTCTCCCTGAATCGCTGCAACATTCTGGACACACTTGTATGGGAAACTCCAAACCTTTCTGCAATTCTTGTGTATGTCCACCCTTCTTCTCGCAAAACTACCGCTTGGGCACATTCTTCTTGGGTCAAATTGCGTGTTTCGCGTTGCATAGCGATCGAGTGTAAAAAATCAAACGAAAGAAAAACTATTGATCACTAGAATTGATCGAGAACAACTGATTTTAGAATGGAGCCAATGCATTCAAAATCTGATGATATCATCTTTTTTATTCCTGCTGGGAGAAAACATCTGTATTAAAGAAAAACGTTGAAAGTGGATAATATATGCATGCATAATCCTGATAAAAATATTTATTATTGAGAACACCATTGTTTTGCGCAGTGCAGATTCTTGAGGCTCAAAGAAACCATTTTCCTGAATTATGTCCGTTTTTAGCCATTTTCGAAATTTTTTGGTTCAATGCATGCTATTTTTCTACACTATTTGGAATTTGTCCTTTTAGAAGGGAAATTGTTATAATTTTTCTTTTATTCGGTGATGAACTTGCTTAGTGAAACTGCGCTCAACTCCTAAATAATATTTTTTCAAATCATATTCTATTTCTCGAAATTATGGGTGATTCTATATTAGTTTGTTTTTGTTGATATAGGCGATTTTCCCAAATAAAAAGATCAAGAAAAACTATCCTACCTAATGAATATACAAGAGTCCAAGAGCAATATTTTAAACAATTAGCGCTCATGTCATTATCGAAGATTACCATCGAGCAATGCACCTCAACTTCAACTCATTGAACTGGTCGTAGCAATAAAACGGAAATTTACCGAGATGTGAGACTGCAAAATTTCCAGAACCGAACGCAGCTCAATGCTCGAATTCAAAGCGTTAATGAGACAGAAAGGCGTGAGTTTGGGTCGAAGCAACTTGAAGGAATCGCGACCATATATCGGCATTTATGGGGCATGTAATCAATGCTCATGATGATTGCAGATGTTAATCGAAGCTTCACCTATCGCGACATGGTTAATTGCCATATCGTTGCCATTTCCACTTCCTCCATGAGACTCATACCGGTGATTTTTAGAAGGATCCTAATTGGTGTGCTTCTGCTCGAATACGAATTTCTTTTACTCACTCTCCTTGCGAAGTTTACGTCCAAGATACTTTCAAGTAGTCAGTACTCACCTGAAACGAAAAATTAAATTAGATCTCGATAAAATGACAAAGAATAAAAAGAGTTGAACTAGCAGAAACAAATTTTCAATACGGGGAAAAATTTAAAAGAAAACAGAACTATAATCAGTTCATTTTTGCAAGGTGAACATTCATTCATGATACAGTCAGTTCATGAATAGAGTTGGCAACTACGCAAATAGACAATTTTTAGATTGTATCCATTTATTGAGTAAATACATATATCTTGGTCTTTTTATGTGTTCATGTCTAAATTGAAACTCATCACAGGACAAATTTCTGAAGGCAAGATGAAGGATATTCTTATGTTCTTCCTGAAATGAACTGTAACTTTTCTCTCATTCATTTCCTTTTCCGAAGGCTATATAATTATGAAACTTGTCATTTCTGACAAATCTACCTGTCCACCTTCAGGAGAAGATTATAGAGGTGGCCAAAATTTACGATGGGAAAACTGCCTTCGATAATTTCTCTATTATAAGGACCTCAAATTGCCATACTCTAATTTGCAGAACTGCAATGAAAATTATAATTCATCATGTTTGATCATTACTTGGTGAGGAAAAGAATAAAAAAATGTAGAAACCAGATAGAAATCTACACTGCGCAAAAAAATTAACGCACATTATGGAAATCTCAAAGTCGTTCACAATGATAATTATTTTAATCAGAATTATGCATGCATATGTTATCCACTTTCAACGTTTCTCTTCAATACAGATGTTTTCTCCCAGCAGGAATAAAAAAAGATGATATTATCAGAGTTTTAATGTATTGGCTCCATTCTAAAATCAGTTGTTCTCGATCAATTCTAGTGATCAATAGTTTTTCTTTCGTTTGATTTTCTACACTCGATCGCTATGCAACGCGAAACACGCAATTTGACCCAAGAGGAATGTGCCCAAGCGGTAGTTTTGCGAGAAGAAGGGTGGACATACAAGAATTGCAGAAAGGTTTGGAGTTTCCCATACAAGTGTGTCCAGAATGTTGCAGCGATTCAGGGAGACAGGTATGAATGTCCGAAGACCAGGACAGGGTAGACCACGGGTAACAACTGCCATTCAAGAACGTTACTTGAGAGTTTCTTCGTTGAGACAACGGTTTGCAACCACTCGCCTCCTTCAAAATCAGCTTGAGCAAACTCATGAGGTGCAAATTAGCACTCAGACAATAAGAAATCGCCTCAGAGAATATGATTTAAGGCCTCGTGTCGCGACAAGAGGCCCAGCTCTTACCCCAGCCCATCGAAGGGCGCGTTTGGATTTTGCGAGAGAGCATATCCATTGGGAAGAGGCCGTTTGGGAAAGAGTTCTCTTCACAGATGAGTCTAGATTCTGCCTCTAACATTGTGATCGACGTTCCCTTGTATACAGACGTCCACATGAAAGATATGCTGAGTGCAATTTCCTGAATACTACTGGTTTCGAGGAAGGATCGATTATGGTATGAGGTGGAATAACTTTGACTGCTCGCACAGACCTAGTGGTCGTTGATAATGGAGCTATGAATGCTGATGAGTATATAAGGAACATTCTTGAAGAGCATGTAGGGCCATTTGCTCCATACATTGGTGAAAATTTCATGTTTATGGACGATAATGCCAGACCCCATCGTGCGCGCATCGTTCAGGAGTACCTTGAAGAGGTTGAAGTCTCTCGAATGGAATGGCCAGCAAGAAGTCCAGATCTCGATCCGATTGAGCAGGTGAGAACTTCAGGAAATCATCCAGCTACTCTTAATGACTTAGGAATCCAACTCGGCGAAATCTGGGAAGGATTAGATCAGAACATTTTAAGATCACTCATTTTGAGTATGAACCGTCGTTGCCGAGCTGTAATTAAGGCAAGGGGTGGAAATACCAAGTATTAAATCACTTATCAGCATTTCAGTATTTTGAAAATTGTTCATTTCTCTTCTTTCACATAAGATTCGGTGAAATCCTGAATTTTTCTTCCATTCAATGTGTCTTGTTTCGTTCAAAACCTTCCCGAGAGAACATAAAAAATAAGTTAAAAAGTCAATGTAGAGTTAACTTTCATTAAAATTGAGATTTTCAGTATGTGCGTTAATTTTTTTGCTCAGCGTATTTCCTTTATTTTTGAAAAACTAACAGAAATTGCGGCCAATTGACCATAAACGATTTTACCAATCGCCTTCGTTTCCGAGCACCCTCGAAGATGCTCGACAGTCTGATCTTACCGAGCGACTCTTCCTCGTAATTGAGATATGAAGAGATGGAATAATGCCGGCCTTTTTCATGAGTTCGTGAGGTTGTGGTTACATGGGCGGGCTTGATTCACGATGCCGAAACCTATAATTGCGGCAATTTGATTTTCTTATGCCCAGGTCGAGTTGATATACTCGTTTTGTCGATCGTGAGTGTTCAAACAATGACGCCCGATATCTTCGATACGCCGAACGCCGCGTTGCCAGTTTCGTGTTTCCAAATTAGTGATCGTAAATTTGTTATTCGGTTTATTATTTTTGGTTTCGTTTCGGAGGTCTATAATCAGCGGAATGAGAATCGATATCTCTTCGGTCGTGAATTCGGTTAGCATGTGTTCCGAAATTGCTGCTCTAGATGGGAAGGCAAGGAACTCTCGGAGTCTGGCGAAGACATTGAGGTAGAAGGCTAATCAGCATCTTTAGGTTGGTACATAGAAATTCGCGAAAAAAACCTTTTCTTTCGATAAGAAGAAAGGACTGCTTTCTTGCTATCTTTAGCAACAATTCTCGGTGAAGCTTGTCGTTACAATGAAGAAGGTTGAAACTGCAACGGCTTATTATATGCCAATAGTAGGAAACCTTCGGGAATTTAGTTTTATTAGAGGTAAAGGACTGGCCAAGTGTACAACAAGAAAATTTTGCAGTGAATTCAATTAAATGGAGGTTGTCGGCATGATTCGAAAGATGACCTCTCATGGAAAAATATACTGCTCCACAAGAGTTAGGGATATCGTATTCAATCGTTTTTAAGTATGTTATCTTCGAGAAAATCGCTGTAAAATCATTTTAAACTCAATAACAACTTGAATCCAATAAAAATCGGTATAAGACATTTCGTCAATCTGGTCGCCTTTTTTCTGAAGTTTGGTTCTTTGCATATGCTTCATGAATGTTTTTATTTTGGAATGAAGTCAGTTTATCAACGGCTTCGATTTGAAACGACTTTTCTGAAAATGCCAAGACGTAAATTAACAAACCCTATGGCTAATAGGGCTATCGGAATGCTACAGGGTGGCCTAACTCAGGTTGCGGAAAGGCTCCAAATCAGCCAAAGTGTGATATCTCGACTTTGGAATAGGTTCAGGGAGACTGGTTCCGTGTTGGAAAGACCAAGGCTTGGTGAGCGACGAAAAACAATACTTGCTCAGGATCGTTTCATCACCGTTTCGGCGAGAAGAAACCCTACATCTACGTGTAGAATGCTACGGAATACTCTTCAAAATGCAGATGGGGTCCAAGTCTCCATCGAAACCATCAGACGACGTTTGAGAGAGGTGAATCTAGGTTCTAGACGTCCATTAAGAGGAGTTTCATTAACACGTGACCATAAGCGTCCAAGACTGGAATGGGCAAGGCAACATATCAATTGGAACGATCAATGGCGTAGTGCCCTTTTCAATAATGAATCCAGATATGGACGATTTTCAGATTCTCGAAGAATAAGGGTATGGACAATCCCACGCATACCCCGTAATCGTCGCTATGTCCAAGAAGTCCATTCATTCCGAGGAGGTAGTGTTATGGTATGGGCCGGGATATGTTTCAACGGGCGCACAGATCTACACATTCGTCCTGGGAATATGACTGCCTTACACCATATAAGAAATGTTCAACAAACTTGTGTGTAGTATGCAAAGAAGATGTCAAGCTGTTATTGATGCCCATGGAGGCCATACATTGTATTGATAGTCTTAAAATGGTTGAATTCTCTGGGAATAAAATGTCGTTATCTTACTCGAATTTTCTTCGGGTTCTTCTGCAGACCTACAGGCCAAAATTAATTGGCAACTTTTCATCACAAAAATCTTATTTTAACTATATTTTTTGCAATTTAAGTCAAAATCCCTAACTCATGTGGAGCAGTTTATTCTATCAAACATGTCGACGACGCGACGGTTGAGGAAATGGAAAAATAAAAGGACGAACTCTATGTTGAATATTCATTCATTCACAATCAGAAAGAATGTATGATACGCCACTGCTGAAACCATGACCATCAATGGCTCAATATTTCGACTAATAGCACCATAAGTAGGCACACATAAAAACAAAATCCCGTGAATAAATAGCTGCTGGTCCCAGTCTACTGGATCTAGTTAGTGTTTGAAAGGCAGTACACGCAACCACGACACAAGCAAGCGTTGTAGATGGAAATCTTATCACTATGCGTATCAGGTGATCTTTTGTTCCCGGCCTTTAGCAACTACTGACAATTAGACGACTGCCTGGCATGGAGCTGTTTTTGTATGGATGCCACGTAGGTATGGAGGACACAGGAACTGTCAGCTATCACGCACATGCTTCTCTAGGATTATTATTTATAATTTTTCTAGGGAAGCGCGTGATGTTGTGTGAATAAAGCCCTTGGGCTTCTGCGGCGGTTTTCTCTGTCGGACTGATGAGCTTATGGTGTTAGGAAATAAGTAGAGGTGAAGAATATTTAATTGCTCATTTTTTGGAAGATAGATTTCAGAATTCTGTAAATAAGCAAAAAATAACTAGTTCTGATGACTTTCGTTTGTCACTTTATCCATTAAATGGTTCACTACCTCAAATTGCAACGGAAGAAAAATGACACTGTTAAATCTGAATATGATTGGGCGCTTATTCTCGTCTAGTCTTGGTCTCTCTGGTCTCATACATGATTCGAGACTATGAATACATGTGATAAAAGATGAAAAATGAATGGAAACGCATATAGGCAATTTGAATTTTGATTTTTTATCCCTCTGGAAATGTTCGTTGATCGTTTTATTGTTTTCCGACTGGTCTCGCCAGCGGTGGGGCTGTGGCTATCAATTGAGGAAAAATATAATGAATTCTCCTCTCAATTGAATACATTTATTACAGCGAAACTGTAACGTCTCCAGAGCTTTAAAAAAAAATGTTAATTCTTGCTCTGCAAACCAGTTCTCCACAGCTTTTATTACCTCCTCGTTGGAAGAAAATTTACGACCTTTTAACCTTTTTTTCAGTTGAGGAAAGGGATGATAGTCGGACGGACCCAAATCTGGTGAATAAGGGGAGTGTTCTAGCAATTCTAAGCCTAAATCACGAATTTTTTGCATGGCAACATGAAATTTGTCAGATTTGTGTACTGGGGCGTTATCCTGTAAAAACAAAACACCTTTAAATAACTTTCCGTGTCTTTTCTCTTTAATTTTTTCCCGTAGAGTGGTCAGTAATGTCGAATAGTAATCTCCAGTTATTGTTCCACCCTTCTCCATAAAATCAATCATGTAGTAGGTTACTACTCCATGGCAATCCCAAAAAACTGAAGCAAGAACTTTTCCAGCAGATTTTTGGACACGAAACTTTTTGGGTCTTGGAGAACCAGAGTGTCACCATTCCATCGATTGTTGCTTTGTTTCTGAATCGTAGAAAAATGTACCCAACTCTCATCCATAGTAACAATTCGGTTTAGGAAGTCTACATCGTTTTCAAATCGAGAACAGATCGAACGCGATGCTTCTTCCCTTGCACGCTTTTGGTCAACATTCAAACATTTGGGGATCCATTTTGCAGAAATTTTCCTCATGTCCAAATTGACGTGAACTATATGATGAACGCGTGCTTCAGATATCCGTTTTAGCCCAATTCGACTGATCAAAATCTGATAAAATCATGTCATGAACTGCATCGATATTTTCGGGGACTGACACAGAAACTGGCCTTCCCGATCGGTCGTCTTCAATGGAAAATTTACCTCTTTTGAAGCTTGCAGTCCAATTTTTCACGGTCGCATACGAAGGACATTGATCTCCAAGGGTATTAAGCATATCTTCGTAAATCTGCTTACCTCTTAACCCTTTCAAATACAGGTACTTGATGATGGCTCGATACTCCAATTTTTCGATTTTTACGATTTCGGTGGACCTATTTTTTTTTATTTATTGCTCTGGTTTACTTTTCTGACGTCGAACTCTGCACGGACACTTCTAATAAGTTATTGTTCCTATGTTGATATATGGTATCGCAATATTTTGTTTATCCATGGAACTGGTCTAGGCTAACTATCGCCGTCACATTCGGATATTTTCTTATCAGCTACCTAGTCCACTGTCCAGGCTAATATGGGGAAATCCCGAGGAACTCTTAATGTCCTGTGACTGAGAGCGGCGAGCGTCTCCAGCTCGTCTCTAATGACAACGAAACGCCGCGGCCATTTGTTCGAATTGAGACATTTCATTATTTATTTCTCGTGGCCGGCCACGGCTTTGACCGGATCAAAACACTCATTATATCTGATGATCGGATCTCGCTCCGGCTCGACCGTAAAGATGCATATCATTCGACAACCGCGAGCATCGAAAACAAGTTATACTTAATGGTAATAATAGCGTGGCGGTTCGGACGGCGATTCAGCGCGAGTATCGCTTTACCGTGTATACTTAAACGGTTTGAACTGCTAGGTCTGGCCGCGTATTCGATTGCTTTATATTCCATGTTCGTTTGTTCACGCAATGCGACCCGTCTGTCCGGGGTAAAATGCGTTGTCGCGAAGGCAGAATATGATTATTGATGCAGGCCTTTGGAGTCTGCACGCGCTCCACATCCAAGCTTCACAACAGTAGGTGAAAATTGGCCGAATAACCGCTGGAGCTTTGGCGCAACTTCCCAAGGTTTGTCACAGATTCTTTGACGCACCCAAATTGAATGCAACTTTATTGTGAAAAAATGCTTACAAAGGAATCATTCTGATTATTGACCATTTTGTTAATCTTTTGAGGCTATCCACGAATCGGGTAATTTTCTGATACTTCGGGTCAGATAATTGAGTTGGAATTTCAGCATTATCTACGCATCATGAAATCTCACAAGACCATCTATCTCAAGCTCGAAATGGGTCCTCTCACAAAAAAGCTCGAGATAGTCGTCAAGCAGATCAGCTCTAGGGGGAGCTCCCCACTGTCGTTCCATGCCCACGATCATGTCACAGCGAAAGACCACTTTCACTCCAACCACCTCTAAGAAAAGTGCCAGCTCCAACATCTTGAATTGAATTGTCTAGCCCAACTTCACAGAACTGATTAATTTAATCTTTTACGGGATCTCATCATTAGCATCGTAAGCCTCCTCAAAGACCACCTCTCAAACTTCCTCAAACACGGAAAGGATCTCAGGATGCATCTCCACAGTCAACACAGTCCTGTTTGTCCACATCAAGAAGTCTTCTCGACGCATCGTTCAGTATGCCATGCCACTCAAGATTCTGACCCATCGCTTTCTCGGAAAGTGGAACTGCAGATAAGCCAGACCCCTTGCCATCGATCGGAATAAGTAATAATCTGATGGCGCTATATCTGGGGAATACGGCGGGTGGGGTAGAACTCCCCATTTGAGCGTTTCCAGATAGGTCTTATCGGATATATTTAACAACTTAAGGCCGAGTGTTGTCATGCTGTGGATTCACTTTATCATGCCTCTTCTCTTATTGTGGCCGTTTTTCGCGCACTTCTCGGCTCTATGGCATCAAATGAAGTCGATACCATTCCCCAGTAATGGTTTCATCCGGTTCCAAGAGCTCATAATAAATAACACCGACCTGGTCCCACCAAGTACGCAGCACAACCTTCGCAGCGTGAATATTCGGTCGGGGTGAGGACGTAGAAGCATGACTTGCTAGTCCCCATGACTTTTTTCCTTGGGTTGCAGTAATAAATCAATTTTTCATCTCCCGTCAGGATGCAAAGAAGAAAACTTTTCCCTTTTTTGCCGCTGAAGCAGTTGTTCACAGACGAAAAAACGACGATCGACATCCATTTGCTTCAATTCAGAAGGAACCCAAGTTCCCTGTTTTTGAATCATTCCCAATGCATAGAGTGGCTTGGAAATGACTGGTGGCTAACTCCTTATGGTGAAGAAAGCTCTCCTTGTTTGGCACAGATCCTCATTGTTGAGTTATGAGTTCCTTTAGGGTCGATTTCAATCAAACACAGATTCCTGAATAAACGATTTATTCAATGTGATAATAAGGAGGTCGATCTATACTCGAAGAAAAGAACTCAATAACTAACTTCATAAAAGGAATCGTTTCTATTCACTAATTCATAATAAGAAATATGCCTTACGAAAGTATCAGGTTACATCTGGGATAAGAATTAAATCTGTCACCACAATCACTTCAGTGTGGAGTGTGAACTTCAACCAAATAAATAATAAATATTGAAATATTGGTTTTGCTGTATATATTTCAACACTCATCACTTCCAATTTTGGCCTTACATCACTCGGACGGTCGTCAACATCGAAATCAACGTTTTTGAAGCGAGGGAACCAATCACGATACGTTGTTTCACTTAGAACAGCATCTACGTAAACGTTTTGGAGCTCTCGATGCGCTTCAGCCGCTTCATCCTTCGAATGGAAAAGGAAAAACACTTCCCGCAAATGACAATTATTTGGCAAAAAATCAAACATATTCACACAACCAAAAGTATATGACGCCAAAACCAAATTACTAATGTTGTAAAATAGTACCTACATTTCGAGATGGTACTACTGATTTTTACATTAGTAATCTGGTGTCAAATCGTACATCTATCTCACTTAGAGCTTGTTCTTTGTACCCATATACACATGCTTCGTTCCTCTATTTTCCACTTTTTCAAACGTATCACAATATTGTCAATTGCCAGTTCGAACTCGAGTTTTTCAAAATTCAATGTTATTATCCTTGCCATCTGAGGTAGAATTTCAATTGTAAATTTTGATTCGAAGGCATCGCCAACATGAGTTACCAGTAATATCACTTTATAGCTCTATCTATACCTATACTCTACTTCCAAGAACTACCTTAGACAGGTTAAGGTCATCCACTTGTTCGAAACCCACATGAAGATAGTGGTTAAGGAACCAAGCTTTCATTACTCTTTTATCCATAGACAGCCGATAAAGGATATGCCAATAGTTCGATACTTTTGAAGTGATACAGTAGGATTCAAGCATTCTGATAAAAGCTGAAATGTAAATAAATAAAAATAAGGATATGTTGGAGGAGGAGATCATCTAATATGCATGTGCTTTTGTATGCACACAAAGAAATCTTGCTGTCTGTCAATAACACAGTTCTGAACCAACTACTTTCGAAGGATTTAATTAAGGATGATTCCTGAAGTTTTCTGAGTCTCTTCTAGAATATTAATCACTCTTGGTTACATAATATGTAACTTTCAATCAGCATGGAAGGCATCGGTATATTTTGGCCAAGAGGTATTAATTTCCCAGGAGAGTCTGAGTAAATTACAGCAACTTTCCTTGTTTAAATCTTCCTATTTCTTATTCTAGAAGTTATTATTGTCTGATGGCACGAATTTGCTATCACGATTGTCCAGTGAGAGGAATCACTCAAGAGATTCTTTGAAAAATATCCCAATAAAGTGATTATTATCACCCACGATCAGTAGTCTGTGTTAAACTACGAATCTCGATCGAATTAATTTTCCTCTTCGCCATACCCCAATATAAAACTTTCTTCAATCCTATCCCGGTGATAAATTGAAGAAAGTAAGACTCTCACAGTCCCATTCAAACCTCCCATTGTGGAAAACGAGCAAGCTATGCAGACCCGCTGTGCAGCAAACCAACAAACTCATGCAACTTACTCTATTTATTAAAACGTAGGACGAGGACTATCAAAGATCGAGCCGCCCCAAGAGAACTAGTTTAAAAACACGCATCATAAACCGTGAACCCGGTTCAGTTTACCTCCAATTAAACTCACGTTGAATCAAAGGTTACCCTCCACTATTTTATTTTTGCTCTTGGCTTGAATGTTGAATTAAATGCTCGTTACGCCTAGTTTACGTTGCGTTCAGGATGATATCGCGCTCTTGCCCGTCCTGGTGCTATATACCGATAATTTTGGACGTAATATGAAGTTATTATTTCGTAATTGATGTTATTACGACAAATAATGGGTATCTTCTTCGATGGCGCAATTTTGATTTGGGGTCGACCTGAAATTTCGTGTACGCATTCCGGGCGAACAGGAAACGAACGTAATTGGTCGATACTCGGACCGTTAGATTGGAAAATCATTTACATAATATTTGCTTCGAGTCCTGTTTATATAGATATCTCTACGCATTGAGGTTTGAATACCTGAATGATATTCGATAAGGAAGAACTTGTGACATTACAACCAAATGGCAAAGTCTTAGACTTGCACATTTTTTTATAACTGTAGATACCTGAGACCAAAAGAAACCTTATTATCATTTTCCATTTTTCCGCATTCGGTCTTGTTAAAAAGACAAAGCGATTATAAAAAAACTGGGCGAGTCCTGAGATGATTTTTTGGTATGAATGGGAATAACTGAATGTTGGTATTTCTCGATTAAAAATAAGTTAATAATTGTGGAAATTATTGCAATACCTACTAACCTCATTGTAATAAAATGATATTTCGTAACTAATAGCACAAAGTTTTGTTCAATTATGTTTGCAATTGAAATGAAATAGTTCTTCCAACAAAATAATTCCTTCTTCGATTTTTCCCAAGCTCAGTTTGGGAGAATAATCTGTTCATATTCACCAAAAAATTTAGATAAACAAACGTATTTCATTTAAATTCATCAATGATAATATTGAACCTCTGACATCATTCACATAAACATCAAAATATTATGAATTTTTCACGTCGTTTCGCCGACCATAGATATAGAACAATATACAATATTTTCTCGCCTGTGACACAGCTGCCAATAATCCAAGTTTATCCGAAAGTAAAAGCCGTCCTCGTATTCAGAAGAACTACTATAGAGTATAGACAGGAGAGTAGATGTATTATAATTGGTTATAACAACAAAGAAGTTTCTGTTTATGATGTCCGTTGCGAAATGTTTGGAAATAATTGAGAGAATTCGATTTATGGAGATCTAAATCAAAAGTAAAACGATGGATCGTGCTGCCATAGTAGGAGAGTAGGGACATACCGGTTTCTGGCTTGTTATGCCAATTTTCCCATTTGTTATGTTGGTCCTAACAGACGATATCCCTTTATGATTTGGAAGATTATTTATATCAATACCGAAGGAAATGAGGAAATGATTATAAAATGAATATATTGATGAATTATATCAACATCAATAGTCCTCCACAATTGAGAAATAAATGTGACAATTTTATGAAATCGATTTCGATGACATTCAAAGTAGGTAAGAACTTGAAAAAATAAAGAAATTTAGAAAATTCCAACTGATTTTATTCGAAAATATGAGGAATATCTCGAAAATGCAAAAAAATTAAATAAGTTTTGATTGAGTAAAATTAACCATAACCATAGAGTAATATCTTCACCAAAATTAAGTTCATTCGAGATAACGGTTCCAAAGAATGGGAAGAAAAGTGTTTGTTCCAAGGATTTTCAACACTCTTTTTTATGAAAGAAACCTTCATAAAAAATGTACAAGTCGAATACTCATCCTGTATAAATCTATGGTAATAAGTAATAACATCTTCCACGAACAGAAGTACAAGAACAACACATGTTGAATTTCATACAGAAATTGCCTCTCTGCAATATAAAAGCCCTACAGACACCAAAGAGCTTCCCCATAGATGTATGCCGTGCGACCATAGAACTTACATTATTATGGAACGATATTGATAACAGCGAAATTTTCATGTTTCCAAAGATATGAACTGTCACACAGAACAGAAACAAAGAAATAATATGTCAATTACTATTTATGATTAATTTTTGCTCATTTTGAAAAACATTTAAAAAATGAGGAGAAAAGATGAAAATTGACAACTCGATTGGAACTAATCGTTGAAATCCGATTCACTTTGCATTTCGGCAAAAATTTCCGTGTTTCTGTTCTCTGTTACAGCTCATATCCATGGTAACATGAAAATAACGCTGTTCCACCAACTTGAGATGTTCACCCACTTTTTGATCTGGTAATAGCAGATGTTGAGATGTTTCAATCGCTTTATTTCGTTTCTTTTGAGTCCTGAATATTATTATTAACTCCTATTCATATTTAAGAATGGATATGAAAATATTTCAGTGGCTTATTTTCATCCGCGATATCTATTTGCTTGTTGACACTCGAAATATACATAACCTCAACTTTTCCCGCGAGTTTTGAATTTCCAGTTCACGCATGCGTACAATTCAATCCTTACCAACGATTTGGCTTCACTCTGTGACTGCGAATAGCAGGGGTATAATCCATATTGATGTTATTAGATGTATGTAGCCGACCATGTTACTATAAGTTCTATGCGTGCAACAATTGGCTGTGAACCATGTGTTGGTGACAATGAATCAATATAACTAGACCGTTTCAAATTTTCATCCAGGTACAGGATCAGATATGTAGCACAATCTTTAGATGGGATGGCATTTACTTAATAGTGAATGATCAGCTTACGATTACAGTGTTACCAACACTATAAGAAAAAAAATGGGTCGGTATGTTTAAGGTGTATTTTTAAAATCATAAGAGTCTCCTATGTTTTTAGAAGACTTCTTCTCGTCGAAATTACGTTTCAACGCCTTCGGATAATCGCCAGTTCCTTCTCGGAGCGAGCCAGTCTCTCACCCTGACAGCTCAAAAGCAGCACCACAAGACAATCTGGTTTGAGGTTAACGCTCCGAATAATCCCAACCCCGCTGTGCTCCTTCATGAGCCGCACTCAGTTAATATTCCGCAGAGGATTCCGTGGCTCAGCGGCCGAAATAAAAAATTAATAAAGTTCGCATCTTAATCGTTCATTACCCGAACAAAAAGGGTAACGTTGCCGATATAATGTAAATTTATACGGAATTTATTGCTCGCATGTTTACAAGTTGTACAAGAAGAGAAGAGTAACATGTTATTGATACATAGCCGGGACATTCGATTTTCTTCTTTTTTGTCGGAATGCTCAATCCCCAGCAGTAATTAACGTTATTTTAACCAGCGCTGCTGGAGACCGCGTTGATTAAATTGTAAATATATCGGAAAAATCTCAATGTGACACAAAAAAGTAATTATCACTTTTAGAATTTGTAATTTATAGCCGGCGCGAAGGAGCGAGGACAGTGAGCGAGAATGGCTGGAATCCGTTTTAGGCCTCAGATCTCAGCGACAAGTCGTTTGTGTAATTTGGAAGGAGAATATCGCATCCTTTCTCATGAATATCATCATCATTACTCTAAGCCTTATTACTACTTGTTTTCTTCCGCCGACCAGATGTAATGCTCGATGGCACGATTGTTAAAACCATGATTTAATGGAATTTTAATGGAATAACGTTAGAACGCCAAAGCGTTCATCTCAGTTTTTTATTTCTTTTTACTTCATAGGGTCCATAGAAGAACCTCATCAAACCGGTATGGACTAGCTGTGTAATTTTCAGCATCCATCATACGTCGAAAACAAGGAGTTTAGAAAAATCTATTCCATATCTAAAGTATGGTCTTTATCTATTGCGAGAGAGGGCTACTCTGTGCTCTTCGATTCATAACTTTATGTCTTCAAACCAATGGCGACTTTCATTAAATTAATGAAGAACTTCTAAATTCCGCTGTGGATTCCTGTATATTTGCAAAATGTTTACTGTCTCTTATACAGGGTCTTTCACGAGGAACCTCACCCATATTTATACGGGAAACTACTGAACGTATTTTCATGAAATTCAGCATTTATAAGTATTTCACGATGCTGATGAAATCTAAAATATTTTCAAGGCATGAGCACCTCCGGTTTTTCCGGAAATGACGTCAACTTCCGTTTTTCAAATTAGAATACCATTTTTTTATTGCAGAAATAGATTCCTTAGAAAATTTCAAGTTATTTTGATGTAACATTTTTCAGTTTTGGTTGGAAAATTCTCTCTGAGCGGGAAAATTCGAAAAAAAAAATCGAAAATAGAGCTCCGCTGAAACAAGAATAACTTCGAGGTTTTTGGATGGAAAATTTTAATTTTTGGGATTTTTCAAGATGTAAGATTGATGTATCCACTTTAAAAATCGAAATCGCGATTCATGATACAGGGGGTGAAAGAATCGCTTTCAAAGTTAGGGATGACAAAATCGTGAAAAATCAATTTTTTCAAATTAAAACCCCATTTTTTTATGGCAGATATTGAATCTACGTTAAAAAATAATGTGAGTGTATGCATCACACCCCATGACACAAGTGGATATTAACTCAGAAAATATCCATTTTAGGGCAAGTGTGTGATGCATACACTCACATTATTTTTTAACGTAGATTCAATATCTGCCATAAAAAAATGGGGTTCTAATTTGAAAAATTGATTTTTCACGATTTTGTCATCCCTAACTTTGAAAGCGATTTTTTCACCCCCTGTATCATGAATCGCGATTTCGATTTTTAAAGTGGATACATCAATCTTACATCTTGGAAAATCCCAAAAATGAGAATTTTCCATCCAAAAACCTCGAAGTTATTCTTGTTTCAGCGGAGCCCTATTTTCGATTTTTTTTTCGAATTTTCCCGCTCAGAGAGAATTTTCCAACCAAAACTGAAAAATGTTACATCAAAATAACTTGAAATTTTCTAAGGAATCTATTTCTGCAATAAAAAAATGGTGTTCTAATTTGAAAAACGGAAGTTGACGTCATTTCCGGAAAAACCGGAGGTGCTCATGCCTTGAAAATATTTTAGATTTCATCAGCATCGTGAAATACTTGAAAGTGCTGAATTTCATGAAAAAACGTTCAGTAGTTTCCCGTATAAATATGGGTGAGGTTCCTCATGAAAGACCCTGTATATTTGAGTGATTGGATGTGGATCGGAGATCCCATATGACCCTAATCTATCTCAGGAAGCATGAATTCTCAGGATCTCCAGGTTTGGTTGTGTTTGTGGTTGTCATCTCGCATGTTGAGCTAGAGGGACTTGGGAACTTGTCTGAAGAGCTATAAAAGGTTGGCAAGCGCTTCCTTCTTTCAGTGAGTGTATAGGTTTTAACAGTTCACTTCATACGATCTGATGTATCAATATTTTCTAGCATTAAACGGAAATATCTTGGAGTGGGAGTCTGAAGTCAAATACCTAGGAATAACACTAGATAGCAAACTTCTGTGGAATAAGCATGTTGATAATGCTACTGACAGAGCTGCAAGAGCTCTGATGGCGTGCAGGCGTCTATGCGGCAGGAATTGGGGCTGTAACCCAAAAATACTGCGATGGATGTACGTCATGATCGTAAGACCTATAGTCACATATGGGCCAGTAGCCTGGTTCACTAAGGCATTCAGGCGAGTACGAGGAAAATGCTCGACGAAGTACAAAGGCTTGCCTGTGTGTGCATCACGGGAGCTATGAGAACGTGCCCAACCAGGGCGCTTGAGATCATCACAGACCTTACTCCTCTACACCTAGTGATTGATAGGGTAGCCCATGAGGCCATCCTCAGAGTAACTAAAGAAGGAGCAGGCAAGGAGAGAGTCAGGTTTCAGAGAGTTTGGTCCTCTCTGAATGACTACACCTCATCTGCAAACCTTCCTTGTGATGTAATGATAAAGAAAGTAAGCAATGGGAAAAACTTCAGTACAATGCTAAGTAAAAGAGAGGATTGGGAAAGGGAATACACCAACTATTATTTCAAAAAAATACAATAAAATGGTATACAGATGGTTCTTAAACCGCTACAGGAGCTGACGCTGGGATTTACGGGACAAGTTCCAAGTGTGGACTACCGTTAGGCTCCTGATGTACAAAGCGTCCTTCAAACGGAAATACTTGCAATCGAAAGAAACTATCAGAATTCCGATATAGCTATTCATACAGATAGTCAAGCTGCTATTAAAGCACTGAGCTCCTACCTCATTGACCCAAATCTGATTTGGGAGTGCCGAAACAAATTCAATGAGGTAGGCAAGAAGAATGAGGTCTTTTTAGGAAACGAAGAGGCCAATACACTGGCCAGAAAGAGCGCACAAACGCCACTCACTGGCCCAGAACCCTTCTGTGGTATACAAAAATGCACCTACAAGAAGGAGTTTACGCTGAAGGATAAAACTGAAAGAGAAAAACTCTGGCGGAATCTCCCAGGGATGGATCACTCCAAAAAGTTCCTCCGGAACTTTGAAACTGCTAGATCCAAAAAATATCTGGATATCAGTAAAAACCAACTTCACTTACTCACTGGCATTCTCACAGGACATTATCGCCTGAATAAGCATCTGTTGAGAATGGGTTTATCGGACACTGATGAGTGTAGATTATGTGGGGAGGAGGAAGAAACTCCTATTCACCTGGTTACGGAATGCTATGCCATTGCAAGCCAAAGGAAAGAATGCTTCGGACAAGAAACTTGTAGAAGTAGGGAGTAATCCTCCTTGAAGCCGTCCCAGTTGCTGAAACCGTTGAAACCTATCTGCAAACGCTCAAATGTTACGTCCTACTCCCAGATATTGCGCCGTCAGATTATTACTTGTTCCGGTCGATGGCACATAGTCAAGGCAGCCTTGATCAATTACGTTAAAAATCGAAGACAGGCATCTGAAGACCGATTCCGTACAAGTTATCTACGAATGCTTCTAATCAGCATTATTAACACGCAATGCTCGGCCTGTCTCTGCCAAGATCTTCGTTTCTTCTTCATATCCTCCGCATTAAACAACCTATGCCAGCGACGCTCCACTAGCCAGCCACAAAGCAATGCCGACAATGCTCTAAAAACGTCACGCTGGTTTCTGCGATGTGCTGTCGACATGTTCGAGAACACTTGTTCCGATCTCTGGCCACGGCCGCTTTTTGCGGACCTTCGGCCGTTCTCGATATTGCGACGTTCAATTAGTAGGCTCGGCAGAAGAAACTGCCATTGTTATTGCCGGGAATTGGCAGTGATTAGCGCTATTTTAGAAGATTAGCTGGAATTGCTGTGCGCACATAAATTTCAGCCTTACGTAGTGATTTCAGCTCCAGCCGGCAGGTTTTTCATGGATTTCAGAACGCCGAAGACGGAAATATATTGCGGAAATTTGTGATGAGGTAATTACTCAAATCACCACGCTCTCCAAAAATGAAGAAATATTCATGGTATATGTTTTGTTCATGTAGAGCTCAAGATTTATTTCATTACATCGAATGGAGAAGAACCGGAATATCACGATAAATTTAGCTGCAATTATATTAAAAACGAAGAGTTAGTGGAATTGCATAGTTGGGATTTTATACCCATGGCTCAAAAAACAAACAGGCAGAAAACCACGCTGGGGAATTATCAGAAGCCAAGTGATTATGAAAGCGCGTCGCTTAGTTTCTTTGGCATCAGCTGGAATATAACAGGAATAAGAGAGCCAGAATAATGAATAAACTAAAGTAGAATAACAGAGTATTCTTGGTATGGATTCCCGGACACTGAAGAATCGAGTACAAGATCGCTAGTCAGAAAAGAAGCAGCAACCCCCATTGAATCTGTGCAAAAATTTTCTGTGGCTAAGAAAACTGAAAGAGAGACACCCTCGGTTTCACCAATAGTTGATCGGAGAAAGTATCTCCCAGAAGAAGGCAAAGAAGCACGCTTTGTGATACCAGGAGTAATAGGTTAAAATTCCTGATGTGTTTAAATTAAAGTTAGATCTTCGTACGATTTAGGATACACCTGGCGAGATTAACTGAGATAATGTGGAGAGGAATTGGAAATACCTGCACATGTGCAGAATCGATATTCATCATTTTTTGATGGCTAAACGGAATGGCTCTAAGCATTCAGATCCCAAGCAGCTGAGATTTTCTTAGGGGAAATATACCTTAATTCTCTATAATTCAAAGGCCCAGACATTTCCGTTGTAAGGTTCTCCTAGAGACGGAAAGTCTTGGTATTGGAAACAAACTGAAAGAAAGTTTCAGCCATAAAATCTTCGGAACAAGGCAGAGGTTCCCGAAGATACCTATCGCTTCTGTCAAGAAGCAACTGAGGCAGCCGCCGAACACCTATTATGAAATTGTGAAGCTGTCCATCTGAAAACGCAACAACGCTTTTGCTCGGGTTTTGACAAACAGAGCAAGTGATGGATTTTGCACCCAGAAAAAAAGTTAAGTTCATTGAGACTTTACTGGCCTGGTAGTAAGCAGCACGGATTGGTACTAGATCTTCAGGTCAAAGTGTTCGCATCTTAGATGCTTTCGAACTGAATGGTCCCATTCAATTTCTTCCTAATGAGATCTACAGAAGAACCCATGATACACCTTTAGGCAGGACCCGTGGAGATGAGGAAGAAATTCCTGAACAAAGGAATGATTCGGAAGTAGTAGTCAACGTAAACAAGTTTTGTCATGAAATGCTAATAATTCTGGAACCGGATGGGGAGCTGTAGCTCGGAATATTCATATCGATATCGAAGGCATAAACTAATTCATTTGTATTGGTGACATCTGTTGCTGATCTAATTGAAATTTTGAGTTGCCTTGGACAATTTGTTCCTCAATAGTTTATATTGATTGTTCAATAAAAATGCTTGCGATTAACAAAGAAACAAGAAGCTGTAAGTTCAAGACCTTTTTCACACATTTCAATCTGTCGTTTGCCGGGATCACTACTGCTAATCTTTCAAATTCAATTGGCACCATATCAAAATCTCGAGCGTCAATTTTTGTCAATCAATCATACGTTATTGTTGTCTGGCATATTATAATGGAAGAATCTAGTTGATTCGGAGATACTCCAATTCTATCTATCTCATTCAATCTGATGAATTATTTCGTTCTTGAATATTGATTTAATTCAGCAGATGTGACCACCTTTTAAATCGAATTGAATCTGAGATGAATCTTTTCCACTCACAGAACTGTAGTGGCTCTATCTACTGAGGATGACTGCTACATAAATGCTGATCTTCGGCTACTGTTCTAGGGAATCTAAAACAGAATTTCCTACTTGATCTAGAGTATTCTACAATCTGGAACAGATTGCCTTCTGACGTAGTGGAGGAACATCGGTAAATACGTTCAAGAATAGCTATGAAGGATTGAAATCAGCTCAATAATTAATCTTTTATTCCATCTGTAGTTGATAATTTTCTTTTTTCATTCTTGTGCACATTTTATAGGTTCTATCTCAACTCCATAAATGTATTTAATAGAACACCAACTCGTAAACTGACAAGTACCGTAAGTGAATGTTACTAGGAGGAGGTATATATCCTTCGATTCCTGTGGTAGTATTGAGAGCGACGTTTTTTTTGCAGCTTTCCTTGAATTAATACAAAAAAAGGTAATGACTTGAAGTCAGCTTTTGTGGGTTGGTTTATCCACATTGTGAGTAGATTCGCATTCAAAAATACGATAAAAATTTTGATGACAGCTGCCAAAAAAATAGACAACAGCTGTCAAATAAATCGGTTATTTTATATGTTTCAGATTAGGCAATATAGACAAAATTTTTCTTTGAAGCTTAAAAACTTCATCTGTATGCAATTCCATCACGATCGAATACGTTGTTTTCAAATAATTAGACTTGTTTCAAAATTAGGAAAATACAGACTTCGTGACGAGAGATCAGAAATTATTCTCCGAAAATAATCTACAATGAGACATGACAGGAATCATTACATTGTTATAGAACCTAACCTTCGAATATAAGTCCTTCAAACAATTCCAATGGTTATTTCACCCCATAGCCTGAAACCATCTTAAATCAATCATGTCTCACCATTCAACACCAACTCGCTCAACCAGAGTACTTGTACTTCAGTTATGAATCTCCGGATGGTGCATCATGTTTTTGTTTGTTGCACCATGTAATTAAATACCAGTTTTATAATTGCCTTTGTAATTCTGAAACACATAATCCAAAGAAGAACCGAATAAGTGGGAACCAATCTCTCGAGCAACGAACCAACTGGCAACCCAGCCTGCTTGATGGCCCGTCTGTTCCCGATTTATGACGTCTTCTTTTTGTTCCCGGTTGATCCTCATTGTTTCAGCAAATATAACTTTATTCCGCTGACCGAAAGAAGAAATTCGGTTTTTATTGTCGAAGAACAACAATGGGGTTTATTGTGAAAGTTTTTGCTGTTATGTATTATTCATAATGGCAATTCCGTAAGTCCCTATTTGGTTTTTCATTTTTTGCTCTTAGTTCTGGTCTACAGAAGCAGTCGGGAACAGGAAATAGAACTCCCTTGCGATTGAAATACGAGAGTAGGCTCTCGATTTTTAAAAGGAGACTTCAGTTTGCATAGATATACTTGTTAGCTTATGGCAAATACTGTTTTTCGATCACTCCAACACCTAGTATTCAGAATACAAAATTTCCACTAGCGGTCATAATGAAGACCTCGCAAAACCAAGACAGCCATCTGTTCACGTCGAAATACCGAGATTTCCAGCAGCAAAAGGAACACGAAACAGAACGCAGCAAAACATAAACATCTTGCACCAAATTAAATTCACACATGCAGCACGAAAGTCATATTTTAAAGTTAATCATGGCTGAATTCGTATACGAGTTCCGTAGCAGCCTGCAGCGTTCGGCCATGAGTATTTTAGTACCAAAATATTATGTCTTCGGCATATTTTTCATGACGGAATATCGCTACACGCATGGGAAATTGTTGTTGTTCTGGACAGCTCGGAACCTTCAGTTAAATGACTTCATTTGCACGGGTTTAACCCAAACAACGGGTAACGAGTGTGAGAAAGTCAAGGTGCCTCACGAAGAGAAAAAATTGAGGTTTCACATATGCATGGTATGTATCCAAAATGGCCGACGATTTTTGTGATTATAGTCCGATTCTATTCAAAATTTGTTAGTGAGGGTTTTCGCATTAGGAGACCATGATTTCTTCTTCAATATTCTAAAATCAATTTGGCAGCTTCAAGCTGGCGACTTTTGTGTTTGTGATCTGATTTTATTGATATAATGAGAATCTAGGGAATTTTGAGGCCGGGGATGAAGATTTTTTTCGAAGATCATGCTAATTTAAGTCAAAATCCATAAATAAAGGACCCAAAATGACGGACGAAATTCTGTTCAAAATAGTCAAGTTGGGTTTTCGAGGTATGGGCTATAATTTTGTTACAAAAAGGAAAAATGAAATTGCTTACGAAATGAATAAAAAAAAGTAGGATAGATCGGGAACTCTATTTCAGATATCAAGGTAACGTTCTCGCCATTCATTTCTGAATTTCCTCTGGTCTGAATATCCAAAAATTGCATTTGGAATACGTGAATTTTTAACGTTTTCTACGCGATTCGATTTTCGACGACCACAGAGATCAAAACCTGTGTCACAGTGGCAACGTCTCCAAAATTATTTTGGCTTTCACGAGTGCCAACATGCGTCAGTTAAATGTGAAAAAACTTGATAAACCTAAATCTTGGCCAACCGGAATACTTTATGAAAGTGAATGGAGTATATGTAGCAGTTTTCTAAATCAGAGATTATGGATTTATTGCCGACAAGTTTTGTTAATTTTTTGTAAATACGACCATATTATTCAAAATTGTACACAATGTGTGTGTTTTGACAAAAAGATTATGAATGTGTTTGAAAATTTAATTCCCACTTTAAGGAAGAAAATTGAAAGAATGGTAAAACAAATTCTAAAGACGAGCTTTCAATTCAAGAAAAGGCACCAAGAAGGAAAAAACAATTATTTGAATTGTAATGAAGCTTATTTTATCTAGGTACTACATACCTATACAAATCGAAAAGCTTGTCGCCAAAAAGTATCGAGTTTTTATACAGGGTGAGTCTTTGACTTGTACATATATTTTAACTGAAGATTCTTGAGGTCAAAAAAAACCCTTTTTTCATTTTCCATTTTTCCGAATTCGGCTCTGTTAAAAAGATATAGCCATTTGAAAAAAAAATTGTGCTAAATACGTGCCTGATATTATTCTGTACAAACACCTCAAAGTTCATATTTTTCGATAGAAATTGAGTTGATACATTTAGGAAATACTCAATTGCAAACACGATGATTTCAACAAAAACAGTTAGTTTCATCGGATTATATCTGCAACTGAAAACCCACATTTCTCACACCGAAATAAGTTCCTTCTTCGATTTTTCTGCAGATTAGTTTGATGAACACTATTAACTTGTTCATATTTTCCACGAAATTCCCAAACAATATCATGAAAAATTCAGATCATCAGAATTTATTATTAAACAACCTAACCTAATCTATTTTGTATCCATTCTGTGAATGTTTGCACAGAAATATCAAGGAAATGTTGCCAGCTTTCTGATATTTTCATTGAGATTAAGGATTTGTTACGAACCATAGAATAAATCACGATACACTTGTGTACCGTGGTATAAATATCTATGAATTCTGCCGTTTCCATAAATCGAGTTTGCCGCCAATTTTACCACGCATGCGTCGAGCGAAAACCGAAAGATTGGTTAGGTATCTGGAGGCCTACGGCCAACTATAAACAATAACAAACCAGAGTCTCTGAACAAACTGTAAACATTATGTGAAGTTCTGAATACATTCAGTGAATTATTGTTCTAATGTGAAGTGAATTATTATAATCTTAACCGTGTCGAGTTTATAAAATTCCAGGGGGATATTGTTTAGATGAAAACATCGACACAGATTTATCAGGTATCATTTCAGTTTTCATTAATTTTAATTTAACAAGTAGTTTGTATCGAGATTCATCATTCATATCGAATTTGACTTCAATATGGACCGGTAACTATGAATTTTCAATAGAAACTGTGCGTGTTAAATCCTCCTTGGTGTTCAATTTTATCTCCCACATTTGTGAGATTTTCTTATTGAAATATCTCGACAAAGTTGATAAATATTGTGACAACATTGTGAACTCGTTTAGACCAGAGAAGGAATAATATTCGATGATATTTAATTCAGAGACGCATTCAGATTATTCTTGAAATTAATGATTTTTTCGTCAAATTTCTCCGGGTAAAATTGGAAATAACTCGGAAACGACGCGTTTTATTGAAAAAAAAATAGGAATGCTTTTAGTTTCTCAAAAGATTTATTCTTTCGAAAATATGAACCGTCTATATTTTTAAAGTGGTTTTATGGTGTTTTAGCTTGTATTGATGAGTCGACTACCATGTAACTTTTATACTAGTAGAGATACTGAATATGTTTTGATTGAGGAATATGCACCATGAATAGAGTAAAAACTCAACCAAAATTCAGTTCATTCGAAATAACGGTTCCGAAGATATAAACAGAAAAGTGTTTTTTTCATGGATTTTCGACACCCTGTATCTTCGAAACCAAACCGAATTTTGAAAAATGGTATAGGAAAAAAGTGTTTCGTTTGATGAGAGGAATCTACAGTTAAAATATATGTACAAGTCAAAGACTCACCCTGTATAACAAAATAGTTATTCTTGCACGATGAGCTTTTGTATTTGTTATTCACTTTCTGGGGTATTTTTTTAATGAAAGCTTGACTTCCAATGGTTTCACCCCCAATTATGTTCAGTCTGTAACTGTTTGAATTCCTTAAGTGAGATTTTTTTCGAAAATACCTTGCATTTTCAATGCAACCAAAATTTAGATTTCAGATTATTTTTTTCGATTTGTTAGTTAAGCTAAGTACGTCACATAGTATGAAAATATCAAATTTGATCGAACTAATTTAAGCAAGCGAACTTATTGGTTGTTTAATGTGCATTTACGAAAGGAACAAGCCCCCTGTCAAATCCCCCGACATGACAGTACAACCTGCACAAAGTAAACACAATAAATCACGCATGTTCCACTCGTGAATTAAAGAGGTGTGTTGAATTGATAGCGAGAATCTCTAACAACGTTACAGCGTTGTTGTTCTTTGACTCCACAGATTGTCATAGTGTGGTATTTGGCGTCCAACCAAGAGCCAGGTCGTGTCTGTGCATCTCATCATGGAACACGGCAGCCCGATCGAGAGTTATATCTAAAGGTAACTGATTTAGTTGTCTAGAATCTCGTGGGCGTGTTCTGTTTGTATCTGGAGGTCAGATGCTATCTGAGTCGGGGATGTACACGATTTATGGTTGTGAAATCCATCCTCTATAATTCATGGCCATCGTGATACCGCGGGGTTGCTTGCACTCGCCTTCACTTGTTCCTGCGGTCGCACCGTTGGCCCGTTCTTTCTGTTGGTGGACGCGCCACAGAACCGTTCGACAACTCGATTAAACTCTGTGGTCAGCAGGTGGCCGGTGTGCGGACTGGACCATTTCATGCCTGTCCTGTTTTTTGAGTCCCACTTTCGGTGTTTGGAATTAGTAATCGATGACTTCAATAAATGGAATTTCAATTCGTATTCCTACATTTTGATATCTACATAAATTATTCAAGATGTTTTGGAAGATTAATTTGCAACCTCTTAGAAGCTGGTTAGGGTTTGTTTCTATGTCCGAACACCTTCCAGATGCTTTATCATACAAGGGCGAATTACTTTTGTTTTTGGTCTAGTAGTGAGCATACACGAATTGTTCAGTTAAGCTTACTATATGTTCAAGATTTTTGCTGTATATCAATTATTGATTTGTATCCAAATTTGCCGAAAGAGAAGGGTCATAAGATGCAAATTCTTGGAACAAGCTTGTCCGTCGTAGAATGCAAGTTCCGAGAAAAAGAGCAATATCGCTGGCATACTGAAAGCCAATTTGCTCAGTGGCCATAAGCCATTAAAATAAATTACGAGGCAACATGAGTTACGAGTTAATTACGGGAATTATAGTGCATAATTCATTAAATTCAAATTAGTAAAACATGATCATCAACACTGCTGTTCCCCGATTTCATCAATTATTGTTGCAATAACGCTTTCTGCCTCACTGGTAACGCTGCCCGTCTACTAAATTGCTATGAAGCACCAGCCGAGGTTTATGAGGACTAAACTGAGGGGTATTGAGCGCTTTGAGAAAATTCTCGTCGAAGAAATGGTCTACGAATGATACTTTTTGTGTTGCTTTTTCATCAGTATCAAAGCAAAATAGCGCACCATATCAGTTTGGATATTTTAGAAAGGAACTATCAATTTGGAAAATCAAAGTATAACTGAGAATTTCGCATAAGACCGCTTTCTAGTTATTTCTCATTTTATCTGACAAAATCAGATAAAAAATTGTTGAATTTCATTATTATTTTAACTTCGTACCTATCGTTTATCGTTTTTATCCCAATAAGGTTGGTACTGCAATAACTCCTACAAGTATCATCTTATTAACCGATTTTTTTGGCACCAAGCCGAATTCGGAAAAATGTGAAATTAACAAATTTTTTTTGGACTTAGGAATCTACAGTAAAAAAAATGTACAGGCCAATGATTCATCCTGTCTATGTTTATATAAACTTGCATATCTTTCGTTTAGATTTTGAACACCCAGTTATACCTAGAAGTCAAAGCATCAATCATCATCTTTTTTGGGAAACTGATTCAGTATAAACATGACTGTGAATTGAATTCCAGTAGCTGCTCCCTGAAGAGATCAGAATATTACCAATCAGATATCCTTCATTTACAAAGAAAGTAGCTTCTGCCTCCTCTGATGTAGAGTTTCTCAGATTACTTTTAATTGACGTGTCACATTGCAATTTATGATGATATATCTTGATTTATTTCATTGATGTTTTATTCACTTCACATTGGCTCACCTGGTGTTGCTGTCAGTTGTTACAGAATAGATTGAAAAATGAATACGTTGACACAATATATTGATATCTCAATGAGTTTCTCATTTTTGGGATGACTTTATCTGGCTATCAAGGTCATGGTTCCATTTGGCAAATAGAGCAAATGTTCTGAAATAATACATCATTAAAAAATCAGAATATATCTGTATATCCAAATAGAAAATAGCTTTTGATTGATTATATTGGTTTACTCTTTGGATCTGACATTCCTTCCTTGGGTTAGATCCGAAATACCTTCTGAAGAAGAGGGCCAGTAAGGATAATTGCATTCACATGAGTTAGGGATATTGACTTAAATTGCAAAAAAATATTGCATAGGGGAAATACGTACAAAATGACATATATGGACAAAATGACATAGGCATCATAACTTGAGTTCGGAGGTATGAAATGCGGAACATCCTACCACATTACACGACCCGAGTGGCTTCAAATAACCTCTGAAAATTAGCAAGAGCTACTCTGGTTCATTCGGTCGTTATGAGTGAAAACAGAAATCAAGAGGTCACGAGTTTTTTTTATTGCGCCAAATTTTGTGAAGAAATGGCCAGTTTTCACCATTTTTTTCATTCAAATTGCATTCAATTCAAACTTTACTTATTTGTCATTGTATTCACGGAGCTTTTTGTATGTTTAATATACTTTTTGTATCAATTCGATACATTTCTAGTTTTATAACGCTATATGGACAAAATGACATATACAGTGAACGGACAAAATGACATAGGTATTTCAGCTGAATTAACCGTATCTACCCGACAAAACCAAGACAATCCATCTCAGGCTCCATCAGCAAGCAGAGAATCAGGACTTGTCTTAACATATTCATAACAAAATATTCATCTGCGGCTAATAAAGGCAATTCATCTCAACCTACTCTTGCTGATCCTATGAGGAGGTTTCTCCAATCCCTAAAGGACGATTTATAAGTGAACAAGGCAAACGTGAGCCGAGGACTCGACAAACGTACTTAGTTTCAACTTCTACACCTAATAAGATTGCAATCAAATCAAAAAAGAGCCCATACCTCCTCCAAAAACAAGGAGACAAGTCCCTAGGGCATTATTTAAAGAAGACAGTAAAGAAGAAAATATTCCTAGCAACTTTCGAGATCATGAAGACGAGTGTCCAGTGTCCATCTATTGTTATGAGACCTTTTTCCCGATTTAGATCGTCTCCAGTCTGAAGAAGACTGGTTACGGTGCATGCATTGCTTGCATTGGGCTCACGCATCTTGTGCTGATGTTCCTAGAAGAACCAAGCGTTTCATTTGTGAACTTTGTCAGTAGTTTTGTAACTATAAGTAGAAAAATACAGTTGCCTATTGCGGGTATGTCATTTTGTCCATAGCATGCGAACAAAATGAATTTCGTTCATCCCAATTTATCTAAGATTATTTTATTTCTTGGTATGTACTTTT
This sequence comes from Adalia bipunctata, assembly GCA_910592335.1. Lineage (NCBI taxonomy): Eukaryota > Metazoa > Arthropoda > Insecta > Coleoptera > Coccinellidae > Adalia > Adalia bipunctata. The sequence continues at coordinate 33,379,192 of OU342948.1, forward strand.
ATTTCATAAAGGTTGATTAGATTTTGTAAAGAAAGGACCAAAGATCAGAGGTGTCGAATATGACATTACTGTGATTCACTACTAACAAGTTATGCCTCTGAAATAAAACCCTATATCATTTTGTACGTACTTCCCCTACTACACACGAGGTTGTTGAACATCTCTTGAGGAATTTGGTTCCATAAACGGGGCAGAGGCTCTCTCAGATCATTTAAGGTTTCTGATGTAGGTTGATGATTATGTCATCTACTTTGGAGCATATTCCATGCGTGTTCTATGCAATTCAAATCTGGTGAGTGCGGAGGTATTGGTAAATGTGGAATACCAAGCTCCTCGCGCGCATTCTCGACTATGGCTGCACGGTGCGGTCTAGCGTTATCGTCTAGAAATTGAAAAGTTTCACCAATAGCACCCAAACAACACACACACGTCTTTTGAACATTTTATAGACTATATGAAATAGATTATTAGATGATCTATAAAACATCAAAATGTATTGGATTTCTAACCTAGGTTCGACGTAAAAATGTCCGCGAGATTTACGTTGAAAAATATTACTTTTTTAGACGTCTATTTTACGTAAAAAGAAGTCTTTCTATAACAAGTGAAATTTCTGTTTTTTTTAGTTTATCCTAACTTAGTATCACGTTCGACATGTAATAGACGTTTGAGGATTTATGTTTTTGTGATGACTCGCTAATGTCTATATATCATTAGATTTTTGTCGTTTTTTTTCGATCAACAATCTGATAATATTTAGATGATCCGAAAAACATCCACACTCATGACCTCTAAAATATATAACATCATAGATCTTTTTTGGAGCATTGTCGTCATGATCGAAATTGGACGTCTATTAGACGGAATATTATTAATGAAAATATTTGGTGATATTGTACACGTATATTAGATGACATAAGATGAACGTTTGTTCAATGTCCCTAAAAAGTCTTTGTATTGTATAGTTTTCGACATCTAATTATTGTCAATTCCAAAACAATATTGATATAAGGATTTGAAAAACGTCATATTAATGACCTGTTACTGATTTATTTCATCAGATTTTTCGAAGGTTTATATTTATATGGTCTGAAAATTCAAAGAAAATTGACATTTGATTGTTTCAAGATCATGGAGATTTGGTGAGAGACTTCAAAAGTATGCAGATATAGATTTAAATTTTATAACTTCGGAATATTTTTAAATAGGTATTATTGCATTTCCATCAGATCAGATTGTGAGTATGAAGAATACATACATATATGATAATCTATAAGCACACCAAAGAAACATGAAACAAAAAACATTAAACATTTTCATTCATAAAAACATTTCGAGTCTTATTAATTTATCAATGAAAACTTTTTCTTGTTTCTCGTTTCATGTTTCTGTGGTGGGCGGCCCGGCTAATTATCAGATATAATATATTTTATCTACACAGTTGAAATCTCTCATAGCAGTTAAGAAAGCAAAAACAAGTTCTGATATGAGAAAATAAATAGGTATATTCATTATAATAAAAAAATATATAAACATAATTCAAATGTATCAAAAATATAAATTGTGTCAATAACCAATGTAGTCGAGACAATTTCTTTAAATGAAAATATATATAACAATGTCCTAGGCACTGGCACTGAGGATTTGCTCTTCGTTGTCTCATATTCGTATAGTTGGTTTGCAAGGCGTAACCAGTCTTGAATTGCCTTTTTTATGGTCGTGTCGTTGAGATCTGCCGGGGTTTCACTCTCGAACAGCCTCTGGAACCAACACACAAATCAAAATAAGTGATTATTTTTTTATTTTATTGCAATTAAGTACAACTTTTAGAAACAATCACAACAAATGTCTAAGATGATCTGAAAAACATATAAACATTTCCTCGAAGATTTCGAACTCTGGAAACTCAATTATTCTTCAAATCCTGATTGAATCCATTTTGTGCTCGACTTTTTGACTAGAGTTTAATGGTAATATTTTTCAGCAAGTTTTTCAAGTCGAGTAGTTGAGTATTATTTATTACTCAACCAATATCTCAAAGAGGTCTATCAATAGACTTCTTAGATAATATTCTTACCAAGTTATTTATTCAGAAAAATATTACTACTATGATAGAGACTGTAAAAATTTCAGCCCTACGAAATCTCCAACGCAAATCAGGAAATTCTATATTTTGAAATTTCAGATGATCTTGAAATATTTATCCTAAAATATTTGAAAAGATTTCAAAACCGATCATCGTGTAAACAATAAACATATTTTCAAAAAGAGCGGATTTCAGGTATGTACCTGGGATAATATCTAAATAAACACAGTATTCAAAATAGTGATAACAGACATAACAGTTCAATAGAACGGTTATTCAAAAGATGTCATTCAATAGACTCCTTTAGATGATCATTTTATGAAAGGTTTCAAATTTCTAATCACAATATAACTACCTAATTTACAATAATTAATCATTAATTAATCAACATATTCTTCAGTAAAACACATGTTGTAGGTATAATATACAGGGAGTAGTACCTTATCAAAAGTTATTCACTATAGTGAACGGTTATCTGAAAGATATCATTCAATCGACTTTTCTAGATCATCGGATCATGAAAGATAACAAATCTCCAAAAATATAATAATTAGCATATCTCAGTGCCACCACATTATTAGGAGGAACACATTTAAGGTACTACACCGGGAATAGTTGTAGGTTCCTATATAATTCAACATTACATTCACTTTTGAACAGTTATCTAAAAAACATCATTCAATAGATCTTACTAGATGATCCATCTATGGAAGATATTTTTATTCAAAATCTACCATAATACCAATTTTGCTTGTATCCAAAAATGCAGGTTAGATTTTGAAAAATATAAATAAATCTCATGTTAATAACAGTGAGCCCAGACCTGAACCAGCTACATTTCAAGAGCTAAATGATAAAGAAATTATACTTATTAGAACTAGGTACCATAAGCAATATTTGCACTCACCTTCTTCAATTGTGACAGCACTAATCACTAAATATTATATTCACTTAGCTGAGGATAAAGCAAAAACAACCACTATTCGACTTGACCTTTTGACGAAGCAGTGTTCTAACGAAATGATCAAGTTCAAATGTGTATCTATAACCCTATCCGCTATCCCTATATGTATGAACTTTAACATTTGGTGGTTCGGAGGTTCGTTGCCACGTGATCGAGCCCGATATAGGTGTTCGCATCTCGCTCTCTTTTCTCATAGTGATCGCATAGATCACCTATTTTATATTTTTTATTTTAACGGATTTAAACACATTTGAATAGGTGCTATTCAAGTTATCGATTTCGTTTTTTTTTTAATTTAACTTAGATAAATTGTCTGGAGTACCGAAATATTAGAATTTATATTTATATTTTATTTCCAGAGCACATTATGCGTCATCTGACAAGATTGTCAGATTCAGAGTATTATATCTTGATAACTATCAATGCGATATTGATCTATATTTTATCGAATTAAGCAGAAAAACTGGCCTTTCTAAGAATACTTTGTTTCCAATGCATTTACATACCTGAATAAATTATTATTTTCAATATGATATTATTACAATTGTAGCGAAGCATATCTGAAAAACGTCAAAAAATTGCTCATTTCACTATTGCATCGAATGGATATTCTATAAACATTTTAAAAACGTATGGTCGAAAAGCAATATTTCCATCGACATCTTAAAAACATTCATAATCTTTGGTTGAGAGACTTTATATAAATAATACTTCTTAAAGATGTTAATTAATTCACAATTGTTTGACCTTTGAAGTTAGATATTTTATATATGTATTCTAGATGACTAAATAATGTCGAATAATGATGTCTAAAATCGATGTGGCATGGCATATCTATTACACGTCAAAAAGTTATTCTTTTTTCGATAGTATCAATTAGATATCTTATAAACATTTCAAAAACGTGTGATCGAATTGAAATACAATTATAGACATATTTAAGACATACAAAACCGTACGTTTAAAGACAATATATACAGAATATATCTAAAAAATGTCAATCGATCTACTGTTTTATGACCATATGAGTTAGATGTTTTATCGATGTATTTTAGATGACAAAAAAGAAACAAATGTTGATGTCTAGTATACGAAAAACAAAAGATGTCCATTAAACGTTAAATAAAATACCCCCTCCACGATTTTGAAAATTTGATATTCAATATACGGCTTTTAAACGTGTCGTCAAAAAGCTATACATTTTTGGATATCTGCAGGACATAAAAATTTTTCCAGGTCTTAGATAATGCATCTAAAGGATGTCTTCTAGACATCATGTATAGAAAACATCTCATTTAGATAATCTAATTTCAATCAGAATTTAGAGCAAGATGGCTTTAGATCACTTTTAATATCAATAAGATGTCATTTAGATGTGAGTGTGTTGTTTGGGCAGCGTCAAATTTGGCGCAACATTGTCAATGACATGCTCCCTATAGTGTAAGGCGGTCATATTCCCAGGACAAATTTGTAGATCTGTGCGCCCGTTGAAACATATCCCGGCCCATACCATAACACTACCCCCTCGGAATGGATGAACTTCTTGGACAGAGCGACGATTACGAGGTATGCGTGGGATTGTCCACATCCTTATTCTTCGAGAATCTGAAAATCGTCCATATCTGGATTCATTATTGAAAACGACACTACGCCATTGATCGTTCTAATTGATATGTTGCCTTGTCCATTCCAGTCTTTGACGCTTATGGTCACGTGTTAATGGAACTCCTTTTAATGGACGTCTAGAACCTAGATTCTCCTCTCCCAAACGTAGTCTGATGGTTTCGATGGAAACTTGGACCCCATCTGCATTTTGAAGAGTATTCCGTAGCATTCTACACGTAGATGTAGGGTTTCTTCTCGCCGAAACGGTGATGAAACGATCCTGAACAGGTGTTGTTTTCGTCGTCCACCAAGCCTTGGTCTTTTCAACACGGAACCTGTCTCCCTGAACCTATTCCAAAGTCGAGATATCACACTTTGGCTGACTTGGAGCCTTTCCGCTACAACAACCTGAGTTAGGCCACCCTGTAGCATTCCGATAGCCCTATTAGCCTCAGCGTTTGTTAATTTACGTCTTGGCATTTTCAGAAAACTCGTTTCAAATCGAAGCCGTTTATAAACTGACTTCATTTCAAAATAAGAACATTCATGAAGCATATGCAAAGAACCAAACTTCAGAAAAAAGGCGACCAGATTGACGAAATGTCTAATACTGATTTTATTGGATCGATTCAAGTTGTTATTGAGTTTTGAATGATTTTACAGCGATTTTCTCGTAAATTACATACTTTTAGAAACGATTGAATACGATATCCCCAACTCTTGTGGAGCAGTATATTTAAATGAACCTGTAGAAGATGTGCATAGAGCTTATGACATAAAATTGGCCAATTGAGACACTCAAATAAGATGCAGTCACCTTTTCGTGGTGAACAAGCGGACCAAAGGACAATCAAGAGGTAGACATCACTAGGATCCACGGCAGCACGAAACAACATTTTTTTTTCTGAATCTCCTATTGAAAAATACGAAGGTTCTCCAAATACGTCCGCACCATGCTACGTTGAATTATTCAACTCATAAATCTCAACAGATGCACCAAACAGATAATAAACGCTATAAATATTAAATCATTCCCATCCCTCAAACTGTTGGGCTCATCTCCGGCAATCTACGAATCTTCCATCATAATCTCACGAACGTATGCATGATGCATCGTGTCTTCGCTGGGATCGACAATGGGCTATTCCTCGCCTTCGTCTATCCACAACACTCTGGCTTCTGTACCCACTTTAACAGATAAGTAATTGAAACCGTGTTCTCAATGGCCTCATTCATATCTGTCTGAAAGAGTGAAACTTGGAATGAATATTGTAATTGACTATTTTGTTCTTGTTGAGTCTTGAGTCTAATGCGAAGACTAGTTAGAGGAGTTGTTTTAGATTGAGAATATGGCATGTAAATTAGCTATTTCGATGAGTTCTGGAGATCAACACCTATCGGTGATTTTGAGAAACATCAGAAATTAAACGGTTTGATCAAGTACTTAATGACTGAATCACTGAAATAACGAACAACATAACTTACTTTTCATCGTAACCAAAATCAAAGCATCAAGACCATTAACTTTCAGGTATACCTTTATGCTTCTATGCATATTTAGGAAGTTAACTCAAGGCCACTTGTTACCGCCTGCGAATTACTTAATCATATTTAAACTGTACCCTGATAGTCTCCGTGTACGTGTCAATCCTAGAAATTACAAAATTAATCTACAAGGTTATTATAACACGTAATTTTACTGCGTTTTTCTTGCGATACCAACAGCTTCTATTCTTCTGGATTTTTATTGGAGCCCAAGCTCATTATGAATTAATGATAACCCTCAATTAATATTTTATTTGGACGATGTAGATGGCTCGTTATGGTAAGAATTAACATTGGCATCAACACTTGCTCGAGGAACAAGGCCCCTATTATTGCTTAATGATTTAATACCATCATATGTATTCGCATAAACACCAACAGAAGTATGCTTGTCATATGAATCATTTGATACTAATGAATGTCCTTTTTTGAAATGTTTCGTCATCTTTATGAATAGAGGTTTTTGCCAAACAGTTGGAGAATATGCCATTATTCCTTTCGCGAAGTATCTCATTAGGTATATTGAATAAAACAAATTTAAAAACTCAACAGATGGCAGCTGATACTCTTTACATGGGGGTTTAGAAACATAATTCATCTTCATCCTCTAGCCTTCCGATACCTTATTCAGTTTCTGATTGTGTTTTGACTACGCAAATCAGAAAAATTGAATTAGTGAGATTCCTGAAGTGAGATAAGGGAAGTTAATTAAAAATTGTATTTTGAATTAATGGTAAATTTCTTCGAAATACTTGATTGTTCTAATTAAACCATCAGTAATCACGCTTTACATAAAAATCTCACTTAACACTTAACACGACCAGAAAAACTGGTTGTTTCGATGCAATCACAGATCCAAGATCGAATTCCAGCGCTAATGAACAGCAACAACAAAGAAGAAAGAAATGAAGACGAAATAATCAGTTTTATCTATGAAGGCGCAAAGAGAATAACAACAATGGCTTCTTATTCTTTTATTATAAAGTCGGGCGAGTCGGCCAGTGATTTATTTCCTTTTGTTTACCGTTTTCGACATGACTGGGAGAATAGTTTCGGTTCCTGAAGAGTAGATATAAATAAGTCGCTTTGGAAGATTAGAGAAACTTGAAAATCCAGTGGCGGCGCATTGCTCACCTGTTCAATTCAACCATTCAAATAGGTAACGTAAAAGCGCCGGTCCATACATTCAATAATTCTGGAGTTTGTGTACGAACTCAAGGAAAAACTCCTTGAAAAACGTGTGCCGTTCAAAGAAAAATTCAATTAATTAGACTGAAAAATGTTTTTCTTCATGGCAAGAACCAAATTTATGAACTGATTCAAAGTATGTAGATTTCGAAGTTTTTGAAGGAAAATCTCAATATTCTGGCTAACCTTCATGATTCACTCTGTATCTCCCAAACAATTAACTTCAGGATACAAAACAAGCCACTTTTCTGGCATGCATCAATCACTGATGCACCCTGCATCTCGACTCATCACTCTGTATAGCCGCGATCCTGTTTCTCCAAAGTTGGCTGCCAAATAAGGAAGGTTTAGAATTTAGTACCCCGTAACGAATACCTATTCACATCTTGCGACGCTACTGGATTGCATTCAACCTTAAAATTCTCCAGAATAGCAGAAGAAATGTCACATCTGAAGGCTGGTGAAATACTGTTAGACCCAAAAACGATGAATGCGTCAAATTCGAATCCGTTCTAGGAAACGGGCCCAGTTGTTCGTATCTTCGTTAGGACCATCGGCATGCGGCACTCGAAAATAGGTCCTTCTATACCTGCTTCGCGTCCACTTCCAGGGCCACGTTTATAATGACTAGTGACTGATCGTCACTTCTGAAGGTACGCTGAAACGAAAACTAGGAGAACTAATTGATGGGTTGGATACAATGGTGTGTTTCGAAGGCGTTTTCGTCTTATGTCATAATCTCTTTATGAGGCCAGATTGGGATGAGACGGTGATCAAAAAACGGCGGTCCTATTCCCGATCGTCTACCCCTCTTGATGATGATAATAACATCATTATGGTGAACGCCACGGGCTGTACAAGTGCAAGAGCAGGTAACTCGAATCTGATCGGTCTATTTGAAGCTCCACATATGATTTGGTTCAGTGGCGCACACAGGGGGAGCTTCGGGGTTACACCCCCCCGAGATTTGAAACACTATTGAAATTTTTATTCTACATACGGTACTAAACGTATTCACACTTCTCGGGCCAGACCATAGTTGGGGGCGTGGCCTAAATTATTAGTTCTATATTTAGAATTAGGCAAAATATTTGTTTTGGTGCACTATTAAGTTTAATTTTAAATAAAGTATTTTATCAACCTTCACATGTTAGTTGAGTTCGAATCTGTCATGGGAAATTCTGTAGGATGACGTCAGGAACACAATCAACATTCAGGAAGAGACTGTTTCAATTCTCAATCTAATTCTTTACGAAGAAGCCTCTGCTGCTGCTGAGGTCAGTCACAGCGGCGTTTAGTGATCTAATAGAGTAATTTCATCATATTCCCGGCGATAAACGAATCGAGGCAATTCGAATCAGTTCAACGATCCCAGGATTCCATAAATCATCGACGGACCGGCTCCGATTTAAATAGAAACTGCAAGTTCACATCTCAGTCAATTAATCCAAGGTCTACGGAATCAGTGGAGTGTTGAAAGAGCCATAATTGAGATATTATTCCTTCTTCCAATACATCATCTAATCACATTCTTGTCGATAAAGTGTTATCTCGATGTTTATTATTATCGAGGGGATATTCACAATAGTCGCTGCTGTTTCTGGAATCGAAATCTCGTCTTGTGACTGATATTCGAATGATTCCCCGAAATTGATGTGCTATAACTGTCCCAACAAAAAAGAAGCATTTTGATCAAATTCGCTGCTGCGCCTCATTTATACCTAATGATAGTTTGATTGAAATTCGATTATCTTTTCGTTTCTATGCGGGGTCCACTATGCATTTTAGCTGGACTTCAGTCCATGGAAAAACTTGTTTCAAAAAGAAACCTCTAACACTAAGCAGTGATAAAACCTCGACCCAAAAAACTCAGTGCAGGAATTGTAGATCTCTCTGCCATAAAGTTTGAAAAATAACTGATTCAGACCTACCTATATAAATTCGAATTTTGCATTTTTGCTCAGATCTTCTGTAGACAGAGTCTCTTGGTCCGCCTTATTTGTATGAAATATTTGAGTTTGTTTCATGGCGAAATTAATATAAAGTCTCACTTTTTCATTTCCGAGATGAACCAAATTATTCGGCAAGAGTTTTTCTACAAACGTCAAGCAAATTGAGTGTCGTGATCTGAATAGACTAAAATACAAGTGGAAACTTTTTCTACTGCCAAGAGTTGTGTTTATAGATCGGAGAATAAATAATCATATATAATATCACAAATGGTTTCTAGATGGAAAAACTGTTTGGCAGCAGCTGTCAGCAGTTTTTTCGGGTTTACCCGCGGCAAAACTTGACAGTTGTTGTCAACGAAAATCAATAATACATACATAAATAATGCATCTAGAATAATCTGTTACTCATGAAATAGTCTTGTCAAATACCATTCGGGCATCTAATTTTTCCTGTGAAAAAAATTGGATGCACTTTTGATATTACTCACGACAAAATTTCTTGATTGTAACATGAAAGTTTGTTGCTGAGGCAATTTCGTGAATGACTCGCCTAACGGCTGGTGATTTTGGAAAAATGTGGTGAGCGAAATTGCCGAAAAGCAACAAACTTGAATATTACAGGAGAGAAATTTTACCTGCTTAAATTTCATCTCGAGTGGTATTTGACATGACTAATTCACGAGAAAATGTGTCTACAGTAATGTGGTCACATTGGGCACGTATTGCGCTACTTGACAAATAGGTATTCATCATAGATCAACAAAACGTTGTTTGTTTTCTCTATGGTATATTAATTCCCGAAACTATCTATGAAATTGAGAAAGGTCAAAAATTTTAACGCTTGAAAACCAACTTGTTAGTTTTGCCGACTTGAATGTTTTATCGATGAGAAACGAGTGTTGCTAAGAAAACTTCCTTACTAAAAATGGAGAGAATGAAATAGTCGAACGAAATCTCAACGAAAAATTTTGTCAGATGGGACCTTAGACCATAGAAAAAGGAGACATAGCATCTCATTCATAAATTCGGGAATTGGTGAAGCTGCAATTTAGTCAGGTTTCAATAAGTGGAGATAGCATAAAGTATAGCAATATCATAAGATACTGCCGTGGCGACATTGCAGAATCTAACATTGAAATGTCCAGTGGCGTGGTGTCATCGGTATTGAAGAATGGAAATGAAATAACAAGTGAATTAATTATTTTTGACGTATAATACAATCTTCCGAACATTGAAACAGATTCTGAGTTAGATGAACAGTCAGCTGAATTCAGAATTGATAACCGAATGTTCCTCCTCTCAATATCAGAAGGTAATTAGAAAAGTGAAATTCTAAAAATCAAAGAAACTACGCCACTGTTTCTTAGAATGATAATAGTAGAAAATACCTGTGTAAACTCAAATCAGAATTCAAATAATCCAATTTACCGCAAACATGCGAACCATTTTTTCAACATATTTTGCTAATAATATTCCGAAATAAATCCAAATTTCACTTTTTATACGCGAAGAAATGCGATATCGTGATGAAAACACTATTCAAAACGTCATTAGTGACACGAAATTAAAATAGCGGTACGAAATTAATGAATGAATTGGTCACAGATTCAGAAAACGGTGCTGCCATAACTGGCCCATTCTTTATCTGAGGCAAAAACGAACATATAGGTACTTCAGTATATGTAATGTGAAGAAGGCACAATATTAGAAGAAACAAATACTCAATCTGAAGTACCTACTTTTCATTTTGATTGAGAGTTTCTTTATTAGAAAATGCGAGGAAGGTCACAACGTTGCAAACATTTTTATTACATTTTGATTTCGTTGTAGTATAGTTAGCCAGTTTTGTTCTGATGATTTTGAAAATTTGAAATTGTTTTCAACGATTAAGCTTTGAATTCTTTATCTTCACGAAACGAAACTCATTCCTGAGTTCGTTCAGTAATTTATGCAGAATTCCAAGAATAATCTTGATTCATACTGATATTGATGGTACTTGGAATTTGGATAGGTATATTGGGGGAGCAGTCAAAGTAAAAACAAGTGTACTCTTTTTTCTTGGGCTCGATATTGCCTATCAGATTGATGGTACTGTTAATACTGGCCCGGAGTAGAGCAGGTGTATTTTTTTAGAGAAATCCCGAATCTCTTGGTTAGGGGGGGCCTTAGGCACGAAGCTCTCTGTGCGTATAATGTGTCAGTATTCCCTCAACCACTTTCAATCATGTAATGGGATTTATGGCAAACCAGAAATCATTTTCGGACGAGTTTCGACGTAACGCCAATTGTTGGGAAACGTATTCCATCTCGAGATATTTATCCACTCGCTGCAGTGCATAGAGCATCAACCGACCATACTATAAGGTCTATGGAAATCCCGAGCCATCACTGGGAACAGCGACCAAGGCATGGAATATATCCATCAGCGAGAGTGAATCAACATATCATGGACTGACATTGGATCGAATAACGAGAGATCGGCCGAGGCATTGTCGGCGTGTAAACAAGCTGGATCTTCACCCGTAGGAGAGAGCCGAGCCTCAGACATAATTAAAGTCAAAATGCCATCAGGTAGGTATAATAGACCCATTGTTACGACATTCCCGGGTTGTTACGTCCAAATATCGATTCCACCCGGCAAAAAACCGTTCCGTAAATATTCCGCCAGTCCGGCAATAATTGGTCGACATGGCTGACGGTGGGTACAAATTGTCTGGTATTGCCATTTCGGTCTCTGATAACGAGTTCAATAGTAAATCTTTGTCTTCACGGTATCTATATCGTTATTTTTAGTCCGTGTATATTGCACTTTTCCATATCTGGATTATTAAGTTATCGCCAGGCATGTAAAATCGACATTTTCCGAACATTTTTACAGAGCGTACGTAGGAAATCGCAGGCTAATGGTTATTGCCTTGGAGTACTCGATTTATTGTCGAAGAAGAGATTCGTTATACCGTGCCTTAATGGTTTTTGTGAATCATCCGTGAAGTTCTTTCGGATAAAAGCGGAATTAGAAAAGGAATAATATACTTGACTTATTCTCCTTTCATTTTCAAGGAATATCTTCAGTTGCATCTCAACGTACAAACACGTAAATTATCCGATTTGACTTAATTGCACATACACAGACAATTTGATAATAATTCTCATAGTTCATGATTTTTGAACGTCATTCTAAAATAAGTTCGACAATTAAAATGACTCCAGTTCCCTTCAAACTTCGGAAAAGGTGCGTACAATCTCCATGCACCATTGTTTTATATAAAAAGTACCACAATTTAAAATAAAAATGTTTCTGTGGAAGATCTTGAGTTTCGAAAAGAATTAATCAATTTCCATTATTTTCTTCAAAATTCAACATGCTTTCTTTTGAGAGCTATGCATTCTCAAAGAATTGTATCTTGAAGTTGTACATAATGAATACGCTGTGGACAGACTTCTTTCACAATTGAAGAGGGCATTGCGCAAATATGCAAGGAACTGCTGCTTGTAGAAAACATCTTAGATTGAAATTTATTCTTATGATTCTTGGTTATTCGTCACAAAATCTACCTCTCTCATGGTTTTTCAACAAAATTCCTCAAATTACTCAAAAATATGCCTTTTGCATTATGCAATTGCCAATTATACAGGGTGAGTCTTTGACTTGTAGGTACATATATTTTAACTGTAGATTCTTGAGGCCAAAAGAAGCCTTCTTTTCATTTTCCATTTTTTCGAATTCGGCTCTGTTAAAAAGGTAATGAATGATATAATTGTGAACTAAATGTGAACTATTCAGAATGTCACAACATGTCCAATATTCCCTCTATGAATTTTTGGAACTGTTCCATATAGAGCATGAATATTACTATATCGAAATGAACATAGAAATTTACATTATGTCAAATTTGTCTATTATGCAAAATAAAAATTTATTTGAAGCCTGAATTCTGAATTCATATTCATTTCGTGATGAGGTCGACGGAAAAATCTTGTAATCAACTCGTTTATTAATCTGGCGATTAATGGTCTCAAACATTAACGCGCTCGCTCCGCTCACGCGTTAAAATATTTCGACCATTAATCGCTGTCATTAATTAACTAGTTGATTAAATAACTATTATACATTTAGGGAATACTGAAGTAATAACCTTATTGGAATAAAAACGTTACGGACACGATAATTTCAACAAAAACAGTTAGTTTCATCCGGCATCCGGTTTCATGTGGGTTTTCAACTAAAAAGCCACATTACTCCCACCAAAATAAGTTCCTTCTTCGATTTTTCTGCAGATTAGTTTGTAAACACTAATAACTTGTTCATATTTTCCTCGAAATTCCCAAACAACCTAACCTATTTTGTATACATTCTGTGAATGTTTGCACAGAAATCTCAAGAAGATGTTGTCAGCTTGCTGATATGTTCATTGAGATTAAGGATTTTTCACGAAACATAGTAAAAATATCGATGAATTCTGCCGTTTCCATCATAAATCGAATTTGTCGCGAAATTTTACCACGCATGCGTACAGCGAAACCGACGGATTGGTTATCTCAATCAACCCTTGGAGGCGCTTCCAACAGTGCCAACAAACAAACTGTAAACATTATGTAAAGTTCTGAATACATTCAGTGAAATATCGTTTTAATGTGAAGTGAAGTGAATTAATATAATATTAATTGTCGAGTTTATAAAATTCCAAGAGGAGATTGTTTAGATAGAAACATCGCAACAGATTATCAGGTTTCATATTATTTTTCATTAATTTCAATTCAATAAGTAGTTTGTATCGAGATTCATCATTCATATCCGAATTTTGTATTTCATCGACATTTAAGCCATATTTTCGCGTGACAATATTTTAAAATTATTTCGTCCGTTTTGAAATATTCGTGTTTAAGCGTCGAACTGGTGACGTCACGCACCAAATGGTTCGAAATAATTTGCAGCGGTTTGAAAGCAGGTAGTGGAATAGTTCGAACTGAAGTTTGATTTTTGGAATCAGCTGATTGAAAATGAAATGTTTTTGAAATAGTTTTAAACCGTGATTGACGCGAAAAAATGGCTTTAACTTCAATATGGTCCGGTAACTCTGAATTTTTAATAGAAACTGTGCGAATTAAATGCTCCTTGGTGTTCAATTTTATCTCCCACATTTGTGGGATTTTATTATTGAAATATCTCTACATCAACGTTTTCCATCGTTTGAATTTGAATCTCCACAAAGTTGATAAATATTGTGACATCATTGAAAACTTGTTTAAGGAGAAGGAATAATATTCGATGATAATTAATTCAGAGACGCATTCAGATTATTCTCTAAATTAATGATTTTTTCGTCAAATTTTTCCGGGTAAAATTGAAAATAACCCGAAAACGTCGCGTTTCATTGAAAAATGTGAATAATTTCAGTTTCTTAAATGGTTGATTCTCTCGAAAATATAAACCGTTCATCTTTCTACAGTGGTTTTATGGTGTTTTAGTGTGTATTGATGAGTCGACTACCCTGTAACTTTTGTACTAGGACATATATTGAATAGCTTTCGATTGAGGTATATACACCATGAATACAGGGTCTTTCACGAGGAACCTCACCCATATTTATACGGGAAACTACTGAACGTATTTTCATGAAATTCAGCACTTATAAGTATTCCACGATGCTGATGAAATCTAAAATATTTTCAAGGCATGAGCACCTCCGGTTTTTCCGGAAATGACGTCAACTTCCGTTTTCAAATTAGAACACCATTTTTTATTGCAGAAATAGATTCCTTAGAAAATTTCAAGTTATTTTGATGTAACATTTTTCAGTTTTGGTTGGAAAATTCTCTCTGAGCGGGAAAATTCGAAAAAAAAATCGAAAATAGAGCTCCGCTGAAACAAGAATACCTTCGAGGTTTTTGGATGGAAAATTTTCATTTTTGGGATTTTTCAAGATGTAAGATTGATGTATCCACTTTGAAAATCGAAATCGCGATTCATGATACAGGGGATGAAAAAATCGCTTTCAAAGTTAGGGATGACAAAATCGTGAAAAACCAATTTTTTCAAATTAGAACCCCATTTTTTATGGCAGATATTGAATCTACGTTAAAAAATAATGTGAGTGTATGCATCACACCCTTGCCCTAAAGTGGATATTAACTCAGAAAATATCCATTTTAGGGCAAGGGTGTGATGCATACTCTCACATTATTTTTTAACGTAGATTCAATATCTGCCATAAAAAATGGGGTTCTAATTTGAAAAACTTGATTTTTCACGATTTTGTCATCCCTAACTTTGAAAGCGATTTTTTCACCCCCTGTATCATGAATCGCGATTTCGATTTCTAAAGTGGATACATCAATCTTACATCTTGAAAAATCCCAAAAATGAAAATTTTCCATCCAAAAACCTCGAAGTTATTCTTGTTTCAGCGGAGCTCTATTTTCGATTTTTTTTTCGAATTTTCCCGCTCAGAGAGAATTTTCCAACCAAAACTGAAAAATGTTACATCAAAATAACTTGAAATTTTCTAAGGAATCTATTTCTGCAATAAAAAATGGTGTTCTAATTTGAAAACGGAAGTTGACGTCATTTCCGGAAAAACCGGAGGTGCTCATGCCTTGAAAATATTTTAGATTTCATCAGCATCGTGAAATACTTATAAGTGCTGAATTTCATGAAAATACGTTCAGTAGTTTCCCGTATAAATATGGGTGAGGTTCCTCGTGAAAGACCCTGTAGAGTGTAGAGTAACCAATGAACTAAAATTCAGTTCATTTGAAATAACGGTTCCGAAGATATAAACAGAAAAGTGTTTTTTTTTTCATGGATTTTCGACACCCTGTATCTTTCAAACAAAGCCGAATTTTGAAAAATGGTATAGGAAGAAAGTGTTTCGTTTGATAAGAGGAATCTACAGTTAAAATATATGTATAAGTCAAAGACTCACCCTATATATTCGACATAAACCTTTCTTTGTATACCTTTCCAGTATATCCAGAGTCTACCTCTTCGACCTTTCCAGAAGAGTGGGTTGGCGTTGAAATCGTCGGATCCACAAATCGCCCAGTTATGCCATCCATCAAACGCTTATATTGCCTTTTCGACAGCTAGAAACGTGATACATTTGGATCCTGATTCCGGAAACATCGTTTTCTTGCCGACATGCATTATGTCACAACTTTCAGATGACAGTTTGAACATATGCACGTAAGAAACCGAATAGTTTTATGTCCGAAAGAGACACCTCTGTTTATTTTAATGGAAATGTTCAAATGTTTCGGATATTTGGAATATGAGAGGCGGCTTCTATGTGCCACATTTAGTCGACTTTTAGGCAGAAAAATGCGGAAGATGTGAAACGGCTCTCCTTTTATTGGAACTGGCTTCACGAAAAATAACATTTGCTCGAACTTACCACTCGATTGAGAAGGATGGATAAATGTTCGACTCACCTGAAAGAAAAAATTCGTAGATTAGGTATTATATTTAGTACATTTACGTAAAAAACATACGAATTAACAATATCAGTGCAAGAGGTATATTGTTACAGAGCTGCTGATTGTTCAGTATTCATAATTTTCAGATATCTATCATTCAGCCCAAATCATTGATATAGATAAGTCTTCTATTTTCTTGGCTTTGGTACTTGTCCATATAATACACACAACCAAACTTATATGGAATCACCCTGTTATTTGGAAAAAACGAATTTTAATTGAAAAAAGTCGCTGAAAAGTGAAGAGCAGTTTTCCCAAAACAAGTTTATTACAAAAATAATATAAATTATTATAAGATTATTTTTATAATAGAACAGAAAATTAAAAGTGTAAATTTCTCTAAAAATAATTTTTATGTAACTGAGAATTGAACAACAAATAAAACGATTTTAACAAATCAATAATCAGTATTACCACCCCTGGCATTGATACAAGCTTGAATTCGACGAGGCATGCTTTCTATTAAGTTGTTAATTTCTTCTTCTGTAACATTTACCCATTCCTCTAAAGCCGCTTATATAAGTTGCTCTGCGTTACCAGGATTATTTCGACGAGCTCTAATTTTTCTTTTGATCCTATCCCACAAGTGCTCCATAGGATAAAGGTCCGGTGAACAAGAAGGCCACTCTAAAACAGTCACACCTTCTGTTTCGAAAAAATTTTTTGCAACTCTGCTGGTATGTGGAGGTGCATTATCCTGCATAAATAGGAAATAATCTCCAAAAGCACCTCGCCAGAGCCTCACTACAGGTTGTAGCACTAGATCAACATACCTAGGCCCTGTCAGAGATTGTCTAATGGGAATTAAAGGAGTTTTCTCACCAAACATAATTCCGCCCCAAAACATTACAGCACCTCCTTTGTATTTAGGGATCGGTCTTGCAGCTTGTAGCCTAGCTTGCCTCCCTCTACCTCTTAAAATGCGAACACGCCGGTCGTCTGATCGTAGGCCAATTTTGGTCTCATCCGAAAATAAGACATTTTTCCAATCTTCAACAATCCAATTTTCATGCTCTAAACACCAATTAAAACGGTGAACTTTATTTTGCCTTGATAGTTCTGGAACTCTTAACGCTCTTCTCTTGAATAATTCCCGAGCGCGAAGTCTTTTTCTGATAGTTTCGACAGAAACACTAACACCTGTAGCTTGCAAAAACTGCGGGATTTCTTCTTGTCTTGCTGTTTGGGCTAAAGAGCGATCCTGCCTTTCCGTAGTTACTCTTCCACGACTTCTTCTCGGCCTATTCTTTAGGGTTCCTAACTCCAGAAACCTTGCAATTTGCATAGGTTTTTGAAACAACCCCTTGTGTAACCCCCACCGTTCTTGCAATCTGTCTTTGTGACATACCTTGTTCTGCCATAGTAATAATTCTTCCTCTCTGGACTTCTGATAACCCCACATAAGGCATTTTTTTTAAAACTTCGCAAAAAAACAAAATATAAATTCACTGCGACGTTCGAACGAAATGGTAAAATCGACACTGCAAAGCCAAATCTTATCAAGTGCTTATGAACTGTTTTTGTGAGTAAACACATGCACTTTTTATTTGCTTCTAACGAAAAAGATATCAAAATAATATTTCATCTTAATACTGGGTGATTCCATATAAGTTTGGTTGTGTGTATTGTCTGGAAATCCGATCCTGATGAATCCAGAGCAAATCCATGCAATGAAATGACGTATTCATCTGAAAAATTATCTCATTTCACTGTATCTCATATGAATACGATCTACACTATTTAGGCAGATACGTCCCTGGAAGCAGCCAAGAGCTCATGTAAAAGTGGAGGCTGATTGTCTTTTGCAGAGCACAACGTGCCAGTCGTAAAATTTTATGGCACCGTCTATGACCAAAATGACTTCGGAGGCAATGGCAAAAAACCAGGGAACAACGGCTGATGTTTTGATTTTTTCTGACAAGTTTCGTCTTAATTGATGTGTTAGTTCCTGGGAACGCCGACAGTTTTGATGGCTTTTTCTACCAACTTTATGGTCCGTCCAGCCGAAGACATGGCAATATCTTGATTTGAACGATTCGAGAATGCCCTCAAACGGAGTTGGGGATAATAGGTTGAATTTATAGATGTTACGTTACGGTTCTTTCTTCTTTGAAGATTTCGATTGCTGATTGATCGATTGGATCGAAGAGCACCTCCACACCTCTTGCGATACCATCACGGCAGTTTTTTGTAACTGCAGCTATTCGAGTGCATAGATCATCATCATTATTGTACATTGTACAACTCCTTAATCAAGGATCCACTTCCCTGTAGTAAATAATACTCGAACTGCAGAACTAAATCTAACTTCCCAGCATCAAATTCGAATTATATTGGTCACGACCGTATAAGTAAATGAAACGCTTTTGACATATTATAGGCCAAATAACCTGTAATTTGACCAATATAAATCCGCATTGTCTTGCACAGTTTACGAAGATCACGAGATAATGCTCTCCACACATAATTAAATTACCGTGAACCACATTTCAAGTCGCTCTACGCCGAAGCATGTATAAAATATTCATAAAGATGTACCTACATTTATTTCGCTACGGCCCAACTATAAATAAAAATAAAGTGGTATATAAGTTGCAGGTAAGAACGAGCTCCCAACTTATCCATGTTCCCCACTTCTTTATTATCCTCTCATTTATTCCTGGAAGAATACATCAATCATTAAAAGCTCGCTGCTATGCAAGATTGCTTTCCAGCGGTGGTTTTATTAAAATTCGCGAACCAATTTATCTTCTTTTCCAATTTCTCGCTTGAACTCTTTATTCAAGTGGAATTGGTTAGTGCAGGTGATGCTCGAAAGAAACATGTTCACAATTACCTCATGAAAATCATTGGAGCCACTGAAACTTGTGTTTTTCACTTCAACCGGAAAAATAGCGGAGAAGATGAGCGACATCCCATTTGGTACAAACAGAAAAAACAGGTATTGTTTAAAGGCCATTTGTTTTTGGACACAAACTTTTCGATTCTTGAAAAGATGTGTGCATCAATAACTCAAATAAAAACAAACTTGAGTCTATTTTTTTTATTTAGAAAAAATGTTCATGAATGCGATTCTACTTATGAGGTGGATAAACGAGCGCTTAAAATCTTTCGAATTCACTTCAGTGCTTTGAATGATCCATTTTTTGGAGTGCAATTTCGCTTGTTTATAAATGCGAGTCAATCAACGACTCCAACCTCATAAAGTCCCATAAGCCGAGATCATAAACGCACGAAAAATAATGAATGCAATCGAGCAAATAAACTCTCTACACCTCTAAAAACAAATAGCCTCAAGTACCTAATCTAAAGTGTGCAAGCGTATCTGCCAAAGCAAATTTAAATAAACCATAAAAATATAAATATTGAAGCAGCCTCAACAAAGTTTACATATCGGGTCATATTGTACACACAGATTTATTTATTTTGTTATTTCGGTGGCACTTGCTACAACGCCCCCTGTGTGTGTATCTTTGGTGCGGACGAAGGTACAATGATGGGATTCATCAGTTCTTGAATGGTGATTGATATGCTATTGGCATAATAACACTTCAATATTATTGCTTTCGATCGGAGATAACTGATCAATTGGGCTCTTCAATCTGGGTTAGATTCGAATCATTGCATTGATTGATTTCAGTTTTTGTTTGTTTGTAGCAGTAATTTGGGGTCGAAACCTTTGAGTGTTATCGGGAACGATATGTTTATTCAGTTTTGCATCGAATGAATCGCAATACGTCAATTACTGAATGTTTTCAGCTTTGACTATATTTTATCATTTCGAAAATTTTTCCGCATCTACCTATAGGTTCTTCCAGAAGACACACATCGTTTTATGTTTTTTGGGAATAAATGTTTACTAATAAATGTCTTATGATATTATAATATGATATATTGTTTATCCTGATCACTCCTAGGTCTCCTGAGGAAACCCCTCTGAAACTAAAATCTTCGAAGCTTGTAATTTATTAATAACAAGCAGGCCGTCCCAGCTTCGCCTGGGTAGAAATTTGTTTCACGCGGCGGTTTCATCTTCAACACTTCAACCTGCCATATCTTTTGATGTACTCGTTGTAATTCTATGATGTGAAGGGCAATTTCGTTCTAAATTAAATACTGGGGATAAATAACGTATTAGGTTGGATAAGGATCAATACCCAATTCATTAAAAGACAATACCAAATAATGCATGATTTTGGAAAACATCTGATTACCATAAACAGGTAATATCAAGTCAATCTTGAGAGATAGATATATGCTATCGCGGACTTTTTTGTAGAACTATTTAAGACATGTATTGTATCCACGTAACTCTTACGGTTTTTGCAGGCCACGTGAAAATAGCTGATTATGGCTGATTTTTTTTTGTAGGTAATTATTGTTATAGTAGGAATATTACATATAGCCTATGTCACTCAGGGATAATGTAGCTCTCAAAGGATGAAAGAATTTCTGGAATCGGTCCAATAGTTTTTGAGCTTATTCGTATCAAACACACAAAAATACAAATCTTTCCTTTTGATAATATTAGTATAGATAATAACGTGCTAGACTGAGATATTTATTGCTTCAAGCTCATTGTTTGCAGAGGAAATAATTATTATGTATGTGCCTGCGAAATGTGTGCTGAAAAAATTATTTTCAAGACATTGTGCAGGAAACAAACAAAAATTAGGAGAACCTCTGCAGAGATTAGATTGGTAAAAACATTTTTGCCTCATGATGTATAACTGGTTTTCGAAGCATATGAGAGATACAAGGTAGTTTTTGACGAATATTTTGTTCGTGTGAGCTCTAAAGTAACGGTTCCTGGTAACATTCATATGTTTTGGTATTCAATTCAAAATGGCGGAAAAACTGTAAAGTTCACAATTTTCATATAGGTATGTACATACTCAGTTGCTGAATTGGATTTCATTATATTCTCTCATTCTATTCTTTCAATATACCCGATTTTCTATGAATCCCCGTGAAAAAGTTAAAAAAAAAACATTTTTTTGATATGTCTACTGTCTACATCTCAAAATTGTTGAAATTCGACATGCTTACACTATTTTCGATGCCAAACACGAATACAGAATCAGAAAAAAAAACGTTTACTCCGTTTGCTTAGGTATATGATGTCCGCTAGTTCAGTGATATTGACTTTTGAGCCCATTCATAATCTAAGCTGAGTCTACAGCTTACATAAGCTGGAATTTTCTGAACGCTCGTTACGTCAGAATGACCATAGAGAACTACGCGCTTTTACTCTATGCAGATATTCCTTATTTTCGTCACAACGAAACGTTTAGAAATGTATAAACGCATAGATCTTTTCTGTCGTTGATGGCGCTGTTTATCTGCATTTATCTGCCACCAAGGTTCAATAATGCGCCGTGGAAACGGTAGTTGGCCATGTAATTGGCCCAGAGCAGGCAATTAACGTTTCGACCATCTCCGTGGTTGCTTTTTGCCACCGAGCGCCATGTCGGGTAAGTAATTTCGCCGCAGATCGTCTCAATGTTATCATTAGCCACTGTTTTAATTGCCGAACCGGATTTTATGAAGACATATAAATTCGATAATTCTGACGTATTATCCAGGCGGCTTGCTTATTATACGAATTGGATGGTTTGGGGAAGCTTTAAAATATCCAAAAACAATGCTGAGGAATTTTCCATTTTCTCCTTGCTGATCGATGTCATTTACCTTTTTATTACAGAATGCTAATGAGATATTTAATGAAAGACTTGATAATTCAGAAATGTATCGAAAACAGGAAGAAAAAGACCTAAATGTAGGGACCACAGCTTTTCACCTCTATTCACGTTAAGACTTCGAAAAGCAGGGGTATAATCCATATTGATGTTATTAGATACCAAGTGTGCACTATCGTTAGGCTCCTGTACAAGCGTCCTTCAAACGGAAATACTTGCAATTGGAAAATGTCTAGATATAAATCTAGAACGAAATTATCAGAAGTGCGATATAGCTATTCATACAGATATTCAAGCTGCTATTAAAGTACTGAGCTCCTACGTCATTGATTCAAAGCTGATTTGGGAGTGCCGAAACAAACTCAATGAAGTAGGCAAGAAGAATAAGGTCTTTTTAATCTGGGTTCCCGGTCATTCGGGAATTGTAGGAAACGAAGAGGCCAATACACTGGCCAGAAAGAGCGCCCTAACGGCACTCACTGGCCCAGAACCCTTCTGCGGTAGAGGAAAATGCACCTATAAGAAGGAGTTTATGCGGAGAAAACCGAAAGAGAAAAACTCTGGCGGAATCTCCCAGGGATGGATCACTCCAAAAAGTTCCTCCGGAACTTTGAAACTGCTAGATCCAAAAAATATCTGGATCTCAGTAAAAACCAACTTCACTTACTCACTGGCTTTCTCACAGGACATTGTCGCCTAAGGAAGCATCTGTTGAGAATGGGTTTATCGGACACTGATGGGTGTAGATTCTGTGGGGAGGAGGAAGAAACTCCTATTCACCTGGTTACGGAATCCTATGCCATTGCAAGCCAAAGAAAAGAGTGCTTTGGACAAGAAACTTGTAGAGGTGAGGAGTTATCCTCAGTCCACTGCAACCCCTTTTCACTATAACTATAAATATATAAGATATATGATGGAATGATATTAGCCTTGCTGCTCAGCCTTAAATAATGGGTAAACATCCCAGTTGGTGGAACAGCGAGATTTTCATGTTTTCATGCCATGAGCGCTCACACAGAACAGAAACAGAGGCCAATTACACTCTTAAAATCCCTTCTTTATATGAGGGTTGAACTCATTACCCACTGAACAAAATTCAGAATACGCATCTTCAAAAGTCTGTGATGTCTAAGCAATAATAATTCAATTAGTATCTTGAGCTATGAAGGCCCCTGAAATATGAGGATGTCTCAACACCTGATCAGTAATAAAAGTGAGTAAACATAGACATGGATAATATTGAGATGTAAATTAGGTGGTGGCTCGAAACTCCGCTGGTGTTAATGCGTATGTTTGGAGAACTTGATTTCTTATAATGGAGCCGCATTCCTACGCAGGACTTCTGCCCATTGACACCACAACTAGGTAAAGGAAGGTGCCTTACCTTCATAAATCGAAGTGGCGGAGCTTTCACCTGTCCTGAAGTAAAATTAACTTCCAAGACCGTATTTGGTGCCAGAAAATATTGCGGCTACTGCAACAGATTGATTGAGTAGACCTAGAATTATCATCGAATGTTATTACCTATTTAGTAGGTTGATCTACTTGCGATAATGAATTAAAGGACATTAAGTTTTGGAATAGTATATTCTAAAACTAGTTGCAGAATGGGCTTCTCCAATTCGAATGCGAAATTCGAAAACGAGCGACGAAGGACGAGTTTTCGAACGCATGAGTGTTGGAATTGCATTCTGCAACGAGTATTAGACGATATTTTCTCTATTTCAGTCTAATTTCGTGAAATACTGTTGTATTCAATGAAAAATTCAGATTATACGTCCTAGTGACTTTTGTTCTGTATCTTGGCAGTTGGTGACTGTTATGAAATTGACATTTTCAAATTGACGTGTCTTGAAAATTGATAGAATCGGGAGTCATTGTTGACAACCACGAAACGAAAAATATAACTAAAAACAATGCTGTAATAGGTTCATTACAGCACTGTTTTTAGTGCTGTAATGAACCCATTACGATACAGAAATAGAGAAATATTTTTTTAATGTTATCAGTCCATTTCATCATCACATTCTATATCGGATTCTCGTTTTGAGCGGATGTATACTCAAACAAGGACTATATCATGTCGTCCCGATGATTGTATTTTCAGAGAATAGTGTGGAACGACTAACAGATGACGAATGCGTGGCCAAATTAATTTCTGTCCGTCCAGCCGGCCGCAAACACGAAAATTCTTGAAACCGACAAAATTAAAAAAAAATTAGTGTGGCACGTCAGATGTACACACTCAAAAAGTTTAGAGTTACGAGAGAAGAGAATCGTTAAAAATTTTTTTCTCGAAATCGGTTGCAGATACGACATAACTACAGAGACCAAAAAGTTTAGTACAGGGTCCGGCAGAGATGTATGACGTTTTTGAAAAAATCATAACTAAGTGAGATTTTGAGGAAAATGAAATTTTATTTTTTTTAAATGTACGTGAGAGTTTGCCATTGATACCACATCAAAAAAAAAGATAAAAAATACTCATGAGCGGAAGATGATGTCATCTAAGTGGTTGCTCTGTTTTTCCACACACTCCTGCAGCCGATTCGTGAAGTTGTCCATGCATCGTTCCATCATGTTGTTTAGAATTGCTTGAATTTCGCGGGTGATTGCAAGAGAAAGTTCGTCAAGGGTACGTGGCTTGTCAATAAATACACGAGCTTTTAGGTGTCCCCACAGAAAAAAATCACATGGGTTGAGATCAGGCGATCGTGGAGGCCACTCAATATCCCCTCTTAGCAATCAGTCGTCCAGGAAAATGCTGTCTCAAGAATGCCATAGATTCCCTCGACGTGTGACAAGTTGCCCCGTCTTGCTGGAAGAAAACATTTCTAATGGCTATACAACACCCGTTGCTCTAGCGTCCACGGCTCCATGGCGATTGGCGACTGACCAAAAAATAATGGCACCTCCTTGCGGTCACATATCAACCATTGCGGAATCACATATCAACCATTGCGGAAAAGTTAGGCTTCCCCTTCGCCGAGTTATACGCATCCAAAAAACGTCATACATCTCTGCCGGACCCTGTATAAAAACAAATCTTATTTTCCCAATTTTTCAAACTAACAGTGGCTCGAAAAAAAAAGTGCTGAAGGAAAAACAAGGGACAGTGATCCAGAAAAAATATCACCTTGTAGTAAGCGAAATTGGCATGTCATGTGGTGTGAACTGAAATATCTGTGCCAAATTTCTGTTGAAAATTATGTGAAATGCAGGTGCTATGAAATGAACTTGAAAATGATTCAAATTTAATACCCTGTGTGTCGAAAACGGAACGTTTGCGATCCCATGTTTATGGGACTTCTTTTTTTAAATTTCACAAGGATTCTACCACTTTTGTTGTACCTCCAATTTAGAAACCTGTCTATAAAATTACAGCTAATTTTTTCCAATATTTCAGTGATTTCAAATGTTTACCATCATGTTTTCTTATGCAACCATTACCTTTCCTCAAACGAATGGAAAGGGCTTAGGCTTAGAGTTATTATTGCAGACTTCGCCATCCGAAAACGTCTCGTCTTTACTTCACAAATACACCGTACGATGGAGTAGATATCCATTAAGTTGATAGGGCTGAGTACGATCCTGGCTCCCGCCGTACCATTTTAATTCTCAGGTATCTCCTTACGTACCCAAATTTCAAAATTCAAATAAGGTGTATATATAGAGATAATTACGTGCCGTATCTCCGAATCATTATCGCTGTCCGTGGTTTTCTCGAAAGCGAACCGGTTTAGACTGTGGGAAATTTATTGATTAAGTTGTTTTACAATAATTATGGATCTTAATTGTATCCGAGCGGATAGATGGGAGCCGGACGACGGTGCGTCTTCAATTCGCCAACGCAACGATTCCAAGAACTGACATTTCGGAACTGCTGATTGGAGCAGGTAGCTATCGACGAGTTACCATAGTCCTATCTGGGAGGGCAACTGAGATGTTTGCTTGGAAAAATTATGGAAATGGTAATTTTTCTTCTTTTAGTTCCTTCAAGGCCGTCTGCGGTGCCAGGAAATTTTCTGACCTTTGGAAGCAGACTATACTAAGGTTTTCCTCAACAAAGCTAACGGAGAAATACAGATATTCTCACAAAGGAAATGCTCGTGGCATACTTCAAGTATAGTCAGTCTGTTGCCAATAAAACAAGTGCAAGATTAGATATAATTCCTTTTGGGCGCAACACATATTTGAGTAAAGTTTGTTTCTCTATAATATGGCAATACTTGTACAGGGTGGGCAAAATTGGTGCTACATGAACTAAAACTTTTTAACCCGAAGAGATAGAGAAAAATGAATGGCACCTTATAGTCCTCTTTTTTCGAGAAACTGATAATGCCATCAACTGCATTCCTCTATCTTCTTTTGTTTCCCAGTTATAGGCCAAAATTGAAATTTGGGCGATTTCAACATTGGTCATTATCTCCGTTTCTGTTTATGCTAGGATGTTGAAATAAAAACATTATACAGGCACTTTTCTGATAGCAATCCAGTGGCTTACTCTGATTTTTTATAAAAGGTTCATTTGCTGAGTTATAACATAAAGTTGTGTTTTTTCTTAAGGGAACAGTAGTTTGAAATGACTTAGAAAGAATCGCCATTTTTTTTTCCCGTTTCAGAAATGTATCATATGTTATACATAGCCCTCAGATTAGTTAAGATATAATGAAAAATATGGTTTGTATATGGAATTCGAATTATTGAGTAGGCTGAATCATTGAATTATGTGTCTCTACGCATGGTGTAATTCTTAATTCACGTTTGAATACTTGATGGTGCGATCCCTGTTTGAAAAAACTGTCAGTTATTGAAATTTTAAGTCATCGTTGGCGGCATTATGGAGATATTCCAAAATTACGAAAAATATGATATGTTGAAATGTTTCATTTTAGCGAATGGGAATAGTGGGGCGGGGGGCAGCAAGTGATTCAACTGTGAAATAATAATTACACCATGCGTAAAGACACATAATTGTATGATTCAGCCTACTCAATAATTCGAATTCCATATACAAACCATATTTTTCATAATATCTTAACAAATCTTAAGGCGATGTATAACATATGATACATTTCTGAAACGGGAAAAAAATGGCGATTCTTTCTAAGTCATTTCAAACTACTGTTTCCATAAGAAAAAACACAACTTCATGTTATAACTCAGCAAATGAACCTTTTATAAAAAATCAGAGTACGCCACTGGATTGCTATCAGAAAAGTGCCTGTATAATGTTTTCATTTCAACATCCTAGCATAAACAGAAACTGAGATAATAACCAAAGTTGAAATCGCCCAAATTTCAATTTTGGCCTATAACTCGGAAACAAAAGAAGATAGAGGAATGCAGTTGATGGCATTATCAGTTTCTCGAAAAAAGAGGACTATAAGGTGCCATTCATTTTTATCTATCTCCTCGGGTCAAAAAGTTTTAGTTCATGTAGCACCAATTTTGCCCACCCTGTACAATAGCTTATTTCTGCAAAATTAGAATAGAATGTGCGACTTCACTACTTCGAAATAGAGATCCACAAAAATTCACACCGAAAAGTCGCCCCTCATCAAAGAGAATCCTCTTGGTGATAAAATAGCTGTATACCTCCTCACAAATTCATTTCGCGGCCATAGTCCTCATCCAACCATAAATTAGCAACTCTAAATGTCATCATCATTTAAAAGCACCATAACAGTCGAGCGCGAAAGAGCCGCGGAGGACTTATTAAGAAGTGACGACGTGAACAACAAAAGTAAGTCCTTTGAAGTTGAAGGCATCCGAATCAGCCGAATACACCATCGGCGGAAAAAAATCTCAAAAAAAAAGGATTCGCTGGTGACATTTTGTTCAGGCTACATTCGTAAATGTGGTCTGGTTCCTCTCTTCTGGTTCTGTCTAAAACGCCAGGCTGGATGCTGGGATCCTGGTGGACTAAAGCGGGTCACCCACGTCATTCGGTCCAAAAAAGTTGTGCACTGAACGTGAAGTAATTTATACGTGGGCTGGAGGTCCAAGTTTTGCATTCGTGGAAGCAACACACTGGCGAGACTTTATAGGGTTTGCTTTATATTCTCACCAAAAGTAAAATTGCTCCTTCTCAGAAAAATTTGCTTTGCTATTTCGACGTTCTTTGAGCTTCCCGACCTTCAACTGTATGGAAAAAGTTCTCCACCAACTATCATAAATATGATTGTTGATGGTAGCTGTTATCTGTAAAGGCTCCCTCTTGCAGCATATTGATCATTAAAATGTTAGCTTTGAGGAATTAATGTTGGTTTTACGACGCAAAATCCGAAAAATACAGATACCGTTCGAGTAGAACGAGCGCTCAAAAATCTCTCGAACACTACAAAATCGATACGAAAGATCGGCGTTTAATCAAAGTGAGTTCACTGCACCTTCGGCTCTTGCTCGAACGAAACCTCCAGATCATCATCCGACGGTTTTATTGCGGGATTAATCATCGTGGAGACTTCGCTTTAGGTCGCAAGAGAACAGTTGACGTGAATAAAAAAGAGCACAACGTTACCGACTGAGTGCGTACACGTTTTGCAAAACCGAGTCGTATATTATCTCGGATTGACGTATAGATGTGTGCTTAGCGATTATTTTTGAGAACTACATTCTTGTTGGTATGTCTTTATGCTGCCAGTACCCATAATGACGATTTATATGTATTAAATACAGCGGAAAAAAGTTGTTCAACTAGATTTTTACTTGTCCGCGTTTTATGCTCGTTTGAGAAGAGCCGTTCCTTCTGTTTCTCGTTTTTTGGTAAATCCGTTTGTGAGTGGTTTGAACAAATTTTATTCGTTCGAATAAAACACAAAGTCAACGAAAGTTTACAGCAAGGTTCAATCATTTTCATTAGTTTCAAAAAATTCAGCTAACCTGAATATAAAGACTGATTGAAAAGTCATGGACTATGAAAAATCATCTACACGATCTACAATGTGTTTCCCCAAAAATTCTAGGACGTGAGTACATTGAAAAATAGGGAGGTACAGCTCCTAGGAAAAGAATATCAAAAATGTTTTTTTGACATTTTTTTCGAAACTACAGAAGTTAACTTAATGATATTTGGCAGAGGAGTGCAGTTTTTTTCATGATAATTATTAATATTTTGTGAGAACATTCATACATATTTTATTTAGAAACGTTGCAAATAGCTTTAAAAAGGTTTTATTACACTTTTCTGTACGGGTTTTTTTTCTGAAACATCTATCAAGATCCGAAGCCTGGAGTTGATTCATGTGAAACAGAAATTTCAGAAGTTTCGAATAATTTGCAAAGGTTTTTCAAGCTCTTGTAATTACATTGCCCAAACACATGAACAAGAAAGATGTCAACTTGGGATTCTTCGACGGATATTCAATATGATATTATTACTTCTGGTATAGTTGATCCAAAGTTACTCAAAGGAGTCATAGATTTTCTCTTGAAACCGACAAAATACCAAAGGAACATCTGTGTGAAAGATTTTATGACCCCTCCCTGTGAATTTACCGTTAGTATTAGCTGATTCAACGAGCGGTAATGTAAGTCATAACACACGCAGATAATAACTATACTTTATCTTTGACCTCTTCAGTAAAATTCGAATTAATCTGCATTTCCAAAATTGAGAACCATAATGTAAGAAGTATTGTGTCCTCTAGATATAGATTTCAGGTTACTGTTTTTGCAGTGGAAGGACAGGTAAATATTTATTTACCTGTCCTTCCACTGCAAAACAGTAACCTGAAAAAAATTGAGAACAGTTTTCAAAAGCAATCTCTGTGGTCGAGAATCGAATCTCGTAGAAAACGTCAAGAATTCACGTTTTCCAAATGCAATTTTTTGGATATTCAGACCAAAGGAAATGTAGAAATGAATTGCGAGAATGTTACCTTGATTTCTGAAATAGAGTTCCCGATCGATCCGACTTACTTCTTCATTCATTTCGTAAGCATTTTCATTTTTACTATTTGTATTAGAGTGAGTTATTATAACTCACTGATTCGTGATTCAATTTTGGCAGATATTTTCGAAACACTATTCTGTTCTCTCAATCTCCGAGAGTATGGAATCATCAATCTTTTAAATTGTTCAGGTAAATTTGAAGTCTTCGGTTGATCTATTATTTTCGATATTGAAACTAGGCAATTGATAATAGAGCACAAAAATTTTTCGATCCCTGATACCAAATGTTTAACTTAGTGTCATAATTAATTTTCATTATTTTATATTCTATCCCTAGAAACTGTCAATACGTTTTAGCCATTTACATTTGATAGGAATTTTAATGTTGAACTGAAGATACTGAGTAGGAAATACACTCTGGGACAAAATTATCGCACGAAGATTCATTCAAATTTCAGAATTTATATTCAATGTTAAATCGTAGTACTGATATCGGTGAATTGACTGTATCAAAGAATTTTCAAAGTATTATATCGTCATCAAAGTTTAACATCTTCTTTAGACAATAGTAGATGTCTGAGGCATTTCAAAACTATATGTATACACTATACAGATATGAAGTTCCTTCAGTATTTTGATTTTTCTGTTTTCTATAATTTTCAAATCGAAAAATTGTTGTCAAAGAAAATAAAACAGCATAGGTATCCAATATTTCACTGGCAGTGTCCATTCATTACGGAGAATGAAACATTTCAACAGTTTTTTCTATTTCCACAATACTAAATAAAGTAAAAAATTCAATTCATCCGACCTTGTTCAGGATGCCATTTCATGTACTACTCGGCATATAGGTAATGGAGAGCGTGATTCTTGACATGAACTCTCAATTCTGCACGCTCAATAGGATGGATGGAGATATTTCCGATCAATTATTCGAAACAGCGGTTGCTCATAAGAGAATTGAGCGATAGGCGTGCTCTATTTAGCGGTTTGCAGATCGTACAGAGAAAATCGCGCAAATTAATATGTGCTTCTTCGCCAATAGCGCAAGTTGCCGTGGTATTTTCTGCGGTCAGACTGGTTGGTCGACGCTAAAAACGTGCCAAGTTCAACAATATACGTGTACATCTTTGTCTTCATGAATAACAGTCGAGAGTGTGCCGTAGATGGACCCTATTAAAATTGAAATTTATAAGCTCCGCTAATAAGAACATTCGGTTGAAAAAACGGTGCTAATTATTATGAATTATTTACGTTCATTGCGAAGAAGTTACCTTGAAGTAGGTAGGGTGTGATCCAATAACGCAGAAGGCTCTATTTTTACGGTATACGATTTGCAATAATTAACCTCGAGAATGGAGGAAAAAGTACCTGCGAAAGCTCCTTGATTTTGAAACTTGTGACTAACATTCAATATAACCATTGAGGAGAGATACCTAGAGAAACAAAGTCATAAAAGGAATTGAAGCCACTTTTAGATGTAGTTCCCTTTCATAGTGGCGCAGTTGTGATAAATGGAATCGAAATTTTTTGTCCTCGCATCTGGCGGTGAGTAGCTGAATCATGAAGCACTATTTCCCATCCGAATGCGTGATTTATTTATTATTGTAATTCGAATGATCTACATGATCTCCCTTTCACACAGCTTGTAAGGAAGATATATGTATAATTTGGACGAATCCGACCCTGCCTAACTTTCATAGTACAAGAGGGAAATAAATATCCTACAGATTTCTGTAAATTTAGCTAACAAAATGGATCGGACTGTCCTGATCTTCTTGGACTTCTTGTTGGCCATTCCATTCGAGAGACTTCAACCTCTTCAAGGTACTCCTGAACGATGCGCACACGATGGGGTCTGGCATTATCGTCCATAAAAATGAAATTTTCACCAATGTATGTGGCAAATGGCACTACATGCTCTTTAAGAATGTTCCTTATATACTTATCAGCATTCATAGCTCCATTATCAACGACCGCTAGGTCTGTGCGAGCAGTCAAAGATATTCCACCCCATACCATAATCGATCCTCCCCCGAAACCAGTAGTATTCAGGAAATTGCACTGAGCATATCTTTCATGTGGACGTCTGTATACAAGGGAACTCATCTGTGAAGAGAACTCTTTCCCAATCGGCCTCTTCCCAATGGATATGCTCTCTCGCAAAATCCAAACGCGCCCTTCGATAGGCTGGGGTAAGAGCTGGGCCTCTTGCCGCGACACGAGGCCTTAAATCATATTCTCTGAGGCGATTTCTTATTGTCTGAGTGCTAATTTGCACCTCATGAGTTTGCTCAAGCTGATTTTGAAGGAGGCGAGCGGTTGCAAACCGTTGTCTCAACGAAGAAACTCTCAAGGAACGTTATTGAATGGCAGTTGTTACCCGTGGTCTACCCTGTCCTGGTCTTCGGACATTCATACCTGTCTCCCTGAATCGCTGCAACATTCTGGACACACTTGTATGAGAAACTCCGAACCTTTCTGCAATTCTTGTGTATGTCCACCCTTCTTCTCGCAAAACTACACAGAAAAAAGTGAATGCTCAAAAGGAATATTTGAATATTCTTATTTCTTTCACCTTGTTCTGAGAGTTTTTATTCTCATTTGATGAAAATAGTTTTGCATTGAAAATCCTGAAATGTTCAAATGTGAATATTCATTTTCTCAACATAAATTTTCACTTCAAGTAAATATGTTTCATTCAAACTTGAAAAATTATTCCATTCAAGTATTGGTTATCTCTATTCAGTTAAATGAACGATTTTCAGGATGAAAATCGCGTGCTCTTTAAATGAGACTATAACACCTCATTCTGAGTATATCATTTCACTCAAACTGAGTTTTCAACAGATTCCATTCATATATACCATATTTTTAAAAGAACACTACTCCATTTCATGAGTGGTAAAAACAAAACTCTTCAACTCAAATTGAATCTCAAATATTCTTCATAACGCTAAATGGAATGTTCAATATAATGATATTTTTCTGATGAGAAGCTCGAAGTTAAGTTCAAATTTCTCTGATTCCCTTGATTTGTATGTATACTTTCTCTGTTTGAGATTCAATCGCGTTCTCCAATCTCAAATTGAGTATGTATATTGTATATTTCTTGGCATAATCGTTGGACAGGTCCAGACCTATCTTTTTATTCTATTCGCCGAAGTACGAGCTACGAAGCATGTGTCGAAATTCATTTCGCTTTCGTTCACGTTGAGTTTATCTAGTTCAGAATGGAGGAGAAACTTTGAAATTTTTAAAACTTGAGTTTTTCTGGTTATTCATTTTCAATGCGTTTCACGGAATGATGTAGAACACTTCGAAGGTGGATATTGGTGATGTTCTAAAGGATTGATGGGGTTGTGAGGAATCGGTTATTGAAGTATTCAAAGGTAAGTGAATTTGTTCAATCTAACATATTGTCAGGGATGTTCTTAGTAGTTTCAAGAAATAAATTTCAAATTGAATCAAGCGCACTGAGAGTACTAGGGCGATTCACTGCGAGAGCTCTATTAGACGTTCATTTCGAAAACTAGTCATAATTTTCTGCTGAAAATTTACATTTACAAAAAATATTTCTAATGCATGCCGTTCACGATTGCTTTATGATTATTTCACAGACGTGAAAACCCATTTATAAATATTTCTAATTTTCAACTTTGCCATTTTCTATGGATTCCGGAAATTTCAGATAACCTACTCAGTTCAGAATTGCGGGATTTTTCTATTGATTTAAATGTGTTCATCATGGTTATAAGATTTACTGTAGCAACCCCTTCTTTATGGGGAAAAGAAAATATTATCGAAAGCCTCAACGTGCAGCTTGTTTTAAAATTGTATTTTTCAGCTTTGAATAACGAGGATATTGTTTGGCTGCAACTTAACGATGAACCTTGGACCATAGAAAAATGAAGAAACACCTTCTGCAATGTAGAAAGAATACAGTGGCACATAATTCTAATGAATATTTTATAAATATCTTCAATTTTATATCTGAGAACTATGTTATTTAGAATATATTTTTCAAATGAATATTCTATTTTTGATGAGTACTCCTTGATTTTTCAGCATTATTCGAAATCTGCAGAATGAAGCCAAAGGCCAAATATTTCGGATTGAACTACAATAATTAACCTACAAATAGATATGCTTAATAATTCTTAAATTCTCCCCACCTTTCCAATTTCAAGATGAGATTAAAATATTCGGAGGGAAATATTTTGAGAATATGCATGATAATATATAGTTAACTAGCATTTCAGAATGAACGTTATCAAAATATCAATTCAAATATCGAGTAATTTGCATCGAAGCAATATCTTTTCATTTCTAAATTATCAATATTCTTCAATTGAAATGAAATCATCTTTAATATACTCAAAACAATCATATTTCTAAATGAGCAGAGAAAACAATGATTCACTTTAAGAATGTATAAACTTGATACAAGCTTTTCAAATTCTCAATGTAAGTATTGTGAATTTCCTTCTACGAACCATATTCTCAATATGATCCTACCATATATTCTGAATAATCAGATAGTATACTTCATTCTATTTGCCATATACTACAATTGAGTATTGGATTTTATTCAATTTTAGACTACGTGTTCATAGATTGAGTAGTAAATTACTCTTCGCGTGAGCATCCAAATATCTTTGAATTGAAAAAATCATTTGCTACATTAGAAGCTGAGGCTTTGAGAATATGATAATCTAAATTGAAATAGATATCCTCTCGGGGATATACAAATCTAACATCAGCTTGAATTGAAAGGTATTGCTTTGAAACAAGCTTTTATTTTTTTCCGTGTACCTCTTGGGCACATTCCTCTTGGGTCAAATTGCGTGTTTCGCTTTGCATAGCGATCGAGTGTAAAAAATCAAACGAAAGAAAAACTATTGATCACTAGAATTGATCGAGAACAACTGACTTTAGAATGGAGCCAATACATTCATTTTCTGATAATATCATCTTTTTTTATTCCTGCTGGGAGAAGACATCTGTATTGAAGAAAAACGTTGAAAGTGGATAACATATGCATGCATAATTCTGATAAAAATAATTATCATTGAGAACACCTCCAGTTGTAGAATAAATTTGAGATTTCCATAATGTGCGTTAATTTTTTTGCGCAGTGTATGTGCCGCCACTTTAAGGCTCTGGGTATATTTAAACTCCATTATACATGTATATAACTAATCCATTATTGTATTATCTTGAAAGATTTCTTGATGCTACGAGTTTTTACTTCCGAAAAGAGAAAAACATTCTATTGTACGATAGTATCCGTCGTCCTTTTTTACTGACGGAAGTTCCCAGCGAAATCGTCAGATTCGAGATTTAACCGATCAGCTTCTTTCGACGACTCAATTTGAAAGCGGTATCAGCCGAGTCGATATAGTCAAAGATCACAGATTCGCGTCCTCATGCGGCGGTTGTTTGCCAGTCATAGTGACATCGTAAGTGTCCATTTATCAGTCAGATTGTCCTGTCAGTATGCACTCTTGTCGTCCTTGCATCGTTCATGTCCGTAACAATAAGTCTTCGTCTAGATTGGTCTTTGGTTTCGTCAAGATACAAGCCTGCTCGGTGCATTGTATTGAAACCGCATTCTTGCGGTACGTCATATATATCACCTGATGGGATGATGGCTCTGATTATGTTAGATCGCGTTCGGAATTTTTTTACCTAATACAGCTCGGTACAGGTATTTCCAATGGAATCTCATGTCACAAACTTCAAAACTAGTATATAATTAAGTACTATTACCGTTTAATCAAAAATAAACTATGTCGGTGGCAGGTTATACCTGTATAGAATACGTGATCATTTTGTGAATTTGGGTTCTCCGATGATCAGTTATTCTAAAATATTTTAAGCACTGAGGTGTTGCGTGATGCAATAAATTCGATATGCCAAATGGGGCACTCAGTAAATTATTGCATTCTTGGCACCATATTTTTTCGATCGTTTCTTTATATTGCTAACATACAGAGTGTAACAGCCAAATGGAATAAATTCGATAAAGAATAAATGAGGGGGTGTTAGGAAAAACGCTCGGACACGGCGATTTGTAATTTTAAATGCGCATATTTTTCAAGAAAATAACATTATATAGGGTGTTCCATGCGACCGTGGCCAATAACAACTTTCTGATTTCGAATGCAACTGCCTGTATATTATTTATTTCTTGGATTCTTCAGAAGATTTTAGACATTATGTATGTACAATGTCCCATACCTATCTTCAACTTTTTCGGAAATATTTAGTGTTTTCAGATTTTTTACAATTTTTTACAATTTTACATTAGACTTCTTTTTGTGGGGATATGTCAACAGTATTGTATACGAAACGAAACCCTTAAACTTAGACGACCAAAAAAACCGAATCACGGTTGCGATTAGATCAGTCACGCCTGAAATGTTGAGTAACGTAAGAAGACAATTCTACACCAGATTAGTATGTTGCCAAGACGTTCGCGGCGAGCATTTTGAACATTTCCTACATTGACATTAATTTTTTTTTGTTTTTTTTTTAATAATTAAGAAATAATCAGTATTACTTATTAGGTTTTAAGTGTAAAGTACCGAATTTGTGAAATAAAATAATTTTTATTTAAAACGTTGATTTTTGCAATAAATCTGCAAACACTCAATACTTCCGAAATAGTTAAAGATAGTTATAGGACATTGTGCATGAATTGTGTCTAGAATTCTCTGAAGAATCCAAAAAATAAATAATGTACAGGGGTTTGCAATAAGAAAGTTGGTATTGGCCACGGTCACATGGAACACCCTATATAATATTATTTTCTTGAAAAATATGCACATTCAAAATTACAAATCGACGTGTCCGAGTATTTTTCCCAACACGCCCTCATTTATTCGTTATCGAATTTATTCAATTTGGCTGTTACACTCTGTATTACCTGCATGAAAATTAGTGTACCAGTTATAAATTTTCTGCGCATTCATTTACAAGAGTATGATTTGAAAAAAACGCGAACTGGAATGTAATAAACATTCAAATGAAGTTTTGATGAAATTCTTTATTGTCGATGTGATCAAATTACAGAAAGTTCAATGAAATGTCACTTCAAAACCAATAATGGAGAGCACATCAGTCCAAACACAAAATAATTTCATCAGTTATGTTATGGGTTTCAACTGAAAACGGAACGAAATTCACCAAAGCCATCAAACACCATCAAAAACGTGACAAAACATCAGTTACACAATTCACAATGTCGATACAATAATAAGATCTCTATTAAAATTAGTTATTAATCGGCATACATTTCGTTCAAACCTTCTTTATATTCACTATGAGTGATGACGATGGAGACCAATTCGAACAATAGTCAAATATCTCATAAAAAAATAGAAAAAAAAATACGAAGAAAATTAATTATGTATTTGTATTGCTATCAATGAATTAGATAACTAGTTATAGATATATTTGATCGATTTTCTCTGAGAAAATGGCCATTGCCACATTTAGAAATACGAAAACTCTCACAAACAACACCGAACCCTTTCTCGCTCACGTTTCAGATCCCACAAATATTGGGTTATGTCCCAGTTGGAATTAACCCAAGATAATTCGAGAGCCTCAGCAGGAGTCCTGCTACAAAAGGCAATCAAAATGTTTGGGAGTTCCTTTGTCTTATTCATTTCTATATTAAACTCCAAAGTCATCTTATGTGGGGAGAGAAATTGAAAGAACAGGAAATATACAACCATTTCCAACCCTCGACAAGAAAAATAATAATTGACACAATAAGCGCATTCACGCACTTGTTAACTCAATTTGACAGGGGACGACCTACCTTCAATAAAGCACTACACAAGGTACTCATTTCAACGATTTCGCCTATTGTGTATGAAATAAAGCACCTTTTCGAAATGAGATAATAGACGGGGAGAAAGTCAATGTTTCAGGTAGAAATATGTGGGCATAAATGGAATGAAATTTGATTCATTGATGGATGACGAACTAATTCATTTGGTGAGTAGCTCATCCTGACAACTGAGCTAATAAACTCCAATAAAAACATATAGGAGAGTTTCAATTTCAACTCATCATTAATAAAAAAAAATGTATACTTTTTTATTGTTTATACAAAAAGAGATAGACTGAAATCGAGAGTGAAGTTTTGAGATTTCAACAAGGATATTGAAAATATTTGAAAAAGGTCTTTCGGAATCTCATTTTCTTCAGCTTCAGCTAAATCCAACTCATATTACTGTAGCAACTTCAGATTGAATTTAAAGTTGAAAGGTTAAAAACACTAATGCTATCTGGTCACTTTAGCTTAAATATGATAAAATTGCCAAGGTTTGTTGATGAAAATCATTTCCACAAGATGTACTTCAAAATTTGAAGTTTCACATGGAAATAGCTATAAAGGCCTTCACTTTACAGGATAGTAAGCGCCAGTCAAGCCACTTGACCAAACAACACGAAGAATACCATGACCATGTGGTTTGCATCATCTCAAGTGACTACGCTTAAAAATATTCAATTTCAAGTAAAATTGCACTCTTCCATTCATCAAACAGAAGAGCTGTCAGTATAAATATTTTTTATGGGAATGCGTAATGTATGAGTTGTCGAAAATTATGTCCTTGATTGAGTCTTGATAATTCTGATCGATGAATATTCAAGATGAAAAGAAATTTTAGTCTTGGAAAATTCATTTTAGATTATTCAATCAATCAACCTGCATTTGACTGTTTCGTGGTAGTATCGATTTCAGAATCAACTCACAAAATAAGTGAGCTCAAACCGCTATAAAAATCATTTATTGCGAGTTGTGGTCGACCACTATTTGAGATCATCTGTACAACCGATCGAGCGATTTATTGCTTTGGTCAATCCCATTACTTTCTGACATGACTTGACATATGAGTGAAACCTCTCAAGAATGAAATATACTCTGACAGCTCGCAAACTGGGTCGGTTTTACGCAGACAAAATTAAATGGCAAATACAGGGGATAGAGAAAAACATATGATAACAAACTTTCAAGAATAAGTAAAACGGAAAGTATGTAGTTATAAATGAATACGAACTACGTATTCACATTTCATTTGTTAATATTTATAATGGTAAATGATTTCAAAAAATAATTATTGAACAAAACGACGTTTTATGTAAATTGCTTTCAGATAGGGAGAGGGGGGTACATTGGGACGCGGGGCACATATGGACATTTCAAATTTCAGCGCCACTAAGCGTAAAGTTTAATTCTACTGATCATCGTTAGAGTGCACCAAGCGCCCATTTTATTTTCCAAAATGATGTTGAAAAATATTTACGTTTTATCGTTTTCAAGTAGACTTGTAGAATTCAACTTTGGTACCAGAAAAAATATTGAATTGTTGATTGTTGAATATGAACCATGAATAGAGAAGTATCGATACATAAATTCAGTTTATAGGGAATAACGGTGTATTTTTTCGTGGAATTTCGACTGTATCTTTCAAACGAAGCCGAATTTTGAAAAAATGATGAAGAAAAAAAGTGTTTCATCTGATTAGCGGAATCTACAGTTAAAAAAGTACAAGTCAAAGACTCACCCTGTTTAATATGACAATTACCACAATGACGAGATCTGAAGAGTTTTGTGAAGACGCTAACGGCATATACTGAAGTCGTAATTTAAAAAACGGATGGGAACAATTGCGTCTAACAGGAAGGAACTAATCAGTAACATACAAAGATTCTGAGGTGAAAATAATAGAAGTGTCCAAACGAAAAAGCTCTCCCGTGTAAGTACATTATGTTTTTTTCTATTGTTGAACGTACTAGAGAACGCTTAAAAAACACTTTAATGCCGGTCTTGAACTATAGATAATGATGTTTGTTCTTACTTTCCACTTTGTAATAGCGCCGAGATGCTCGTGTGAAGACAGTACGTGTACTCCGAAGAAATGACAAATTACGATGTTTTTCAGCTTTGAGTGTCATATGATGGACGCCATAAAGCGCAAACAACTTTCTGAACGTTTGATTCGGCTTGCTATAAGAATAAAGCATGTCATTCTAGTTGTTTCATTTTTCCTTTGTCGTTAATTCATCAAGCAGCGATGGAAACATGTTCTGCATTTTGATAATTATGGCATACCTACGTAAAATAAAATTGATTAGAACAGCGGTAAAAAGTTATTTTAGGGAAACCACTTTTCCACATCGTGAATTCATATTCGATAGAATTCTAATATCTCATTTCCTGCTCTGATTATATTTTCAGTGGAAGAGTACTCTGATTTCAATTAGCTAAGGGCGTGTTTTATATGTTTTAAGATAAAACAAGGCTACTTAATTCAAATTCATTACATATAATGTTATGAATAAGATGTCATGAGTTTCCCTACTTCTACTAGTTAGTCCATCTTTGATTGCTAATATTCTTTTATAAAAAGCTTCAAAGCTAACAAAAATTCGTCGATCGAATCAATCGAGGAGATTTGTTTGTTCTGGGACTTTACACCGAGCTTTCAAATTGTCGATTTTCTGCATTTTATCGGTTCAACCCGAGTTTTGTCCGATATTGAAACCGGAACATCAAGAATAACAAACATTTTAACGACATAGTTAAGCCGAGCTAAGCCACTCATCATGTTTTCTTTGATGCCATGTATAGAACCCATAAATACATCCCCTTTTCCGTTCTTGGCACAATAAAATCTTTTTCGGACAGAAACGACTGCATGTAGCAGTGACGTATTACCTGAAAATCTTTCGGATTTCAACAAACTCATGATCCCTTCTGCGTGAATGGCGGACGGCTTCCTTATTCTCGGAATGAGATGAATGTCGAGAGATTTTTAAAATTCCGCAACTTGTATAGGCAATAAAATCATGGCCTACTCTTTTACGAACATAAAGGTGTCCACTCACGAGGACACCGATCCGAGCGTTTTATGGCCTTTTATGACATTTAATGAGCCCCCGACCAATCACAGAGACTCTTTTCGCACGTGGTCTCATAAAATGTAATAAAAATCCCGGATCGGTCGCCTCGTGAGTGGACAGCATTAGGGCATTCAGTTTATTGTGTTCTGGTGAGGTTTCAGCTTCAGTAACCTCATTCTTTTGGGGGGCAATTGAAGAATGAGCTTTCCTTACGAAGCCACTATTTTTGTTTTCTTATGTCACTAGCAGCCATATATGGATCAGAAAATTTTGTTAGGAATATTACGAACGTTTCTTTGAACATTTTGTAATAATGTTTTTGATAAAATTGGTTGGAAACCACCGTGTTGCATCTGATTCTCATATAACTTAATGGTCAATATATTCTCTTGTACACCACATTCTATCGTTAACTGTAAATGAAAGTTCAATTTTATCGTTGCTAAGTTATAAACAACCAAGAAGATAATCAAGTAGTATTTCTTACAGCTCTTATGTTTATCTCATCTTGACAGGATATTGAGTTTCGATGCATTCAGTTTATCGATGAAATTTGAAGCCATTGGACAATTTCTCGAGTTGACTCATTGATTTGTTCGAATAGTTGAGAAATCAATATATTCTGGGTAGTTTTTCGTTATGGTTTATCTGATCATTTTCTCTTCATGCAATTTCAATGTATTCCTCTTTACAGTCAATGTAATATCCATTTGGAGCCTACTTATTTCGATGAAATTGAGAGCAATATTTTTTAATCTACTGATGTAATTAACTGGTAGCGAATCAATGTTATAATGATATTGATTACCTGAATTACCTACGTGTTCTGCATCTCTGTACCAATCTTTCATTCTATTTTCAATTTTCTGCTGTTCTTATTCGATTGACTTTTATTAGTTTCATTAATATTCAAAAACAAAATCAATGCTAACAGGTACACAATCTCATGTTTCTGTTGGTAAAGCCAACAACTGAAATGTTCCAACGCTGGTTGGAAACTCTTTGTCGCTTGTTATCAAAATTGTACCAGTTATTATATCATCTTAAAATTCTCTTCTAGCTACTATAAGTACTATTGTGAAATTGGTTATACTAGTTTCATCGTTCTCATTCAAAGACTAGTAGTTGCCATCCTATTGATTTCTTCATCTTGCGGGTGAAAGATTAATGTTATTAAAATTGAGATGGTACAAAACCAATAGGATCTTGGTATTTAATCCAATAAACGATGTGCTTTGAAGTCTTTGTCCTCATTTTTTTAATATTTGACCATAATTTTCTAAAGTTATATGTCAGATGCAGTCTCATATTCGGTATTGTCTATATAATAATATTCTATTCCACTGTGACTTGTGAGTTCTTAATTATATGATTTGAAGAACTCAAGCGCCTGATGATATATCAACGTATTCATATTTTCCAAATATTTTGTTCTAGCAGGTTTCAGTGAATGCTCCGAAATCAATAATGCTATTTCCATCGTTTTCATTCAGAGAACAGCGGTCTTCTTCAATAAATTTGTTGATTGAACTAAATATAAGGTTTATTATTACTCCATAATAAATTTTTCATGTGATGGATTAATGATTGATATTATTAAAAATGCGTGTTATTAAAAAC
This sequence comes from Adalia bipunctata, assembly GCA_910592335.1. Classification (NCBI taxonomy): domain Eukaryota; kingdom Metazoa; phylum Arthropoda; class Insecta; order Coleoptera; family Coccinellidae; genus Adalia; species Adalia bipunctata. The sequence continues at coordinate 33,422,146 of OU342948.1, forward strand.
AATAACAGTTTTTGTTCTCCATTGTATTTTCTATATATATTATTACTTTTTATATTCTCTTCTAACTGCTTCCAGAGTTGCTGTAAAAGTACTTGAGTTATTTGCATTGTTTTCATGTAAGCTAGTTCCCATCTTTGCCAAGTGTGGTTCTCAATATTATTTTCTTTTTTGATTCTTCATCTGGAACATTATTATTCTTCAAATTCTGCATGTAGGTTATAGGTATATAAAACCAATAATTTCGTATTTAGCTCCCAAAGCCTATGTTATGCATTTCTCGATGCATTCTTCATTTCTCGTTCAGTCACAGTGGTGCCTAAGTAGGTACTATTACCCTATTGATTGTTCGACAATATTTCTTGTAGGTTGTATTAGTTCTTGTGTTATATTCTCATGATGATATTCTATCTTTTATTCATTCCTTCAGCTGATGATTCGCTCGATTCGAATCCGATGACACATCCATCTTTTAATTTGAAGACCGATTCTACCTAAAATTTAAGGCGAAACTATTGTGGCAACTGTAACAAATACCTCTGGAAATGTATTGTTGAAATTCTCCGTAGCTATTTCATTCCAATACCGTCTATTTCTACTATCTTACCCTGGTGGAGGCGCAGGAGGATGAAAAGTTGGAGCGCTCGGAGGCTGCATCCTTGGGTCCCATATGTATCTCCCTTCATGAGTCCTTTGGTCAACAGGAAGAGGCGCATGGAAAGCCGCGAAGGCGGAAGGAAACTGAAGGGGTAAACCGGCAGACATTGCAGTCTGGAAATCCGTTTCCTTTTCGGGCATCGCACTAAAAATTCACATCACTTTTATTGCACGCTCAGCTCGAAATATCCTTTACAACGAATAATCCTTATCACTGTTCGTGATCTAGCAAAGAAAAGACAATGTCACAATCAAGAACTCCTGGATTGCCTCGACGATCAAAAAAATTCATGATAGCACAAGAGTATTATTGTTATTTAGTGATCCCACGTGTAGGTCCGACGGTAAGCTCTATTTTGTATGCAGGATCCAAAGCACACTGACTCGCGGTATTTTTATCCCAGCATTCCAGCACAAACTGATAAATATAAGCTGGTCATAACACTCAACGTTCAAAACAATGAACCACAAAGCACCAAAACAATACTGGTGAGGAGATTCGTCGCAGACTGGCGGAATCCCATTGGTTCAAAGGTGCGAATACTGCCAGGTTATCCGTTTGGTCCTGATTGAGAGATACGTCATGTTTTGGTTACGGTTGTCACTTGCTACTACCGCGTATGAGCTCATTGCGGCAGCACATGGTATGTGGTTTGTTAATGAACACAGTACAGACTTGGTACGAACGGCCACGGTTTGAAATGCTTATAGAGACTACAGGCAACTAAACTACAGAGTAGAGGCAGGAAAGCAGTTGACAGGCCGTTCTTACAACTCAACTAACGAGTGAAGAAGAAGGGGACAGGCGGGGAGGGGCTTAAGCGAGCAGACTGCCAGGGAATGGACTCGCATTCTCTCTGTTCTCTTATTACCCAGTGGCGGAGATCCTCCTCATTGTGGGTTTGGAATAATAATTGTGGTTGCAAGAAGAACAAGAGTGGTAGCAATCGCAACAATTCCATTCATATCAGTTATGCTCAATGCCTCTCAAAGATAATATTTGCCGAAACCGCTCTCGTAATTCACCTAACAATGATTGATTCATTCCCCAATAGGAAATGAATTATTTTTCGTTTCAATACCCCCAGTATATTCCTTCGAATTAGGCTTATTGAATTGAAAGATTGCAAAATTTGATCCACACAAATTGAACATTCAGCATATTCCAACAAAAGATTCCTCAGGACTGAGGCAATCTTTGTTTCATCTATCCGAAATCAGATAGATAAACCCATTCTCATAAAAAAATGTACCTACCTACAACATCCCTGGCACGATTTTCCGGTTTGATTGGAAATATCTCAAAGTTGGTATTTTTTTATTGAATTTAAATATACATATAATATATACAGGTATTTAGTCGACTGATCTGGTCTATTCGGATATAGGAGCTATTTGGGTGGCAGTCAATAATTACAATTGCGTACTCTTTTTTCTTTTTATCTCAAGCTTTCGGACAGTTTTTGTCCTTCATCAGGAGCAGAATTTGAGGTTATTTTGTACAAGGCTCTGAAACGTTCAGGTGATGTATGAAATATTATTCATTTCAAACATTGTCTATGTCTAGGCATTCCATACAATACCTAGACAATGTATAGAATATCTGAAATATTCAGGTAATGTATGGAATATTATTTATTTCAAACTTTGCCTAGGCATTACATACAATACCTAGGCAATGTATAGAATATCTGAAATGTTTAGGGAATTCATGAAATATTATTCATTTCATACTTCGTCTAGGCATTCTATGGAATACCTAACAAGCTTCCGAATGCAAATTTGAGTCAAATGCTCTGATATGTGTACCTACGGCTTTAGGGATCTATCCGACACTCCAAAAAGGCCATCGAGGAAATTCTGGTTTTACCTTTCCTTAACTAGGTATCCTGCCATTCTCGAAATTCCACCGCCTCTTCAACTCAATTCCCATCACGTCATTCTTCTCATCTCTTCAGGGCTCAGGAAAACCTTCCCCTTCTTCAGAAAAAAAATTCCAGTCCTCTACGCAATTAGAAACTATTTTCTTCGAATCTCAACCGATTAGGTACAATATTATAAATCAAATATTTTCAGAAATAAAATTCAGATGAATTTATGTTTTCATCCTAGAAAAGTTATATGATAATTCAGAAATAATTTCTAAGATCACCTATACATCATTTTCGAAGAATTGGTTTGTTTCCCGAGTTTCAATTACATAATCATTACCAGATCAATCAAAAGTAAATTAGGTTATGCAAATTAACTCGCAAATAAGATATGAATGCCCAAATAAATTTAACATTCAATTATTCAGTTTCTCAAAATAGGTTAAATTCTTTAATTTTTCCTGTTCTTGTAGAAGAAATCTCTAAAAAAATTGTAAAAATAAATATGAAATATTCTCAATCACGCATACAAAATATAACAGTACCTACCCACTTGGATAACATCTATAAATAAATCCTAAATTCATTTATTTCACACATTGCATGTGGATCAGCAGGTACTGTATAGTGTATAGTGTATACTATCCCTAGTAATTGTATACTTCACCTAGGTATACACAAAGGTTTTTCCTGGTTCAAAAAAATACAGAACTCTTTTTGCATTGGTTCGAAATGTTTTTCGGCATGTTGAATTTCAAGTGGAGGTTTCTGGTGTGCCTGCACATGCCGGTGTGGCATATGGTCGAAAACCACAAAAAAACTGATTTCGGACTCTTTCAGCTCTCTGCTTGTATCTGAAACTATGCATTTTCTGAACAAAATTAAAGTGGCCAAAATTTCCTACATAATGCACCACTTCACTTTAAAGTTCCACTCATTTTATTGAATATATTACTTCAATATCCATCTCAAAAATCAGAGGAAACAAGCTATAGGTAATGAAAAAAACATTTTTCAAGACAAGCTTTTATGGTAGCAACACTCATCCGCCATTTTGAAGCAGCCATTTTGAATTCTTCAATTTTAAAGAATCGTAATTTCCGACCCAGAAAACCCCAAGATACCAATTTTGAATAGAATCGGATCATAATCACAGAACTCGTCCGCCATATTGTAGCCGCCATCTTGAATTTTCCAATTTTGACCAAAGAATCATCATTGTCGAACCCAAAACCCCCCAGATACTAATTTTGAATGGAATCGGATCATAATCTTAAAACTCATCCGCCATTTTGAAGCCGCCATTTTGTTTTTTTCTATAACAAATATTTCATGATGCATTGTCACCAGAATTATGTACACCTGCCAAATTTCAAATCAATCGGACCATTAGAAGTGTGTCATATTCAACTTGCAAGATTTGATTAGAGAGAGACAGACGGATAGACAGACAGACACCGGGACAGGTGAAACTAAATAAAAGCTTGTAAAAATAGTTATTGTCGCCACAATATGAGCTTTCATTCGATATGCCGCACACGGTACACTTGGATTTTGTTTTCAATTTTCTAATTTTTTTTTCAGAAGTTTTCCTTCACAAAACAGAATTCGTTATTTTTAGATAAAAATTTTTGTCACGAAACACATAGGTACGTTTCAAATTTCAATTACCTATATTTGTCCAGAAGATTAGGAGAAAATTGAATGTGACAGGACAGGCAAGCGAGTCTCCCTATAAGGTAGCAGTATTTAATAATGCTATAAGCAAATTAAATATGGAAACTGAATGATTTAAAATTTTTATGAACTCCCTTTATACATTATGCTCATGATGAGCTGATTTATTGATTGCCTTTACGACTGTTTCGTTATATCGATTTTCCACTTGAGAATATAAAAAATTATTTCATATTTTACTTTTGTCTTTTTTGTCTGTTTCACTTTTTCTTCAACACTGTATGATTTTTAGCAACGCCACTGCTTTCACGCTGCAACAACTAACTTCATTAATGCGATAGTCTTCAGAAGATATAGGAATCTGAAGAAAGAGAGGAAGAGGATATGGAACAAAACTGCGCGGCTACCAACTTCAAAGACCGCTTATAATTTTGGTAAATTGATGTTTTTCGAAGAATAATTAAACTAATAACAACACATCTTCGGTAACATCTGGTCTGAAATACAAAATAGCTATCGTGACAGTCGACAGAATTCCACGGGCCAGCTTTCCTGTGAGCTAACAATTTAATGTGTTAATTTGGACGGGAATTTATGTTACCTTGAAAATTGGACAAGCCAATAACAATTATGTAATAATATTAGTTTTTTAATGGTGGTTTCGGTCAAAACGGACAAGGATTTATTTTTATACTTCCAATAAAGAAACCACTGAAATACTCAGTGAATTTCAGGAATATTTTTTGTATTATTGTGGTTTTTAATCAGACCAGAATTCGGTGAGTTGGGTTTTTTTTATTGATGAGTTATGAACAGATTCCATAGGTATACTTCTGTTAATGTAGCACTAGCATGAAAAATTCTCTTGGTAAAATGTTGAACTGAGGGTTTGGATGTTTTTGAGCGCAACTTAAACTACCCTTACTACATATTCGAAGAATAGGACACGAACACTGAATATGAATTAAACTAGGCTTTTATCGGATGTTTTTCAGGGTGATAGAAATTTAAATTGAAATAAAACACATTTACATTAGAACTGAAGCCAATTTCTTTATTTGAAAGATAATTTTATGACATTTATGTTTTGAATATAATTTCCGGCATATGTCCACCACAACTAGCTCTGAGGAACCGCATTCGACCAGAGCAATTTTGGACCTTTTTTTCGAGTAATTCAAGGCTTATTTAATAAATAGCACGAGTTATGTTAGCTTCTGAAGCGTCTATTGTTTCTGGTTTATCAGCCAGTGGCGGATTTAGGACTTTAGGGGCCCTACGCTTAAAAACTTTTGGGGCCCCCTCTCAAACATTTTCGATTTTTTTCAAAAGAATTTTTTAATTAAAACTCACTTCTTTCGAAACAAAACATAAAGTTAATTAATAAAATACAAGGTATGTATATCAAAACAAAATATGAAAGATGAATAAAAATCTTGAAAAAAGGAAAAATATCACCAAAATTCAAATACAAAATATCTATAGAATATCATATCTGCAAATTTTTTATTGCGGCATCGAGATAAAGGAATAAATAAAGTCATCACAAAAGATACAAGTATCGTAAAGCTGTAAATCAGTTACCTGCAACATAAAATTCCCCTTAAAAAATTGATTATTTCTTATTTTAATATCAACAAATTTTTTTATTGCAGAATCATAATCGAGACTACTCGTTATATCACTTTCGATAGAAAGTATTAAGTATTCCTCAAAACTGTAGTCTATTTTCTGTCATAACAGTTCTATATTTATTTTTTATCAATGACAGTTTGGGAAACGAGCAAAAAATTCTGTCAATTTTGGATGCTTAGCTTTACTCTGCTCTTTACTTTCCTTGAGCTTTCGTTTTTGGTAGCCGCTCATATAACGTCTGTCAGACATGGTTTCACGTCAATATAACATATATGCAACTAGCAACTGTAATGATAAGAAAATGTTAAATTTTATTTTATATTCTGTAACGAACAACACAGAAATTCATTGACTTCGCTCTATTGAAGTATGAAATCCGAACCGATGAGCTAATATATGAAAAATTATTATCTAATTGATACAACAAAAGAATGGTAAAATATGAACATAGTGAATGAGTCTATCGGAGATGATCGGAAGTCAAGAAAAATTGCAACAATTAACTTGATGAACATCTAAATATACATCCATATTTTTGAAAATTGAAACTAAATTATTTGTTTTGTTTGCCATTTCATCGTACAAACACGTAGGTACAGGTTGAATGAAATAATTTCTGTAAATCATATTTTGTATTTCCTTTTCCCGGTATTGAACCACTATTATGTCGTACTCGTATGCCTTATATGGAAAATGAATCTGACTGGTCTGCCTCATCATCGCTCGAATTATGTTTATGCCGAATTGCCGAAAAATTGGAAGAATGTTAATTCTAGCATATGAAACTGCACTGTAAAGCTTACCTTCTAAATCAATTATATCGTTCAATGAGAGTACAAGGATTTAAAAGTGCAAACACAAACAGAAAGAGTTCAATTCACCAACACTCCTCAGTTTTTCACAATATTTGAATCCTACACGTTATACGAAACTCGCCCGTCACTGTCAACACTTTTCGAATCTTGTGAAATGAATGTGAGAAAAAAATATGCAGACCTAAGAACTTCTGCACAAGTATTTTTCACTTTACAACCCTAAACGAATCAACATCTGGTCGGCCGTTCTGTAGCACATTCCTAGATTTTAGAGGAAATGCCGACAAATTTATTGAATCATGATGTAATTGTAAATATTGGAAGACGGCCGCCACCCTTGAATGAATTTATTGCAGGCAGACAAGATAATTAGGGACAGTACGCTGGTCGCTGAATCTCGGATGGTGTGTTTTTTCCAACATCTGAGTTTTGCTCTGAGGCTCATGTTATTCAATCGCGTCTCATGTGAATGTAATAACTCATAATTCACAAGTTGCCTCTGAGCTTCTTATAAAATATAGTACAGTCTGACTATTTTTTTTTCACACTTACAAACTGAATTTCCATTCTAAAAAAAAATTCAATTCGATCGCCGGGGCCCCTTTGTACCTCGGGGCCCTACGCTGCAGCGTACTAAGCGTACCGGTTAATCCGCTACTGTTATCAGCATAAACGAATGACTTGACATAACTCCATAGAAAATAATCCATTGGAGTTATGTCGCATGATCTTGGAGGCCAATTAATTGGACCATTTCTCGAAATAATGTCATCGCCGAATCTTTCTTTCAATGAATTAATTGTTACGGTAGCAGCATGGGGTGCAGCACCATCTTGTTGGAACCAAAACACTTCTGGGTCGATACCATTCAAATTTTGAAACAAATAATCATTGATCATCGATTTCTCACGAGAACTATTCACTGTTACATCAGCTCCAGCATCGTTTTTAAAGAAGTATGGACCGATGATGACTCCAGCGTATAAAGCACACCTTACGGTGCATTTTTCAGGATGGAATGGAACCTGCAGAACTTCTTGAAGATTGTTTTCACTCCATATACGGCAATTTTGCTTGTTTACGTAGCCGTTCAACCAGAAAGGAGCTTCGTCACTGAACACAATTTTTCGATAAAAAATGGATCAACTTCAAGCTGTTCTAGGGCCCAATCAGCAAACAAACGTCGTTTATTATGGTCAAGTGGCTGTAGTTCTTGAACCAGTTGGTTCTTGTATGGGTGTAGACTAATGTCGCGGCCACACCGAGCGCTACGTACGCTATGTTCGCTATGTTCGCGATGCATCTCAAATATAGCCATCGGTATTTTAAATGTACCCGGCCACACCGACACTGGTACGCTATGTCCGCTATGTCCGAACAAAACATACGTAGCGTCCATAGCGTCCATAGCATAGCGCTCGGTGTGGCCTCGACATAAGATCTTCACGCAAAATTTTCCGTGTTGATGCACACTTGTTGTGAACGTCGACGAGTAGACAGATCTTGGTCTTTATTAACACTATCACTCACAGCAGCGATATTTTCTTCTGTACGTACAGTTCCTTGTCTTGTTGTTGTTGCATCGAGTAAAGGAAATGTTGTCAAAAATCTATCGATAGTTCGACGAATAAGCTGCTCAGATAGACTATTATGTAGACCATAAATTTCACGAAGTGCTCTATAAGTTTGGTGAATAGAAGGAACACTGATTTTGAAAATAGATTTCAACAATTTGTAAACGTTGTTGCGGCGTGAGTCTTCGTCTAACTTAGGCGAATAAAACACTGATTTTGAAAATAAATTGTGTTGCGGCGTGAGTCTTTTCATGATAATTTATTTTGTCAATGCATATGTAGGCCACTCACGATGCGTTTTTACGGGACTTTAGAGCTGTCAGCTTCGCAAGAAGCTTGTAAACAGTCTCCGTGGATGGTCGACGGGACTTCCGAAGCGTCCGAAGCGTTTCGTTCTTGAACGCGGAAGCTTGCATATGGACGCCATATCGATGGTGAATAGGGATGTTGACACATGTAACAAATTCATATAAGATATAAATTGGGGTTTTCCACGTTGAAGGTAGTTTTTGAAATACTAAAAAAATATTTTAGTGATCTTATTAGATACTCTCATTAAATTAAATAAAATCGATTTAAAATGTGTAATCTATTACCGTTTATCATGTGACTGTAAAACACGAATGGGAATACGTGACGTCACTGTTCTGTAAACAAGCTAACCTATAACCTTTCTGTCATCACGAGTACGAACTTACGAGGAACAGAAGAGGGTAAAACGTATTACTAGCGAACTATTTCACGATTATTCGTTATTACGCAAACGATTTGTTCGGAAAAAATCACACAAGATCAGTTCGCTTCGACAGACGGCGAAGTCTGTCTACCGTATAGTGACGTCATCATAAACACTTCGTTTCAGCGGGAATTTTGAAAACTATTTTTATTTACGCTTTTTTTTTGGTATTTGCTATATTTTTTCCATGAAAATATTTTTTCGTGTTTGTATAGGGCTTATCTACAAATTTAAATCATTTCCAAAAAATAGTCAACATCCCTATTTTACGATGCTCAAAGGCCCGGTTGGAAGCTTGAAAAGTCACGCGTCCAGTAAGGTCGTAAAACGCTCGAAACAGATTTTATCAAATCAGAGTTATTCCTATCGAAAATCTAAAAAAAAATCATCCGATAATTATCATTTCATCACGATGCCTGTATTTTAATTTGGAGTCGCGAATGGTTTCAATGATCGTCGAATCCGTGGTCAAATTCATTTCTGTTAGTCCAATAACTCTCGGAAGGATAAATCTAGAAACTTGAAATTTTCAGGGAAGGTTTGGATCTTGAATTCCGGAGTTGAGTTCGTTATGGCCCTTCGTTTTCAAGCGGTGTTCATCAATTTTTTTTAGAAAATTCATTGGAGTGCCCTCGACAAATCAATTTTCTATATTTAAAAAAAATCCAATTGAATAGGCGTTTAATTAATGAGAAAAATGATGGAAATACTGAAAAGACTTCCAGAAATTGTGAATTCGCAGAGAAACGACTGAAATCCCAGGAGAATAAAAAAAAATCAACCTTTCAGGTGGAAAATTGAGGGCGTGAACTTGGAAACATGAAAAGCACTTTTGAATCGGTGCTGTCGGCCAGAGTATAAGGTCCCTTAATTCATTATTTCGGTTACTTTGGGCTTATTGGCATAAACCTGTAACTGTCAAACCTGGCGCGCAAATAAAATATTTCGCTCTTATATAGAATTTTGTAATATGCGAAAAGATATGTACATGATATCCTTTCCTTAATTTATTATTCAAATAGAGACACAGTCTATATTATGCGATGATCGAATTCAGAAGCAGCAAAATAAATGACTTTTTAATAGCCAGATTGAAAATTGTCCTGTCTTCAAGAAGAAATGTAATATACTTGTTTTTCGGATGGATCATCATCGAAGCTATATAACTCTCTATACGCTACTTTTACAACCAAATAACAATAATTTTATCGGTAACGATTTTATAATTGAGAAGAAATCACAGGGTCAATAGTAGTGGCAAAATTCTGGCTTTATGAAATGCCGCCGTCTAAGTTGTCGCCAAAATATAGATCCAGTAGGTAGAAGAAGACTCGACTTTAGGGACACATGTGGTATGTTAATTGTTTTCAATCTGAAGATGTATATGCTCTAGTATGTCATCAAGTGAGTCTTAATGCGCTCGTGTAGAATTTTTGCCTCGCACCATGACATTGGCATGTCTTCTATACTATGTTCAAATGAAAGAAGGAGCAATAATAACATGTTTGGCGCAGCGGTAGGAGGGCCTTCGTAAAGTTTCTTTCCGTCCAGAGTCGAATCGAGGAGATTTTACACAATCGTTCAGTTTTAACTGAACTTGAATGCCATTTGTTTCAATAATTTATAGAACGTTGTTCATTTGAAATTTGGGAAACTGTCGTCATCATTTCCGATTTCTAGAACTTTAGAAATCGTTGGGATTTCATTCCGAAAAGAAACCGTGGACCATTCTTCTGATAAGGTTCATATCGAAATCGTCAACCGAATCGATTATTTTTAACGACTGGGCACTCCTCTTAGGTGGCGTCAATGTTTTATTCTCTTCATATTCTCTGAGAATTCTGAATACAGCTGAATCACTCACCCCTGAGGATTTTGAAACAATTCCTACTAAGTCTATTTTCGATAAATCAGGATGTTCTTCCAATTCTTTTCGTTTAATGTTCGAAATTATCTCTTTCTCTTCAGCAGAGAAATGCGACTTTTTGGACCTTTTTCGTGGTGGTCCCCACATATCACCCTCAGATGCAGTATCCGTTTCCGAATTCGACATTGTTCTATAAACACTTTATACACTTTGTCAAAAGATTTTCCAACACAATACAATTTTCACAACGAAGTCTATAAACACTTTGAACAGACCTTCACAGTAGCTCTAGGTATTTTAACTGGTCTTGTCAATTGAAAACTTCGATATTTATGGAAATCCAGATGGCTTTAATCCATTAAGGGAAAGGACCCAAACCTGGTGTTTCCTGGAATTACCTTGTCGGAATCTTCAGCAGCCGGCAAAGAGTTTCGTACAAAATAATATAAAATTCTGGACCGAAACTAAATATATTTCGAATATTACAAGTAAATGACCATTATAAATTTGAACAGCCATTAGGAAAAAGGACCCAAATCTGGTGTTTCCCGGAATTACTTTGTCGGAATCTTGCCAGATTCCGATCCAAATCTCTAAAACTCTGGTGTTTCCTGGAATTACCTTGCCGCAATCTCGAGCATCCGAAAAAGAAATTATTTAGTAGATAATAATATAAAAACAAAACAAAATGAAAAAATAGGGTAGGTACATCGGATATAAAATGTTAATGACAGTTGCAAATCATATCAGAAATTTTGCACTAGAGTTTCTGAGGAAAAAAGTTCTAATGTGGGAATTGCTGACTCAAATTATTGAATCATTTCTATCCAGTACCATCCACAGTCCGAGTACGATTCTGGCAGTCTCTTAGGGCGGTCGAAGAGAGCGTTGTTATCACCGTTTGACCAATAGCAGCTTTATTGTGCGCAATCAGACGATTCTGTTTGTTTACAAAGCTCCTTCTTATATTTGAACGGACTATAGGCTGTGACAGATTGTCAAATTTCGCCTCATCGGAGATTTTGTTGTTGAGATATTGTTTATACTGATTACTCCTAGGTCTCCTGAGGAGACCCCTCTGAAACTACAAGCTTGGAAGCTTGTAACTTGTACGAGTTCGGAGAAGCAGTTTGATGCATTTGATGTTGGATGTTTGCTACACACGTACGAATCTTTGTCTGGACAAACCCGCCTAAATAAACAATAATAAACATGCATCGAGTAGAGAAAATGTTGTCCTAAATCTATCGATAGTTCGACGCACTGGCGTATTGGGGGGGGGGCAGCCCCCCTCTGATGTACCTTAGCCCCCCCTGTAAGATCAAAAACTACTTATAGGTATCACACATATACCAGAGGCCGTGGCCCCCCCTGAAAACTGAGGCTAGATACGCCTATGGTTCGACGAATAAGCTGCTCTGATGGACGATTATGCAAACCATAAATTTCACGAAGTGCTCTATAAGTTTGGCGAATAGAACACTGAATTTGTTGCGTTGATGAAGAGTATGTTTAAAAGAGTGAACTGGGGTACAACAGGAGTGAACATCGAAGGTGAACAGATGAGAAGGAGAACAGAAAATGGCAACAAGAGCTAAGGGGGGCTTCCGTTCAGCAGTGGACGGGATCAGCGTTATGATGATGAAACATGCCTCCGGTAATATACAGGGTGATTCTTTGAATTGTACATATACAGGATGAGTCTTTGACTTGTACATATATTTTAACTGTAGATTCCTCTCATCAAACGAAACACTTTTTTTCCATACCATTTTTCAAAATTCGGTTTCGTTTGAAAGATACAGGGTGTCAAAAATCCATGAAATTTACACTTTTCTTTCCATATATTCGGAACCGATATTTCGAATGAACTGAATTTTGGTTGATTCTTTACTCTATTCATGGTGCATATTCCTCAAACGAAACTTATTCAATATCTCTCCTAGTATAAAAGTTACAGGGTGGTCGACTCATAAATTCATGCAAAATCACTATCAAATCACTTGAAAAGGATAAACGGTTCATATTTTCGAAAGAATCAACCATTTTAGAGAATAAATGTATTCCTATATTTTTTTCAATAAAACGCGTCGTTTTCGAGTTATTCCTAAATGTATACGAAGAAATTTTAGGAAAAAATCATGAATTTCATAAAAAATCTGAATGCTTCCCTGGATTAAATATTATCGAATATTGTTTCTTCTCCGGTTTCTTAACAAATTAACAATGTTGTCAATGTTTATCAACTGAATTCCGAGAAGCATGAAATTATACAGTTTATAAGGAGTTTCTATTGAAAATTTATTGATACCCGTCCTTCAGGAAAATATCTATCTTCTTAACAATATCCTCTTGGAATTTTTTATCGACTCTACACGGTCTTCACATCACAAATCACAATTGTCACCTGTTTGCTTTATTCTCTGCGAGTAAATAAATAAATAAATAAATCGTAGAATGTAGAAAGGTTATCTCGTTAAAGCGTCGTTCATTTTATCACAGACTGGCCTGTGATGAGACATAGAACAACGGCTTGCCTTGCGTGGCGGCTACATCGCACTCGCAGCCGGCAGCGCACCGCGACTGCAATTTAGATCGTAGCGCTATATTGGCGAGAATCAGAACTACTTGTTTGGTTGGCATTTCCAAAGCGCAATGCGTAGAAGCCTTTAGCGAAAAGTAAACAAAACTAGTTCCTCTGCGATAGTTCTTCCGTTAACGATAGGGGACGTTCTGCTTTCTTGAGTTCGCCTATACCATTGTTGAAGAGAAAATCGGCAATCTGGCATCGTCTTCTCTAGAGTTCTGTGTATATCACAGAGGAGATGGATTAGGTTAGGTCATTGACCTCGAATCATATGACTTTGAACAATGGAGTTAGAATAGGTTAGTGAGAAACCAATTTTCGTTTCAGGATATCGAGGAAAATATGAACAAATTATTAGTGTTTACATGTTTACAAACTAATCTTCAGGAAAATCGAAGAAGGTACTTATTTTATGAACAATGGTTTTTCAATTGCAGAAATAATCGGACAGATGTTTTCGTTAGGAAATATCGTGTTTGTTACATTCTTATTCAAAAAAGGTTAGTGCTTGAGTATTTTCTAATTGTATCACCCAGAACATCTCATAATCACCTCAATTTCAATCGAAAAATTGAAAAATATGAACTTTGAGGTGTTTTCAGAGAATTTTTCCAGGCGCGTATTAAGTCCAACTTTTTTTTTCAAATGGCTATATCTCTTCAACAGAGCCGAATTCGGAAAAATGGAAAATAAAAAAAAGGTTTCTTTAGACCTCAAGAATCTACAGTTTAAATATATGTACAAGTCAAAGACTCACCCTGTATTTTAACTGTAGGTTCCTCTCATCAAACGAAACACTTTTTTCCTCCACCATTTTTCAAAATTCGGTTTCGTTTGAAAGATACAGGGTGTCGACAATCCATGAAAAAAACAATTTTCTGTTTATATCCTCGGAACCGTTATTTCGAATGAACTGAATTTTGGTTGATTGTTTACTCTATTCATGGTGCATATTCCTCAATCAATACTCATCAAATATTTCTGCTGTTTTAAAAGGTACAGCGTAGCCGTCTCATAAATCCACGCAAAAATACCATAAAATCACTTGAAAAAAATAACGGTTCATATTTTCTAAGAAATAAAGCATTTCAGAAAACTAAAGTATTTCTAGTTTGTTTTTCATAAAACGCGTCGTTTTCGAGTTATTCCTAATTTTAGCGTATAAAATTTGACGAGATAATCACGAATCTCGAGAATATTCTGGATGCTTGAAAATTCATCGCACAACAAGTTACCAATGTTGTCAGAATGTTCATCAACTTTGTCGAGACTAAAATTCAAATGATGTAAAAACGTTTGATGTAGAGATATGTAAAAATAAAATCCCACAAATGTAGGAGATAAAAGTGAACACCAAGGAGCATGAAATTATACATTTAATACGCACAGTTTCTCTTGAACGTATTAAATTGAAATTGAGTTGTTTCTATTTACAAAATATTTTCTTGGAATTCTATAAACTCGACACTACACGGTTAATATTATATTAATTCACTGAACGTCTTCACATAATCATCACGAGATCGAAGAAAAACACCTAAGATAATCACTATCATTCATCGTTATCGCTTTACGCATGCGTCGTTCATGGCACTGACGTTTGAGGCACAGAACAACAATATAAGTTTCACTTTCAACAAGTGCTGTAGGTTGAGAAATATAACATGTGATTTTCAGTAATAAATTATTATTTGTTGAAAATTTGTTCCGTCCTATATTTTCGCAACGGAGCTTCCGTCAAAAATAATCAATGAATAAAATATACTTGAAATAGTCCAAGCGAAAACCTCCTGAATTTTTGCCGCATGTTTACCTAACACTCTTCACATGTTAATTTGAATTGATTAATTTCAGATTTTTCTCATTTTTCCTCTTTAACAGAGAGTAACAAATAATGATTTCCTATATATTGAAGTTATTGAAATAGAGAAAAATATTAATCTCATTTCCAGAACAAAGATTGTTCAATTCTTGAGAAATCTGGGACGGCCAAGACTTTTGAGGATGTATGTATAACACCATCATTTCTTATTATTCACTGGCGAATATCTGTTTGGATTTTCAAAAATATTTTAATAAATATCGAACCGTTTCGTTCTCTTTGGACCGCGATGAAAGCTTTAGCTATCTTTTATCTTTTCATATTTTGTTCGGGAAACGGGAACATTTCACAATTTAGAAACTGTTACGGAACGTGGAACGGAGGAATTTTGACTTCTGGCTTATAATTGAGGAATTGTTGATTGCAAACGTGACAATTTTTTCCAAAGATTACAAATCTTGGCAGGAATTCGGACAATTTCAATAAAACTAATTTTAGTATTTTACGTTTCGATCCTTTCATTTCGATAAAATTTTGAAAATTCCAGGATATCGTTTCAATTATTATTAAAATGTGATTCGGGAGGAAGGGCTCTATTTAAAAAAAAATTGGCATTGTTTTTTCTGAAATACATCATGAGACAGAGAATGGGTTTAGTTTTTCTGATTCTATCCAATCGACAGATCACCCTGTATATTAAAGCGACAGGTGAAAGTAGAACAAAATACATCTAGTTTCAATGATGTGTTGAGAAAACGACATTTCCAAGTATACATGAGAATGATTATAAATTTAGGAGTAGGTAATCAGTTACATTAATCGTGAAATCTCTGTAATTCCCTAAGCCGAATCTAATTAGTGAGAATTCCAACTGGAACTGATTCCTAGATGAGCTAGGAGGCACCATCGACTCGTCAAAAAGCCCAACTTTGAATCGAATTCTTTTTTTATATGACAGGCCTCACTATAATTAATACATCCAGTAAATTAGATATAGCTATAGGTCCTAAATGGCCAGACTCTGAACTTCTCTAGTGAGTGTAAATATCTAGGTGTTATCCTGGACAGCAAACTCAACTGGAGGAAGCACATAGACAAGACTCTTTCCAGAGCCACGGCGGCCATGTGGGCCTGCAAAAGACTCTTTGGAAAGACATGGGGCATGAAACCGAAAATGGTACTGTGGTTATACACAGCGGTAGTACGCCCTATTGTCACCTATGCATCTCTAGCATGGTGGACAAAAACCGAAGAGGTTACCACACGCAGTCGTCTGCAGAAATTGCAGAGGCTAGCCTGTATTGGGGTAACAGGAGCTATGCGTACAGCTCCTACAGCAGCGCTTGAGGTCATTCTTGATTTGCCTCCCTTACACCTACATGTGAGGAAATGTAGCCTGCTGGAAGCTATAAGAATCTCCCTTAACGGAAAGCTACTACCCGGTAACTGGGTTGGACATATGAGGATCTTGAATCAATTCGATTCAAATCTCCTGGCAAAACCATCGGATGTTATGCCAACCATCTACGATTTTGAAACGCCCTTTGAAACGGTCATAACCGACCGTCCTAGGGCAATAAGTTTCGTAAATCGTCTGGACAAAAAGTCATCCATATGGTTCACCGACGGATCTAAAACAGAGAGGGGCACTGGCATTGGGGTATATGGACCTAAATTGAGGATCTCTAAAGCCCTGGGAAGCGAGCCCTCTATCTTACAGACCGAGATAATGGCTGTTTATGTATGCGCTCAAGAGTGTCTCAAAATGAACCTCAAGGGAGCGCATGTCTACATCATCACGGACAGTCAGGCCTCACTGAGATCCCTGGAATCAAACTGCCAGGGGTCTCTGTTGACCTGGGAATGCCGTAACACCATAAAGCAACTGGCAAGAGGCAATAAAGTGACTCTATTGTGGGCACCAGGGCACTATGGCGTTGAAGGAAATGAAAAAGCCGACAAACTGGCGAAAATTGCATCAAGGCAAATACCTGTTGGACCTGAGCCGTTCTGTGGGCTCGGAAAAGACCAATACAAGGCAGCGGTCCAGCAATGGGAGCTGAAAAACAGGATAACCTACTGGACAAACGCTCCTGGACTTATTCAGGCCAAGAAATTCGTGACGATATCACCTACCTATACCAGGAAACTCTTAAAGCTGTCACGAGCTGAGCTTCGGGTGATGGTAGGACTGCTGACGGGACACTGTCGGTACAAACACCATTTGTACCGCATGGGAAAGTCAGCAGATGAGATTTGCAGGCTATGTGGATCAGAAGCGGAAACAGCTGAACACATGGTATGCAAGTGTCCAGAGCTGGCTGAACTAAGAACCATTCATATGGGGAAACCGGTCCTGGATACCCATGAGGTCACGGCCAAGGCTCCTAGGGAGGTTGCCAATTTTATCAACACTATTGACGACCTCCTTGGGTTTCCATGAATGAGTAGGGTAGGGAACAAAAGATCTACATGGTCGCAGTTCTCGGAAGGCTTAACGAGCCAAGACGACCCCAGTTCAAATAATAATAATAATAATAGATATAGCTCCCGTGATTTTGCTGAGAGATATAATAATATAATTCATGCGCAGCGAACGAGTGTGGCCACGGCCGCCTAATGTCTTAATAACTTCATTTATTTATTCAAGGTCAACCCAATCTTCTACACTCTCTGCCCGCTGCATCGCATCGCCATCGGTCGATGTTCTTTTTTGATCTGCTTGGGCTGCATTCCATGTACCATGGCCCGTCCGAAGCATTCTCTATGGACTGCGACGATAGCTGCTGTGCATATTGGGTTCCTGGCCAATTCGGGGTTTTTTCCAGGGAGCGCGATATCTATTTTGTCATTTTATTCCCAGAAACATACGACCTGGCAAAGAAAGGAAAAACAATGTAATTTCTCAATATTGTCTAACTTCATGTCATATATTTTCTTATAATAGCAATATGGATACGTATACTCCATTAACTTTTATAAAGTATCCCGGTTTGCCATGAAATTCTGACACATTTCACCGTGTATATTTTGAAAATGTGTCATTTTCCTGTCAGTAACGTACGCAACGTAGTCAAATTCTACGTATTAATTACGTATTTATTGAAATGCTTATTTATCTACTCCCATAGAATAATATATTCATTATTCAACTGATTCCGAGCTGTAACAGTATCTATAAACCAATAGCATGAGTTATAATAACTCACGCCTATATAACTCACTCTTATAAATATTTTGGATGAGGAGCAATAACTCTAATACAAATAGGAAAAATGAAATTGCTTACGAAATGAATAAAAAAAGTAGGATAGATCAGGAACTCTATTTCACACATCAAGGTAACGATTTAGTCATTCATTTCTACATTTCCTCTGGTCTGAATATCCAAAAATTGCATTTGGAAAAAGTGAATTTATGACGTTTTCTACGCAATTCGATTCTCGACGACCACAGAGATCGAAATCTGTGTCACATTGGCAACGTCTCTGAAATTATTTTTTCTTTCAATGGATATATTTTCTGAGTCAATATCCACTTTAGGGCAAGGGTGTGATGCATACACTCACATTATTTTTTAACGTAGATTCAATATCTGCCATAAAAAAATGGGGTTCTAATTTGAAAAAATTGATTTTTCACGATTTTGTCATCTCTAACTTTGAAAGCGATTTTTTCACCCCCTGTATCATGAATCGCGATTTCGATTTTTAAAGTGGATACATAAATCTTACATCTTGAAAAATCCCGAAAATGAAAATTTTCCATCCAAAAACCTCGAAGTTATTCTGGTTTCAGCGGAGCTCTATTTTCGATTTTTTTTTTCGAATTTTCCCGCTCAGAGAGAATTTTCCAACCAAAACTGAAAAATGTTACATCAAAATAAGTTGAAATTTTCTAAGGAATCTATTTCTGCAATAAAAAAATGTTGTTCTAATTTGAAAAACGGAAGTTGACGTCATTTCCGGAAAAACCGGAGGTGCTCATGCCTTGAAAATATTTTAGATTTCATCAGCATCGTGAAATACTTATAAGTGCTGAATTTCATGAAAATACGTTCAGTAGTATCCCGTATAAATATGGGTGAGGTTCCTCGTGAAAGACCCTGTATAGAAGAGTTGCCGCGAATACCTTGACAGATTGACATCTTATTTTGTCAACAAAAACGCGATTTAGAGTTTGAAATGCGTTGATCAGAAAATGTTTAAGAAAAGTTGACACAAACAATGTTATTTACTCGAAAAAAAGTGTAATCCCTACAAGTACATGTCAAAATCCTTTGTTTACAAATGAAGATTAGCCGAGAGCCATTAAATCCTCAGACACGAATTTAGACGAGTATATGAAGACATTCATTCCCACTCGGGTGGATCCTCGGGCTCTAGACTGCATAATTCACCGGTGCAGCTTCCCCGAAGGAGCATTCTTCATATCCCAGTTCACGACAGTAACACCACGAAAGCCGTATTAATTCTAGTGTTGATTTTTATTACATCTAGAACCAGATCCGAGATCGTAGGAGTATTATAAGTTCCTCTCGAGCGATAAAGTAAATAAAAATATTGTCCGAGCAGTCGGCTAAACGCGTCCGGCAAAAGCTCGAAGAGAAGTTGGAAACCGGTGTTGCCAGATTATTTCACAACTATACGGAATGGTCAATTCGAAATTTTACTATCGAGCATTAGGTAGGTACTATTAGAATAACAGGCAAAACTTGTGAGCTCATTATATGCATGATGTCACTTCGAAAAGGAGACAGAAGCCATTTTTTTTATAATAGAAAAGTGGGATTTGAATGGGACTTTTGCTCAGTAACCCAAACCATGCGCATGGGTGTCGCCAGGGGGCAGCTGCCCCACCCCACTAGAGCTCAAAAATCCCCTAAAACCTCATGAAATAATAGCATAATATACGAAAATCAGTTCATTATGTCTATTCTGATTTTTGGTCATGCGAGATGTTTTTGAAAACGTCTTCTCAACCTGTTATGACAGTAACCATTTTTTCAGTGTACGTTTACGTTATAAATTAATTTTGGAAATGAATCACCTGTGAATTTCTTTTCTTAAAATGATGACCAATGTCAATTGTACAAGACAGGAGGGTAAATGATCGAATTGAGCCCCACCAACTTCCAAAAAGGATTATAAATTTGGCTCCGATTTCTCGAGTTTTCCGGAAGTCATTCTCCTGTATTCATTAATGATAGTTCTTACGGGTTTTTGAATTTATTATGATTCAAGATTCTTCATATGAAATCAAATCGATACACGAATGAATGGCCGCCACTTGCAATTTGGTGAATTCTTCAGTGGAAGAATATAAGACTATTGCCAATTTCCATTGACATCGATGTCGATGACAATTTCGATATAACTCAATAAAGCGCATCAGCTCCAGATGAAATATTACATATTGCAGAACGAAATTTATTTTATGCCAAGAATGAGACAACACAAAGACGTAGTTGAAAGTCATCTCTGTATAGACATTTTACCTGCTGTAATGGCTCATTCGAGTACTTGCATTGACAGTTGCATTTGGAAAAAATATGGAGTTTCTCAAATTAAACTTTTTGAAGTTCAATTTTACTATGGCCTACATGAAGTGGGCAAATGAAACAACGTGAAAAAATGAATCTGAGATACATTCAATCTTTAGTATCATCTCCTCTGAATTCAATGCATCTTTCCAGAGATTACAAAATTCATTTATACTCAATTCGCTTTCATAATGTATCCCGGTTGGCCATAATTTAAGTTTATCAAGTTTTTTACTTATAACCTGACTCAGCTTGGTACTCGTTAAATGTCAACTGATTCTCAGAGGCGTTGCCAATGCTAATTTATATTTACTCTTTTTCAACTTTGTAAATGGAGTAAGTTCTTTTTAGGTTAACTGTGAGACAGGTTTCGTAGTACCTACTACAACATTTTCATACTGAAGAATTTAAATGTTTTCTATAGGCTTATTTCTTGAGAATTTTAAAAAGTGGGGAATTCCACTGTTCGTTTATAAGTTCTTCTGTCGATTACTTTGATTCTTTTTTCGAATGAACTATCACAAAATAACTATTCTGTCCATTATTTTTCAGTAAAATTTCAACAGTCAATTATTGATTTACGTACAAGAAAATTGCATAACTGAATCTTTCAACCATGTTTATACATATACGTCAAGTATTCCCGTGTTAACCAAAAAAAAAGTTTCTTCAACATTCGCCAGATCTTTGGAATTATTGAATTCACACAATATTTTCTCAATTTCATTATTTTCCCAAAGTATATGAACATTGTGATGAATACGTAATTAATACGACTTCTATGTAGAAAGGACAACTTTGCTTGTTCAACTGTCCGGAACAATTAGAGGAAAGTCACCAAATATGGAATACCATTTTGTTTTTGGGATATAAAGAAAAAACTTCATATTAATTAAATCAGTATAATGTTTATACTAATCAGTCCTTCATTTATATGTAGTAATTAACATCCTCCAATCAAATATATTAGTTATCTAATTGAAATCTAACACAAAAAACCAAATCACAAATGAGTAACCAAATATGGAATAGGAACCCATATAATATGGAATATAAGCTTGAATCAACAAAACAATATCAAAAAATAAAAATGGACATTAATATCTATCTTTGAGATCAATCAAATGAATATAACATTATTATGTGATAAATGAAAGTTACATAATTACTTGCAAAAGTCACAGATCCAACTGATCCAAGTATCAAACTCTGGACCAGCACAATCATAATGTGCCCAGAGCCCACACATCAAGCATATTCCATAATTAGACACCGACGACATTCTATAATTAGACACCGACGACTGTCCATATTTGGATTTTTATACTAGTTCAAACTCTTCTAAATATTTTTTCAAGTCACAATATTTTAATGACAAAAGATCACAAAATGGCGAAATAAACAAAATACTGATATACTAAATAGTATGACATATGTTTACAAACATAACAACTGGTAATACTCATTTACTACTTACCTTTTAAAATTTTCTTTACGAAAACTCAACAAAACACGCCTGCCACACGTTGAGCGTTTGCGCAACTGACTCGATGGTGTGAGTGCGATAGTTAGTAGACCGAATGAAACAGAAGATGGTCGAATGTGCCGTTTATTACTTATAGTCTTGGAGAAATGAAGGTATTCCATATTAGGATACTATTTCATATTTAGTGACTTTCCTCTACTTAACATCAAAATATTCTCGGTGAAATGTGTCAGAATTTCATGGCCAACCGGGATACATTATGAAAGTGATTGGAGTATACTTAACTCCATTGTAACATAGAGATAATCTCTTCATTCGATGAAAATAAGTAAGATGACTTCCTTTCTGAGCTTTGAGAACAGATGCAAGTCTGGAGTCATTTATTTGGAGTCTTGCCACTAAAGTTAGTGGCAAAGGATGCAATTTTCGAAAATGTGGAATATCTTGAAAACCGAGGACATATTTATATTTTCCATAAAATATCAATACCTAAAGCTTTTCATCTTCGAACTTGCTTGATTTTATCTGCCCTGCATTTTTTTCGCAACCCAAAAATGATCAAAACAGGTCGGAATGTAAATAAGTTAAATCTAATGCACGACAATGTTTCTAATTGCAACAATCACATATCAGTTGATCTTTCTTGATTTCTTATTCGATCTTACCATTCTTACTACTAAGATTTAAAAGCCAGATTAAATGAATTTTCAGATAATAGAATCCGTGAATCTCTGATTGCTCTCAGATTGTCGTTGTCGGTTGAACACTTTATTCTTTAAATTCCATTTACAAGTTTGTTTAGCCTTTCCTTTCCTCATTTTTAGCACCTTGCATTTTTAGAGTTTTTGCTCATAAAACTCCTCTTTACAAAGAAAATTCTCCTCATACGGCAACGATGGCGCGAACAAAGACCAAAAGCTGGGCTTGACCTCTTATTTATGCCGCGAAGAGAGAAGGAGCGAGCAGCAGGGCGCACGGCGAAAGAACCTTCGTCCAAATTCCAAGGGACCATACTTCTTCGTTCCGAGTTGCTTTTAACTTCTACCTGGTCAGGTGCACTGTGATGATTGTGTTAGTTGGCACTTTCGTTCTGAACGTAACAATAACCTTTTAGAGGGGCTACCTTACTTTCGAGATGCCCGTGAATGTCATTAATACAGGGTGTTTCATTGTTGCATATTTCAAGGCTATTCGCCATGGTGGGGTAGGAAGAAGTTTATACAGCTATTTTCTTCAGAATATGTTGTTTGTCAGATAATGGGAAATAACTGCACGAAAATATTCATTGTGCTGTGAGAAACAGCTATTTTCCTAACAAATGCAAAATACATAATATGTATTACTTTTCCGCATTTAAAATACGATCGACTATATGAGGTTGCGTTAGTGCGAGTGGCCGTGGGACAGGCATTCTGAGCAATTGCCAGAGACCATATTTTTCCTACGAACATAATATCAAAAAAGAAAAATGATAATTTTTCTCAGTGCTTTAAAGTTATACCTGCTGTTTCTTTTCCGTACTCATTTGCGTGATGCGGAAAGGAAAGGGTACTCAACTTTTCCGCACGCTTGCGAAAATCACTATAGAAAAATATTTTCTTCAAACAGTTAACTACACTGCGCAAAAAAATTAACGCACATTCTGAAAATCTCAATTTTAATGAAAGTTAAATCTACATTGACTCTATAACTTATTTTTTGTTCTCTCGGGAAGGTTTTGAACGAAACAAGACACATTAAATGGAAGAAAAATTCAGGATTTCACCGAATCTTATGCGAAAGAAGAGAAATGAACAATTCTCAAGATACTGAAATGCTGATAAATGATTTAATACTTGGTTTTTCCACCCCTTGCGTTAATTATAGCTCGGCAACGACGGTTCATACTCAAAATGAGTGATCTTAAAATGTTCTGATCTAATCCTTCCCAGATTTCTCCGAGTTGGATTCCTAAGTCATTGAGAGTAGCTAGATTTTCTGAACTTCTCATCCTTCTATTGAGGTTGTCCCAAACCTGCTCAATCGAAATGAGATCTGGACTTCTTGCTGGCCATTCCATTCGAGAGACTTCAACCTCTTCAAGGTACTCCTGAACGATGCGAGCACGATGGGGTCTGGCATTATCGTCCATAAAAATGAAATTTTCACCAATGTATGGGGCAAATGGCACTACATGCTCTTCAAGAATGTTCCTTATATACTTATCAGCATTCATTGCTCTATTATCAACGACCACTAGGTCTGTGCGAGCAGTCGAAGATATTCCACCCCATACCAAAATCGATCCTCCCCCAAAACCAGTGGTATTCAGGAAATTGCACGGAGCATATCTTTCATGTGGACGTCTGTATACAAAAGAACGTCGATCACAATGGTAGAGGCAGAATCTAGACTCATCTGTGAAGAGAACTCTTTCCCAATCGGCCTCTTCCCAATAGATATGCTCTCTCGCAAAATCCAAACGCGCCCTTCGATGGGCTGGGGTAAGAGCTGGGCCTCTTGCCGCGACACGAGGCCTTAAATCATATTCTCTGAGGCGATTTCTTATTGTCTGAGTGCTAATTTGCACCTCATGAATTTGCTCAAGCTGATTTTGAAGGAGGCGAGCGGTTGCAAACCGTTGTCTCAACGAAGAAACTCTCAAGTAACGTTCTTGAATTGCAGTTGTTACCCGTGGTCTACCCTGTCCTGGTCTTCGGACATTCATACCTGTTTCCCTGATCTGAATCGCTGCAACATTCTGGACACACTTGTATGGGAAACTCCAAACCTTTCTGCAATTCTTGTGTATGTCCACCAGTCCACCCTTCTTCTCGGGCACATTCCTCTTGGGTCAAATTGCGTGTTTCGCGTTGCATAGCGATCGAGTGTAGAAAATCAAACGAAAGAAAAACTATTGATCACTAGAATTAATCGAGAACAACTGATTTTAGAATGGAGCCAATACATTCAAAATCTGATAATATCATCTTTTTTTATTCCTGCTGGGAGAAAACATCTGTATTGAAGAAAAACGTTGAAAGTGGATAACATATGCATGCATAATTCTGATAAAAAATAATTATCATTGAGAACACCTTCAGTTGTAGAATAAATTTGAGATTTCCATAATGTGCGTTAATATTTTTGCGCAGTGTAGTTCCATGTAAGATATGTTGATACCAAATTGTTCTATATGTTCACAAAATGTGTGAATAATTTTCGTCCACGAAGTTGAAGAATACTTCCAGATCAAGGCGATTCAAGCGCCGCGTGAAGGTATTCGAGTTTGTAGTTTTTGGTGCTAGCTTCACACTTGGCACCAAAATTTTCATATTTCGAAAATATGTTCAAGCTAATAATAATCAGTGCTCAATTTGTGCTGATTTGGCAGTTTAAATGACCTCATTTTCACTTGCTGTTTTCGAGTTATTTCAGATTCAATATCTTGGTGCCAGTTTCACACAACATATTCCAATTTTTATGCCAATATTTCGTGCCCAAGTTGTGCCCATTCATGCCGTTAAAATGACATCAGTACTAGTTATAGCTTTTGGGATAATGACTGTTGTTTTTCAGTCGGCGTGAAGTTAGCACCAATAGGTATATTCCAACTTAAAATATATTTTGATGCCAATATTTTGTGGCCAATTGTGGCAAATTTGTGCCGTTTAAATGGCTTCAATATCTTGGATTTCACGAGTTTCGAAGAATGATGTGTTTTATTTACTGCGCCATCTATGGGAAAATGTAAGTACATTATTTTTCGCTTCATAAAAGGTCAAAGATGTCGGTCTCACATGTGATTCCTGTTTCATATCAACTTCTCAGGAACTCATGATAAATAGACCTCTGATTATTTAGCAAAAAATTCCTTACGTTGTTAAAACAATCTTTTGTATTCCGAGCACAAAATATTCCTCGAAATTTTTTCAAAGTTGGAATATGTCGGTGCTATGTGTGAAGCTGGCCCAAGGTATTGAACCTGAAATAACTTGAAAACTACTAGTGATAATGAAGTAATTTATACGGCACGAATTGAGCACTAAATACGAGCTTAAAATTTTTTCGAAGTCTGAAAATGTTGGTGCCAACATGAATCTAGCATTCTAGCATCAAAAACTTCAAACTCGAATAATTTGAAGACTATAATGGTGCTGGAATTGATTCTAACGGCACAAATGGGCACAAATTGGAAACTAAATATTGGTGATTATTTCAGAATTTGTGCTGACATTTTTAGCTAACTTCACGCGGCCCGATTCAAGCCGTCTTACTGATTTTCTGGTCAACATAAACGTACGATGTATTCAGAACTTATTTCAGGATTTTTTTTTCATATTAATTTGGCCAGTTTTGCGATGGGACATATGCAAAGGACCCCGCACTTTTTATAGGTAAAGTGGCGACCGGTCAAATTTTCTGAAAGTTTGGTATGTTGTTGTACCCGACTCGGTAACCAAAAGTGTCAATGGGCCCAACCCAATCCTATGGCTAGTTTTCTAAATACGGGGTGTTGAAGTTGAAAATTGCCCAGATTTTCGGATTTATTTTTTGATTATTAGGAGTTAGATTGGATTTCTGTTGCATACACACGTTTACTACATGTTCTAGTTATGAAATTAGTGGATACGTATGATTAAAAATATTTATATTTACAGGATGATTCACGAATATATGACGGTAGTTTTTTGCCAAAATTCACTTTTTCTACTGTGACGTCAGGAAGGCATATCTTTGAAATGTTCTTTTCGATTTAGTATTATGATGACAAAAGATTGCACAGTGCATATTTTTTATACAGGTTGTTTCACAGAGAGAACCACTAGGCATAATCATTTTTTTAGGATTAATTCGAAACCCTGTATTTATGGATTGATTTTTGGGGAAAGTAATACCACAAACATATGTGTATCTCTAATCTCCAAAATATTCATGGTAGTTTATTCATAGGAAGGTATTCTATTTTGGGAAAAGTACAAAAAACATGAACACCCTGTATTCGAACATTTCCTCGGTCAAATGCAACTATTTTCTCACTATATATTGATTTTCATAACACCTTCAGAGGTATGAATTCTAAATCCGATACTATGACCAGTTTTAGAGATACAGGGCGTTAAAGGGGAGAATTACTGATTTCGTTTCAATTATTTCAAAGCAGCTAATTATTTTTGGTATGGTTGGCTGTATGGCTCACCCTGTATGAATAGTAATCATAATGGAGTATGTATTTCAGACTCAAAATTGTAAACGACTAGGTATTAACTTCATGGAATAATTTCTCTGTGACGAAACTGTAGAATTATCGAGCGTTTGCAAAAGCTATTGTGATTTATTCGTGAATCACCACGTAACAGTAAATATTTTAGCTGAACCTTTCCATGCGCATCTTAGCTGTTATGTACTCATATTGAACACATGGGTGCAACATAAATCAATCCGGCTTTTCAATTCGAAAAAAAAAATGATGTAATCATTTATTCTCCACTTTAACGCCCTGTATCTCGAAAACTGGTCATAGTATCGAATTAAGAATTCACACCTTTGAAGATGTTATGGAAATCAATATTCAGTGAGAAAATAGTTGCATTTGACCGAGGAAATTTCTGAATACAGAGTGTTCAGGTTTTTTGTACTTCTCCCAAAATAGAATACCTTCCTATGAATAAACCACCATAAATAATTCGGAGACTAGAAACACACATATGTTTGCGGTATTACTTTCCCCAAAAATCAATCCATAAATACAGGGTTTCGAATTAATCCTAAAAAAAATGATTATGCCTAGTGGTTCTCTCTGAGAATCACTCTGTATAAAAATATGCACTGTGCAATATTTTGTCGTCATGATACTAAATCGAAAACAACATTTCAAAAATATACCTTCCTGACGTCACAGTAGGAAAAGTTTTGGCAAAAAACTACCGTCATATATTCGTGAATCATCCTGTAAAAATAAACATTTTCAATCATACGTATCCACTAATTTCACTACCAGAACACCTTGTAAACGTGTGTATGCAATAGAAATCCAATCTAACTCCTAATAATTAAAAAATAAATCCGAAAATCTGGGCAATTTTCAACTTTAACACCCCGTATTAAGAAAACTAGCCATAGGATTGGGTTGGGCCCATTGACACTTTTGGTTACCGAGACCGAGTCGGGTACAACAACATACCAAACTTTCAGACAATTTGACCGGTCGCCACTTTACCTATAAAAAGTGCGGGGTCCTTTATTGTGACATCAAAGGATATTTTCAGCATGAATCTTCTGCGAAATACTGGGTGATTCCGTAAACTGAGATTGGTTGTGTGCATTCTCAATATATAGCTCAATTTCCAAGATCGATAATGGTTCAATCGGTTCTTCCTCCAAATTTTAGTACCTACGTATAGATTTCAAAGAAGTTCAAAGGACCGACTAACAATCCTTTGTACCGATAGGATCAAAGAACTTTTCAAAATCACATTGTTTGCGGTCCGCAATCGCCGTCAATTCCAAGTATTCAAAGGAATAAATTACGACATATAAAATTCTCATAAAATTGACGCCTTTCGCTGACAAAACACCGAAAGCTTTGCGGTTTCCTGACGATAAAACACAATCGTAACGCAGCGACATGCCCGCCCCCTCTGTTGCGCGATTGGAAACACGAGAAGGTTGACCAGGTTAATAACAAATCACTGAAAATATCTTCATTCTCCGTTATTTAACACGTGAAAAAACGGCTGTCACAAAAAATCGTTAGCATTTCGGGCCTTTTGAAACGCCTTGTTCGGCGTAAATGACACTTCAGAGATTGTGAGCTCTACCTTATTATTATACTTCACTTTTGTTATGTCGGAAGGACAGGTTCGGATTCTTTCACCGATATATTTTGGGACGGGACCAAATGAGTTACAGAAAGATTTAGGTTACAAGATTTTTTATGTTCTGGTTCCACCGAAGGTAGACTTGTGATATGATTTCATGTTATGGATATCTCATCTCAGTCCCCATATTTCATCATAGATTTTTATTGATTAAACTATTACTATTACTCCTACCAAGAAAAATACTATGGATTTTGGAAGTGGTAATGAATTTTGTAATTTCTATCATTATCGTTATTTTTATAATTAATTGTCTTCGGGCTTTGTATGGTAGAGAAACATATTTAAAAAGTTTCCAAATAAATAAGGCCCTCACCTATTGTCGAATGTCCACTGTCTCCTACAAAACTGTGAAACCGGAAGAAAAAAGTGATCTTTCGGTACGTAAACTCCATTCACTTTTATAAAGTATCGCGGTTTGCCATGAAATTTTGACACATTTCACCGTATATATTTTGAAAATGTTGGGTTATAGCCATTCTTCTGTCAGTTGAACGAGCAACGTTGCCGTTTCTGCTAAGAAATCGTAGTAATTACGTATTTATCAAAATGTTCATTTACTTTGGAAAACTAAAGAATTTGAGAAAATATTATTTGAATTCAGAGGACATTTAAATACATTTTTGCACAACCTGAAATACTCCAGTATGAAAATGTAGTAGTTCTACGAAACCTGCGCCACAGTTAAATCTTCGAAGAACTAACTCCATTTAGAAAGTTGAAAAAGAGTAAATAGAAAGTAGACCTGGCAATGTCGCTTAATTTTCACGAGTGCCAAACTGCGTCTGTTCTAGGGGAAAAAACTTGATAAACCTAAATCATGGCCAACCGCGATACTTTATAAAAGTGAATGGAGTATACCTATACGTTTTCTGTGTTATTACTCATGTATACCAAACGTATGTGCACCGAAAAATCACTTACCAAGAATACGGGACCAGGGGGCCCAGATCAGAAGAAATGCTGATATGGAGTAAATGATGAAGAAACTAAAATAGGAATATAAAAATTGAGTATTAGAAACGAAGGTCACTGCGACTTGATAGCTTCAGGTTAAAGAATAGGATGATGAAATTCTGAATTGCTCAATCATATAAAGAGTCAAAATATCAGATCTCTCATTTTAAAAAAGGAAATTAGAACGAATCAATTACATGAGAAAGAAGAGGATATGATAAAAAAATTTAACAGTATAGGCCTGTTTGATGGCACCAAAACATAATAGAAACCAATATAAAATGCAATTTCGAAATCTATAAGCATACATACTTTATTGCTCAGAAATATGATAAATTTTCGAAAAACTGAAATGAGTGCGATTGAGGCCATTTTTGGCTAAAAAAAGAAAGTTTTTGACAGCAGTTGTCAAAGAAATCGTCTATGATCCCGGATATATTAAAACAAAAATATTGGGCACTTTTTGCCAATAATTATCTTGCATTTTATATACAGTTTCGAACCTATATATTTTTTTAACTGTAGATTCCTAGGGCCAAAAGAAACCTTCTTTGCATTTAAATAAATTGGAAGATTGATAAATTTGGGTAATTCATAATTGCAGAAAAAATAAGAAAAGGTCCTTTATCCCACAATCTTTATTAAAAACTAAATATAGTTGACGACTAGTTTCGGAATTTTTTCTACTACAATTCCATTCTCAAGTCTAAGCTACAAGGAAAATCATCAAAATCGTAAAATACATAAATATTACAAATTACTATATTTAGTTTTTAATAAAGATTGTGGGATAAAGGACCTTTTCTTCTTTTTTCTGCAATTCTTTGCATTTTCTATTTTTCCGAATTCGGCTCTGTTACAAGGATAAAGCGACTATGAAAAAAATTGGCCTAATCCTTGCCTGATAGTTTGGTATGAATTGAAATCACTGAAAAGTGTTGTTTCTTGATTAAAAAAAAGTGGATAATTGTAGGAATTACTGCAGTATTTCGTAACAATTAGCACAAAGGTTTGGACGATTTCGTTTGCAATTAAAACGCGATGGTTCTTCCTCACAAAATAAAATCCTTCGATTTTTCCCAAGCGTAGTTTGGGAGCATCAATAATGTGTTCATATTGACCCAAAATTATCTGTCGAACAATCGTATTCCATTTAAATACATCAATAATAATACTGAACCTATACCTACATTATTAACGACATAATAGTCCGTATTTATAAAAATGAAGCATTCACTTGCAAGTAGAAGGTAGAAGTAAAAGATTTTGCTGTAATTCGTATTTATAATCTCCGCCTTTTCCTTGCAAGGAAATGCTTTGGATAAGTGGAGTGAAAGATACAGCGATTTACGTATTCGCCTCCAAATTGGGTTGGCTTTTCAATACGAATACTGAAAAGAGGGAGAAAAGTTGTTGTGAACCTAGATTCCTATTTTTGGAAGCAAATCCTTTAGTTTTTAAGCAAATGCTTCTTTTTATAAATACGGTGAGCGTATAACCTTGAACTTCGAAGCAAACTCCTCGAAGCAAAACCTTTTCCTTCAATTCTTTTTATGCATATACCTTGAAGGAATTGCTTCATTTTTTGAAAGTAAAAGGTAAGGCTTCTTTTTATAAATACGGCCTATTATGTAATAATTCCAACATGGGAAATGAGGCGATCAGAATTGAAGCTGATCTTTGGTAAGAATCCAGATCTACGCATGTGCAGTAATATTAAAAATAAACATTACTTATTCATTTTGTCTCTCTCTGACACATTGTTCATATTATGTCGTGAAACGAATGTCATCCATAACTTCATGTTTTTCTTGAAGGTCTGTGTCATTGTCAACACCTACCTATTCATTCACATTTAATAATTGAACTAAATATATTTAAGTGGCACATTTTTATCCTCGATATCAGTATTTTTATATTGTTTCTCGACGTTTCATGCGTTTTTCGAATTTCCAGTTGACGCATGCGTGCAATTCAATTCTCACAAACGATTTGGCTTCACTTTGTGACTGTTAAGAGCAGTTCGTTTTATAAGATTCTAGCGACCCGCCCCGGCTTCGCACGGATGCGATGCTGATACTAAATAATATACCTACCTACAACAGAACCCCTTATAAACAACGGTAGTGCCGGCGCCGCACTGCTATGTCCCTGCATTTTAAATCTGGAATATCTTCGCAAATATTCATTTGAATTACATCCTGTAAAGAGCCATATTGGTCTATATTGAATGGACAATGTATTTAAGGTACTAAATTGTATAAGGATTAATGCTGTATTGCTTAAAATAACTTCCTATATAAGCCATTTTTGTCCCTTAAAATGTAAAGGATAAAAAATGGTTATTGTGGGTTATCCTTGAGAGATTGACATATACCATCGCGGACTTTTTTGTTGACCTTCTTCAGGAGTACAATACCGAGTACATTATTTGGATTTATCTCGTGGGGTTCAGTCAGTAATATGAGCGCAAAAAAATGTGTTTATTCACGACATTAGACACCTGTTAATTCATCAGTGTTTCTCTGCAATATTATGCATGTATCATACATATAAACCTTCCTCTTGAATCACTTTATCTATATTAAAAAAAAGCGTTTCAAAATCCGTTGCGTAGTTTTGAAGGTTTGAGCCAACATAGGGACAGACAGCGATAGCGTGTTTTATACTATGTAATGATAAGTTATTAACAAAAATATAAAAATTTTATAAATGTTTCACGTCGTTTCGCCGACCGGATATAGATTATGTTACCTGTCACAGCTGCCAATAATCCAAGTTCATCCGAAATTCAATTGTCAAGCCGTCATCGCATGCATAAAACAGGACAATATAAAGATATTCTGTATTATCATAATTGGTTATACAGGGTGTCCCACTAGTGACGCAGCGGACGATATACGCGTAACGGTCTGAGTTTGGCAAAATTTTTTGATGCAGACTTGATATACTCCAAAAAGAGCACAACCTAAAAATATTTTCAAAAATATCGAGTGGCCCACAAAAGAGTAATAGAGGGTGACTTTGTTTTTTCGAATGGGACACCATATATTCAATAGTGTTTTTCAATTCTCTGAAACTTCCTGCATGCTTTCGTATACTTTTCACATATTTTTATTCGACAGTTTTCAAAATATTGGCCATTTTGACAAAAAAAAGATATTTGTAGAGGCTACGTTATCCAATTATATTTTACGAACCCTTGCACATACCAATGACAACTTTATTTGGATTGAAAGACAAGACTTCAAAGTATCCTAGCCAGCTTTAATAAAGCATCTCCAGCATATGGAGTGTCCACAAAAAGACTATCAACATGACGAATTTCAAATCGATTTTCTCCAATTTTTCAAATGCAATGCATATAATTTTTTTTCATCATTGTGATCACCATTCATGTCACTTCATTTTGTTAAATGCATGATATGCATATCTTTAACAGAAAAGGATTTTTTAAAGTTTTTCTTCTTAATTCACATTTGCTCCCGAATTCAGATTGGCTTTTCTATGGTCATTGAAAACTGTCAAATTATTCTATTCATATCATCATAGTTTTTACGGATTGGATGAATACTCACAAAATGATGTAAAAATTCAAAAAATACCAATGAGTTCGAATGTACAAGTTATGAATGCTACAAAAAAACGAGACAGAAAAGTGTCCACTCTCATCCTTATACAACTTTCTTTGAAAAAATGATATTCATGAGTTTCACAGGCACGCACGCAGATCTTCAAGCTCTCAAGCTTGAAGATTGTTTGAAATTTCTGCAAGATTTGACTCTTCAAGTAGAAACATAGATAATTATCAAAAATGTATTTTGAAAAATGGGTACAGAAAGCAAGTTTTTGTCTTCAGTAACTGATTTCATCACATTTTTGAGTAGATACATCAAAACTTTCTAGTTCCTCATTTCGCTATAATATGATAATATGACTTGGAGCTTCAATAGGCGCGTTCGGTATAATACATATCTGTCAGCTCTTTTCTATCCCCTTGCTCCGTTGGCGTTCGATAATTCAGTCTGTTGACAGTGTTGACACATGGTTGACACTTTCCTCTCTGTTCTGCGCTCCGAAGTCACGTGATTGTATATCCGTTTGTATCCGTATTCTCTCGCTCCACTCCGGGAACGAAATAACGAACCCAGTGAATGATGCTTATTCTAAGTGGAATAATTTGACAGTTCTCATTAACCGCAGAAAAGCCAAATCAGCTATTTGAATTCGAAGGTATATGTAAATTTTAGGGAAACATTTCGAAAAATGTCTTAAAAATCCTGTTCTGTTGAAGATATGCATATCATGCATTTGACAAAAACTGAAGTAAAATGAATGGTGATTACAACGATGAGAAAAAATTATATACCTACATTGCATTTGAAAAAATGAAGAAAAATCGATTTGAAATTCGAAGTCTTGTCTTTCAATCCATATAAAGTTGTTGTTGGTATGTGCAAGGGTTCGTGAAATATAATAGGATAACATATCCTCTACAAGTATCATTTTTTTGTCAAAATGGCCAATATTTTGAAAACTGTCGAATAAAAATATGTGAAAAGTATACGAAAGCATGCAGGAAGTTTCAGAGAATTGAAAAACACTATTGAATAAGTATATGGTGTCCCATTTGAAAAAAAGTCACCCCCTATTCCTCTTTTGCATAAAATTTTTTTGCCAAACTCAGACCGTTACGCGTATATCGTCCGCTGCGGCATTAGTGGGTCACCCTGTATAAACGAACTGATGATATCTGATTATGAAGTCCATTCAAAAAATTCTTGAATGATATGAAATACATATGTATAATTGGGTCTTTCTCTGAAAAAAAAATGTAAATAGATTTCAAAGGACAAGTTGAAATGATCAATCCATTGAAATGAAATTGAATATGCAGGAATCAATAAAATGATGATTATCTGTATGAATATCGAAGGAGGAAGGAAATGATTTCAATATGAATTTACTGGTAAATGAAATCGGCATCAATTTTTCTTAACAATTGAAAAACAAACGTGACAACATCGTTAAATCGATTTCGATGAAATTCAGCATACAAGTATGAAATCAAAATAATAAAGGAATTTGTAAAATTTTCAACTGATTTCGTCGGATAAAATGAGAAATAGCTCGAAAACGACGAGTTTCATGCTGAAACTGAAGAATACTTTTATTTTTTAAATTGATCGTTATTCCTTCAAAAACCATAGAATTTTTTTTTTTCAAGGAGTCTTATAGTATTTTTTGCGGACTTGCGTGTTTGTCAGATCAGAACAAATATTCAACAAGTGTTGGTTGAGGAAAAGGAACCATAACTAGAGTAAGAACTTCACCAAAAATTGGTTTATTCGTGATAACGGTTCAGTTTGAAAATTAAACTTGAAATTTTCAGGGTAGTTTCATCAAAGATTTGAATTCTGCATATCACTGGACCTATACTGGCTGTTCCCACCATCGTGAGTCTTTATTTTTTCATTCTTAAAGGGAGTTGGTGGAATTTTTGTACTTCAAATAAGTGTTAAATTTTCTGTGGCTCTTAGTTTATCTGCGAACACAACAATTGAACCACAAGATATTATTTCATTTATTTGAAATCTTCAAGATTCCTCGTAAATCTTGGTTTGTCAAAGCTCTAATTCCTGGGACTATAATAGGAGTGTCACACATTACTGATGTGAGTCCCCTGTGAACCCCGTGTATTGCAAATATTCGCGCCAAAGACTCCGTGGTGTTCTCCAATCGCTAACCAGTTTCCTCGGCCGAAATGAGACATTTCGAAGGTTTGATGACTCGGGAAGAGCAAAAAATTGGACCTCGTTATTACAAACGCAAACTGAAGAGAACATCAGTAGAATCGAATGCAGCAGACGGCTTATATTGTTTTATAGCATGCCTAAAGCGACCGGAGGATATACTGAAAAACTGTCGGAGATGGCTTCGGAGCCGCAGCTTAGCTGAACAATGTCAAGCCAAAAGTTGGGGAAACCGGACTGGCCATGAGCAGGACCGGATTAGAATAAAATCACCAGCGAAACACTAGATAAAGTATCAATTAGTTCACTAAGGAATAAGGGTTCTCAATGTGAAAATTTAGTACAGAATTTAAAAATGAACGGATTTTTTCGAATTCCGGAAAAGTTTTTCACTTCAGGCGGGACTATGAACCCGCGGGTTCAACTTTGTAGTTAAGTGAATGCACTTTCCCCATGAAAACGGAAAAGTGCAATCAGGCAACATTATTCACGTTAATAGCTATTTATGTAACAAGTACATGAATTAGGTCTTTATGGACGAGTCCAAAAGCGAGCAAAGCCAGCGAGGCCAATAATTTTGGAAAGTCCGTAAGTCTAATTATGTACGAGTTGCATACAAAGCTTTATGTGTGACTGCAATGCAGAAATTTTGTTTTCTGAAAATATGGCAATATTCGTCGCTTTATTACAAAGAAACATTGAAGTGTGCTTTTGCTTTTCTTACCTTAGTAACCATCAGCGACCTTAGCAACCTCACTGAACAAAGTTGTTCACTTCGTTAATTCTGTGACAAACGTCATAATAATCCAAAAAATTGATAGTTCGGGAGGGGAAAGCTTAAAAAATTTAGCCGCAAGTGCAAAAGAATCTCTCCTACCCACTAAAAGTGCTTATGAAAATCTGTATGCGGCCTATAACAAGTGGTGTGAAACGACAAAAATTGCAAAATCGAGAGAAGACTCTGACAGATGAGTCCGATAAAGTCATGTCCAAAAAAGTGGTGTCCAATAAAGTAGTCAATTATGGACGCCAAACGAATTCATGAATCAAGTGTTTATTACGCAGTCGGACATAAACTCTATTTATAAGATCTTGGGTTAAGTGCAATCGATTGAGAGGTGATGAAAAACCAAATAAATGTTATATTTCCTTTATTAATCGTCAAAAGAAATAATATAATAACAAATCAAATATTTCTCTAATAGCATTCTTTTTGCATTTGGTTCAATATCATTCTTTAAAATAATAACGGCCTTTTTTTTCAGTTACAGGTAACCGAAATACCTTCATTATTTGATCCTGGTGCACATGTGCACAACTGACAGGTCGTCTTCAACAGGGAATACATAATAATTGTATGAACCCGCGGGTTCAACTCCCGCCTGAAGCGAAAAACTTTTCCGGAATTCGAAAAAATCCGTCTGAATACCGATTAATGATTTTCTCTTATTATTTCACAGACGTTAATCTCCAATTTAAAATATGAACAAACATATAGCTATTATTACAACAAGGGAAATATGAATATATTCATATTTCCCATGTTGTAATCAATAGTTTTTTTCTGATTGAAACGCATTATTGTACTGAAAATGGAAAAATTAATATTAGATTGCAAATTCTCGAATTCATTGGATCTTGAACGTTGCTATGGGCAGTGTTTATGAAAATCATAGTTGACTGTTTTGATTTTCATGTCTTGTCAAAAATAAAATGGCTGAAATAATGTCAAAATACGTGGAAGCTCAAGCGGCAAAAGCCCGTGAATGTTTGGTTCCGGAGAAATGTAACACTGCCTACGTACAGGGTGGCCAGATTTCGATGATTTAGTACTACAACTCCTAAACTATAAAAGATAGAGAAAAAGTAATATACATGTCATGTTCTCTTTTTTTGAGAAACCGAAATTGCTGTAAACCCCAAGTTGCTACGCCGTCTAGTTTCCGAGCTACAGGGCGATTTTGGAATTTGGCCAATTATTATAATTGACTATAACTTCCGTATTACAGGATCTACGCTCTCGAAACTAATACATCTTTAGGGCACTTTTTTTACTGCTTTTCAGCGGTGCTATTGGATTCTTTGTATATGCTCAAATTTCGGAGCTACAACAAAAAAAAATTTTTTTCAAATGGAAACCATAATGGAAAATGATATTTCCGAATAGCTCTTTCTTCAACGATTTCAAAAATATATATCATGTTATACTTCCGAGTTCACTATACATATATCGAAAATTTCGAAAAAACACTTCTCGTTCAACAAAATCCAAGCAGGCTTTGATTCACTTCCTTCAAAACTGGGACGGTCATAGAATTTCATGTCTTATTCATTTTCACTTGTCAAATTCAATTCAGTTTCATCATTATTGTATCGTCTGGAGCTTCTAACATTCTTATAAGGTCATAGAATTCGATATCTCACATTTATTGTAAGCTGCCAAATTGATTCAGGAAATATTAGCTTTATTATTGCTCAGACCAATAGAGGGGCTTCGCAAAACTTGTTGATTCTAGTATGATTTCTCTGCTGAATTGAAAAATGAAAAGCATTTGAATACTTATGTAACCCGTTGATAGCAATAATAAATGTTTCCATGAGGGACAAAAAAAAGCTCATTCAAGAAAAAATATAGATTCATTTGAAAAAAAGTATATTCACAACAAATGTTCAAATCGTAGTCCATTGGAGCGAGCCATTGGAGGAAATACATAAATTGCATGATGTCATATAAATAAGAACTTTAGAAGTGCCAGACGATACAATGATGAAACTGAATTGAATTTGACAAGTGAAAATAAATAAGACATGGAATTCTATGACCGTCCTAGTTTTGAAGGAAGTGAATCAAAGCCTGCTTGGATTTTGTTGAACGAGAAGTGTTTTTTCGAAATTTTCGATATATAGTGAACTCGGAAGTATAACATGATATATATTTTTGAAATCGTTGAAGAAAGATCTATTCGGAAATATCATTTTCCATTATGGTTTCCATTTGAAAAAAAAAATTTTTTGTTAGCGCTCCGAAATTTGAGCAGATACAAAAAATCCAATAGCACCGCTGAAAAGCAGTAAAAATAGTGCCCTAAAGATGTGTTAGTTTCGAGAGCGTAGATCCTGTAATACGGAAGTTATAGTCAATTATAATAATTGGCCAAATTCCAAAATCGCCCTGTAGCTCGGAAACTAGACGGCGTAGCAACTTGGGGTTTCAAGCAATTTCGGTTTCTCAAAAAAAGAGAATATGACATGTATATTACTTTTTCTCTATCTCTTATAGTTTAGGAGTTGTAGTACCAAATCATCGAAATCTGGCCACCCTGTACAATAAAGCGTATGAAGACTTTCAGGAGTGGAGAAGAAAAAATTTGGTGGACGGTGTCAACGAAAATATTTTGTAAGCATATTTTGAAGATTTGGTATGTTGCTCTGATTCTTGATATTCTTGATGTAATACTAATTTGTTCGATCCCTACTTGCAGAAATATTCACCAAACACGTTATGGCCAGAATTATCGATGCTAAGGTCAATGTTACATTTGAAGGAAAAAACTGAAGTCAAAATATTCGATGAAGTGGAAGCATTTGTTGAAAACAAAAATAAAGGATACTTTCCCAAACAATCAGCAGTGTTGGCTCGGGAGGAGATCAAGAAATTCTTGAGAGAAGCTCCAAATGACGAATTGCGAACAAGACATTTCATCTTTTGCATCTGGTTACAATACCTTTAGCTGAAATTTTATGAATTGCACTTTTCTTTTTCCAATAAATAAATGAAAGATTTTTTATAGTAAAATATAAATATATCATATTGTCCCAAGGGAAATATGACTTGACGTTCCATATTTCCCTTGGGAAATATTGGTGTGTTATGACATATGGTAACTAAGGCGATATTGCTCAATATTGTTCCGATCAGAAAAAAACATAATTGTGTCAATATTGTTCCTGTTGAAATGATTTTTATGATTCGTTTTGTGTTATTTCATAGGAAACGATATTTTTTGATGAAAATATTTCAATTGAGGTAAAGTGGGGTAAGTGCAATTATGGGGTAACTGCAATCAGGAACCATCATTAATGAATTATGAGAAAATACGGTACCTTTATTGACTATGCTTACAAGAAATGATATTCTACCTAATATTGATAGTTGACAACCCTGCGCAGCATCAGCATCTGTAAAGTTCAGTACCGAAACGATCTTCGCGCTGTACATATCGGTCCGAAGTCAAGTGGGACGTAATTCTTTAGCTTGTGTGTAAATTCACAATTTTTCACGGTAAGTATCTGTTTTGCTATTTTGGTCGGTTATATAATATGATGTATTGTTAATAAATGTAATGGGACTATTCAGTTTCACTTTGTATTTCAGGTATTGAAAGTATGATTATTGATTACACCTACCCCACGAAAATTGTTAGTGGGGAAAGTGCAATCATACATTGATGGGGAAGAGAAGAAAACTCATAAAAATCAAATTATTATGTATTCCCTGATGAAGACGACCTGTCAGTTGTGCACATGTGCACCAGGGTCCAGGATCAAATAATGAAGGTATTTCGGTTACCTGTAACTGAAAAAAGAGGCCATTATTATTTTAAAGAATGATATTGAACCAAATGCAAAAAAAATGCTATCAGAGAAATATTTGATTTGTTATTATATGATTTCTTTTGACGATTAATAAAGGAAATATAAAATTTATATGGTTTTTCATCACCTCTCAATCGATTGCTCTTAACCCAAGATCTCATAAATTAATAGAATTCAATGTGAATAATGTTGCCTGATTACACTTTCCCGTTTTCATGGGGAAGTTGCAATCACTAAACTACAAAAATGAAAATTGATTTTTACTGTAGTTCAAAAGTGCAATGGAATATATAATTGGTGGTTTTGGGTATACTGTTATATCGTATTTTGTATACAAGCATAAATTAAAATAAAGTTATAACGAGTTTTTATAAATTTCAAGGTATGAGAATCACTTTGATTTTTTGCGATTGCACTTGCCCCACTTTACCTTATCTTTCGTTATCAGGGAAAACATTAAAGTTTTCTTTACATGCAAACCTCAAAGTGTTGAAGGCGGCAACGCCGATTAAGCCTAATCGATTTTATGTATGAAAATATAGGGTGTGGCGTAATGAATGGTAACTTTGATATCTCCGGGAAGAGGACATTGTAGGGGTTCAGAAAAATATGTCGTATGCTTAATAAAAGTCCTTCTTTTTCGAGATATTCGACATTTTCGAAAATTCACCAAAATTACACCATTTTCCACTGTTTTTGGTGGCAAGACTTTTTCAATCTGTTTTTTGGACAGCATTTCTGGACAGATACGCTATCGAATGTACCATGATTTTTGGGGTGCATGCAAAGTTTTTTTCGAACAAAGATCTGGCTCAAATTTCATTGATGCATTTTTTCCTAACTTCAATGGGGTGCAGAAGCCTATCCGGGTTACTTGGGGTACTTGGGGTTGGGGATGTAACCATCGAATACTTCGATAGGTGTACGTCATGATTGTGAGACTAATAGTAATTTGTCTAGTTTGCTAAGGCAGGGCAGACAAGCACGGGGAAAATACAAAAGCTTGCCACTTCCTGAGTTCGTCACAGATCTTACTCCTCCACATCTAGTGATCAATAGTGTAGCCCATGAAGCTATCCTTAGAAGGTACAGGTAATGAAAAAATTCAAAGCCAGAGATCTCTATCCTCTCGACACAAGTACATCTCATCATCGAACCTTCCTAGTGATGTAAGGATTAAAAAAGCAAGCTTTAGGAACTTAGGAAGAACTTTATCATGATGCTATGTGAAGGGAAAGAATGGTAGAAGGAATACACTATCCAAAGTATACTATGGTTCTGAAACCACGATAGGGGCCGGTAAATGCACTCATAAGAGAAAATTTTCGGAAAGCGAAGAAACTGGAAGAGAAGTTCTATGGAGAAATTTCTAGGAATGGTTCATTCCATAAAGTCCCTTCGAGATTTTAGAACGGTAATTTTTTAGGATCTCAATAAGAATAAGTTACGCATCCTCATTGGCTTCCTCAGGTCATTGTCGCCCTAGGAAGCATATGAGAATGGGTTCATCAGAAATTGCAACATCTGAGTAAAGAGACACAATTTAAACACATTCTGGGAATGAAATGGAATAAATTGTTTTATTCGGAGGTGAAAGTACCGGGCCTCAAAATAAAATTCTTCGAATTAGTTAGATGCAATAGACATCTGATGTTATCGATCATAATAAAAATTTCAACTTCCTATGCACGACATCTATTAGTCACGAGCTTTCTGGAATTATCTCAATTCGATCGGTAAAATGAGAAAAAAATCATCAAGTTTCCAGTTCTCTAGTGAGGATTGGAACTCTTTTTCAATTCCAGTTAACAGAACCGATAATATGATGCCAAGTGAGTTATTTATATCAGCATATTCAACTATGTCGACCTGATCTGTTCTCGGGTCCGAGCAAGAAATCTAAGTTGCGGATTACAGGAGATTACACTGGAATTATATCTCTGACATCTGGATCGATCAATAAGGAGCTGCTGAACACGATTTGAAAGGTAGAAACGGATATCAGCGTAGAACAGACATGAGAAATCTTTCACGTACGCGCATTCAGTATTCACATTCTAGGTTCACCTATACGTTATGGAGAAATGAAAGAGATATTTACCTGAATTTTTGGTTGGGCTACGGCTATTTTTATGGATGATAATGCTAGACCCCATCGTGCGCGAATCGTTCAGGAGTACCTTGAAGAGGTACTGGAATGGCCAGCAAGAAGTTCAGATCTCAATCCGATTGAGCAGGTTTGGGACAACCTCAATAGAAGGCTGAGAAGTTCAGAAAATCATTCAGCTACTCTAAATGACTTAGGAATCCAACTCGGAGAAATCTGGGAAGGATTAGATCAGAACATTTTAAGATCACTCATTTTGAGTATGAACCGTCGTTGCCGAGCTGTAATTAACGCAAGGGGTGGAAATACCAAGTATTAAATCACTTATCAGCATTTCAGTATTTTGAAAATTGTTCATTTCTCTTCTTTCACATAAGATTCGGTGAAATCCTGAATCCTGAATTTAATATGTCTTGTTTCGTTCAAAACCTTCCCGAGAGAACATAAAAAATAAGTTATAAAGTCAATGTAGAGTTAACTTTCATCAAAATTGATATTTTCAGAATGTGCGTTAATTTTTTTGCGCAGTGTATTTAATTCTTACACAATTTTCGAAAATTGTATAGTGACCAATTAAAATGCCCCTTCACTAATAATTTTAATGATGAAAATGTCATTCTTGGTGAGTATACATGTTAATACCGAAGTATTCTCTCAGAAACTGTCAATATCATTTCCAATTGTCTTATTTTAGTGTAGTTTATTTTTCATTCTGAGAACCGGTAAGTTTTTTGTTTCAAATCGAAAGAACACACGAATTTCATTCGACACAGAACTTCAATTACTCATATTATACCAAAAACTTGAAAAATCGCTCATTCTATTCTTGTTTGTTGAAATACTTTGGATAGTTTTAAATTAAATGTGAGAAGCTTCGGAAGCTAGATCTCTGCTTGTCCATTTCTCACATTTATTTTGTTGGTCCGACTGAAGAACGTGATCTTCATTTTCATCTTTAAATTTAATATTTGACTCGATATTAAATTTGACGAATAATGTAGATGTAAATTGTTATGAGACAAACTAGCTACCTAATAAACACCATTTCATTGATAGGTGATAAAAAGGATGGCATATAGTCAATATCAGAAACAATTCCGTCAATGATCTGCATAAATAAAGTTTTTTTTGTTCAGAACCATACATTATAGTTTAG
The DNA here is from genome assembly GCA_910592335.1 of Adalia bipunctata. NCBI lineage: Eukaryota > Metazoa > Arthropoda > Insecta > Coleoptera > Coccinellidae > Adalia > Adalia bipunctata. The sequence continues at coordinate 33,465,841 of OU342948.1, forward strand.
TATTTACTATAAGACAACTGGTGTTCGGCAAAATACTGATTTCGTTCAGTGAAATTTTTGGACTAATCATTTTTGAACGAGATATTTTCCTCCCATTGCCATATTGTTCAGCTGTAGATTCTTGAGGCCAATAGAAATCATTTTTCCTTTTTTTCCAAGTTCCGCTATGTCACAGAGTAATCAACTCAGTTTGAGAATGAGAATGCTGTTTTCGATGTCGAGTTTATCCGTTATTTGTTGAAGTTGGAGATTTCATTATAAACATCCTGTGGTGTCATCGTACCACCTATTCGCACAATTGGAAATGAAAAGATTTTTCGGAAAAAAACTTATTTTGCGAAAATATTCGAAAGCCTGCGAGTCCCTGTTTTCGCCATTTTTTTCATAAGAATCTCAATAACTCATTAACCATTGAGTTTTTACGCAATATATAGATATGGCATATTGTAGAAATTGTCATCGAAAAAGCTACCTGATGATGCAATAATATACCGGATGTGCCTTTTGAAATAGGTTCCGGTATAACCGCAACTTGCAGAGGACTGAAAATGTGGTCAATTTCCAGTTTAGGACCCCCTCTCCGATTTTCGGAATATTTTGTCTCGTGCAAAATTATAATTATTTTTCCTGAAACGTCTTATAGGCCATAGCAGTGATGAATCGCCCCGTATATTGACGTACGTCACTTCCCCTATTCTCTTTCATACACCTTCTTATACTTTTTTTACTCTATCTCTTGTTTCTTCAATTAGTTAGTAAAAGTAATTATTCTTTACCCTCTCTTACCTAACCGATGTTGACAGAAACGCAAGAAAGAATACTCGAATCGAGGTTCTGGAAAAAATAAAAAACGTTTCGGGAGAACTAAACAGTAATTCCTTGTTTGGAAACAAGGGAGGTCGACATCTAGGTAATAAATAGTTTTAAATATGTAGTTTGGTGTTGCACGATGAGATGATTTCCTACTTTACAACCATCTGCTCCGTCAAAGTCCATAATATTTCAAGTTACTGCTAAAACATGGCCTATTTCAGTGTTGAAGAAATCGCCATCAAACCTATGATTGTCGCTTAGGTCACATCGGCGATTTGTGAAAGGGGAAACGGCCCGTTATGTCGGGTCCACATCAGCTGAATGAAAATCAACAACAATTATCCATTTCTTGTAGGAGTAGGAGAGATGATAAATTGGACATTGCTTATATACAGGGTGGCCACTTTTTCAATGGCATTGTATTGGTAACTTTTAAACCATAAGAGTTAGAAGGTCGGTCAAATGGAGAAAAAGTTGTATCCATAGAAGCATTGTCAAGCAGTTCAAACAAATCGAGATTATCAGGGCCGGTTATTGAGATATCATAAGAAAAGTAAATTATGTCATTTTGATTTTTATTTTTTTCCCACTTTATTTCGAATATTATCAAAAAATGTTACGGGAATTTTTTATTTGACATTAAATTATCCTCAAAATGACATAATCAGATTTCGTATCCAACGTTTCGTTCTTCCTGGGCCACCCTCACCCTTATTTTTTTCAATACGGACCTGCATATTTTATGACACTTTTCGAAATAACTTTTAACGCTGAATTCAACGATATATCATACAATGTCATTCAAAGTTGATTTTACAAAATGGTGGAAATTTCGAACACTTACGTCATTAATGTTCATCATTTACCTTCGAATAATCATTCAATTTGTCTTTCATTGAATGATATTTTCATTTAATTATTATGAATTAGGTTTTTCACCTCTTGAAATTAGTGAATAATTATTACTTGTTTCTTGCTTTGATTCTGTTACGTATTATTTATTTACAAATTTCAAGAGGTGAAAAACCTAATTCATAATAATTAAACGAAAATATCATTCAATGGAAGACAAATGAAATGATTATTCGAAGGTAAATGATGAACATTAATGACGTAAGTGTTCGAAATTTCCACCATTTTGTAAAATCAACTTTGAATGACATTGTATGATATATCGTTGAATTCAGCGTTAAAAGTTATTTCGAAAAGTGTCATAAAATATGCAGGTCCGTATTGAAAAAAATAAGGTTGAGGGTGGCCCAGGAGGAACGAAACGTTGGATACGAAATCTGATTATGTCATTTTGAAGATAATTTACTGTCGAATAAAAAATTCCTGTAACATTTTTTGATAATATTTGAAATAAAGTGGGAAAAAAATAAAAATCAAAATGACAGAATTAACTTTTCTTATGATATCTCAAAAACCGGCCCTGATAATCTCGATTTGTTTGAACTGCTTGACAATGCTTCTATGAATGCAACTTTTTCTCCATTTGACCGACCTTCTAACTCTTATGGTTCAAAAGTTACCAATACAATGCCATTGAAAAAGTGGCCACCCTGTATAAACAATACCAGCACTCTTGGTTGCTTGTTTGTTTTTGATATTGTTTTTTATGAAAATATTGATTTTCCAATATGCTACTGGGCAATTGAAATTGAATTTAAAATTCAAGACATCAAGGATCGGTCATTTGGTCTGTACCTAAAAGTGGTATTTAATTTGGTCCACTTGATGTTTATAACTTTTGTTGTGTATGTTGTAAGTATAATATAATTATGAATAGAACACCTTTTTGTACTTAAGATTTATTAATGTACGTCTTTACAAAATGGATGTTTTTTTAGAATGGCGGATGCCCCTAACATAGAACATCAACTTCTACTCTATGACATTGACATTTTGAATTGTCCATCGGATATTATAACTTAATTGTTCTTAGGATATTAGTTACAACAACTTTGGAACCAAACGCACTATTATAACTGATATTTAAAACACCTTCTCCAACGTACATAAATCAATAATAAATTGTTGACACCATCGCAGTTTTTGAGTCTGCAATATTTAATAACTTTCAAAATACAAATACGGTTTCAACAAATAGGTAATCCCTTACGTGCTAGATTTTTTCTGCTAATTCATTGATTGCTCAGGTTTTACATAATACAGAAAAGTGATGAACTGAGAATGTTGAAACAAGTGAAAAAAATCGTTGTATGTACTTTTGCACAACACGGATATGGGATTCTCGAATCTCCAGAAGAAACTTCATATTTTCTTCGTTTTGTTGTTAACCTCATCATTATCTTTCAATAAACAAGTTATCACTTCTACTTGCTGATCATAAATGCGTCTTTATGACCTTTTAGATCTTCATCCAGTTACGGTATTTTTCAAACAGTCGACATCAAACCATTGAACTCCTTTTTTTGTGAAAGAAGATGAGTTCATTTACACTAAATCGACGACATTCTCCGACTCGACAACGGAGTGAAATCCCAAGAGAACCATTATAATTGGGAGTGATACTCTTGTTACGAGTTATAGAGCGAGGCATAGGAACAATTTAAGAAACCGATAGATGGACAGGTCAGCTATTATATAACAAATCATTAATGACCGCTTCAGAGGTTGCTATCGGTCTTCTCTCAAACAAACCATTTCCGCCCAAAGATATTTAGTGTTCTGACAGGTTTACGCAATTAGAAACAAATTCTGAAACGGCTCTGGGTGCTATCCTGCCAGTCAAATTAACAGTTCGAGAACTGTCGGGATATTCTTACCTGGAATTTTTTACCGAAAGGACCTGATAACAACTGAATTATTGCCGAGGGAGCGGAAATTGGACATAGATATCTCGGATAGGTCTCCTTCTGAAAATAATCACTAATTGACTTCACCATTCGCCATTTAATATCGTTTGGGATGGGATGCAAGTTTCGAAACTGTGATTCTACAGTGAGCAGGGTTCAGATCCATTTTCTTGATATGTTGGAAAGCCGTAAACAAATCTGAAGATTGTTACGAAATAGGTCATTTGATTCTACGTCTTATTCAACCGGACATATGACTTCTGCGGAAACTATAAAGATTCTGTAAGCAGACATATGTGGGTAAGGGCTTCACAAAATATTCTAAGGGTGGCATTTGAAATTTTAATGTAAACCTAAATAGAGAGAACCCTGCTTGCTCTTGACCCTAATCTTGATTTCACCATCCTTCCTAAAAATCCTTCATAATTTCTTTTAATGAAAGTCTACAAGGACAATATCCACATTATGAATTGATTCGTTACCTTTTTCATAATTTAATTCAAATACACTCGTGACCTTGGCAGTTCAATTCAAACAGGACAGCGTTTTTGACATCTATATGAATCTAATGGGCCTAATGCTGGCCATACATGAAGCGACCGATCCGAGCGTTTTATGGCCTTTTATGACATTTAATGAGCCCCCGACCAATCTCAGAGACTCTTTTCGCTCGTGATCTCATAAAATGTCATAAAACGCTCGGATCGGTCGCTTCGTGTATGGCCAGCACACACGCTCAAGTTTCACCACAGTTTGGCTTGCGCAGGCACAACAACAGTACACAACAGTTGCTACCACACGTCACAGTTAAGTATACTCCATTCACAATTATAAAATCACAACTCTGGCCTTGGAAATTTGACACATTCCACTCTGTATCGAAGTTATGACGTTTTTCAAATTATTTTTATGTCCCAAGTCAACACTATGTTGCCCTTTCTACATTCTTAGCGTATTTCTCAGGATGTATATTTCATTTTGGAGAACACAACAGAAAATTGTGAACAATATTCTACATGTAAAGGAGTTTTTGGATTTATGATTGTAAAGATTTATTTATCGATGTGCTTTGTTTTCATCGTGATATTGTATGCGATATGATTGTGTGGGTGCATAACATTTCTATTTCTAATATTTCTTTATTTCAAATAAATAACAGTTTTATTCATTCATCACGAAGAAAATAAACATAATAACTAAATTAACGAATTTGTTTACAGAGGAACTAATACATAATTTCAATTCAATACTAATTGAGTTTTGGTTATTTTTGGTTATAAATTAATAAGCAAGAATGTCAATTCCTTAAAGCTTTATAGATATACATTTCATTCATTTGATCTTATGAACAAGGAGTAAAATATTCTGACTGTATACAGGGTGAGTCTTTGACTTGTACATATATTTCAACTGTAGATTCTTGAGGCCTAAAGAAACCTTTTTTTCATTTTCCATTTTTCCGAATTCGGCTCGGTTAAAGAGATATAGCCATTTGAAAAAAAAAATTGGGCTAATTACGTCTCTGATATTATTCTCTACAAACACCTCAAAGTTCATATTTTTCAATTGAAATTGATGTGATTATTAGATATTCTGGGTGATACATTTATAAAATACTCAAGCACTAACCTTATTTGAATAAGAATGTTACAAACACGATATTTCCTAACAAAAACGCTAAGTTTTGTTCCATCATTTCTGCAATTGAAATGCCATATTTCTCACACCAAAATAAGTTCCTTCTTCGATTATCCTGAAGATTAGTTTGTAAACACTAATAATTTGTTCATATTTGCCTCGATACCCTGAAACTATCTTATAAAAATTAGTTTCTCACTAACCTATCCTAACTCCATTAATCAAAGTCATATGATTCGAGGTCAATGACCTAACCTAATCCATTCCTCTGTGATAGTGATCACAGAATTCTAGAGAAGACGATGCCAGATTGTGTTGATTTTCTCAGTAAAAAATGGTATAGGCGAACTTAAGAAAGCAGAACGTCCCCTATCGTTAACGGAAGAACTAGTTTTGTTTACTTTTCGCTAAAGGCTTCTACGCATTGCTCTTTGGAAATGCCAAACGAGTAGTTCTGACTTCTGATTCTCGCCGATCTAAATTTCAGTCGTGGTGCGCTGCCGGCTGCGATGTAGCCGCCACGCAAGACAAGCCGTTGTTCTGTGTCTCATCACACTATCACAGACCAGCTAGTCTGTGATAAAATGAACGACGCTTAAACGCGATAACCTTTCTACATGGATTCAATTCATTTATTTATTTACTCGCAGAGAATAAAGCAAACAGGTGTGAGGTGATGCTTGTGATTTGTGATGTGAAAACCGTGTAGGGTCGATTAAAAATTCCAAGAGGATATTGTTAAGAAGATAGATATTTTCCTGAAGGACTGGTATCAATAAATTTTTAATAGAAACTTGCTTATAAACTGTGTGATTTCATGCTTCTCGGAATTCAGTTGATAAACATTGACAACATTGTTAATTTGTTAAGAGACCAGAGAAGAAACAATATTCGATGATATTTAATCCAGGAAAGCATTCAGATTTTTTATGAAATTCATGGTTTTTTCCTCAAATTTCTTCGTATACATTTAGGAATAACTCGAAAACGACGCGTTTTATTGAAAAAATATAGGAATACTTTTATTCTCTAAAATGGTTGATTCTTTCGAAAATATGAACCGTTTATCCTTTTCAAGTGATTTGATAGTGTTTTTGCATGAATTTATGAGTCGACCGCCCTGTAACTTTTGAACTAGGAGAGATATTGAATAAGTTTCGATTGAGGAATATGCACCATGAATATAGTCACCAATCAACCAAAATTTGAAATAACGGTTCCGAAGATATGAACACTGAACAGGAAAGTGTTTTTTTCGTGGATTTTCGACACCCTGTATCTCCCAAACCAAACCGAATTTTGAAAAATGGCATGGGAAAAAAGTGTTTCGTTTGATGAGAGGAATCTACAGTTAAAATATATGTACAAATCAAAGACTCACCCTGTATAGTAATTTATTAGTTTGAAAAATATTTATACATGACTACCACAGTAGGTTTGTACAAATAAAAGGGAATAGGTCAAACATATGCTTCACATTTATCATTCACCTGTTCTAAAATAAGACACAAACTCCTGGAATATGGAAAAAACCGATGTATTCTGGTTCAATACAGCCTATTTCTACTTTCGGCAAAGGATTGATAGGAATGAAAGCTCCAGTGACACATGTCATTTAATCAGAATCTGAATTCAACTACCGTTGAATGCAATTTAGTCATATGTCTTTTTTGGTCCAATTCAAATTTGCCGTACGTACTCACGCCAAAAGTCGTGAAAGGAAAAAATGACACTTGCACGAAATCGACGGGAAACTTCTTCTGGACGACGGAGAACGGAAAAATAGGCGATTCCCTATCGATATTTCGCCCCAAAATCGCCGATCGATTCGAACCAACAAAATGTGGAATATCTTTGATACTTTTACTTTGATGTAAACAAAGCAACTGGCAACGTGGTTTTGTCATTAACAATATTCTCTGTACGCGCACAGACTTTTCATCAGGTGCACCAACTCCTGAAAACGAAACCATGACCTCATATGTGATTAAATAAAAGTGAACGGAGTATACGTGCAAGCCTCTTTTTTTACGAAGTCGTCGACACGATAACAATGCGTCCGAACGAAGCCGAACGAGGGCTTGCACCTCAGGCAAAATTTCAAGCAGGTCGAAAATTACTCAAGCCAAGCCGTGGGGTTTGCGCGGTATACAGTTTTCCCAACCACACGCTCAGTGTTCAAGCCGCTTTGCCCAAGCAAAACTGTGGTGAAGCTTGAGCGTGTGGTAGGCCTATAAATGCTATATAGTTATCAAGTTATCAATGATCGATTAAGCTCTTGGATTGAATGAACTGCTATAATAATTGAATTAAGTCACCTATTCAAGATACGCTTCCTTGAACGAATATTGAAAATCTAAAATTTCTCCTTCGAAAATAATGCCAGCTTTAAAAATTCTAATTTCTGGTTCATAAATCGATCGATGGCACTAGAGGGTGCCGCAAATAAAGAACAGACTTTTGATATATCATTCTAGTGTACCTTATAACAATTGCTTGTTTTGCATAGTGCTTGATCAACAAAAATAAGTTAAAATGACAATTCCAAACATAGCCTACTTTGAAATAGACGAGCATACCACTGAATTTGATGAGCCAAACCTGAATTTAGTCGTGAAATTCGAATTTTATTCAATAACGGCAAAACTACCGACTAGACATAAAATGTCTGGCACACTCTAACAAGTTTTTGACGAGCAATCGATCGGAATCACAAAATCATATTGTTCCCATTCGAAAAAAAATGAGATTTCATAGTTCTATTGAGGCTCACTTTGAAGCCCTGTTTCAGACACCTTATATAATATTTCCTCATAATTTATCGAGTAATTTATACAAGGAGCAGTATCAGCGTACTTCTCTCAAAAAAATCACCCTGTATATCGAACTTCCATCTGCACCTATATTGAAGATACATATTGCAATTTTTGTAATTGTTCAGAAATAAAAATCCACCATCACCAAATCGTTTCCTCAAAGAATGGACACTCAAACGTTCTATTAAAGGGAGTAAAACCCTCCATTGTTAAAATAATGTATCCGAGCACAGGTTCACCTGTCAATCTCTTGATTTGAAAAGACCAGAAATATATAAATACAGAGTAGTCCTCAAGAATGAAAAGCATAAACTGAAAGCCATTCAAATCAATTAGCTACGCAAGGATTAAATATTTCACTGTATTCAGCAGCCATCATAGAGAAGTATGACACTTCCACGAAGCATTCGTGAAAACTTTTCACAAGGATATCAAGGGATCAAAAAGACGAATAAAAAAAAAAGTTGTAGAGGTGCTATTAGAATTCGCGTGGAGCAGGGTTCAGTATGACATCATTTCAAAAGAAATTTGAAGTCTTCGGATATTTGCTACATTCCCTACACGTCAGATTTTTTCTGAAATATAAGGGCTACTATCTTCGGAGATAAGGCTTGAGAAGCCCAAGATTCGCAAATGTTCATGAATATTTTCTAATAACGGATAGGTAGACCTAGCACTTAATGATCAAGAAGGACAAAAGTAATAAGGCCAATAAAAAAGGTCAACAACACCATTGTTAAAAATATCTCATAGATCATAGGTTTGGCCATTGAGAAACTGAAAGCAAGATAGTTCAATCATATATCTAATAAGATCAATATCGCTTATTGGCCTGCTATTCACAATCACAAAGTGAAGCCAAACCTTCGATAAGGATTGAAATGTAAGCATGCGTCTACTGGAAAAATTTAGAGGTTATGTATATTCCGAGAGACGATAAGAAATTAGATATGGAGGATGAAAATATGCCACTGGAATATTTTCAGCTCCATTCTTAAATATAAAAATCAGTAACAAGGATATGCACAGCTTGAGAAAACAGAGTAAACAATTGTTAGGCAATATTACTGCACATGCTCAGATCTGGATTCTTACCAAAGCCTAGCTTCAATTTTCATTGGTTCATTGCCCATATTGGAATTATTAGATATGTATAAGATTGCAATGAATGTCTAGTCTGGCGAAAAACAGTGGCAAGGTCTAGAATGGATTGGGTTACAAATACGAGAGTCAGGGAGATCATGAATGTCAAACGCAAAATAGTGGAACATATCGACGATGTTTACAATTTATGGTTTGGATGTGCAGGAAATGGCGGTTATAAGACAGCCGAAACAAGTATTGGAGTGGAAATCAGGGTGGAGAAGGAGACATGGGTGACCTAGGAGAAGTTGGAGTTACGGAAAAGATGCTTAAATGAAAAAGGACCTGATGAAACAGAAAATAATGTTATAGAAGTCTGGAGATCCAGCATTGGGAGACATAGACGACTGTAAAACCAAAATAATTATAAAAACTAATCAAAATTTGAAAAAAAAAGATTTCATGTCAACACCTCGAAATACGTATCGTTGGCACTGATATGATTTATATTTGAATTTTCTTTCGATCTGAAAATTGAGTTATGAGTTTACTTTCTATATCATACGAAAGAGATCAATACTCAGTAACATATAAACAATGAGAACTTTTCATCCCTCTGGCAATAGGACATGAAGATGAAAGCCTGTAGTTTGTTCAAATAATCTCTTCAGTATATCAAATGTAGGCAACATTGAATAATGATCCACAGATAAATCGATGGACGTGTCAACATTGCATTAGTACCAATCATTCATCTCCTCATCGACCTCATCATTTGCAGCTTGTCAATCTGTTGACGGAATAACAAAACTGATTCATATAATACCGCTCGATATCTTTCACATTGTAACCCGATTCAGATTGAAGAGACGTTATAAGTCCAGGAGCAACTGACCGGTTCAATTATATTGAGAATATACCGATCGCGGAATGTCAAAAACTGGCTGAATGCATTGAAAAACTCGAAGTACAACATTATCAACCTGAAATCGTTTCGTTCTTGTGGACAAAGGGAAAAGGCGGGCCCGGATATTGAGTTTGCTATACGACCAATTTGTGTGGAAGTGGCCATTTTGATAAGGTGTGTACGTGAGGTAATTAGGAAATATGTTGGTACTTGAGCAAGATTCTCTTTTTCATGCAAATGAAATATGTCCAAATAGTAACGATATTAAATTAATTCGCAAGTCATTCATTAGACCTATACTTACACTATTTCAACCACTGTCATGTTCAGTGAAATTTTGCCCACCTCACACACTATTCGATAACTGCCGGTAAATTACCACAGAATCTGATGAGATCCATTGTAATCATGTAATTCCAGTGTAAAAAGTGGAAACCCAGACGAATTTGCGAACTATTGACCCATTTCAATTTTGAGTGTTTGGTTTAAGGAATTCGTGTGTTTTCGGAAGTAGTGGCACCACTAAGTCGACAGCACTCAACTTTACTGAGTCTGTTTATGATTACCCTTGTTTGTAATCTCTCTTCTGCACTATTCGCCATAAGACAAATTAAGGGTCTACATTCCTGAAAAAAAAGGGAGTCAGAAACGATTTATTTTTTTCGATTGATGAAGGGATGTATGAGTGTATGAAGATAAAAATAAAAAAAAAAAATTTTTATAAGTATTAAATGCATGAAAAGGATATTCCTCATCATTTTTGGTTATTTTTCAACATTTCCACCATCAAAACAAATATTTTTGTGTTTTTTCATTTCAGTATTGAAATCTTTCATTTAGTTAATGCAATGTCTATCTCCTTTTTCTTTTAGAATTTACCGTTTTTTTGTAAATGATATAACAAGAATGTGTTGTTTTCGCGAAATTTATTTCCTCGAATTTTTCTATTCGAAATGATAAATATTCATTTTTCTCAAAGACAAGTCATTAAGGTTTGTTTTAGCCGTCGATCAGTGAAAATCAATTGTTAATAACAATTATGGATTTTAACATGGAATTGAATTTCTTTTAAATGACACGCCCCGCAGGTATCTCCTCCTAGATGACTGATAAAGGAAAAAGGGAGTATTATACCAAATTATACAGGCAGTATGATATATAGTTCAGGGTAGTATTTCTAGTTATATTCCCTGTGCCCCAACATTTGTTCTATTAAGCTGAATAATCCAATAAATAAAAATTAATGCAATGCACTGCCATCTGGCGGTATACGTTTCTTACATTGAAGGCGAAGGACTCTTAAGATTATTCTATTTGAAACAGAGCTCTACTTACCGACCATGGTTCCATATGCAATGCAGCCAAACGGAAAGGGGTAGAACCCCTGGATTTCAGCTATGTTGAAAGGGCGAACCGTCAAGGTCTGCCTGGGGGAAACTGGAGTGACTGTGCTAGCGAGCAGGGGATGCCCTCAAGGAGGGATACTATCACCCTTGCTGTGGAGCCTGGTCATGGACGGTCTTCTGGAGAGACTTACGACAGGTGGTTTTAACGCCAAGGCATACGCCGACGACATAGTGGTGACTGGTAGAGGCAAGCAAGACGGCTCGAATGCAACTTGCCTCAGTATTATCGAAAATAAATACGAGGAAGAGGGTCTAACTGTCAATCCCTCGAAAACAAGACTAATTCCGTTCACTACACGAAGTAATCTCGATCTCAGAGCTCCGGTCCTAAATGGTCAGACTCTCAACTTCTCTAGTGAGTGCAAATATCTTGGTGTTATCCAAAGCAGTACATTCAACTGGAGGAAACACATAGATAAGATTATTTTCAGAGCCACGGCGGCCATGTGGGCCTGTAAAAGACTATTTGAGAAGACATGGGGCGTGAAACCGAAAATGGTACTGTGGTCATACACTGCGGTGGTACGCCCTATTGTCACCTATAGGTACGTCTTTAGCAAGATGGACAAAAACCGAAGAGGTCACCATAAGCAGCCGGTTGAAGACACCACAAAGGCTGCGCACAGCTCGTACAGCAGTGCTTGAGGTCATACTCGATTTGCCTCCCTTACATCTACATGGAAGGAAATGCAGCCTGCTGGGTGTAATAAGAATAAATCTTAACGGGAAACTCCTACCAGGAAACCGGGTTGGGCACATGAGGATATTGAATCAAGTGGATTCAAACCTTTTGGCAAAACCATCGGATGTTATGCCAACAATCTTCGATTTCTAAACGCTCTTTGAAACGGTCATAGCTGACCGTCCTAGTGCAATCAGTTTCGTAAATCGCTTGGACGAAAAGTCACCCATATGGTTCACCGATGAATCGAAATCAGACACCCATACTGAGGATCTCTAATACCCTGGAAAGTGAACCCTCTATTTTACAGACCGAGACACTGGCTGTTTACGTATGCGCTCAGGAGTTTCGTAAAATGAACCTCAAAGGGGTTCATATCTTCATCGCCACGGACAGCCAGGTCACGCTGAGGTCCCTGGAATTACACTGCCAGGGATCTCTGCTGACCTGGAAGTGCAGTAACACGATAAAACAACTGGCTAGAGGCAATAAAGTACCTCAACTATTGGTGCCAGGGCATTGTGGTGTTGAAGGAAATGCATCAAGGTAACACCTGCTGGACCTGAGCCTTTATGTGGGCTTGGAAAAGACCAATATAAGGCAGCGATCCAATAATAGGAGTTGGACAACAGAAAAACCCTCTGGAGAAACATTCCTGGACTTACTCAGTCCAAGAAATTCGTTATAATTTCACAGACCTAAGCCAATAAGCTGCTAAAGCTGTCACGAGCTGAGCTTCTGGTGATGGTGGGTCTGTTGACAGGGCACTGTCAATACAAACATCCTCTGTACCGTATGGGTAAGTCAGCAGATGTTATGGTATGCAAATGTCCAGAGCTGTTTGGTCTAAGAACGATTCATATGGGGAAACCGGTCCTGGATACCTACGAGGTAACGGCAAAGGCTCCTAGGGATGCTGTCAGTCTTATCAACACCATCGGCGATCTCATTGGGTTTCAATGAATGAGTAGGGTGGAGAACAAAAGATCTATGTGGTCTCAGTTCCCGGAAGGCTAACGATTGAAAAACATTAAATCAGGTACACAATGTATGAAATATTTTATGCGCACAACATTGCCTATCTTTTTCTCAGGTTTCAATACTCATGGCGCGGTAACTACACCTCTACCCCTCCCTCGTAAATCCGCCCTTGGTGCCACGTTCTCCTTGCCTTCAATTCATAAAGAACCCAAGTTCCCCGTTTTTAACTCATTTGCAACGCATGGAGTCGCTAGGAAATGGCTTCTTAAGTTGAAAACTTCCAGATAAATTACATAACCTATAAAAAAATTACCAGAAAACAAAAAAAATCATGCACTAAGAGGATAAAACACATTTGAGACGAACTAACAAAATGAGGAGTGTAAACAATCTTAATGACAGTTGACGCTCATACACTGCATAAATACAGGGTGAGTCTTTGACTTGTATACATAAATTTTAACTGTAGATTCCTCTCATCAAACGAAACACTTTCTTCCTATACCATTTTTCAAAATTAGGTTTCGTTTGGACGATACAGGGTGTCGAAAATTCATGAAAAAAACACTTTTCTGTTTATATCTTCGGAACCGTTATTTCAAATGAATTGAATTTTGGTGAAGTATTCACTCCCTCTATGATGCATATTTCCAAATCAAAACTTATTCAATATTCCTTCTGGTATAAAAGTCACAGCGTAGCCTTAACCAACTCATGAATCCACGAAAAAATACTATGAAACCACTTGAAAAAGAAAAACAGTTTATATTTTCGGAAGAACCAATCGGTTTAGAAAATAAAAGAATTCAATAGTTTTTTCAATAAAACGTGCCGTTTTCGAGTTATTCCCAATTTTACCCGATAAAATTTGACGAAAAAATAAAAAATCATAAGAAAAATCTAAATGCAACCCTGGCTTTTCAAAATCACAGAATGGCTCAAATTAATAAACTCTATACAAGGTAATAATGTTGTCAGAATATTTATCATCTTTGTCAAGACTAAAATGTCAGTGGAATACAAAATTCGGACATTAATGATGAATCTTGTGACGAATATTCCATACAAAACACGTATTAAATTGATTAAATTAACGCACATTCTGGAAATCTCAATTTTTATGAAAGTTAACTCTACATTGACTTTATAACTTATTTTTTATGTTCTCTCGGGAAGGTTTTGAACGAAACAAGACACATTAAATGGAAGAAAAATTCAGGATTTCACCGAATCTTATGTGAAAGAAGAGAAATGAACAATTTTCAAAATACTGAAATGCTGATAAGTGATTTAATACTTGGTATTTCCACCCCTTGCGTTAACAACAGCTCGGCAACGACGGTTCATACTCAAAATCTTAAAATGTTCTGATCTAATCCTTCCCAGTTTTCTCCGAATTGGATTCCTAAGTCATTAAGAGTAGCTGGATGATTTTCTGAACTTGAGGTTGTCTCAAACCTGCTCAATCGGATTGAGATCTGGACTTCTTGCTGGCCATTTCATTCGAGAGACTTCAACCTCTTCAAGTTAATCCTGAACCATGCGCGCACTATGGGGTCTGGCATTATCGTCCATAAAAATGAAATTTTCACCAATGTATGGGGCAAATGGCACTATGCTCTTCAAGAATGTTCCTTATATACTTATCAGCATTCATAACTCCATTATCAACGACCCCTAGGTCTGTGCGAGCAGTCAAAGATATTCCACCCCATACCATAATCGATCCTCCCCCGAAACAAGTAGTATTCAGGAAATTGCACTGAGCATATCTTTCATGTGGACGTCTGTATACAAGGGAAAGTCGATCCCAATAGTAGAGGCAGAATCTAGACTCATCTGTGAAGAGAACTCTTTCCCAATCGGCCTCATCCCAATGGATAAGCTCTTTCGCAAAATCCAAACGCGCCCTTCGATGGGCTGGGGTGAGAGCTGGGCCTCTTGCCGCGACACGTGGCCTTAAATCATCCGAGTGCTAATTTGCACCTCATGAGTTTGCTCAAGCTGATTTTGAAGGAGGCGGGCGGTTGCAAACCGTTGTCTCAACAAAGAAACTCTCAAGTAACGTTCTTGAATGGCAGTTGTTACCCGTGGTCTACCCTGTCCTGGTCCTGGCCTTCGGACATTCATACATGTCTCCCTGAATCGCTGCAACATTCTGGACACACTTGTATGGGAATGGGAAACTCCAAACCTTTCTGCAATTCTTGTGTATGTCCACCCTTCTTCTCGCAAAACTACCGCTTGGGCACATTCCTCTTGGGTCAAATTGCGTGTTTCGCGTTGCATAGCGATAGAGTGTAGAAAATCAAACGAAAGAAAAACTGTTGATCACTAGAATTGATCGCGAACAACTGATTTTAGAATGGAGCCAATACATTCAAAATCTGATAATATCATCTTTTTTTATCCATGCTGGGAGAAAACATCTGTATATTGAAGAAAAACGTTGAAAGTGGATAACATATGCATGCATAATTCTGATAAAAATAATTATCATTGAGAACACCTTCAGTTGTAGAATAAATTTGAGATTTCCATAATTTGCGTTAATTTTTTTGCGCAGTGTACTATGATACCTGATAATCTGTGGCGATTTTTTTATCTGAGCAATATCCTCTTGGAATTTTATAAACTCACTTCACGGTCATTATCACATTAATTCACTTTCACTGAAAATCTTTTCACATCAACTTCTCGCATTCTTCACTGTGAATAAACAAATTACAAATCGCCAAATCTCCATCAAGCCACTATACGCACAAGGCCGTAGCTAGAAAAAAATTTGGGGGGGGGGTCCGTCCGAGGCCGTAGCTAGAAAAAAATTTGGGGGGGGGGGGTGTCCGTTTAACTGAGCTCTAGGAAAAATATCGGGGGGGTCAGGACCCCCCCCTGGCTACGGCCTTGTATACGCAAGCTTACTTCAACAACCACAGACCAACTGTTCGGTCTACGGAACAACGGTTAATCTTGCGCATTAACATTAAGTTCGTAGCGCTCTATCGGCGAGAATCAGAATATTTCCAAAGAGGCACAACAAGACGCCATCAGCCAAAAGTAAACAAAACTAGTGCCTTTGCGTTAGTTCGTCCGTTAATGATAGAGGACCTATTGCTTCCTTGTTTAAGGAGAAAATCAACACAATCTGGCATCGTCTTCCCAAACGTTCTATGATAGAGTTCATAGAATATGGTTCGATGGGTTAGGTTAGGTCATTGACCTCGAATCATTTGACCTAATTTAATGGAGTTATGTTCGATTAGTGTAAAGACAATTCTTTTTGCGATAGTTTTGGGAGAAAGAGGAGAATATAAAAAAGTTATTAGTGCTGACAAACTAATCGTCATGAAAATCGAAGAAGGACCTTATTTTGGTGGGAGAAATATGGCTTTCTAGTTGCAGATATAATCGAATGAAACTTACTGTTTTTGTTAAGAAATATCGTGTTTTTAACATTCTTATTCGAATAAGGTTAGTACTTGAGTATTTCCTAAATGCATCATCTCAATTTCAATCGAGAAATATGAACTTTGCATCAATTCCAGAGAATTATATCAGAGACGTAATTAGCCAAATTTTTTTCTAAATGGCTATATAAAAGGTTTCTATTGACCTCAAGAATCTTCAGTTAAAATGTATGTATAAGTCAAAGACTCACCCTGTATAGAGCTCCAGTTGTGTGAGTTTCCAATCCGTGACAAATAAACTGATCGAATTTACATCTCGCAGGTTATCCACACAGTTATCCCACAGTGTCTTCTGACACATATCCCTCGAGCATTTGGTGCAATTGGCCTCGGCCCTCGAGAGCAGTCAACGGATTTTAGTCTATCCATCACAACATACCTTTGTTACGATTATACACGGTTAAACAGGCCTGACGTGAAAACATATCTCCTCCACGACTTTCGCCTTTCAGCTCTAATTTCCAAAACCGGCGTATTAGTGCTAGAGCACGTTCATATTGTGTCGGCTGGTCATTACTACATATTCCCTGTGACTTTTTCGAACGTCAACCGAATTATTTATTTAAATAAGGAGGGCTAGACGCTATTAAGATGTAAAATGTGCTAATGTGTGGATGTTTTCATTCTGGTTTTTATTACCGGTCGGGATAGAGCCGTTAATTGGCAAGAAGTCATGTGAGTGTGGATGACTTGAGGAAAGAACGAAGGGACTGTTTCGGAGGTTGGAACAGGTATTCCCAAGCGGTTAAGTGACGAATAATTGTTCGGCAGCTTGTGTTGGGATTTGTATAATTTTTGATTTAATATTCATGGAATTTTGGTTGAAGACTCTGTTAAGGATTCGGATGTCATTGACACGACCAATTAGATATTGGTGTGGTTCGTACAGTGATTAGATAATGATTCCAGATGAATTAGTGGGTTGAAAACGGGTATTCCATAATTTTTCCAGAATGAGTTACAATAGGTTTGTTTTTCTATCTATTTATAACTCGTTGTAAACACGAGAAAATGTCGTTGAGTACCTAATACGATTCTTTCGTAGCAACGTTTTCAATCAACGGTACCTTTTCACGTTGATTCAACATTATTTATCTGTTGTAAATATTGTTATTATGTTATTGTAACAAAATTAGAGGGATATTATTTGGTAGTTCGGTTCCCCCGTACATTTTCTTTCACGTTTCTTCAAAATTTTCGACCCATTTACATTCCACTAGATTGAAACATATAAAGCCAGTGTTTAGGTAACGCCTGATATTCTTCATTCTTGGTTAAATCAACGTTCATCAAGAATATCGTTTTACTCCATCCAAGAATTATCGACATCAAAGCAGGAAGTCCTTGTTTGAACGAAGATGCATCTATACTCCATTCACAATTATAAAATCACAGCTCTGGCATTGGAAATTTGACACATTCCACTCTGTATCGAAGTTATGACGTTTTTCAAAATATTTTTATGTTCCAAGTCAACACTATGTTGCCCTTTCTACATTCTTAGCGTATTTCTCAGAATGTGAATGAATTGGAAAAGATGTGATGGACGAAAATAATTAACGTTTATATGAATTGATAGAAAGGATTCCTTTTCTAGTTATTTGCATGAAAAGTACAAGAGAGCACTGCTGAAATATATTATTTTTCGCCATGGAAAAAAATTGCATTGCTTTCACATAATTTTCATATGCATGCTTGTGAAGATTTAATGTTTATTATCCTCTTGAACTGAAAGTTCAAGACTTGACGACATTTTATTTATTTGATCTTATGAACAAGGAGTAAAATATTCTGATTGTATAGTAATTTATTGGATTAAAAAATATTCATACATTACTACCACAGTAGGTTTGTACAAATAAAATGGGTCAAACATATGCTTCACATTTATCATTCACCTGTTCTAAAATAAGACACAAACTCCTGGAATATGGGAAAAACCGATGTATTCTGGTTCAATATAGCCTTTTTCTACTTTCGGCAAAGGAATGAAAGCTCCAGTGACACATTTCAATTCTACCTGAACCATATTTTCCGGTCGCTTCCGTTAGAAGATCGTATAAGGAAGCCTTTCTTGTCCATTTACACATTCCAAATAAATTTTGAGCACCAAAATCGATACCGAAACTAACCAAATTTCTGGGGGACCGGAATTTCGTTTGAAATCTTTCAAAACGGCCAGATACCTAAAAAAACTTCGTTATCAAGTGTAAAAAGGTCGATTAGTACCTACTTTCGCTTTATTTATGCTTATAAATCGATTTTTGGTCCAATTCAAATTTGCCGTTCGTACTCACGCCAAAACTCGTGAAAGGAAAAAAACATGGAAAAAATGACGCTTCGAAACTTCTTCTGGACGCCGAAGAACGGAAAAATAGGCGATTTCCTATCAATATTTCTCCCCAAAATCGCCGATCGATACGAACTAACAAAATGGGGAAAATCTTTGATACTTTTACTTTGATGTAAACAGAAAAACTGGCATCGTCGTTTTGTCATTAACCATATTCTATGTACGCGCACAGATGTTCCATCAGGTGCACCAATTCCTGAAAACGAAACCATGGCCAGAGTTGTGATTTTATAATTGTGAATGGAGTATATATTCAAACCTTAACGACATAACAAAATATCAAAGTCATTTCGAACACCAACCTGAATTCTACAACTCAAAATTTTACGAAATGGGCTATTACCAACATAATTTCGATTTTTCAAAGACGCCCGTGATGTCAATAATTCTTGGATGGTGTAGGTATACATGGTTGTAACTACACAAAAAAGTTACAAAAGTTAGTCCATTCACTATTATAAAGTATCCCGGTTGGCCATGACGTTCTGAGACATTTCACATTGCATATTTTGAAAATGTGTGGTTATAGTCATTTTCCTGTCAGATAACTACGCAACGTTGCAGTCTCCACATAGAAGTCGTAGTAATCACACATTTTTATCAAAATGTTCATTCACTTTGAGAAAATAATTAATTCGAGAAAATATTATCTGAATTCAATAATTCCCAAGACCTGGCTAATATTGAAGAAGCTTTCATCTCTGTTAATACTGGAAATTTTTGACGTATATAAACATGGATGTGAAATTCAGTTGTGCTAATTTCTCTAACGGAAATCAAGGAAATTATTGGACAGAATAGTTCATTACTTTGTGATATTTCGTTCGGAAAAAAAAATAAAACTATTGGAATAACCCCACAGAAGATATTCTGAACGTACAGTCGTATCTATGAAATTCCCCACTTTTCAAGATTCTCAAGAAATAAGCGAATAAGCCTACAGAAGACATTTGAGAACCTTTTCGCACAACTTTAAATACTTCAGTATGAAAATGTAGTAGTACCTACTGAGAAACCTGTAGTTACAAAGTTAAAAAGGAGTGAATAGAAATAAGCATTGTCAACGTCTCTGAGAATTATTTCGACATTTTTAATAATGACTCTTAGCTTCCAATTTCTTTTGAGAAAGGTATTCCTTGTCCCTGCTCTTACCTTCGAAGTTATTATAGTAAGCCTTCATAGATACCTGGTGTAGTAGTAGGTTTAGGGATACTTTTTTCATCCGAATATTGATCTACTATTAGTACTATGAGTGACGAAGATAGTCGACAGGGTGTTTCCCTAAACTAGACAAACATACAGGGTGAGTCTTTGACTTTAACTGTAGATTCCTCTCATCCAACGAAACCCTTATTTCCTATTCCTATACCATTTTTCAGATTTCGGTTTCGATTCAAAGATCAGGGTGTCGAAAATCCATGAAAAAAAAACTTTTCTGTTCAATTTCGAATTATCTGAATTCTGGTTAATTTTTTATTCTATTCATGGTGCATATTCCTCAATCAAAACTTATTCGATATTTCCCCTGGTATAAATGTTACAGCGTATCCGACTCATAAATAATCGCAAAAATACTATAAATCGACTTGAAAAAGATGAACGGTTCATATTTTCGAAAGCATTGATCATTTAAAAAAATGAAGGTATTCTTACGATTATTCCATAATATGCGTCGTTTTCGAGTTATTCCCAATTCTTTTACCCGATAAAATGCGACGAAAAAATCAAAAATCATAAGAATAATCTGGATGATTCCCTGAATTTATCATACCACAGAATGGCTGAAATTTATTAACTCTCTGATCTGTATACAGGATAACAATGTTGTCAGAATGCTTAACAACTTTGTCAAGACTAAAATCTCTATGATGGAAAAACGTTCGATGATATGTTATAATGAGATCTCACAAATGCGGGAGATAAAATCGAATTCTAAGTAGCATGAAATTCAAAATTTCATACGCACAGTTTCTATTGAAAATATATCGTTACCGGTCCATATTAAAAATAAATATCAATGAAAATTCGGATATACCTAAATGATGAATGTCAATACAAACCACGTATTGAATTGAGATTAATGAAAAATAAAATGATACTTAGCACTTAATAATCTGTGGCGATGTTTCTATCTAAACAATATCCTCTTGGAATTTTAACTCGACACTACACGGTTATTATTACATCAATTCACTGGAAGTCTTCACATAATCATCACCTGTATTCATTCATTTCTGTAAATAAATAAATCGAAGAGTCTATCATGACGATTATCGCTATACGCATGCGTGGTTCATGGGACTGACGTTGGAGACCAAAAACAAAGGTTTGTCTTGCAAGCCGGCGAGGCATCTTCCCAAAAATCCCTGTGAAATATCATAGAAGTTGGTTAGGTTAGGTCATTGACCTCGAATCCTATGACCTAGGTTAATGGATTTAGGTTAGGCTAGTGAAAAAACAATGTTTTATTAGATTTATTTGGGATATCGAGGAAAATATGAACAAATTATTAGTGTTTACGAACTAATCTTCAGTGAAATCGAAGAAGGAACTCATTTTGGTGGAAGCAATATGGCTTTTCAATTACAGAAATAATCGGACAAATACAAGTGTTTTTGTTAGGAAATATCGTGTTTGTAATATTATGCTAATGAGCTGCCAGAATGACCGGGATAGATGAATTCTGATATTGATTCCAAATTTAATGATTCGTTCACAATTCGAGAGGAATGAATTTGAACCATTCTAGCGAATTATCGAGAAAAATCCGAATATCCAGGATAATAGACCATTTTTGGATAGGTACTGTGAAATCTGTTGCAATTGGTTTCTTGAGCCAGTAAATGCGAATCTACCTACATACCAAGATTGATGAACGAGCGCACAAAAGCACCTGATTTCACGTCAGTGCTTTCATTTAATGAAAATAGATCTTGAAATATTTCTCCTATTTTCCAGTTTGAAAGTACCTGCACCATTTTGAATTTGACTAGATTTTCAGCACGCGTATATCTTTGTTCTGAAAAGGGATGCAAAATTGAGTTTGAATTTTAGGAATTGTAAAATCAAGCAGATCACTGTTTGCAAGGGCTAATTCTTTGGTCATTGGTGGTATGCATTACCATAATTCCCTACTATTCCAGAAGATGAGTGCCGAATTTCAAAGGACTATAGCAACAAATATATTGCTGATCTCTCGGTACTTATAACAAAGCCGACTTCCGGCGTGGCTTAGACCGTTCTAATACCATTGTTGTAGGAGGTGAGCTCTTGTTGCTGCAGACCCAGTCAGCAGCACATAATCCTTTTCTCTCTCATGAATTTTATGGAGTAGCCGAAGGCCAAAATGGACCGGTCGTTTGCCTCGCGTGCGCGTTAAATGCAAATATTGTCTTCATTACTCCCATAAATCGTTGAACGAGGAACACTTTCTATCTGATTCCAGCCGAAGACATGGACTGCGTCGGGTGTTCCCTGGAACGTCAGTGCTGATGACCGCTTTCAAATTGATTAAACCTATTTAAAATACTGCTCCCAGTAACTCGCGATTTACAGTCACTTGATCATCATATAAGCAACTTGAAATTCACCCTGAGTATCCCAAAAAAGTTAGCTATCAGCTAAGTATCATATAAACTGATAGCTTAGAAGTAGAGTACCAGTCCGGAAAACAGGGAGACGCAGCTTCGATTCCTGCTCGGTGTGTAACTTTTTCCGGAATTTCAAAAACTGTTTGCATGCTTCAACGCTTTCTCTAATTATCATATGACCTCTCGACTAATTTTCTTATGCAATAATCATGTCAAATAACACTCGCGACAAAATTTAAGCACTTTAAATTTCTTGATTGTAATATTCGAGTTAGTTGATTTTCGGAAGTTTTGCTCACGGCGTTATAAATGTCATAAGCTAAATTGTCAAGCAACAAACTTTCATATTACGATCGAGAAATCTTGCCATCAAATTTTCATCTCTAGCGGTATTAAATATGATAATTGATAATTCATGATAGTTAGTTAATTATTTTTGGATTTTCTCCAATATACAATTCGCGATGGAAGGTGAAAACTGTTTTAGTTATGGAATATCTTATTTTTTTTATGGAACATCATATTTCTTGATATTATGATATGCGAGTGGAAATCACTTCGCATGTTTATATACAGCGCGTATTGCTAAAGGGTTCTCCAATAAGAGGTGTTTTTCGACATTCAATGAAAAACGCCTTTTTTCAGATAAAGGATCGGATGTAAATTTCATTATGAAGAGGAAGGTTTGCCATTAATAATGGAAAATAACATCAGCCAAATGACCACCACGACCACCACTACAGGACCATCATATCCTTTCCATGAAATTTTCCATAACCAAATCGCGAAGTGGTTACCCTGTGTCCTCGATAGCCTTACGAATTCCATATTTGAGGTCTTGAATCGACGCTGGGCTCAGCATAGACCTTCTCTCTCTCTTGGCACCGAAGGAAGAAGTCGCAAGAAGTCAAATCACAAAAACTCGGTGGCCAATTATGATCTCATTTCGAGAGATTGTTTGTGCTTGTGTTGCAGGTAACGCCGTCCTGTTGAAAGTAAAAGTCCAGATCGATACCATTCAATTCCGGCCATAAAAAATCATTAATCATCTCTCGATAACGCAATCCATTCACCGTAACTGTTGCTCCAGCCCCATTCTCGAAAAAGTAAGGTCCAATGACTTCGCCGGACCATAAACGGCACCGAACTCTTGCTTATTACATGGGATAACGATAATAGCCCCGAATTTCTTCTTCTGTATAACATTTGCCCATTCCTCTAAAGCGAGCTCTAAAGCCGCTTGTATAAGTTGCGCTGCGTTACCAGGATTATTTTGACGATCTCTAATTTTTCTTTTGATCCTATCCCACAAGTGCTCGATAGGATTAAGGTCCGGTGAACAAGAAGGCCACTCTAAAACAGTCACACCTTCTGTTTCGAAAAAAATTTTTGCAACTCTGCTGGTATGTGGAGGTGCATTATGCTGCATAAATAGGAAATAATCTCCAAAAGCACCTCTCCAGAGCCTCACTACAGGTTGTAGCACTAGATCAACATACCTAGGCCCTGTCAGAGATTGTC
The DNA here is from genome assembly GCA_910592335.1 of Adalia bipunctata. Lineage (NCBI taxonomy): Eukaryota > Metazoa > Arthropoda > Insecta > Coleoptera > Coccinellidae > Adalia > Adalia bipunctata. The sequence continues at coordinate 33,489,917 of OU342948.1, forward strand.
TAATGGGAATTGAAGGAGTTTTCTCACCAAACATAATTCCACCCCAAAACATTACAGTACCTCCTTTGTATTTAGGGATCGGTCTTGCAGCTTGGAGCCTAGCTTGCCTCCCTCTACCTCTTAAAATGCGAACACGCCGGTCGTCTGATCGTAGGCCAATTCTGGTCTCATCCGAAAATAAGACATTTTTCCAATCTTCAATAGTCCAATTTTCATGCTCTAAACACCAATTAAAACGGTCAACTTTATATTGCCTTGATAGTTCTGGAACTCTTAACGCTCTTCTCTTGAATAATTCCCGAGCGCGAAGTCTTTTTCTGATAGTTTCGACAGAAACACTAACACCTTTAGCTTGCAAAAATTGCCTTTGAAGCTCTGAATGAGATACTGCGGGATTTCTTCTTGCTGTTTGGGCTAAAAAGCGATCCTGCCTTTCTGTAGTTACTCTTCCACGACTTCTTCTCGGCCTATTCTTTAGGGTTCCTAACTCCAAAAACCTTGCATAGGTTTGTGAAACAACCCCTTGTGTAACCCCCACCGTTCTTGCAATCTGTCTTTGTGACATACCTTGTTCTGCCATAGTAATAATTCTTCCTCTCTGGACTTCCGATAACCCCACATAAGGCATTTTTTTGAAAACTTCGCAAAAAAACAAAATATAAATTCACTGCGACGTTCGAACGAAATGGTAAAATCGACACTGCAAAGCCAAATCTTATCAAGTGCTTATGAACCTAACTGTTTCTGTGAGTAAACACATACACTTTTTATTTGCTTCTAACGAAAAAGATATCAAAATAATATTTCATCTTAATACTGGGTGATTCCATAAGTTTGATTGTGTGTATATTGAATATGTGCAGATACTCAATGTTAGCTCGAGACATTGGAATTGATTGAAAATATCCCATATCGGCATCCTGGAGCAAAGCAATAAATACCCCATCTCGTTATGCCTATCTCACCTTCATACTTGACATCACCTATATAGGCCTGCTCGTCATCAAGTCAAAGGCATTTGTGGCCGTAAAAGTGAGACATTCAAAACCAGGATCCCGCTGTCACTTGGCACAAATAAATTTGCTGCTTGAAAAGAACTAATTGTATCTGGCTTCGAGGTAATAGTTCAGCTTGCCGTGAGTTAACGATTGTTCTCCTATTCTTTTTGTCGGATATACCTGGCGTATTTTTGTTTTTGAGGCTTTTGTTCACGACTCTCAACTTCGAATATTATTTGGTCCTTCAAAAGAGAAGATATTCACCTGGGATCATTAACTTTCCAGAATTATCTGTTATTCTCTGGGGTTTTAGTGGGACATTCGGAATTTCTCGCTTCGGTTGAAGGAGTAGAGAAGAAGTATTATACCATAATGTGAGTATTTTAAGGGATTATGCGGATCAACACAGTTTTTTTCAGTTCAGAAGAATGACCACATTCGAAAAGCACCGATAATGATCGGTTTTGAGTACCTCTTCAAAAGAAACTAGCTGAGCCCGCGGTTTAACAAAAAATGTATACTTTTGTCTTTTATTAAACACCGGTGTAAGATCAATGTTTGGAACATACAGGGTGTTCCATCTCAAACGAGTTACCCCGTATATTTCTTATCCCATAGTGATTGAAAAAATTCCCTGAAACACGCCGAATGATTTTGTTTGGGGGACATCTTTTGACGAAGAGGGGGCGCTCCAACCCCTCAAATTGAATAGGGGAGAGGGGTTGAGTAATACTTCATTTGGAAGCCTTTTCATAACGGTGGCCGTACGAAGGCCAAATTTAGGCTAATGAGCTGCCAGTGTGACCCGGACGGAAATATGAATTTATAAACCAAAAAAATTTTTTTCGAAGAAATTTGGTGGGAATCGAACTCTCCACATTCGATTTTCTAGCGTCGCTTTGGTAACGGAAATTTATAGGATTAAAATAAACCAAATTCATACTCGTAGAGAGTTCGAATCCCACCAAAGTTCTTTGAAAAAAATTTTTTGGTTAAAAAATCCATATTTCCATATTCTGGTTTCTCTGGCAGCTCATTAGCCAAAACTTGGCCTTCGTACGGCCTCCAGTTTTTTGAATAAAAATTATGAAACTTCTCCGAGCGTAATCTTTGGAAGGCTACAAAAAGAAAACCAATTGATATTTTCTCATTCTGTTTTCACCCAAGTATTCAGAATTGAAGATAGTTCAACCATGAAGAATTCCATAAATTTTGGGCGATTTTTTTTTCCACTGAAGACATGTAAAAAAAGTTGATTTCGAATTTTGAAAAAAATTTTTCACGGAAAATCTTAGAAAATCGAGTACGTTGAAAAAGTGCTTTCGAAATTGGCAACCAAGAAAAAAAATTCAAACTTTGCAGGATTTCCGCCATTTTGAATTTTTTTTTCAGAATTCTACACCACAATTGAATTGAGGCCTAAAAATACTAAGACGTGACCAGTAACCGTTATTTCAAATGTCACGCATAACTCACCACAGTAATCAGAATATTGCTCAAAGTTGGCATTTAACACCCTGTATCTCGCTTATGCGTCGAAAACGGGGTATAGGTCATAAGGTAAAAATGACTTCCTCGGTGTCATCTACACGGCTATATATTTTTGTCCAGTTCATGGTGAAACACCCTGTATAATATATTTTGGCTCTTTTGGCAGTTCAAGAAAGAAAGAAAGACGTATAATTACCAAAATGTAGTAGGTATAGATCAAATGTGAGACCAATAAGAAGTCCATGTACCTTATTATCTATAACCAATTGAATAATTTCGATGTATCTTTTTGTTAGTGTCATCGACTTCCAATAATTGAGTGATTTGTTCATTCACAATTACATACTTTACCGATACAAACAATCTCCGAAATACAACAATTTTCAACAATATATCATTAGCTTTCGAGATATACCTAGGCCAAAGGAACATAAATACCAATGGTAAATTGGATGGAAATAAATTAAACCAACCTATTCGGATTCTACTCCTCGTGGGTATCATTAAGGTGAACCGAAATAGTGACCTGTTTGGTGGAAGTGATATTTCTCTATTTTAGTAAGACATCGTCCGACCTATAATCACAGGGTGTTGCTGATGAAAGAGTCTCCGATACAGGATCGGCCTCTGGCCATTTTTGTCTATCAATCGGTTGAACCGAAGTAATGAAATTATTGTAACATTAGCATTTTTATTACTTTTATGGATTATTATTTGGTGAGTAATTTGATAGCCATAAGAAAAATTCCTGTTGTCCAACTGTAAATGACTGGAAATTGATGTTTATTATGTTGGTATGTGTGATAAATTTTCAGAATTATAGTAGTTTTCATAATCTGCTCAATTTGATAGGAATCCTTTCATTTTCCTGGTTCAGGGCAGGGCCCCAACCTAAAATATTGCGAAATTTAATTTCAAATAAAATACGTACTTGCAGAATCTCATTTTGTTGAAGTTATTCTGAAAAAAAAACAAAGCATAAGATATTATTCATTCGATTTCTGAAAATTAGAGGAATTATAGGAGAGTCCATCGTTGGAAATTGCGGGATTGGGTATTTTCAAAATATGCTTTTCTCAATATCTTGCTCTGTTCAAAGCTAAATGATTAAAATGAAAGAAAATCTTTGAGATATAATTTAAACTACATTTTTTCGTGAGTTATGAATGTTTATCCGATTTTCCTTGAGATTTGTTTGCGAAAATTAATAATTTGTTTAATTTTTCTTTGGTACACGAAAAAACATTTGGGTAAAGCCTTTTCATTAAAATGAATAATTTAGAGAATATAAAAAATTCTAATATGGGTATTACTTTCGCCAACTTTCTGGAGGGAAAGTTTTAGGGGTATCTTTGGAACAAATATCCACATATACAGGGTGAGTCTTTGACTTGTACATATATTCTGAAGATTCTTGGGGCCAAAAGAAACCTTTTTTTCATTTTCCATTTTTCCGAATTCGGCTCTGTTAAAAAGATATAGCCATTTGAAAAAAAAATCGGGCTGACTACGCCTCTGAAATGATCTGGAATTGATGCAAAGTTCATATTTCTCGATAGAAATTGAGTTTATACATTTAGGGAATACTCAAGTACTAACCTCATAGGAATAAAAATGTTGCAAACACGATCATTTCAACAAAAACAGTTAGTTTCATCGGATTATATCTGCAATTGAAAAGCCACATTTCTCACACCAAAATGAGTTCCTTCTTCGATTTTTCTGCAGATTAGTTTGTAAACACTAATGACTTGTTCATATTTTCCTCGAAATTCCCAAACAATAGCAAGGCACACACGAAAGGGAAATCTGTAAGATCTGATCCCTTTCGTGTGTGCCTTGCTAATATCATGAAGAAAGACTTTTCATTCAGATTATCAGAATTTATTATTGAACAATCTAACCTTATCTATTTTGTATCGATTCTGTGAATGTTTGCACAGAAATTTCAAGAAGATGTTGTCAGCTTGCTGATATTTTCATTGAGGTTAAGGATTTGTTACGGAACATAGTAGGTATAAATCACGATACACTTGTGTACCATGAACCATGGTATAAATATCTATGAATTCTGCCGTTTCCATCATAAATCGAGTTTGCCTCCAAATTTTACCACGCATGCGTAGAGGCCAACTATAAACAATAACATAACAAACCAGAGTCTCTGAACAAACTGTAAACATTATGTGAAGTTCTGAATACATTCAGTGAATTATTGTTCTAATGTAATTATTATGTGAAGTGAATTAATATAATCTTAACCGTGTCGAGTTTATTAAATTTCAAGAGGATATTGTTTAGATAGAAACATCGACACAGATTGTAAGGTATCATTTATATTTTCATTAATTTCAATTCAATAAGTAGTTTGTATCGAGATTCATCATTCATATCCGAATTTTGTATTTAATCGACATTTAACTTCAATATGGACCGGTAACTATGAATTTTAAATAGAAACGGTGCTCAATTTTATGCGAGATTTTATGTCCCACATTTGTGGGATTTTATTATTAAAATATCTCGACAAAGTTTATAAATGTGACAACATTTTAAACTGGTTTAAAGACCAGAGAAGGAATAATATTCGATGATATTCTTGAAATTAATGATTTTTTCGTCAAATTTCTCCGGGTAAAATTGGAAATAACTCGAAAACGACGCGTTTTATTGAAAAAAAAATAAGAATACTTATAGTTTCCCAAATGATGGATTCTTTCGAAAATATGAACCGTTTATCTTTTTAAAGTGGTTATATGGTGTTTAGCGTGTATTGATGAGCCGACTACCCTGTAACTTTTATACTAGAAGAGATATTGAACATGTTCCGATTGAGGAATATGCACCATGAATAGAGTAACCAATGAACCAAAATGCACTCCATTCGAAATAACGGTTTCGAAGATATAAACATCAGAAAAGTGTTTTTTTCATGGATTTTCGACACCCTGTATCTTCGAAACCAAAACTAATTTTGAAAAAAGTGTTTCGTTTGATGAGAGGAGTCCACAGTTAAAATATATGTACAAGTCAAAGACTCACCCTGTATATATAAAATATTTACAAAGAAAGAGATGAAATTGTCAATTCCAAGAAGGCATCGATGTTATGACGAATATTTGCAGGAAATTGGACGTCGCCGATTTCAATTTCAAACCCGAAAGGTAGAAGTGACAACATTGCCAACATGAGGTTCAGTGATACTTCAAAGCCAAAAGACGAATCCAGAATGATCTGACAAATTTTATCGGATATAATTAGCATGTATATTGTTGCATTTTTTTATTACTTTTCGTTTTGATTTATGCAGGGTGTGAGTAATCCATAGATAAAATGGTACCTGCAGAAATATGATTTTTGGGGCTCATGCATAGTGTTTTTGATGACAAGGATCTCAAAGGACCCTGCACAAATCAAATGGGAAATGGATCCCAGTCGAATTGGCTGAAATTTGGATATGTTGTAGTTTATACTTTTCTTATCAATAGTCTCCATGGGCCCGAGACCTAAAAATGGACAGTTTTTTCGGTATCGACGGTCGAAAGTTGCAACTAGTGCACGCAATCAAAAATGAATTCCCATCTATTAGGTAGGTACTTCAAGCGACGGCATGAATACGTGGCATGAAATTAAAATATGTATTTAAATGTGAATTACTGCAGGGTTTGAATTTTCTTGTTGTGTTCTGTTTCCGGCATCTAGCACTTTTTGAATTAGTATAGTTGAAGGGTAGCGAATAGCCTGATAACGTACGTAATATAGATGGGAATTCATTTTTGATTGCGCACTAGTCGCAACTTTCGACCTTCGATACCGAAAAAACTGTCCATTTTTAGGTCTCGGACCCATGGAGACTATTGATCAGAAAAGTATAAACTACAACATATCCAAATTTCAGCCAATTCGACTGGGATCAATCCATTTGATTTGTGCAGGGTCCTTTGATGTTTTGCTTATTTTTTACCTAACGAGGTGTAAAAAAATATGGTCACCTGAGTGCCGAATTAAGAAAAAACATACCTATTTCATTGAGATACCGAAATGGTATAATTCACTGTATTTGCAGCATCCAATACAGAATAAATTCCTATTACAATGAGTCAAGAGCTTTTCATGATTACGAGAGTGCTAAAATTCACTTCATTACTTTAAATCAACGTAAAAATATTGATTTCAAAACTGTGGGATTTCATAATGAAAGCAGTGAAAATAAAAATTTCAAAATATACATACTTTTACAAAAATTAAATTTCACGAAAGGTGTTCAGAGCGATTTCAAATTGTGTACCTGAAATCAGCGATCTATGAAACAAGATTGCAGTGCATGGGCTCTGAAACAGCTCAATAAAGAATTTTGTTCAATGAATATACCCAATTCTGATGAAAATAAATGGATAGACTTCTGCATAATTTCGTACCTACAAGTAATAGAAAATTGAAGGTTATGAATAGATCATCTAAGGCTTCACAACTATACTTTTTGCTTAAAATTGGAGACCTTATATATTTTTGTTTATTTCCGTAGAGCTTGAAATTGTAATTTCCAAAATGTACCATACTTAATATGGTATGATGGAAATATAATTTCCGAAACGTTGGCTAAGTTGGAGGTTTAATTCCTGTTAAACAGACCTTTTCACCACCATCCCATACACGTTAATATGGTATGTCCAAATCATGATTTGAAACTTAAAGTATCTACATTCCAAAATACCATCAGGTGTTGCTGAAAAGGTACATAAATTTAATTATTTATTTGAGAAAAAAATTTTATGTTCGACTGCTTCATAAACACTTGATTCATGAATTCTTTGAGCGTCCATAATTGGCTACTTTATTGGACACCACTTTATTGGACTCAACTGTCACAGTCTTCTCTCGATTTTGCAATTCTCTTCATTTCACACCACTTGTTATAGCATACAAATTTTCTTTGGCACTTGCGGCTAAATTTTGTACGCTTTCCTCTCCCGAACTATCCATTTTTGGGATTATTATGACGTTTGTCACAGAATTAACGAAGTAAACAACTTTGTATAGTGGGGTTTCTAAGGTCGCTGATGGTTACAAAGGTAAGAAAAGCAAAAGCACACCTAATGTTTTCTTGAAATAAAGCAACGAATATATTAATTGCCATTTCAGAAAATAAAACTTCTGCATTGCAGTCAAACATAAAGCTTTGTATGCAACTCGTACATAATTAGGCCTATGGACTTGCCCAAATTATTATTATATTATTAAATAAACTTTTGGACTCGTCCATAAAGACCTAATTTATGTACTTGTTACATAAATAGCTTTTTTCCTGAATAATTATTAATATGTGAAGTTCTAGGAGAACTTCTAAACCCATATTAATTGAGAAAATGGTTCAGAAATGTTTTCACAGAAACGAAGAATATTTGGTTAGTGAAAAACTACAGCAACTTTTAGTAGAGCACTATAAACATAGGAATGCTGGATAGACCTGGCTCTATGGTTATTGGGTCCAACCATAGACTCGAAAATTACAGGACTCGCAACATTTTCACGCCATCTACCGGGGTGATACACCAACATAAACAATAAATTATTATTAATTTGACTATTAGATGCCGCGGTATTATTCTAACACCACGAACCTAACCTATTTCCAATGTTTTTCATGTGAGCAAGCCGAAAAAAGTCACCACAAGATCTCTCATTCCGAAAATATGCTCATTCGATTACAGATTTCATTTCTGTCGATTACAAATTTCATTTCATTCGAAGGGATCTGTAATTTTCGAGTCTATGGTTGGACCCAGAATGGCGGTTCTGGTATACTCCCCTTTATAGAGCCTTACTTTTAGTAAATACATATTTGCGAAAAACAAATAGGTAACTCTGAAACGACCACCTATTGATGTGTTCGCCATTAAAATAGACCTCGAGGCTTCAAAATGAGTTTTCATCCAACTAGCTTACCAATCGAGTGTCCAATTTGGTCCACTGTGGACATGACTGTATTAATGGCGCGTTCCAGTAATTTATTTGAAGAAGGTACGCTTGAAGAATATGAATGTCTCCCGACACTTTCGTTTGACGCTGCGTTAACCAAATCCAAGCACAGTCCTTATTCAGATTCTGTATTCCTTCCTAAACGTATCCAACCGTCGGTATCGTGAAAAGAAATTTTTGTTAAAATTTAGTACCTATTAGCAACACAATTGAAAATATCAAGTTATGTACTCGGTCTCCATCGACATCCTGTTAATTGACGCCGAGGACACTCTTCGCTACTCTGCCATGTTTCAATGATGGATCTTCCCCGTTCAACAAGATCTTACACATCCATGGCCGGCAATATTTACAATCGATCCGTCACTGGTTTCATCCATAATCACCGGGTGTTCTCGAACAAACGCAGGTGATTTTATGGCTATAAATTCGAGGAAGAGAGACATCATCGGTCTCTCACAAATAGGCGTCCAACAGGTACAAAAGCGTCTCGAACAAGTGAAGAATTGCACACGCTCACCGTGTGATGGGACGATGTGATTTATTGGCCTAGAGAAAAGGCAAATGGGATCCCGCGGTCCGGAGACCTATTGAGAAAATGAGAAACTCCGAAGGTTATTTGTTTTGAATAATCAAAGTGAAATGATAATAAATAACGCCCGAAGGGACGTCTTTCTGCTAACAGTCGGGGAAATTAGCGAGTGAAACAACGAGGTGTCTTCTTTCAAGTCCAGAGAAATGAGCCGTTTTCCACGTATACTCGATGCATTCACTTTCATAAGGTATCCCGGTTGGCCATGTCATTGTTACACATTTCACCGTGTATATTTTGAAAATGTTGAATGTTAGGTTATAGTCATTTTCCTGTCAGATAACTACGCAAAGTTGTCATTTCTACATAGAGGTCGTAGTAATAACGTCTTTATCAACATGATCATTAACTTTGGTAAAATAATGAATTTGAGAAAATATTATGTGAACTCAATAATTCCAAAGACCTGGCGAATGTTGGAGAAAGTTTTTTCTCTGTTAATACTGAAAATATTTCACGTATATAAATATCGTTGGAAGATTCAATTACGTATGCTTTTTTCTGTAAGGGAATCAAGAATCGAGTGTTGAAATTTTACAGAGAATAATGAACAGAATAGTCCGTTACTTTCTGATTAATTCGAGAAAAAAATGAAAGTACTCGAATAACCCGACAGAAAAACTTCTAAACGAACAGACGGACCTATGAAGTACCCCACTTACCAAAATTCTCAAGAAATATAGGCCTACAGAAGACATTTAAACACTTTTTCCATAATTGAATAGGAATCTGCATTGACAACGTGAACGTCTCTGAGAATTATTTTGACATTGCCGATATTTCACGACGAGTGCCGACCTGCGTCAGTTTCAAGTTTTGAGTAAAAAAAATTGATAATCCTAAATCTTGGCCAACCGGGATACGTATTCAAGCTAATTGCAATTCTGTGCAGATCGCTCAACCAGAACCTTATGAAATGCTAGCGAATTATTGGCTGAAAATTCCCAATATTTCTGCTACAATATATCCAGGATCATAAACGATTGAAACACTCTTTAGATCATATCGAAATGCATTCAATAAAAGTATAGTTTGCAGGAAGCTGCAGGTAAAGTTGCTCCTCTTTCTGAGTCATCTTCTAAAGTCATTCCTGGGTTGATTCCTCACCCTACTTATATTATTGATTTGATTAATTGATTGATTATACTGATTACTCCTAGGTCTCCCTCAGAAACTACAAGCTTCAAAGCATGTAACTTGTACTAGTTCGGAGAATCAGCTGTGTTATGTGTAGGTGTAGGCCTTGTTACTGTGTAACTCTCACGCCACCTTAGGAGCACTGCAAATTTGCGGCCCAACAGTGAAATGGTGGCCCACTATCGAGACTAGGAAATTTCTTTCTTAGCCTCGGGATTGAACTCGCGACTTTCCGCGTCAAAGTCAATCGACGGGCACTGCATGATCCACTTAGATCTTAGATCATCTGTTTTACATGCGCAATTAGATGTACTAGATCTTGGAAAGCAGCCGGGTTTGATGGAATTTATCATGTTGTCATAGAAAATTTGAGAGAGAATGCCCTATCTTGGTTATTGCCTCTTTGAGTGTTCGTTCCACACCAGGGCTATATCATGTCGTCACGATGCCTGTTTTTTTCGAATTTCGAGCCGAGGATGATTTCGTTCGAATCTCTGATGAAAATCCTTGATTACATTCAATTCTTTTCGTCCGGCCATCCGTTAACACGATGTGGATGAACCTAGAGACTTGGTATTTTCAGAAATGATACGAGATGATGGATGATTCATTTGACAGCTACTGTCGAACATTTTTCGGTTGGATTCTTGAATACGAATCTACCTACAAGAAAGATCTACTCACAACCTGTATGATTGAGCTCTCTGAAGCACCTGGCTTCACGTCGGTGCTTTAGGTGGTTTAATATTCAAGTAGGTACATATTCACTTTCGTTGAAAGTGTAAATTGAAAAACAAAAAATTATTACACCAGAAATGCAATCGAATTCAATGATAGTGATGGATTATTAGAATTGAAAAGGATCTTCAATTACAAAACTCACAAAATGATGGCCTCGGCCGTTATTTTGAGTATATTGAATCCCACCAAAAACATTCTGTAAAAAACTAGCCAAGTCTCGATGGAGCTGCTTGTTTATCTCTAAAAAGTAATGAAATCTAGACAAAGTCGTGCCAAGTCTAAGGCTCCTTACAGAGATTTCTTTATTATTATAGTTAATGTTGTGTGACTTGGCCGTTGAACATTCTTTATACGTTGGTGAGTACAAGTCAATTTTGTTTACACGTAATGTTATATCTGTTGTAACCTATGTTTGTTAAGTTAAGCGAGATAATAGCCCATACTGGTATTGGTAATTGGACGCAAGTGTCTCATTTTAGGCTGTTGTGGATTGTGCGACACATGCATTCAGCATTGACAATGCTGACTTCTGTCTCATCTTTTTGGATCGTCAAATCGACAACCGATCTAAAATGAAATAGACGTACAGACGGTCTGTCTTCTATCAATGATTAGAAGTCCGGCTGTACTGGAAAAAAATTTTATACTGTTTGTTTCAGGCTCGCCTACAGATAAGTATTAACACATAAGTATTATTGAAATACGTAGATTTATCAAGCCTTCCATTGACTGGTTATTGAATCAACGTTTTCCAAGTGGCAATTTTCCATCGTCAATGGGTAGCGTTTCTGGCGACAGATTGGTGCAATGGTGTCATGGAGCACCTGGTTTTGTACCCAACGGCCAAGTCACACAACATTAACTATAATAATAAAGAAATCTCTGTAAGGAGCCTTAGACTTGGCACGACTTTGTCTAGATTTCATTACTTTTTAGAGATAAACAAGCAGCTCCATCGAGACTTGGCTAGTTTTTTACAGAATGTTTTTAGTGGGATTTCACTTCTTTTTGTAGAAACGTGGGCATATTGATTTATTTCATTTGATTTTCTTATTTGACACATTTTTTTCTTTTTAGGAGTAGATTTTTCATTAAAAATATTAATTTTCTTTTTTTCTTCTTTTCCGGTTCTGAACTATGGTAGAAAGAGCCTCCAAATATTCTTTATTGAATTCAGGGTCCTCGAAAACCTATAGTTTGATACCAAACTTGTCCATATAGCCCATCTTTTACCCGATTTTTTCCGGATATAATTCTTTCCCTTCCCATCTCACCACAGACCCATCTGATGATAACAATTGAAAAAAGGATAATAATCGGGTGATCAGTCTTATACACAGTGATAATTTTTACTGTCTCATTCATTGTTCCGGCCTAGCTTTCGGAAACCTATCGTTTCCTTGAATGAGACAGTAAAAAACATAAGACTGATCACCCGATTATTATCCTTTTTTCAATTTATATTCTACAGTAGGTATATTTTCACATATTGAGTATGATAATAATGCGTTTCTGAGCGCATAAACTTCCATGCATTATTGTGGTTGCACATTTTGCGAAGAATGATGTGATTTTGCGTGATAGCACGTGAGCTCAAGTGACGTGACAACAATGGTACTCCAGATCTTCGATTATCCTAGTTTTTATAGTTTTCCCTTTATGTGGCCATTAAACCCTAACTCTGAACCAAATTTCAGCTCTCTGAGTTCATGGGAAGTACTAGTTCTATTTTGATGATCATGAGTGAGTGAATGTCGAAAATGCGAAACTTTGCCTTCGCTTAACTTCGGAACTGAATGACCTACACACTTGAAATTTTGGATTTTAAGTACGTGATTATAGCTCACTGGATGACGAAAGTTTCAGCGTTCTGGTCTAATCCAGAGGTTCTCAAATAGGAGCCTGAAAATGCGGCGAAATGGTTCCAGTAAAGTATGGTACGGCAGTGTTTGCTTCGCGCTCGACTATTTGATCAAACTATTATGAGGTTGGACCAAAATCGCAATCTAACACCTCGGAAACCTCTACATAATCATCTGCAAAAGAATCAACAAAATCCAATTGCAAGATTGGAAGCAAATGTACATATACTCCATTCACTTTTATTTAATCACATAGGAGGTCATGGTTTCGTATTCAGGAGTTGGTGCACCTGATGAAAAGTCTGTGCGCGTACAGAAAATATCGTTAATGACAAAACGACGTTGTCAGTTTCTTTGTTTACATCAAAGTGAAAGTATCAAAAAGATATTCCACATTTTGTAAGTTTTACAAATTTTTTGACAAAATGCCAAAAGTTCTCGACATAAATCAAAGGCGAAGTATCAGGAAGTGCTATTGAAATCTGCAGAAAATAGTAGAGGAAGGTCACCCAATATGGAATACCATTTTGGTTTTGGAATATAAAGAAAAAACTTCATATTAATTAAATCAGTTTGATGTTTATACTAATCAGTCATACATTTATATGAAGTAATTAACAGCCTCTAATCAAATATTTTAGTTATCTAATTAAAATCTAACACAAAAACAAAATCACAAATGAGTAACCAAATATGGAATAGGAACCCATATATGGAATATAAGCTTAAATCAACATCACAATAACAAAAATGGACATTAATATTTTTGAGATCAATTAAATGAATATAACACATTGTGATAAAGGAAAGAAGTAACATAATTACTTGCAAAAGTCACAGATCCAAGTATCAAACTCTACATAGACCAGCACAATCATAATGTGCCCAGAGCCCACAAATCAAGCATATTCGATAATTAGACACCGACGACTGTCCATGCATATGTGGATTTTTATACGAGTTCAAACTCTTCTAAATATTTTTTCAAGTCACAATATTTTGATGACAAAAGATCACAAAATGGTGAAATAAACATAATACCGATATACTAAATAGTAAAACACTTATGTATATGTTACGGGCAATGTATATAATTGGGCATTGTTTATAATTCCCGGGCAATTTGAGAAGTGCCCAAAAGGGTATGACAAAATGATAAATTATGTTGCAAATATTACATTGCCCGGTCATTATGTATAATGCTTCAAGTCAAGTGGGCAATTTAAAAACCATTTTTATTCATATTTCTTATAAAAAATAACAAATTTTTACATGCCTATATAAGTAAATGAATAAGTAGGTACAAACAAAACTTATGTCCAAATAAAAATAATGTATTAGATATTATGTACCTACGTGATTACAAATTTATATTTACACAAAATGTCAATATGTAGCAATACATAGAGGGTCTATTTATTAGAGCAGCTTCCACTTTGGTGACATTTCGAGTTACATAGCTTTTTTTCTTTAGGACACCTGCACTTGTCGGATTTACATCCACCTTTAAGTAGGCCACTCACGATGCGTTTTTACGAGACTTTCGAGCTGCCAGCTTCGCAAGAAGCTTGTAAACAGTCTCCGTGGATGGTCGACGGGACTTTCCTTAAGCGGCCGAAGCGTCCGAAGCGTTTCGGGACTCTACGTTTTTGAACGCGGAAGCTTAAATGGACGTTACGTTGGTGGTGAATTATACGATGCTCAAAGGCCCGGTTGGAAGCTTGAAAAGTCACGCGTAGAGATGAGGTCGTGAAACGCTCGGAAAAGAGGCTTCGTGGATGGTCGGCATTACAGTCACATCGACTATAGCCTTGGATGACAATCTTGCACATTGCCACGAACAAAGCATATTTTCCACGTCCTGATTCGCACGTTCTACGGAATCCTGCTTTTGAGAGTATCTGGGCTTCCCATGCACCATCTTCAACTCGGGCCACATGCTACATGGTTCGCTAATAGTACTGTTAGCAAATTCTCTCCCATTATCACTTTGCAGAATACTGGGCGTACCAAAAATTGCAAAAATATCCAAAAGCACACCACACGCACGTAGATGTCTCATTGCTGTCAATTAATCAAAGTGCCCAAAGAAATAAAAGCGGTATTTATAATGACCGGGCAATGTGAGAAATTATCGTAATGTAATTCAAATTTATCAAATTGCCCCATTTTTATGGTCATTATTCATAATAACCAAGCATTATGAATACTGACCCAAATAATTACATTGCCCGTAACATATACAAACATAACAGCAGGGGCGGCTCCAGGATTTTCGTTTTGGGTAGGCCCAGCATTTTTTTTTTGGGTAGGCCCGGTTCAGGAATTACGTCAGTAACACTACTCTGTGTAAAGCCGAGGAGGTCCACTAGAATAAATATGAAATTTTTGGGTAGGCCCGGGCCTACCCGGCCTACCTGCTAGAACCGCCACTGCATAACAGCTGATAATACTCATTTACTACTAACCTTTAAAATTTTCTTCACGACAACAAAACAAAACACGCCTGCCAGAAGATGGTCGAGTGTTCCGTTTAGTACTTATAGTCTAGGAGAAATGGAGGTATTCCATATTAGGATACTATTTCATATTTGGTGACTTTCCTCTAACCGATGTAAGTACAAAATTCATATTATTTTTCTTCCGAATCGAAATGCTCTATATTTTAGGTGCATGAAACCACTATAAGGAGGATTGTAAAAGAGGATGATAAAGAATTTCCAAAAATTGGGAGACCCAAAAACACAATGACAGCTGAGGAATTTGTTGTTAGAAAAGATCTGCAACGAAAAATTTGGAATTATAATTCGAAAAATGAACATTTTGTTATCGACACACTACTAAATTATGCGAAAGACAATTTGGAATATAAAGGGGGAAGGACATCACTTTTCAAAATTTTGAAATCAATGGGTAAACCAACGCAAAATTTTATGCGAACAAAAGCATGTCGTTGCAGCCAAAATTACTTTCCTTAGAAAATATTTGCAATATAAATCTTTAGGCGAAAATATCAGATTTGTGTTCCTAGATGAAACATGGATTTACCAAAATGGTTCTTCTGTTCGTCGATGGACACGTGAATCTGATATCAAAAGTAATCCATTCAAAAGGTGAACGCTTTACAGTTTTACATGCAGGAAGTAATTTTGGACTTTTAGAGGGGCGTAGTTTGATTTTAGATTCAAAAATAAATGACAGAGACTATCACAAGACAATGACCAGCGAAATTTTTCAAAATTGGGTTGTTAATCAACTAATCCCTGCCTTAGCTAAGATTCCTGGGAAATGTTTGGTTGTAATGGACAATGCACCATACCATTCATTTTCCGAATGAATTCACATTCTGAGAAATACGCTAAGAATGTAGAAAGGGCAACATAGTGTTGACTTGGAACATAAAAATATTTTGAAATACGTCATAACTCCGATACAGAGTGGAACGTGTCAAATTCCCAAGGCCAGAGTTGTGATTTTATAATTGTGAATGGAGTATATATGTATATTGTAAATCGAATAAAAGCTTGAGAAATTAAACATCTTCGTAATTGTTAAGAAGTCGATGGAACTGCAAGATTGTTTTTGAGCACAGATAGCTGAAAAAAACTCATCTAGATTCTAGAACTTAATTAACTCACGAGGACCACTGGGAACGACTGCGAGTAAGAATTGTGAAATTCATCAAGTGGTCAACTTTCTGAATGAATTTCAATGAATAATCATAAAATTGAACGAATTGAATATTTTCAATACCAACTATTTGATCAAAGAAGAATTATGAATACATTTATTTTGCATTTATTTTGTTTTGTTTATGTAAGGGAATTCTCGAATTATTGACCACTTTTCGAACGATTTCAGATGTTTTTGTTTCGGTTTTCACCTGTTTTTATTATTTCTCTGTGAGTAAATAAATAAATCCAATGAACCATTTCAAGAAAAAAAATCCATGTCAACTTAGTCTGATAAGTCCAACAAGAATATGCATATTGAGAAAAGTTTTTAATTCTATCAGTACGGTGATCATGAGTTCGTCTCTGTTGTCAGTGTGTGATAGGCCAAAAAGGCCAGTTCTTGCAGTATCAAGTTCGCCAAATAATTTCGTTAGGGCTTGAGTAAATTGCAAATAATCAAGCGAAATGTATCGGTAGGAGCCGACAGTGCGAAAACTCGTTTGCTTAATTTAACTCTGTCTCATGTTGCATGTTCAACGCAACCTGCTTTCAATGGACCCAGTTTAAGTTTACCGAAAAATAATTCAAACCTTCCAGGCGAGGTTCTCGTATTTCATCCGAATTTCCTGAAGGTTTCTTCAGACCGCCGATCCATTTTGCTACTGTTTGAAATGAAGATAAATATGCTACAAGGAGATACTTGCTCAAGAAAAAATAACACTTAGAATATTCTAGTATCTAGGTACCTGTTCCTCGAAAAACAGCTACACTCATGTTGTAACATCACTTATTGGAATTGATTTATGAGACAGAAATTTCAACGACTATGTCTTTCCGACCTTTTTCAATCACCATTTTCTTTACTATAGCGAAATGAAAAAGTACGGCTGAAGACGTTCATGGCTGGCTAGACGCAGCAAATCTTTCACAACCTCACGACTGCTTTTGAAGCCACTGTACCACTTACGTAACATTCTCAATGCTCTGGCACACAAAATTGTCCAATACAAAATTCAAGACAGATTCTCCATTGTATACAGGGTGAGTCTTTGACTTGTACATTTATTTTTAATGTAGGTTCCTTTCATCAAACGAAACACTTTTTTTCCATACCCTTTTTCAAAATTCTGTTTCGTTTGAAAAAAACAGGGTGTAAAAAATCCATGAAAAAAACACATCTGCGGAACCCTCATTTCAAATCAACCGAATTTTATTCGAAAGTTTACTCTATCCTTGGTGCATATTCCTCATTCAATATTTCCCCTGGTAATAAATCCACGCAAAAATACTGTAAAACTACTTGAAAAATATAAACGGTTCGAATTTTCGAGAGAATAGCAATGCACACACGAAAGGGAAATCTGTAAGATCTGATCCGCAGTCCAGATCTGTTTCTGGACGAACTGTTGCTGGCGGTATCACCTCCAGGTTTTCTGTAGCCACCTCTGTCATTCTCTGCCATTCTCCAGGTACATTTGTTGATTCTTCTTTAGAAGAATCAAAAGAGAAAACTGTCAGTGATTCTTTTACACTGTCATGCCCCTCCATTGAAACCTCCTTAATTGTTTCAAGCACCCCATTCTCATACTGAGAATGGGGTATTTCTTGGTGAGGTCCACCACCTGTGCCCCTCTGGTATTTCTTATTCTTGCTCGCTTTCGATTTAGCTCTGGACCTTATGTCATGCCACGTCTGAAATCAATGTGGAGTTAATTCTTTCAGTTATTAAAGAAGTTAAATAAATACCTTCCTCCAGGATTTCCAATCTTTTAACGCTCCTCCTCCACAACTGTTCAGAATAGTGGCCATTTCTTGCCACAAACTCTGAGCATTTTTTTGAGTAAAATCATTAGAGAATTTTCCTGACAGCAATTTGGGATTTTTTCTTACAAATTCCAGCATTAATTCTCGCTGCTCACCAGATGTATTTGTGGTCCTATGGACGGTTGAATCCATCTTTTTTCAACTTATCTGTAAAAAATGAATTCTATTGAGTCCTTTTGTATTTCACAATATTTTTTAACTGGTAATCTTCTAACAACCTACTTCACAGTATTATCAAAGAATAAATACTCACAATTGCTCAAAAAAAATAGTCTTCAAACGCTTTTCCTCTATTTCCAACTTTCACCAAAATCCACTACACTCTACACTGACTGACGTTCAAATATTAACCTGTTTAAAAAGGGTTTGTTTACCTCATCACCAGCTGATTTCTTCGTTGGCCATAGAGTAAAAATTGTATTCTTCAAAAATTGCGCTGTTGCCAAGATCTTTTGAACATGCGAATGATAAAGTTCGAACGACTTTGCGAAGGGTTGCCAAGAATCGCATTTTTACGAAGTATTCGCAAATTGGCCACTCGCGCACCTGCGTATACGCAGAGTTGCGAATGATGTCAAGAATAGGGCCCCTGGACTGCGGATCGGATCGCTCCTGCCGATCTGGTCTGTCGCGGATCATATATCTCATTGATCTTGATGGTATGCAGAGATGTACACTGAAAATACTACCATTGATGTACGTCCTGATTGCGAGACCGATAATATTTTATGGAGCAATAGTCTGGTATAGGCCAAGGCAAGCCTCGACTGAATACAAAGGTTGACGCCTGTGTTTGTATCACTGTAGCTACGATAACGTGCACAACTAGGGCATTGGTGATCATTACAGATCTCACACAACTTCATTTTCTGATAGCTAAGGGTACGTACATGCCGACGATGCAAGGATGAGCGCGGTGGAGGTCGCGGTCGCGATCTAGTTATAAATCGATGCCCGATTCTCAAATGTCTATTGGGTCGCCTGCGACATCACCAGATTGTCGAACGAAATCAAAAATTTGTATGCTCAAATGTCGCATTTGACAAAATATCGATAGACAAGAAGACGAGTGGGTAGGAGCCACTCGACATTTTTATCATCCTAATGTCATTAATGTGAGGTTATATTAGTCCTTTCCGTGTGTTTGTTTACTTTTTCACTTTCGAGTTCGACATTGTCATTTTCATAGAATGAAATAAACACTCGACATATTGTCGCGTTCTACATTTCCGATAGACATTTGAGAATCGGGCCCCAGGGCGTACATAATGCATCGATTTATAACAGATCGCGACCGCGACCTCCAGCGCGCTCATCCTTGCGACCTTGCATCGTCGGCATGTACGTACCCTTAGTCTATCAGGCCATTCTAAAACTATCCAGGGAAGGTACTGGCAAAGGGAGAATTAGAAATAAGAGATCCTGGACATCCCTGACCAAATACATCAGTGAACCTTCAGAGTGAAGAGATTATAAAGGAAATTAGCAGCGAGAAATCCTCCACAAACATAAGGGTGTTCGGGGAATAACTGTACATACCCATACCAGAAGTAGAGTTGGACTAGCTGATTACGAATTGACTATAAAAAATTAATTTCTGGATTTCCCTAGAAAGCTACAGGGTGATATTCCAGCTTCATGGAAATACTAAGACCATCATAAAATCCAAACTTATTGACGGATATTATTGAAACTTGGGAGGTTATTGACACATGCTAAGGTCGAGTCTGAAAGATATCAATTATTCCATTATTCCAGGGCCGGACTCATTAATCTTCATTTAAAGTGTTCAGGGTAAAAAAATCTTTTTGTATTTCGAATTACAAATAATTGATTCGCTTTTTAGAAAGAAGCTAAATTATGCTTCAATTTGTGATATCGCTTAAAGTTGTCACATCAACAATTATTTTATTATGAGTTTTTGAATTTGAATAAAGTTTGATAAATTGAATTTTCCACCATGAAGAGAACTGAAAATCACATGTTTGAATATAAAAAGCGAAGGTATTAGTAGAAAATTTTCGAAAAAGTTGAGAGCTTCAATAAGCACATTCCATAAGTAAACAATAACAAATGAAAGAAACTAAAATACAGTGAAGAGTACCTAATAAAAATGAAAATAGGAACGAATGAATTGCTGATTCAACGATATTTTAGAAGTGGTTCGAAATGAAAACCATTAGCTTGTATTACATTTCTTTGCCGAATGTTCAAATTGGATACAGCCTTGCGAATCATATCGCCATTATTTCTTAAAATATCGCAACAGTTGGTAATTCTGTTCATCAGCTGTTCTCTTGACTGGATTTCTTCAGAATATACCATATCCTTCAATTTTCCCCATACAAGATAGTCTAGCGGGTTGAAATCTGGAGATCGAGGAGGCCATGGAATAGGTCCTCCTCGACCTATCCACCTATTTGGATAAGTATTGTCGAGGTAACTTCTCACTTCCAAGCCAAAATGAGGTCCAGCTCATTAACTCCACCGCAATGAGATCCGTGTCTGGGGTGGCCACCCAGTATATCAACAAATTATTATAGTCTTCCTCACCTTCAGTGACTTTTTCAAGAAAGTTTATTATTTATTTTCGACCTCCACGAAATGACTAAGTCCTGTTCAGGAAAATAAATTAAAATTTTCGAACTTTATCCAAATTGAGAAATTCATAAAAAAATAATTGTTGATGTGACAACTTTGAGCGATACCACAAATTGAAGCATAATTTAGCTTCTTTCTAAAAAGCGAATCAATTATTTGTTATTCGAAATATAAAATGTGTTTTTTTTTACCTTGAACACTTTAAATGAAGATTAATGAGTCCGGCCCTGGAATAATGGAATAATTGATATCTTTCAGACTCGACCTCAGCATGTGTCAATAACCTCCCAAGTTTCAATAATATCCGTCAATAAGTTTGGATTTTATGATGGTCTTAGTATTTCCATGAAGCTGGAATATCACCCTGTAGCTTTCTAGGAAAATCCAGAAATTAATTTTTTATAGTCAATTCGTAATCAGCTAGTCCAACTCTATCTCTGGTATGAGTATGTACAGTTATTCCTCGGACACCCTGTATATGAATTTGGCGCTGACAACAAAGGCTCAATACCGTCAGAACGTTGCCCAAGTGTCTTTCATGCAAACATTCTTGCCATCGAAAGATGTGTTGTAATGAACCTATGAAGAAACTATTAGAAATATGAGCTTGAAGCACTGAGCTCGCATAACATCGATTCAAAGATGGTATAGGAATGCAGAAGAAAACTTAACGAAATAGGCAAGCATAACAAGGTTTACTCAGTCTGGTTTCCGTCCATTTGGGAATCAAATGAAATGAAGTGGCCAAAACACTTGGCAAAAAAGAATCTCGAACTGCTACTAGCCCAGAAGCTTCTCGCGGTATAGACAAATATACAAAGAGTTTCAGAAGAAAGTAAAAAAACGTGAGAGGAGTAGGTACTCTCGCGGAATCTTCTTGAGTTGGATCATTCCAAAAAGTTTCTTCGAATACTGCGAGATCTGAGTAGTATCTCGATCATAGCAAGAATGAGCTGCGCCTTCACACTGGATTTCATACAGGGCATTGCCGCCCTAGAAAGCACCTATAATGAGAATGGATCTAGCAGACAATGAGGAGTGTAGATTTTTTGAGTACGAGGAGGAAACTCAGAACCACCTGGTGACGGAATTTGACGCCAGGGTTAGCCAACGCAAAGAATTCTTGCCAAGTGAAATTAGATTAGATTCATATTTAGATAAGTGGAATGAGAATTTCTTGATTATTATCAGAATGAACCCTTTTCATTTAGGAAAAAGGGCATTGAAGTGGCTGTTATCCTTTTATAATAACATTTTGTGTACTGGTAATTTTCCGGTTGAGTTTCGCAAAGCGAAAGTAATAGGAATTTTGAAACGTGGAAAGAATCCATCCGAAGCAAGTAGTTATAGGCCAATTAGTTTATTGAGTGTTCCTTTGAAAATTTTAGAAAGGTTAATTCTCTTTAGGATCGAACCTACCATAGAGGATGTTCTTCAAAATTGTCAGGGCGGTTTCAGGAAAAATAGAAATTGCAGTGATCAGGTTCTCAGTTTGACCACCTTATCGAATCAGGTTTCGATAACAAATCGAAAACAGGCACAGCTTTCATAGATTTATCTGCTGCTTACGACACGGTATGGAAAGATGGGTTGATACACATCTAAGTGTGGAAAGATGATTCGTCTTTTAGAGAATATGTTGTCAGATAGGAGATTTCGTGTTTTTGTTGATGATAATAGGTTTGTTCGCGTCGCAGTTCTCTGTTATTCTGGGATCAGAGAGAACTTGGTTCTAGAAATCATGGAACCGAGGCACGTTGTTCCATGACGCGAACGTTTGGGAACCAAATCCAAGTAGGTAGGTATTATTCAAATCAAAACTTCAGTCAAACTGAAATTGATAGTTTTGAGTTTTCTCTGGATAAGATGGAAAATACAAGTGTAAATTCGGTAGAATTTAATTTAATGATTGGCGCAATTCCTTATCTTGTTGATTCTTCTTCGGACGAAGAAGAAGTTTTACCATTTTTCAAGTTCGGTCAGTTTGGTGATATTGAAGAGGAGCAAGGTACGGATATAATTCATTTTTTCCTTCAATAATTTATGAACCATTCAATAATTTATTAACATTGTTTCACAGAACTGGGTACCCATCTTCTGCAACATGTTGGTGATTTAGTTCAAGCAGAAAATATTCCCAAAATTGATAATTATATAGAGAAAATTGTTCCCCAATATTCAGATGACCAATTCACCATGCATTTTCGAATACAGAAGGGAATGTTTCGAGATCTTGTTTCAAGGTTTCAAAATTCGGACATATTTCAGGCACTATTGGGACATGGTGGAATGGGTGCTATTAGTCCAGAAAAACACATATTGGTGTTTTTGTGGTTCGCTGGCCATCAAACGGCATCTTATAGAGATGTGGCAGATCGTTTTGACCTCAGTTTAGCTGGTCTTTACGACCTCATAAGTAGAATAACAGATTTTTTAATATCTATAGGTCCATTAGTGATTCGCTCCCCAAATGTTGAAAGAAAACAGCAAACAAAAGAATATTATTTAAGAGCCAAAAAATTTCCAGGTGTTATTGCTTCTATAGATGGAACCGAAATAAGAATCGATAGGCCAAAAAATGATCCAGATGCTTATATCAATAGAAAGCGATTTTTCTCACTCAAACTTCAAGGGCTTGTTGATGAAAGAAGAAAGTTTATAGATGTTGTTGTTGGCTGGCCAGGGTCAGTACATGATGCAAGAGTTTTCGCTAACTCTCCTACAAAGGAATTTATAGAGAATCTATGTCAACCAGGAGAATATGTGTTAGGGGATAGTGCTTATCCGTGTTTGCCATGTCTCATAACACCTTATCGAGACAATGGACATTTAACTCGTGCACAAAAGAACTTTAACAAAACTCTTAGCTCCTGTAGAGTTTCCGTCGAACATTGTTTTGGTATTCTAAAGCAAAGATTCAGGCAACTTTATTTTTTAAGATTACGCAACAAACGAAGAATGGTGAGGTTCATTTATGCATGCTGCGTATTACACAACCTGGCAGACGAAAACGACTTGAAAAATTTGGAGCCTCCTCAAGAAGATGACTCACCAGACCCAGATGCACCTGTAAATATTTCAGATAATTTGGAGAATGTCGATTTAACTGACAATCTAGCAGGAAGAGACATAAGGGATGAGCTTTGCCGTCAATTGGCTCATATCAATAATGTGACCTAAAAGATTGGAATAATAATATATACTCCATTCACTTTTATAAAGTATCGCGGTTGGCCATGATTTAGGTTTATCAAGTTTATTCCCCTAGAACAGACGCAGGTTGGCACTCGTGAAAATTAAGTAAGCGACATTGCCAGGTCTACTTTCTATTTACTCTTTTTCAACTTTGTAAATGGAGTTAGTTCTTCGAAGATTTAACTGTGGCCCAGGTTTCGTAGAACTACTACATTTTCATGCTGGAGTATTTCAGGTTGTGCAAAAATGTATTTAAATGTCTTCTGAATTAACATAATATTTTCTCAATTTCATTAATTTCCCCAAGTAAATGAACATTTTGATAAATCCGTAATTTCTACGATTTTTTAGCAGAAACGACAACGTTGTGGGCGTATCTGACAGTGCAATGACCATAACCTAACATTTTCAAAATATACGCGGTGAAATGTGTCAAAATTTCATGGCAAACCGCGATACTTTATAAAAGTGAATGGAGTATATATATATATACATAATGTGAAAATCAATAGGTTATAACGAAACTGTTTATTCAAAAAATAAAAAAATATATAATTCTCATTGGTATCACTATTATAACATCCTAAAACTAATATCACAACATAGGAACTCTTCTGAACATATAAACATAAACCAAACAAAAATCAATTATTATTATTATTATGTTGATTCAACAATTGTTTCATCAACTGTACATGTTGCTCAAGAAGGTCATTCCTCCTACTCCTCTCCAAATTAGCCTCTTCTCTGACTCTAATATTTTCTTTTGCCCAATCCTCATTTATTTTGACAATCTTCTCATATTGTTCAGAGCGCTTTTTCAAGAATTCATTTTGAATTTCGATGGACTCCTTCATGGCTTGTAGGGATAAAGCAGTTTTGCCTTCCCGTTTCTTGACATCAATAACTCTTTTAGGTGTAAACTGATTTGAAGTTGAAGGCACAGCAGCCATTTCAAGAGATCTTGTGCCTTGTCCGTCTTCTGACTCTGCTTCATTCCTGTAACTCATTTTCATTAATGAACAATTTCCTGCAACTGTCACTTTAAATTCTAATTAAACAGTAAATTCAACTTCCTAAACTAATACCCACTCTTTATCAACAGTAGTTTTGTGGAACAAATCCTCTTGGGTGCTTTCTCCTTCTCTACTTAATACGTAGTCTGGAGTTATATGGTGTTGCTTCCCGTAAACCTCCAGAACCTTCCTGTTGATTGAAAATAATTCAATAATAATATATCAATATAAAATATTCAATAATAATATATGTATATATTCTTTTGAAAGAGAGAATTACATACTGTTTTCCTAAATCAAACAATACATGGCATATGGCACGTGTGAAGAAATGGCGACAAGGAACAGATTATGTAAATGAATAAAATCTGTTTCCCGCTCCAAATCTAAGTGTTAGCAGAGGGAATGTAAACGGGGTACCATACAATCCTGAGTATGATACACGAGAACAGATAAAAACCTCTGAAAAAACTCTGTCTCCCCGTGTATGTGTGGTGATACTGAATTTGTTCAAAAAATATACTGCTATCCATGTTACAGAGCTCCTTGTGCTTGAAAACAATCGTTTTCATTGAACTGGATTCAAATATCTTGAAATTATATCTGTAAAAGGAAAAAAAAGGAGAAAAACGAGAAAGAAGTAGTAAAAAAATAAATAATAAAAAAACTCTGTATCCCCGTGAATGTGTGGTGATACTGAATTTGTTCAAAAATATGCTGCTATCCATGTTACAGAGCTCCTTGTGCTTGAAAACAATCGTTTTCATTGAACTGGATTCAAATATCTTGGAATTATATCTGTAACAGGAAAAAAAAGGAGAAAAACGAGAAAGAAGTAGTAAAACAATAATTAATAAATCAATTGAAATATCATACTTTTCGTTGAGTATTGATTTTCTCTGGTCACCTGTAGATTTTGGCCCTGTATTATGGAAATATTTTTTCATTCTACGCTGAATTGTTTTGTCATGATTTTTGACCTGCTCGTCATTGATTTTATAATGGTAAGGAGCAGATCTCATATCCGAGCAAATTTGGGAAAACATTTTATTTTTCGTTCTGAATCGTTTTCCTATAAGAGGCTTATATTTTTCGTAAAGGTCTAGGTATAAAAGGTCTGTAGTTGCATTCCAACAAAACTCATTTTTTTCTCCTTCTATTGTCGATTCATTTGGTTGTTGTAAGTTCAATATATATTCAACACCATCAACATTTATTAAACAACTTTCTTCGGCAAAACTTATTGTAGACAAATTGATTGAACATAAGGGTACACCATCTACAACAA
Organism: Adalia bipunctata; assembly: GCA_910592335.1. Lineage (NCBI taxonomy): Eukaryota > Metazoa > Arthropoda > Insecta > Coleoptera > Coccinellidae > Adalia > Adalia bipunctata. Next base: position 33,516,315 of record OU342948.1, read on the forward strand.
TTTGGAATGTTAGTTACCAGTCATTATGGACCTATTTTGCTAATAAAGGTAATATGCTCATTTATGAAATCAGAAATGAATGCTAAAAAGTATATATTTTTAGTATTCAGACTGAAACTTCATTCACGAAATATCAAATTCAAATTAGCATACGTACTAGCATCAATAACAGTGCCATAATTTTCCTCATCTATAATTATATTAGACCCGTCATCACGCTGCAAATAACATTTCGAAATCGAAGACATGTCAATCACTCAATCAACGAATTTTAAGTGATTTATGACGTTTGTAGAGCACCGGTTCCTACTGTACCATCTACGGATCAGGAACAGTCAGAATAGCTGGGAACAGTTCCGAACTCGAGTGTTCCGACGACGCGAACGTCATGGGATTACCTGTTCCGTACGAAACGAACGGGTGGGAGTAAAAATTACCAAAAAGTACAGTTCCGAACTGCGACGCGAACAAACCTATTAGTAGTAACTTCAAAATTTTGAATAATGGTCTTCCACAAGGATCTGTTTTAGCACCCCTTCTCTTCAATTTATATTTATGTGATATTCCTTGTACTTCATCTGAAAAATTTATTTACGCCGACGATATTGCACTCGCTTTCCAACATTCTGATTTTCAAAGTATTGAGGAAAATTTAACTTCTGATTTGAAAATTCTGAAAAGTTATCTTTTCGAATGGCGTTTGTGTCCAAATCCCAATAAAACCGAGGTTTCGCTTTTTCATTTAAATAACCATCAAAAATATAAAAAATTAAATGTTCTTTTCGGAAACTCTGTTTTGAATCATAATTTTACTCCAAAATACTTAGGTGTTAAATTAGACCCCTCTCTGAATTACAAAGCACATTTGGATGACTTACGGATGAAGCTGAAAACGAGGAATAACATTCTGCAGAAACTTGCTGGTACCTCATGGGGAGCTGACGCAACTACTCTTCGTACAGCAGCCCTTGCCCTGATTTTTTCCACCGCTGAATATTGTTGCCCTGTTTGGCTGAATAGTGTTCATGTTCAGAAAATCGACGCACAGCTGAATTTATCAATGAGGATCATTACTGGAACCATCCGATCTACACCTACTCAATGGCTACCAGTGCTATCAAATATAGTCCCACCCCATATTCGTAGGCAGACTGCAGCTTTGAATTCTTGGAATAAATTCAATTTATTTCCAAATTCTTTTTCGTTACTTTCCCACGTGCCAGAAAATAGAATTCCACGACTGAAATCCCGTAAACCTATATGGTCGAATAACTTTCTTAGTTCGAACTACAACGTTAAAGAAATCTGGAAATCCGAATGGGATGCATGTTTTTTGTCTAATAAAGATCTAATATCTGATCCATCGAATAAAGTTCCTGGTTTTGATCTTCCCAGGAGAATATGGTCCCTTATTAATCGAATAAGAACAGGTCATGGTCGTTGCAATAGTATGCTTTTCAAGTGGAATTCGGTTGAGAGTCCTAATTGTGAATGTGGTGAAGCAGAGGAAACTATTGATCACCTAATTAATAGTTGTTCGATTTATAAATTTCAAGATGGCATTAGAGCCATACACAATGTAACAATTTCATTTTTGCAATGGATTGAAAATTTTAGATCAATTTGATGAAATTCATTATGTTATAAATTGCATTCTTTTGTCTGCTTCTGCCTTTTTTTATTTCAGATTGGAGTTTTTTTCGGGTGTTTGGAAATCCTACCTCCGAAGAGCCGTTTGGATAAACGAGATGTCCTTCAATATGTTATATTCAGATATTTTCGCACTACACAATTTTATTTTATTTTTTTTACGGGGAGACAGGGTTTTTTCGGCTGAGGTTTTTCCCTGAGCTCTATAGTAAGATCATACGCAGAATGTTATGGTACCCCGTTTTTTTTAACCTCAGCTAGGACCTTTTTGTTTCACTATATATTGTATTATTTTAGCTCTCTAATTCAAAAGAATATATATATATATATATAGCTGGCTGAACAGGCGAAAAGTCTTCGTAGACAGCGAGGATGCCGTGAACCGAAGTGCGAATATTCGTGTGCGTGTGGATGACTTATTTGGCCGCGAATTCTTGGCCAGGTTCACGGCAAGAATTCTAGGCGCGATTCGCACCATGAGTGTGGAGAGGGCTTTAAATCATTACTGCCAAGGTACCGCGAACGCCTGTGAGTGTGAATGGAACATTTGTGCTTAGGCGCGAAGCTCTTGACGCGGGACAGGAGACCGCCAACGAACAGGGAAGGCCGCGAAGCGCGAACGTGACACAAGGAAGTTATCCACACTCACGTTCCCGGTATTGGCCGAAGTTCTTGCCGTGAGTGTGGAGCGGGCTTAAAACGGAATGAGAATTTCTTGATTATTATCACAATGAATCTTTTTTATAGCTGGCTAAACAGGTGAAAAGTCTTTGTAGACAGCGAGGATGCCGCGAACCAAAGTGCGAATATTTGTGTGAGTGTGGATGACTTATTTGGCCGCGAATTCTTGGCCAGGTCCACGGCAAGAATTCTCGGCGGGATTCGCGCCATGATTGTGGAGCGGGCTTTAAATCATTACCACAGTATAAGGTCTACCTTATACTGTGTCATTACTGCCCAGGTACCGCGAACGCCTGTGAGTGTGAATGGAACATTTGTGCTTAGGCGCGAAGCTCTTGACGCGGGACAGGAGACCGCCAACGAACAGGGAAGGCCGCGAAGCGCGAACGTGACACAAGAAATTCATCCACACTCACGTTCGCTGTATTGGACGGGGTTCTTGCAATGAGTGTGTAGCGGGCTATTGAAGGAGAAATTGTAGCCAGCAACATTACGAAGCTCTGATAACGTACCTTAAGGGCTCAATTTCCAAAATCAGCACGTGATTTGCCTCCAACTTTTATCATCTTTGGAGGTACACACAGTAGGACTGTATTTAGGTATTTAGAGCCTTATTTTCACCACCGGCGTGGTTGGTCTCTTCTTCCCTCCTCTTCGGACAGGTTTAGCTCTGCATTGCAGATGGCAACCATGCACTATGTAACAAAGTATCTTTCTTCCTGTAAATGTTGATTTTGTGCATATAGATCTCGATAATACTTGGTGTTGGAAATGACTTCTGTTTTAGCGAACAGAATGGTCATATTCATCCTGTTCCGCGAAAAAAGTTTTTTTTGTTTGGTCTACAGAGTCAATCGATCTCTTTCGAGTTGTACCTATCTATTGGAACTAAAAATATGCTGGTCGGAAAAATTCCACCCCGGCTCGCATATATTGAGGCTCAAAACCACCGACCGAGATACCTCTGAAGATGGGATGGAATTCCTATTAGACCACGTCTAGAAAGCCCGGATTTTTCTCATTTTGTAGTTGAATCCGGCCGTGGAAGCCTTCATCGAAAATATTTTTGTTCCACCAATTGAAATTTTTACTTATTCATTTCGGCTGATGAGCATTAGTCAATGTAAAGCCCTCGTTAACTATACAGAGCGAGCGCTCAATAATTATGAGGTCATCGAATTTTAAACTTCATCGCTACTTCTACTCATTTTCAATTCCGTGGTTCGATAGCTACTGTCAAATTTTGAATGATGAACATGATGGATAACTCAACTTAAGACTGAGATATTTCCAGAATGATACGAGATTATTCTTCGTTCGATGAAAAAATTCGATGGTGAAGAATTAAATGTACTCTGAGTTGTTGAAAAAGGTTCACTCACGCAGAAACAGGCAAGATCCAGAATCGCAAAGGATATCTTCAGATAGGCTCGTACCAGGACGTTTAATAGCGTTAGCTTCTGCTAATGACGGCTATTGTTGTGAAATTGGTTCTTTACGCTACTACTCATTATGTGGTATAGGAGGTAAGTCTGCGAAATCATATCTCATTGTTCATCATCAATCATAGTTCCCATGTTGAAATATGGAATTAACTCAATTTGAAATTATGTTTGATCGTTTTTTTTTAATTAGGCTCGAATTTTAATGTAATCTGACCTAAACTAGATAATTACCATCTATTTATATCTGTATTTCCAGGTATGATTTCCTGTGGCATTACACATACTTTGCTTACCCCCTTAGATTTAGTGAAATGTAGGATACAAGTTGATCCAAAAAAATATGTTGGTGTTTTCAATGGATTCAGAGTGACTCTATCTGAAGACGGTCCGAAAGCTCTGGTCAGAGGTTGGGCTCCCACATTTATTGGTTATTCAATCCAAGGATTCTGTAAATTTGGATTTTATGAGTTTTTCAAGGTACCCAAACTAGGCACTAGAAATTATCGATAGAAAAATGCAAACATTCACTTGCCTCCTGCGGTTCTTGGATAAATCTTAATGGTATTCTAACAATTCATCTTGTAAATCATCTCGTGATATTCCTTTTCCGGATTAAAGTCTCATTATTCATTAACAGATTTTATACAGTGGTTTGATTGGAGAAGAAAACACATATATCTATCGCACCTGGTTGTACTTAATAGCTAGTGCATCAGCTGAAGTTATTGCAGATATTGGCTTGGCACCGATGGAAGCAGCGAAAGTTAAAATGCAAACAACGCCCGGGTACACCGATCGGCTGAGAGAAGCGCTGCCTAAAATAGCAGAAGAAGAAGGTGTAGCTGGTTTTTACAAAGGTATCTCCTCATTAAAAAGGACGACTCCTTTCAAGTCACTTCATTTAAACTCAGTTCCTTTTTTACCTACGTGGATTACCTATAGTTGCGTAGGTATAATCACATATGATTCGATCTATCCTCTCCTACTTCTCCGATCCGCGTTCGGTTATTGCAAACGGCGTGATCCAGGGCCGATCCTAGCAGGTGTGCAGTGCGTGCCCCGCACGCGGGCGGCCAAATTCAAGGGGCGGCCGCAGGCCGCCTCCTTCATATGTCATTTTGTGAAAAATATGATTTTCAACAAATCTCAAAGAGATAATTGTTTTTAATTATTGAATATTACTCTAATCACCTTTCAGTATGGCAATCGGAAAATAATAATTGTTTCAAAATTCAAATAATAGTGGATTTTAGACTTCAAACCTTCGATATATAGTTTTTTGTGACATGTATGTTTTTTTCATTTTTTAGTATTTAGTTCGTGATTCTTTCCTTTATGACATATTTTTTATTGAATGTTTTTTATTTTGTTGAAATGGATCTATTATGTATCTAGTACATGATTCATAATCTAGTACACGAATACAGTGTACCTATATAAAAATATTACATACGTGCATGTAAATTGCATTTTTATTGTGTAAGACAACATGAAAATCTTCAGAGAGATGTCGGAGGGCAGAGGGATCATCCAAATATTTACGGAAGAAGTAACTGGGTTATCCCTTTCTTAAGGTCGCCGTTTGAAGCGCGTATGAAAAGTCAACCGATAGAGGCGCCACCGTGCATTTCATGGAATATCTCCCTAGAACTTACATTATCTCTATGAGTTCTATGAATATCTCTCTAATTATGAATAAAATGTACAATGGCGCTCTCTATCCGAAACTCGCTGAACTATGAAATTAGTGAATATGTGGGTAGGGTAAAGCAGGAACTTTTTCCCGCTTAAATTTGAATTTGGCCATTCTCTGCCAATTCCGTATTTCAAGTTGTTTTTCTGAATGAAATTATCAGTAGATTCACTTTTAATCGGAAGTTGATCTATTTTCATGGGTCTTTCGTTTGAAATAAAAAAGAAGCATGAGTTGGCTCAGAAAAAAAATTAACTGTTGAAATGCAATTAATCTCAATTATCTCATTAAGAACTCCAATCTTTTCTGAGTTTACCCACAAAATTTCAGTTCTCAAAGTGAAACCATTTTCAAATGCCACTTGAAATAAAAACACACTACATTGAACGCCCACCTTAAATCTAATATGTTCAGTTTTTTCCTAACAATAAAAAGAGGCTCTTTGAAGATTTTATATATACAGGGTGTCCCAAGTTCGAGTGCCTATTAGACGTTTCTGGAGAACTGGACATATTATTTGAAATCTGAAAATTGGGATTATGATATTGTTCGAAATTCTCTATAGACCTAAAATATTTTTGGAGCCTGAGCACTTCCGGTTATACAAGGTGTGAAAATAACTTTATTCAAAAATTGTTTCTTAAATTTTTTTGTTTCTGATATGATGAAGTATGAATACATTTCTGTTAGAACCATTGTATTCATTCAAAAAATTTTTTAAATGTCGAAAAAAAAAAACGGAAAAGAACATCCTGAGTGTAAACCGTTCTCACAACGTCAAAGTAGAAGAATGTGGAAAGATCATGCATCTTTAGAATTTCATAAATATTAAGACAGGGTGTTTCAAATTTTGTGTCGAAACCTGTGATCTAAAATTGGCCATAACTTCTGTTTTTCAAATTGAAACCCAATTTTTTTATGATGCGTTGGATCCTGGGAAGAAAAATAGTGATAGCATTCTAAGATGCTCTCGCTCCTAAAGTCAGTTGTTTCTGAGTTATTTGAGCTTTTCTGGATTCCTGTTGTACGTATGAACATTCGAAATTTTGAAAACTATTTTAATGATTACACTGTTTTTAACAGAAATGTTTTCAGCATTGAATACTCAATCGTATCAGAAACGAAAAAATTTAAAAAATTTTTTTTAACAAAATTTTCACTCCTTGTATAAACAGAAGGCTTCAAAAATATTTTAGGTCTGTAGAGAATTTTGGAGAATAATATAATCCCAATTTTCAGATTGTCTAGTTCTCCAGAAACGTCTAACAGGCACTCGAACTTGGGACACCCTGTCAAAAAAAAATTTTTCTTTGTCTTTGGGGCGGCCCATAAGGATTCTGCACGCGGGCGGCCAACACCCTAGGATCGGCCCTGGCGTGATCGATATCCTTCCTATCCTTTTACAAGGAGTGAATGGACAAACTCTTTCAAACATAGGTCGAGGAAGCAACAGAGAATAATTTTGGGGATTTTAAGATGGTAGTGACAGATTCCAACTGACAATGCCACGACGGCCGAAATGCTCGCAAAAAGACCAGATGACATGACAATACCAGTGTTACCAATTAATTCAAAATACATAAATAACAATTTGCACCCTATGAATAATGGAAATAATTTACATTGAAATTATCCTTCTTGAACAGTCGGTCAGTCATTTTTCTCAATCAAAGTTTCACATGAGAAGGAATGTATAATGATTTATACTCAAAGCAATCCCGAATAACTTTCATCAATGTGACGAACTGTAAGAGTTAATTTAGTTGAATTAAAGTAACTGAAGTGTCTGTTTGTATATTCGAATAACAGTATTTTGTATTTTCATCAAAGGACTTCTTGAACTAGCAAAAATACGAATTTTCTTATAAGGAGGATGAACAAGCGCTCAGAGGCTTCTGTCTCACGTCACTATTTTTAGTGGCTCAGTTTTTGTATCAAGCCACTGCAACTATGAAAATATTTGGAGAAATAATTTTGATGAGTGTAAAGGTGAAGTCTCTGAAATAAACTGTGAACTTGCCTTCAGGACGTTGTAGGGATAAACCAACAAAGCTCGAGCTAGAGACGCTTCATTCGTCGGAAACGATCCTATACAGGGTCTTTCACGAGGAACCTCACCCATATTTATACAGGAAACTGCTGAACGTATTTTCATGAAATTCAGCACTTATAAGTATTTCACGATGCTGATGAAATCTAAAATATTTTCAAGGCATGAGCACCTCCGGTTTTTCCGGAAATGACGTCAACTTCCGTTTTTCAAATTAGAACACCATTTTTTTATTGCAGAAATAGATTCCTTAGAAAATTTCAAGATATTTTGATGTAACATTTTTCAGTTTTGGTTGGAATATTCTCTCTGAGCGGGAAAATTCGAAAAAAAAATCGAAAATAGAGCTCCGCTGAAACAAGAATAACTTGGAGGTTTTTGGATGGAAAATTTTCATTTTTGGGATTTTTCAAGATGTAAGATTGATGTATCCACTTTAAAAATCGAAATCGCGATTCATGATACAGGGGGTGAAAAAATCGCTTTCAAAGTTAGGGATGACAAAATCGTGAAAAATCAATTTTTTCAAATTAGAACCCCATTTTTTTATGGCAGCTATTGAATCTACGTTAAAAAATAATGTGAGTGTATGCATCACACCCTTGCCCTGAAATGGATATTTTCTGAGTTAATATCCCTGTATAGGTGGCCTAAATTCGATGTCCCTACATCACAGCAACCATTAGTGAAAAAATAAATTGCCGATATTGACCTAACTCGAATTTTGGCGATTTCGCCATAAGTCTATTCTATAAATGGATTGTCTGCCAAAATTGGCTGACAATCGTCAACATTGTCGTTTTACTCAAGAACTCGAACATTTGTGCATAATTTCGTATTTTATTTCATTTTAAAAATACACACATCGGTCAAGTCTTGGCTCCCCTATCAACTTTCAACTTATTGAATGTAACATGACCAAGGGCGTCGCCAGGGGGGAAGAGGGGACAGCTGCCCCCCTCTAGAGCTCAAAAATCCCTTAAAAACTTATGAACTAATAGCATAATATACGAAAATCAGTTCATTTTTTTATTGTATTTTGCCCCCCCTAGTTCAATTGCTCCCCCTCCCCTGGCTGGCGACGAACATGACAGTTTTTTGTGAGTAGAATCTTCACTATCTCATCACTCTAATGAAAACAATAAACCAGCAAGAATTGTTTCTTGTTCGAGAGAATACAGTTGTATTTGAGGATAAACAGTTTTCACCGAATAACGGGAGTTGTGATATTGAGAATATTCCGTGGAAATACCGGGACGCATATTCATATCCCACGTACCGTATCGCATTCCGAATTCACCCGAAGCCGAAGTAAACTTAACGTACGAAATCGCAACCGTGCCAGCGATCTCGAACGTATTTTATGAACTGTATGGGACCGCTAAGAGAATCCTATCGCATTACCAAATAGAGTTTTTGAAGAAAATAAGCGCTGATTTTTGGCAAATCGATGACTAAATAGTAAGAACGAAAATTGCCACAGAAGGGAAATTGAAATTGAGGTGAGGGGTTTTGCGTTGAGAATATTCCCATAGTAGCAATTCGAAAAATTATTGAATCAAAAAACGAGAGGCAATTACATCAAGACGTTCTTTAACTACAATTAAAAAAAATTAAATCTTCAAATAAAATAGGAGAGTGAATATAATGAATTGGTAAGTGCAGTTTCTGAATGGATTATACCTATATGTATATACTCTAACTCGACAATCAACATAAAGAATCATCATTTATTTGATGAACGGAAATTATTGTGAAAAGATTCTAATAATCTCAGAATATCATAACCAAAAAAATTTCATATTTATAAATTTCTTTCACCAATAGCTAAACATAATATATGCGGATTATATATAAGAATGAAATTTATATCGACATATTATAGCTAAGCTTCTCATTTTCTTATTCATTCAGGTAAAATAGGGTTATAACAATCAGAATCATCATTTGGACAGGGTTATTGGATGTTGTTAACTAGGTATTCCCAAATTTAGTTCTGATATAACTATACCATTTGAGAAAAATGTGGAGTGATCTTATTCATTGAACATAATTTTCGAAGAAATTCTGTCCACTTAATTTTTTGAATAGTCTTTCAATCATACTATTACTTTCACAAATTTTTCCAATCAACGATGATCCTTATTTTTGTCTTTCGTATGTTGCACAACTGATCTCAATTTCTCAATCAAGTGATATTCTTTTTTGATACCATTCTCCTTTTGACAACTTTTGAACTTCATAACTCTTCTAATAATTTTGTACATCAAGCTCAGTGATTCTTCTTTTCAACGGCTTTTTACTTTGTGTATCTTTGCAACAGCAACGGGAATATAATATGTACCCACAAAATTCAATTTGCTTGATAGCTATGTAAATTGAGATTAATTTTGTCAATTCGTTTCAGAAGTGTGAGGCCGAACTTATGAATGCAACAAAAGTTACTCGGTCAATGACAACAACTATTAGAACACCCCACAAAAAGGTTTAAAAAATACCATTTAAGAGATTATTTCGATCATTTTTTCCGCTTCAGTATAAATTCTATTCTGAATATAAGTATACTTATTTCTTCATCTCGATAAATTCATAACCTGAAAGCATTCACTCTTGTATGAGAGGTAGCCGTTATTATTCGTGAATATGGAAAAATCTAATCGTTATTATTTGAACAGAAAAAAATTAAAGAATCAGGGTATCATTATAATAATTAAATAACGTGTAATCCCAATTCATATTCCACGATTGATATCGCCAAATAAGATGCGATCACGCACGCGGTTTATCGCGTGAGCTTCGGCTGACTCCGAGCTGCGATACGGTACGTGGGATATGAATATGCTACCGGGACATCTAATTGGAACGGACAAGAAATGTAGCCCTACATCTGAAAGCTTTGTCGAACCTCCAAATTGCGCAAAGTTTGAATATTCCACGTATTTCAGTGAGGCGCATAGTGGCCCTCTTCCTGAAAACCGACAGGGTTGCCGGAGACCGGTGCCTGCTCAACCCAGAACAACATCTGCAAGGAAGACCATCATATCGCAAAGTTTACCCGAAGGAATCGAACGGTATCTATAACAGCCCTTCAAAGTCATTTTTCGAGAACCTATAGACGGGTAGTCTCAACCAGTACCTTGATGAGACGGTTGCATTCCTCAAATTTAAAGGCAAGAAGACCTTCAAGAGTACCACGGCTATCACATGGATACAGAGCTATCCATCGGGAATGGGCAGAACACCACCAAGACTTGTTTTTACCACAACGGCGCAACGTACTTTTTTCGGACGAGTCACGATTCGGTTTGCAAAGTTACGACGAGAAAGGGTTTGGAGAGGTCCAGGCAGACTAGAGCGACTCAATTCCGCCCGGGATGTTGTTTCCTCTCAAGGAGGATCAATAATGTGTTGGGGCGTATAAATATTAGGTCGCCGTACCAATCTTATTATCGTTGAACGACATAGACTGGTGCCATCTACGTAAATAGCATCATTGAACCAAGCATTTTTCTTCTGCGCAACGAATTTGGGGATATTCCATTTATCAGAATGATAACGTCCAACCACACCGCACACGAAGGGTTCAAAACATTCTTCTAGAAAATAATATCCAGAAAATGAACTGGCCAGAAAACTCACCAGACAAGAATCTGAGTTTAGCCCCTCAGGAAGAATGGAACGATAAGTCTAAAAATTTCAGTAATCACTTGATTACTAGGCGTATGGGGCAGTTGACTGAAAGAAGAATTTGGATTCAGTTGTGGAGCAACTGAAATAAATCCGAAATAAATAATCGATACATTAAGATATTCTCTTATTTTTCCTATTTAGTCTCATCCTGCATAAAGCAAAGAGAAACAAATATTTTCTTTCAAATATACATGGTCTTTCACGAGGAACCTCACCCATATTTATACGGGAAAGTACTGAACATATTTTCATGAAATTCAGCACTTATAAGCCCATTTCACGATGCTGATGAAATCTAAAATATTTTCAAGGCATGAGCACCTCCGGTTTTTCAAATTTTTTCAAATTAGAACACCATTTTTTTATTGCAGAAATAGATTCCTTAGAAAATTTCAAGTTATTTTGATCTAACATTTTTCAGTTTTGGTTGTAAAATTCTCTCTGAGCGGGAAAATCCGAAAAAAAAATCGAGAATAGAGCGCCGCTGAAACAAGAATAACTTCCAGGTTTTTGGATGGAAAATCGCTTTCAAAGTTAGGGATGACAAAATCGTGAAAAATCAATTTTTTTAAATTAGAACCCCATTTTTTTATGGCAGATATTGAATCTACGTTAAAAAATAATGTGAGTGTATGCATCACACCCTTGCCCTAAAATGGATATTTTCTGAGTTAATATCCACTTTAGGGCAAGGGTGTGAAGCATACACTCACATTATTTTTTAACGTAGATTCAATATCTGCCATAAAAAAATGGGGTTCTAATTTGAAAAAATTGATTTTTCACGATTTTGTCATCCCTAACTTTGAAAGCGATTTTTTCACCCCCTGTATCATGAATCGCGATTTCGATTTTTAAAGTGGATACATCAATCTTACATTTTGAAAAATCCCAAAAATTAAAATTTTCCATCCAAAAACCTCGAAGTTATTCTTGTTTCAGCGGAGCTCTATTTTCGATTTTTTTTTTCGAATTTTCCCGCTCAGAGAGAATTTTCCCACCAAAACTGAAAAATGTTACATCAAAATAACTTGAAATTTCCTAAGGAATCTATTTCTGCAATAAAAAAATGGTGTTCTAATTAGAAAAACGGAAGTTGACGTCATTTCCGGAAAAACCGGAGGTGCTCATGCCTTGAAAATATTTTAGATTTCATCAGCATCGTGAAATACTTATAAGTGCTGAATTTCATGAAAATACGTTCAGTAGTTTCCCGTATAAATATGGGTGAGGTTCCTCGTGAAAGACCCTGTATTGTAGTTGAAAGAGAGGAAAATGTTCATCTCATTTCCAGAACATTGTTAATTTCTTGAGAAACCTTGAGGGGCCAAGTCTTTCGACCATGTGTGTATCATATTCTTGGTGGTAAACCTTTTCGTGATTGAAAGGTATTTTGATTCCTTTTTAAGCCATAGTGCCTCTTTGGATGAGACAGATACCTTACACGATGATGAAGTTCGCCAGTTTTGAGAAAGCAATAGAGCTTCTTTATCACAACGTTGTGCCAAAACCTAGGGAAGAATGTTCAAAAGGAGAACAGCTCATCGTGACCTTCGCCGCTGGATATATAGCAGGTATACTTTGTGCTATTGTGAGTCACCCTGCAGATAGCGTGATCACGAAATTGAACCAAGCGAAGGGTAGCACCACCTTGGAGGTGGCAAAAGCTTTGGGTTTTGCCAACATGTGGAAAGGTATCGCCCCAAGGATAGTTATGATAGGCACTCTGACTGCGTTGCAGTGGTTCATTTACGATGCATTCAAGGTGAGTACTGGAAGTGAAGCAGAAGCAGCCATCAAAAGACTAACATGGTTTGTCCATCTGTAGTGTTTGCGACGAGATTGTTCAGGTCTCGTTGGTAGTTTTGGTCTTACAACTATTTCGGTGTCAAATCAAATCAGCTTTATATTCGGTTCAGGTATTGAACCTGTTATAAAACCATATGTAAGCCATATGTGCGCCACTTTAGATATGTTTATTAGTTTTTCCATGACCTCATCTGTAGTGTATAGTTGCTCTTAAATAACTTGATGAAGTCATGAAAACTCTCACACAAATAATAGGAAATTCACGTCCGTTAGGAACGTCCACTAGGGACATTTCTTTCTCACACAAATGTTTCTTTTAAACCGGAAAAATATCAGAGGAACCTCTTTGTGAAATTTATGACTTCCCCGAGTAACTTTGGATAAACTAAACATATTTGTTTTACAGGTTGCGAACCGACTGCCTAGACCACCACCCCCAAGTATGCCAGATTCACTCAGAAAGAAATGATTAGGTATATTATGGAAATATTGACTTGTTCATTTTCATTATGACTTTAAAATTTTCAGGCCGCTTTCCAACTGATATAATATAGATTTTTATAAGCGTTAAATTAAACTTCTTGAGAATGCAAATTACGTATTTTTGGATAAGGTTTCTCAGCTTGACCCTATGGGTGTCCACTCACGAGGCTACCGATCAGAGCGTTTTATGGCCTTTTATGACATTTAATGAGCCCCCGACCAATCACAGAGACTCTTTTCGCGCGTGGTTTAATGAAATGTCATAAAACGCCCGGATCGGTCGCCTCGTGGATGGCCGGCATTAAAATGCATATTGCTTCATTTGGCCCGTGACAACCAATTTATTCAAATATATTGCTCCACAAGAGTTAGGGATATCGTATTCAATCGTTTTTAAAAGTATGTTATCTTCGAGAAAATCGCTGTAAAATCATTTAACTCTTTGGGTTTAGGTGGTACACTATGTACCACCAATTTCGACCCTCTTCCGCGGCGGTGGTACAATTAGTGTACCACCTATTTCAAATACGCCGAACAGAAATCTACATCGATACAGAAGATTGGCCTGTCTTGCAGAGAAATCTGTGAGGTAATAGCTATTAGTATTAACACTCGGGCGACTGATTTATCGCCATTTTCTTTACCGACGCCACATGAAATGCTAGTTTTCTAGTTTTGACAAGTGTTTCTGTTTCCTGATGTGGTGTATGAATAATTTAAATTTGGTTCTGAAGCGGTTATTTTGAAAATAACTTTGTGTCTAAACCTTCTGGCAGGTAATATTGTTGAAATAATAATTGAAGTAATTACGTTACGTCACTTACAGAAAAAGCGAAAATACGGTGGTACGTTATTTGTACCACCCTGTTAAGGCAAAAATACGGGAAGAATTTCATAAAATTTATTGTTAATGGGGCGTTTATGTATTTTTGTTGAGCTTTTCTCAATTTTTTTCAAAATTGGGAATAAATTTTTTTTTGCTCCACTTGGGTTTTATTTCTGATGATATCTTTGCCGCTCAAAGAGTTAAAACTCAATAACAACTTGAATCGATCCAATAAAAATCAGTATGAGACATTTCGTCAATCTGGTCGATTTTTTTCTGAAGTTTGGTTCTTTGCATATGCTTCATGAAGGTTCTTATTTGAAAATGTAGTCAGTTCATCAACGGCTTCGATTTGAAACGAGTTTTCTGAAAATGCCAAGACGTAAATTAACAAACGCTGAGGGTAATAGGGCTATCGGAATGCTATAGGGTGGTCTAACTCAGGTTGTTGTAGAGGAAAGGCTCTGAGTCAGCCAAATTGTGATATCAGGTTCCGTGTTGGAAAGACCAAGACTGGGTGGGCGACGAAAAACAACACCTGCTCAGGATCGTTTCATCACCGTTTCGGCGAGTAGAAACCCCACATCTACGTGTAGAATGCTACGGAATACTCTTCAAAATGCAGATGGGGCCCAAGTTTCCATCGAAACCATCAGACGACGTTTGGGAAAGGTGGATCTAGGTTCAAGACGTCCATTGAGAGGAGTTCCATTAACACGTGACCATAAGCGTCAAAGACTGAAATGGGCAAGGCAACATATCAATTGGAACGATCAATGGCATATTGTCCTTTTCACTGATGAATCCAGATACGGACGATTTTCAGATTCTTGAAGAATAAGGGTATGGACAATCCCACGCATACCCCGTAATCGTCGCTATGTCCAAGAAGTCCATCCATTCCGAGGGGGTAGTGTTATGGTATGGGCCGGGATATGTTTCAACGGGCGCACAGATCTACTCATTTGTCCTTGGAATATGACCGCTTTACACTATAAGAAGCATGTCATTGACAATGTTGTGCCAAATATTCACGCTGCTATTGGTGTAACTGTTCAATTTCTAGACGATAACGCTAGACCGCACCGTGCAGTCATAGTTGAGAATGCGCGCGAGGAGCTTGGTATTACTCATTCACCAATACCTCCGCACTCACCAGATTTGAATTGCATAGGCCCATAGAACATGCATGGGATATGCTCTAAAGAAGATTAGATCATCATCAACCTACCCCAGAATCCTTAAATGATCTGAGAGTGCTTCTGCCGCGTTCATGGAACCAAATTCCTCAAGAAATGTTCAACAACCTCGTGTGTAGTATGCAAAGAAGATGTCAAGCTGTTATTGATGCCGTGGAGGCCAAACCATTATATTGATAGTCTTAAAATGCTCGAATTCTCTGGGAATAAAATTTCGTTATTTCACTCGATTTTTCTTAACCACCCTGTATACACTACAGACCTACAGGCTGAAATTAATATGCAACTTGAAAACATATTAATATGAATTTTCATCACAAAAATCTTATTTCAACTATATTTTCTTGCAATTTGAGTCAATATCCCTAACTCATGTGGAGCAGTTTAGTTGGAATAAATTTCGCGGTCAGCAGTCTGTCAGCGAGCACAAAATGAACAAGCAAAACCGCGAATATTAAAATATTCAGACTAATTGTACATTGATGTAATGCCGCGATACTTTTGTATAATTTTCCTGTAGAAAATATTAACGGTACCAGTAAGGATCCGTTCTTTCTATCGGATGTTTGCAATCCTAAAAATAGACAGATTTTAGGGGCGAATCCATACAGATTGAATTTTTGGGTCCCATACACCATTCAAATAAATATAATAGATAGTACCTTCCATTATCGAAGATATAAAATACATACCTATTCATGAGTTAACTTCCAACATAGGAGAGTGGAACGCTAGCTGGTATAAATTTATGTCTTAAGTAATTGAAAACGAGTCCAGTAGGCGCCAAAAACATCGTAAAAAATACGTAATATTGTGACTGGAGGAGTAGTTTCACCCTATCCATTATTTATATACGCATAAATTGGTTTAAATGAACAAATCTTCTTTGCATTGGAGGAAAAGTACTGTAAAACCAGTATCGGAACACATTTAATGTTCCAACCAGCGCGGTGTAGCAATAAGTCTGAGTCACTTTAAATAGCTGGATTTATTCCTCTGAAATTAATTCTGACCTGAAAAGTAAGTTTTCCTATAACTTCTTGTTCACAAGACAGTGTCATTGTTATACAGTAAATACCAAATTTCAACCTAACCGGATTTGTAATATTAGGAAATAAAATTTCCTGAATTGAAATCTGCGAAACCATTGAAGGAATTTTGCCCTGTCACTAACTTAACCGAGCCATTCGGACTTTAGTCGTATCCTGGAAATTTGAAGACACTTATCGTGTTAACGGTCGGACAATCATTGGGAAAACTATAAAATAATAATACAATATAACCAACTTACATTTATAAAGTCTAATAAACTCACCACGAAGGAGTTTAAGAAAATATCTGTTCTTTTTTCCTCGCTTTTTTCTTTTGAAAGATACAGGGTGTCGAAAATCCATGAAAAAACACTTTCTTGTTCATATCTTCAGAACCATTATTTCAAATGAACAGAATTTTGGTTTATTGGTTACTCTATTCATGGTGCATATTCCTCAATCAAAACTTATTCAATATTTCTCCTGGTATGAAAGTTACAGCGTAGCCGACGCATAAATCCACGCAAAAATACTATACAACCACTTGAAAAAGATAAACTATTCATATTTTCGAAAGAATAATCTGGATGCTTCCTTGGATTTATAATATCACAGAATGGCTGAACTCTATAAACTCTCTGATTATCTATACCTACAAAATAACAATTTTGTCAGAATGTTTATTAACTTTGTCAAGACTAAAACATTGTCAATTTGTATAGATAATCCACGTATTCAATCGAAATTAATGCAAACTTTGGGATATTCCACCCTGATGAGTCCTTATAGGATGAAACCGCAGTCGGTGCGATTCTCAGTTGACGTTGGACCATTCGGTCTGGTAGTGTGAACAGTATCGGAGACCTAGTTCGTATTCACATTTCATTTGTCAATATTCATAGTGGCAAATGATTTGTGTCTTATTTCTTTCAACTGAATAGGTTGTAGCTGCCTACACAGCTAATTGAGTTTATATCATTGTTCGTTAAGTTGTAAGTGTTTACAAACTAATCTTCCGGAAAATCGAAGAAGTAAATTAATTTTGGTGGGAGAAATAATGGCTTTTCAATTGCAGAAATAACAGGACAAAACTAAGTGATTTTTTTGGAAATATCTCGTGTTTGTACCATTTTTATTATAATAAGGTTAGTACTGGAGTATTTCCTAAACGTATCAACTCAATTTCAATCGAGAAATATAAACTTTGCATGAATTCCGCCAATTCCAGACAATCGTTTCAGGAACGTATTTAGCCCAATTTTTTTTTAATGGCTATATCTTTTTAACAGAGCCGAATTCGGAAGAATGAAACATGAAAAGAAGGTTTCTTTTGACCTCAAGAATCTTCAGTTAAAATATATGTACGAGTCAAAGACTCACCCTGTATTTGGTATAATAATAATCGAGTACCTATTCAATCGATCACCCAAATAATAACAATTGATGACCAGTTACTAATTTTACCAGAAAATGTCTCCTGTCCAAAACCAAAAATGCTGTCGTCACTTCAAGAGAATCAAGGTTAATGAAAATCACTCTTCAGAATACTTTTTTATTATCAGTCTTTTCATCGTGTTTTTCACTATTTTTGTAACAAAAGCATATAAAAAATAATAAAAATAAATATAAACAAAATATATACAAATAAAATATAAATAGATCAAACGCCAGTGACTTCCGTGATAAAATCTCTCAGTTCCTTCGCATACATGGAGGCATATATACCAGGTTTATTCGGTTCAGCACACCCTCTTCCCCATGATACTATACCAACTTGAACACCGTTGATGGTGAGTGGACCACCACTATCTCCCAAACACGCGTCTTTGCCACCTGTTACTGTCCCAGCGCAGATTTCCCTCATATTGATGCCATCCTCAGGAAGATCTTTCACGCATTGTTCATGCGATACTATTGGTAGATTGACGGTCATCAGCTGCTTTGACATGTCGAATGATATGTCTTTAACTGCACCCCAGCCTGCCAAAGTTGCAACAGAACCGTCCAGAATAGAGCTATCCTGAGTCAATTGTGTCACCTCCGGTAGATTAACAGGTTTGATATTGTCGCTGTAGGTTAAATTTTTTTTGAGCTTCAAGATGGACACGTCGTATCCGTCGAAGAAAATGAATGAAAATTTGGGATGGGAAAATATTTCTTCTACATCGACCAAAATTCCCCCTTCTAGGATGAGTGAAGATCCAGCACGAACAAAAGTCTGATTGGCAGTAACACTGTAAAAAAAATGCATTATATTTCTGCTCATCTTGATATTTTTTGAAATTTATGATACAAATTATCCAATCATGTGAGTGTTTTAACCTTTTAATTTTATTAACAAACCATCAAATATTTGCATATCTGAAATAAATGTCAATAAATTTTAATGGCTTGTCGATAAAAAAAGAATATGAAAAACTGCTTCAAAAGTCAAATACATATCGAACAACAAATAATGAATAAATATTTCTATAAAGAAAACCGTCCCAAGAAGATGGAATTACCATTAACTTTGTTCTTATTCACTCTTAGCTTATTGGAAATATTTCATGTTCAATTTAAAAAAAGGGGCAGAGCAAGCCAGTGAAACTAATATTGTATTTCGATCGAACGAATGAGACAATTTCAAAATGTAGATTTTTGAAAAATGTTAGAGAAGCTATTCGTAGAAATACCAGATGTATAGATGATATTTACCCATCAAAACAGTGAGCAGCCGTCAAAATGTAGTTGGGAGCAATAATGCTACCCCCACAGTTGTGTTCGTCCATATACTGTATGGAAACTTCATAAGGAAACTCTTTGATATCTGCTGGTCTTCCCCCAACTATCCTATCGTCTGGAACAACATGTCTGTGTCTTGCTGACGCACCTGTAAAGGTTAAGAATACCGTTCAATCAATTCAAATCTTGGTAGGTTCATTCTTTTCTCAAATGGCTTTGATATATCGATTTTCAAGAGGAGATTTCTCATTAGGTTTCTCTAAAATTTTAACTCACCACTGAGGATGCTGATAGCTATGAAAATAACTAAACTGAACATTGCGAACATCGAGTTGACTCTATAACAATTTTTTTTCGAATGAACAATAGACATTATCCTTTCTTATATATGAAAAACGTAGTTGGGATGTTGCGCTACTTCAGATTTGTTGATATTCCGTTATCTAATCTGAAATATCCTCATTCTGAGAATTCAGGAATTAGAGGCTTCTGAAATTTAGTTCAGAGGAAGTGATGAATTTAATTCCTGCCTGATATCTCTAGATTGGGAATTTTTATACGCGTAACATATATATAAATGAAATCTTATGAATAGCTTCACATATTTTTGGGGGCAAGGTTATCTGATTTTAATCGAATAATCCAAAAATGAATAGATAGATGGCTTAATGTATGGATTTCCATTTCAGACGAAAATTATGTCATCGTGTTTGGCTAATAATACTAATATTTCGAAGTTGCGTTTTTTGCTTATTCACTGATGAAATTGACACTTGTCTCCATTATGGATAAGGACCGAAAGAAATAATTGATTTTTATCATTTGTCCATTTATTCATTCAACTCCTGATTGGAGCAAAGCAACTTTGACATCCTGTTGCAATTTATTCATAGTTAGGTACCTATACATATACAGGGTTGGGAGAAGGTATGGAACCAAGTGAATATCTTTTGAACGGAAAGGACAATTGTCAAAATGATTTGCGACCCCCATTTTCTCGATAAAGAGCAACAAATAGAAGGAAATTCGTAATAGGACTAGGAAAAAAACAGATGTTCAAGTTTTTTCACATTCGTGGCGACGTTTCGCAAAGGTGTCCCTCTGCTTCTGCAGGACGAAAACATGTATCAACTTAACGAATTAAAAAGTGAAAACTACAAACATTCGTCAGAAAGAATATAATCAAGAACACCATGAACAATATAAAGCTATCGAAATACACATAGTAGGTCAGCTCTCAAAAGAACTCTATGATAGATAACGTTAACAACATTTACAATCAAAAATTCCAGAAATAAAAATAGCGAATTTTGCAATCTTTCATATACACCTGAATTTTGGTTTAGGTCTTCTTTGGTGAAAGTAAAATATCAAAAGTCCTCAACCGATTCCATATTCCATGTGTGCTAAAAATACAGGGTGAGGCTTTGACTGTTATTTCTTGAGGCCGAAAGAGAAAGATTCAGGTATGTTAAAAAGATGTCATTCGAAGAAAATCCTCGATTTAAACTGTATTAATGTGTATTAAAAACTCAAGTACTTACCTTATTGGACGAAAGATGTTAAAAACACTTAGCTTTGTCCTATATTAATATATTATGTCTGCAATTTGAATGCCATATTTTTTTTATTCAAAATGCCTTCCTTTTCCTATTTTCCTTTAGATTCGTTTGGAAACTCATCAAGCTCTATATAAATGTATTTTGTATTCAAAATGTTAAACTTCTATGATTAGTTCGTCAGAGAAACATGGCAGCTGTCCCCCCCCCCTAGATCTCAAAAATCCCTTAAAAACTCATAAAATAATAGCATAATATACGTTAGTCAGTTCATTATTCTCTATTCTGATTTTTCATTGAATAAATTGACAACCTCAATAATAATCCAGAAATGGTAGGGAAACTGGGAAAACCCTCAAAAACTTAATGAAAAGATATCGACTATCGATCGTCTGTAGAAGTAAATGGGGCTCATTTTGAACACTTAATTAAACTTCCAGTTAATATATAAATGAAATGAATATCAGTTGTTTTATTATCCACGGTTCCTTTGATACAGGGTGGGGCAGAAAAACCTATCCGATTTCAAAACGTTATAAAATTAAAACCACTCAGCTTGTCAACAAATTTTTTTTATTAACATATCGCAAATTTTATGCCATTTTTAAATTTAAGTTTTGAAAAGCACATCACTCAAATGTCGTCCTTGGGAGCGGATACACTTATTTAGGCGCTCGCGGTAGCTTTCCATGACTTTCACCGTCATTTCCACAGGAATTTCTTCAATTGCCCGAGCAATTTCCCTTCGTAAAGCAAGAAGGGTCCTTGGTCGATGCTGGTAAACCTTCGATTTGAGGTAACCCCAAAGGAAGAAGTCACATGGAGTGAGATCCGGTGAGCGCGGCGGCCAGCCAACATCACCTCTCAGAGAAATGAGGCGACCGGGAAACAGTTCCCTGAGAATGTCCATTGATCGTCGCGATGTGTGGGCGGTTGCACCATCCTGTTGAAACCACACATTTTCCACGCCATTTTCTTCCATTTTGGGTCTTAGAAAATTTTCCAGCATGAAACAATAGCGCTCGCTGTTGACCGTTACGGTTTGCCCATTTTCTTCAAAAAAGTAGGGCCCCCAGACGCCTAGGCGGGAAAGAGCACACCACACAGTCACTTTTGGGCTATGGAGGGGTTCCTGATGGATTTCCCGAGGATTTTCGTCACTTCAATATCGAAAATTCTGCCTGTTTACGGCGCCACAAAGGTGAAAATGGGCTTCGTCCGTGAAGAGCACAACATCGTCGTTTGGCAGTTCTCGGAGATCGCGACACAGGTTCGTACGGGTTTCAAAATCCCTTTCACTTAATTTCTGTGCAACAACCATTTTGTAGGGATGCATTTTGAGGTCCCGGTGCAAAATTCGCCGAATACTGCGGTTGGAAATCCCCAAAGCGAGCGAATGTTTTCGCGCCGAACGACGCGGGGAACGTTCAATCGCGGCTCTCACATTGGCCACGTTTTCAGGTCCTGTTGCTGTCCTGGGACGTCCAGGCGACTTCTTTTTCAATGCTGAACTCGTCTGTCTAAAATTTGACACCCACACTTTAATCGTAGCGTGATGTGGAACAGGATCATGACGCCCGAGTCCGAAATGAATTCGAAAAGCACGTTGTGTAGCAATTATCGAACCGCCGCATTCGATAAACCGCTCAATAACAAAAGCACGATGTTCACCAGACCAAGGCATGTTGACTACTGACAAATGGCATAAAACCAGCTTTCTAACGGTTTTTACCCTACTACTCTACCTGCTCTCTCTTCTGAGAAAAAGGGATTTGAAATCGGATAGGTTCTTC
Organism: Adalia bipunctata; assembly: GCA_910592335.1. Lineage (NCBI taxonomy): Eukaryota > Metazoa > Arthropoda > Insecta > Coleoptera > Coccinellidae > Adalia > Adalia bipunctata. The sequence goes on from OU342948.1 coordinate 33,538,948, forward strand.
TGCCCCACCCTGTATAAAGAAATCGCATCGTTGTCGTGTAGCGTTCTAAACCTGCCTTAGATTCAGACGAAAAAACCTATATTTTTAGAAAACTGCTGAAAATCACCTCTTTAAAGTATATATTTTTGAAATAGGTATATAGTTCTGCCGATCAGGAAAATGAAATACACGGTGTACCATTTAAAAATAGCAGTTCTCATACAATTTTTAGGTTTACGATGCTTTTATGCATTTCTTATAGTACTGAATTCTGAATGCTCATAAAAAATACTACAAATTTACCCATTTAAACGTTTTTTTACGACCAATATTAACTGAGATAGCTATTGAGTAAAATATAAACAACCACCTGGTACATCTGTCCATTTGAAATAGTTTCTCGGGAATCGAAGCTTTTATTTTTGCTATGCAGAATTTTATAGTTATTGTTGTGAAACCCAATTCTTTCGTTTATTATTTTACCATTTATCGATCACATTCTTCATGAAATTTCCAAACTTAGGCTTTTTATATGAAATTTTCCTCATTTAGGTAGGTAGGGTATCCATTTTGATCTTTGCAACATGACTACGTCAGATGATCTTGATCACGTCAACATGGAATTCTGAACCTCAATAAAAATTGTTCAGAAATAGAATCAAAATCATCACATATTGATAAGAGACAATAGTCCATCCATAATGAAAATCCCAAAATACTGTATAGGTATATGTGATTTGGCTGATAATAAAATTGATTCGGTTTATTGATGTCAAATGAAAATATCTCTCAAAAAATTGATAACATCGACAGACATCCATCAGAACCGAAACGTTTTTAGCCTCTTTGAGACTACAGTTTTGATCTAAAAAAAAATAATTAATCTTCGCATTTTATTATCAGAACGACGGATTATTGCGTCTTATGTCGTTGTCAAACAAACTGTTGCTCAATGAGTTATCGAGTGTTCATCAAATGCATTGTGTTTTTATCAGTTGGTGCTTAGTGCAAAAAAAGGATTTCCGCAAGTGCTTTCCTCATACCGAATTAATAAATAATATGATGGATATTCAGGCTATTTCCACCGCTTGTGTGATTCATAAAATCCATTTTCAGGTGAAACCGTTAACGGCGTTAACAACGGATTTTCTTGAATCAACCTCAACAATAACATTGAATATGGATTCTCTAGTAGAAGATTTGTTATATGCCTTTTGTTTGTTGTATACCTTAGGGATTGGTGTTGAAACCTATTGTTTATTCCTCCTGGAATGCTTTCATCTTCGTTTATACACTGTGTCCGTAAAGTATGGAACAAATTCATTTTAAGCTAAACAGGTCATTTTAAAAAATAATCCTGAAACACGTCGATTTTTGATGTTAATTTACCGTATTTTAAAATAGTAATCTAATATACAGGGTGAATGACGTCACCGTCATTTTTTTCAAATGGAACACCCCAATTTTCGGATTACTCGAGCTGAGCTGATTCCAAAAATGTATCACATGTTGATTCCAATTGGTACAGGGTGGACAAAAATACAATAGTTTTGTGTGCGCTCAGAAAGTAACATGTTTGGAAACAGCTCATTTCTATTACTCTAAACATGTAGCAAACTACGGGGTGTTACATTAACACCAATTGCCGCTAGACAATAAGTATTTTTGATAATATTGTTAATTTACCTAATAAAGAATGTTACGCGTTACTTTATGAGCACACAAAAAACTATTGTATTTTGTCCACCCTGTACCGATTGGAATCAACATGTGATACATTTTTGGAATCATTTCAGCTAGAGTAATCCGAAAATTGCGAAAAAATGGGGGTGTTCCATTTAAAAAAAATGACGGTGACGTCATTACTCGAACGTAATTCACTCTGTATATTAGATTATTATTTTAAAATACGGTAAATAACCATCAAAAATCGACGTGTTTCAGGATTAAATGAATTTGTTCCATACTTTACGGACACAGTGTATGTATGTAAAAAATGATTTATTCGTCCCCTGAAGGTGATCATGATTTTCTCTACCGAGATCTGCTCACTTTTCATTGATGGTGTTCGTCTTACGTGGAAGCAGGAAAAAATTACTCATTCTAAGCATATTTTTGTTCAGCTTGATAATTCAAGTGGAGCACTTGCTGCCCTTATCGAGCACCAAAAAATTCATGAAATCCACTTCATTATTGGAATATACAAAACTCAAATTTATAAAAATTTTAAAATATACAAATTTAGAAATAACTTGTTCCGATGTAAGATTTTCATGTTGCATCACTTTTTAAGAATTCCCGGGAGTAAATACTTACTTCGCTGAACTCAAAGATGTCTTCAAGAAAATTTGTAGTACCTATACTTGCTGTCACCTTTTCATCAGCTCTGTAACTCAATGAGTGTATTCAAAATTATGAGCTGACTCGGTAGCGTCATCACTCACAGGTACCTCTCAGTTTGAAAAATTAATGTTTGAATCATTTTCCATATGTTGCCCCTATGCAGGGAGAAAACTGCAAAGGACAATTGAAATCTCTCTTAGGTGCACTCGAATTTCACAATTAAAAGAGGTAACCTTATGACACCTTATTTAAGAGTGAGCAGGGAATTGTTCAAAATCATTAACCAGATACGACAAAACTACAAGAGACCATACAGATCAATATAACAACAAAGCTTTTTCTTACAATTTTTCAAACTGACAGTGGCTCACCGAAAAAATGTTTTGGGGGACCCAGGGGACAGTGTTCTAGAAAAAATATCATTTTGATTCATATGCCAAATTTCAGTTGAATATCTTGTGAAATGAGAGAAAAACTGTAACATACTCTGTATAAAAATACTAATTTTTTTTAAATTCAAAAGTTTCCTTCCTTTATAAGTTGTTAAAAATAATGAATGTATCGACAGATTACTTGATCATCCGTGTGGATTTTTGAATTTTATATGCCTCTTGCCTCGCTGACTCTTCTATTTTTCAATCCAATTCACCTTCGGATGTTTGAATTATTCAACAAAATAATACTTCGAATTGCTGGTATCTTGAAGAATAATTTCATTCATATCATAATTCCGAAGTATTCTACATCTCATCTGATCTAGTATGCAAACATTTTTAAATGTTCCACAATCCCCAAATAATTAGAAAATATTCAATTTCAAAAGTATCTTTTTGAATATTTGTGGTACGAAAATTGGATTAACTTATTTCTTTCAATATTCTGAAAATTCGCTATGTACTTCGATTCTTTTCTTGACGGGCACGAAGAAATTTTTTTCGTGGTCGTCAGTGGTCGTCAGAAGACTTCCTGATCGTTGGAAGCCGCCGTAAAATATATGAACTCAAGATCAAATATCACTCTCATAGTGAAAGAATACTATCACCCTATTCACTTTTGCGGGTAGACGTTTTGTGGCGCCACTGCAGCTACTTCCCAAGTCTATATAAACTTGAGGCACTCAAGTATACTAATTGAGATTCTCCTCAGAATTTTCCATGTACAAAAACAGTAACCTCTCAATGAAAGATTGTGTACACGTTTTCATTCTCATCTCAATTACACTCAGCCACTGCCACTGCTCCTCGCGCTGCCAGAAATATTTCCCGGAATACTTCTGCGGCAGTATGGAAAGGCAGTGACTATTTACACTCAGCTCGAACATTTCTCTCGCGATTAAGTTTTGGCAATGGCGGACGACGAAATTGCAGCCTCAGCGCTCTGTCTCTTATTACACTTTCATTTAAGTATATAAATATGTGAGTGTCGTAGAAGATGATGGATGATATCAATATACATCGTGCACTTTGTGCTTAAGTTCATGGTTTTTATCAGAAGAATCCCATATCACTGTTTCGATCTCGAGGAGTTCTAGAAATGATATTATTTTTTCGTTGCTCCACTCTGTCGACATTTTTCGCAACAATTAACGACTTTTAATCAATTGATACGACAACGTACGCAACACTTCCACGGCAGTAACTGGGCAGAGTGTGATCACTCCCTGCCACTTGCGCTGCCGGTCCTTTGACTGCCGCACGAAAAACCGCTAATTTAGGGAGTGACCGGCAACGCGAGTAGCAGCGCGAGTGGCAGTAGAAGTGAGGTGATTACATTCTCACCATGCTCATTTCCCTGCTCACTTCCCTGCTCGCTGCCGTGGAAGTGGGCTGAGTGTAATTGACGGGTTACACTTGAAAACTAATAATTTTTTTCAGAACTCGATAGGAGCGATAAGAGTTATATCCGGTTTTTACCAGATACTATGAGTGAAAGATAATTCTATTGTCTTTATCCACATAGCAAAAATCAATATTTCACTCGATATCAGATAATTCACTCCGAAGATCATAATCATTTTCATAACTTGCAATTATTGTTGGTAAGATTCACAAGTCATCGTAATAATGAGAACAAAACTGCAGAAAAATGGCTCGTGATATTTTCGAGAGTCTGAATGAAATCAATTTATTTCATCACCCTGTATCTGTGTTTTGAGGCGGAATAGAAGAGATGATGTAGTCTTGTGTTTCTCAGTAATTTCTGGAATTGCATAATTCTCAACTCTTGTTCATCGATTATAATAATAATAATAATAATTCTTCGAAAGCTGAAGTTTGTCACCCATTCCCAGTACCTACCTATATTAATATTATTATATTAATATTAATATTTACAAGGATAGGTGAAACTTCACTTCTACTTCATTCCAAAATACCTACTGCGGAAACAATTCCATTTGACCATTTCGTTATTCCTATCATGAAAATATACGAAGTGTCTTCATCTCATAATACAATAAATTATAGTAGCTACAAAAGTCCTCGTTCCACAATGTATGCAGAAAAAAATAATGGTCAAAGAAATAAGGATGAACAATATATTCTTGCAGCAAGATTTTTAGGGAAGCTTTTGTTGGTTGTACCGCTTATACAGGGTCTTTCACGAGGAACTTCACCCATATTTATACGGGAAACTACTGAACGTATTTTCATGAAATTCAGCACTTTCAAGTATTTCACGATGCTGATGAAATCTAAAATATTTTCAAGGCATGAGCACCTCCGGTTTTTCCGGAAATGACGTCAACTTCCGTTTGTTTTTCAAATTAGAACACCATTTTTTTATTGCAGAAATAGATTCCTTAGAAAATTTCAAGTTATTTTGATGTAACATTTTTTAGTTTTGGTTGGAAAATTCTCTCTGAGCGGGAAAATTCGAAAAAAAAATCGAAAATAGAGCTCCGCTGAAACAAGAATAACTTCGAGGTTTTTGGATGGAAAATTTTCATTTTTGGGAATTTTCAAGATGTAAGATTGATGTATCCACTTTAAAAATCGAAATCGCGATTCATTATACAGGGGGTGAAAAAATCGCTTTCAAAGTTAGGGATGACAAAATCGTGAAAAATCAATTTTTTCAAATTAGAACCCCATTTTTTTATGGCAGATATTGAATCTACGTTAAAAAATAATGTGAGTGTATGCATCACACCCTTGCCCTAAAATGGATATTTTCTGAGTTAATATCCATTTTACGGCAAGGGTGTGATGCACATTATTTTTTAACGTAGATTCAATATCTGCCATAAAAAAATGGGGTTCTAATTTGAAAAAATTGATTTTTCACGATTTTGTCATCCCTAACTTTGAAAGCGATTTTTTCACCCCCTGTATAATGAATCGCGATTTCGATTTTTAAAGTAGATACATCAATTTTGACAAATCCCAAAAATGAAAATTTTCCATCCAAAAACCTCGAAGTTATTCTTGTTTCAGCGGAGCTCTATTTTCGATTTTTTTTTCGAATTTTCCCGCTCAGAGAGAATTTTCCAACCAAAACTGAAACATGTTACATCAAAAGTACTTGAAATTTTCTAAGGAATCTATTTCTGCAATAAAAAAATGATGTTCTAATTTGAAAAACGGAAGTTGACGTCATTTCCGGAAAAACCGGAGGTGCTCATGCCTTGAAAATATTTTAGATTTCATCAGCATCGTGAAATACTTATAAGTGCTGAATTTCATGAAAATACGTTCAGTAGTTTCCCGTATAAATATGGGTGAGGTTCCTCGTGAAAGACCCTGTAGATGATGTTGATGTCTGTCGAATTAAGCAAGTACGTCATTCATTGTTTGGGTATTAGATTCCTAATACCATAAGATACATGCTTCAGTTTTATTTTATTGACTTTGTTGTTAAAACAATATATTTCGAAGGTATATATGGCGAGCAGTTCATCATTAATTTGTTGATGCTTTTCATTCGTTCTTGTTCAGACGTTTCGTGATTATTGTATCTCTTTCTATTTCGTTTGAAAAATTTGAATAAGTGATTTTTTTAATCTCAAGAATTGATTTTTCCGGATATATTCCATTTCCTTGTATTGTGTTGGTATACCGAAGAAACATTACAGTTGTTGATTCGTTCTATACTCGGTTCTATATTTCTTAATTGTATTACATTTTTTCAGGTTGAGAAAGATCACATAGATGTTCGAATGTTGCTGAACCAAGGCATTATTCATCTTGTCGTCTTTCGGAGTTATTTTTAATTTTATCTAAGAAAATGAGTACGAAAATTCCTAAATTCTGTTATTATTTTGAGTTTGCACCTGTATTGAATACCATCGAAATCGATTAAAGTGTTGACTTATTCATTTTCAATTGTAATGGGACATTGGAGCTGATTTATCCATTTATCAGTTATTTCATAATAGAATAATTCGCTCATTTCCTTCTATATTGATACAAATAATCTTCATTGAATTGATTCCTGTATATTCAAGGAATTGATTATTTCAACTTGATTTTCGAAATGTGTTGATTTTTATTCCAAAGATGGACATAGTCCACATTATTTCAAAATATTTCGGAATGGATATCAAGAACGCACATCTCTTTGTTGTTATAACCAATTCTCATAACACAGAATAACTATTTCCAGTCTAGAGTTGTTCTTCTGCTTGACGGCTTGACATTTGACTTTGGGATAAACTTGGATTATTGGCAACTGTGTCACAAGGGAGAAAAAATATTCTCCATCTATGATTCGGCAAAATGACGTGAAATATTCATAAAATTTTGTTTATGTGAATAATGTTAAGGTCCAAAATTTTCATTGAATGAATTCAAATGGAATACGTTTGTTTATCAGATATTCTTGGGTGACTATGAACACATTATCAATGTTCTAATCATTATGGTCTATAAAGTACATTTTTTTCTTGCATAGAAAAAAAATTGCAATCCAATCCCAATTAAACTGAATATAAACTTCTCAATCGATAGAACATAAAAACTGCATCGAATTAAACACTCAGTCGGTCCAGAATCCAGATATGGTTGCTACTTGACTGAACTACTTGCGTGATATCTCATGTTTGAACACAGTTTTTCATTTTAAATCATGAATAGAAATATAGGGTTTCAAGTATTGCAACATTCTCACTCGAAACTGAGCTAGTGCAAATATTCGGAGTTTAGAATGATATTTTTTATTGCACGTATAGCCATGAACGGAATAACTATCATTATGAGGAGAAAAGAGAACACCAAATAATATACACCAATTATGTTAGTTCCCTAACAATATATTTCCAGAACGTGACGACGTGATTATTTTCATTCTTTTCAACCATCACCATTTCGATTCTCAGTATGCTTGCTTGTATCGAGCCTGGGATTCAATAGGATCGTGAAGAACTAATATCGCCCATTAGAGGCCGACTGGATCATCGACCATAGGTACACCATAGATATAAATAATTGGATATAAATATGGAACCTGCGTCCAAGTAATTACTTCGAAAATTTCGAAGGTAATTTATCTAGGTGCTGTTTTGGTTATGAAGCTGTCCCGAATGATTGATTTCGGTAATAACAATCCGGAGGCGACCAATCAGCCCTGATCTGACTACACGTCTTCTTCAAATAAAAAAAGAGACGGACGGAAGAGTTGAACACTTTTTTCTTTGCTTCAATTTCTTTGTTTCCATTGACAACATTTAGTTTGACTTGAAAGATTGCGAGGATATTGAACTTCTTCAAATTAACTTTGTGAAAAGTCTGCTTTTTGTATGTTTTTATTAAATAGAATAATAATTTGATGTATAAATGTATTTTGTTATGTCGTTTGAAGTTCTGGAATTAATATTATTATTAAATTATTTTCGAACCCACTTTTTAATAAATGAGTTTGCAAAACCAATGTGATTTACTTTCAACACATATGCCACTGCCCATTGGGGTAACCATTTAAGTACCGCATTGAATTTCTAAATGAATTGGACTTCTCCTAAACACCTTGGTAATACACTTATTGGAATTTCGAGTTTAGGTACACAGTTTATTGCCATTTTTTGATTTTTTGGTGTAACTGATATATACTTCGCTGATGGCTTCATAACATACAGGGTGTCCCGTAAAGACCACGTAAAACGAAAACGGAAAGTAGATCAGAATGTGCTCTACCTGATGTGAAAAAATCGTTCATATGAAAGTCTCACAGTTTTCGAGATATTTGATGTTCTATGAAAATGTTGAATTTTTACACTTAAGGGTCGTTTATACTGGCCCGTAACTCAAACTTTTCCCTTACCCTAAGAGTTGAAACATAGAAATTTTTCGGTTTATACTCGAATTTTAACTTATTCCCTTACCATTGTTTAAAGAGAACAATTCATTTCCTATTATGAGTTATATGCCAGATACAAGACTGGCTAGATTGAAATCTCGAAAGCCTCTATGGATAAATGATTTTCTTTATTCTAGAAAAAATCATAAAGAAATTTGGAGTTCGGAATGGACTTCATATGATTTTTTCAATAAAAGTTTAATTCTCGATCCTTCTGAGAAAGTTCCCGGTTTTCATCTGTCTAGGAAAAATTGGTGTCTATTGAATCGTCTTAGGACAGGTCATGGACGTTGTAATAGTATGCTTTTCAAATGGAATGCCATTGATAGCCCGAGATGTGAGTGTGGGCATGAAGAGCAAACTATTGACCATTTGGTCAATAATTGTTCAATATATAAATTTCCAGATGGTTTCAACTCTATTCACTTAGTATCTGATTCATTTTTGAGATGGGTTGGTACCTTCAAAACAATTTGAATATATTAGTTGATTTTGCTTTTCCGTTTTTTCTCCCTCTGGTTTTTGTTTCAGATTATCTAAAAATGCTTTGTCAACCCCTTTGAAGAAATGAAGAAAGAATTACATTCGTAGAAGAAGATGCCCTCCAATATGAATATCTGAAAACAAATCCAATAACCCTACACTTATACGGGGAGACAGAGTTTTTGCTGAGGTTTTTATCTGTGCTCTTGCATCATACGCAGAAATGTATGGTGCCCCGTTTGACATTCCTCTGCTAACACTGAGATTAGGAGCGGGGAATGGATCAATATGTTTGTTTGAATGATCTGTTCCTTGTTGCCTTTTCGAGACACATGCCATAATTAAAAACAAATCTGTAACAGCTCCATTTCATAAGAATATATATAAAGAGAACAATTTTAAGAGCATAACTTACGGGCCAGTATAAACGACCCCTTAGAATGCTTTCTCTCTTGCAGAAGCTACAATTGAATACTTTTTGAATCAGTTTTTTCCGTAAATATTGTTGAATGATTACTTCAATTCATGCAATGAAGAATAGCACAAAATATTATACAGGGTCTCTGGAAAAAAAATTAAAATACATGTTCTGAAGGAAGTGTTTTTTCGTACTGAATTCTATCTGACGTGGTATGAAAAAAAGACACTAGACCTTTTCGGCATATTACGTTGAAAAGTTGCCCATTTTGTGAGTATTCCGAAACGTTGAAATACAGGTGATAACCTTCTTCACGAAAAAAGATATTTGAATGTTTATCGAAAATGGAGCATTTCTGTGAAAAACTGATTTTGTCACATTTTCCACAAATCCTTTCATTTTGAAGATTCTGCTATAAAATATTGTATAATTCTCTCGAAAAATGTCAGTTAGTCCTTAAATTACGTATAAAGTGAAATTATTCATTAATTGCAATGATATAATGTAATAACGCACAGGACCCTCAACATCAACAAATCTATTGTGAAGAAACTTTATAAAAATATCAATAATGAAAATTCAGGATTCTTATTAGAGCAAATGCTCAAAATCACCATCCCCTTCGCTAATACAGGGTGGGGCAGAAGAACCTATCCGATTTCAAATCCCTTTTTCTCAGAAGAGAGAGCAGGTAGAGTAGTGGGGTAAAAACCGTTAGAAAGCTGGTTTTATGCCATTTGTCAGTAGTCAACATGCCTTGGTCTGGTGAACATCGTGCTTTTGTTATTGAGCGGTTTATCGAATGCGGCGGTTCGATAATTGCTACACAACGTGCTTTTCGAATTCATTTCGGACTCGGGCGTCATGATCCTGTTCCACATCACGCTACGATTAAAGTGTGGGTGTCAAATTTTAGACAGACGAGTTCAGCATTGAAAAAGAAGTCGCCTGGACGTCCCAGGACAGCAACAGGACCTGAAAACGTGGCCAATGTGAGAGCCGCGATTGAACGTTCCCCGCGTCGTTCGGCGCGAAAACATTCGCTCGCTTTGGGGATTTCCAACAGCAGTATTCGGCGAAATTTGCACCGGGACCTCAAAATGCATCCCTACAAAATGGTTGTTGCACAGAAATTAAGTGAAAGGGATTCCTGTGGAAATGACGGTGAAAGTCATGGAAAGCTACCGCGAGCGCCTAAATAAGTGTATCCGCTCCCAAGGACGACATTTGAGTGATGTGCTTTTCAAAACTTAAATTTAAAAATGGCATAAAATTTGCGATATGTTAATAAAAAAAAATTTTTGACAAGCTGAGTGGTTTTAATTTTATAACGTTTTGAAATCGGATAGGTTTTTCTGCCCCACCCTGTACATGCCCTGCATCTATTGAGAAATGACCTTTTCAAACCATACAAACTTCTCCCCGCTATTTTGGCTGCTGAAATACGAATGCGGTCCCTTAGTTGTGCTTCATCTCTTATGGAATTCGAATAAATTTAATTTTTTTAAAAACCCCAGTAAAAAAATCCAAAGTATTTAAGTCTGGTGAACGGGGAGGCCACAAAATTTCACCGCCCCTTCCGATCCACCGGTGAGGATATGTTTGGTTCAAATATTCCCTAACATGACGACTGTAGTGTGCTGGGCACCCGTCGTGTTGAAACCATAGATTACGTCGCATTTCCAGTGGTATATCTTCTAAGAGTAAAGTAAGGGTACACTGTTCCTTAGAAAATTCAAATAGTTGGTGCCGTTTAATGATTGCGGCAATTCTGTCGGACCGAATATTTTTCCATCGTATATTCCAGTCCATAAATTCATCGTAAATCGATATTGGGATCTATCTTGCCGTATATTGTGCCGATTCTCGATGTTCCAACTATGAAGATTATGCAGATTGATATTACCATCTTTGAGTACAGGAAGACTCATCCGTCCAAAGGATATTATTGAAAAAATTTGTTGATTGATTATTTTCAGCAGGAAGTGCAAAATGAAAGTATTTATGGAAAAGGTGGAAAAATCAGTTTTTCACAGAAATGCTCCATTTTCGATAAACATTCGAATATCTTTTTTTTCTGAAGAAGGTTATCACTTGTATTTTACCTTTTCGGAATCCTCACAAAATGGGCAACGTAATATGCAGAAAAGGTCTAGTGTCTTTGTTTATACCACGTCAGACAGAATTCAGTACAAAAAAATACTTCCTTCAAAACACGAATTTTTTTTCAGAATCCCTGTATAATATTTTGTGCTCTTTTTCATTGCATGAGTTGAAGTAATCATTCAACAATATTTACGGAAAAAAACTGATTCAAAAAGTCTTCAATTGTAGCTTTCGCAAGAGAGAAAGCATTTCAAGTGTAAAAATTTAACATTTTCATAAAACATCAAATATTTCGAAAACTGTGAGACTTTCATATAAACGATTTTTCCACATCAGATAGAGCACATTCTGATCTACATTCCGTTTTCGTTTGACGTGGTCTTTACGGGAGGTGAGGATTGAATTGTACGCATGCGTCAACTCGAATTCCAAAAATTGTCTGCATTCCAATCCGATCACTCGTTATTAGAACAGAACCATGGTCCATACGCTAAGTGAACGTTATCAAATGAATACTCCTCCAATTTTGCCAAATGCGATTATTCCAATGCTAATTTCGTATCATGAAGAATTTATAATATCCCTCAATTATCAGACTAGCAATTCAGAAAATAAGTTTAATTTCGGTTTTCTCGAGAAGAAGTTTTCACTGTTACGACTGGTTTAAAAGAATTCACAAAGACAAGCGTGATCCAATTAACAGCAGTCCACTCCATGTCCTTTTGTCGAGCTCGATCACTCTGTTCATGGATAGTGATTCGTTTCACAATACGTTTTGCCGATGAAGGTAAGATGCATTCTTATTGTTAATTTGAGGTACATTCATCCTTTCATTTTTGTTGGTGATCAATTTAAATCTATATTCATGTCATTAGTTCACTGTTTTCGTTTTTTCGGCAATTAATATATTTTTTACTTTTGACTCGAATGAAATTGAATCCCACTTAGGTACAATCTGAACCCTACCTCTCCCTAATCCATTTATTTCGTATCTCACTTGATACCACACAGTTCATACTGGAAATGGAGATCGTCAGTAACGAAGAAGACCCAGAGCTCAGTGTTAATCCACTCTCCTCGACTCTATGGTCTCGAGTCCCAAAAGAACCGGACCAAAGGATTCCGTTTTTTCACTCTCGTCTCGCCACGACCCTGTACCCATCAGTTCGCTATCTCTCTTCGTTTAGCACAGTTCGCAAACCTATTATAGCTTGCCTCATATTCTTCCCCACGCCGAAATCCCATCTCATATCCATAAAATGAATTCGTTCCGTTAGGAAACAGACCCTATCTGTACATATACACGAAGCCAGAAATGCAGCAGATACACCTGTCCAAGCCAGATCAACCGTGTGTAGGTACCATTCTCTCCGTGTTCACATTTTTTCTTCAATTCTCGTGGTGATAATAATTGGTACAGCATTGCATTCTTTTCTACAAAAAGCCCTTATATAATTGATACTACCTAACATCAATAGCTGCAGTGTTGAATTATTTCCCATTTAGACATCGTCCCTACACAAACACAGCCCTCTGGTAGCTTTGACTGAGAATCATGTTCAATCATCGAATTCCTTCGATAAACCGCAAAATGTTCCGCTTGAGATTACCAACGCGGGGGTTTTCACCTTTCTGTTATTCTATTCAGTCGAAAAAATTCAGATTTTGTACGCACGTACACAATTAGTGATGACCACTATTTATTTTAAAGCTTTCATAAAGTTCCCATTTCAGTATCCGAAAGAAAATGATATAACTCAATAAAGGATGAATGAACCGATTTGCTTCGGCACTAAAAACTTGTCTATCTCATAAGATTTTCTTTATAAAAAACAGATTACAATAGAAGGTTGTATCTATTATTTCACGGCTAATTTCAAGTTACCGGTTTAATGAATCGATTCTGATCAGTTTCGTCCGACGGATCTAAGATTTTGCCAAGAGAGGGGAGCACTCGCAAAGATGATAATTTTTTCACCACAATTGTTGTATCACGAAGATATTAACTCAGAAAATATCCATTTTAGGGCAAGGGTGTGATGCATACACTCACATTATTTTTTAACGTAAATTCAATATCTGCCATAAAAAAATGGGGTTCTAATTTGAAAAAATTGATTTTTCACGATTTTGTCATCCCTAACTTTGAAAGCGATTTTTTTGCCCCCTGTATCATGAATCGCGATTTCGATTTTTAAAGTTGATACATCAATCTTACATCTTGAAAAATCTGAAAAATTAAAATTTTCCATCAAAAAACCTCGAAGTTATTCTTGTTTCAGCGGAGCTCTATTTTCGATTTTTTTTTCGAATTTTCCCGCTCAGAGAGAATTTTCCAACCAAAACTGAAAAATGTTACATCAAAATAACTTGAAATTTTCTAAGGAATCTATTTCTGCAATAAAAAAATGGTGTTCTAATTTGAAAAACGGAAGTTGACGTCATTTCCGGAAAAACCGGAGGTGCTCATGCCTTGAAAATATTTTAGATTTCATCAGCATCGTGGAATACTTATAAGTGCTGAATTTCATGAAAATACGTTCAGTAGTTTCCCGTATAAATATGGGTGAGGTTCCTCGTGAAAGACCCTGTATACAGGGTGAGTCTTTGACTTGTACATATATTTCAACTGAAGATTCTTGAGGTCGAAAGATACCTTTTTTTATTTTCCAATCTCAAATTCGGTTCTGTAAAAAAGATATAGCCATTTGATACGAAATTCGGATACGTCTCTGATACAATTCTCTGGAATAGGGATGTTGACACATGTTACAAATTCATGAAAATTGAGGTTTTCCACATTGAAGGTAGTTTTTGAAATACTGAAACAATATTTTAGTGATCTAATTACTTTCATTAAATTAAATAAAATCGATTTAAAATGTGTAATCTATTACAGTTTATCACGTGACTGCAAACACGAATGAGAATACGTGACGTCACTTTTCGGTAAACAAGCTAACCTATAACCTTACTGTCATCACGAGTAAGAACTTAGGAAGGACAGAAGAGAGTAAAACATATCACCAGCGAACTGTTTTACAATTATTTGTTATTACGCAAACGATTTGTTCGCGAGAAATCACGCAAGATCAGTTCGCTTTGACAGACGGCGAAGTCTGTTTACCGTATGGTGACGTCATCATAATCACTTCGTTTCAGCGGCAATTTTGAAAACTATTTTTATTTACGCATTTTTTCTTGGTATTTGCTATATTTTTTCCATGAAAAAATTTTTTTCGTGTTTGTATAGGGCTTATCTACAAATTAAAATTATTTCCAAAAAATAGTCAACATCCCTATTGTTCATATTGCTCGATTGAAATTGAGTTTATACATTCAGGGAATACTCAAGTTAACCATATTGTAATGAAAATGTTGCGAGTACGATATTTCCCAACAAAAACACTTAGTTTCATCCGATTATATCTGCAGCTAAAAAGCCATATTTCTCTCATCAAAATAAGTTTCTTCTTCGATTTTCCTGAAGATTAGTTTGTACACATTAAAATCTTGTTCATATTTTCCTCCATATACCTACCAAAAACATCCAGTAAATAATGGTTTTCAATTCAATTAATGATTTTGATCAAGCCTAACCTAACCTATTCAAAACAATGTTAATAAAGTCTTGTATGAAAAAAATTCACAGAACTTTGACGTGTACGTTGCCAGGTTTACCAATATCCCTGAAACTTAGGAAACTGATTTTTCGGATTACATTACTAAATAAATATCTATGAATTCCACCATAGATCACCTTCCTTGACATTGGTAATCGACCCATCTCAAACGTCTTAAATTACCTTTTTCACTATTACTTCTACTTTACATATCTGTCGTAGTTCAGCCGGTTCAGCGTAGTTCGGTTACATATGCATGACGTGAGGTTCCTCTTTGACGTGAGATATCTCTTGTTGAAACTCACATGTACGACGCATGCGTATAGCGCATATACTTGATTCTCTGTGGCTTCACAGAAGTCATAATTTCCCCCGAAATTTGGGTAATGGGTATAAACATAGACATATGATCCTATTTTGATGAGTCTATGGGTATAAACATGAACTGATTCGGTCAGCTAAATGACCATAATTTGGGTGGTGTATGTATTACACGACCCGATTTTCAACATGTAATTTGGGCACGAACTTCAGATAACGCTTTTATCGTGGAAGTTTTGAGGAAATATCTGCAGGCTGTTTTGAAGTGCATTATTTATTACTAGTGCTGTTTTGTGTAAAACGACTGGAAAAGTTGGTTCTAGTTCATCTAGTTTCATTGTCCCAGTTAGGATTTATGCGAATTATGGCAGAGGACATTGTTCAGATAGGAACACCGCCACAGATTAATTATTGCTATTTCATTTCTCGTCAATTTTAATTCAATAAGTGGTTTGTATCGACCTTCATGATTCATATACCTACCTGAATTTTGTATTTCGTTGACATTCATTTTCAATAATTTCTCGAAGGGTGGACAAACGAATAAATTTTCATATACAGAGTGTAACAGTCAAAGGGAATAAATTCGATAACGAATAAATGAGACGGGGTTAGGAAAAACCCTCGGACACGTCGATTCGTGATTTTAAATGCGCATATTTTTCAAGGAAATAAAATTATATAGGGTGTTCCATGCGACGGGGCCAATGCCAACTTTCATATTTCAAATGCAACCCCCTATATATTATTTATTTTTTGGATTCTTCAGAGAATTCTAGAGACAATTCATGCACAATGTCCCATACCTATCTTTAACTATTTCCGAAGTATTTAGTGTTTTCAGATTTATTGCAAAAATTAACGATCTAAATAAAAATTATTTTATTTCACAAATTCAGTACATTACACTTAAAACCTAATAAGTAATACTGATTATTTCTTAATAATTAAAAAAAAACAAAAAAATGTCAATGTAGGAAATGTTCATAATGCTCGCCGCCAGGGCCGATCCTAGCAGGTGTGCAGCGCGTGCCCCGCACGCGGGCGGCCAAATTCAAGGGGCGGCCACAGGGCGCCACCTTTATATGCAGTTTGTGAAAAATATTATTTCGAACAAATCTCAAAGAGATAATTATAATTGTTTTTGATTGTTGATTATTACACTAATCATCCAAATCTTGATCGAGACGACAAAAAAGTGTCAGTTTTCATGGCGAGTTTCAGTTTTCAGTTTGCCAGTTTGGTAATTGAAAGCGAGCCATGAAAAGTAACTTCTCCTTCGAATGAAATATGTTATTTTATTTTCAAACGTACGAAAACGACGTCATTTTTCGACTGACAGGATCATCGAAAAGTTCTATTTCTCCGTCTAGGAGGAGAAATAGTTGCTATGGCTTGCTTTTCCCTCCGGTGGGCGACAGGAAAAGTGTCGTTATGCAAAGGATGAATTTTGCAAGGCAATCGTAACTAATGTTCCATTTTTCACTCAATTATAACGATCGTAAATGTCAATCCAAAACTGGATATTCAGATTTCCATGAATTTCAAAATTTTTGAAAATAAAATAACATATGTCATTCGAAGGAGAAATGACTTTTCATGGCTCGTTTTCAATTACCCGCTTCACTGCGTTCGGCGGACAAACTCAAGCTTGCCATGTGAAGTGACACTTCTCCTTATGAAATACGGATTTCCAGGAATTTCAAAATGTTTGAAAATAAAAAACTATTTATTTTCAATGAGTTGTATACATCAAGTATTATTTTCAATTTATTTTCATTAAAAACATTTTGTTGTTGTGTTGTTGAACTTTGTTTTCTTCAATTTCTTTGTAGTTGACTAATAACAGTGTTATACAGAGTCTTTCACGAGGAACCTCACCCATATTTATACGGGAAACTACTGAACGTATTTTCATGAAATTCAGCACTTATAAGTATTTCACGATGCTGATGAAATCTAAAATATTTTCAAGGCATGAGCACCTCCGGTTTTTCCGGAAATGACGTCAACTTCCGTTTTTTAAATTAGAACACCATTTTTTTATTGCAGAAATAGATTCCTTAGAAAATTTCGAGTTATTTTGATGTAACATTTTTCAGTTTTGGTTGGAAAATTCTCTCTGAGCGGGAAAATTCGAAAAAAAAATCGAAAATAGAGCTCCGCTGAAACAAGAATAACTTCGAGGTTTTTGGATGGAAAATTTTCATTTTTGGGATTTTTCAAGATGTAAGCTTGATGTATCCACTTTAAAAATCGAAATCGCGATTCATGATACAGGGGGTGAAAAAATCGCTTTCGAAGTCAACTAGTTTTTGACGAGCCATCAATCGGAATAACAAAATTATATCGTTCCCATTTGAAAAAAATGAGATTTCATAGTTTCATTGAGGCTCACTTTGAAGCCTTCTGTTTCAGACACCCTGTATAATATTTCCTCATAATTTATGCAAGGAGAAGTATCAGCGTACTTTCTCTTGTTCCACTGTGGCGAAAATTTCTAAAAATGAGGGATTTTGGAGATATTAACTCTAATTTGTGACACTCTTTCTGTCAACAAATTTGAGAATCAGGGAATTACTCAACAATCGCTTGAAGTGGTTGCGCATATTATACATCAAATCAGGATTAAACGAAGAATTCGAATGCCTATGTATAAAAACACAGGGTGTTGCATTTGAAATAAAGAAGTTTACACTCGTTTCCGGTAAAACCGGAAGTAGATTTCGCCTGAAAATATTTTACAATTTGAGTTCATAAACTTTAAAATAGAAATACAGAATCTTGAATTCGTATCAAAACTACTTTCTCGAATACTTCTAATGAAATTCTTGAAAAAACCACCCTGTATATGTCAAAAAAAAGATATATTATTTTGTCTTTGGGGCGGCACATAAGGATTCTGCACGCGGGCGGCCAACACCCTAGGATCGGCCCTGCTCGCCGCGAACGTCTTGGCAACATGCTAATCTGGTGTAGAATTGTCTTCTAACGCGGCGAGCATTTTGAACATTTCCTACATTGACATTAATGTGTTTTTCTGTTTTTTTTTTAAAAATAAAGAAATAATCAGTAATGCTCATTAGGTTTTAAGTGTAATGTACCGAATTTGTGAAATAAAATAATTCTTATTCAAAACGTTGATTTTTGCAATAAATCTGAAAACACTTAATACTTCCGAAATAGTTAAAGATAGGTATAGGACATTGTGCATGAATTGTCTCTAGAATTCTCTGAAGAATCCAAAAAATAAATAATATACAGGGGGTTGCATTTGAAAGAAGAAAGTTGGTATTGGCCACGGTCACATTGAACATCATAGACTAACTGAACGTTGTTTGTTTTTTCTATGGTATTCTTTTTCGAAGCTATCTATTGAATTGAGAAACGTCAAAAATTTTATCGCTTGAAAACCAAGTTGTTAGTTTTGCCCGTTTCCATGTTTTATCGATTAGAAACGAGTGTTTCTAAGGAAACTTCCTCACTAAAAATGGAATGAGTGAAATAGTCAATATAAACTGGAGGTATAATTTCAAAAGAAAATCTGTTGTGTGGCGTAAGATGAACTTCAATCAGGATCTTCGAGAAATTTCCCGCTCTTTTTTCGTTACACGAAAATATGATATATTAAAATCAATTAGCTGAGTAGGCAGCTACAACCTATCAATTTTATCTACCAATTTGTGGAATTTCATTATCATATTAGTTTATTATTAGTTCCATTTCTCCAAATGAAAATTCGACAAACATTCTGACAACATTGTTAACTGGGAATTCGATTACAGAATATTAATTCATCTTCGATTCGGTGATATTATAAATCCAGGGAAACATCCAGATTTTTCTTATGATTTTTGATTTTTTTTAATCAAAAACGTACTCAGTTATATCCAACATTTATAAATTAGTCCACCTTTACTCCTACTGACAATGTTTAATAGTGAATCCTTCAATGGGACAGAAACGTAGAGCTTTAACTTTTCCCCAGCATTTTTCATCTAAATGAAGGTGGTCAACTGAAAACAAGATCTAATCAGAGTCCTAGCTGATGTTGGCTGATGAACTCTAGACGATCGTAATTATCTGGAAAAGGTGATCTTGCATGTCGTTGTTAATCTCTCATCACGTCACAGAACTGAACTGAAAAAATTTCAGTAGCATATTTTCATCCTTGATATCTATTATCCGGTCGACACTCGGAATATGCATATTAACCTCAATGTTTCCAGAATGTTTTGAATTTCCAGTTGACGCATGCGTACAATTCAATTACAACCAACGTTTTGGCTACACTTTCTGAATGTGAATAGCAGGGTTATCATCGTCATAGAACTTATAGTACATGGAATGCTATTATATATATATATATATATCGGTGTCAGAACGTCCTCCGACGTCTTCCGATGCCTACTCTCCAAGCTTCTCTATCCATCCACAGATCTTCATCCAATTCTCTCTCCCTTATCTCTCTGTCAACTCCTTCTCTCCAGCTCTTTCTAGGGCGTCCTCTTTTTCTTCTCCCTTGCGGTGTCCAATCCAGGACTTGTTTTGGCAGACGTTGGTCCTCCATCCTTTGCACATGTCCATACCATCTCAGCTGATTGATCTTGATGTCTTGTGTTATTGTATGAGTAATCCCCATAATTTCCCTTATTCTGTTGTTCGTGAATCTCTCCAACCTTGATCTTCCTGCTGCACGCCTCCAGAAATCCATTTCTGTTGCTTCGAGGGTTCTTTCTGTGGATGCTTTTAGCTGCCATACCTCACTTCCATATGTTACAATACTTTTTATTATTGTATTGTATATCCTGTGCTTGTTCGACTTCGATATGTGTTGGTCCCATATTATGCTATTGAGTCGCGTGATTGCTCTTCTTCCTAGTATATTCCTCTTCCTGATAGCTTGGTCTAATCTACCATCATCTGAGATTTCTAAACCTAAATACTTATAATTGTCGCAGTATTTTATCTGTTGTCCATTATTCAATATTAGATCTTGCCGGGTACCTCCGATGTTCATGTATCGTGTTTTCTCTATGTTGACTTCCAAACCCCATTTCCCATATTCTTCGATTAATTTGCGAGCCATGTACTCCAAGTCATCATAATCCTGCGCTATGACCACCTGGTCGTCAGCAAAGCAGAGTGTAAAGAAGTTATTATTTGCTAAAGGAATACCCATGTCTCTGCACTTTCGTTTCCAGATCTTTAACGCTTGCTCTAAATATATTTTGAATAGGGTGGGTGAAAGGCAGCATCCTTGTTTCAGGCCTTTAGTTGTTAGGAAGCCTTTAGAAGTTGATCCTTTTATTTTTACCTTAGAGTAAGAGCACTGATACAATTTTTTAACGGCTAATATGATATTAGAATTGATGTTGGTTTCATGCAATGCTTTCCATAGCAATTTTTGGGGGATGCTATCGTAGGCTTTTTTCAAGTCTACATATAAAATGTGTAGTTCTTGGTTTACTGCAATTTTCTTTTCTATGATCTGAGTTAAACAGAAGAGGTGATCTGTAGTGGATCTTCCGGCTCTGAAACCTGCCTGTTCTTCGGCTTCTAAATCACTGTATTCTCTTTCAATTCTATTTTTCAGTATCCTTCCATATATTCTACTAATCGTGCTCATGACCGCTATTCCCCTATAATTATTGCAGTCGTTTTTATTTCCTGATTTGTAAATTGCAGAAATAAAGGAAGTTCCGAATTCTTTTGGTATATCTTGTCCATTAATACAGTATTGAAATAAGTTCCTGAGTTCTTCGTATAGTTTTTCTGTGCCGTTTTTTATGAGTTCTGCTGGGATACCACCTGGTCCTGGTGCTCTACCGTTCTTTAACAAGAGACATATATCCTTTACTTCTTTTCTTGATATTCTTATGGGTGAGGCTTCGACTCGCACATACGGGGATGAATCTTCGATTTCGAATTCGGCTCGCTTTTCTTTTAGGAGTTCTCTGAAATATGAATCCCAATTTTCTAATGTAATTGGTGTTATAAGGTCTTTTTTTCTATCCGTTCTCATTGATTTTATTATTTTCCAGCTTTCAGTTGCCCGCTTTCCCCCTATGTAGCTATCAATTCTTAGACACTTCTGCTCCCATGATTGATTTTTCTTATTTGTGATCATTTTTCTAACTCTTACTTGCTGATTTCTGTAACTTGTCCAATCGCTCTCTCTTTTCGTGTTCAAGTATTGTTTATATTTTTCCCTCTTTATTTTTATTTCGTCCTCTATTTCTTCATCCCACCAGTAAGGAGTTGGTTTAGCATTATTTTCCACAAAGCCTAGAGCTTCTTTTGCTGCGGCATGAATGCTTTCTTTGATGTGATTATATAGGTCTTCGGGGGTATTGTGGTGGGCATGTCCCAGCTTCTGCTCAAGTCTCTGTTTATAAAGTATTTTTACACTCTCCTGTTCCAGACTCATCACATTATATCTTTTTTCTTCTGCTGTTCTAATACTTTCATCCTGATGTTTTTTGGCATGTTGTCTTCTAATTCCAATTTTCACTCTCAATAGATGATGGTCGCTTCCACAGGTTGCACTTCTGTATACTCTCACGTCTTGAATATCTAAGCTGGATTTTTGTCTAATGATTGCATAGTCTATTATGGATCTGAGGTTTCTTGTTTTCTGTTTCCATGTATATTTATGTATGTCCTTATGCTGAAAGAACCCGTTGGTAATTTTAAGCTTATTTTGGTCGCAGAGAGTGATCAGTCTGGTCCCGTTATCATTTGTGACGTCTTCCCCATAAGGGCCGACTATATCATCATTCTGTCTTCTTCCTGTCCGACTGTTGAGATCTCCGAGTATAATTATGTGCCTGGTATTTCCAACTTTGGAAATCTCATAGTTCATTTGTTCGAAAAAATCTTCTTTTATTTGTACTGGGGCATCCTCATTTAAGGCATATACTGCTACGAGTGTGATCTTTTGATTATTCAGTGTAGGTTAGGTTAGGTTAGCACGGTGGTTCGGGATGGAACCCACATAGGCCAGGGGCCCGTTGTGATGCCGTATTAGGGTGGTTACCACCCCCACCACTACCGTGAGAACCAGTAGCTGCTGTTAATGAACAGCATAAGGCTTTTGACACCAACCGACTGAAGATCGGATAGGTTGTCAAAATAGGCCTGTCCCAGAGCCGAGAATCTTTTCCTGGATAGGGCAGGACAGTGGCAGAGTAAGTGGACCATCGTCTCTTCCTCCTCCTCGTTTCGACAGCTTCTACAGAAGTCGTTGCGTTGAAGGATTCCCATACGTGCAGCATGGCATCCTCCAAGCCAGTGTCCGGTGATGGCCGCAATCGCGTTTCCAATGGAGTTCCTGGAAAGAGATAAAATATCTTTGGTGCGTCGCAGGTTAAGCTCCGGCCATACCTGTCTTGACGAAGTGCAAGAAAGCTCCTCCCGCCACCTGAGGTTGGTTAGGCGGAGTACTTCCTTCCGGAGGAGCAACCTCTGTTCAGCGATAGGTGCCCCTGGTCTAGTATTAGCGGATATAGCTGTGAGCGTTGTACCAGCTCTAGCTAGCTCATCCGCCCTACAATTTCCTGCTATGTCCCTGTGGCCGGGTACCCAGACAACATTGACTCTTACTTTAGTCGCCAGCTCATCTAAGGCTCTACGGCATTGTATAGCCGCCTTTGAGGTCAGGTAGACTGAGTTTAGAGATTTGATGGCAGCTTGGCTGTCACTTAGAATAGATATTTCATTGGACTCAAGTCCTGTTTGAAGTACCCATTTGGCTGTTTCATTTATAGCTACCATTTCTGCCTGGAAAACACTACAGTAGTCCGGCAAACGAAATGATAAGTTGAGGGATGGGGACTCTGAGAAGACTCCACTTCCTACTCTTCCCTCTAGTTTTGAGCCATCTGTATAAAAGAGCGTCCCATTTGGCTTAACTAGGTTCGCTGTCCACTTTTCTCTGGACGGGATGTCCACTGAGAACTTGCGGTCGAACATCGGGGTGGGTTTAGTGTAGTCTGTGTTATTTAAGGTGAGGTTGAATTCCTTCAGAATTTTGGAGTGGCCGTAGTTTACCTTAGGCCATGGCGAGACTGCATTGAGTCTGACAGCGGCGCTAGCCGCGCACTCCTTCCCATATAGGTCTAATGGAGTCAGATGTAGGATCATTTCCAGGGCTTTAGTCGGGGTTGTCCTAAGACACCCCGTCATGAGAACGGCAGCTAGTCGCTGTACCTTTCCCACCCTTTTCCGGTTGACCTCCTTACACAGGGCTGGCCACCATACTAATGATCCATACATAAGTGTGGGTCTTACGACCGCCGTGTATAACCAATGGACAATGCTGGGTCTCAACCCCCATTGTTTGCCAATGGTTCTTCTGCAGGTGTATAGCGCAACTGTCGCCTTTTTCACCCTTTCTTCTATATTTTCTCTCCATAACAGCTTTCGGTCAAGGACAATTCCTAAGTACCTAGCTCGTTCGGAGAGTTTTATTTCTTGGCCCCCTATATTGGGAAGGCGAAAGGAGGGTATTTTGTGCTTCCTCGTGAAGAGAACTAGTTCCGTTTTGCCCGGGTTTATCCCTAGGCCGCATTTGTTGCACCAGTGTACGAGTTCATTTAGTGCCCCCTGTATGACATCCGACAGAGTCTCTGGAAATTTCCCTGAAACTATAATCGCAATGTCATCGGCGTAGGCCACAATTTTAATTCCTAGCCTTTCCATTCTCTGGAGAAAGCCGTTGAGGGTAAGGATCCACAGTAGGGGTGAGAGCACTCCCCCCTGCGGAGTCCCCCTATTGACCACTCTTTGTATCTGACAGCCAGAGATCTCTGCGTGAATCTCTCTGCTGCAGAGCATGTGGTTAACAAATTCGACGATTGACTTGTCGATTCTCAGATTTTTCATTTCCCCTGTAACAGCACTGGGGATTATATTGTTGAACGCCCCCTCAATGTCTGAGAAGGCTATCAGTGAGTATTCGTTGCAGTTTAAAGACTTTTCAACTTCTAGTACTAGCGCGTGGAGGGCTGTTTCTACTGACCTCCCCTTGCAGTAGGCATGCTGGGATTGGGAAAGAATTCCCTCCCCTAACAGTGAATCTCTTATATATGAATCTACTAATCTTTCTAGCGTTTTTAGTAGAAATGATGATAAGCTAATAGGCCTATAATCCTTGGGGGTGTTGTGCGATTGTTTACCCCCTTTAGGTATAAAAACAACTCTCACCTCCTTCCATTTCTAAGGTACATAAGTTAGGCTTAGGCAGGCCTTGTATATGACCTCTAACCAT
Source organism: Adalia bipunctata (assembly GCA_910592335.1). NCBI lineage: Eukaryota > Metazoa > Arthropoda > Insecta > Coleoptera > Coccinellidae > Adalia > Adalia bipunctata. Next base: position 33,563,783 of record OU342948.1, read on the forward strand.
GGAATCGCCAGGTTGGAGACTACCTGCATTTCCGCTGGTATAATATCATCCTTACCAGGTGATTTGTAGGGTTGAAACTGTGCGATAGCCCATTCAATCCTGCTCGAGGTGACGATTGATGGGTTAATAATTTTTTCGATGCTAGGAGCTGCTGGTTCGCATTGCCCACCTAGCTGTTGGCCAGGAAAGTGTGTGTCTACCAGTAGCTCGACGGTTTCTACGTCCGTGGTCGTCCATGTGCCATCAGGTTTACTGAGATAGCTTGGCGCCACTGGGTTGGACGAGATTATTTTTCGCAGCCTGTTGCCTTCTGTAGCGCAGTCGATGCTAGAACAGAATTCAGACCATGATTTGAATTTTGCGAGTCGAACACTCTTTTTGAAGCTATTCAGACCGGCTTTATAAGCACTCCATTCATTGGTTTTCTTAGCTTGGTTGAACAGCTTCCTACATTGTTTCCTGAGGTCACTGATTTCAGAAGACCACCAGGCCGGTTTGGGTTTTCCCCTGACCGTTTTCATCGGGCATGCAACATTCATCGCATCGTTGAAAGTTTCTGTGAGGCTGTCTACCAGCTGATCCAGATCGGCCCTAGAAGTGGGAATGTCTGGTATCTCTGCCGGTAGGGCCTGGGAGAAGCGTTCTTTGTACATACCCCAGTCCGCATTACGCTTATTACGGAACTGTTTGGCTGTTGGCCCATGTACGTCCATGTCAAATTCCAAGTATCGGTGGTCTGACATGGAGTGGTCTCGGGATACTCTCCAGGACCGTATCAGGTTAGCGGCATGTTCGTTGGTCAATGTTATGTCCAGAACTTCCTGCCTTACGGCTGTAATAAAGGTGGGTTCACCGCCTCTGTTACATATTTGAAGGTTGTTATCTAGAATGTATTCTAAAAGCAACTCACCTCTTTCGTTTGTGTCGGTGCTGCCCCATATAGTATGGTGTGCATTCGCATCAGCGCCGATAACGACCGGTGTCCGCGTCCTTGCTGCCTCCAATAGGGCTGCTTGTAGCGGTCTCGGCGGGGGAGGTCCTGCATCATGCGCCATGTATGATGACATGAACCATATACTAACCGGACCTAGTTGCACCACAATGCACACGTTGTCCCTGTCACAAAAATTTGGTAAGGTAAAAGAGCTGTATTTCCTGTTAACAAGAATACATGCTCTAGGCGGCTCTTTACCCTGTACCTATATATATGACATTGTAGTCTTTCAGTTGCAGTCCGCAAACCCGATGTTTATGCACCCAGGGTTCTTGGACTAAAACGATCTCCTCGCCGGTTTTAGCTAAGCGGAGGAGAAGTGCAGCTGATGCTGCTTTACTGTGGTGGAGATTTATCTGCAGGAACTTCATCCGCAGTTTCCCCGCCGGATGAGTCTAGCAGCTCATCTTCATCCACATTGTTGAGGCGACTCAGCATTGCCGCAGCTTCTGAGACGCCGCTTTTGCCGCCATCGGATGCGCCATCGTCAGATGTCGTCGCCACCTTCTCCTCTTGGGGTGTGGTGGTTTTGGCGTCTGCGTTGTAGATGAGGAGTTTCACCGACCCGAGCCCATAGTAGACCACCCCCTTGTTCTTTATTCAGTGTAATGTTCATCTTGATCAATCGCTCGTTGATGGCTTCCCAAGAGGTGATAAATTTTCTCAGCTTCTTTTTAATTAACACCGCTATTCCTTGTTGGGCTCTTTTCTCCTTAGGGACACCACTATAGAAAATGTCATATGATCCCAGATTTTCCGATCCTACGCCCTTCTTCTTCGTCTCGGTCAGAACAACCAACTCCATACCCAACTTCTCCACCTCAAACACAACCTCATTTAGTTTCGTCGATAGTTCTTGTACATTCCATGTTCCCCAATTTCGAATCCATTTCCGTAGCTTATGTCGTCGTAAGTTAATCCGTCCGGCTTGTCTTTGTGTAGGCTTTTTAACAATAGTTTGTTTTCCGAGTACCGGGGAGTCAACCCGATGCCTCAACCCCCAACCTGGAGGACCAGGGTTTATTTTTAGAGTACCTTCTCTTAGATAGATTGCTTTCTCTACAGCTGAGGAGTTCCATCTACCCCACCTGTTGGTCCGCGAGTGGTATTTTATTTCCCACTTACCCGCCGGTTTAACCGGTTAGGGCTTCCCCCTATCCGCCACCTTGGGGACGCGCCCTCTAGGGGTTATAGGTTCCCCCGAGGGAATGCTATTACCAGATCAAAAAGTGGGTAAACATCTCAAGTTGGAGGAATCACTAAATTTCCATGTTCCCATGGATACGACCTGTCACACCGAACAGAAACACAGAAATGTTTACCGAAATGCCAAGTAAATCGGATCTTGACGATTAAATTCATAGTATTTCTGTGTTTCTGTTCTGTATGACAAGTCGTAACCATGGCAACATGCAAATTTCAGTATTCCTCCAACTGGAGATGTTTATCCACTTTTTTAAACTGAGCAGCAAGGCTAATGGCATTCCATGTACTATAAGTTCTATGGTTATCGTCCATAATCCTTCGAAGTTGATGACAAATTTTTTGACGGCTGTCAAAAAGAATTTCCGATATCCTAAAGACCTGAAGTCTAACAAATAAATAATGAATATTTCGACTCGAAGAAAACAGAAGTGAGTGGAAAGTGAATGATTTGAAGTTCACTCTGGGTTTAACGTTTAACCTGACAATTAGTTCAAGAAATAGAGCCTGATCTTTCTACACTGCGCAAAAAAATTAACGCACATTATGGAAATCTCAAATTTATTCTACAACTGAAGGTGTTCTCAATGGTTATTATTTTTATCAGAAATATGCATGCATATGTTATCCACTTTCAACTTTTTCTTCCTAAAATCATTTGTTCTCGATCAATTCTAGTGATCAATAGTTTTCCTTTCGTCTGATTTTCTACACTCGAAGAAGGGTGGACATACACAAGAATTGCAGAAAGGTTTGGAGTTTCCTATACAAGTGTGTCCAGAATGTTGCAGCGATTCAGGGAGACAGGTATGAATGTCCGAAGACCAGGCCAGGGTAGACCACGGGTAACAACTGCCATTCAAGAACGTTACTTGAGAGTTTCTTCGTTGAGACAACGGTTTGCAACCGCTCGCCTCCTTCAAAATCAGCTTGAGCAAACTCATGAGGTGCAAATTAGCAGCCAGACAATAATAAATCGCCTCAGAGGATATGATTTAAGGCCTCGTGTCGCGGCAAGAGGCCCAGCTCTTACCCCAGCCCATCGAAGGGAGCGTTTGGATTTTGCGAGAGAGCATATCCATTGGGAAGAGGCCGATTGGGAAAGAGTTCTCTTCAACGATGAGTCTAGATTCTGCCTTTACCATTGTGATCGACATTCCCTTGTATACAGACGTCCACATGAAAGATATACTCAGTGCAATTTCCTGAATACTGCTGGTTTTGGGGGAGGATCGATTATGGCATGGGGAGGAATATCTTTGAAGAGCATGTAGTGCCATTTGCCCCATACATTGGTGAAAATTTCATTTTTATGGACGATAATGCCAGAAATCATCGTGCGCGCATCGTTCAGGAGTATCTTGAAGAGGTTGAAGTCTCTCGAATGGAATGTCCTCAATAGAAGGCTGAGAAGTTCAGAAAATCATCCAGCTACTCTTAATGACTAGGAATCCAACTCGGAGAAATCTGGAAAGGATTAGATCAGAACATTTTAAGATCGTTGCCGAGCTGTAATTAACGCAAGGGGTGGAAATACCAAGTATTAAATCACTTAGCAGCATTTCAGTATTTTGAAAATTGTTCATTTCTCTTCTTTCACATAAGATTCGGTGAAATCCTGAATTTTTCTTCCATTCAATGTGTCTTGTTTCGTTCAAAACCTTCCCGAGAGAACATGAAAAATAAGTTATAAAGTCAATGTAGAGTTAACTTTCATAAAAATTGAGATTTTCAGAATGTGCGTTAATTTTTTTGCGCAGTGTATATGAAATCCAAAGTGGAAAATTAGAAATCGATCAGGTCCTCCCCACACGACTAATAAGAAATGTTACCTGAAACACCCGGAGCACCCAATTAAAACGATCAATTTCCATTTTCCGATTCTTCAAATCAAATATCGAATTAAAAACTCCTCGAACCAAACAATCCCCCAGTCCTCTTCCATCCTGTACGCGACAAAAAAGCGGCGAGATTTGAATCGGCCGAGAAGTCGAAAAAAATTGATGTCCCAGCAATGCGTGAGCTGGATATTAATCCACCACGTCACCTTATCGTTATCTTGATGATGGGTTTCAAATACAAACATGCCTTGACCGTCGGAGCCGCACCAATCATTACCGTAGAAACGAAACCAGCATCATCAACTTGATGTCTCACTTTGCGAGGCCGAAGAAGTGGATGGAATGGACCACGGATCGACGCGAGGTCCCCTCAGGTAATCTAGGTGCGCGGGAATAATGAGAATATTGTGTCGTGTCAAGGAATACGTAGACGGACGGTGTGTAATTACGAGGATGCCGTCCAGAAAAAATCCAACATCTAATATAAATAAATGCTTTTTAACGAGGAGGAACAAGCTCGAACTTCTGTAGTTCCATGCAATTAAACATCTCCGGTCGTTTTTCAGGAGTGTTTGGTGGTATGAAGACAGGCGCCGGCGTTGTGGTCACGAAAATGCGAATGGTCCTGTTTCATCATTTTCGTTTTTTTGCTCTTTCGGTATAATTTGCAACGAATGAAATAAGTTTCTTCCAGGCATTTTGGCTCAACGTTTGAACCGTGCGGTTGACTGTTGAAATTTGAGTATGCTGAAGGACTCATATCATTAATATGCCAGTTTCATAATTGAAAGTTGAAGAATACAATAGATACGATACCGACATTTCGCACGCCAAATGAAAATCTGAGGTAGAATGGTGAAAAACTCGAAGGTGAATAAAAAAAAATTGTCAGCTCAGGACAAGGCTTAAAGTGCCGTTAGAGTGCTTTTCTATACTCCATTCACTGTTATTCAATCACATAGGAGGTCATGGTTTCGTTTTCAGGAGTTGGTGCACCTGATGAAAAGTCTATGGGCGTACAGAGAATATTGTTAATGACAAAACGACGTTGCCAGTTGCTTTGTTTACATCAAAGTAAAAGTATCAAAGATATTCTACATGTTGTTAGTTCGAATCGATCGGCGATTTTGGGGCGAAATATCGATAGGAAAGCCTATTTTTCCGTTCTTCCAGAAGAAGTTTTCCGTCAATTTCGTGCAAGTGTCATTTTTTCCTTTCACGACTTTTGGCGTGAGTACGAACGGCAAATTTGAATTGGACCAAAAATCGATTTATAAGCATAAATAAAGCGAAAGTAAGTACTAATCGACTTTTTTACACTTGATAACGAAGTTTTTTTTAGGTATCTGGCCGTTTAGAAAGATTTCAATCGAAATTCCGGTCCCCCAGAAGTTTGATTAGTTTCGGTATCGTTTTTGAAGCTCAAAATTTATTTGGCATGTGTAAATTGTCAAAAAAGGCTTCCTTATACGACCGGAAAATATGGTTCAGGTAGGATTTTCGAAGAATTATGAGGAAAGAACTTGCAGAATGAAATTGCACGATTTTCGTAAGTAAACGGGTTCTGGCTGAAATATGACTATGTATATTGCACTCAACGGTAGGTGAATTCAGATTCCGATTAATTGAAATTTGTCACTGGAGCTGTCATTCCTATCAATCCTTCGCCGAAAGTGTAAATAGGCTATATTGAACCAGAATACATCGGTTTTTCCATATTCCAGGAGTTTGTGTCTTATTTTAGAACAGGTGAATGATAAATCTGAAGCATATGTTCGACCTATTCCATTTCATTTGTACAAACCTACTGTGGTAGTAATGTATGAATCTGTTTTAAACTAACAAATTACTATACAGTCAGAATATTTTACTCCTTGTTCATAATATCAAATAAATGAAATGTATATCTATAAAGCTTTCAGGCTTATTAATTTATAAACAAAACTCAGTTACTATTGCATTGAAATAATTAGTTTCTCTGTAAACAAATTCGTTAATTTAGTTATTATGTTTATTTTATTTGTGATGAATGAATAAAACTGTTATTTATTGGAAATGAAGAAATATTAGAAATAGAAATGTCATATCACATATTCGGATTCCAGTAGAGGGATATAATGTTCCATTATTCTTGTAATTACCCATAAATTCATCTTATATCTTTGGGTTGGTTTTTTTCTAATGAATTCTTGATTAGAATCAACAATTGATGTCGTCGAGTCTTGAACTTTTAGTTCAAGAGGATAATAAACATCAAATCTTCACAAGCATGCTTATGAAAATTATGTGAAAGCAATGCAATTTTCTTCCATGGCGAAAAATAATATATTTCAACAGTGATCTCTTGTACTTTTCATGCAAATAACTAGAAAAGGAATCCTTTCTATCAATTCATATAAACGTTAATTATTTTCGTCTATCACATCTTTTCCAATTCATTCACATTCTGAGAAATACTCTATAAATGTAGAAAGGGCAACATAGTGTTGACTTGGAACATAAAAATATTTTGAAAAACGTCATAACTTCGATACAGAGTGGAATGTGTCAAATTTCCAAGGCCAGGGTTGTGATTTTATAATTATTGTGAATGGAGTATAGATGGAAATTCAAAAACGTATATACAGGCTTTCATAAACTGAACAAACTTATATGAGGTAGATGAGTTCGAAAGAAACATGTCTCCCTTATGATATACAGGGTGTTCTTATAAATTGAACGTACAAACGAAAAGGAAGGGAAGATTCCTTGGGTAAGTTTAAGAAAAAAAAGTCCCAAAAATATGGGGTCGCAAACGTTTCGTTTTCGAAATACAGGGTGTACTAGGTTTATTAGGGAGTATTTGAAAGAAATTCATGAAAACAGGTGGATTGGACATCAGTCATGGCTCGCCAGAGCCCCAGACTTGAATAGTTCAGATTTCTTTACATACTAACTACATCTTTGTAACAATTTTGATTCTTCTGAGGATTTCGAAAGAATCGTTCAAATATTTTTTTTCGAAATTGTTAGCAGATACGACAAAACTACAGGAGACCGAAAAGTTTAGTATGTATAACAACAAAGCTTCTTTTTACATTTTTTCGAATCAACAGTTGATCACCGAAAAAAGTTCTGGCGGAAAACAGGTGACAATGTTCCAGAAAAAATATCACCCTGTAGATCTGCTTACGAAATTGCCATGTAACGTGGTGAAAACTCTCAAATGTGATATCTTGCCAAATTTCAGTTGAATACCTATTTTGTAAAGTGTAGATACTACGAGAAAAAAATTTGAAAATTCAAACTTCAACACTCTGTATCTCGAAAACGAAAAGTTTGCTACCCCATATTTATGGCACTTTTTTTTAATTTACCTGTTTTGAAAGCATAAGTGAAATAGTGGGTGTTCAAGAACGTTTTTGTCGAATATTTTGTTGAGTCTGGTGAGTTATGTGTGAGCTCTTAATTATTGATTTCTGGTCGAATATGGTAAGTAGGTAAAGCTTTTTGTAAAAATACCGCGGCTCCTTTCAAGAGAAATGGAAAGGAGAAAAAATATCCAGATTTTCTATCGACTATTTCCCTCGTCTTAATTTCCACCAATCAGAAACGCGCAATTTTGAATCGTAAATGGTTTCTAGATGAAAAAACTGTATGGCAGCAGCTGTCAGCAGTTTTTTCGGGTTTACCCGCGGCAAAACTTGACAGTTGTCGTCAACGAAAATTAATAATACATACATAGATGCTTCCAGAATAATCTGTTACTCTTGAAATAGTCTTGTCAAATACCATTCGTGCATCTAATTTTTCCTGTAAAAAAATCGAAAAAACACAGTGCAAAGTAATATTTTTTTAACAAAAAGCTTATTATGCCTATTCCACACATTTCATTTTTAGTGAGGAATTTTCCTTACGGCCGTTTTCAATAACCGATCTATCCCTCGAAACGGCCGATATATAGGTACTAGAGATCGAGCAATCTCCCGTTTTGTACCTGTTTCCGTTTCAATATTGTATCTGCAGATAAGGATTCTTACTGGTCCTTGCGATCCATCCCTAGTTCCGAAAAGAGGTCAGATGGATAAGAACTTTCATTGTTTATGCGCCTACCTGCGTTTCAAAGAACTTTCACGTTAACCACAGATAGCCAGAAATATCTCTAGTAGCTCTGTTTGTTTATCTGAGGAATTCGAGCAGTAAGGGGTAGAGATAAGCGTTGAAAATTGTTGTTAGTGCAATTCAGCGTTGGTTTCTTGACTATTTAATTATAAATTAACTTTAAAAAATGGATTATTTTAGTAGCGACGACAGTGACATGGAATTATTAGAGATGATTGATGAGTTCGATGAAGAAAGTGAAGAGGAAGCATTTTATTTTTTTAAATTTATTTTTGAACAAATGTGATTATTTTTTCTCAATTGTTTTTCAGGAAAAAAGTAATAATGCAAACAGTACAACGTTCATGTAAAATTTTTACTGTTCTTCCACGATGTTGATAAATAAAATGAATAGAAAATTAGGAACGAAATTTTTATTTTATTTCACAATTCATTGCTAATACTATGAATCTAACAATTTTTAAATAAAAAAAGTAGAACAAGAAGAAAATGATCTCCACAAAGTTTGCTACAACTCCATCCAGAAGGATGGAGTCCAATTCTTCCAGCGAACCGCCTTCATCCTTCAGGATATCGGGTCGTTTGAATGGAAAACTGTACCAAATGAATTTACTCTTGCTAGCCAAGTCGCTAATTATTCATTAAATAGCAAAATCTAATATTATCAATTCACCCGAGAAAAGATATTTTCCGATAATCGTACTCGTTTTTGCATCCAAACGCTACACAAGACACCACCATTGTTTTTTTATATTCGAATTTCAAATATAGTTCAAATCGAAACTATTTCCGAAGCAATCAACAAATTACACTAACGCAATATGCTGCTTTACACGAGGAAGGAAACGGAACTAATAGCACAGTAGAACACAAAGTTCACTAATATTGTACGTATTTAATAAATAGAATCCCCAAACTAATTAATTTTCACTTAAAAGATAATTTATGCATACAACCGTAATTCATTTGACTGAGTAGGACAAATACAGGTTACCCTAAATAAGGCTATCTCTGTTTCAGCTGCCCCTGTCTCACTTTACGTTCAAAAGTATACAGTCGGATCCGTTCCAGGTACAGAGTTCAGTGGATCTGAAGAGATTCCTTCCTATCTATCCTTGTCTTGAGATAGATCAGGTTAAACCATGATTGTGAAATGCAAACCACAGACAGATAACTACAAGGATAGATAAGCCGACAAACCGGAGATAGCGATCTATCCCTTATCTTGGTTAGGTTATTGAAAACGGCCGTAAGCACAAATAATTCTATACCTATAACTTGATCCTTGTGAATTTCCTTGAAGCCGTCGACCTAGGCATATGGAGACTACTGCTCATGCGCGAATAAGGGGAAGTAGCTTGGAGTAGGATTCTAAGCAGGGTAGGGGCAATATGGCGGCTATAGCGCATGCGTATAAGCCATCATATGTCCAGGTCTTGGCTTCATTTTTACGCAATTTTTTGCACAATGCTAGCGGTATAGAAGTTTAAGTATATGCGTAAGCAACACTTGTTTCTCATCGATAAAACATGGTAACGGGCAAAATCAACAACTTGGTTTTTCAGCGACAAAATTTTTGACGTTTCTCAAATTCATAGATAGCTTCGGGAATGAATACCATAGAGAAAACAAACAACGTTTAGTTGATCTATGATGAATACTTATTTCTCAAATAGCGCAATACAAGCCCAATGTGACCATCTTCAGACACATTTTCTCGAGAAATAGTCATTTCGAATACCACTCGAGATGAAATTTAAGCAGGTAAAATTTCTCTTTTGTAATATTCAAGTTTGTTGCTTCTCGGCAATTTCGTCATGACATTTTTCCAAAATCACTCGCCTGACGGCTCGTGATTTTGATGCAAATGTCATTCGCGAAATTGCCGAGAAGCAACAAACTTTCATTTTACAATTGAGAAATTTTGCCGGCAAAATTTCATCTCTAGTGCTATTATATATGACAAGAAATTCTTGACCAAAATCCAATCAGTGCCAACACCAGGTATACTCCATTCACTTTTATAAAGTATCGCGGTTGGCCATGATTTAGGTTTATCAAGTTTTTTCCCCTAGAACAGACGCAGGTTGGCACTCGTGAAAATTAAGCGACATTGCCTGGTCTACTTTCTATTTACTCTTTTTCAACTTTGTAAATGGAGTTAGTTCTTCGAAGATTTAACTGTGGCGCAGGTTTCGTAGAACTACTACATTTTCATACTGGAGTATTTCAGGTTGTGCAAAAATGTAGTTAAATGTCTTCTGAATTAACATAATATTTTCTCAAATTCATTAATTTCCCAAAGTAAAGGAACATTTTGATAAATACGTAATTACTACGATTTTTTAGCAGAAACGGCAACGTTGTGGGCGTATCTGACAGTGCAATGACCATAACCTAACATTTTCAAAATATATACGGTGAAATGTGTCAAAATTTCATGGCAAACCGCGATACTTTATAAAAGTGAATGGAGTATATTCAATGCATCTATCTCAAGCAGTAACTGGTTGATTATGATATCCAAAACGTCATGAACCAAGCTTAGCCAATTAGCCATACAGGGTCCTGCAATAGTGCGAAAATCTTCCATAGCTGCCGAACCAGACATCTCATATTTCGTTGGAGAGTAAACCGCTTGTACCTTCCTTTCTGCTTCTCAGGAAATTATTTTCATATATACAGGGTGTCCCCGAGAAATGTTATTCGACAAATGCATGATTTCTTTAATGGATCACCCCATATATTTTCACATATTTTCAATGACCTTCATTACCTCTTTCATGATGCAAAATATTAGAGACATTTTCCAACGGTACAGATCTTATTCGAAGAAAAACGTGAGGGGAAAAGTAGTTGAGTAAAAGTCTTCTGACGATTTCCAGAAGCGATAGTAACATGAATTTGATCTGAAAGTTTTTTAATTGAAGGATTTGCCTTGACACGGTTCCTAAACGATCAACCTGTCATATACAGGGTGCCCGTGATTAAGGTCCAAATATGAAGAACATCAAATTATTATTTCTCGATTTTTTCGAATGTATCACCCTGTATTTTTTCCACAATAATGTAGACAATTAAATACCTTACATTTTCTCAGAAGTCACCTCAGGATCATTTTCACTCCCGGATCCAGCAGACACGAAAAATGATATCGCAAGTGAAAATTTGATTCGAATTATAACATAATAAAAACTAACGGACAGTCAAAAGAGGCCAAACAATGAAATAAAACTGAATGAATAATTACTGACAAACTTCGAAATCTTCCCAGAATCATACTTCCGGAGCATCAACATAATTTTTTTTTCCGAGCAAGCAATACAAATTGATCACGTATTCAACCAATTATCAGTTTTTATCGGCTTTCCAAAAAAATATTAGTCAAGTTATTGCTACTTAGAGCACAAAGATACTTTCGAATACAGTTATTCAGTGTGAATTTTTGGAAAAAATGGGATGGTTGATATGATTTTCATGTTAGGGCAGTGCCACAGAACCTGTTGTCTTAGAAAGTCGAACTTATGCTGCCCAATATCCCGATAGGAAACATTCATCCCATTTTTTGCAAAAATTCATACTGATTTACTGTATTCGAAAGTATCTTTGAGCTCTAGTAGCAATAACCTATACAATATTTTTCTTTGGAAAGCCGATAAAACCTGATATAATTGGCTGAATACGTGATCAATGTTGTATTTCTTATACGGAAAAAAATATCATTTTTATGTAGATGCTCAGGAAGTATGATACTGGGAAGGTTTTAAAGTTTATCAATAATTATTCATTTAGTTTTATTTCATTGTTTAACCTCTTTTGAATGTCCGTTAGTTATTATTCAAATAAAATTTTCAGTTGCGATATCATTTTCGTGTCCGCTGGATGCGGAAGTGAAAATAATCCTAAGGTAACTTCTGAGAAAATATAAGGTAATATAAGGTAATCAATTGTCTATATTATTGAAGAAAAAACTACACGGTAATACATTTGAAAAAATCGAGAAATAATAATTTGAAGTTCTTCATATTTGGACCTTAATAACGGACACCCTGTATATGACAGGTTAACGAATGAAGTAATCCAAAAAATAATTCGCCCGTTCTCGATGAATTGATAAGTTCTTTCCCTCATCCTCTAAATTAACCCTTTTTGTGTTCAAAATATTCAGAGCTCATTGGTTCTGCCGACGTTGCAAAGTAAGATCTTAATCTTCCGAGTATGTGAGCCATTAAAACAAAGTGACTGGTTATTCGAATCGATTCGTTGCGAATCGAAAATCCGAGCAGAAAAAGTGAGTAATTTCAGCCGAGACATCGGGTAATTCCGATCGTTCGTTTTTCCTTGTTGGTCAATCTTCAATCTCGGCCTATCTTTTTTCATTAAAATAGGACCATTTCGATTCAGGCACTCGTTTGTCAACCTCTAAATAAAGAAGTAAAGGCATTAATTTGATTATGTAATTGACTGAGTAGGTAGAGAGGTTATCTTGCCCCGACAATATAACTCCTTTTACAGAGAAACGGAGGAAATAACTGATAGAGATTTGATCGTAAAATGAGACAAGATAGAAAAGGGGTTTAGGATCGGCTTGCTTTTACGACCGCGACTCGAAATGAATCCATCTGAATTTCTTTCCGAGGAGACGAACTTTGGGAAACAACTGAACAACTATTGATGGTGTGGGCGATTAGTTATTGGTCTAGTCTCCAGTGGAAGAGAAATCGGTTTGTCGGTATATTCTGGTTCTAATCCAGGGACGGGCCTAAGGGGGGGGATGGGGGGGACGATCCCCCCCCAATGTTGAACAGAGTTGGCAAATTTTAAAAGCAGTTGGAATATTTTCGAAGCTGTTGAAAAATTTTCGAAGCAGTTGGAAAAATTTCGAAGCAGTTGGAAAAGTTTTGAAGAAGTTGGGAAAATTTCGAAGCAGTTGGGAAAATTTTGAAGCAGTTGGAAAGATTTCAATTGAGTTGGAATACATATTTCTACAAAAGTTCACAATGTTGAACAGAGTTGGCAAATTTTGAAAGCAGTTGGAATATTTTCGTAGCTGTTGAAAAATTTTCGAAGAAGTTGGGAAAATTTGGAAGCAGTTGGGAAAATTTTGAAGCAGTTGGAAAGATTTCAATTGAGTTGGAATACATATCTCTACAAAAGTCCCCAATGTTGAACAGAGTTGGCAAATTTTAAAAGCAGTTGGAGTATTTTCGAAGCTGTTGAAAAATTTTCGAAGCAGTTGGAAAAGTTTCGAAGAAGTTGGAAAAATTCCGAAGCAGTTGGGAAAATTTTGAAGCAGTTGGAAAGATTTCAATTGAGTTGGAATACATATCTCTACAAAAGTCCCCAATGTTGAACAGAGTTAACAAATTTTAAAAGCAGTTGGAGTATTTTCGAAGCTGTTGAAAAATTTTCGAAACAGTTGGAAAAGTTTCGAAGAAGTTGGAAAGATTTCAATTGAGTTGGAATACATATCTCTACAAAAGTCCCCAATGTTGAACAGAGTTGGCAAATTTTAAAAGCAGTTGGAGTATTTTCGAAGCTGTTGAAAAATTTTCGAAGCAGTTGGAAAAGTTTCGAAGAAGTTGGGAAAATTCCGAAGCAGTTGGGAAAATTTTGAAGCAGTTGGAAAGATTTCAATTGAGTTGGAATACATATCTCTACAAAAGTCCCCAATGTTGAACAGAGTTGGCAAATTTTAAAAGCAGTTGGAATATTTTCGAAGCTGTTGAAAAATTTTCGAAGCAGTTGGAAAAGTTTCGAAGAAGTTGGGAAAATTCCGAAGCAGTTGGGAAAATTTTGAAGCAGTTGGAAAGATTTCAATTGAGTTGGAATACATATTTCTACAAGAGTCCCCAATGTTGAACAGAGTTGGCAAATTTTAAAAGCAGTTGGAATATTTTCGAAGCTGTTGAAAAATTTTCGAAGCAGTTGGAAAAGTTTCGAAGAAGTTGGGAAAATTCCGAAGCAGTTGGGAAAATTTTGAAGCAGTTGGAGTGTTGGAGAGATTTCAATGGAGTTGGAATACATATTTCTACAAAAGTTTTCTTAAAATGTGAATGAATTTGACTTTTTTTAAATGAAGTTTTAAATTAATGTTTATTAAACCGGTAGAACTAAGCCCACGTTTAGCCGGACAAAACCATGCAGAGAATAGCGACAATTGTACAAATTCTTGTTAGAGTAAATTTAGAGTATTTGGCAGATTTGGCCCAATGTGCAATGACAATGTGTATAACCAGCAATAAATGGTATTCATTCCGAATTGCTACCAAGTGTTTGAAAAGATGAACAATTTTTCATCTTTTACGTTATCCCTCAGGAGGTAATTGTGAATTCCTCAGTTTGGCCGCATCGACTGTGTCCATCTGGTACCAATTTGAGCTATTTCTCTCGGTAGGGCAGTAGGCAGTATTTTTTTCTCATTCTTAATTATTCTATCACATCTCCGTTCAACACGTAAATCTGTTAAGGGGCCGTTATACTTTGGCCGACGGCACCGATTCTCCATTCAAAAAGTGCCTTTCATTTTTCCATTTTCATTTTTCACGTCCTAAAATCTCCACCTGAAAGCTTGATTTTTTTTAATTCTCCTGGAACTTCAGACAGTTCTCTGCGATTTCACTTTTCTGGAAGTCTTTTCAGTATTTCCATAATTTTTTGCATTAATTAAGCGTATATCCAAATGGATTTTTTTTAAATATAGAAAATTGATTTGTCGAGGGCACTCCAATGAATTTTCTAAAAAAAATGGACGAACAACCGCCGAAAAACGATTATGAAGTCAATTTTCATAGACTCTCAAATTCAACCCGATTTTTTCTCAAAGAGAAGAAATCGGAGTGCCCTCAAGACATCCTTTAACTTTAATTTGGAGAAAAAAATCAAGCTTTTAGCTTAAAAATTTAGGACGTAAACTTGGAAAAAAGAAAGGCACTTTTTGAATGGAGAATCGGTGCCGTACCCGATTTTTTCATGCGAAAAAATAATTTTATCAAAAAGAAGAAATTGAAGTGCCCTCATACATCCTTCAACTTCAATTTAAAAAAAAATCAAGCTTTTAGGTGAAAAATTGAGGGCGTGAACTTGGAAGAATGAAAGGCACTTTTTGAATTGAGAATCGGTGCCGTAGCCGATTTCTTCATGCGAAAAAATAATTTTATCGAAGAGAAGAAATTGGAGTGCCCTCAAGACATCCTTCATCTTCAATTTAAAAAAAATCAAGCTTTTTGGTGAAAAATTGAGGGCGTGAACTTGGAAAAATGAAAGGCACTTTTTGAATGGAGAATCGGTGCCGTATAGCCGTCGGCCGAAGTATAACGGCCCCTATGCAAAAATGGACCGAAAAAGATTCAAAGTGAAGTGTGTAGTATGTGGATTTTTTTCAGTTCACTTGAATAAATCATTTATTTTTCTTCGGAATTGAACTTAAAAATCGAAACATACAAAATAATGATAACAGATGCTGTATAATCCTGTAGAGTGTGGAGTGTGTTAATCTAGTAATGCAGAATTTAAAACTACACTAAAAAATTTTCTAAATATTTTTAATGCTCTCGGGAAAAAAAACATTGACACGCAATCCAAAATACCACTCCCCCCTTCAACCGTTGGTTTTCTAATCCTTTAATGCACAGTTGGAAAATTTTTGAAGCTCTCCCCCCCCCCCCCCAAAAATTTGGCTTCGGCCCGTCCCTGTTCTAATCACGTATCCTTCGAGAATGTATGGCTCAGAAATGCTCTTCAGACACAATTGCTAATCCAGGGAGGAGAACAGGCGGATTTGAAGGGGGCGCCATGAGGGCCATATGCATTCCTCCTCGACAATAAACCCTTGATGGTTGTTCAATTTTTAATATTTCAAACTGAAGGACCCAAGGTCGATGGCCATTTGCTCTGCAATAAATTATAGTTATCTATCTATTTCAAATAAATCATTCGAATAATTATTTTTTCAATCACTGCATATCAACGATCTCAATCTGCGAGACAAAATCATAAATGCATACAAAGGTGTTGGAATGCTCCGAGTTCATATTATGTTTACTGTTTAGTCTCCGATCATGAAAAATGCAATATACAGGGTGTCCCGGAAATGTGGGAAATCTCTCGGATTCGGATAAAACATAAAAAAAAAGATGACAAGTTCCCATCATTTTTTTCTAGCGGCCCTACGGAGATACGGCCTCCTAAATGGCGTCACTGGAAATCCATTTTCCTGCAATAAATTTCAAACTACTAAATATAATTTAAAGAAAATTTGATAAAATGAACAGTAGTAAGGACCTTTTAAAATACTGCCCTCAAATTCACATTAGCTCTTTTAGTTTACCACGGCCGGACTAGGTTGTACATTTTAGTGCTTACATTTTCAACACCCTGTATGATGATAAGGAGTCGAAAAAAAACAAATTCGGATAGCTTGAACATTAAGCTGAATAAAAAGGTTTTCTTATTTATTGTCGATAAAATGAACCGTTTTCGAAAAATAAAATTACAAAGATTCTTAACTATGCAGTTTTGGCACAGAAAGGCACGTTAACAAAAATAATAAGAAGTTTTTAAATGATTATTTATAACAGGCGTATTTATATTCAATCGTTGCAAGCTTTAGTGAGAGTCCATTTCTAAAAAATAATTTTTGCTAACGTGCCTTTCTGTGCCAAAACCGCATAGTTGAGAATCTTTGTAATTTTATTTTTCGAAAACGGTTCATTTTATCGGCAATAAATAAGAGAACCTTTTTATTTAGCCTAATGTTCAAGCTATCCGAATTTGTTTTTTTCGACTCCTTATCATACAGGGTGTTGAAAATGTAAGCACTAAAATGTACAACCTAGTCCGGAATGTTTTTCGGAATGGTGCATTTTGGAAAAGTTGCTCCAAATTTCACCTTGTCAAACCAATTAAACTAGACCACTTTTCTGACGTAGAATTCAATGGTGTCAGTCAGTAACGTATATAGAAAATATTTTCGGGGGGGGCCCGAGATGCTTACACCATCAAATGCTTCTCGAGCCTGTCTAATTTATTATAGTAGTTCAGTTTTCTTTATCCATTTCGGGGGGGGCCCGGGCCCCCTGGGCCCCCCCCCTATATACGCCACTGGTGTCAGTAGTCTTTTCAAAAACCGTATATACATACATAATTAGATATTTATAAAAAAATATCTTGCTGGCGATCAAGTGTAACATATTTGGATTGAAATGACATCAGTTATACTTTTCAGTAGAGTTTGTAATGACAATTTCAAAAATATGCCATACTTGGTTTTATACTGAAATAATCTTCGAAAATTAGAAATTACAAGGTTCTGCGTGTATCATCATAGAATTAATGAAGAAGAGAATTGGAATGTTTTTTTATAATTATATATTGATATTTAGATAGTGACGATTTCCGGCACAATATCAAGTTTTGTTTATTTTTAGAATCCCTTCTGGAATATATAAAAACCTCTAGTATTAGAATCCCATTTGAAATTAAATATACTGCTCCACAAGAATTAAAGATATCTTATTCAATCGTTTTCAAAAGTATGTAATCTTCGAGAATCATTTAAAACTCAATAACAACTTGAATCGATCCAGTAAAAATCAGTCATTTCGTCAATCTGGTCGCCTATTTTTCTGAAGTTTGGTTCTTTGCATATGCTTCATGAATGTTTTTATTTTGAAATGAAGTCAGTTTATCAACGGCTTCGATTTGAAACGAATTTTCTGAAAATGCCAAGGCGTAAATTAACAAACGCTGAGGCTAATAGGGCTATCGGAATGCTACAGGGTGGCCTAACTCAGGCTGTTGTAGCGGAAAGACTCCAAGTCAGCCAAAGTGTGATCTCGACTTTGGAATAGGTTCAGGGAGACAGGTTCCGTGTTGGAAAGACCAAGGCTTGGTGAGCAACGAAAAACAACACCTGCTCAGGATCGTTTCCTCACCGTTTCGGCAAGAAGAAACCCTACATCTACGTGTAGAATGCTACGGAATACTCTTCAAAATGCAGATGGGGTTCAAGTTTCCATCGAAACCATCATTTGAGGGAGGTGAATCTAGGATCTAGAAGTCCATTAAGAGGAGTTCCATTAACACGTGACCATAAGCGTCAAATACTGGAATGGGCAAGGCAACATATCAATTGGAACGATCAATAGCGTAGTGTCCTTTTCACTGATGAATCCAGATATGGACGATGTTCAGATTCTCGAAGAATAAGGGTATGGACAATCCCACGCATACCCCGTAATCGTCGCTATGTCCAAGAAGTCCATCCATTCCGAGGGGATAGTGTTATGGTATGGGCTGGGATATGTTTCAACGGGCGCACAGATCTACACATTTGTCCTGGAAATATGACCGCCTTACACTATAGGGAGCATGTCATCGACAATGTTGTGCCAAATTTTGAGACGATAACGCTAGACCGCACCGTGCAGCCATAGTTGAGAATGCGCTTGGTATTCCACATTTACCAATATGTACCTCCGCACTCACCAGATTTGAATTGCATAGAACATGTATGGGATATGCTCCAAAGAAGATTAGATAATGATCAACCGACCCCAGAATCCTTGAATGATCTGAGAGAGCTTCTGCCCCGTTTATGGAACCAAATTCCTCAAGAAATGTTCAACAACCTCATGTGTAGTATGCAAAGAACAAGCTGTTCTTGATGCCCTTGGAGGCCATACATTGTATTGATAGTCTTAAAATGCTTGAATTCTCTGGGAATAAAATTTCGTTATTTTACTCGATTTTTCCTAAACACCCTATATACACGCTGCAGACCTACAGGCTAAAATTAATTTGCAACTTGAAATCATATTGATATGAATTGTCACCACAAAAATCTTATTTTAACTATATTTTTTTGCAATTTAGGTCAATACCTAAACCTAACTAATGTGGAGCAGTGAATATTGATGAGCATCACACACATCGTTGAAAGTCTTGCCCCCCCCTTAGGTTCCTCAAGAAATGAGCAATCTATGTTCTGTAAATGAGATGAATATATTCCTCTATATTCAACTGATAGAAAATCTTGAATAGGACATTTAAATGTGTCCAATTCGTCACACTCGGTATTATTGGTTGAGAATTCTCATGCCCCTCATGAAAAACTCTCTAGCTCCGCTAGGAGAAAGGAGGACAATGAAAGAGTAATAACCTCCCCTCATGAACATACTCATTTGTAGTATGAAAATTCTGAATTGAAGTATTCAAAATTACAGTTTTCTATACTTATCTTCCAAAAAAGGTACAACGTAACAAAAATAACTTTTTTCCACACAAAATGAACTTAGCAGAGAAAAAAGAAGTTATTTCGAAAACTATTCCGGTGCCACATGGGACGTTTCGAATGTCAACGGAAACGCTGTCTGTTTTGAGCACAAATTATACAAGACAAGTTGTTTATATCTTATTAGGGGGACACATGTTCGACGTTAAAACCGTTTGATGAATCCATTTCTCATTTAGACCTTCAACGATCCACAAAATTGATAAAAATTTTTACCTACCGTGTCAGATCTACGCTCAAATAGTTGAATTTAACTTGAAGAGTTGGATTTAGAGAGGAAGAGTATTTTTCGGTATTTCAGGATATTTGAAATTTTCAATACGACACTTTTCACAAAGCCAAGTGGTAACTTGTACCATAGATGCTTAGAAACCCTGGTGTGACGACTTCTTGTGACCAAAAATTGAAGAACCAATCAGAAAATTGTAGATGGGTCCTACTTCCGGAATTATCCGCAATACTTCACGGTCGTGGAGCTATTGCGGCAATGGAAAAATAGAACGACCCCTTTCGAGAGAAATGAAAAGAGAACCCTATCTCAGACTTTCATTCGACAAGAAAGTGTTAAACAAAATCTAATCAGTGCCAACACCAGGTATTCTATGCATCTACAGGGTGTCTCATTTGAAAGTGTCCAACCTCAATAACTCAACAACAAATCAGAATTTGTGAAAACACTCAGATAGGTCGATTTTTGATGATAGGGAGACATGATCTGGGATACAAAGCTTGTATCTACTAGCAACCCCCTGGAGAGGGTTGCAAACCAAATCTACACGATGTGACAGGTTGTGATGTGTAGAATGGGAAAGCATTCTCTGCATAGTACTTTGAATACTTCAACTTACATCAAACCTATCAGATTTATTTCGGATCATAGTAGTGATCTCAATAGCCGCGTCAGAGTCTTTGTGCCCAAAATCTTGAGTGTCACAAAGTTGATCTCATCGAGGTTTGATTGGTATATCATCTTCATGAAGTATAGTAGGTTGTTTTCATCTGTGACACCTATACAGGGTGAGTCTTTGACTTGTACATATATTTTAACTGAAGATTCTTTAGATCAAATTAGAAACCTTTTTTTCATTTTCCATTTTTTCGAATTCGGCTATGTTAAAAAGATAAATCCATTTGAAAAAAAAAATGGGCGCAATACGCCCCTGAAACGATCTTCTGAAATTGATGCAAAGTTCATATTTTTCGATAGAAATTGAGTTGATACATTTAGGGAATACTCAAGTTCTAACCTTATTGGAATAAAAATGTTACAAACACGATCATTTCAACAAAAACAGTTAGTTTCATCGGATTATATCTGCAATTAAAAAGCAACATTTCTCACTCCAAAATGAGTTCCTTTTTCGATTTTTCTGCAGATTAGTTTGTGAACACTAATAACTTGTTCATATTTTCCTCGAAATTCCCAAACAATATCACGAAAAAAGATTTTTCATTCAGATCATCAGAATTTATTATTAAACAACCTAACCTTATCAATTTTGTATCGATTCTGTGAATGTTTGCACAGAAATTTCAAGAAGATGTTGTCAGCTTGCTGATATTTTCATTGAGGTTTAGGATTTGTTACGAAACATAGTATAAATCACGATACACTTGTGCACCGTGGTATAGATATCTATGAATTCTGCCGTTTTCATCATCAATCGAGTTTCCCGCCAAATTTTACCACGCATGCGTAGAGCGAAAACCGAAAGGTTGGTTATGTAGAGGCCAAATATAAACAATAACAAACTAGAGTCTCTGAACAAGTTGTCTGAATACATTCAGTGAATTATTGTTCTAATGTGTTTATTATGTGGAGTGAATTAATATAATCTTAACCGTGTCGAGTTTATGAAATTCCAAGAGGATATTGTTTAGATAGAAACATCGACACATATTGTAAGGTATCATTTTATTTTTCATTAATTTCAATTTAATAAGTAGTTTGTATCGAGATTCATCATTCATATCCGAATTTTGTATTTCATCGTAATTTTACTTCAATATGGACCGGTAACTATGAATTTTCAATAGAAATTGTGCGTGTTAAATCCTCCTTGGTGTTCAATTTTATCTCCCACATTTGTGGGATTTCATTATTGAAATATCTCGACAAAGTTGATAAATATTGTGACAACATTGTAAACTCGTTTAGAGACCAGAGAAGGAATAATATTCGATGTTATTCAATTCAGAGACGCATTCAGATTATTCTTGAAATAAATGATTTTTTCGTCAAATTTCTCCGGGTAAAATTTGAAATAACTCGAAAATGACGCGTTTTATTGAAAAAAAATAAGAATACTTTCAGTTTCTTAAATGATTGATTCTTTCGAAAATATGAACCGTTTATCTTTTGAAAGTGGTTTTATGGTGTTTTAGCGTGTATTGATGAGTCGACTACCCTGTAACTTTTATACTAGTCGAAATATTGAATAGGATTTGATTGAGGAATATGCACCATAAATACAGTTAAAACTCAACCAAAATTGACTTCATTCGAAATAACGATTCCGAAGATATAAACAGAAAAGTGTTTTTTCATGAATTTTCGATACCCTCTATCTTCGAAACCAAACCGAACTTTGAAAAATGGTTTGGGAAAAAAGGAATCTGCATTTAAAATATATGTACAAGTCAAAGACTAACCCTGTATATTCTATAAAACCAAGGAAAATCTTCTTTATCCAGTAACTCAAGATGTTTTTCGAGTACCTAACCCTAGCACACGCCAAAACCGATATCGGTGTCAAATGGATCACATTCGGCATCGCCTAACGAGTTGACCACAATCAAGACGCGACGTATCATCATATGGAAGCATACCGTAATGATGATCTCGTTTTTCATCCCCGTCCCATCACACATCACATGTTGAAGGGGATAATGACGTTACGCTCCGCGCCCCCATTAGCACGTGGGAAACCGCAATCTCCCCTTCATTATAGTGACTCCGGGGCAGTGTTGCCAATGTGCGTGTAATTACACGAAATTCGTGTAATTTCATTGCATTGCGTGTAAGTTTCGTGTAGTGATCAAATGGGTGTAATTTGCGTGTAATTTGCATAAAGCGACAGAACCGAAGTTCATTTCATATTCAATGAGTACGGACTGGACAAAATAAAAATAAGAAGAACAGTTTTCTGTTCTGTGTCAAGTGTCAAAGCACTTGGTCTGTGGTCAAAGAGACAAAGAGTGTGATTGGCAAATTGTGTGCAAAGATAGAATATCTTTGAGAAAGAAAAAACATTCAAAGAAGCGCAATGGCGCAAAACACATTTAAAAAGCGCCATTATTGCGCTTTTTGCGCCTTATTGGCAACACTGATAAGTTAGAGTTATGTCGATGAGCGACCACCAATATAAATCACAAACAAGGAAGAAGAAATCAGTTGCGTGTAAAAACGTGTAATTTGAAAATTGGAGTCGTGTAATTGAAAAGTTTGGTGTTGGTAACACTGCTCCGGGGTAACGGATGGGTTCGTCACGTCTTTAAGGCACCTCTGACACTTGGCACGGAAGAAGAATGGGGAACATAAACAACTAGTGAAAAATGGTTTAGGTATTGGGGCGCTATTTTGGGATATCCGAATTCGGAGTCATCATGATTGGGATTTGATTTTCTGGTTTTGGGTGAATGCGGATGATGGAAACTATAAAATGGCTTCTAAGATATTGACGGCTTGGTGGAAATCTCTTGGCAGTGGGCACTTCCACACAGATAGCAAGAGCGAACTGCAAATAGAGACTGAAGTATTTTGGGGGTAATGTTATGTCCGGACAGGAAATGGTTCTATAGGTTTTACGATCGAGAGTATTGGACTATTGGAGCAATAAAATTAGAGAGCAGCTGGTAACTGAGGTCTCGTATTTGGAACCTTTTCTCGAACGTTACTCAAGGATAACATGTAGGAGGGTGGCCAGATTTCGATGGTTTAGTAGTAAAACTCCTTAACTATAAGAGATAGAGAAAAAGTAACATATGTGACATGTTGGATTTTTTCCAAAAACATAAATTGCTGAAAACTCCAAGTTGCTATGGCTTCTACTTACCGAGCTATTTGGTATTTAGTCCATTATTATAATTGACTAGAACTTCCGTATTATATGATCTACGTTTTCGAAATAAACACATCTTTTGGTGCACTTTTTCGATGCGTTTCATTTCAGCGATGCTATGGGATTTTTTGTCTCTGCCCAAATTTTTGAGCAATGACAAACAAGTTTTTTTTAAATGGAAACCGTTATGGAAAATGATATTTCCAAATTGATCTTTCTTCAACGATTTCCAAAATTTATATCATATGAAATACATATACACTGTGTCCGTAAAGTATGGAACAAATTCATTTTCACCCAAACAGGTCATTTCAAGAGATAATCCTGAAACACTTCGATTTTTTATGTTAATTTACCGCATTTTAAAATTATAATCTAATTTACAAGGTGAACTACGTTCGAGTATAATGACGTCACCGTACATTTTTTTTTAATGAAACACCCCCATTTTATCTCAATTTTCAGATTACTCCAGCTGAGCTGATTCCAAAAATGTATCACATGTTGATTCCAATTGGTACAGGGTGGACAAAAATACAATAGTTTTGTGTGTGCTCAGTGTGCTCATAAAAAAACACGTAACATTCTTAATTAGGTAAATTAACAATATTATCAAAAATACTCATTGTCTAGCGGCAATTGGTTCAAATGTAACACCTCGTAGGAAAGAGTGCTTTGGACAAGAAAGTGTAGAAGTGGGGAGTTATCCTCCTTGAAGCCGTCCCAGATTCTGGATTTCATCAAATCTCTGGAACTGGAGGGCGAGCTGTAGGAGGCGCGATGATAACAGCTCTGTCAGGGGGCACAATAGACCTTAAGGTCGCAGTGAACTGTAACCCCTTTTTGATATAACTATAACTATAACACCTCGTAGTTTGCTACATGTTTAGAGTAATAAAAATGAGCTGTTTCCAAACATGTTTGGTACATGTGGTCTAGCAGACAGAATATGACTGTACCAATTGGAATCAACATGTGATACATTTTTTGAATCATCTCAGCTAGGGTAATCCGAAAATTGAGACAAAATGGGGGTGTTCCATTTGAAAAAAATGACGGTGACGTCATTACTCGAACGTCATTCACCCTGTATATTAGATTATTATTTCAAAATACGGTAAATTAATATCAAAAATCGACGTGTTTCAGGATTATTTCTTAAAATGACCTGTTCAGCTAAAAATGAATTTGTTCCATACTTTACGGACACAGTGTATGTACTGCTGCACAAGAGTTAGGAATATCGTAGTCACGTTTTTAAAAGTATGTAATCTTCGAGAAAATCGCTGTTAAATCATTTAAAACTCAATAACAACTTGAATCGATCCAATAAAAATCAGTATGAGACATTTCGTCAATCTGGTCGCCCAGTAGCGTATATAGAAAATATTTTCGGGGGGGGCCCGAGATGCTTACACCATCAAATGATCCAATGGTTACATTAGATTAGATGAATATTATTAGATTTCGGGGGGGGCCCGGGCCCCCTGGGCCCCCCCTATATACGCCACTGTGGTCGCCTTTTTTCTGAAATTTGGTTCTTTGCATATGCTTCATGAATGTTCTTATTTTTAAATGAAGTCAGTTTATCAATGGCTTCACTTTGAAACGAGTTTTCTGAAAATGCCAAGCCGTAAATTAACAAACGCTCAGGCTAATAGGGCTATCGGAATGTTACAGAGTGGCCCAACTCAGGTTGTTGTAGTGGAGAGGCTCCAAGTCAGCCAAAGTGTGATATCTCGACTTTGGAATAGGTTCAGGGAGACAGATTCCGTGTTGGAAAAACCAAGGCTTGGTGGGCGACGAAAAACACCACCTATACTCACGATCGTTTTATCACCGTTTCGGCGAGAAGAAACCCTACATCTACGTGTAGAATGCTACGGAATACTCTTCAAAATGCAGATGGGGTCCAAGTTTTCATCGAAACCATCAGACGACGTCTTAGAGAGGTGAATCTAGGTTTTAGACGTCCATTAAGAGGAGTTCCATTAACACGCGACCATAAGCGTCAAAGACTGGAATGGGCAAGGCAACATATCAATTGGAACAATCAATGGCGTAGTGTCCTTTTCACTGATGAATCCAGCTATGGATTTCCAGATTCTCAAAGAATAAGGGTATGGACAATCCCACGCATACCCCGTAATCGTCGCTATGTCCAAGAAGTCCATCCATTGCGAGGGGGTAGTGTTATGGTATGGGACGGGATATGTTTCAACGGGCGCACAGATCTACACATTTGTCCTGGGAATATGACCGCCTTACACTATAGGGAGCATGTCATTGACAATGTTGTGCCAAATTTTCACGCTGTTATTGGTGAAATCTTTCAATTTCTAGACGATAACGCTAGACCGCACCGTGCAGCCATAGTTGAGAATACGCGCGAGGAGCTTGGTATTCCACATTTACCAATACCTCCGCACTCACCAGATTTGAATTGTACTATAGAACATGCATAGGATATGCTCCAAAAAATATTAGATAATCATAAACCTACCCCAGAATCCTTAAATGATCTGAGAGAGCTTCTGCCCCGTTTATGGAACCAAATTCCTCAAGAAATGTTCAACAACCTCTTGTGTAGTATGCAAAGAAGATGTCAAGCTGTTATTGATGTCCGTGGAGGCCATACATTGTGTTGATAGTCTTAAAATGCTTGAATTCTCTGGGAATAAAATTTCGATACTTTACTCGATTTTCCTTAACCTGTTTACGCTGCAGACCTATAGGCTAAAATAAATTTACAACTTGAAATCATGTTAATATGAATTTTCATCACAAGAATCTTCTTTCAACTATATTTTTTTCGCAATTTAAGTCAATATCCCTAACTCATGTGGAGCAGTTCACTTTCGAGTTCATTATATTAATACATATATCGAACATTTCGAAAAAACGCAAAAATCTGGTGAAGGGATCTGCAGAACTGCAGGAGCTTGAATAAAATGAATGACCATTTTTTCCTTTTTCCAAGTTCTTTCATCCTGACGACCTGACTAATCCAAATACGAAAAGAAAACTGGCTCATATTTTTCTAGACTAGAAAATTGAAAAATGGACGTTTTAATGATGTTGAATAATTCTCTCGTTTAAAAAACAATCGGCTCTTTTTGAGAGCTCTTTCAACTCATACGACAGCTGAATCATTTCCTCACGATGTTCGCATTTTTCGAATTTTGAGTTGAGAATCATCTTAATCGACTCACTGATCAATAATCTGTGCTCAAATTGAATTCCGTTCCTCCGGCCATTCGATAACTCTAGAACGCATAATTTTTGAAACATTAAATTTTCAGGGTATGGGTTCGGATTTCTTATGCCGCTGGTTATTTCAAAATTCTACGAGGGGTTCCGTGAGTATGGCCGTCGAAATTTTTTTCCCATTAAATTCAAAACTACGTATTCCATCGACACACAAGTGGAGTAAGACGTATTAAAGCTACATGATAAATTATAAAGGGTGTTTCAAATTGCGCGGTTTTTTTCAGAATGAATGAAACACATAATTTGCATTCATTTTCTAGAACTTTTTATTGGCAATTGAAGTATCAGACATTTATATACGAAAAACAATATCTGCCAATTGGCTTCCTCTTGCAGCTCCACAGACGTCCATACTCTTTTGTTAAAATTTTCAATGACATAATTCAGGCTCTATCTCATTAATCCTTCAGTTCAGGGATCGATTGTGGATTATTCTTATAGACCAAGCTTTTCACATAACCCCAAAGAAAATATTCCAACGGTGTTAAATCACATGATCTTGGTGGCCAATTGACATCACCGTTTCTGGATATTATTCGTCCAGGAAATTTTTGTCTCAATAAATCAATTGTGTCATCTGCAAAGTGAGGTGTAGCGCCATCCTGCTGAAATCAAACGTCATCTAGATCAATATTCATTAATTCAGGCAACAAAAATTCGATTATCATCCGACGGTATCGATCACCATTCACAGAACGCGGATTCTCATAAAATAATTCAACAATTTGAACGCGTTGTTGTATCGTGTACGAAGCCATTTTGATAAATGTCACACATCACACTTCTTAAATGTCGAAATACCCAGACGAATTCAGTGCGGCATCTATATTTTATTTATTCTAAAAAAAAAACGCGCAATTTGAAACACCCTATATATTGTTCTGGTTGAGGAATCTGGACAAAATTTTGCGAGTAGCTTAAGCACGTCGTTCTCCATCCAAATGCAAAATTTCATCTAGATCAAATCTGTAGTTTAGGAATTTCGAAAGGTTATATTTACGGGAACCCTAGTCGAATTTTACCCATTAAAGAACCCAACCGCAGCAATCGAGATCCGAACCTACCCTGTAAAATTCAAGTCTCTAGATTCATCCGTTCGAGAGTAATCGTGTTTACGGACGACTAGACGGACAGAAATGAAGTTCACCATAGGTTCGTGATCACTGAGTCCAACCTAGTCGATTGAACTATCTCGGCCCAAAATAATAATAAAATACAGACATCGCATCTTGACGAAATGATATAGCCCTCGTGTCTTAACAGTTCAAAAAATGATTTAAAAGAAATCCAGATCTTTTTTTCAGTTTTTTTTAGTTCTTTTCATTTAGGTAAACGGTGTCTATATCATTTCGTCACGATATTTTTCGAATATCGATATCCACTAAAGTTCTCAAGCTCAACTGTCTGCTGACTTGTGTGATATTGTTATTGTTAGGGTAATATACGATGAAATAACAACATCGACACTTATTTTGTTTTCTAACTACATTCGAATGAAAAAAAGGATCGAACCCGACAATCATGCTCATCTACGCCAGGTAAAAGTTTTGAGCATTATCACTTGGCCACTTGAAATTATTAAGACATCAAACTGAACGGATGAGAAAGAGAGGTAGAGCAGATACTTGAAAAGAAGAAAGATGAAACATCACAAAAGGGGAATCTGGAAATGGTATAATACGCACATCCGAAGACCAAACCATGGGCGTAGCAAAGTATAAGTGAAATATTATATGTTCTGTAGCAACACCTCCATACATAAAGTAAAGAATTCCGCAATTTCATTCAAAATGATGTTGTGCTTATTCTTCCATTTCTTCTGCCACTTTTTCAACGGTATAATAACTCGACTCATTCTCCAAACGTAACACGATACTGATATGTCTCGTGATAACCAATATTAGAGTGTATCATGGGTAAATCGATCTATAAAGGGTGAGTCTTTGACTTGTACATATATTTTAACTGTAGATTCGTGAGGCCAAAAGAAACCTTTTTTTCATTCTCCATTTTTTCGAATTGGGCTTTGTTAAAAAGATATAGCCATTTGAAAAAAATTCGGCTTATTACGGTCCTGAAATGATACTGTGGAATTGATTCGAAGCTCATATTTCTCGATTGAAATTGAGTTTATACATTTAGGGAATACTCAAGTACTAACCTTATTGGAATAAAAATGTTGAAAACAAGATAATTTCAACAAAAACAGTTAGTTTCTTCGGATTATATCTTCAACTAAAAAGGCCACATTTCTCCCACAAAAATAAGTTCCTTCTTCGATTTTTCTGCAGATTAGTTTGTGAACACTGATAACTTGTTCATATTTTCCTCGAAATTCCCAAACAATCTCATGAAGAAAGACTTTGCATTCAGATCATCAGAATTTATTATTAATAAACCTAACTTAATCTATTTCTATATTTCCTTCTTTGTTTTTTTCCATTGTCATTTTATGTTCTTTTTTGTTTTCCTAATTTCATGGTTATCTTTAGGAAATAATTAGATGTTTGACTTCTCCTATACATGTATAATGTCTTAAAGGATGCAATAAATTATTATTATTATTATTTTGTATCGATTCTGTGAATGTTTGCACAGAAATTTCAAGAAGATGTTGTCAGCTTGCTGATATCTTAATTGAGGTTAAGGATTTTTTACGAAACATAGTATAAATATCTATGATTTCTGCCGTTTCCATCATAAATCGACTTTGCCGCGAAATTCCACCGCACGTATAGCGAAAACCGACGGATTGGTTATCTCAATTACCCTTGGAGGCCAACTATAAACAATAACAAACTCTAAACATTATGTGAAGTTCTGAATGCATTCAGTGAATTATTGTTTTAATGTGATTATTATGAGAAGTGAATTAATATAATTTTAACCGTGTCGAGCTTATAAAATTCCAAGAGGATATTGTTTTGATAGAAACATCTCCACAGATTATCAGGTATCATATTATTTTTCATTAATTTCAATTCAATAAGTAGTTTGTATGGAGATTTATCATTCATATCCGAATTTTGTATTTCATCGACATTAAACTTCAATATGGACCGGTAACTATGAGTTTTCAATAGAAACTGTGCGTATTGAATGCTCCTTGGTGTTCAATTTTAACTCCCACATTGTGGGATTTTATTATTAAAATATCTCTACATCAACGTTTTCGATCGTTTGAATTTAAGTCTCGACAAAGTTGATGAATATTGTGACAACATTGTAAACTCGTTTGAAGACCAGAGAAGGAATAGTATTCGATGATATTTAATTCAGAGACGCATTCAGATCATTCTTGAAATTAATGATTTTTTCGTCAAATTTCTCCGGGTATAATTGGAAATAAATCGAAAACGACGCGTTTTAATGAAAAAAATTAGTACTTTTAGTTTCTTAAATGATTGATTCTTTCGAAAATATGAACCGTTTATCTTTTCAAAGTGGTTTTATGGTGTTTTCTCGTGAATTGATGAGTCGACCACCCTGTAACTTTCATACTATAGAAGAGATATTGAATAGGTTTCGATTGAGGAATATGCACCATGAATATAGTAAACACTAAACCGAAATTCAGTTCATTCGAAATAACGTTTCCGAAGATTTAAACAGAAAAGTGTTGTTTTCATGGATTTTCGACACCCTGTATCTTCCAAATCAAACCGAATTTTGAAAAACGGTATGAGAAAAAAGTGTTTCGTTTGATGAGAGGAATCTACAGTTAAAATTTATGTACAAGTCGAAGACTCACCCTGTATAACTATCTAGAACTATGCAGTGAAACATGTGGCACTTTTGCTATGGCCTAATTTCCGAAGTACGAGGATATATTGAAAATGTCAATATATTTTATTACTCAACATATTCTCCTCCTAATTGAATACATTTATTGCAGCGAACCTGCAACGTCACTAGACTTTTCAAAAAAATGTTTCTTCTTGCTCTGCAAACCAGTCCTCCATGGCTTTTATTACCTCCTCGTTGGAAGAAAATTTACGACCTTTTAAACTTTTTTTCAGTTGAGAAAAGAGATTATAGTCGGACGGGGCCAAATCTGGTGAATAAGGAGGGTGTTCTAGTAATTGTAACCCTAAATCACGAATTGTTTGCATGGCAACATGAGATTTGTGACGTGTACTGGGGGCACTGGGGCGTTGTCCTGTAAAAACAAAACACCTTTGGATAGCTTTCCGCGTCTTTTCTCTTCAATATTTTCCCGTAGAATGGTCAGTGATGTCGAATAGTAATTAGTAATCTCCAGTTATTGTTCTACTTTGATCCAAAAAATCAATCATGATTACTCCATGGCGATACCAAAAAACTGAAGCAAGAACTTTTTTAGCAGATTTTCGGATACGAAACTTCTTAGGTCATGGAGAACCAGAGTGTCGCGATTCCATCGATTGTTGCTTTGTTTCTGGATCGTAGAAATATACCCAAGTCTCATACATAGTAACAATTCGGTCTAAGAAGTGTACATCGTTTTCAAATTCAAATTTCATTAGCTCTTAGCTGAGGACCAATTTCAAAATTTGAATTGGAAGGGAATGTTCGCTCCGAAACAGAAAGTGTCATGAAGTGACAACAAAGTCAAAGCAAGATATAATGCAGCAAAAAAAGAACCAGTTGTCATATTAGCTTCGGACTAGAGAGAATTTCAGTGAAAAATGGTTAACGTCACATTTTCCGATTTTTTAAATACGAAAACACTGAATTCCACATTTCCGCTGAAAATATTTTTTCGCGTGAGTCTGTTAGTTTCAGCCGCGAGTTACGCCAATGGTGATGCTCGGAGGCTCGAAGAGATGCCAGGCGCTCGGCGAGCGACAGGTAACAAATCAGTTGAAGACCAGATCGGTCTCACCTGGCCACCCGGTCGGCCAATACGGCGTGGCCACCTCGATCAAACCACGCCCATATGGATCTATCCAGATACGCGTCAAGGAACAAATGCCGACGAGATAAACCCATCGGAATTTCAGGCAGCTCAGCGGTCCAGCCACGATGATAAATGCGGGAGTGATTCAGATTCTCGGAATCGATCGGGCGAAAAAAAATTCAACTCATCGTTCGAAATTTTCACAGGAGGTTCTATTTCACTCTAAAAATTGTAATCGGTAAAGCAATAGTGTTCAACATTGAATATTTTGAATTATCTGGATAAAAATTCCACTATAAATCCAACAGTGGCAAAGCTACCGCAGTATCATCAGTGGCGGATCTAGGATCTTGTGGGCCCGATGCACTTTTTCGCATCCTAAAACTGATTTCTGAGAATGAAAGTATGAGTTTACTGGCATTGTATAGAAAAGAAGAAACAACAATATATAAATGGTCAGCCTTGGAATATTTGAGCGTGTATGTCCTCGATAAGATGCCTACAAAAGGTGGATTTATACAGCAACTAAAATAAAATAAGAACTAAAATAAAATAAAATAAGAATGTTCACTTCATGCATTTCAATGACACCGTTTATACAGGAAATAAGCTAAAATAAGGAATAAGAATTAGAATAAGAGATGGTCAACTTTTATCTTTTTCGCTTATTTTATTTGGAAAATGATAGTGCGCATGACCCAAATCCACTCCCCAATCTTTTCCGTATTGAAACTTTCGACAAGTTCTAGTTTTCTAACCTAAAATTCAATGAATATTTTTTTAAATCATTGTTGATAATATATTTAATATGGATGACCGAGAAATCATGATAGGAGCGATGTTGTTATTGATGATAAGTACTGCGATTATCGCCTTGAAGAAAAGGCGGAAGTCATTGTCAAAAAATCTGCGATTTGATTGGTTCATTCTTATTTCTTATTTTATTCCAGTGATCTCTATAAACCTATGTTGTCTGCTCTTATTTCTTATTTTATTTTATTTCAGTTCTTATTTTATTTTAGTTGCTGTATAAATCCACCTTTACTTTAACACTATCTTTATTGGAGCAAAAATTCTTAACAAACGATATTTCGTAAATCGTAAGAATACACGAATGGGATGGTGGTGAAAAGGTCTGGTTCACAGGAATTAAACCTCCAACTTAGCTAACGTAAATACTCGTACAGCAGTACAGCACAGAGATACAAAATAACATAATTATAAAATGATGCCTACCCAGATTTATTAGGTCGCAGTGGACTGTAATCCCTTTTCACTTTAACTACCTACTCAAGAGCTCTTGGAAGACAATTCTGGTAGGAGAACCTATTTTTGTGAACAAACCTCTTATGATATTTTCAAGATGAAAACTATCTCTGACAGATATTTTTACGTGGGCGTTTTTTGGGTTATAACTCAAAAACCATAGCCCCAAAAAAATATTTGTGTACGCCAATGAATTCTACGTAAAAATATCTGTCAAAGACAGTTTCCATCTTGAAAATATCATCAAGAGGCTATCGTATGATATGCCCGGAAACGCCATAATTTCAAAATCACCCTGTAACATCCAAAGTTTTTTATATGCCAAAGAACTGAAAGTATCTTTGAATTATTCATGAAAAACTAGACCATAAAGTTCATATTTAAAATTTTATGGAGTTTTGGCAGTTGACTTTGTATAAAGGTGGATTTATACAGCAACTAAAATAAAATAAGAACTAAAATAAAATAAAATAAAATAAGAATGTTCACTTCATGCATTTCAATGACAGCGTTTATACAGGAAATAAGCTAAAATAAGGAATAAGAATTAGAATAAGAGATGGTCAACTTTTATCTTTTTCGCTTATTTTATTTGGAAAATGATAGTGCGCATGACCCAAATCCACTCCCCAATCTTTTCCGTATTGAAACTTTCGACAAGTTCTAGTTTTCTAACCTAAAATTGAATGAATATTTTTTTAAATCATTATTGATGAAATATTTAATATGGATGACCAGGAAATCATGATGGGAGCGATGTTGTTATTGATGACAAGCCTTGAATAAAAGGCGGAATAGGCGATTTTCTAAACTTACACAAAAGTCATTGTCAAAAAATCTGCGATTTGATTGGTTCATTCTTATTTCTTATTTTATTCTAGTGATCTCTATAAACCTATGTTGTCTGCTCTTATTTCTTATTTTATTTTAATTTAGTTCTTATTTTATTTTAGTTGCTGTATAAATCCACCTTTAGTGCCGGGAATTGTGAGGGTCGCTTTCTATTTGTTGTTTTTAAGAATTCAATAATCCTTTTCCTACTTCTGAAACAATATTCAACATCGATATTTCTGGTTAGGTTAGGTAAACCTATTTTTCAAATATGCTTCAGAATTTAATTTTAATTCACTCAAACAAAAACTTAAAAAACAATATTTGTTTCCCAAACAATACTTACCTACCTACAGGATAAATCAATATGAAATTAGTGTGGATGTGTGCTTTCATTGGGAGTAAATAGAGTTTTTTAATGTTTCATTCCAAAATAGTGCCAACAACATATAAATAGGTATTAAAAATGAAACAGTGAGGAAACTCAAACAATATTTTATGATGATGAATTCCTTCAGTTGAAAACTTATCCGTCTTTTTTTTCTAGCGAATTGGTCGACCACTTCATTTTCATCAATTTTAACACTATAATGAATATTCATAAGCGCCAACCCATTCAATCTAGTTTCACTAGAAGAATTGCGCAGGTAATTTTTAATTCTCCTCAAGCTGGAAAAACTTCTTTCTGGAGTAGCAGTAGATAATGGAATCGTAGCTAAAATTTGTAGTAGGATGTAGATGTTCGGATACATATTTTGATTGCACTCATTCGTATTCCTTATACAGGATACATTAAAAGGCAAATAAACCCAAGAGTTACAGAATGCCGATGTAAGGTCAAACTTGACCTGCGCGCTGGCGGGTTTCTCATCGCATTGCCAACATCTGATTTTGACACTTTGTGACTTCGACCATAGCCATCTTTAACAGAGCCAGGGCTATGCGAAGAGCGGCAACGCTGGACTGGGGTATGTCAAGCAAGCGTCTTGTGGTAAACAATGCACGTGTTTTTGTATCATCCGCTTAGTTTAGTGGTCATGTATGTGAAAAAATAAGTGAATTATAGCGACTGTTCGAGTGCCGTGTACAGTGAGTGTTTGTGATATTGGTGTTAGTGAATTTTCCTTGGAATAACAGAATAATTGGTATCTGATATCTAACCTATAAATTCAACTTGGACAGGTCATCTGCTTCGAAAAATGGTCAAAACGTGTTATATTCATGTATTCCATCGTATAGAAGTAATTATCCGTCTACAACTCTACAAGAAATTAAGGATATTTTAATTTTCCGAAAGATGAACAGCGTAAGCTTTTATGGATGAGGTGCATGCCATATCGCGAAATTTCATTCCAACGAATAGTTTTGTTTGCGAGAAATATTTTGATTCCGATATAATTAAGTTTGATAAACATTTGCAAGCAGATGGAGCCATCAAATTACTTTCTTTAAGATCCCCAAAATTGAAAGAAGGCGCTATCCCAAAGCCCAAATCAAATAAAAAGGACCAATCCTCAGTGTAGAAGGGAAGCAATTTTTACTATAGGAATAATAATGAAGTAGAAGCTTTTTTGAGTTCCGATTTGATCAAAGATTTCAAAGACTTACTTGAAAATTATTCGGCTAAAATTGATATATCTGAATGGGAAATTAAAATATTTCATAAAGATGTTCTGATTTCCGCTAATGAACTAAAATGGATACTTCCTTCTGATTTGATTCTCAGCAGATGGTCTCAAGTTACTAATTTGCTTGCTCGTTATAAACACGTGTCTAATGAGAATACAAGTAAATCTACATAAGATTTATTGAGAGATTCCTTCATTTCATTAGAAGATAAGAATAATGAAAATTTTGGCGAGAGTTGGCCCTACACCTCCCTGTGGTTCTTGCTCGACACTAAATTGAATATAACATCAAACAATTCGCTTCAATTTCAATTTTGTTTTTCATTTATATTTAATTTATTGACTGAGTGGGGCATACTTCCACTCTTTTTTCAGATATTCATCGGAAAACACATTTATCAACATTAGGAAATGAAATGATACGGTCGAAATATCGTATCTCTCCACGCTAAGCATCGTAAACAGCATACCTCCCTGCCCTGTTTTTTTTCGGCGTTGCCGCTTAAGCGCGCTTAAGGCACCCGGCCATGTCTAGAGAAGGCCGTGCTTCGACCATTACGTTTATTATTATTATGGTCCGGTGGTCGATCAGAAATACAATTGAAAAAACATTTCAGATTCCGGAATATCACGCGAAATCCATCAATCTATTTCTCATTGAAGTATTTCAAAACGTTTTACCCAAACCGTGAGTGAATTAGGTCTTGGATTAATTGAATTATCTGTTGAAATTATAACCGAATTCAATTTCTGCATTACACGTTATAAATCGATAAGATTTTTCTTAATGTGAGAACCGATGAAAATCATTTCTCAGCAGGCATTTTACTAAAGTACACTTTCAAGTATTATTCGCAACTTTGAAATTAGAAAATAGATTTTTACCTAAATGAATTTCATCTGCATAGTAAGTAAGGTGTGACTACACAATAATTTATTTCAATTCCTTCCACAATCGAAGAAATCAATATAATATTTTTCCATTTTAAGTCCTAGAATTGGGATGGAATATGCATTGTAGAATTCAAAATGAAAGAAACAAAAATTTTTCACTACCATATATTATTCATTTTTTTATTGAGAGCAATGATTATATAATACGTAAACAAACAGAAAATGTTCGCTGAGATTTGTGCAATGCTTCTCTCAGAAGAGAATGTGAGTAACACAGTAACCCTATGATAATTAATTGTTGTTTGCATTTGGTCTTTCTCTGTGAAGAATTTGTTGCCACATTTTTACATCCACTATTTGGTCCTATGAACCCAAAAACTTTTCTACTCTAAAATAAAGAAATATTTAACGAGGATTTCAAGTTATAACTTGAGTTAGTATTCTCTATGTTATAACTAGATAACCATAAATATCTTATATGTATTATTTTTCCTTCCATTTTATTGTATTTCAAATATTTATTTCAACTTTCTATAGCCATAGTAAAAAATTATCTTTTACTCAATGAATTTGAGAATAAGAATAAACACAAATGAGATTTTATTGAAGTTCAGCTCTCAATCGCTGAAGAATCGAATGATATGACAGCTAGAACATTGTTTATAAACAATGCGCTGAGGATCGTAGTTACGAGCATTCAAATGTCGTGTCGGAGATTCAAGAACCGATCCGAACCTTCCCGAAAGAATTTGCCTTTTAATGTATCCTATTCTATACTATACTAAAATGGTAACTCGGTGGACCGGTCCGAGTGAATCTGTCGAAAAATGGGTTCAGAAGAATTTTCAAATCGCAGCGAAGCTGCGATAAAGTGAGGAAATTTTTATACGGTCGTAAAGGGGAATAATCGATTCATATGTGGGTAAAATTTCGATTCTCTAGGCGAAGTAGAAGTATTTTTAAAAAATTCGCGAAAATCGCGAAAAAATCCAACAAAAAGGGCCATACTCGATAAAACTTTTTTCAGATATCCTGGCCGTGATATGAATATACGGATCGGAAGAGGAAGAGTCAATGCAAAATAGCTTGGTATTCTTATTTTCTATAATTTTCCCATTTCTTCAGGAAAATTGATCAAACTTTGACATTTCGTTAATAAAATCACCTGAGTTCTACCGAACTACTCAAAAGGTAGATGTGCTGGCCCATACTAGTCTAAGCATTCTAATGCCGATTTTGAAGTGCGGAATTCATTGACATTTTCTATATTTCAAATTCTGCTTTAATTACGTTTTTATTTTTTTTGGGAGTAGTGAAGAATACATCGATATGGCGTCTTCTTTTTCATATTCGCTGTTAAAATTCTGGGGTAGCAGACCAGTGTTTAGAAAATCTATCAGTTAATTGTTGGATAGTATGGTCTAGAAATGTTGTATCTGAGGCGTTCGGTACGAGGGTTTTTGCGAAAATGGTTCATCAGAATCACGTTTTTCATACACCGTTGTGAAGAAGATTCCAAGACCTTTCAAATGAGGTATCACTCAACCCCTCTTCTCTTCGAGGGGTTAAAGCCCCCCTCTCAGGGGGTTGCTCGTTCAAGCCTCAAATATACGTCGAAATATGTCCCCCAAATAAAATCATTTGACGTGTTTCGGAAAATTTTTCCAATCACTATGGGATTAGAAATATACAGGGTTGGCTCGTCTGAGATGAAAGACCCTGCGGCCTGCATGTACATACAGTGACACACTGTATATTGCAGACATCCTAGTTTTGCTTGAAGTATAATCGCGCAAGCTGACAGGAACCAGCAAATCCCAATCCAATACATCAGGTCTCAATGATTTCCACTGCATGGAATCGGCCATTATCCTCCTCGAAACCATGGTGTGGTTAGCGGATTAGCTGGTGAACGCTTCCCTCAGGTAATTTGCGGGAATAATAGCGCATATTAAGCCCTCTATTTTTCCTATCACAAGTTGGCAATAACAAGGCAGCTGTCATCGGAGGATTAAGGAAGACCCCATAACATATCGTACGCCGAATGAGGGGGGAACAACCGAAGTCGATGATGAACATTTCAGATTAAGGGATTAACTAACTGCCAACCCTGTAAGGAGGGCTGAGGGATTTGAAGCATGTATGTATCGCTGAGGTTGTCGCCATTGTTGCGAGTCAAACCACAGGGAAAATATAGATGTTTTTCAATGACAGCGAGGACGATGTGAAAAAAGCATTCGGGAATCACTTTTGGTTGGGTACTACCTTATATGAGCAGGGTGGCCACATGAAAGCGAAACTAATTCAGGAGCTGAGACAGCATCTTAGGAAAACGCCTGCCGATTTTTCAATATATTGTGGAATTTTCACAATTTTCATATTTCATGTTGTGCAAAAAGGTATTCAAATGTCTTTTGTAGAGTGGGGAATTCCATAGGTCCGTCTGTCCATTCAGAAGTGTTTCTGTCCGGATATTCGAGTACTTTTATTCTTTTTTCGAATGAACTAGCACATAGTAACGCAATATTCTGTCCATTATTCTTCAGTAAAATAGGACAAATAATAAATCTTGCGTGACCGCAACACCATTATTGAGATCTTCATATGAGTTTTTCAGATTTCAAATAATATTGTAAGCATTTCCCCACAAATACAGGGTGGGGCAGAAAAACCTATCCGATTTCAAAACGTTATAAAATTAAAACCACTCAGCTTGTCAAAAAATTTTTTTTATTAACATATCGCAAATTTTATGCCATTTTTAAATTTAAGTTTTGAAAAGCACATCACTCAAAACCCCAAAGCGAGCGAATGTTTTCGCGCCGAACGACGCGGGGAACGTTCAATCGCGGCTCTCACATTGGCCACGTTTTCAGGTCCTGTTGCTGTCCTGGGACGTCCAGGCGACTTCTTTTTCAATGCTGAACTCGTCTGTCTAAAATTTGACACCCACACTTTAATCGTAGCGTGATGTGGAACAGGATCATGACGCCCGAGTCCGAAATGAATTCGAAAAGCACGTTGTGTAGCAAGCAATTATCGAACCGCCGCATTCGATAAACCGCTCAATAACAAAAGCACGATGTTCACCAGACCAAGGCATGTTGACTACTGACAAATGGCATAAAACCAGCTTTCTAACGGTTTTTACCCCACTACTCTACCTGCTCTCTCTTCTGAGAAAAAGGGATTTGAAATCGGATAGGTTCTTCTGCCCCACCCTGTATTTCCAACTTTCCAAGTATTTCTATGAATATCGCTTATCATAATAGTAGGTTAACTATAGTTGAATTAAAAATCGAAAATTACTGAAAACTATTAGGTTTAGGTAAATGAAGATATTTTCGATATTAATTTTTACGTTCAACAAGGTACAGAAATACTGGGTGTGCTATTTGAAATAAGAAAGTTTTTGACCATTATTTGTTGTAAATGTTTGAATATTAATGATGATCACTCAGTATATTCCAGAGTTGAATTTTTTTCTTCTGCATAAGGGTAGCCAATATGTCTACACGGAAAAACATTGTCTGTCTCGCTGGCTTGAAGGGTTAATTCATCAATTGCACATTAAAAATACTCTTTTTTTTCGATTTTTCGCCATTTTTTCTTAAATGGTTCTCCTAAGGCATAAAATGGTTTCTATAAATTCCATTATTTGAGCTTGCCATTCAATTTTTGAATTCATACATAAGGTATTACATTGAAAAAAGTGTAACTATGGTCTATATCTTTGTTATCGAACACCCAGTATATGTAAAAACAATTTTAAATTGTGCATCTGGTTGCCCTTTACATTTCACGAAAAAAAAATTTCCAAAATGTCGTCATTTACTGCCTCAAAATGAGAACCGCGTCTGGGGTGGGCCACCCTGTACATGTTTGTCTAGTTTATGGAGAAAAACCCTGTATAAGTAAACGCAAAAAAATAACTTGCTTGGCTTCCCAATTCTTGATGCAGTGCTGCGACTCCATTTGCTTTCGGAGAACTATCATGAGAATGAGAACTGTCCAGTGATGCCAAGTTAAGAACATATGATAACTATAAATATCGCTAAGTTTTAAAAAATCAAGAGGGGCTCTCAAGGGCGTCGGTAAAGGGGGTAATGGAGGTAGCACACCGCACACGGATCTGCTCCGCTATATGAAGTAACAAGTAACTGTTGAATCTTGTTTTTCTGCTCAGTCGTTCAGTGATGAATTTAAATGAAGACATTTCACCCCACCCTCCATGGGTCTAAACTTCAATTTTGATTCAATCATTAAAAATCTTTTGGGTGGTTCGAAATTACCATACCGCTCCATATCAAAGGATCATATCGGATATATCTAAATTACAAGTCGAGTGCTAAATTATCTCCTCACTATCCACTTAATCACATAAAGGTGGTCCCTCCAGGTAAACAACGTGTGTGTTGAACACCAATCATTTCCATATATCTCCTTCTGATGCCATAAAAAAAATCTGAATAATATGAGTGTGCAAATTGTCGGCCACTTCATCTTTATCGGATCTTGCGGTTTTGATTCCGTTGAGAATTTCAAATGTCAGTTGGTTTTTCAAGGTGATAACCACATCGTTTCAGAAAATTCGGCAGAAATAAAGAGCCGTAAAATTAGAAGCCGTCAGGATGGTATAATTTCGAAGCTGTGATGTAGGTAGCTTGTTTCAAGAAACAAAGACATCATAATCAGTATCGACAACAGTGGCGGCCGAATGGGTATAAAGAGTTTGGATAGTAAAGCGTGCTGGTTCTCAATAACTCCAATTCAAAATGATTTTACCGAGAGAAATGCAATTATTAATTCGAAGATTTTTTAAATTTTTACGAAAAGAACTGGAAACTTTTAGGATGTTTTCCAGCGAGCTCAGGGCAAGTTGTTGAGAAACTGTAAAATTCAAGTCTGACGAACCACAATAATTTCTCAAAGGAAATGAATTTTGCTTTCGAATGAAGAAATGAAATATATGGTGTGCCATTTGAAATAGGTCTGCCGGAAATTATAGTATGAATATGTGGGCAATGCGTTGTCTCATTTTGTGCATCCAATAGAATTTTGAATAATTATGATAGAGACACTTCCATTATTCTTATTCCCATCCAAAATGTCATTTCACAAAATTCACCAAAGTCAAACTTCTCGAGTTCTCCCCGCGATACTGAAATATACGAGAAATCGAAATCAGAAACGGCACATATCAAGCACATGGGATGTCAGATGAACATTTTTTAAATCTGCAATAAAATACAGAAGTTCCATAAGAAAAACGATATGTTTGGTTCCTACCACTTATCTGAGATACCATACCCTGTATATTCCAAAACAATTTTAAAATATAGACCTAATTGACCTTAATGATTTCACATTGAGAAACCAAAAAATCTTACTGCGTAATCGATGAAACATCCTGTATATTTCCCAAATCTGGGCCACTAAAAATCTGAAATCTTATTTACTACGAACATATCGTAGGATCCTCCCAACTTATAGGCCAGCAGCAGCAGCCGCCAAGTAATCTTTGCCCCATTGGAATATTTTAGAAAAAATGCCTTACCATTCAGCTGTGGTATGTTACATTGGTTTTCAGGTTCAAATCGATGAGCCCAATTTTGAAATCTTTGTTGAAACCTGGTGTATCATCACTCGTATTCCAGTTCCAAAGTAATGTTCGTTTCACAGGCGGAGTTGCTAGTCAGTTTTCCTGGTATACTGGGTATCTCATTGAAAAGTACACAGAGGTCTTTTCAAAAAAAAAAATCAAGATTTTGGCTAATCGCTCTTATCATTTCATCCATCTGCGCAGCAACCCCAACTCCTTAAATTTGAATAGAGAACAGAAGGAATGCTCAAATTGAGCCCCACCAACTTAAGAATTCAATAAATAACAAAATTTGTGAAGTTTGCTTTGAAAGTAAACAAAATGCCGGCTTTATCATTCAGAAATTTTACAGTATACTCCATTCACAATTATAAAATCACAACTCTGGCCTTGGAAATTTGACACATTCCATACTCTGTATCGGAGTTATGACGTTTTTCAATAGTTATATTCTTAGCGTATTTCTCAGAATGTGAATGAATTGGAAAAGATGTGATGGACGAAAATAATTAACGTTCATATGAATTGATAGAAAGGATTCCTTCTCTAGTTATTTGCATGAAAAGTACAAGAAATCACTGTTGAAATATATTATTTTTCGCCATGGAAGAAAATTGCATTGCTTTCACATAATTTTCATATGCATGCTTGTGAAGATTTAATGTTTATTATCCTCTTGAACTGAAAGTTCGAGACTGGACGAAATCAATTGTTGATTCTAATCAAGAATTCATTGAAAAAATCAACCGAAAGATATAAGATGAATTGATGGGTAATTACAAGGATCAAGAATAATGGAACATTATATCCCTCCACTGGAATCCGAATAATGTGATATGATTGTGAGGGTGCATAACATTTCTATTTCTTTTATTTTTTGAATTTGCTCTGTCTTTTTTGCTGATTTTTCGCTAAAAACAACCACTCTAATCTATGGGAGATGATCCCCCAACATAAGGGGCCTGTAGCGTTCCCCGAACACCAGAAGAACAGAAGAATCATCACTTGGAAGATTGGACCTGATCGAAAGATCCTCCCGATCCATAAGAGAGTTAGGACTTTGTGAAAAGGTTTTTTAGCAGGTGAAGTATTTTTTTACTGCTTCTTTCTCGTTTTTCTTCTTTTTTTCTTGTTACAGATATAATTTCAAGACATTTGCATCCAGTTCAATAAAAAGTCATGTTTTCAAGCACAAGAAGCTCTGTAACATGGATAGCAGCATATTTTTTTGAACAAATTCAGTATCACCACACATACACGGGGAGACAGAGTTTTTTCAGAGGTTTTTATCTGTTCTCGTGTATCATACTCAGACTTGTATGGTACCCGGTTTACATTCCCTCTGCTAACACTTAGATTTGGAGCGGGAAACAGATCATATTCTTTTATATAATCTGTTCCTTGTCGCCATTTCTTCACAAGTGCCATATGCTATGTATTGTTTGATTCAAGAAAACAGTATGTAATTCTCTCTTTCAAAAGAATATATATATTTCAAATAACTAACAGTTTCATTCATTCATCACAAAGAAAATGAACATAATAACTAAATCAACGAACTTGTTTACAGAGAAACTAATAATTTCAAAGCAATAGTAACTGAGTTTTGGTTATAAATTAATAAGCAAGAATGTCAATTCCTGAAGGCTTTATAGATATACATTTCATTTATTTGATCTTATGAACAAGGAGTAAAATATTCTGGCTGTATGGTAATTTATTAGTTTGAAAAATATTCATACATTACTACCACAGTAGGTTTGTACAAATAAAATGGAATAGGTCAAACATATGCTTCACATTTATCATTACCTGTTCTAAAATAAGACACAAACTCCTGGAATATAAAAAAACCGATGTATTCTGGTTCAATATAGCCTATTTCTACTTTCGGCAAAGGATTGATAGGAATGAAAGCTCCAGTGACACATTTCAATTCATCGGAATCTGAATTCACCTACCGTTAAATGCAATATTGTCATATTTCTTCTTTTTTTTTAACCTTTTTCGACGTGTTTTTTTCTGAACCGTGAGAACGATCCACAATAATCATTTAGAGACCGATGATGGCCATCCAGAACCCGTTTACTTACGAAAATCGTGCAATTTCCATTCTGCAAGTTCTTTCCTCATAATTCCTCGAAAATCCTACCTGAACCATATTTTCCGGTCGCTTTCGTTAGAAGATCGTATAAGGAAGCCTTTTTTGTCCATTTACACATCCCAAATAAATTTTAAGCACCAAAAACGATACCGAAACTAATCAAACTTCTGGGGGACCGGAATTTCGTTTGAAATCTTTCTAAACGGCCAGATACCTGAAAAAACTTCGTTATCAAGTGTAAAAAGGTCGATTAGTACTTACTTCCGCTTTATTTATGCTTATT
This sequence comes from Adalia bipunctata, assembly GCA_910592335.1. Taxonomy (NCBI): domain Eukaryota; kingdom Metazoa; phylum Arthropoda; class Insecta; order Coleoptera; family Coccinellidae; genus Adalia; species Adalia bipunctata. The sequence continues at coordinate 33,608,033 of OU342948.1, forward strand.
AATCGAGTTTTGGTCCAATTCAAATTTGCCGTTCGTACTCACGCCAAAAGTCGTGAAAGGAAAAAATGACACTCGCACGAAATCGACAGGAAACTTCTTCTGGACGACGAAGAACGGAAAAATAGGGGATTTCCTATCGATATTTCGCCCCAAAATCGCCGATCGATTCGAACTAACAAAATGTGGAATATCTTTGATACTTTTACTTTGATGTGAACAAAGCAACTGGCAACGTCGTTTTGTCATTAACAATATTCTCTGTATGCGCACAGAGTTTTCATCAGGTGCACCAACTCCTGAAAACGAAACCATGACCTCCTATGTGATTAAATAAAAGTGAATGGAGTATAAGTTTTAGTTCTAATTATGTCATAGTGACACTATGACATAATTAGAACTAAAACTATCGGATAGTGTTTATGATGAAGAATAAAAGGGAGGTATATGAATGTTTCAGAGAATAGAAGCTAAGACGGCATCTTTGTTTTCTGAAGATAAAATAAGTAAAATTAAATGCTATAATGGTGGTTAATACATAGGTCAAAAGAGTTTCAGCAAAGAATCATAACCTCAATCTAAGGTTATAACTCACTGAAATATGCCTAGTTTTGAGTCACAACATAGATGCACTCTTGATTGTAGTGTTTGGCCTAGTTCGGAATTATCCACAACATAATAGGTACTTCACGGTGGTGCCTCTATTCATTGCGGTAATGGAAAAACAGCACGACCGCTTTCGGGGGGAATAAAAAGTAGATCAAATACTCGGATTTTCTGTCCTTAAGAAAATCTAATCAATGCCAACATCAGGAACTGTATGCATCTACGTCATAACATAGATGCATAGAAATACCTGGTGAAACGACTCCTAAGTAAAAATCGTGAACAAAATTTGTAGATCAAAACAATTGAAATTTTGTGCTACTTCCGGAATAATCCGCAATATTCATCGGTCGTGGCGCGATGATCAGTATGATATAGGTTATGTTATGTTTTTAGAGAAATGACACAATGACAGTTGTCTCTGATCAAAACTTCAAAACAATTTCGAATGTCATAAATCTTTATGGAATAATAGCGCGACCTCTTTCGGGAGAAATGAAAAGCCGCACAAAGTATCACGTGATCAATCGACAAGAAAGTCTTAAACAAAATCTAATCAGTTCCAACACCAGGTATTCTATGCATCTATGTCATAACCAACAACTGACATTTTAAAAAGTCAAATTTCAAAAGGAACTGAAATCGATTCGAATCGCGTATATCGAATCTGTAATCGCTTCATTTTTATTCAATACGATCCGAATACCTACTGCATGAAAACGTGGTGAATGTGTCCAGATATAACAAGAATTTCTTCGCACAAAACTGTTGCGATTTTTCGAACGTATATTAACCCTTCAGCTTAATATAGATATTTAACCCTTCATTCGGTTAGATATTCACAGTATATCTTTATAAAATAAACCAACTTGGTAATGCTTGTCCATTTTCAAGTACCTTTCTTGAAAAAAGAATAAATATTAATTCCTCACCGAAGGCCTTTATTTCCGGTTGATGTGTCACGAACAACAGCTTCCCAAGCCGTTGTCGTTAGTTGGACGGCGCAACGAACGCTAAAGAGGGATCAGGTTTTAGAATATTTATGGTTATAATCTGGTCTGAGGTTATAATCCTCTTTGCACAAATTAGCTCTTAATCTCCCATAGTGGACGCGGTTCTCGCATGGAGTAACACGTAAAATGTCGCTTTCTGTTGTTATGCCAACGGACGCACTTCGTTATCCAAAAAGAGAACAATTCTCAGAAAATATACTCTTTATCGGCGCGGAATACTTATATTCCTCTGTGCTAGTTTATAACTCGGAAAGAAGAATACTGTGGTGTAGAAACGTCCACAGTTTGAATTCAGAGACACTGAGTTTACGAACTAATCCGGGCGGCCTCGGGCCTACTGCTCAGTTATGAAGTGAGTTTGAGAAGTAGGTATCTACACAGTAGAATTTAATTTCGAAGAAGTTATTGAAGAGTAAAGCTCAGTAGTAGATCAAATAACAAATAGTGCAGATTTCTAAAGAATTTTTCTGAAAATGATAATTTGACAAGAAATAATGTTAGTTAAGGTCGCCGTTTGAAGCGCGTAGGAAAACTCAACCGATAGAGGCGCCACCGTGCATTTTATGAAATATCTCCATAGAACCTACATTATCTCTATGAGTTCTATGTTTATCTCTCTAATTAAAATGTACAATGGCGCTCTCTATCCGAAAATCGCTCAACTATGAAATTAGTGAATATGTGGGTAAAGCATATATATGCCATATATTTGAATTTGGCCATTCTATTTTTGACAGAAAAAAATCAACTGCCGAAATGAAAAAGATCTCAATTATTTCATTAAAAACTCCAATCCTTTCTGAGTTCACCCACAAAATTTCAGTTCTCAAAGTGAAACCATTTTCAAATGCAACTTGAAATAAAAACATACTACAATGAACGCCCACCTTGAACCTCTAACATAAGCTGCTATTGAAGCACTGAGCTCCTACGTCATTGACTCAAAGCTGATTTTGGAGTGCCGAAACAAACTCAATGAGGTAAGCAAGAAGAATAAGGTCTTTTTAATCAGGGTTCCCGGTCATTCGGGAATCGTAGGAAACGAAGAGGCTAATACGCTGGCCAGAAAGTGCGCACAAACGCCACTCACTGGCCCAGAACCCTTCTGTGGTATAGAAAAATGCACCTACAAGAAGGAGTTTATGCTGAAGGAGAAAACCGAAAGAGAAAAACTCTGGCGGAATCTCCCAGGGATGGATCACTCCAAAAAGTTCCTCCGGAACTTTGAAACTGCTAGATCCAAAAAATATCTGGATATCAGTAAAAACCAACTCCACTTACTCACTGGACATTCTCGCCTGAAGAAGCATCTGTTGAGAATGGGTTTATCGGACACTGACGAGCTTAGATTCTGTGGGGAGGGGGAAGAAACTTCTATTCACCTGGTTAAGGAATGCTATGCTATTGCAAGCCAAAGGAAAGAGAGCTTTGGACAAGAAACTTGTAGAAGTCGGGAGTTATCCTCCTTGAAGCCGTCCCAGATACTGGATTTCATCCAATCTCAGGAACTGGAGGGCGAGCTGTAGGAGGCGCGATGATAACAGCTCTGATAGTGGGCACAATAGACCTTAAGGTCGCAGTGGACTGTATCTCCTTTTCACTATAACTATAACTAAAACTAAACCTCTAACATCGATCAAACAAGGAATTCGACGAGGCTCGTATAAGCTGCCCTATGGATTGTTTCGACGAGCTCTTAAAACTCTTCTGATCATGTCCCATAATGATCCATAGAATTCGGATGGGGTGAGCAAGGAGGCCACTCTGAAACTGCAGCCCCCTCCGTTTCTATAAAAAAAATAGTGGTTTCATCCGAAAATGAGACATTTATCCAATATTCAATAGCCTGATATTCATGCTCCTATTTGAATGGTCAGCTTCATTTGGCTTCGAAAGCTCTGGAACCCTCAACTGACTTTTGATAAATAACTACCGAGTGCGAAGTATCACACCTGCAGCTCGCAAAATTTGTCATTGAATCTATGGATGAGATGTTGTGGAATTTCTTCTTGCTTTTTAAGCTACAAAGCTATCCTGTTCTTCTGTATTCACTAACCTACGACTCCTTCTCGGTGTATTCTTCAGAGTTACTGTTACTGATTCCAGAAAGCTTAAGAAGGTTCTTGAAACATCCCCTTGTGAAACCTCCACTGTTTTTGCAAGTTGGCTTTGTGACATGCCTTGTTCTGCCAGAACCATAATTCATTCATTCTGGATTCACCTCGGGACTCACATTTACATGCTGGGTTATATTCTGGAATGAGACATTGGTTCATTCGAGGAAGCAGCTTTTCAGAAAACATTCAGATGGTTCACTCCTAAGGGATTCTTCATAAAAAGAGATATTTTGACATTTTTTTAGATGAATGATCGGATGTTTATTTCAATAAAGAGGTAGTTATGCCGTTATCGTTAATTATGGAAAATAACATCAGCCAAATGATCACCACGACTACAGGACTATATCATTTTTATGAAATTTTCCAAAACCAAATCGCAAAGTGTCCTCGGTAGCCTCACGTATTCCATCTTTGAGGCTCTTGGCGTAGACCTTCTCCTCCACATGGCCCCGAAGGAAGAAGTCGCAAGGCGTTAAATCACAAGATCTCGGTGGCCAATGCTGATCACCTCTTCGAGAGATAACACGGTCCGGAAACTCTTCCAGTGAAAGAACAATGGTTTTGTTGCTTGTGTGGCACGTAGCGCCGTCTTGTCGAAAGTAAACGTTGTCCAGATCGATACCATCCTATTCCGGCCATAAAAATCATTGATCATCTCTCGAAAGTGCAATCCTTTCACCGTTACTGCTGCTTCAGCCTCATTCTCGAAAAAGTAAGGTCCAATGACCCCGCCGGACCAAAAACCGCACCAAACAGTGGTGTTCTCCAACCCCAGATGCCACAATTCTGCTTGTTGACGAAGCCACCGAGGTGAAAACGGGCCTCATCGCTCATGATAATTTTTCGATGGAAGCCCGGATCATTTTGATGCATTTCAAGGACCCAATCAGCCAAAACAAGACGTTGTTGTTGATCGGCTGGCTTGAGTCCTTGTGTGAACTGAACTTTATAAGCCTTAAGACCCAAATCTTTTTGCAAAATACGTTTGTGGAATGTAAAATTCCAAAGAACATCGAGGCTGTGCTTCACGACGACCCAAAAATGTTTTAGTTTTACGAACCGTCTCTGCCAAATTTTCAGCATTTTTATGTGAATTTTAATAATATCAATGCGTTGTTGAAGCGTGTATCGTTCCGTTTTTATTAATGGCCTAGTTTCTTCTTGTCAAATGTCAAAAAATGACAGCTTCAAAAGTGACATCTACCGAAATAGCGGGCTATTCAAAATTACACCTCTTATTGGATAACCCTTCACTACACCAGGAATCGTAAAAATTTAGTGGCTCCTGAGCAAAGAATCAAGAAGACGTAGAACACGCATTTGTACAACAGCCTTCGCCTTCCCTGAAAACTGACAACACAAGAGTTGCATGAGATGAATGAGGACGATCCTGGCTGCCAACAGTGCCAACGCATTTCACAGTGTTGACGAGTTTCTGTTGTTTGTCTTTTGATAATTCTGCACTTCTTGCATGTACTCATGCAAATGTCCGTTTCAATTGCTCATTAACTTTATTTGTTTATATCCATCATTATATTCTATATTATTCATTAAATATTGAAAAAATGTTTTGATGGCTTTGACGGGCCTTGTAAATTATTGATGGAAATAGTATATGACTAATAAACTTGAATAATTCACCAATATTCTGTGTTTTTTAATGATTTCCAGGTCCTCCTTCGGCATTAAATAACCTTAGCTTAAAATGGGCTTGCCACTGAGGCATCTCTTCGTATATTGATTTATTGTATCATTAGTATTATGTATTATTATTGATTATACCTACTGATAACTCCTGGGTCTCCCGAGAAACCCCTCCGGAGCTGTTTCACATGAGACTGACGGTCGAACGAACTCATCATCAGTCGGACGTATTTGATGGTCTTTGATAGCGGCGACTGACGATGCGCATCCATGTGAAAACAAATACAGCCGACTGATTATCAGTTCGACTGACCGTCAGGACTGACCATCAGTCCATTGTGAAACGGCTCCCAGAAACTACAATTCCCGAATTCCTAATCGTGCTTGAAATTCGGGTTATTAAATATGAAGTCCTATTTATATGCTAGACAGCCGAGAACTCGGTGCCTGAAGGTCAATTTTCATGACAAACTCTATAGTGTATTCACCATATCGATATCTTCAGATTCAAAGTTGTTTCATTTTATTGTTTTTTTCTGTCGAAAGAAATAAACTGTATCACAAAAATATCCTACAATAAGTAAATGATTGCAGATGATTATTGCAATCAATTTCAGATAATTATTGATATTGAACAATCCAATAAATGAAAATGCACTTACCCTAATGTGTTGACGAATAAGAAATCCAGGAGGCTCTCACATAGAAGTCGGGTTTTATTAGGATAGGAATATAAAGGATACACCTTCCTTCTATGCCTAGTTGGGTGTTGGGAGAAATGAGGCGGCAATTCACTCAAAAATTGTTCAATATCACACTTGTTTGCTTTTGCACTAATGAACAGATGAAAAAATGGTGCAAATTTAGACGCAGATTTAGATTATTCGGATTTTTAGAAGATTTATTAATCGTTATATCAACACCATGGCGAAAAAAAGTTATCATAATTGTCACGTGTCTAGAGCCAGCGAGGTTCAAGTTAGCCAGTGGCGGGAACAACAACGCCGAATTGGGTTCACGATGTAACAATAAAATTGAAAAAACGCACTGATGTGATCATAGACTTATCAAAAAGCTCTTAAAAATGCTATTCTGTTAAAAATATGCATATCATGCATTTGACAAAAAATGAAGTGAAATGAATGGTGATTACAATGATGAAAAAAAATTATATGCATTGAATTTGAAAATATGGAGAAAAGTCGATTTGGAATTCGTCATGTTCATAGTCTTTTTGTGGACACTCCATATGCTGGAGATGCTTTATTATAGCTGGCTAGGATACTTCGAAGTCTTGTCTTTCAATCCATATGAAGCTGTTATTGGTATGTCAATGTGCAAGGGTTCGTGAAATATAATTGGATAACATAGCCTCTACAAGTATCATTTTTTCATGAAATGGCCAATATTTCGGAAACTGTCGAATAAAAGTATGTGAAAAGTATACGAAAGCATGCAGGAAGTTTCAGAGAATTGGAAAACACTATTGAATATAGGGTGTCCCATTTGAAAAAACAAAGTCACCCTCTATTCTCCTTCTGTTGGCCACCCGATATATTCGAACATATTTTTAGGTTGTGCTCTTCTTGGAGTATATCAAGTCTGCATCAAAAAATTTTGCCAAACTCAGACCGTTACGCGTACATCGTCCGCTGCGGCACTAGTGGGGCACCCTGTAAAATCAAAACCCCAATGATACCTCTCGGTGTTTGGGTCCCAAAATAACAACAAAAACAAAACAAAAATATTCAACATTCCATTGAAACTTGAACTTAATGAACACTTTCCATTCTTTCCTGTTTGCCGCCAACGCTTTAGCTCCTGATGTGATGTTTTTCCCTCTTCTTGCAATTTCCTTTGTAACCATATCGTCCCAATTTAGTCTTGGTCTTCCTCTTTTCCTTTTCTTGTCCACTCTCGCCTACCATATCTGTCTCGCAGGACCCCCTTTTTCCATTCTAATTAAATGCCCCCACCATCCCATCTGGCTTCCTCCCACATAATCCTCCATTGATTCTATCTCCAGTTCTCTCCTAACATCCTGGTTCTTCCACCTACCCAATCTTGTTATACCTTTAACATTCCTTAGATACTTCATATCCATTGCTTGCAAGTTGCTCCTGCTCCTGCTCACCTGCTCCATGTTTTTCAGCCGTAAGTTAAAACCGGTCTGAATATACTCTTATACACTGTCATTTTGGTTTTATCTTTTATTTCAATTTTCCTCGAAAATTTTCTGTTGATAGCATAAAATAATTTATTTCCTTTTCCTATTCTCTTTTCAATATCCCCTTGGATACCGCTGTTATCTATATCCACCCTTATGTTCTTGTTACTTTATTACTCACATCAATTTATAAAATGATCTAGTTTGTTTTTTGGTAATGACATGATAGCATATTTTGACGTTAATTGTATTTAATCAAGAAGAAATAAAAAGACGACGATAAAGACATAATTCCGGTTTATTTCGACTTTGAACAACGGAAAGAAAGTCCAAGTAAGACTGACTAGTCTGAACACTTAAGTATGTGAAATTATTGGCCTTCTCGATTTCTCCATTGTCTATTGTTATCTGTACATCTTCATCTTGCTTCATTTCCGCGATCGCCATAATCTTAGTCTTTTTCTTATTTATTTCCATTCCATACTTTTTCAAAGTCTCGTCCCAAATATCCGCATTTTCCTGTAGGTATTGCAAACTGCAATATGGATTTATAAATTTTTGACAAATCTAATAAGGTAAAGGAATTGGATTGAGAAACTTGAATTCCTCATTTCGAAGTTATATTTTGACAAAACAACATTGTATTGTATTTATTTGTAAGGGACTTTTCATTTTAATTCAATATCCAACAATGATTAGCCATTATTAAACGATGCCATTTAACCAGACTGCACCACATGTACAGGGTGGGGCAGAAGAACCTATCCGATTTCAAATCCCTTTTTCTCAGAAGAGAGAGCAGGTAGAGTAGTGGGGTAAAAACCGTTAGAAAGCTGGTTTTATGGCATTTGTCAGTAGTCAACATGCCTTGGTCTGGTGAACATCGTGCTTTTGTTATTGAGCGGTTTATCGAATGCGGCGGTTCGATAATTGCTACACAACGTGCTTTTCGAATTCATTTCGGACTCGGGCGTCATGATCCTGTTCCACATCACGCTACGATTAAAGTGTGGGTGTCAAATTTTAGACAGACGAGTTCAGCATTGAAAAAGAAGTCGCCTGGACGTCCCAGGACAGCAACAGGACCTGAAAACGTGGCCAATGTGAGAGCCGCGATTGAACGTTCCCCGCGTCGTTCGGCGCGAAAACATTCGCTCGCTTTGGGGATTTCCAACCGCAGTATTCGGCGAATTTTGCACCGGGACCTCAAAATGCATCCCTACAAAATGGTTGTTGCACAGAAATTAAGTGAAAGGGATTTTGAAACCCGTACGAACCTGTGTCGCGATCTCCGAGAACTGCCAAACGACGATGTTGTGCTCTTCACGGACGAAGCCCATTTTCACCTTTGTGGCGCCGTAAACAGGCAGAATTTGGGGTTACCTCAAATCGAAGGTTTACCAGCATCGACCAAGGACCCTTCTTGCTTTACGAAGGGAAATTGCTCGGGCAATTGAAGAAATTCCTGTGGAAATGACGGTGAAAGTCATGGAAAGCTACCGCGAGCGCCTAAATAAGTGTATCCGCTCCCAAGGACGACATTTGAGTGATGTGCTATTCAAAACTTAAATTTAAAAATGGCATAAAATTTGCGATATGTTAATAAAAAAAAATTTTTGACAAGCTGAGTGGTTTTAATTTTATAACGTTTTGAAATCGGATAGGTTTTTCTGCCCCACCCTGTACTTTGTGAATTACAGTAATCATCAAAGGCTTCCCTAGGTACCCCTATTCGTAACACGAGCTACGCTCGACTGTTTGTACAAAGAGTAGGAACCACTCTTGTTGGTCTGTGGTATGTAGCAGGCGGGGCACAAGTCAACTTGTTCAAAACCACAATAAACGAGTTAATTCACGCCACTGTGTTTGAAAACAAACAGAAGGCATATCCCATTGTTCTCCCGAAATCGCATATTTGCAATCAGATCGAATTTAATCAAATTTTAATTGTTAATCAGTGGAGTAGAGAAAACGGTTGATATTTCGACTATTTCTTCGATTGAATCGAATCTTTTTAGTGAAAGAGTTGGAGAAGGGTCGCTGGAGTAAAATAAAGGTACCTATATTTCATCAAATAAGGCTCATTCATACGTCTTTATTTGATTTATACAATATTGATTCAACATCAGCAGGTTGCCAATATGCATCTCAATAGCTCTCAGGGTGCAATTGTTCTAGATGACTAGATGCCAAGTGAAATGTAGTCCCCTCATGCCGCTATTGGTTTGTACTCATACAATAATGGTGATTAATGAAGAAGTCTGATGAAACTGCATGAGTTCGTTGTGAATTAATGAGTGCATTCTATTGCGAAACTGGGTGTTAAATGTACCTACAAACTACCTCAGGTTCCATTGCAAATTTGAAGTATTTTTAAGCTTATACCTCAATTCACAAAATTCAAATACATTGAATACCGGGTCCTGCAATAGTCCGTTAAGCTTCTATAGATGCTAAACCAGACGTCTTAGGAATTTAGTTGAAAAGCATTCCCTTTGTACTTGCAATTCTGCATCTCAGGAAATTATTTTATGATATACAGGGTGTTCCCAAATAAAATTATTCAACAAATCAGTGATTTTTAAATGAAACACCCCTTATATTTTTGCATATTTTCAATGCTCTTCAATACCTCTGCCATGATGCAAAATATTAGGGATATTTTTCCAGCAGTACGGTTCTTTGTAAGAAAAAACTGCAAAATTTCGACCGAAACAGTAGTTCGGTAAAAGCCCTTTACCGATTTCCAGAAGCGATAGAAACATGAATTTGATCAAGACTTCTTTTAACTCAAGAATTTGCCTAGCCATCGTTCCTAAATGATCAACCTCTCTTATACAGGGTGTCCGTTATCAATGTCAAAATATAAGTAATTTCAAATTGTTTTTTCTCTATTTTTTCAAATGTAACACCGTGTATTATTTCCATGATGATGTACACAGTTTAAATCCTCACATTTTTTCAGAAGTTACCAATGGGCTATTTTCACTCCTGCGTCCAGCAGGTACGAAAAATGAAATCAGAACGGAAAATTTTATTCAAATATTGAATATAAAAACAAACGGGCGTTGAAAAAGACAAAGAAAAATTGTGTCAATGATCCAAGAGATGTTCAAAGTGTCGTCCGCCTCCTCTGGAACACAAAGCGATCCGATCGTTGATTGTCCCACTAACCCTCGTCAGCATGGCTGGAGTAATGCTTCGGAAAGCAGTCACAATCCTCTCTCGCATATTGGAAGCTGTTGTTGGAACTCCATCATACACGATTCCCTTTATGTATCCCCACAAAAAAAATCTATTTTGGTGAGATCCGGTGATCTAGCAGGCCATCTTGTCGGTCCGTCTCTACCAATCCATCTATTTGGAAACTGTTGGTCCAGTAAATCCCTCACAGGACGTGAATAATGAGTGAGTGCTTCCAGGCCCGCCGCTAGCTGTCTGAGCGCCCGCGTGCAAATATTGTTATGCCGCCCCCAACAGGGCGCTACATCAGGGCCGTATCCTGAGAGTAATTCGGGGGGGGGGGGGGGGGGTTGTGGCAAGTTTTAGCGAGGGACCTGAACTGATCTTGAGTGAAAAGCGGGGAGTTTCAATTTCGAATCCAAAATGCAACTGATCCTAGGGGGTGTATATTCCGAAAAAGACCCTCATTCTGTTTTTATCTTTATTTTCGTAATTCTCTCTTCACAATCACGTACCTACCTAAACTCGGCTAGTAGAAAGGGCGCAATTTGGTAACAGATGGTTTTTTATGACATGCAATAATTGGCATAAACGATACGGCGACACTGAAAATATTCAACTACTACTACTAGGTACCACTACTACTAGTACTACTACCTGGTTGTAATATTGGGAAAAAACATCTGCAAATTTTTCTCGTAGAATATTCAACAAAATCAGAGATGCCGTAGGAACTTTCTGAATCGATGTTTCTTTCAGAAAATTTTTCCCGAGGGCGCAATTCGAAGTTCCGGGAGGGCAATTCATCGGATTATGTGAATTTTTCGATCTTGAAGTTTTGCACCATAACTGAATCTAGGCGCTCTCAGTATTTCGCCGGGGGTTGCACCTGCGGAACTTCAGGGGGCGGCAGTGCCCCTCCCGGAAATATACCTGAAAGAAACACTGCAGGAATTCACTGAATTCCGTGGATGTACGGAAATTATCGATGTTGGCCTCCTGTCCTCCCGATCCTTCAGAGAAAAAGTCTCTCTAAGGGGGATGGGGAGACCTTGCCGCCCCCAATGTTGAACGGAGTTGGAGAAATTTCAAAGCAGTTGGCAAAGTTTCGATCGCATATGACAAAATTTCTATGTTTTTATGACAGTTGGCAAAATTTTAAAGCAGTTGGAGTTGGACAACCGCCCCTCCCGCTTACCACGTTATTTGTCCCCTCCAAAAAAAATCTCAATTTCACTTGGATTTGCCGCCCCCTGGACGTGCCGCCCTTGTGCCGAGCACGCCTTGCACGCCCGCTTACGGCGGGCCTGAGTGCTTCAACATGCTGAAACCATATTTCATTCCGTATGCTAACAATCCGGGATGAATGTTCTGAATGAAAGTAAAATATGCAGCTCCATCTAAATTTCCTTCGAAAAAATGAGGGCCTATCACATGATCGCCGATTACTGCTCCCCAGACATTCAATGACCACCTGTGTTGATAGTCCCTTATAATATATTTTAATATTTCCCTTATAATTCTTGGATTTTCTACAGAGTATTAATGAAAATTGTGCCTATTGACGGCTCCGGATTGTGACTGAATAAAACAAATTCAAAAAATGTAGGGTTCTATTCAATTTGAAAACTTGCCCAGTTACAGAAATTCAGACGGTTTTCAAAATCGCTATCGGTAAGCGACTGATGCATCTGAATGTGGTAGGCATGATACTTCGAACTGAACGCTCACTTATACTACAGGCTAAGGCTACACCAAGCTCCCTTTGGCTTGGGTGTGGATTTTCAGTTACATGCAGTAAAGCCTCGAGCTCCTTGTCCTCGTTAGTGGCCGATTTTATCATCTCTTCTTTTTTATACTTGACGTCTCCTGTTTCTACAAATCTGTTTAAAAGCCTCCGAAAACTTGATTCATGTGGATGTCTTCTTTCGGGAATTCGGGATATTCGACAGCATAGGATCTACTGGCTAATAAATAGTTTCTGTGGCACTGCCCCAACATGAAAATCATATCAACCAATTCATCTTCACCAAAATTCATCCCAATTTATTGTATTCGGAAATAACTTTGAGCCCTGAATAACAATATTTTGATCAATAATAATATAATCGATGTACTTCAAAACAGTTTCTGTGGCACTGCTGCGACATGAAAATTATATGAACCATTTCATGAATAATAATTTTTTGGATGCCGATAAAACTCTGTAATCGTTAGAATTCACATTTTACCAATAATACCTATACTCCATTCACAATTATAAAATCACAACTCTGGCCTTGGAAATTTGACACATTCCACTCTGTATCGAAGTTATGACGTTTTTCAAAATATTTTTATGTTCCAAGTCAACACTATGTTGCCCTTTCTACATTCTTAGCGTATTTCTCAGAATGTGAATGAATTGGAAAAGATGTGATTATACGATGAAAATAATTAACGTTTATATGAATTGATAGAAAGGATTCCTTTTCTAGTTATTTGCATGAAAAGTACAAGAGATCACTCTTGAAATATATAATTTTTCGCCAAGGAAGAAAATTGCATTGCTTTCACATAATTTTCATATGCACGCTTGTGAATATTTGATGTTTATTATCCTCTTGAACTGAAAGTTCAAGACTTGACGACATCAATTGTTGATTTTAATCAAGAATTCATTAACAAAGTCAACCCAAAGTGAAAGCTGATATAAGATGAATTGATGGGTAATTACAAGAATCAAGAATAATGGATCATATCCCTCTACTGGAATCCGAATATGTGATATGATTGTGAGGGTGCTTAACATTTCTATTTCTAATATTTCTTTATTTCAAATAAATAACAGTGAAATAGGAAAAATAACAGTTTTATTCATTCATCACAAAGAAAATAAACACATATTATTTCAATTCATCGGAATCTGAATCGTTAGAGTGCAAAATAGTCATTTTTCTTCTTTTTTTAGCTTCTTCGACGTGTTTTTTCTGAAATGTGAAAACGATCAACAATAATCATTTAGAGACCAATGATGGCTATCCAGAACCCGTTTATTTACGAAAATCGTGCAATTTCATTCTGCAAGTTCTTTTCTCATAATTCCTCGAAAATCCTACCTGAACCATATTTTCCGGCCGCTTTCGTTAGAAGATCGTATAAGGAAGCCTTTTTTTCCATTAACACATCCAGGCCCGCCGCTAGCTGTCTGAGCGCCCGCGTGCAAATATTGTTATGCCGCCCCCAACAGGGCGCTACATCAGGGCCGTATCCTGAGAGTAATTCGGGGGGGGGGGGGGGGGGGGTTGTGGCAAGTTTTAGCGAGGGACCTGAACTGATCTTGAGTGAAAAGCGGGGAGTTTCAATTTCGAATCCAAAATGCAACTGATCCTAGGGGGTGTATATTCCGAAAAAGACCCTCATTCTGTTTTTATCTTTATTTTCGTAATTCTCTCTTCACAATCACGTACCTACCTAAACTCGGCTAGTAGAAAGGGCGCAATTTGGTAACAGATGGTTTTTTATGACATGCAATAATTGGCATAAACGATACGGCGACACTGAAAATATTCAACTACTACTACTAGGTACCACTACTACTAGTACTACTACCTGGTTGTAATATTGGGAAAAAACATCTGCAAATTTTTCTCGTAGAATATTCAACAAAATCAGAGATGCCGTAGGAACTTTCTGAATCGATGTTTCTTTCAGAAAATTTTTCCCGAGGGCGCAATTCGAAGTTCCGGGAGGGCAATTCATCGGATTATGTGAATTTTTCGATCTTGAAGTTTTGCACCATAACTGAATCTAGGCGCTCTCAGTATTTCGCCGGGGGTTGCACCTGCGGAACTTCAGGGGGCGGCAGTGCCCCTCCCGGAAATATACCTGAAAGAAACACTGCAGGAATTCACTGAATTCCGTGGATGTACGGAAATTATCGATGTTGGCCTCCTGTCCTCCCGATCCTTCAGAGAAAAAGTCTCTCTAAGGGGGATGGGGAGACCTTGCCGCCCCCAATGTTGAACGGAGTTGGAGAAATTTCAAAGCAGTTGGCAAAGTTTCGATCGCATATGACAAAATTTCTATGTTTTTATGACAGTTGGCAAAATTTTAAAGCAGTTGGAGTTGGACAACCGCCCCTCCCGCTTACCACGTTATTTGTCCCCTCCAAAAAAAATCTCAATTTCACTTGGATTTGCCGCCCCCTGGACGTGCCGCCCTTGTGCCGAGCACGCCTTGCACGCCCGCTTACGGCGGGCCTGAACACATCCCAAATAAATTTTGAGCACCAAAAACGATACCGAAACTAACCAAACTTCTGAGGGACCGGAATTTCGTTTGAAATCTTTCCAAACGGCCAGATACCTAAAAAAATTTCGTTTTCAAGTGTAAAAAAGGCGATTAGTACTTACTTTTGCTTTTTTTATGCTTATTAATCGATTTTTGGTCCAATTCAAATTTGCCGTTCGTACTCACGCCAAAAGTCGTGTAAGGAAAAAATGACACTTGCACGAAATCGACGGGAAACTTCTTCTGGACGACGAAGAACGGAAAAATAGGCGATTCCTTATCGATATTTCGCCCCAAAATCGCCGATCGATTCGAACTAACAAAATGTGGAATATCTTTGATACTTTTACTTTGATGTAAACAAAGCAACTGGCAACAACGTTTTGTCATTAACAATATTCTCTGTACGCGCACAGATTTTTCATCAGGTGCACCAATTCCTGAAAACGAAACCATGGCCAGAGTTGTGATTTTATAATTGTGAATGGAGTATATGTATGTGTTACTTATTCGGGCAAACATTATCATTTTCATGTTGAACTTCAAGGATGATGATTTTGGAAGGGTTTTAAAGTTTTTCAAAAATTGGTCATTCAGTTTGGTTTCATTTTGGACTGATTTAAAATATCCGTTAGTTATTATGTTCATTATTTCCTGAAATTTTTGGTAAAAATGTCATTTTTCGTGTCTGCTGGACACAGGAGTGAAAATAATCCTAAAGTTACTTCTGAAAAAATGTAAGGTTTTAAACTGTGTACATCATCATGAAAAAAAATACAGGGTGTTACATTTGAAAAAATCGAGAAAAAACAATTTGAAATTCTTCATATTTGGACATTGATAACGGACACCCTGAATAAAAAAGGTCGATCATTTAGGAACGATGACTAGGCAAATTCTTAAGTTAAAAGAAATTCTGATCAAATTCATGTTTCTATCGCTTCTGGAAATCGGTAGAGGACTTTCACCGAACTACTGTTTCGTAGAAATTTTGCAGTTTTTTTCTGAATAAGATCCGTACCATTGGAAAAATATTCCTAATATTTTGCGTCATGATAGAGGTATTGAAGCGCATTCAAAATATGCGAAAATTTATGAGGTGTTCCATTCAAAAAATCACTGATTTGTTCGATAAATTTATTTGGGAACACCCTGTACATTAAAAAATAATTTCCTGAGATGCAGAAATGAAATTACAAAGGAAATGCTTTTCAACTAAATTTTTAAAACGTCTGGTTTGGCAGCTATGAAAGCCTAACGCACTATTGCGGGACCCTGTATATAAAATATACTGCTCCACAAGAGTTAGGAATATCGTATTCAATCGTTTTTGAAAGTATGTAATATTCGAGAAAATCGCTGTAAAATCATTTAAAACTCAATAACACCGTGAATCGATCCAATAAAAATCAGTATGAGACAATTCGTCAATCGGCTAATCGCTAATGGGGCTATCGGAATGCTACAGGGTGGCCTTACTCAGGTTGTTGTAGCGGAAAGGCTCCAAGTCAGCTAAAGTGTGAATCACCCTGTAGTGTGTAGTCAAAGGTTTTATTCAAATATTATATTGTTTGCCAAATGCGGGCCGGGCTTTCGATTTCGCCACCACGCTTCGCGGACTGTTTCTGAGTTTCATTTACATCAATTTGATCAATCATAATGAACATCATTACGATATACCTCTCAAAACAACAACCCACATTTGGTGTCCACAAGAACAATTAAACTTTTTTTTTATTTTCTTACTAAGCGCCCAAAACGAACATTCAACGAAAAGACGGTCATTATAATAAATGAGCTATCAAATTTCACGTCATGTACTCAGATGGCCAGATATCCATAGACTTCCATGATAATAGAATTGGATTAACCCTTCTAACAATCCTCGTAGCACAAAGCGGAGGATAAGGAAGGCTGGACATAATTCATTTTACCGTTTTCGAATTGAAAGCACGTACGTCAAGACTCAAGATACTAGAAAGTAAGGAGGTACCGCCCAACGGTGTGACTATGATAATATAGAAATATAAATGTGATGTCGTACATGTTTTGGCTTCACGGCCTACGCCTTACGGGTGCTCTTTGATGTAATTGAGATATCATCTGACATTATACGGAGAGAATTCTTTTTCCGACGTAAGTATATATGTAATTATGTTGTCTGCTTCCTACATAGAAGAGCTGTGGGTGTAAGTACCCTCGATATATGCCGACTTATCGCAATTCAAAAAGAATATATGAGTATGTATAAACCAAAATTTGAACAAACACGGATTTTCAAACGTCTCGAATGAATAGGGATGTTGACTACTTTTTGGAAATGATTTTAATTTGTACAGGGTGCGGCACGGAGGATGGATGGTTTTAAAAAAATAATAAAAGCGTTAATTTTTACTCAAAAACACATTTATTGACGGAATCAGATTCTCAAGAAAATAGCATTTGAGACAGTCAAGTGTGGAAAATCACATCAGGCATGTGGTGGCCGAAATCGGTGATGCAGTGCTGGAGGCGCTGTGGGCTGTGCAGCGGTCTTTCGTGTAAGTGTTGCGGATTTTCATTAGCCCAATAACGGCAATTCTGCCGGTTAACCATGCCGTTGAGGTGAAAGTGGGCTTCGTCACTCATGAACAAAATGAGGTTCTCATTTTGATCGATCAGTGCTTCCATCTCACGTGCGAAGTTCATTCGTTGTGCATAATCTCCGGGGTGTAACTGTTGCACAATGGCCAATTTGTAGGGGTGAAAGCGAAGATCCATATGCAAAATTCGCCTCACCGAACGATCACTGAGGCGAAGTGCAGCAGCATGTTTCCGAGCAGATCGCGACGGACTGCGAAGAATGGCTTGTCGAACGCGTTCAACATTTTCAGGCGTTCGAACTGTTCGCACAGGTCCTCTTGGTCTTCTGTTGATCAATAAATAAATGCTAGGAACACACGAGTCTAACGGCACCTTCCCCACTTCTCTCGTCCTCAGTGGGGGAAAGTTATGCCCATCTGAAAAACGTCCGCCCTCCGTGCCGCACCTTGTAGATGAGCCCTATACGAACACAAAAAAATATTTTCATGGAAAAAATATAGCAAATACCAATAAAAAATGCGTAAATAAAAAAAAATAGTTTTCAAAATTCCCGCTGAAACGAAGTGATCATGATGACGTCACTAAACGGTAAACAGACTTCGCCGTCTGTCAAAAGCGAACTGATCTTGTGTGATTTCTTGCGAACAAATCGTTTGCGTAATTACAAATAATCGTGAAATAGTTCGCTGGTGATACGTTTTACTCTCTTCTGTTCTTCGTAAGTTCGTACTCGTGATGACAGTAAGGTTATAGGTTAGCTTGTTTACAGAACAGTGACGTCACGTATTCTCTTTCGTGTTTGCAGTCACGTGATAAGCGGTTATAGATTACACATTTCAAATCGATTTTATTTAATTTAATGAGAGTAATTAGATCACTAAAATATTTTTTTAGTATTTCAAAAACTACCTTCAATGTGGAAAACCTCAATTTATATGAATTTGTAATATGTGTCAACATCCCTATTGCCTTTCATAGTGCATTTGAGAAACTTACAAAAGGCTATAAGTGTTATCACAAACATGAGATGATAACAAAATGTTCAAAAATCTTTGAAGGATAGCTGCGGTTACTAATTCTGTACTATACCGAAATGGTAACTCTCTGTGTACCGACCCGAGGGAATATGTCGAAAAAGTGGATCCAGAAGAATCTTCTGTTGTTGTACTTATATGCTTTGAAAAAAAATTGTTATTAATATGGACTTATGTCGAGGCCACACCGAGCGCTATGCTATGGACGCTACGTATGTTTTGTTCGGACATAGCGGACATAGCGTACCAGTGTCGGTGTGGCCGGGTACATTTAAAATACCGATGGCTATATTTGAGATGCATCGCGAACATAGCGAACATAGCGTACGTAGCGCTCGGTGTGGCCGCGACTTATTCGCTATATCATTTTTGTTTCCTGATGGAATATTTATTTGGAGACTCTGAAATCCTTTTTAGATTTTCATTTTTATCATCTAATATTTCTTGAAGTATTTTTCAATTATCTTTCAATTTGCACAATATCGTTTGTCTAGCTTTAAATTTATAAAAACTTTGATTTTTCCAAAAAGTCTATTTTTCGAATTTTCCGCAGAGGAACGACCCAGGCGTTCAAAACATCATTTTGTAGGTTCTTCAGAAGTCTGAGCTATTGAATAAAAAACAAAAATGTGGTAATTTTCAGATTATTTTTTGTACAAACCTTAGACTATACCCGATATAGTCTAAGGTACAAACCAGCACAAGTTATTATAAGGCAACTTAGCAAGCCCACCTTGAAAATTCCCTACTCAGCTCCCTAGAGATTGCCCGAGCGAGTTGCTGGCAGAAATCCAATAGCGGTACCAGAAAGAAATTGTGTTATTTTATAACAAGCGTTCATAAAAATGCGAAGATTTCTGAGTTGTGAACTACTGCTAAGAGGACTAAACTTATGCTCAAGAAGAGTTCACAATTCATCATAGCCCACTAGACCTCGAATTAATTTATGAATACCTTTACTTATTTCAAGTGGAAAATTTTCATTTATGACTGTCTATCCTTTTGTCAAAAAAATTCATAATAACGATTTTGTTTCCGTCGTAAAATTCGAAGAAGTTTGTTAGAAAGTTGATTATCAAAGAGTTTAACAATGCCATTAATGGCGCCTGCCTCCTTTTTATACAGTCCGGCCATTTTCCTCTCATCATGTCAACAGACTGCCAAAATGAGGGCGCTACCGACCGAAAAATTCTGAAGTGTCATTTCGAAATTCCCGAATGCGTGGACAAACGTCAAGTAGCGACCGCAATTTATTTTGTAAGTACATTGACACGATGGAGAAAATGGCCAGACTGTAAAAGGTGGCCAAAGTTCGAGTGCCTATTAGACGTTTCTGGAGAACTGGACATTTGATATCTGAGAATTGGGATTATACCTAATATTGTTCAAAATTCTGTAGGACGTAGGTACTGGGCTAAAATATTTTTTTCCGGTTATGCAAGGAATGAAAATAAATTTGTTAAAAAAATTCCATTTTCAATTTTTTCGTTTCTGGTTCTATTGAGTATCTATTCAATTCTGAATACATTTCTTTTAAAACCATTGTATTCATTCAAATAGTTTTCAAAATATCGAGTAAAAACCGGAAAAAAGTCGAATATTCATAGACAGTATTATGTTCATTTTTCTTATTCTGAACATCCCGAGTGTACACCGTTCCGTCGAAGAAGAAGAATGTAGAAAGGTCATCATCTTTTGAATTTCATAAATATCATCACAGGGTTTTCTCAAATTTTGTGTCGAAAACTGTGATCGAAAATTGGCTTCTGCTTTTCGAATTAGAACCGTACTTTTATGATCGCGTTGGATTCTGCGAGGAGAAATAATGATAGCACTCTAAGATGCTCTTGCTTCTAAATTCAGTTATTTCCGAGTTATTTGAGCTCTTAGATTCGATGAGTATTCTTATGAAACCATAGTAACTCATAATAAGAATTGTCACTTTAATGGGATAAATTATCTTCTATGGTCGCAGAATATTCTCATGCAAGAAATAAAATCACAGAATACCTAACTACACAGAAGCGTCACTAAGCGTCGGCACTTTGATCTTCAAGGGGCAAATTTTCGTGACCTTCTTCTCTGTTAGGTAGTACATATGTCATTTTTGAGTGATCCAGCGGGAAGTTTAAATTTCAACTTGACATATGTACTACCTAGCATGGCACAAGCGTCATCAAATAAAGTTTTGGCGGGAAGGCGGAATGACGCTTCTGTGTAGTTAGGTATTCTGTGATAAAATGAATTTGACTCTATACTCCATTGCCATTCACTTTTATCGCGGTTGGCCAAGTTTTAGGTTTATCAAGTTTTTTTACCTTTCAAAATCGCAGGTTGGCACTTGTGAATGTCATTACGTCTATGAATAAATCGCGTAGACGTTGCCGACGTTCATTTTTATTATCAAGGCTGGAAACTAAGAATGCCAAAGGTAGTTTCGAAAAAGCAGAGGCAAATTATCAGGTGCTATTTAGAATTGAAATCTGCGCGTTCTAAAAGTAACTCTGATAATTTTCTTCAATTCATTATTTTCCCGAAGTGAATGAACATTTTGTTAAATACCTAATTACTACGCCATAAATGAAGAAATGGCAACGTTGCTTGTTCAACTGACAGAAGAACGACTATAACCTAACATTTTCAAAATATACACGGTGAAATGTGTCAGAATTCCATGGCCAACCGATATACTTTATAAAAGTGAATGGAGTATACGTACAAAATAAATCCAGAAAATCTCG
This sequence comes from Adalia bipunctata, assembly GCA_910592335.1. Classification (NCBI taxonomy): domain Eukaryota; kingdom Metazoa; phylum Arthropoda; class Insecta; order Coleoptera; family Coccinellidae; genus Adalia; species Adalia bipunctata. The sequence continues at coordinate 33,629,393 of OU342948.1, forward strand.
AATAACTCAGAAACTACTGAATTTAGGATCAAGAGCATCTGAGAGTGCTCTCATTATTTTTCTACGTAGAAATCAACGCAATCACAAAAAAATAGGGTTCTAATTTGAAAAACAGAAGTTATGGCCAATTTTCGACACAAAATTTGGAACACCCTGTGATGATTTTTATGAAATTCATAAGATGAATGACCTCTCCACCTTCTTCTACTTTGAAGAACGGTTTACACTCAGGATGTTGGAAATAAGAAAAATGAACATAATACTGACTATGAATATTTGACTTTTTTCCGCTTTTTTCTCAATATTTTGAAAACTATCTGAATGATTACTGTGGTTTTAACAGAAATGTTTTCAGCATTGAATACCCAATCATATCAGAAACGAAAAAATTGAAAAGAAAATTTTTTGAACATTTTCACCCCTTGTATAACCGGAAGTGCTCAGGCTCCACAAATATTTCAGCTCAATAGAGAATTTCGAACAATATCAATATCCCAATTTTCAGATTTCAAATATGTTCAGTTCTCCAGAAACGTCTAATAGGCACTCGAACTTGGGACACCCTGTATTATAGGGTCTCTAGGATCTTCAAAGATATAGTGAGATCTACAGTCACTTCGATTTTTGTACTACCCACACTTGATGTCAAAAATAAGCAAAATCTGACTCACACTATCCCGCCCTTCGATAAACAATTTACAATTCACTACATATAATGGAATACTGTTGGAATCATACTGTGTAAAGAGTCGAATAGGACTTGCAAAAACTGATTAACCCCAACGAGCATTTTATTCCAAGAGGAACTATCTTTCTCAATGCAAATAGATGGTAACAATACGATCAGGCTAGGAATAAGTAATGATAAATTAAAACAAAACCCACATTTTATTTCCTTACTATTTCAGTCTAAAGATCACAATCTACAGATCACATTCCATTAGGTACTAAAATAAAATTGAAGTCCTAAGCTTAAGCATATCCAAAAACTCAATTCGATATTCATATTTGTTCGATAAAATAAAATTAGGAATGAAGCAAAAGAAGTCTGGTTTAGATTCAAACATTCGGTATTCCTGCAACTATGCTGCCTTCAATACCACATTCATTCGATCCTCTGAGTATTTTGAAGGTTCCATTATCACCCCAGTCTGAATTCCAAGAATTAGCAATAAGCCAGTAGGGAGTTCCATTTTCTACACCCCAACCAATAATCCTGATAGCATGACCACCTAACACTGATCCTTTCACATGTTGATACACCCCTTGAAAAAATAAATGAAGATAAGTTTCAAGAAAACCCAGCAAAAGGACAAATTCCCACCGTAAATATTATCTCACTCCATTTTCGAATAATTATACTAATGGCGGGTTTTGAAAAAGCGCGATAGGCGCTGATTGCGCTTTGTGAAACCCGCTATAAATATCGTCAGTTGTGAACACAAACAGCACAAAATGTTTTCAAAACTGATGATAGTAGCAGAGTTTGGGCACACTAGTTGTTTGAAAGCGTCAATTAGAACTACAATATAGGGACAGACTAAAAAACAGTATAGTTCTGAAATAAAGGTTTTTGACAAAGGGGAATGTGATTTTTCTAATGTAACTATTTCGAAGATGGCCGCACTTCCGTATATACCAGAAGTAGAAATAGAAGGACTTTGATGAGCATTCCACATGTATAACTGTTTTTGGCGCTCATTCTACTTAAACGAGGGCTGCATCATTTCATAGCGACGTCTGTATTTCACGAATGTTTTTGATTTTGAGCCTGACTTGGCCTCAAACGAAAGGGTTAGACCCTCATCATGTTGAAATGAACAATTAATTTGGAACTCCTACATTGAATCATAAAACTCGAAAAAACGAGTTGAGTTAGGTCTTAACATTAATGTTCTAAAATTTGAAAATTCTGGGCTTTATGGATGTGGTCTAATAGGAATTTCATCTAACGTTTGTTCATAGTACATGGTTGCCTACCATCTACAATCCCAAAATTGAACCTGTGCGAAGTTGAGGGGATGAATAAACGGAACACACATTTTTCTCGGAGTCTATATAATAATAGTACTCACCGCTTTTGTACAGCAGCAAATCTTCATACACTGTGAAAGCTGCTTCTACAGGTCCATTTTTATAGATTTCCTGACGAATTTCTTCAGTGTTACTGCTCAAAGAGTAAGCAGTTTTACCCATGTGTTTGTCTTTGTTATAATCTACGGGATATCCTTTTTCACATTGCTTAACGCATTTTGGTGTTTTACCATCACCTTTGCATGATGGGCGAGTTCCATTTACATGGTGTTCACAAGGGGCAATTTCATAGGGTCTACATCCCTGAAAATAAGAAAAAGTAATCTTAGTTATAGTTGTCATCCTAATAGTTTTGATGAGTTGTTTGAGTCGGCTTTTCGAGCGCTCGTTCTACTTGAACAAGAGCCATTTCATCTAGTCTCCATTTTTTGATTGATCAATTCCCAGTACTTTCTAGGAATTTATTATAAATCTAACAATCAATCCGTCCAGATCACATTATTAAAAAACGATTTCAATAGAAATGAGGCTAAATTATGTTACTTTTTACGAATGTTCAGCACACATTTTTGAAAGAAACTAATTTTAATGAGCATTGAGTGTGGTGGGAGTCGATTCATTGAATCAAGTTTACAGAATGAACCAAATTGGGCACTCATAGGTGCGTTTGAGTTGACGATCGGCGGAGCGAGTAGAATAGTGAACACAGTAGAAAGAGGAGATCCCGAGCACTTTTGTCAAATCGAACACGGTGGAGTCAAAGATTGCTTACCTAACCTAACGGAAGAATTGTATTGTGACAGAAATTCGAATTTATTTTTGAGAAATAAAACTTAAAAGTAGACGTGGAGTGCGCTCGGAGCATTTCGATCGTCAACTCGAACGCCCCTTTTGTAAGGTTAGTTACGAGCTAGATGGTGGAAACTCTTGACAAGCCTGAATGTCAATTTTCATGACAAGTACAATTTTGAAGACCGTATATCAGTAATAGGGCGTTTTTCCAGAAGTTGCTTCAAGTTTTTTCCTGTTGAAATTTCTTAGGTACTGTGAAAACAGGTACTTTTTTAAGTACAATTCAATGATGTCCGTAGTTTATACTGAAACCTCACATATCAATTATAGTTATTCATAGGCGAATATTTAATTCAAGTTCCCTTTGTAAATGAAGTAATCGAAGAAATACATTAATATAAACTGCACATCAAGCTGGAAGAAAAAAACTCTTTTATGCATCTATCGGGTGTTTTTTTAGGGTGATAGAATTTTCGATAGGGATAACTACGATTTGACAGAAGGTAGAAGCCATGTTATTTCGACATTTCTGTTCGGTAAGCATCGACAACTTATCATGGGAAGACTCACGCCGCAACAACGTTCACAAATTATTGAAATTTATTTTCAAAATCAGTGTTCTATTCGCCAAACTTATAGAGCACTTCGTGGAATTTATGTTTTACATAATCGTCCATCAGAGCAGCTTATTCGTCGAACTATCGATAGATTACGCACCACATTTTCTCTACTCGATGCAACAACAAGACAAAGAACTGTACATACAGAAGAAAATACCGCTACTGTAAGTGATAGTGTTAATGAAGATCCACATTTGTCTATTCGTCGACGTTCACAACAAGTTGGACTCTGTGCATCCACAACATGAAAAATTTTGCGTCAAGATCTTGGTCTACACTTATACAAGATCCAATTGGTTCAAGAACTAAAGCCACTTGGCCATAATAATCGTCGTTTGTTTGCCGATTGGGCCCTCGAACAGCTTGAAGTTGAAATGGTCCAATTAATTGGCCTCTAAGATAATGCGACATAACTCCAATGGATTATTTTCTTTGGGGTTATGTCAAGTCATTGGTTTATGCTGCTAGTCGTGGTGGACATATGCCGGAATCTATTTTTAAAACATAAATGTCATAAAATTATCTTTCAATTAAAAAAAAATTGGCTTCAATCTCGATTTAAATGTGTTTTATTTCAATTTAACGTTCTTTCACTGTAAAAAAAACACCCGATACTTGAACAGCCTTCAAACAACAGAAGACTCAGATTCAGACGTTGGTCAGCTGATCTGAGAGAAAACTGAATAAATGTCACTGGACGATTACTTAACACGCCTTGGTAGTGCATTGGTTTTATATGTTGTACTAGTCATCAAATTGGCTTGACAATTGTGCAAATCTGATTGTAAATAAATTTATATCACAAGAAAAATGATGAGAAACCCTATTTATTATATCTCAGTAGAGCGAGAAATTATCATTCCAATAATATTTCGAAATTGATATATTGCTGTCATTTGAGACAGGCAAAATTTCAAATCTATATATATAAAACAGAGTTGTTGGTTACACCATTTATGACTGGAGATCGGATGGACTGTTTGTTATGAAACTTCATTTATGGATTCGTCTACGGCCTGGTTATTATAAAATACATTAAAACTCTGAAAAATTTGCCTGTGTAGGAAATGCTTTTTCTCCTTTCGAATCCACTAGGTGTCGCTACGGTTAATGGCTCTCATCTAGACACTGTAGCGTAGTCATGAAGGTACTATATTTGATATTATCGCCACTAGATGGCGATGTATACAATTATTGTGTAATTTGCATAGAACTTATAATAACATGGAAGGCTATTCTGACGTCCTAAGCCAAAAGGCAGTATCTTAAATCCAAATCATGTTCGAATTTTATCTTTTTATATAATAATTATATAAGGATGAAATTCGAACATGGTATGGATTTGAGATACTGCCTTTTGGCTTAGGACGGCAGTATTATCAGATCAAAAAGCGGGAAAAGATCTCAAGTTCGTGGAACAGTGAATTTTCACCGGAATGTCAAGTAAATCGGATTGTGACGATCAGCATCAATCGTGAGTTGTCCATTTTCATCTATATTTCTGAAATGTTTTTGATTTATGTTTGGGTAATAAATATATTTGCGGAAATAACTGAATACAAAATTGCCCATAATTAGTAATTGACATATTATTTTTGTATTTCTGTTTTGTGTGACAGCTCATATTCATGGAAAAGATGACAGTTGACAGATGACCATTGACATATGACAGTTGACATTTGACAAAACTTTTTATTATGCCTAATTTATCTCCTGCTTGAAAAAATAGCAATGATAAGTTTATACAACTTTAAGGGGGGTTTTCACAAAGCATATCACCGGTGATCGGAGCTTTATCTAGAATCAACTCGATTTGACAGTTCAGAAATCTTACCAAGCCGTTGATCTCCGATCACTGGTGATTACGATTTGTGAAATCCACCGTAAGTATAGGTATCATTTAGGCGAAGCAAAGTTCGCCGGGCCAGCTAGTATGATATATTTATGGAATGATAATTTCTCGCGCTACTGAAATATACAGAGATATAGAGGAATATGCATATAAAAAACCTATTTTACTATGAATAACTATTAATACGTGAGGTTTTAGGAAAAGCTACACACAATAATGCATTCGCTAGAATTGTTATCACAGAAACGAAGAATTTTCAAAAGGAACACCCGTTAACTCTGAAATGATTATTAGATATGCTGTTTCCACCATTGTGAGCTTGTCATGAAAATCAAGTGTTTATGCACATTTCACATCTCTTTTCATATTTGTGTCTTTACATAATTATGAAGAATTCGCAACGAGATATATGTTACGAAATTGATAAATCGAAGTCAGTATTTATAGTGAAATATAAACCTGAAAAAAAGAATTAAAAACAATACAACACATTTGCGCAATTCATTAAAATGATTCATCCAAGATTATTCGCTCTCGAATTAATCATCTGACCTCAACCTATTTGCATTGATAAAATTATTGTTGTCAACAGGTCTATATAGAAGAATGATAATGTAACGCTCAGTATTTTCCAAAACAATCAGTCACGAGATTGTTGATTCCTTTTGAGCTGATAAATATTATAGATTATTGCTAAGAAATGACTAGAAATACTAATTCCAGACAAGTCTACATATTGCTGTTTTTCTGAAGTGTTCCATTAACAAATCAAACCATTTCTAGAACCACAGTTTGTGGTTTTCCTGGACTAACGCATTTTTCCTAATTTTGCAAGCTTGTTTTATGTGATAAAGCATTGTCTGTAATTGAGGAATTTTGGGGCCGCCAAAATGGACTTAAGCAATTACGTTGGACTTGCTGATCCGTGGTCAAATTGAATCATCCGTGAACACGATAATTTTTGAAAGGAAATATCTAGACTCTTTAAATTTTCAGGGTGGGTACCTTTGAAGTTCAAATGCATTGGATGGGTTCGTTAATGGGCAAAATGCTTCTACATGTTTCATACATAATTCCCAAATGTACATTTTCTAATTCAATAAATATTTCAATACATACTTTGCTACAGAAAACCATGTTTTATTGAACACTGCAATCTTGCTCATATTGAAGCACCCTTTAAACAGTGTGTCCAATGAGGAACTGGAAATGTCTCCTATCTTTCCTAAACAGGTTGATTTATTTATTCTGACTGAAATTTCGTTCAACTACATTTCAGAAATGAATGATTTTTTTCAAAATTTGTAACACTTTATAGCATCATTCTGTTGGATGATGTATACTGAATGTCATATTTCCAGTGCTAAACTCAGAAAAATCAATTTTGTCTGCTGATGTGAAACTGGCCCCCCTATAGGCCCCCCTATAGATGGAGGGAACAATGGATAAGACAAGAAGTTATAAGGGTGTGGTTTTTGTCACTTGGCTACAGAAATAAAACCATGATCGTCTTCTAATAGCGGATTATGATTTTTCTGCCTGGTGTATTACTCACCATTCACTGTTGGGTTGAAAATAAACAAAGCTGCAGATAAAACAAGGACCCAGTAACAAATTCTAAACAGATCACACAACCCAAACAGCAATACTCTAAGCTTCTGAAGGGCTTAAGAGAAAACTCAATTCTGTATAAATGCATCATCCTATTCGAGTAAGGTCAATACAATCGATTTTCACTCATATTTAATTGCAGAAATGAAACATTAACCTCACTTACCTGTTTAGAACCGAAGACTCCGCCTGAAACTATTCCTTTGCTAACCCAGTAATGCCAAGCTGCGCCTGGGTATCCCCCATTGCATCCAAATCCACAAGTGAAGCAGCAAGAAACTAAATCATCAGCAGAAAGATGAACATGAACTTTGCCCTTGGAATGGATACAGGTTCTGTCTGACATTGCTTCTACTGCCCCAAATGCCTGAAATTAATCAACACACAGACTGAATAAGGGAATTAGAATCAAATTTTCGAAGATCAAAATAGACATTTCTTGAAGCTTTACATCCATGTGTTATGAAGGTATTAGTCAATTGGAGATACAAAAATGGATGGGTGAAAAATAATAAGAATAAAAGTCTCATACACATGGATTCAATTTGTTTCAGGAATACAGGATTTCAAAATGTTCGTGAAGTTTTTTATCATAGCATCTGCAATTCTTAGAATTTCAGATGAAATCAATCGAAGATATAAGGTATACTCCATTCACTTTTATTTAATCACATAGGAGGTCATGGTTTCGTTTTCAGGAGTTGGTGCACCTGATGAAAAGTCTGTGCTCGTACAGAGAATATCGTTAATGACAAAACGACGATGCCAGTTTCTTTGTTTACATCAAAGTAAAAGTATCAAAGATATTCCACATTTTGTTAGTTTGAATCGATCGGCGATTTTGGGGCGAAATATCGATAGGAAATCGCCTACTTTTCCGTTCTTCGTCGTCCAGAAGAAGTTTCCCGTCGATATGAGAAATTTCGTGCAACTTTCACGACTTTTGGCGTGAGTACGAACGGCAAATTTGAATTGGACCAAAAAACTAATAAATTACTATACAGTCATAATATTTTACTCCTTCTTCATAAGATCAAATAAATGAAATGTATATCTATAAAGCTTTCAGGAATTGACATTCTTGCTTATTAATTTATAACCAAACCTCAGTTACTACTGCATTGAAATTATTAGTTTCTCTGTAAACAAATTCGTTAATTTAGTTATTATGTTTATTTTCTTTGTGATGAATGAATAAAACTGTTATTTATTTGAAATAAAGAAATATTAGAAATATAAATGCTATGCACCCTCACAATCATATCACATACAATTCATGATGAAAACAGAGCACATTGATAAATCTTTACAATCATAAATCCAAAAACTCCTTTATATGTAGAATATTGTTCACAAATTTCTGTTGTGTTCTCCAAAATGAAATATAAATTCTGAGAAATACGCTAAGAATGTAGAAGGGGCAACATAGTGTTGACATAAAAATATTTTGAAAAACGTCATAACTTCGATACAGAGTGGAATGTGTCAAATTTCCAAGGCCAGAGTTGTGATTTTAGAATTGTGAATGGAGTATACATTTTAAGGTTTGCATCATAAGGCATGTCAAATGCCAGTGAAAAAATACACAGCTTTTTTGTGCTGAACCCTTGGTAGATGAAAAAAGCCTTTGATTCATTTAAAATGTTTCTGGTCTCTTGAATTTTTTCTGCTGCTGTTTTCGAGAAACAATGTATATAATTTTTTGACATACTGAACTGTAAATGTAAATGAGATGTAACCGTTCTGTAGTGCTAATGATCTGTGAAATCGAAGCACAATAAACATTAAGGGCCGATCTATTCACCTATCTGTAAACTGTCCAGTAGTGTTACCGAAAGGAACGTCATTGTTAAACGTATATTCACCTCTCAGTAGAGCGAAGTCGTAAATATTGGTTACCGGTAAGTAGCACAGAGTCACACAGAGAGAATACACAACATGAAATACAACCGTTCTCTTACAGCTTACTATGTGGCCGACACAATTTGTCATGTATATTCGTCTTCTCCCTCTTACACGATCATTTTGTATAAGGGTATCTTTGTCATCAAATGTTACTGACCGTTTAAAAACATAGACTCTTCTGTATCTCTTTCTTCAGTAGCTACCAAAAGGATAAATGATGATGGATATACCCAAAAACCACTTACAGGTTATACTTTACAGAGAAGTTGAATAGATCGGCCCTAGATAAAAAAAAAATCTCTAGTTGTTAGCAAATTAAAGTTATCAAAAATATTGAGTAGGCTCTGGCATATTCGCATAGGTTGATGGTCCCATTATCAGTTTTGATGAAACAAATCGTACACTTTTAGAGTTTAGGAGTTTAAGGAACTCAAGCGCCCTAGATGACTCATGTCTTTTGGTTTTTATCTCTGTTAAGGAGTTATCTACTCTAGTGAGGTTAAAATTGTTGGTGAAACCAGGTCTTATAGACCTCTCAACAATCATTAGTTCAATTTTATGTCTGAACAGGCTATGGTTAAAAGTTTTAGAACCATAATAATCATAATATTCAAATTCATTAGCTAGTATTCAAACAATCATGTGCTATTCACATTTCACCTCCCTGCAGAAATATCAATAAAGCCTAAAAAATGGCATTTTATGAATTGTCATTAGCTCAAATTCAGTATTTTAATACTTTTTAGTCCACCATCTGGATTGGGAATTTTTCCGAGTCATAATACATCCTAATCATATTCAGTACAAAACCATATGAAGTGACAAAATTTAGGTGCAATTTCAATTTACAAATACAAACTGGGGTTTTCTTGGAATGATAATTGATGATTTTGCATCCAATTTGGATGCTTTTATGAAAAACACACATTGGAATATATTATTCTGGAATGCGGAATGCAGATGGACTTGTGCTCACGGATTATTATGTATTTGAAAATACATTTCAGAATTACCAAGGCCTACAAACAAAATTATACTCACCCAGCAAGATCCACATGAGCCTTGGTCTCTAATTTCTTGAATAGTAGGACAATCAGGCCAATTTGTTCTTGCATCAAAATTAGTGGGAAGATCAGTTGGTACTCCTGTAGATTCTAATACCTTTGGTAAATGATCCTTGTGGTTTGGCAGAACACCCATCAATTTCTTGATATAAGACATCGATATATTTTCATTGAAATTTCTTCCGGCGGTCCAAGTACTTTGGGCATTATTAATTTCATCGATGAAATCATCAGACAAAGGATTGTAATTTGTTTTCACGGTATTTTCACAAGAAACGTAGGAGTTATAGCAAAATATTGCTATGAATATGAATCGATTCATATCTGAAGCCTGAAATAATTGAGGTATGGAGAAAAATTGAAGAAAATGGTCCTTTACTTCACTTACCAACAATATTCTTTCAAATTGTTCCTTAATCTTCCACAACGAACACTCTAATGATTTCCAGTTCCAATTACTGAATCAGATCAGAGGATTTACTTGGTGATGTCGAATTTGTTTATGATATGGTATCATAAGGATTACATTAATCACCAAAAGAATGTTTACTTTTTCATTGTTGTTTATGTTGTTTTATTTGGCCAATCAAAATCGATTACGATGAGTGGACTTCTTTTGGGGCGCTGTTGCCAAGTGGCGCTAATACGATTTTCCTACAGCGCAGCGTTGCCAACCCAAAATCTTGAGATTACCGTATCAGCTAGGAGCATAGAATGAATGGAGGGAAGGCTTCATACGCTCGACAGATCATTTTGAACTTCCAATCAGAGACTGTTCCAATTTCGGCGGAGGTTAGAGTTTCGTGTGGCGCCCGATAGATAACGCTGTGATCGCAAATAGGGCTATATGTCACATATGTCTTGTTCTGTGGCGCTACAGTTGCAAAGAATATTATGTGGTTGTCATTTTTATTGATACATTTTTACGACCAACACCAAAGTGATTGAATAATAAAACTTTTTGTTGTTAAATGAAAGGACTAAAGGAGGTCGAAACAAATTGTATTGAATTCGAATATTGTTTGAAGTTACTATAATATACGAATTGAATCGGCTTCGATAAAAAAAAACTAGTATAATATTTTTAATTGATATAGTGTGATTTATTATGCTATGTACCTACTATATAATTATTGAATGAAAAAACAAGGTAAACAGTTTGAATTTTTATTGACAAGTATCAAAACATATTGAACAATTTTATTATTACCTATTTTAGCCAAAAAGGCCTCGGTGGGATCATGACGCATTCGAAATTTCTGAAGAAAGAATAATCACGCCTTCTGATTGACTTGAAATGACGTCCGGTTGTTCCATATGAAGAAATCGAAACAAATTCTTACTACATTAAAATTCGACAATTCCATCTCCGTTTTTTTCAGCTTCTAGAAGAAGACCTGTACGTTACTTAAATAAAAGAATTTTTTTAAGTCTCACCCTTCAAAACAACACCAAATATTAATCATAACAATATTGTTGACATATCACCGCATTCTAATCAATTATTTATGCGCAATTATATGGAAATTCTATGATCGGAAATAAATTTGTCAAAACGAATTTCATTTTGAATATGTATCGTTATAGCCATGCTGGAGCCACGAACGACGTTGGCGCCATCTCATGACCTTGCGGCGAACTGACAAGTGCGGACGTTTTTGGCAGTTCATTTTTGTAGCGGAGCCTTCCCTCCATTCATTCTATGCTTCTAGGTATCAGGGACGAAAAATTACCGTATTTGGGACACTTTTACCGTACACTGTACCACAGAACTACTTGGAGACGGAGATAAACAATTCTTTCTATTCTATGGCCATACCTAACCTACAAATTGTAATTCAAACTGGTCAATATTCAACCACAGAATACCTTAAGTTAAGTATTCTGTGATTCAACTTAGCCCTAAATAAAATTGAGATGAGACTGATAAGAGGATTCATCTAAAATGAACGATATATATGTGTGATGATGAGGTATATTTATTCTACAACTTCCGATTAAAGGTGAATCTACAGATAATTTCGTTCAGAAAATCAACTTGAAATACGGAATTGGCAGAGAAGGGCCCAATTCAAATATATAGCGAAAAATAGTTCTTGCATTATCTACATATTCACTTATTTAGTTCAGTGATTCTCAGATAGAGAGCACCATTGTACATTTCATTCATAAAGGAGACCATTCAATGGAATATTCCATAAAATGCACGTTGGCGCCTCTATCGGATTAGTTTTCCTACACGTTGTGAGATCGGCAACCTTACATTTTTTAGCTTTGAGCCCACGGATACTCAAACACATGTTTGAGTATCCGTGGTTTGAGCCTTTGTCTTGAATAGAATATATTGAGATGCATTGGAAAAAATGCAATTGAAATTACCGTATTTCGGCGTACGGTAGCCCATTCGAACCGTATACCGTATTTGGCATCAATTTACCGTACATATACGGTAATTACCGTACGGTTGGCAACGCTGCTACAGCGTAGCCTACGTAATCTAACGTAGGCTACGCCTACAGTACAGCACGGCCTTCTCTAGACAAAGTAAAGTTGAAGATGGCTATGAGTACAGTGACAGTATTCTCAGAATACAGTCACTGTTACTTGTTAGCATTGTTTCTCTTTAAACAATGCTGTTAGTTTCCCCTACGTTATTTTGTTATTTTACGTATGCTAGGGTTCTTTCAATTTGAATATCTGTACCAAATCAGAATATTATATCTTTTTTCCTGTAGCCCGCTCCACACTCATGGCAAGAACGTCGGCCAATACCGCGAACGCGAGTGTGGAATGTGGTCATGTGGATAACTTTCTTGTGTCACGTTCGTGCTTCGCGGCGTTCTCCGTTTCTTTGCGGTCTCCTGTCCCGCGACAAAGGCTTCGCGCCTAAGCACAAATGTTCCATTGTTCCATCCACACTCACAGGCGTTCGCGGTACCAGAGCAGTAATGATTTAATGCTTGTTCACTAACTTTATTCGCTTTTGAAATGAATGGTTTTCTTGTAGCAATGAAGTGGAATAAGAATTAGATTTAGAGGAGATTAGTGAAATGAGAATTTTTCTCCGATCGTAGGAAAAGTGACACTATTTTGACCTGATTTCTATGCGCAAAGCTCAACATTCCAGAACAGTGGGCAGTTGCTAAGCAATTAGAAAATAACAGTGCGGTAATAATTACCGCACTGCTGTAGCGTGCGGTAATGTTACAAATGGATTATTACAATGAAATGAAACAAAGTATGGTTTTCATTTTAATATTGATAAATTTGGTATGAAATAAATAAAAGAAACATCTAATTTATAACGATATTCTTGAACACAAATTAATTGTTGTTAATATTTACATTTATTGTACAGTTTGTACAATTTGTAAATTGTACTGGAGGGCAACGAGAATTTATAGACGTTGAAGCTGCATGGCTAGTTGTTTGGTTTATCTCGTTTCGATCATTTTCATTTGAAGTCGAGGCAGGGGTGTTGAATATTTTATTAGCCACTTCTACTTTATTATTAAGTGATTCGTCAATATATTCTTCCGCCACATGGGAAGACTTCCATCCTCCGTGGCGCTTTAAAGAAAGAATGTCAGCTCCAGCATCTACCAAATGTGTTGCCGATGATCTTCGGAAACAATGTCCTGTATATTCTGTCGGATTTGGCAACTGTAAATAACTTGCAACAATTTGCGGCATTTTTCCAAATTGATTAATTCCAATGACTGTCTTCCATCCTTTTCCCTTGTTGAATTTAAAAAAAAATCTAGGATTTTCAAAATCATTAGGCCTGAATGATACGTACTTTCTATAAACATTTAAATAGGTTTCGTTGATGATGAATGATCTAGGTCTATTTGTTTTTGTTTCTGGTATTTTCACCAGTATTTTTGAACCGAAATCTTCTATATCCTGAACTTTTATTCGGACAAGCTCATCTCGTCGACAGGCTCCTGCTATTCCAAATATCAGAGCCACCTAAAAATTAATCGAACATTGTATATTTCGTATTTTATTTAATTTAAGTAATACTATTTAATCTTTATCTACTTACTTTCGTCGATAAAAATATGTCATCTGAGGCCTCTAAAATGAATTTCTGAACTTGTTCCTGGGTTAAAATTTTAGATTTTTTCGGTTTGTATCCTATAGCTTGACGTTTCAAAAATGCTCTCAGTTTATGGTACTGGGCAATATTAATATTATTTTTAATAGACAAAGTTGATCGAAGCATGGAATAATGTGCCCACAACGTCGAAGATTTCATTGTTTTAGCCAATTCAGCAACATACGCCATCAGTACATTCTCAGAAAAGGATACACTGTTGTTTTTTCTGCAAAAATCCATGAAGCGTTGGTACGCAAGTTCATACTTCTCTCTGGATTTCGCCGGAAGTAAATCAAGTGAAGCCGCGTTCGCTGCTTCTACAAGTTCAGGAGGCGTGCAAGGTAACGAATAATCACCATCAGTGTCCATGTTTACTACTGTTTTTTTAATTTCTTATAAAATACAACGAATCGAACAAAATCGGCTTGAAAATTATTTTACTTCTGTCATAACGAAGTAATTTCCATAGTTACCACTTCTATATTTAAATATGAACATAGAGAAACCTATGTAAACGTACTTGATTACATCTTGAATGAAATATTTTTTAATAATTTTTTCAAATATAAATCGACGATCGGAGAAAAAATAGTATGTATAATTCGTGGGAAAAGCATATTCCCAAACTCCTGTGTTACCAGACTCGTCGCTACGCTCCTCGTCTGGTAATTATCACAGTCGTTTGGGAATATTATGCTTTTCCCACTAATTATACAATATACTATTCTTGATTATTATCAGAATGAACCTTTTTTATAGGGCGGAAAGTCTTCGCAGACAGCGAGGATGCCGTGATGCCGTGAACCAAAGTACGAATATTTGTGTGAGTGTGGATGACTTATTTGGCCGCGAATTCTTGGCCAGGTTCACGACAAGAATTCTTGGCAAGATTCGCGCCATGAGTGTGGAGCGGGCTTGTGAAAATACATCCTAAATATGTATGATGCAAGTAAAAAGCATTGATGCTTGATGCTTTCCTGAGGCAGAGTAGGCGACTGCCTAGGGGCCCCACGTGCCCCATTATTGGATGTTTTACACAGGGAAGATTGCACTGCCTAGGGGCCCCCCAAATGATTAATCCAACCCTGCCTGCGGGCCCCCCACATGGTTAATCCGGCCTTGTCCATTATCATATATCCACTGATTATTAAAAAAATATTGTCTATCCTGTGAAAATAAATAATTTATGTATGCCACTGTATCTAAAACTACCTATAATTCGGTTACTGCCCATGGGCGTAGCCAGCGAAGGGCGGGGCGGCTGCCTCCCCCTGAAAGAAAAAATAAATTAAATTTGCCTTTTCTTTTTATCGTAAAATTTTACATTTTGAACGACCTTGGACCATAACCATGGTTAGCCCCCCCCCTGCTATAAATCCTGGCTACGCCCTTGTAACTGCTTAAACATATATCAGTGTGTTTCACTTTGAGTGGTCACATTATTTTTTGAGGTATAACAAGTAGGTACTCTAAAAACTCATACATCGATACATCGTTATTCACTGGTACCCATTATTTCGAGATTCCCACAATAACTACGGAAATATAGTAGTTTTCTTTGCAAAAAAATTGAACAGCTTTTTCGCCTGAAATACATCTGAAACCCACGAATACTAAATTTCAATTAATACATCAATTCACAGACAAAAATCGGCCAAGTGGTTTTTTTTGACAAGTGCTACGAAGTATTGAAAATTAGTCTATTTGAAAAACCTACTTCTAATTTGATTATCATGATATTCTTAAAAACAAATTCAATATCCAGTGTACACATATAATAATATAAGGGGAGACAGAGTTTCTGGTGAGGTTTTATCTGCGCTCGTAGAATCGTATGGTACGCTGTTTTCATTTTCTCTGCTTACGCTAAGATTTGGAGTGGGAGACAGATTTTTTATACGATCTTTTTTCTTATCCCCACATAATATTGTTTGATCTAAAAAATATCGGTCTCTCTTTCAAAATAATATAGATACCTACATTCTCCATTCACTCTCATAAAGTATCGCGGTTGGCCATGATTTAGGTTTATCAGGTTTTTTCACTCAAAACAGACGCAGGTTGGCACTGGTGAAAATCAAGCGACATTGCCAAGTCTACTAAGTTATCGCTTGATGTGGTTGCGCATATCATACATAAAATCATTGCAGAATTAAACGAAGAATTCAAATATGTATAAATATATACAGAGTGTTCAATTTGAAATAACGAAGTTCACATCCGTTTCCAGTAGAACCGGAAGTAGATTCCGCTTGAAAATATTTTACAAATTGAGTTCATGTACTCTAAAACAAAAATACAAAATTTTGAATTTGTATCGCAATTCCTTCTTCGAAAACTTCTAATGAAACACTTAAAAAAATCACCCTGTATACCTACTAGAAAAAAATTCAAACACGGACTCCTACAATTTTGGAGATTTCCGAGGAAAGTTGTGTATTATCAATATAAGTTATATTCTACCCATCTCCAAATTTAAATCTGAGGCTCATCACCACAGAAATATAATATAATATTTATTATATTTCTGTGCTCATCACTCAAATATCTCAATGTCCTATCTATGGACAATGTTCTTGTTACTTTATTACTCACATCAATTTATAAAATGATCTAGTTTGTTTTTTGGTAATGACATGATAGCATATTTTGACGTTAATTGTATTTAATCAAGAAGAAATAAAAAGACGACGATAATGACATAATTCCGGTTTATTTCGACTTTGAACAACGGAAAGAAAGTCCAAGTAAGACTGACTAGTCTGAACATTGTGGTCCTTCGAGCGAAAAAAAATTGGTGAAAGCATGTCCATTCCAAGAAGGAGTGAACGAAAAACAAAAGGAATTCCTCCTGAAAGATATGAAGACTTTGATGAAAATATAAAACATACACAATTATCCTCTCGTCCATCAACAAGTACCCACGGAAAAACCGATTCAAAAGTTGAATCCAAACTGACAAAATCGTCAAGTTCGAGAAGGAAACTTTTAGAAATAGAACTGAAAGAAGCAAGAAAGTTGGCAGAAATTGAAAAAAGGAAGGCTGAAATAGATGCTGAAATGATAAGAAAGGAAGCACAATTACAGCGTGAATTGATTAACGAAGGTTCATCCAGAAAATCCACAATCTCTGGCACTGAGAGTATCTTCGACTTGAAAGAAATGAGTATTCAGGAGAAAGTAGATAACTGGAAAACCCGAGGGAAAACCGATGAAACTGAGTATAAGAATGTACCAACAACAACAAATTTCATCACAATGACCGCAGAAAATCTGAATGAGATTTGTAATACTTTGAGAGTGAACTCTGATAAAGTGAAGCATACTGATAGAACGGAAGGTTTCAAATACAAACTACCGATTTTTGATGGAAATCCAGAAGATTGGCCCATTTTCCAAAGCCAGTTTGAACGTTCCACTAAAATTTTCAATATATGTGATGAAGAGAATATAATACGACTCCAAAAGTGTTTGAAAGGAAGAGCCAGAGATACAGTACAACCGCTTCTTGTTGCACCTGAAAACGTTAAAAAAATCCTGGAAACTCTAAAAATTACATTTGGAAGGCCTGAATTCATAATTTCGAACTTAATTGACAAAGTTCGACGAGCTACTCCTCCAAAAGAGGGAAAATTTGAGACATATCTACCTTTTTCTAATGTGGTTGAAAATTTAGTGACTACCATGGAACTTTTCAATAATACCGGGCATATGACGAACCCATCGATATTGAGTGAGATTGTTATGAAATTACCACCTTTTCTACGCTTAAAATGGGCCGAAGAAATCTCTCTAGAAGCAAATGTTACGTTGAAAACATTTTCTGTATGGATGAGAAAAATCGCCATAGCAGCTTCAAGTTGCACAGATTTAAATAGCCTAAACTTTTCTGAGAAAAGAACGTTTGAAAATGATAAGTTCCAAAACAGAAAAAGTGCGAATATTTTTTCTACCAAAAAATTCGACAAATGTCCATGTTGTCAGAAAAATCATCTATTGATAGATTGTCAAAATTTCAAGAAAATCGATATCGATGAAAAATGGAAACTGGTGACTTCGAAGAAACTGTGTTTCAATTGTTTGAAACCATCACATAATATATATTCGTGTAAAGTCAAGCAGAAATGTGGAATAGATAATTGTCAAAAGTTCCATAACAATATTTTACACAAAGTTGGTTACAGAAAACAGGATGACGAACGAATTGTAAATCCTCAAAATATTGACTCTAAGCAGGACGAACGAGTAGAGAGAATAAATTTCTTTCAAGAAGAAAACCCAACCATCTTGCTTCGAATAATTCCCGTTAAATTGAGAGGAAAAATTAAGGAAATTTCAACTTTTGCTCTGTTGGATGAAGCTGCCACAACATCAATGATTGACAGTAAAATCGCACAAGAAATAGGACTTGACGGACCTGTGGAACCACTCTGTTACCAATGGCTGAATAATGTTACGAAAAATGAAGAGAACTCGAAAAGAGTGTCATTACAAATAGCCGGAGTGGAGGTAAATTCCAAATTGTATAAAATGAATAATGTCAGAACTGTAAGTGGACTTTCACTACCCAGACAAACTATAGATGTGAAAAAAATGAGCGAAAGTTATCCATACATCAAAAAAACACCTGTTCATTCTTTCTGTGATGCTCAACCAACAATTCTCATTGGTCAAGATCAATGTGCCTTGACGATCGCAAGAAAGATTTGTCAGAGTTATTGGAATACACCATTCGTATCTAAAACTCTGTTGGGTTGGGTCGTACATGGAAGATATCCCCAAGGAAATGAAGTCTCTGAAAATTCTTTGATATTTCACGTTTGTTGTAAGTCCCAAGAAGAAATTCATGGAGATATCGACAAATTAGTGAAGTTTTCTTTCAAAATGGGAAGCTTTGGAATAAAAGGTCCAGAAGAAAATGTTAGTTCAGAAGAAGACGACAGAACAATTGAAATCATGGAAAATACAGACAAGCCAAAGCTGCAGGCTCAATGTAATGAAGATGGAGAAAAAGATGCCAAGAAGGAGGACAAAGCCCAACAAGAAAAGGCTCAGGACAACTCCAGACCCGTTTCAAGCACCCCTGTACCAGGCACAAAATGGTGTGATGGTTGGAAAGGAAATGGTAAGGTGTTCTTCTACAACCCATCATCAAGGACATATGTGTGGGAAAGTCCAGAAGAACTTCTCAGGAGGATAGATGTCGACAAGATGGTGTCGGAGCCTCCGGACATTTTGACTGGTATCAATGGCGCTGTCAACAAAGTAGATGTAAAGAGCCCTGGAAAGACCAAGAGGGAATCAGATGATAGTCATATCGACCAAGAAGAGGAGAATATTCCAAAGAAACCGAAACTAGGTGAGTCACCAGATGTACAAGAAGTAAATGGCACTTCCCAGCCACCTGGGAAGAAGATCGACATAGGTAAGGAAGCGGCAATTGAAGCTGTCGAAGAGGGAGCTGAAAAGGAGAGACGCGAGACGAGGAACAAACTTCTTGAGAAGAAAGAAACCTATCGAAAGCTTCTTCAAGAGAGTTATCTTCATGGAAAATCCTCGTTCAATGACTTTGCTCAAAAATACTCCAAAGAAGAACGTTTCAAAGTTGTTGGGAAGATGAGGGAGAGAGGAAGCCTCTTCAATGAATACCTCATAGAAGTGAGGAAAAAAGAAAAGGAAGAGAAGAATCCGAAAAGAGAGCAGATCGAAAAGGACTTCTATGCTTTGCTCAGAGAACATTCTGATATCGATCGTCATTCGTATTGGGGCGATGTCCAAAGAAAAATACACGGTGATGCTCGTTGCAAAGCTATTGAATCGGTTGGAAGAGAAGACTGGTCCATAGAAAATTGTAAGATGCTGAATGAAGAGAAGAAAACACCCAAAGAAAAAGATAGGGAACACAAACGAGAAAGGAAAAAGCATAAAAAAGATCGTCATAAGGACAAAAAAACACAAAGAAAATAGGAAACCTGCAAATGAAAATAATGTTTGTGATTACATCACGCGGGGGAGAATGTTCTTGTTACTTTATTACTCACATCAATTTATAAAATGATCTAGTTTGTTTTTTGGTAATGACATGATAGCATATTTTGACGTTAATTGTATTTAATCAAGAAGAAATAAAAAGACGACGATAAAGACATAATTCCGGTTTATTTCGACTTTGAACAACGGAAAGAAAGTCCAAGTAAGACTGACTAGTCTGAACAGACAATTTTGGACATTCTTTTATTTCCAAACAAATCTTACCACTTGACAACGGTGTGTCTCTGCCATAGCCAATTTGACAGGGTCTGCATCACTGACTTATATTTGTGTTCTGTGACTGACGCCTAGCTGCAGCACAGCCTTCTGTAGAGAAAGCCTGGAACACAATCTGACAACTGCGCTCAGATTCCGCGACCGGAGGCCTACTAGTATTGGAATACGTAGCGCAGGATATATGATTTTCAAATGTATAACACTGTTTCATACGTTTTCAAAATCATTAAACGAATTTCCTTTGATGGGATACCTATGAAAAGACCACATAATGCCCTACTTAGTCAATAAATCGAATAAATAATGTTTTGAAAAGTTCCAATTATCTCATTATCATGCAATAGTGTTTGAATGGAAGCTTGTTTTTATGTTTGTTATTCGATTTATCGTTCAGCAAGAACCACGAGAAGGTGTAGGGCCATCTCTTGCCTTAAAAATGTTTGAATGAAATTGTTAAAATGATTTAACATTAGTTAGCGAGAATGATAGAATTGAGATAGAAATTAGGTATAGAATGGATAGTTGGTAGCCCAAGTTCATTAATCCATTTCTTTAAATAAACTCAAATAAAATTTTTATTCAGTTCACATAAAATAGATTTTTGATTAACGTTTTGTGAAAATTTTGAAAAAGTTTGTTGATCGTTAAGAATGCACTTGAACACATATGTACGAAAATGAAATAAACAGAATCGGTGGCTATTGATAAACCATTTCTCTGAAGATTATCAAAATACACATCAAGTCGTCGAAATCCTTTATAATGTCGGAACTCAAAAAGTGTTCAATTTCATCGTTACCTATTCCTATTGAAAATTGCAGCTCTTCTTGCTTGAGGATCGCTCCTCTTATTAGAAGTTGACGTTGAAAGATATTTTAAATTTGGAAAAATTTTCGGACCAGCGGTTTCTGTTAGTTTGGGGTTTTTTAAAAGCAAACGTTTAATTGTTCCATCCGGTCGTAAATGTTTATCCAATTTAATTATATCGCTTTCTTCAAAATGTTTTTGGCAAACTACATTATTGGATTTCAGCCGTAAAAGCTTCCGTTCTTCATTTTCGGGGAATCTAAAACAACTCACATAGCCATCGATTGCCGAAGAATAATTACTATTACATGAAGGCACACAACATTTCCTAACCATGATTGAAAATGAATTCTTCAATATTATGGTCTCGATGTTACTTTATCTACTCAACTCACCAGATTGCAAAGTAATCCAAAACAAAACAATAATTCAGACACTATCACAGCACAATATCACAAATCGAAAAACCCACTTTTCGTTTATCACAATAATACACATTAATATTATTGCACGTGGACTAAAACGGAAGCACTACCACGAACCACGATGAACTGAAATTCAACAAGGGAAGCGAAGCGTTTCAAGGTCGGCCTCCCGACATCGTTGCCAAAATTCATGTTCCAGGCTTTCTATTAAGATCGGCTATGGCTGCAGGAACCTAGCTGTGATTCGCGAATCGCGATTCAGGGGTAGGCAGCGCCCTCTACTACACGTACGGCGATTTCAACCAAAGATATTCTACAATAGTAGAATATCTTTGATTTCAACCACCGATGTGGGCGCTGCTGATTTGTAAACAAACATGGAGGAATTCCATTGATGTAGAATCCTATATTCTAGGTCAATGAGGAATTCGGAGTTACCTCTTTTGAAACTACATGTTTTGATATGGGCAAAGATATTCTAGAATATCTTTGGATATGGGTAATCAAGAGTTGTTTAGACAAGTGACCCTGAAGAAGTGGTGGCCGGTCCTTCAAATTCGCCGCAACGTTGCCAGATCGGGCGATTATTCCGGTATTTGAAGAATAGGTCATGAAGCTTATTTAATTGACGGGACGTTAATTTCCCGCCTCCGATTCTTGGCGGTATTTCAAACTAACGGCAGCAAGGGCGGATATAGTTCTTTTTCATGGGAGGGGTAATAACGTTTGAAAACCATTATATCAGGTACACAAAACAATTTTTTCTCAGGTTTTGGATACTGATGGGGGGGGGGGGTAGTTACCCCCAGTACACCCCCCGTAAATCCGCCCATGAACGGCAGAAACCGTTGATGACTCATTTCTTTATTACATACGACTTCTTGCTGAACAGATCAGAGTTTTTGTGTTGTAGTGAATCTTCAAAATGGGTGATTCTAGTCCTTTTAGTTCAACCCAAATTGTGGATCCTGCACTCATTCTTGCTGATAATGATATTCGACAAGATAATATTATAATGACTATTTCACTCATTTTATTTTTAGTGAGGAAGTTTCCTTAGCAACACTCGTTTCTAATCGATAAAACATGGAAAAGGGCAAAACCAACAAGTTGGTTTATCAGCGAGAAAATGTTTGAACTTTGACCTTTCTCAAATTCATAGATAGCTTCGGGAAGGAATACCATAGAGAAAACCAACAACGTTTAGTTGATCTATGATGAAAACTTATTCGTCAAAAAGCGCAGTACGGGTCAATTGTGAACATACCATATTTTCTCGTGAAATAGTCATGTCGAATACCACTCGAGATGAAATTTAAGTAGGTAAAATTTCATCTTTTGCGGTATTATACAGAGCCGGACCGTGGGCGTGGCGTTGCAGGCATTTGCCACGGGCGCAAACGACCTAGGGGCGCAAAATGTGAAATATGATATATTCCATTTTAATGTTTATTTACAGGGTGTTTCACCATAAACTGGACAAACATACATAGCCGTGTAGACGACAACGAGGAAGTCATTTTTGCCTAATGACATATACCCCGTTTTCGACGCATAAGCGAGATACAGGGTGTTTAATGTAAACTTTGAGCAATATTCTGATAACTGTGGTGAGTTATGTGTGACATTTGAAATAACGGTTACTGGTCACATCTTAGTATTTTTTAGGGCTCAATTCAGTTTGGGTGTAGAATTATGAAAAAAAATTTCAAAATGGCGGAAAGCCTGCAAAGTTGGAATTTTTTCTTCTCGGTTGCCAATTTGGAAAGTACTATTTCAGAACTAGATTTTCTAAGATTTTCCGTGAAAAAATTTCGAACTCAACTTTTTTTTTTAGGTACCGGGTTTTTCACTATAATTTGACCCCCCCTTCAACTTTGTTACTAAAGGAGATACAAAAAAATGTTGTAAACAAAAGTTTCCGAAATGGACTGAGGTTTTACAGTATGTATTCACATAATGGAATATATACAGGATGGCCAACATATTGATGGCAACTTCATTTTTTCAAATGGAACACCCTGTATATTTTTCCATATTTGCCTAGCTCTTATTCCCCTGATTTCGAATATGTAACACATGTTGATCTATCTCTTTTATTCTGAGTTATTCAGAGTTTCGAATTTTAAGAACCACCTGGCAAGCTCCTGTAATCTTTTTTCAAGTGGCAGACTGGGTTTACTGAAAATGCCCATTTTTGGAGTTATGATAACGTCAATTGGAATATATACAGGAGATAACTCCAAAAACGGGCATTTTGAGTAATCGCAGCCTGCCACTTGAAAAGTTATTGCTGAGCTTGCCAGGTTGTTCTTTAAATTTGAAACTCTGTGGTGCTTAGAATAAGAGAGATAGACCAACATATGTTACGTATTCGAAATTAGGGGAAAAAGAGCTAGCCAAATATAGGAAAATATACAGGGTGTTCCATTTGAAAAAATGAAGTTGCCATCAATATGTTGGCCACCTTGTATATATTTCAGTTCGTGAAGTCATATTAAAAAACCTCAGTTGATTTCGTGAAATTTTTGTATGAAACATTTTTTTGTATCTCCTTTAGTAACAAAGTTAGAGGGGGGGTCAAATTATAGTGAAAAACCCGGTACATGATTGTCTTCAGTGAAAAAAAAATTTCGGCCGAAATTGTTGGAATTTTTCATGGTTGAACTATCTTTCATTCTGAATACTGAGGTGGAAACATAAACAGAAAATATACATTGGTTTTCTTTTTGTAGCCTTCCAAAGATTACGCTCGGAGAACTTTCATAATTTTTATTTAAAAAACTGGAGGCCGTACGAAGGCAAAAATTGTGCTAATGGGCTGCCAGAATGACCCAGACAGAAATATGAATTTATAAAGCAAAAAAAATTTTTTCAAAAAACTTTGGTAAGATTCGAACTCTCTTCGAGTATGAATTGGGTTTATTTTAATATTCGTTCGATCCTCAACATAGTTTTTTGAAACAAAAATTTTCGGTTTATGAATTCATATTTCTGTCCGGGTCATTCTGGCAGCCCGTTAGCACAATTTTGGCCTTCGTATGGCTTCCAGTTTTTTAAATAAAAATTATGAAAATTCTCTGAGCGTAATCTTTGGAAGGCTACAAAAAGAAAACCAATGGATATTATCTGCTTACACCTCAGTATTCAGAATGAAAAATAGTTCAACCATGAAAAATTCAAACAATTTAAGCCGAAATTTCTTTTTCACTGAAGACATGTAAAAAAAAGTTGAGTTCGGAATTTGCAAAAATTTTTTCACAGAAAATCTTAGAAAATCGAGTACGTTGAGATTATGCTTTCCAAATTGGCAACCACAAAAAA
This sequence comes from Adalia bipunctata, assembly GCA_910592335.1. Taxonomy (NCBI): domain Eukaryota; kingdom Metazoa; phylum Arthropoda; class Insecta; order Coleoptera; family Coccinellidae; genus Adalia; species Adalia bipunctata. The sequence continues at coordinate 33,654,196 of OU342948.1, forward strand.
AAATCCAACATTGCAGGTTTTCCGACATTTTGAATTTTTTTTTCAAATTCTACAAAACAATTGAATTGAGTCCTAAAAAATACTAAAATGTGACCAGAAACCGTTATTTGAAATATCACGCATAACTTACCACAGTTCACAGAATATTGCTCAAAGTTGACATTAAACACCCTGTATCTCGCTTAGGCGTCGAAAACGCGGGGGTATATGTCATAAGGCAAAAATGACTTCCCAGGTGTCGTCTACACGGCTATGTATGTTTGTCCAGTTTATGGTGAAACACCCTGTATAACAGTTTATATTATTTTGAGAATAAATAACAATTTTTGTATCGTTTTCTATTCATTTTGTTGATTGAGATTTTGTTCATTACCTTTTTAGAAATATGGGAGATTATTGTAGATAAAAAAGTTCTTCAAAAATAAAATCAATAAATGTCAATTATGAAAAACATGTAGGTATTTATTGAAAAATGAATTTCTTCAAGGGCGCATTTTGAAAGTTTGCCACGGGCGCTAGAATCCTATAGTTCCGGCTCTGGTATTATATATGAGAAAAATTATATTCACAACTCACATGGCTGGAATAATATGGTGTGCTAGGAGAAAACTCCTGAAGAATTCTTGCAATTGTGAAGGTTGCTGTGTCCCGATGACTTTCTGCCGTAATTCAAGATTGGTGGTTGATGGTTTTCGATGGATTTGTAAGCTTTGCAAAAATGCAGGAGTTAGAGGAAAGGATCGTTTTTCCAGAAAAGTCATTTGACTTTGCGTCAAATTCTTATTGTGATGTATGGATGGGCCAACGAATGTCCCCAAGAGGCAAGAATACATTGGAAGAGCAGCAGAGCAGGCACGTAGCGAGGGGGGGAGCCCGGGGGCCCGGGCTCCCCCCCCGAAATATCAAAAAAATCAGAAAATGCCTGTATATTTGACAAAATTTGCAATGTTTACTTATTGTGGGCCCCCCCGAAAGTTGTGCCCCCCCCCCCCCCGAAACAAAATCCTGGCTACGTGCCTGCAGCAGAGTTAGGTCCTACATCTCACACCGTAAAAGATAAGATAAAAACAATAAGGTGCATTTGAATTTAATATATTTCTCCTTCGCATTTCATTTCACGCCACTGAGGTAAAAAACAAATGGCTAAAAATTAGATTGTCTAAGGAATGATAAAAACTTCAAAAATTCAGACTTAAATAGATTAATTTATATAAAAGAAAAGCCGACATTCCTCCCATCAGCTTGAGTCAATATTTATTAACACTCATTTATTTTCAATTGGAGTTCGTCAATTAAGACAAATTTAATCGAAAAATGCGGAAAATATTTTCAGGTGGCGCTACCTTCCAATGAATCGCCAATAACAATTACCCTTACAATTCCTGAACGCAGTATAAGTTGAAAATTCTTATTCCTTTTCTATGACTATCGGGGCTATTCACTAATATATATGTTCTGTGCTATTCACTAAGCAAAGTTGCTATCCATAACAACTTTGCTTAGTGAATAGCCCCGATTATCATAGACCAATCCAACAAAACAGCTGATAACCTTTTTTCAAGATGGCTGCTGGAACAAACAAATAACAAACATTTCTGTTATAGTGTTTCTCTATTATTACTATCATTTTACATAGCATAATTGAAGACATTGAAGTTGAAAATTGAGAAACCAACAGAAACTACCCTGAAACACGTACCTCGTAACTGAATATCCTCGGTTTGATATTTGTTTATTTCAGCAGCCATTTTGAAAAAGCGGATCGTGACAGATCGTTGGATTGGTCTATTGGGCGGAGTAGAATTCAATGAGACCTCTGGCGGAAAAAAATTGTAATTGAAGCAACGAGTAAAACAATTCGTATTGCATTGTTTTTATTCTGTTTTTTGTCTTCATTGCAGATCAAGTTTGATTTTTTTTGTACCTTTTTTAAAGTTTTATACTTTGAATTATGTCGCTGCATAATCGAAACTGTTCTGTATTTGGTTGCACTAGCCGTGAAGGGAAAAATCCCGATTTATATTTCCATAAATTTCCTCCCATGGGAAGAATGGTAAATATTGAAAATGCGTTTGGAGTTCTGGAAAATATATCTCAAAAGGCTTAGACAATGAAACTAAAAATGGGGAAACCAGTTATAGATAGTATGTCGGTGTGTTCCTTACATTTTAAAAGGGAAGACTAGTCAAGGTTAGTACCAAGTGTGTAATACATAGTTATAAGTTAATAGTGGATGGTGTAGGTTATATTTCTGAAGGTGAACAATATATAAATGAGTAACATATTCTTCAGGTCTTAGTAAAAAAAAGTATCTTCTTTTAAATGCAGTACCTTCCTTAAAACTACCACAGTCAAGCCACGAAGTATGTTCCAGAAAACGAAAAGAAAATAAGTCGGTATTAAAAATTTCAAATGATACTCAATACAAACGTATAATACCTTCCCTGCAACTTTTGTAGATATGACTATATCAAAAATGAAATAAAAACACGAAATCAGACCTAAAACTAAACAGTTAATTGAACGCTTGTTGTACTTTTCACAAACATCAACCATACCTATTACTCCAAAAATAAAAATATTGGGAGTCAAAATTTAGATTAACAACACAAAGCACTAAAGCACAATCAAAGAAAAACCAAAAGTTTCACAAAACACCCCCTGAAAATAACTTAAACAGCAAAATAAAACCACTTCAATATCAAAGGGCTCATACGACATCTGATTTGTTTTACTCGTTGCTAAGATGACATTGACATTTCAGAGCGCCACCTATCGAATTCTACTTTTCCCAATTGTTCAAAGAGACAATGACATTATAATAATTCAATCTAAAGAAACGTATTTGCACAACCTGGCAACAAAATTCGGTTTTGACACTGCTCGACATGCGCAAATCGGCCTCCAAATCTTACTTGTATAAACAACTGGATTATGTATTATTGACTCGAGTCGAGTTTATAAAATTTTGCTATTAAAATTGACTTTTTTCCCTTCTAATTGGATCGACAATTCACGAGGTATTCGATGGAAATTATGTAAATAAATTTTTGTTTTCAATTTTCTTTATTTTCATGGAAATATACTACAAAATAGCAACACAAAAAGATTTACCTACATCTGCCTAAACTATGATCAGAATGTGAAAAAGTTATGATGCGACATGACAAACATGAAGATCTTTATGGTATATTCTTATAATCAAGTATCACTTGAATATTCCCAAAATGTTAAGCGGTAAATTCATCGATTCAACCCCAGAACTTGGCCACTGAATACAATCTTCCAAAATATATGCTAAATACTTAAATACTCTAAAAATACTGTTCGCAGTTGTTCGAGAAACACTTAACGAAAATCTTTTCAGCAAGTTTTCTCCATCTATAGTTCATGCTTTTCTTCAGTGCAATTTTTCCAATATAGCAAAGGCATAAGTGAAACATAGTGTTGAGGCCTCTTTCTTATGAAATTCATGAAAACGTACAAACCAGTTTTTATTTGTCCTTGAAGAGCAAATGAAATCACTGCATGTACAATTGAATACAATTTCTTTCAGTACTACTTAGCTTACTCAGTGTTCTATAATCAATCCACTGGCCTGAAATTATACAGAGTGTAACAGCCAAATGGAATAAATTCGATAACGAATAAATGAGGGGGTAAGGGGTAAGGGGTAAGAAAAAACGCTCGGACACGTCGATCTGTAATTTTAAATGCGCATATTTTTCAAGAAAATAATATTATATAGGGTGTTCCATGCGACCGTGGTCAATACCAACTTTCTTATTTCAAACGCAAACCCCTGTATACTTTTTATTTTTGGATTCTTCAGAAAATTCTAGACATATTTCATGTACAATGTCCTATACCTATCTTCAACTTTTTCGGAAATATTAAGTGTTTTCAGATTTTTTACAAAAATTAACATTTTGAATGAAAATTATTTTATTTCACGAATTCGATACATTACACTCAATACTTATTCCCCATTTACCTCTTGATATGAAGAAAGTAAGCAAAAACCATTACTGAGAAGAAATTCAAAAAAATTCAATTCTACACCAGATTAGCATGTTGCCAAGACGTTCGCGGCGAGTATTTTGAACATTTCCTACATTGACATTAATGTTTTTTTTGTTTTTTTTTATAATTAAGAAATAATCAGTATAACTCATTAGGTTTTAAGTGTAGGTAATGTACCGAATTTGTGAAATAAAATAATTTTTATTTAAAACGTTGATTTTTGAAATAAATCTGAAAACACTCAATACTTCCGAAATACTTAAAGATAGGTATAGGACATTGTGCATGAGGATGTTGACACATGTTACAAATTCATATAAATTGAGGTTTTCCACATTGAAGGTAGTTTTTGAAATACTAAAACAATATTTAAGTGATCTCATTACTCTCATTAAATAAAATAAAATCGATTTAAAATGTGTAATATATAACCGTTTATCACGTGACTGCAAACACGAATGAGAATACGTGACGTCACTGTTCGGTGAACAAGCTAACCTATAACCTTAATGTCATCACGAGTACGAACTTACGAAGAACAGAAGAGAGTAAAACGTATCACCAGCGAACTATTTCACGATTATTTGTAATTACGCAAACGATTTGTTCGCAAGAAATTACACAAGATCAGTTCGCTTTGACAGACGGCGAAGTCTGTTTACCGTATAGTGACGTAATCATAATCACTTAACAGTCTGAAGCGTTTCAGCGGGAATTTTCAAAACTGTTTTTATTTACGCATTTTTTATTGGTATTTGCTATATTTTTTCCATGAAAATATTTTTTTCGTGTTTGTATAGGGCTTATCTACAAATTAAAATCATTTCCAAAAAATAGTCAACATCCCTATTGTGTCTAGAATTCTCTGAAGAATCCAAAAAAATGAAAAATATACAGGGGGTTGCATTTGAAATAAGAAAGTTGGTATTGGCCACGGTGACATGGAACACCCTATATAATATTATTTTCTTGAAAAATATGCGCATTTAAACTTACGAATCGACGTGTCCGAGCCTTTTTCCCAACACGCCCTCATTTATTCGTTATCGAATTTATTCCATTTGGCTGTTACACTCTGTGTAATAATACGGTAATTGCAATTTTTTTAAAATTATTTTTTTGTTGACAGTAAAGTTCAGAAATTCTATCGGTACGTTCGAACCAATAATTTATTGGCTATTTCGTCGTCTAATCGGATTATTAAAAACCATTCCGTGAGGGGTGTTGTAATTAAAAATCATAAAGGTATTTTTGAATTTTATTTAACAGTAGTAGACGACGCCGCGGATGGCGGCGCAGACATCGACGCTGACGGCAAGGCCGTAGCTAGAAAAAAATTTCGGGGGGGTCCGTCCGAGGCCGTAGCTAGAAAAAAATTTCGGAGGGAGGGGGGTGTCCGTTGAACTGAGCTCTAGAAAAAATTTCGGGAGGGGTCCGGACCCCATCGGACCCCCCCTGGCTACGGCCTTGGTTGACGGCGTTGCAGAGGTCGCTGCGGATGGCAGCGCAGACGGCGCCGGGCTGCCGTCCTTCTCTAACGCCAAAGCGGCCAATCGCGATGACATATTGTCATCGCCAACTTCTCTTTCAACTCCTCTGGCGCCTCTCATCCTGCCCCTACCTTGCACTTCTTTCCTCCTTCCCCCTCGTCCTCTTCCTCCTCTCCCTCCTCTTCTGTATGGATGTTGCTAGAATTGAGGAAACGAATATTTTTTTCAGCAATTTGTTTATTGAATCTTCTATATCTTCAAAAAGTTTCATAATATGAATAACAAAACCGAAAATAAAAATGTACCTACTTACGCGAGGCCGCCGTCCACCCTCTCTCCACTCCCGCAAGAGTCCCACCATCACCTCCGTCAAAATTTTTCCATAATCCATCTGTGACATAATGAATATATATTATGAAAGCAGTTTTATTAACACAGTACCTCTACAACTATTACATTAGACTCAGGATATTTCCAAAGGTGATTCTTCATTTACAAAAAGAGACAGGTGTAGGTGAAATAATAATCAAACTTTAAAGATGACGGCTATTTAATGAATAGGGATGTTGACTATTTTTTGGAAATGATGTAAATTTGTAGATAAGCTTTATACAAACACGAAAAAAATATTTTCATGGAAAAAATTCAGAAAATACCAATAAAAAATGCGTAAATATAAATAGTTTTCAAAATTCCCGCTGAAACGAAGTGATTGTGATGACGTCAGTATACGGTAAACAGACTTCGCCGTCTGTCGAAGCGAACTGATCTTGTGTGATTTCTTGCGAACAAATCGCAATAATCGGGAAATAGTTCGCTGGTGATATATTTTACTCTCTTCTGTTCTTCGTAAGTTCGTACTCGTGATGACAGAAAGGTTATAGGTTAGCTTGTTCACCGAACAGTGACGTCACGTATTCTCATTCGTGTTTGCAGTCACGTGATAAACGGTAATAGATTACACATTTTAAATCGATTTTATTTAATTTAATGAGAGTAATTAGATCACTAAAATGTTTTTTAGTACATATTTCAAAACTACCTTCAATGTGGAAAACCTCAATTTATATGAATTTGTAACATGTGTCAACATCCCTATTCTGTATTCAGGAATCCGGCCCTTTTTCTCACTCATAAAACGACTTATTGGAACGTTAAATCTTCCGTTTCGGAAATGAAACGGGTATTTATCAGTTTCAAATATTTGACATTCAAGAAACATCGCAACTCACCCTATAATACTTCGTCGTGTTTTATCTGGAAAAGGACAGGTAACATACAGAGTGTAACAGCCAAATGGAATAAATTCGATAACGAATAAATGAGGGCGTGTTGGGAGAAACGCTCGGACACGTCGATTTGTAATTTTGAATGCGCATATTTTTCAAGAAAATAATATTATATAGGGTATTCCATGCGACCGTGGCCAATACCAACTTTCTTATTTCAAATGCAACCCCCTGTATATTATTTATTTATACAATGTCAAATGAAGCGTTACAAGAAAGGAAAGCCCTCAATCCGAATTTTTAACATGTATCCGTTTTATAGATGAGGTCTCATTAACGCGACATTTACATTATGCATACTAATTAATAACTTTAGCATTAGGTACTTACTTTATACCAGCATCGGTTGAAATTTTATAATTTTACGATCAAGATATTCCAAAAACGGTACACAGTATCGAGTTTTACCAAGAGTTCCATTCTGGTGTAAAATTGAATGACACTTGAGTTCAGTTATGTTCAATACTACTTGGTGAAAACCACTAAAACCAGGGAGGTGGTTTCTTTACCTCAATGGTGCGAACCGTGTAATCAGTTGAAAAACAGATTCATCGGATCCGGATGTATGAGTTTCCAAAACATAATAGTATAAAATTTCATCACAATGTTGCCAGTAGTTTCGACCGAATCGTGAAAAATGTGTATAATTTATTATCTACTAAACAAACCCGAATTGTTTTTAAATTTTCTACCTCTCCTAGAGAAGGGATCAGCTACTTTTGGAACACCCTGTAAAGATATTCTTAAGTAATATCATAAGTGCATCCAATTTTTCCGAAAAAAATCGAAAAAACACGTTGCTAAGTAATATTTTAACAAGAAGCATGAGTGCTGGTGGCAACAAAAATCCGAGTCGAAGACGAGGATTTTTGCACCTGCACGAATGCTTTTTGTTAAAAAATGTTACTTTGCATTGTGTTTTTTCGATTTTTTTCACAGGAAAAATTAGATGCCCGAATGATATTTGACAAGAATATTTCATGAGTAACAGAATATTCTGAATGCATGATGTGTATATCATTAATTTTCGTTGACAACAACTGTCAAGTTTTGCCGCGGGTAAAACCGAAAAAACTGCTGACAGCTGCTGCCATACAGTTTTTCCATCTAGAAATTATTTGTGATTCAAAATTGCGCGTTTCTGATTGGTAGAAATTAAGACGAGGGAAATAGTCGTCGAAAAAACGATTAAGGGTCTACATTCCTGAAAATAAGGGAGTCAGAAACGATTTATTTTTTTCCGATTGATTAAGGGATGTATGAGTGTATAAAGATAAAAATAATAAAAAAAAAATTAAGTATTAAATGCATGAAAAGGATATTCCTCATCATTTTTGGTTATTTTTCAACATTTCCACCATCAAAACTAACAAATATTTTTGTGTTTTTTCATTTCAGTATTGAAGTCTTTCATTTAGTTAATGCAATGTCTAACTCCTTTTTCTTTTAGAATTTACCGTTTTTTTGTAAATGATATTACAAGAATGCGTTGTTTTCGCGAAATTTATTTCCTTGAATTTTTCTATTCGAAATGTAAAATATTCATTTTTCTCAAAGACAAGTCATTAAGGTTTGTTTTAGCCGTCGATTAGTGAAACTCAATTGTTAATGACAATTATGGATTTTAACATGGAATTGAATTTCTTTTAAATGACACGCCCCGCAGGTATCTCCTCCCAGATGATAAAGGAAAAAGAGAGTATTAGGTATACCAAATTATACAGGCAGTATGATACCTATCTAGTTCAGGGTAGTATTTCTAGTTATATTCCCTGTGCCCCAACATTCGTTCTATTAAGCTGAATAATCCAATAAATAAAAATTAATGCAACGCACTGCCATCTGGCGGTATACGTTTCTTACATTGAAGGCGAAAGACTCTTAAACAAAGATAAAAAACCTACTGTGTTGGTATTGTCATCGATAATTGTTTTATTCGCACAAAACTTCAATGAACTTTCCACTTAGAGTAGTCGTTTCTAAATTTTTTGTGCAAATTAAATTAATCTAACCGCCGCAGTAGTTCCTAAAAGGTTAATATACATGGCCTTTTCCTCTTTTTCGAAACATCCTGAGGACATAGGCGACCATCATTTAGGAACAAATTTATCGTGCACTTTTCGCGGAAAACATACATTCTGATATTTCAACTTACGCCATCACTGATTACTTTTCTGATGCATCACTCTCTTCGCAATGGTATGTTCAACTATTGTCTATATTTATTAACAATGGTTTCACCAATCGAACCATCTCCCGACCAGATTATTGCAAATTTTTCCTCTAGAAGAAAATGGAATGAAATATTTGAAAAAATATTCGAAGAACTCGATTTCACATCAACATTGAAAACGCTCAATTTTGTCTTATTTCACTATTACATGTTTTGAAATTTAAACCGGTTTCGGATTATGCTATCAGTGGCGGATCCAGCTCTCGAGAAAGGGGGGGGTCACGGTCAGGTGGATTACATACCCGCTAATTGATTTTTTTTTATCAAACACAAGATTTGAGGGTTCGTCCAGTCCAGGGGGGGGTCATGACCCCCATGACCCCCCCCCCTGGATCCGCGCTTGTATGCTATGCTATCTTCAGCAACTAACTAAATTAGACTATATTGTCCCCATCTGTGGCAATTCGGATATTTTAGTCATGTGTTAATACGGGAAATTCCATTTCAAATTCAAAACTATGATTATTGATTTGGATAGCTCTAACTGACTATTCGATGTCTCTTAAGATGGATTTTTCAAAACCTTATTAATTTCCGACACTCCGACAAATGAAAACTCTTGAAGTTTTCAATTCTAATTTTATTGCTTTATACAGGGTGTCCCACTAGTGCCGCAGCGGACGATATACGCGTAAAGGTCTGAGATTGGCAAAATTTTTTGGTGCAGACTTTATATACTCCAAGAAGAGCACAACCTTAAAATATTTTCGAATATATCGGGTGGCCCACAAAAGAGGAATAGCGGGTGACTTTGTTTTTTTAAATGGGACACCCTATATTCAATAGTGTTTTTCAATTCTCTGAAACTTCCTGCATGCTTCCGTATACTTTTCACATATCTTTATTCGACAGTTTTCGAAATATTGGCCATTTTGACAAAAAAATGATACTTGTAGAGGCTATGTTATACAATTATAATTTACGAACCCTTGCACATACCAATAAGAACTTTATATGGATTGAAAGACAAGACTTCAAAGTATCCTACCCATCTATAATAAAGCATCTTCAGCATACAGAGTGTCCACAAAAAGACTATCAACATGACGAATTTCAAATCGATTTTTCTTCATTTTTTCAAATGCAATGAATATATTTTTTTTTCATCATTGTAATCACCATTCATTTTACTTCATTTTTTGTCAAATACATGATATGCATATCTCTAACGGAATAGGATTTTTAAGCGATTTTTCGAAATGTTTCCCTAAAATTCACATATACCTTCGAATTCAAATAGCAGATTTGGCTCTTCTGTGGTTATTGAGAACTGTCAAATTATTCCACTCAGAATAAGCATCATTGAAGCTTCAATTCATATTATAGCGAAATAAGGAACTAGAAGGTTTTGATGTATCTACTCGAAAATGTGATGAAATCAGTTACTGAAGACAGAAACTTGCTTTCTGTACCCATTTTTCAAAATACATTTTTGATAATTTTCTATGTTTCTACTTGGAACGTCGAATCTTCCAAAAATTTCAAACAAGCTTTGAGCTTGCGAGCTTGAAGATCTGCGTGCGTGCCTGTGAAACTTATGAATATCATTTTTTCGAAGAAAGTTGTATAAGGATAAGAGCGGGCACTTTTTTGTATCCTGAAGTTCTGAAACTCGTTTTTTTGGAGCATTCATATCTTGTACATTCAAACTCATTGGTATATTTTTAATTTTTACATCATTGTGTGAGTATTCATCCAATCCGTAAAAACTATGATGATTTGAATTGAAGCTGCAATGATGTTAATTTTGAATAGAGTAATTTTACAGTTCCCAATAACCACAGAAAAGCCAAATCTGCTTTTTGAATTCGAAAGTAAATGTGAATTTGGAGGAAATACTCTGAAAAATCCTATTCCGTTAGAGATATGCATATCATGTATTCGACAAAAAATGAAGTAAAATGAATGGTGATTACAATGATGAAAAAAAATTATATGCATTGCATTTGAAAAAATGAAGAAAAATCGATTTGAATTTCGTCATGTTGATAGTCTTTTTGTGGACACTCTGTATGCTGAAGATACTTTATTATAGCTGGGTAGGATACTTTGAAGTCTTGTCTTTCAATCCATATAAAACTGTTATTGGTATGTGCAAGGGTTCGTGAAATATAATTGTATAACATAGCCTCTACAAGTATAATTTTTTTGTCAAAATGGCCAATATTTCGAAAACTATCGAATAAAGATAAGTGAAAAGTATACGGAAGCATGCAGGAAGTTTCAGAGAATTGAAAAACAGTATTGAATATAGGGTGTCCCATTTGAAAAAACAAAGTCACCCTGTATTCCTCTTTTGTGGGCCACCCTATATATTCGAGAATATTTTTAGGTTGTGCTCTTCTTGTAGTATATCAAGTCTGCATCAAAAAATTTTGCAAAACGCAGTCCGTTACGCGTATATCGTCCGCTGCGGCACTAGTGGGACACCCTGTATAACCTAGAATGGGGAAATTGTTGTATGAATCCATATGATTCGTAAATCTAATTTTGAGTTGTCTGTCAGTTTGACCAATATGTATGTGCTGAACAGTCGTTACTGATTATTTCGTATATCTCATAGACTTTATGATTTTTCACATTTTTAGTTTGGCGTTAAACAACCACTTATGTTGAATAATAGAGAAAGATATTTATGAATGAAATTGGGGAAAATATTTTTGAATTTTTGTTGATGATTCTCCTGTATGGGTCAGATTAATATACTTGTTCCAGTGCTTCGCATATAACTTTGATAAAATAAGAAATTCAATCTTTATTGTTGTTCTTTAGCAATGATGAGTTAAGTGAGATTTAAATGTTGTTGTGTACGACGATTTGTTCTATTGAATTAATTGACGAACATTTGTTTTATAAAATTCATTTATGTGGCCAGGGTAATGTGAAGCCTCTAAACAGGACAAACGACGAGGGGAGATTACTTACATCATTGCAAAAAAAACTTCAATAAACGTGGTATCGCAAACGTTTCGTTTTCGAGATACAGGGTGTTGAAGTTTCAATTTTTTTCAATTTTTTTTTCACATAGTATGTAGGTATCTGATTTTAACAAGATATTTAGCTGAAATCAGGCATAGATATTAAAATTTGAAGTTCACACCATGTGACATGTCAATTTCGATTGCAAATCTACGGGGTGATACACTGTCCCCTGTTTTCCTTCGAAACTTTTTTTTGGTGAGCCACTGTAGGTTTGAGACATTGTAAAAAAGAAGCTTTGGACTCCTGTAGTTTTGCGTATCTACTACAGATTTCGAGAAAAAGATTTTGAAAAAAATTTAAATTGTTAAAAATAGGTAGGTATCCAGTCAGTACAAAAATAAATCTGAACTATTTGAGTGTGGGGATTTGGTGGGCCATGACTGATGCCACTCTGTCCAATCCACATATTTTTATAATTTTCCCTAGAACATCCTGTATTATGAAAACGAAACTTTTGCGGTCTTATGTTTATGGGACATTTATTTTTCAAAATTATGCAAGCAATCCCCCCTTACCATTTGTACCTCCAATTTAGGAACACCCCGCATATAATTGGCCGGAAAGCTACTAGTTTAGTAGTTTATGAGAGAATAAGTTGAAAGAATTCATGGGGATTGTGCAATAGTAAAGGCCATACCACTCAGACAAACTTCCCTTCGTATTTTGATTGTTTACTTCTTGAAACTAAATGTGTTATCTTTCAGTTTACTAATTTATAGATACAGGCAACTCAGCTTATTATTCAATTCCATTTCAACTGTGAATTGAAAGGAAAGCTGTTACCAGAGAATCAATCGATATTTCCCGAATTGTTTGCCATGGTCCGGACCTCTACTTTATTACGTTAAGAATTCGGAAACTTTGCAAAAAAAAGTTTGTGCCAGAAGATGATGTATCTATCAGGCTGGGGGTTATGAAGGACGTAATTGCTTTCTAAATCATCCATGAAAATGCCAGCTTACAATGGAATGAGAGGTGCGCTCATTGGTAAACCAGAATTCCGAATAAAAAATTTTGAATTTAGTCTGAAATTATGAACTTTATTTCGGTGATTTCAACAGGTTTCTAGGTCCAGAAATCATTCACAAAACCAACTTTTTGGAAAAAAGGGCCAACTAGTTTCGATTTCATTCTTTATACTTCATCAGGGCTCTGAAATGGAAAAACATAAACTACAATCATTTAAGATGTTCGAAATTACAATTAAAAGATTAATATCTCATTTTTTAACACTCACCTACTTTCAAAATATACAAACACACAAATATACAAGTGAGGTAACACGTTCGGAAAATTTTGTGAATTTTGACTAAAATTTTCACTTTGTGTAGTTCCGTTGTCAATAGTTTCGACGTCAATAATTAATACTCGGACTCTGGAGAGGACAACAACTGCTCGCATGGAGGACTTTGAAAGACTGATGTGATCAAATTAGATGATTCTGCAGTATGCGCGGTTTATGATGACAATTTACACACTAGGGCTGGAAAACAAACTTCTATACAGGGCGAGTCTTTGACTTGTACATATATTTTAACTGTAGATTCCTCTCATCAAACGAAACACTTTTTTTCCATACGATTTTTCAAAATTCGGTTCGGTTTCGAAGATACAGGGTGTCGAAAATCCATGAAAAAAACACTTTTCTGTTTATACCTTCGGAACCGTTATTTCGAATGAACTGAATTTTGGTTGAGTTTTCACTCTATTCATGGTGCATATTCCTCAATCAAAACCCATTCAATATCTCTACTAGTATAAAAGTTACAGGGTAGTCGACTCATCAATACATGCTAAAACACCATAAAACCACTTTAAAAAGATAAACGGTTCATATTTTCGAAAGAATAAATCATTTAAGAAACTAAAAGTATTCCTATTTTTTTTTCAATAAAACGCGTCGTTATCGAGTTATTTCCAATTTTACCCGGAGAAATTTGACGAAAAAATCATAAATTGCAAGAATAATCTGAATCCGTCTCTGAATTAAATATCATCGAATATTATTCCTTCTCTGGTCTTTGAACGAGTTTACAATGTTGTCACAATATTTATCAACTTGGTCGAGATATTTTAATAATAAAATCCCACAACTGTGGGGGATAAAATTGAACACCAAGGAGGATTTAACACTGACAGTTTCTATTGAAAATGCATAGTTACCGGTCCATATTGAAGTTAAATGTCGATGAAATACAAAATTCGGATATGAATGATAAATCTCGATACAAACTACTTATTAAATTGAAATTAATGAAAAATAAAATGATACCTTATAATCTGTGTCGATGTTTCTATCTAAACAATATCCTCTTGGAATTTTATAAACTCGACACGGTTAAGATTATATTGATTCACTCCACATAATAATCACATTAGAATAATATTTCACTGAATGTATTCAGAACTTCACATAATGTTTACAGTTTGTTCAGAGACTCTGGTTTGTTATTGTTCATAGTTGGCCTCCATATAACCAATCTTTCGGTTTTCGCTCTACGCATGCATGGTAATATTTGGCGGCAAACTCGATTTATGATGGAAACGGCAGAATTCATAGATATTTATACCACGGTACACAAGTGTATCGTGATTTATACTATGTTCCGTAACAAATCCTTAACCTCAATGAAAATATCAGTAAGCTAACAACATCTTCTTGAAATTTCTGTGCAAACATTCACAGAATCGATACAAAAAAGATTAGGTTAGATTGTTCAATAATAAATTCTGATGATCTGAATGAAAAGTCTTTTTTCATGATATTGTTTGGAAATTTCGAGGAAATAATGAACAAGTTATTAGTGTTTACAAACTAACCTTCAGAAAAATCGAAGAAGCAACTCATTTTGGTGGGAGAAATGTGGCTTTTAGTTGCAGATATAATCCGATGAAAAAAAACTGTTTTTGTTGAAATTATCGTATTTACAACATTTTTATTCCAATAAGGTTAGTACTTGAGTATTCCCTAAATGTATAAACTCAATTTCTATCGAGAAAAATGAACTTTTCATCAATTCCAGAAGATCATTTCAGAGGCGTAGTCAGCCCAATTTTTTCGAATGGCTATATCTTTTTAACTGAGCCGAATTCGGAAAAATGGAAAATGAAAAAAAGGTTTCTTTTGACCTCAAGAATCTTCAGTTAAAATATAATGTACGAGTCAAAGACTCACCCTGTATATCTTTGATTTTTCGAATTGAATTATAATATGCGGTATTCCGATTTTCTATGTCGTTTCTTTTATCAATGGAATTTTCGTCCTGTTCTATATGGATATCATCTCATCTAATTACCTTTTTTTTTAAATTCGTTTGCCTACCTAATATTCCATCTGAGCCAGGATCGAAACTGGAGAATTGAAGAAGACTTTTCACATAAGTTATTTTGAAATATTTTTGGTTTTCTTTTTCCGCTTGTGGTTTGTGTTGCTCCGGTTCTCTCTTGTTCAGAATATTTTATTCTAGACTTGACTGTATTTTAAGAATGTTTTTCTCGTAAAATTCAGTGTTAGAAAGTTTTGAGAGCTCTATGTTTTTAATTATTAATGATGTCAATTATCTGTGCCTATGGTGTTGTGAGTTGAAATTGAGTATTCTCCCGGAAAAAGTTTTGTTTTTGGTACCAATCTGTTAATATCCTATTATTTCGTCTGATCAACACAGTATCCAGAAAAGTGAATTACCCTGTGATTCTAATTCAATGGTGAATTTCAAGCGAGGATGAATGCTATTGAATGCTGCTAGGATTTCCTTCTTTTTTATCGAAAGGAATACAATATCATCAACATATCTCTTGAAAAATGGTATCGGAAAACTTTAATGGCCAAATTCTGAAGTTTCACCACTGTCCACTACTATGTCATATGTTACCGGTGCCTCCCATGTAACGGAACTCCGTTTGTTCAAGAAATTTTGTTTTTAAATATTATTATGGGTCTACCACACGCTCAAGCTTCACCACAGTTTGGCTTGCGCAAACCGGCTTGAACACTGAACACTGAGCGTGTGGTTGGGAGAATTGTATACAGTTTCCCTCAGTGTTCAAGCCGGTTTGCGCAAGCCAAACTGTGGTGAAGCTTGAGCGTGTGGTAGGCCTATTAGAGTTTGCCTGAAGAAAGTTAACGTACGATACTACTCCAGTAGTATCGTACGATACTACTGGACGGCATGGATTTTCTATGTGGTTTGATTAGTCCATACTTTACTAGTGGGTCAACAATCAACATCAATAGGTAGGTATAAGTTTTTTATAGGTTGCGTCAATGTGGAATGCTGATACCTTTACTGATGTATTTCGATCTATAAAAATAGTTCATCTCGCATTTCCATTACATCAATTGCATCATCAGAATCTCTATCATGGTTCGCTGAAGCTTCAGAACGAACTTTCCTAAGAACATGGTTTTAATTTACGTTGTGTAAATTCGAACTTCTTTTTGACCCTATTTTGAAGGCTTCTGATTCAACATATCCCTTTTCATAATTTTTTTGTTAATTCCATTCAAATTGGTTAAAAAATTACTTTTACGAATCACGAAAATGATTGAGATCCCGGCGTTTTCCTCGATGTTCGGTCGTATGATTCTTGAAAACAAGAATAATAATGAGAAGAAATTATTAACAATAGGCGTGGAAACAATCAGAAAAAATAAATCGTTTCTGACTCCCTTTTTTCAGGGATGAAGACCCTTAAGGCGAATTGAAACTGTATGTTGTTTATGTATAAGACAAAATGGACGAAAGTTTGAACAATTTCATTAAATTCATATGTTTTTTGATATTTCTAATTAATCTGTACCGATATATTTTTTTGTTACCAGTTTTTTTTGTTTTTTTGTTTAAGTTTATGTTGAAGAGAGTGTTATTTTGAATTTATGTTCAAAATATAATTGAATAAATAGGTTTAAATCACATGGCGTTTCAAAAAAGAGAAACCTGATTAAATGCATGCGCGAAAGAATATCTTTAATAAAAGCTGAGATACAGTGCTGTGTCAACCAAACTTGGACACAGTGTACTGAATGTCTGGGTCTACCAAACTTGATAGCAGATCTTGAGATTTGCTATGGACCTATCGAGAAGATTTGATTTATTGGATGCTGGATTTACCTACAGACGACAAATTTGGAAATCAACGGACCTTGATTCATTATGCACTCAATACAAAATAGATTTCATTTTACTCGGACTTCAGGACATAATCCTTGAATATGGAATAGGATGGTTCGAAGAAATTATAATGTCAACATGGGTATACCTCATATATTTAATCAAAATTCGTTGTGCACTCAAAACACACCATTAGAATTTACAAATAAATAGAAGGAATGGAATAAGTAATATTCTTTTATCCCGATTAAGCAACAAATTCAACATTTGAAAATTAGTACATCCAATAAGATGAACTCAACATAAAACATGTAATAATTAATAACGATATTTGTATATCAATAATTGAATTTTCATTGAATACACGATGTAATAATAAACGTTTAGAGAATGTAGCGACATTTGCAGTATGGCACACTTGTATACAAAGTTTATATTTATTAATTACAAAACGACAACAAATAGAAAATTCGAAAGAATAATTTCTCATTACTGATGACTATTAACATTTGATCGATACTATTTAACGGCAACTATGTACAAGTAATAAAAAAGTTTCCGAAAATTCATTAGGTCTAGAAGAACTGATAGAGATCAATTTTCTCATTCAATTTTTTTTATAGATATTCCTCAAATGTTAGTCAGTACTCAGTACTCAATAAGAATCGGAATATATACAAAGTTAAGTCTACGAAAGAATTAAATATGTATTTACATTCAGAAGTCTTAAGTATATCCGTAATGAAATAAAGCTGTGTAGGTGAAGTTTTTCAATATAGTTGGTTTTTTGAAATATCAATCCGATATAATTCGACAATTAAACGAATAAACTGTATAAAAATAAATAAATGGAGTTCTCACCATCAAATATCCGTATATTTTCTTGGTTTAGTTAGGATTTATGATGCATAGAATACCAGGTATTGATTAGATCTTGTTTAAGACTTTCTCGTCGAAAGAAAATCATAGATTGAGGCCTCTTTTTCATTTCTCTCGAAAGGAGTCGCGCTATTTTTCCATTACTGCAATAGCGCCACGACCGTGAAATATTGCGGATAATTCCGGAACTGCAATCAAGGCTGCCGATTTGATTTCCAATTTGAAGGTCAAGATTTTCAGTTGAGAGTCGTTACACCAGGGTTTCTATGCATCTATAATTTATGATACATGACGAATTGGAATGTGTGATATTGAAAATCTTCACTTCAACGTCAGTTTTGCTGCGTATTATTATCAATGACGCCATAATGAACAGAATGAATGATTTTTTGCATTATTAGTTTGCTGTGAATGATTCTCATTTTCTAGTAACGTGTTTTTTCTCAAACTTCACAGTTCATTTTATTTTTCATTTCTGCTTCGATTTCCGTTGAAATATATACCCAATACATAAATATAAAACTGTATTCTATACGCGACATGCATACAGGGTCTTTCACGAGGAACCTCACCCATATTTATACGGGAAACAACTGAACGTATTTTCATGAAATTCAGCACTTATAAGTATTTCACGATGCTGATGAAATCTAAAATATTTTCAAGGCATGAGCACCTCCGGTTTTTCCGGAAATGACGTCAACTTAAGTTTTTCAAATTAGAACACCATTTTTTTATTGCAGAAATAGATTCCTTAGAAAATTTCAAGTTATTTTGATGTAACATTTTTCAGTTTTGTTTGGAAAATTCTCTCTGAGCGGGAAAATTCGAAAAAAAAATCGAAAATAGAGCTCCGCTGAAACAAAAATAACTTCGAGGTTTTTGGATGGAAAATTTTCATTTTTGGGATTTTTCAAGATGTAAGATTGATGTATCCACTTTAAAAATCGAAATCGCGATTCATGATACAGGGGGTGAAAAAATCGCTTTCAAAGTAAGGGATGACAAAATCGTGAAAAATCAATTTTTTCAAATTAGAACCCCATTTTTTTATATGATATTGAATCTACGTTAAAAAATAATGTGAGTGTATGCATCACACCCTTGCCCTAAAGTGGATATTAACGTAGATTCAATATCTGCCATAAAAAAATGGGGTTCTAATTTGAAAAAATTGATTTTTCACGATTTTGTCATCCCTTACTTTGAAAGCGATTTTTTCACCCCCTGTATCATGAATCGCGATTTCGATTTTTAAAGTGGATACATCAATCTTACATCTTGAAAAATCCCAAAAATGAAAATTTTCCATCCAAAAACCTCGAAGTTATTCTAGTTTCAGCGGAGCTCTATTTTCGATTTTTTTTTCGAATTTTCCCGCTCAGAGAGAATTTTCCAACCAAAACTGAAAAATGTTACATCAAAATAACTTGAAATTTTCTAAGGAATCTATTTCTGCAATAAAAAAATGGTGTTCTAATTTGAAAAACGGAAGTTGACGTCATTTCCGGAAAAACCGGAGGTGCTCATGCCTTGAAAATATTTTAGATTTCATCAGCATCGTGAAATACTTATAAGTGCTGAATTTCATGAAAATACGTTCAGTAGTTTCCCGTATAAATATGGGTGAGGTTCCTCGTGAAAGACCCTGTATATTATACTCCATTCACTTTTATAAAGTATCGCGGTAGGCCAAGTTTTAGATTTATCAAGTTTTTTTACCTGGAAAAATCGCAGGTTGGCACTCTTGAATGACATTACGTCAATGAATAAATCTCGTAGACGTTGCCTTAGTTTATTTTTCATTATTAATTATTAATTATCAAGCCTGAAAACTAAGAATGCCGAAGGTAGTTTCGAAAAAGCAGAGGCAAAGTATCTATCAGGAAGTGCTATTTAGAATTGAAATCTGCGCATTCTAAAAGTAACCATGATATTTTGGCATCGACAGTAATTTTCCCAAAGTGAATAAACATTTCGATAAATTCTACCTAATTACTACGATATTTATTTAGAAACGGCAACGTTGCTTGTTCAACTGACAAGAATGACTATAACCTAACATTTTCAAAATATACACGGTGAAATGTGTCAGAATTCCATGGCCAATCAGTATACTTTATAAAAGTGAATGGAGTATATATCTATCTACTAATACCTATATGGATTATACACCTGCTTTTCACAGTCACAAAGTGAAGCCAAATCTTTGGTAAGAGCAGTGAACTCTATACTGTTATAGTATAGTGATTAGTGGTCAGTATGTATTCGCAACACAGTCATTTCTTATATTATAAGGACTCTGTCAATATAACAAGGTGCATGTTCTTATTGTTCTTTGAAAATTTCGATGAAATAATACTCTTTTTTCTTGAAAACTGTATAGCTTCGAATCGTTTCTAAATTCTCACAGTCTCGACAATCGAACATGAAGACAATGAAATGGCCTTTAATTTGTCATCGAAATCTATGCAGAAATGAAAATTAACTTTGAAAAAATGTGTGTCCGGTGAATTTGCGGGCAAGTGTATAACAAAGAACTAAATATGTAAAGTATATGGAATGTTTTCATTAGAATTTCACAGGACCTACATCGAATTCTGAAAAATGAGCCCAAAGGAAGCGTAATCGTCTGAACTACATTATTTCCATGAATAATTATGTTGATGATGTGAGATGATACGGTTCACAAATGAAAAAACATGAGCTTACAAGAAAATCATGGTTTTTGTATCGTATTTGGTATTAGTATATGCATTGTAATAATTAGGTCCTAACCGAATTTCAATAAATGTTCTTCACTTTGAAAAAATATAATATATTCTCACAACAAAGAGAACATAATTTTCTTGGAAAAATCTGGTCAAAACAGTACCTACATTTTTATTAAATGATGAAATTTCAAATCTCTGACACAACCATTAATAAATACGAAAACTTGTGCAAAATGATTATTCCATGAAGTATGAGGTGAAAACGAAGGCGTGTATTCATATTTTGTATAGTTCAATTAAAACTTAAAACTTCACCCCAAATTTAGTTCAGAGATTAAGGAGAGATTCGGCATTGCAAATTATGTTGAAAAAATTAATTAAATTAATTTCTTAGCACAAATTTTAATTGTTTGTTAATACACCAAATACGATACCTGTGCCACCAATAAATATGTAAGATCCCTATGATGTTAACCAAATTAGAGATATAATCACTATTTTAAGCGCTAGATCTTATACTTTGTTCCCGAAATTCATGGATTCCTAATACGGAACCATACAGAGCGTATCATAATACCCTAGGTAGATGTGATTTCAAGCATCCAACAGCATAACAATCCACATAATATAAAACGAACCGAACACTCAGTATTTTTTAAGATTATTGTAAGGAAGACAATGCAGTCACAATATTTTTATAGATAATACTGATAAGGTAATGAGTAGTTACAAAGTGAGATTCAGTTCATTACTCGATAATGCTGCAAATGTTATTGCAGCCTGATAACACTTAGTATTAACAAAAAGTATCATCGAGATATCGTAAAATGTACTATTTATTTTAGTTTTCAAGCTTGTTCTGAGTTTTACTGAAAAAGTTTTTTGCAACTGCCCAATTCCAAAAGCCATTATGACAATACCCAAGCAAATCTCGACAAAACTGTATTCAAAACAATATGATAATCCGTATCAAAATTTATAACTTCCTTCATTCCGTATTACAAGTTACACCATAACTGAACATTGTTTCCAGTTTCAACTTTCTCATCTCGAAAACTTGTTCTTCTGTACCTATCTACGTAAATTCTAACATCACATTCCGTAAAGAGTAGTAGCTTCGGGGGTTCAAGGGTCAGAACATCAGACAGGAAATCTCAAAATCTGGGATCGATTTCCGATCGAAGTGAAAACTTTTTCCGGATTTCAAAATTCGTCTGCATACAGATAATAGCTATTCATGTAACAATTACATAAATAAGGTTTTTATGGACGAGTCCAAAAGTTTATGACAGAGCGAGCAAAGCGAGCGGGGCCAATAATTTGGGCAAGTCCATAAGCCTAATTATGTACGAGTTGCATACAAAGCTTTATGTTTGACTTCAATGCAGAAGTTTTCTTTTCTGAAATGGCAATTAATATATTCGTCGCTTCATTTCAAGAAAACATTAAGTGTGCTTTTGCTTTTATTACCTTAGTAACCATCAGCGACCTTAGAAACCTCACTGAACAAAGTTATTTACTTCGTTCTGTGACAAACGTTATAAAAATCCCAAAAATGGTTAGTTCGGGAGAAGAAAGCGTAAAAAATTTAGCTGCAAGTGCCAAAGAATCTCTCCTACCCACTAAAAGTGCTTATGAAAATTTGTATGCGGCCTATAACAAGTGGTGTGAAACGAAGAGAATTGCAAAATCGAGAGAAGACTGTGAGTTGTGACAGTTGAGTCCAATAAAATGGTGTCCAATAAAGTAGTCAATTATGGACGCTAAACGAATTCATGAATCAAGTGTTTATGAAGCAGTCGAACATAAAATAATATTCTCTTTGATTGAACACAGACTTTTACTCCAATTTTTATAATTATGAACACCGTAGTAGAGTACCGAATCACTGACCATAGCCTATGTTGCGATCTTCCCTCGATGAACCACGCTTAAGCCTATGCTCGACAGAGGGCGCCCCCACAAGCGATACCTGGGTACCGCGCTCCGATCAGCTTTAAAACACCTAATCGCGTCCCTATAGCATCACACTATAGGGTGAGCATCACACTATAGGGTGAGCATCACACTATAGGGTGACCCATTTTGAAAGATCCACTGACACAACTCTCTGGGAAGAGCCTGGATCGAAAAATGTTTCAAATTAATGTTTCTCAGTTCTTAGGGATGCAGGAACTAAATCTGAACTTGGAGTTCGATTTCAAGGTCAATTAGTCAATAAGGAGTATACCTTTTTCGTTTCAGAATATTAATCTTCGTGAGAAACTAAAACATTGTGTCTCTTTTATTTTTCCATAAAAATATTCTCTGGAGATATGGAGTGTTTCATGCGATAGTCATGGTGAAGTTCATCAAAGTTATTTCTCAAAGAACCATTTGGTTCTGTATTGCGTATTTACATATTCAAAAAAGTAAAGCTGGTTTGTTTTATGAATGTTTTTCCAACGGCATACATGAGTTGCCCCCACGATAACAAAATCTCATCGCATTCCAAATTTTGAAATTATTCTTACCACTGCAAACAAATAGGTAGGTACATAATTATGAATTTTAGATTGTGCGTACTTTTAGACAATTTTTTCTAGTTATATGTAAGATGTTTTTTCTTCTTCATCAGCCGGGTGCCGGGCGATTTTCATCATAACCATTCTAAGCATAAAACACTCAATTTTTTCACAACGATTCATATTATGGCAGAAACAAAAACGGACACAATGTTTTCGGTTTTTTGCGAAGATAATATTCTGCAACGAAAAATGCATATTTCCTATTAAAAAAATTTACTTGACCTTGAAATCGAACTCCAAGGTCCATGTGTCTGAATTCGATGTCCCCCTGAAAGCTGAGAAATTTTCATTTGAAACATTTTTTGATAGTGGCTCTTTCCAATGAGATATTTCAGTGGTTATTTGTATCAATGAATTTTTCACTTCTCTCTCAACTTCGTCTACATATCATTTTAATTTGACTGATTTAAATACTTATATCCTGCATTTTTTCTTCATACCTCGATTGGAAATAATTGAATTTTCTGAAGAAATTATTGGGCATTATTCGACTTCGAGAAATCAAAAAAAAGAGTTTTTATCGATTAAAGGCGGATTTGTGTTTTTTTTTTTGTGGAAATATCATCAATGACAACGGATTATTGAAGAAAAATAATATTATTTTTCCTTCGATTTATTTTTTGAAATGCACTTTTTTATGTAGGGCTGGAAGAAGAGGCAATTAAGAAAAAACCTTCACAAAAAAAGACCTTCGAAATAGGTCTACATCTACTCGAAAACTTGAGGCAGATGCTTTCCAGTTTTAGGATGAATTATGAGAATTGAAAGCCTCATCAGAACACGTCTTCCTTCTGAGAAAATTGACAATTGATCGTGACTTCATTTGTGATTGTGATTTATGATTTCTGGCCAAGGTTTCGAAGATTTAAAATTTTTTATAACATAGTTAATGAAGGAAGTTATCAGAATTCTACGAATCATAGTTCAACGAAAAGATTCTGAATACCCTGATATATTATTTCCATTCGTTTCCAAAAGAAATGAAATTATGCAGTCGTCTGAATCGTGTCGTAAAAAATTTTCGTGTTCATATTAAAATACCTATTCGTGTTCCTAAGCCGTAGAGTCTCTTTCATCTTCGTATCACAATATCACTTAGTTCCATAAAATCGAAAGCACTTTTGAGTCAAATAGAGGCCCTATGATTGGGATATATAGCTGGCGGGGGTACCACTGTTCCTTGAGGAAGGTGTAGCTCGTGCATTGGCAAAACTGGAAGCAGATGCCGGATCTGTGTCGGAGACCGTTTCATTGAGAATCTGAAATAAACTTGCATAAACATCGATTTCATTAATAATGATTTCCTCTTACCGATTCGACGATTTGGTTGCGAAACATCCACAATGACAGGAACAAACGGAAGCTTCTTCTATTTCTAAGGAAGTGGTTTCTGTACAATGGTGGCCAAATTGACCGCTGAGAATTGATCCATTAGCTGTTATAACGTCTCCTTCCAAACGTACAGCGCCAGCTAAAGCCTAGACAATGAAAAATAATGCTTATCTATGTAATGACTGAAAAATGAATAAGGGTTGGAAGGGAGGGAAATATGGTAATTTTACTCTCATTGACCTCAATGGACGATTTATTGTTCCAACAGACGGAGATAAGAAGTTCCAAGGGACAATTTTTAAAACTTCTGTCTCAAAAATTAAGTACATCTACATCTACCTCAGTGTAAAATGTTATGAATAGTCATACCAAAATTTGAAAATACGTTATATTCACTCATAACGAAATACTTATTCTGAACTTTCATTTCTTATGCCAGTAGGGAAAATACGTACAAAACAACATACAGAGTGTAACAGCCAAATGGAATAAATTCGATAACGAATAAATGAGGGCGTGTTGGGAAAAACGCTCGGACACGTCGATCTGTAATTTTGAATGCGCATTTTTTCAAGAAAATAATATTATATAGGGTATTCCATGTGATCGTGACCAATACCAATTTTCTCATTTCAAATGCAACCCCATGTATATTATTTTATTATTTATTTTTTGGATTCTTCAGAGAATTCCAGACACAATTCATACACAATGTCCTATACCTATCTTTATCTATTTCGGAAGTATTGAGTGTTTTCAGATTTATTGCAAAAATCAACGTTTTAGATAAATATTTTCCTATCAACTAGATTGCCGCACTAGATTGCTGTTCGGGCAAGCAATAGAGTGCGGGAAAGTACTTTCCGCTCAAGACAGGAACAATATTTTTTCTACAACCGTATCATAAAATGAAAAAAAAACTTCTACACAACTCGAATATTCGTTTTGACACAGAAATTAAGGAGTTTGGGATTCTATGCGGAAAATCAGAGACCATGACATAGGAATAAATACACAGATCCATATGCCAGTCATAATTTTTGAAGGATGTCAAGTTCTCTTTGAAAATGCAATAATTTTCAAACGTAAATCTGCATTAATAATTAGTTTGGCATGGATGAAACTGCATAATTTGAAATATTCAACTAAATATATAAGTAAGTAGATTAGGAGATTTCATGTTAAAGTTAAAGGTATTATTATACCCAAATTCAACAAAGTGACACTTACCGAATCGAAAACAATGCGGGAAAGTAGTTAGGCCCGGTTGTAGAAAAAATTATTTTATTTCACAAATTCGGTACATTACACTTAAAACCTAATAGGTAATACTGATTATTTCTTAATTATTAAAGAAAAACATTAATGTCAATGTAGGAAATGTTCAAAATGCTCGCCGCGAACTCCTTGGCAACATGCTAATCTGGTGTAGAATTGTCTTCTAACGTTACTCAACATTTCTTCTCAGTAATATGGTTTTTGCTTACTTTCTTGATATCAAGAGGTGAATGGGAAATAAGTATTGAGTGTAATGTATCGAATTTGTGAAATAAAATTATTTTCATTTAAAATGTTAATTTTTGTAAAAAATCTGAAAACGCTTAATATTTTCGAAAAAGTTGAAGATAGGTATAGGACATTGTACATGAATTATGTCTAGAATTTTCTGAAGAATCCAAAAAATAAATAATATACAGGGGGTTGCATTTGAAATAAGAAAGTTAGTATTGGCCACGGTCGCATGGAACACCCTATATAATTTTATTTTCTTGAAAAATATGCGCATTTTAAATTACAATTCGACGTGACCGGGCGTTTTTCCTAACACCCCCTCATTTATTCGTTATAGAATTCATTCCATTTGGCTGTTACACTCTGTATATGGACAAAATGACATATACTCCATTCACAATTATAAAATCACAGCTCTGGCATTGGAAATTTGACACATTCCACTGTGTATCGAAGTTATGACGTTTTTCAAAATATTTTTATGTTCCAAGTCAACACTATGTTGCCCTTTCTACATTCTTAGCGTATTTCTCAGAATGTGAATGAATTGGAAAATATGTGATGGACGAAAATAATTAACGTTTATATGAATTGATAGAAAGGATTCCTTTTCTAATTATTTGCATGAAAAGTACAAGAGATCACAATATATTATTTTTCGCCATGGAAAAAAATTGCATTGCTTTCACATAATTTTCATATGCATGCTTGTGAAGATTTAATGTTTATTATCCTCTTGAACTGAAAGTTCAAGACTTGACGACATTTTATTTATTTGATCTTATGAACAAGGAGTAAAAAAATTTGATTGTATAGTAATTTATTGGATTAAAAAATATTCATACATTACTACCACAGTAGGTTTGTACAAATAAAATGGAATAGGTCAAACATATGCTTCACATTTATCATTCACCTGTTCTAAAATAAGACACAAACTCCTGGAATATGGAAAAAACCGATGTATTCTGGTTCAATGTAGCCTTTTTCTACTTTCGGCAAAGGAATGAAAGCTCCAGTGACACATTTCAATTCTACCTGAACCATATTTTCCGGTCGCTTCCGTTAGAAGATCGTATAAGGAAGCCTTTTTTGTCCATTTACACATTCCAAATAAATTTTGAGCACCAAAATCGATACCGAAACTAACCAAACTTCTGGGGGACCGGAATTTCGTTTGAAATCTTTCAAAACGGCCAGATACCCAAAAAAACTTCGTTATCAAGTGTAAAAAGGTCGATTAGTACTTACTTTCGCTTCATTTATGCTTATGAATCGATTTTTGGTCCAATTCAAATTTGCCGTTCGTACTCACGCCAAAACTCGTGAAAGGAAAAAATGACACTTGCACGAAACTTCTTCTAGACGCCGAAGAACGGAAAAATAGGCGATTCCCTATCGATATTTCGCCCCAAAATCGCCGATCGATTCGAACTTACAAAATGTGGAATACTTTTACTTTGATGTAAACAGAAAAACTGGCATCGTCGTTTTGTCATAAACCATATTCTATGTACGCGCACAGATTTTTCATCAGGTGCACCAATTCCTGAAAACGAAACCATGGCCAGAGTTGTGATTTTATAATTGTGAATGGAGTATAGGCATCATAATTCGAGTTTGGAGGGATCAAATGCGGAACTGCCTACCACATCAGACGACCCGAGTAGGTTCTATGAATATAGGAAAACTCGCAAGCGCTACTTAATATCGTAAAAAATCGATATAATTTCTTATACCTTCATTTGCAGCAAAATATGACTCTAGTTTTTCGCCCAGCTGATTTGTGTAGGTATTACCCCGAGAAGGGTATTTCTGCACTTATAAAGGGTGTTTCAATAAGAGCCAGGGCCCCCGCTACCATGTGTGCGAAGTGTGCAATGCACACGGGCGCCATCCTTTTAGGGGCGCCAAAATCCTGGGTCCAAAATTCCAGCAATATAGATCTGACCAATCATTTCAAGAAATTCTTGAACAAACGAAAGAAATAGCTCTCTCTCGAAATTGAAGAAGACCGTTAACAACGGTCAGGAGGAAATTTAAACCAAAACTGTTTGACTATGAACACCGAGATGAGACCCTTCATGATCCAAAAACCGCTTTTAAAATAAGTTTTTCCTTAACAATTGTAGATCAAACTTTGAGCTCTCTTGAAAATCGATTCGACTTATTAAATGAGTATGATGATACTTTCGGATTTTTAAGCGACATATTCAAATAAGGTGACAGCGATCTTTTGAAACGTTCTGTTCTTGAAGAACGACTGACAGATCAGGATTAATAAGGATCTGGACTCCAATGATTTGTTTTATGAAATTAACGCTATAAAGTTGTTTTCATTACCTGATGATACTGACCCATTAAGTATTTTACAATATATATTTGAAAACAATTTAATCTCGACCCTTCCAAACCTAAGCATTTCACCGAGCATTTCACTAAGAATTCTTCTGACATTGCCTGTATCTCTAGCTTCTGGCGAGAGATCTTTCTCAAAGTTGAAAATCATTATTAATTATTATTTAAGATCGACAATGCTTCAAGAAAGATTGTCTGGACTAGCACATTAGCAATTGAACAAGAAATTCTTGATGGTATCAATTTTAGCGATGTACATAGTACATAATTGATGAATTTGCAACAGCCAAGTCTAGGAAATATCGCTACTATAGTAGCTATTTTTTATTTTTCTACTGTACCTAGCTTTCATTTTTGATTTTATGAGGAAGTACTAGGTATTTTTTAAAGAAGCACCTGCATATTTTTTAAAATACCTAAGTATAAGTAAAAAATGATACTTTTATATGAATATATGTATACATTAGCCAATATTTCTGTCTTTTGTTCCTAAAAAAGATGTGATTTTTAGTTTTGGGTTATTTTATAGTATTTATCAACAGAGTCTCTGTACCCTACTTGTCAAGGAAATACTTCAAAGTGGTTGTGTACAAGGATTTATTTTGAGTTATTTATTTCGTTATGATTTTGTTTTGTGTTTTGTTTGTTTTATATTTCAGTCTACAAAGAAATATCTAGTTTTTGACTTCTAAAGTTCAGTTTTTCGATTCATTGTAAGCACCTAGCTCCCTACCCACCTAATGAATAAAAAAATCCAAAATGCCTTAAGGGGCGCCAAAATTCTTTTTTGCACACAGGCGCCAGTAGACCTTACGGGGGCCCTGATAAGAGCGCATCTAGATTTGATTTCGCGCCTTGTTTGATGGTCACATGATTCGTGACAGATCGAAAGTTGACAGATAGGAGTTTGTAAACTTGGAGCATTACGAGGTTGAAATTAGATCTTTTTTCTTCGAAAACGAAGAAGGTACTGCAGTAACGGTGAATGGCGAAAGATGGCGTGATATGATAACACAGTTATCCTCATTTGGAAGATATTGATCTTGACGGCGTGTGGTTTCAGAAAGACGGTGCCACATATCATAGCGCCTGTGAAACATTGACGATCTTGCACGAGTAAGCTCCTGGTCGTGTTATTTCCCGATTTGGTGGCCAGAATAGGCCTCTATAGCTATACGCTCTTGCGATTCAACGCCTTCAGACTTCTGGCTGTGGACTTATCTGAAGTCACAGGTTTATGCCAATAAGCCTGCTACCATCGAAGCATTATAATATCACTACAGGTATTCAATAACGGTTTTGAGAATTTTGGTGCAAAATTAAATGATATGTTCAAGTTCACTCAAAATTGTGCTCAATAAATCTAATATTGAAAAAGTAACGTTCAATACTACTCGGTACCAGGCCCGGATCTATGGAGGGGGAGCGGGGCGCGTGTCCTGGGCGCCAGCAAAAATGTATATATACAGGGTGATTTTTTTAAGTGTTTCATTAGACGTATTCGAGGAAAGAATTTTGATAACAATTCAAAATTCTGTATTCTTGTTTAAGAGTACATGAACTCAAATTGTAAAATATTTTCAAGCGGAATCTAATTCCGATTCTACCGGAAACGAATGTAAACTCCGTTATTTTATATATAATACCCTAAATATTTATACATATTTGAATTCTTCGTTCAATTCTGCACTGATTCGATGTATGATATGTGTAACCACATCAAGCGTTATGAGTTATAGCCTGATTGCCAAATTTCTTGACAGAAAGAGTGACAAATTAGTCAAATTAGTGATTATAGGTACCTATCTCCATAATTCCTCATTGTGAGAATTCCTTTTCGTAACAGGGGAACAAAAGACAGTACGCTGATACTGCTTCTTGTATAAATTATGAGGAAATATTATACAGGGTGCCTGAAACAGGGCATCAAAGGGAGCCTCAATAAAACTATGAGATCTAATTTTTTTCAAATGGTAACCATATAATTTTGAAATTACGATCGAGTGCTCGTCGAAAACTAGTAAGAGTGTGCCAAACAGTTATCGAATAAAATTCGAATTTCACGACTAAAGCCAGGTTTCTTTGTCAAGTCATAGGTTTATTAAGAGAATTTTTTAGTAGGCTATGTCAATAGTTAGAAGATGTCAGTTTATTGATAATGCATTGTTGAGAACTACTACAATAGATGGGGTTCGTAGAAAAATTGATAAATATACTTATGGAGGAAGGGGGCCAACATTTTGAAAATTTATTGTAATAGCTATTATTCAATTTCTGTCAAAGTTTTTCGTTGTTAAGAAAATTGTTGTTATAGTTTCAAACTAAGATTTTTTTATTTAGTCATCCTTCGCCGCAAATAAAGAACTGACTTCATATATCACTCTAGTGTACCTAATTATTATTGAATGTTTTGCATAGTGCTCGATCAATAAAAATAAGTCAGAATGACAATTCCTAACATAGCCTACTTAAAAAAAGAACGTATCGATGAATTTGACAGAGCCAAACCTGGCCTTCAGTCGTGAAATTTGAATTTTATTCGATAACGGCAAAACTACTGATTTTGAAGACATGAAATGTTCTGCACACTTTTTTGAAGAGCAATTTGAAAAAAATTAGATCTCATAGTTTTATTGATGCTCACTTGAAGCCCTGTTTCAGGCACCCTGTATAATATTTCCTCATAATTTATACAAGAAGCAGCATCAGCGTACTGTCTTTTGTTCCACTGTTACAAAAAAAAATTCTCACAATGAGGGATTATATAGAGATAGGTATAATCACTAATTTGTCACTCTTTCTGTCAACAAATTTGACAATCTGGCTATAACTCAACGATCACGAATACGTCTAATGAAACAATTTGAAAAAATCACCCTGTATATATACATTTTTGAAGCTTTCAATTCTCATATCCAACCCAGGGGGGCGCCATCATGTATTTTTGCCCCGGTCAGAAAAAATCGTAGATCCGGGCCTGCTTGGTACGAAACGTGTAATTAGCGCAATGAGAAGCAGACATAAAAACAAATTCATTGGATGTATCAGCTTCCAAATCATATTCGTATAAAATTTCATTTCAATGTTGGCAGTAGTTTCGGCAAAATCGTAAAAAATGTGTATATTCATTTTTTTTCCAACGCCCTTTATCTTGAATACGGATGGCGTTACGAAATATTTTTCAGTTTTCTACCTATTCTAGTGACGGGGTCACCTTTTTTTGAAACAGCTTGTATATAACAAATCTAGCCAAGTGCAGAAGGGAATACAATTAGTTTACATCCAAATTTTACTGCGTATTTTTCTGACAAAATTCTGAATAAATGGAACAATAAAATAAAAATATAAAGCAAAAGAATGATTATCGATCTATTTTCATTGGGATATCAACAACAATTATATTATCAAGCTTTCATACATATTCTAAAATCAAAAAGTATAGTAATTTGAGAACAGGAGATCGCACTGGCCAAACAGTGGGACTACATTGAAAAACCCAAAAAGAACTTAGGAAACGTGGATATAAACATCGAAATTGCAGTAATTGGATTGGAAGATCCTGAGATGTAACATAGTTTGAAATGATGAAATTATTTATAACTTACTTGCATTGCTTGGGCTTCGTCTCTTCTTTCATCTTCTGTATTCATCGTTACAAAACGGAGTACGAGTAAATTCAAAGAAGCTGCTACTATCGCCAATCCAAATAGAATAAATATGAGCGCAAACATTACATATTCTGGCTTTTTACTCAACGCATTGTCCTTCTGAAGTGCCACCTGGGAAAAAATCATGATTTGAGTAAGAATCTACAGTTTTTCACGTCATATTATAAATGTTAAGAAGGGTTATGCGGTATATCGTTTGGTACTTAATATTTATACTGTTACCCCCAGGTTTCGGTGAAACATCGTTAGAACGTTTTGAATATAACAAAAAAGTTCAAGGATCAATTATTCTCAAGACCTTCCTTGATAACGACAGGTGTAGGCTTGCAAAAACGTGGGAGCTTACTAGAACAGACGATGGAAACAGTACAAATATCCAACTAACAACATATATTTGACACCATAGTAAGAATATCACTTATTGGCAATTAGCAATCGTTACTTTCTGCCCCATTCTTTTTTGAAAAGAAGTCGACATAGGAATAGGACAGGAACTTAAAGCATGTTCAGCCATCAAGTACCCCTAACATCCTCTCAAATTCAAAAATGTTCTGTATCCCTTTTTGGAAATTCTTCAATCGGACAAGAACATTTATTCTAAATCTTATATCTTTCTCATGCTGCTCACCATATCACCAAATCCTATCGTTGTCAGTGTGATGAAACAGTAGTAGACAGAGTCGAAGTAACTCCATCCTTCGTATTTTGAAAAAGCTGCAGCACCTCCGGCTATTGTCAAGGAACTCAATGTTGTCACAACACAAATGAGGTCCAACTCGGAGGCGTTGGTGTGACGGCAGTGTAACGACGACTTAACAGATCTTATGATGACACTGAGAAAATGAAACGAAGCATACCTGAACATCTGAATATAATACAAAATTTAAGTTCGAAAAATCTACACCAACTACCTACATTCAGGGTGTCCCGGAAAATGTGGAAAATCTCTCTGATTCAGATAGAACATGAAAACATAAGATGACAAGTTCCCATAATTTTTTTTCCTAGCGCCCCTCCCTACGGCGATACGGCCTCCTAAATGACGTCACTGGAAATCCAAATTACTGGAATAAATCTCAAACTACTTAATATAATTAAAAAATTGATATGATGGACCTCTTAAAATACTGCCCTTAAATTCAAATTAGCTCTTTTAGTTTACCAGGGGCGGACTAGGTTGTACATTTTAATGCTTACATTTGCAACACCCTGTATGATAAGGAGTGGAAAAAAACAAATTTGGATAGCTTGAATATTAAGCTAAAAAAATTAAATGAACCGTTTTCTAAAAACAAAATTACAAAGATAGAAGAAAGACACGTTAAAATTTTTTTTTTAGAAATTTGCTCTTATGAAGTTTTTAATAGATTATTTATAACTAGCGTATTCATATCCAATCGTTGCGCGCTTTAGTGAGAGTACATTTCTAAAAAATAATTTTTGCTAATGTTTTTTCAATGCCAAAACTGCATAGTTTAGGATCTTTGTAATTTTGTTTTTCGAAAACGGTTCATTTTATCGACAATAAACAAGAGTACCTACCTTTTTTCAGCCTAATGTTCAAGCTATCCAAATTTGTTTTTTCCTACTCCTTATTATACAGGGTGTTGCAAATGTAAGCATTAAAATGTACAACCTAGTCCGTCCCTCGTAAACTAAAAAAAGCTAATTTGAATTTAAGGGCAGTATTTTAAGAGATCCTTACTACAGTTCATCATATCAATTTTTTTAATTATATTAAGTAGTTTGAAATTTATTCCAGTAAAATTGATTTCCAGTGACATCATTTAGGAGGCCGTATCTCCGTAGGGCCCCTACCTACGGAGGGGCGCTAGGAAAAAAAATTATGGGAACTTGTCATCTTATTTTTTTATGTTCTATCTGAATCCGAGAGATTTCCCACATTTTCCGGGACACCCTGTATATTAGAAATGAGAAATATTATCGCAATTTTCAATGATAAAAATCAATACATCATTGAAATGCAATATGCTTGCAGAAATTGAATGTAAGAGCCCAGTAAACACAAGGTCGTCCACTGAACGTTCAAAACATACATTACGGACGGGACGTCCCATGGATATCCAACAGCCACCAACTTAGACATCCAATGGACGTCTGTTTTGATCAAATATGGACATTTTTTGAAGACGCAATGTCCTATAATCAGTGAGATGATTCTTTCATTTACTTTTTTTTATGTTGATCCTGTGTCCTGTAGGTACAACAACAAGTTGTTGATAAAAACATTGAATAGGAATTTAACTACCTGAAAGCAAATTATACCAATAATTTTGTCCTCTAAATACTCAGGATTGGTTCTGAAAGTTGACACATTTGAAAAGAACTTTATTTCGCCTGTTCCCAACTAAGGCCCTTTATACCGAAATATTGAATTTCGTGATTACCATTGCGATTAGAGATCTGAATATTTGCTTTGATTTTCTCCAATAGTGTATCTATATGAATGCATTATGTATGTAAAATGAATTGTCGACAACGCAGAATGAAAGCGCGCTAAAATTGGATTCGCGTTGTGGATTATCTAATTTACCCACAACGCGTTCTGGGTATTCCGCTTTACTCAGTGCTCGCAAAAAAAACATCTATTCGCATCGTGGGTAAATTTGGATACCCATAACGCGTTGTGAGCAAAAATTTCGGACAGTGGCCGATTTCGGCTATTGCAAATAACATATACAGGGTCTTTCACGAGGAACCTCACCCATATTTATACGGGAAACTACTGAACGTATTTTCATGAAATTCAGCACTTATAAGTATTTCACGATGCTGATGAAATCTAAAATATTTTCAAGGTTTGAGCACCTCCGGTTTTTCCGGAAATGACGTCAACTTCCGTTTTTCAAATTAGAACACCATTTTTTTATTGCAGAAATAGATTCCTTAGAAAATTTCAAATTATTTTGATGTAACACTTTTCAGTTTTGGTTGGTAAATTCTCTCTGAGCGGGAAAATTCGAAAAAAAAATCGAAAATAGAGCTCCGCTGAAACAAGAATAACTTCGAGAATTTTTGATGGAAAATTTTCATTTTTGGGATTTTTCAAGATGTAAGATTGATGTATCCACTTTAAAAATCGAAATCGCGATTCATGATACAGGGGGTGAAAAAATCGCTTTCAAAGTTAGGGATGACAAAATCGTGAAAAATCAATTTTTTCAAATTAGAACCCCATTTTTTATGGCAGATATTGAATCTACGTTAAAAAATAATGTGAGTGTATGCATCACACCCTTGCCCTAAAATGGATATTTTCTGAGTTAATATCCACTTTAGGGCAAGGGTGTGATGCATACAATCACATTATTTTTTAACGTAGATTCAATATCTGCCATAAAAAAATGGGGTTCTAATTTGAAAAAATAGATTTTTCACGATTTTGTCATCCCTAACTTTGAAAGCGATTTTTTCACCCCCTGTATCATGAATCGCGATTTCGATTTTTAAAGTGGATACATCAATCTTACATCTTGAAAAATCCCAAAAATGAAAATTTTCCATCAAAAATTCTCGAAGTTATTCTTGTTTCAGCGGAGCTCTATTTTCGATTTTTTTTTCGAATTTTCCCGCTCAGAGAGAATTTACCAACCAAAACTGAAAAATGTTACATCAAAATAACTTGAAATTTTCTAAGGAATCTATTTCTGCAATAAAAAAATGGTGTTCTAATTTGAAAAACGGAAGTTGACGTCATATCCGGAAAAACCGGAGGTGCTCATGCCTTGAAAATATTTTAGATTTCATCAGCATCGTGAAATACTTATAAGTGCTGAATTTCATGAAAATACGTTCAGTAGTTTCCCGTATAAATATGGGTGAGGTTCCTCGTGAAAGACCCTGTATAGGTATCTACCTGACCTATATTTTTTGGCACAACTTTTGTATTGAATGCTTAAATCTAAGTTAAGAGATAGGAAATTATACATGATCACCTGTACAGAGTGGTCCAAATTGATCACTTTCGATAGGAAACACCAATTTCTAGAGGAGTTAGAGAAAAACCAGCCTACATGCTTCGAGATCAATTTTTGTGAGAAAATGACTGCCGAAAACCGCATACTGATATCTTGACTTGTTCGATACAAGGTTAAGCTATAACATAAACTTGTATTTTTTCTTATGGACCACCCTATATTTTTTTACATATTCGTGTTTGAAATGAAATTCTCTTTTCAAATGATTATAACGGGTGTTTTTTTTTCGATGTATGAATGAACTTTAAGTTGGCATTACTGTTCAAGATGGCGACTGATTCAACAGCTGTCAAGTGATTTATTCTCAGTTTGGTTTGGCAATTCATCATGAATAGACTCACGCCTGAACAACGCTTGCAAATAGTGCGATTTCATTTCGAAAATAATGGTTCTGTGCGGAATACGTATTGCGCACTACGTCCATTTTATCGTCGACAAAATCATCCATCAGAGAAGATATAATGAAGCTAATCCTCAAGTGTATGTCGAAACACCGTTACATCCAGAAAAACTGACTGTTTGGTGCGCTTTATGGGCTGGTGGAATCATAGGTCCTTTTACTTCTTCAAAAACGATGATGGCCAGAACGTTACAGTCAATGGTGATCGGTATAGAGCCATGATTACTAACTTTTTCATTCCTGAATTGAACAACAATGATGTACAGGAGCTGTGGTTCCAACTTCTTCTTCTTACAGTTCCTCTTCTATCGAAGGTTGGAAATCATCATTGCGATACGGACCTTGCTCGAGTTATATTCCAGGGCACGATGAACTTCGTTCGAGAGCCATGGAAGTGCTAACTCAGCATCAGCTACTTTCCGCAATCCGAGAAAGCACACCGAGCTTATAAATTGTATTGTATTAATCATTTTTATCAGTCTTGACATACCTACCATTGTAATCTATCTGTACGAAATATAATTTTTAAAAACGCTTTTACTGCCTTGAATATTATAACTGGCGCAGTCGACGGAGTTTCACTGGAGTTTTCATTGTGAAAAACTTTAGAGTTCTACCCTCTTTTGTGAAACGAGAACCTACCCACAGCAGTAACTCAAAAATCCATCCAGGAAGAGAGCATGCAGTTGTGGATTATCATAACAAGGTGGTGAGCGTAATTTTTCTTTGTTAATGTCAGACTCCTCTAATCCCCTTATTGATTCTCTTGCGGAAACCAATTCTGAATTAGAGACAGATTTATTAGAATCTTTTAATAACCTTTCACTCAGTAGCAGTAATTTATCTTTAAATATGCCAAACGCACCAGAGAATTTTGATATAAAAAATCTGAGCATCGTGCCTGATTTTGATGGAAACCCAAATAAGTTATACAGATTCATTCAAGCATCGGAGGCAATTCTAACTCATTATTTTGACCGTACTTATCCAAATAATTTCCAAAATTTGTTACTTTTGAATGGTATTTTAAATAAACTTACCCCCAAATTCTCTAAAGAGAGAGTACTGCGTAATCGGAAAATTAAAATAAGTAGTGATAAGAAGATTTTGCACAAACAGAACCTCAGAAAACCAAAAACTAAATCTAAGAAACTTTTTCAGGTTGATCCTAATGATCCTAGTAGCAGCTCAGGACATTCAAATAATAAACCTGAAGGACAATCCGGGAGTTCTTCCGATTCACCTAGGCACAGCAAAAATTAAAAGCAAATTCCACAATTTCATACATTACTATAATCTCAAACCAATTTCCGTAGAATTAAAATATTTAGAATTTCATTATAAGACAGTATCTAGTACTATTTTAAATACTTCAAATTCTATGTTTCGTACAGAATTGGAAAATCATAAGAAATTTTATGAATATCAATTAAGCTTAGCAAAGCAAAAATTAAAAAGTTTGATACCGATGGGACGATCTAAACGAGGAATTATTGATGGATTAGGAACCATAATAAAGAGTAGGGGAAGTACGTACAAAATGACATAGGGTTTTATTTCAGAGGCATAACTTGTTAGTAGTAAATCACAGTAATGTCATATTCTACTCCTATGATCTTTGGTCCTTTCTTTATAAAATCTAATCAACCTTTATGAAATAAAAGTACCAAAAGATAAAATATTCTTAGATTAATTGGGATAAACGAAAATTCATTTTATCCGAATGCTATGGACAAAATGACACACCGGCAATAGGCAACTGTATTTTTCTACTTAAAGTTACAAAACTACTGACAAAGTTCACCAATGAAAAGCTTGGTTCTTCTAGGAACATCAGCACAAGATGTGTGAGCCCAATGCAAGCAATTCATGCATCGTAACCAGTTTTCTTCATTCTTCAGGGCTAATCCTGGAGAAGATCTTAATCGGGAAAAAAGGTCTCATAACAATAGATAGATGGACACTGGACAGTCGTCTTCATTCATTATCTCGAAAGTTGCTAGGAACATTTTCTTCTTCATTGTCCTAGAGACTTGTCTCCTTGTTTTTGGAGGAGGTATGGGCTCTTTTTTGATTTGATTGCAATCTTATTAGGTGTAGAAGTTGAAACAAAGTACGTTTATCGAGTCCTCGGTTCACGTTTGCCTAGTTCACTTATGAATCGTCCTAGGAATTGGAGGAACCTCCTCATAGGATCAGCAAGAGAAGGTTAAGAGGCCTTATATTAGCCCCAGATGAAGATTTTGTTATGAATATGTTAAGACAAGTCCTAATTCTTTGTTTGCTGATGGAGCCTGAGATGGATTGTCTTGGTGTTGTCTGGTAGATACGGTTAATTCAGCTGAAATTCCTATGTCATTTTGTCCGTTCACTGTATATGTCATTTTGTCCATATAGCGTTATAAAACTAGAAATATATCGAATTGATACGAAAGTCGAAAAGTATATTTAACATAAAAAAAGCTCCGTGAATACAATGACGAATAAGTAAAGTCTGAATTGAATGCAATATAAATGAAGAATATGGTGAAAATTGGCCATTTCTTCTAAAAATTTGGCGCAATGAAAAAAAACTCGTGACCTATTGATTTCTGTTATCACTTATAACGACCGAATGAACCAGAGTAGCTCTTGCTAATTTTCAGAGGTTGATAGAAGCCACTCGGGTCGTGTAATGTGGTAGGCAGTTCAGCATTTGATGCCTCCAAACTCAAGTTATGATGCCTATGTCATTTTGTCCATATATGTCATTTTGTACGTATTTCCCCTATCACCGTCAATTTAGATGCAAATGATGCATTACATTATGAATCAGCTTTAAGAAAGCTTCAAGACAACCAGAAAGGAATTATGATAAATTTAAATGCAGGTATCTCATTGACCGGTGAAGTAATTGATAATTTCAATAAAACCATTTCAATCCTCAGACATAACCAAAAAACGATTGCTTCCCAACTTGAAGGAATCTCTGAAAAATTTAGTCAATTAACTGATAATTTTTATATGTACATTCAGATAAAGAATCTCATGGACCAAATTGGAATTTCTGTCAATATTATCATAGAGTTAATCGATGAAATTGAAAATGCCATTAGTTTTTCAAGGCTTGGAATATTACATCATAGCATCATTAAGTTTTCAGAATTGAATTCAATAATCGCTGAAATAAAAACTTTATATTCTCCAGATAACTTAATATTCACTGACGAAAAAGAGTATCACAGATTTTATGAATTGATAAAAGTAGATGCATATTTCGTCGAATTCAGAATTGTTTTCATTCTTCATTTTCCAATTGTTCACCCTGAACTTTTTTCTCATTACCATTTATTTTCAATCCCAACTATCAACAACACCATTCTTATTCCCAAAAATACCTATCTGACAAGCAATGAAAAATGGTATCAATACGCTTCTTCGCCTTGTGTTGATTTACACCCACTATACTACTGCGAAAACGATAAACTTAATAATGGCTCAGAGGTAGAAGATTGCTTGTTCCAGCTGTTGCATCTCCAAAAATCCATTGGTTCCTGTCAAAATCATCCTGTGGAAACCAACAAGAATGTTATCCAGCAAATTGGCAATGGTAGATTCATCATGATAGCTCCGAGTGGAATAAAAATCCGCACAGTATGTAGAAGAACTGATGTGAGCACATTGAAGGGAAACTTCTTGATAAATGTTCCGAAGGGATGCCACTTCGAAAACTCAGAAGAAAAATTCTACAACGACAAAGAAATCCTGAAAGGAGAACCAATGTATCTTCCCCAAATTGCTGCTGATCTGAATGCAACAACCCTTACTGCATTCAAAATAAAACTTGAAGATTTTTCACTGGATCAAATACACAAACTGAAGAAAAAACAAGAGGAAATTCAGCCCTTAATTGAAAAACAAGAGAGCACCAAATCATTCCACGAAATCTTGATATATATTATTTATTTTCTGTTTTTCATAGTTATCTCCTATTTTGGTTCGAGGAAAATCATGTTATGGCTGAAGTCCCCGGTTCCAGGAAATCAACCAGAGAGTCAAGAATCCCAACCACGAGCAGTTCCATTCTTCACTACGTAAGCACCTTTCTGAGGATGGAGGAGTTATATTCCAGGGCACGATGAACTTCGTTCGAGAGCCATGGAAGTGCTAACTCAGCATCAGCTACTTTCCGCAATCCGAGAAAGCACACCGAGCTTATAAATTGTATTGTATTCATCATTTTTATCAGTCTTGACATACCTACCATTGTAATCTATCTGTACGAAATATAATTTTTAAAAACGCTTTTACTGCCTTGAATATTATAACTCTCGCCACCGCCCTGAACAATTCCACGCTGCTTCATCCAAACCACGTTCTATCCTGCGTCTTCCCACATTTCTTTTTCCCTGTATTTTACCTTGTATTATCAGCTGTAACAAGGCGTATCTTTGCCCTCGCATCACATGTCCCAAGTATTCGAGTTTTCGTCGTTTAATCGTTTTCAGAATTTCCGGTTCCTTTCCCATCCTTCCAATGACCTCTACGTTCGTCACCCTGTCAATCCACGATATGCGAAGGATTCTTCTATAACACCAAAGTTCAAAAGCGGCCAATTTATCCATATGAACCTCCTTCAGTGTCCAGGCCTCCAAGCCATATAGAAGAACAGAGAACACGTAGCAACGCAGCATTCTCATGCGTATCCCCAGGCTCAAGTCCCTGCATGTGAGGAATCTCTTTAGTTTGATGGTTCCAACAAGACGGCGCAACATGTCACACAGCTCGTGCCACAATAGATTTAGCGAAACACACGTTTGGTGACCGCCTAATTTCACGTTTTGGACCTGTGAATTGGCCTCCAAGATCTTGTGATTTAACACCGCTAGACTACTTTCTGTGGGGCTATGTAAAGTCATTGGTCTATGAGGATAAGCCATAAACGCTAGACATTTGGAAGACAACATTCGCCGTGTTAAGGTGGATTTATACAACAACTAAAATAAAATAAGAACTAAAATAAAATAAAATAAAAAATAAGAGCAGACAACATAGGTTTATAGAGATCACTGGAATAAAATAAGAAATAAGAATGAACCAATCAAATCGCAGATTTTTTGACAATGACTTCCGCCTTTTATTCAAGGCGATAATCGCAGTACTTGTCATCAATAACAACATCGCTCCCATCATGATTTCTTGGTCATCCATATTAAATATGATTTAAAAAAATATTCATTAAGTTTTAGGTTAGAAAACTAGAACTTGTCAAAAGTTTCGATACGGAAAAGATTGGGGAGTGGATTTGGGTCATGCGCACTATCATTTTCCAAATAAAATAAGCGAAAAAGATAAAAGTTGACCATCTCTCATTCTTATTCTTATTCCTTATTTTAGCTTATTTCCTGTATAAACGCTGTCATTGAAATGCATCAAGTGAACATTCTTATTTTATTTTATTTTAGTTCTTATTTTATTTTAGTTGCTGTATAAATCCACCTTTATTGCCGATATACGGCCACAAATGTTGGAAAAAATCATCGAAAATTGGACGTCCAGATTGGACTACATCCTAGGCAGCCGTGGCGGTCATATGCCAGAAATCATATTTAAAATGTAATGCCACAAGATTATCTTTCAGATAAATAAAATTCATGTCGATCGAATAATCGTTGTTTTATTGCAATTTAAAGTTCTCTACCTCTAAAAAAAACACCCTTTAGAGGAAAGTCGCCTATTATTGGATAGTTGCCTAATTTTGGATACTATGTTATCTCACGTCCTATCAGGAGTTTTGTGGAATTGTATGCAGGAAACTACTCGTTTCTGAACTAAATAAACCCCCTGTAAACTATGAAGTTCATCTATTTTTTGCTAGGTGGCATTTCGAGATATAACGTTTTATTGTGGTACTCAGTTTTTCATTTCTCCAATTGTGAATTGTGAAAAATCGATGAGTATTGGCTAAACAATATTAAAATTTAGTATGACAATACAAGAATAGTTGTGGAATAAGCTCAACAATTCGATTCGAACATTCCTGTTCAATAGCAATATTAATTTGATCACATAACCTTGAACATGAAAGTTGCCTAATTTTGGATAGGAAAGGTGGCTCGAAATTGGATATCCAAAATTAGGAACCTTTTTTGCAGTGAAAATTTTCCCGAGGACCAAAGTGGGGAAGGCTGGATCCAGTGTTCTGTATGTTCAGATGGGCACATGAAGATTGTGCTGGAGGTGACAGTAGCAAAGTTTACGTGTGTGATTTTTGCAGAGACAAATAGGTTCCTAATTTTGGATAGGGTATCCAATATTTGGAACCTATTTTTGCAATCATGAAAATCGTCGTTTTTCAGTTGAGTTAATTTTTATGTCATTTGGGTGAGAAATAAATATTTTAGTTTATATGACGTGGTTTCATTAGGGTAAAACCACATTTCAAGTGAAGAAAAATAATCAAGCAAGAATTTTTCTGCCGAAAAATGTGAATTGGAAAAAAGTATCCAAAATTAGGATACTTTCCTCTACATAATAGTTGCTACTTCCCTTTGAAAACATGCATTTTGTGGCTGTTTTCGAATTATTTCAGATGTATCTTCAAAATCTGGGTTGCCATGCCTGAATATGAAACAAATTTGAAATTACCTTAGCAACTACAGTCTGTGCGTACATGTTCACTAGATTGCAGCAAAACCAAATCAATAATGGTTCCTCTTCAAAACGAAGGACAAAAGTTTACAAAGCCAGGAATAGATATAGAGAGTTAGAAGAAATAACGGTTTTGGGGGAAATACAAAACCAACCCAATATTTCACTTCGCAAAATGTAGTTGAATACAGGTATTCCAAAGACTACAGCAATGCGAATTCCAAAAAAAAAACAAGATATATACCTAATGAAAAAACATTTTTCAAAACAAGCTTTTATGACAGCAACACTCATCCGCCATTTTGAATTCCTCAATTTTGAAGAATCGTAATTTCCGACCCAGAAAACCCCAAGATACCAATTTTGAATAGAATCGGATCATAATCACAGAACTCGTCCGCCATATTGTAGCCGCCATCTTGAATTTTCCAATTTTGACCCAAGAATCATCATTGTCGAACCTGAAACCCCCCAGATACTAATTTTGAATGGAATCGGATCATAACCACAAAACTCATCCGCCATTTTGAAGCCACCATTTTGTTTTTTTCTATAACAAATATTTCATGATGCATTGTCACCAGAATTATGTACACCTGCCAAATTTCAAATCAATCGGACCATTAGAAGTGTGTCATATTCAACTTGTAATAAATTCAAACCGTATAGAGTGAGAAATGTTCACAAGTTACTACCAAATGACCTACAATTCCGGCTCGAATTTTGCCAATGGTAGCATGTAGGCTAGTTTTTCTCTAACTCCTCTAGAAATTGGTGTTTCCTTTTTCCTATCAATTTGGACCACTCTGTACATTTGTATCTGCTGCATTCGATTGCCACAAATCACTGATTTATTTTTATTCTTTCCTACCCTATTCATCATTATGTATTTGATTATTGATAATATCTGGATTAACATGAATAAAGGCTGTACCAAACAGGCAAACTTGGCTCCGAATACTGATCTGTTATTTGCCAAATTTAGCCATGTGTAGTGTAGGCAGATCCAGAAGGAAATTAATCAAGCTAGGTTCGAAACAATCTGAGATCCCACCTGAACATTTCTAAGCTACCAACGTATTTGGATATTTGTGAAGGCGTCAACGCTACGGAGTAGAGCAACCGCCATTTTTGAGAGCTTACTTAGATAGTACCGGACGCATATCGTCCCAAACCTTTGCAGCTGTGAGCAGGGTGTTATTTATTTTTATTATTGTATATTTTCATGAGCG
Organism: Adalia bipunctata; assembly: GCA_910592335.1. NCBI lineage: Eukaryota > Metazoa > Arthropoda > Insecta > Coleoptera > Coccinellidae > Adalia > Adalia bipunctata. The sequence goes on from OU342948.1 coordinate 33,698,614, forward strand.
CCCGCAGAAACCCGCAGAAAATTTTACTCAGGTGGGCAAAATAAAAATTGGAAAGTAATAGGTATTGAGGTGTCGACGGTGTCGTGCTGAAAAACGATGAGGCCATCAAAATCTCAGGGCCCCCTCCCCTGCGGATGCCAAGTATATTTTTCGAGAATGTATTTACCACCGTACTTCGATGTAAAATTGGAAATGAGCTACGTACTACGGATTTGGATTTTTGTGCCGGCATTAACCTTACCTAGTACAGCAATGGCCATTGATTCTGCTCATTATTTGATTTTCCAAAATATTTAGAAGAACTAATCAATGTTCGTCTTCGGGAAAACTTACCTGCTGAGTTTATTGACTCTTTCTCCGATGCTTTGGAACATTACAAGGCCTAGAGGGATCCCAACCATTGCATAAAACATGGTAAAGAGCTTCCCGCCAATTGTAGCGGGGGTGGAATGGCCGTAGCCTATGGTGGTAAGCACCGTAGTGGCGTAGTAGAAAGCCCCCGTGAATTTCCACTGTTGTCCTGCCCTGTGCGGCTCCGATTTCAGCACCACCGTTTCAAGGATGCGAAAATCTTCGTTGCTTATGTTGTATTTTTTCCGAACTATTGCTTGGATTTCTGGAATGATGATGAATTAAGATATTCAGAATAATTTAGTATCGGAAATTTTTATCTTCATTATCACTGCGATATGAACGTCAATATTCACAATTCTCTGAATTATTTTTGACTAATCGCAAGACAAAGATTCTAACGAAAAACATTTTCGCAGGTGTGAAAAAAATTGAATAAATCGTCCATGATCTCGGATCTCATATCTTTTGATGTACTCGTTGTAATTGTATGATGTGAAAGGCAATTTAGTTCTAAATTAAATAGTGGAGATAAATAACATATTAGGTTGGATGAGGATCAATACCAATTCATAAAATCACACTCCCAAATAGTGCATAATTTAATACCTATCTCAATCCTGAATTTATCTTTTCCAAAAAATATTGGCGTTTGAACTTCCCTATCTGCGAGCAATATTTTTCTTAGCCGTTTGTTGGACCCGTTCTGTGATAATTCTCTTTCAATATCTTCACTTAATTCTCTAGCTTGTGTCTCTATCTGGTCTGTTTGTGTATCAGTGTTTGTCCGAATTTCCTGCAAAAATGACTTCAAAGAGTCCAGTAAATGATGAAGATCCAAATAAAATTTTTGAAGTTTGAAAGAAACATTATCAAAGCGTTCACGAATTGTTTCCCAAATTATAGTTAACATAGCGTATTCTAATTTGATAAGCTTTTTTAATAAATTTTTGGCCTCATTTCACAATATGTTTTTTCCGTTTCATCCAAATAAATTTGCTTCGGAGCCTTAAATATATCATTTTATCCGAATTTCATGCTTTAGCAGCCTGATGATGAGCACACCATCAGGTAACGCTCAAAGATTTTAATGAATATTTTAAGTTACCTCTGAGCTTCTTATAAAATATAATAGAGTCTGACTATTTTTTTTTCACACTTACAGACTGAATTTTCATTATAGAAAAAAAAATTAATTAAATCGCCAGGGGCCCCTATGGACCCCTGGGCACTACACTGCAGCGTACTAAGCGTACCGGTTAATCTGCTACTGAATAATCTACATTCTACATTATCTTCCTTTCACACCGCTGGTAACGAAGATATACAGGGTCTTTCACGAGGAACCTCACCCATATTTATACGGGAAACTACTGAACGTATTTTCATGAAATTCAGCACTTATAAGTATTTCACGATGCTGATGAAATCTAAAATATTTTCAAGGCATGAGCACCTCCGGTTTTTCCGGAAATGACGTCAACTTCCGTTTTCCAAATTAGAACACCATTTTTAATTGCAGAAATAGATTCCTCAGAAAATTTCAAGTTATTTTGATGTAACATTTTTCAGTTTTGGTTGGAAAATTCTCTCTGAGCGGGAAAATTCGAAAAAAAAATCGAAAATAGAGCTCCGCTGAAACAAGAATAACTTCGAGGTTTTTGGATGGAAAATTTTCATTTTTGGGATTTTTCAAGATGTAAGATTGATGTATCCACTTTAAAAATCGAAATCGCGATTCATGATACAGGGGGTGAAAAAATCGCTTTCAAAGTTAGGGATGACAAAATCGTGAAAAATCAATTTTTTCAAATTAGAACCCCATTTTTTTATGGCAGATATTGAATCTACGTTAAAAAATGATGTGAGTGTATGCATCACACCCTTGCCCTAAAACGGATATTTTCTGAATTAATATCCACTTTAGGGCAAGGGTGGGATGCATACACTCACATTATTTTTTAACGTAGATTCAATATCTGCCATAAAAAATGGGGTTCTAATTTGAAAAAATTGATTTTTCACGATTTTGTCATCCCTAACTTTGAAAGCGATTTTTTCACCCCCTATATCATGAATCGCGATTTCGATTTTTAAAGTGGATACATCAATCTTAGATCTTGAAAAATCCCAAAAATGAAAATTTTCCATTCAAAAACCTCGAAGTTATTCTTGTTTCAGCGGAGCTCTATTTTCGATTTTTTTTTCGAATTTTCCCGCTCAGAGAGAATTTTCCAACCAAAACTGAAAAATGTTACATCAAAATAACTTGAAATTTTCTAAGGAATCTATTTCTGCAATAAAAAATGGTGTTCTAATTTGAAAAACGGAAGTTGACGTCATTTCCGGAAAAACCGGAGGTGCTCATGCCTTGAAAATATTTTAGATTTCATCAGCATCGTGAAATACTTATAAGTGCTGAATTTCATGAAAATACGTTCAGTAGTTTCCCGTATAAATATGGGTGAGGTTCCTCGTGAAATACCCTGTATAATTTGGACGAATCCGACCCTGCCTATAAACTAGATGAAAATAAATATCCTACAGATTTCTGTAAATGAATAGCTAGACAGTTTATGTTTATAGTTCCTTTAGTAGCTACTATGTGCCGCCACTAAAGTTGCGAAAAATTTCCGCATCAAATCGTTCAAATGCGTTGTTCCTCTATGTATATTTAAACTCAATGGTTTCACTCACTGATGAAGAATTTGAATTCAATTTTGTCTGTCCGTAAACACGTAAAATATATAGAAGGTGAGTCACAAGGTACTGTATAAATATTCCTACCACGTATAGAGGCTAATCACGTGAATATTAAATCATAAATTGTCTGTGGAATAAACCTATAAGGGAAATCATTGATCGGTTTTCAGACGGATTTTGAATTCCGGAAACAGTTTTCACTTATATATTTCACAGACGTTAATCTCCAATTTATATTTACAAATTTCGGGTATATTTTGTTGATCGGTCGGAGACCTAAAATCCGACCCCTGCTGATGTCGACAAAATGTCGATGTCGCATAGGAGAAGGGTAGAGTGGGGATCCTTTGACCGATTATAACGAATGAGTTTTCCCCACCTATAAACTTTCCCACCTGCGCGAACATCTCGTCTGTGCGGCGTCATTAACATCGAATTTCGGAAAAATGTTCAACTTTGATAGTGTAATTGGAAGCACGTTGGGCCGGAAATCCAAAGATGCGGGGTTCGACTCCCGCTCGAAGTGAAAACTTTTTCCGGAATTCAAAATCCATCTGAATACCGATTAATTATTTTCTATTAAATCATAAGTTTTATACAAGGTGGTTGTCAACCGTCGTAACGGTTGTTTTATCTTTCGCAAAAATTGTTTTTTCGAAATTTGATGAAGTACCTATATTCAAACCTCAGTAATTAAGGAGGAAAACTGCCAACTAGATTTTTCTTAACACTAAAGCAGGATTTCCAATTCAATAATGAATCTAAGTAATCCATTTGGTTCAACATTCAGTAAAAATTTTTTCATTGAATTCATTTTCATTATACGGTGCAAGACTCAGTGTCACCTCTAGACCTTGAGGTCGCAGTGGAATGTAAACCCCTCACCAAACTCACCTCTACACACCATACAGCATTTTTATAATTTAGTACCTACCGTTTCCAGGACCGGCTTATGAAAATGTTCCAATTTAATTTATTGTTAGTAGTGGAACACCCTGTTTAGCGATTTATTGAGAACTGATCAGTTCTAAACTTTAATATTTCCTCAATTAATTGTTTTTGACAACCTTAATACACAAACTCATAGAGAAATTCCCCTTTTGAAAACTATTCCGACCTGACCAAATTTTCCTTGGACTAGGAGTCCCATAAATACGGCCGTTCAAAATTTCATCTTCCTGGTAATTTCCAAACTAGAGAATGGATTGATATGAAATTACCATATACAGGGTGAGTCTTTGACTTGTATATATATTTTAACTGTAGATTCCTCTCATCAAATGAAACACTTTCTTCCTATACCATTTTTCAAAATAGGAAATAGGGTGTCGAAAATCCATGAAAAAAACACTTTAATGTCCATATATTCGTAACCGTTATTTCAAATGAACTGCATTTTGGTTCATTGGTTACTCGACTATTCATGGTGCATATTCCTCAATCGAAACTCATTCGATATCTCTCCTAGTATAAAAGTTACAGGGTGAAAAGATAAACGGTTCATATTTTCGAAAGAATCAATCATTCAAGACACTAAAGGTATTTTATGTTTTTTCAATAAAACGCGTCGTTTTCGAGTTATTTCCAATTTTACCCGGAAAGATTTGCCGAAAAAATCATCAATTTCAAGAATAATCTGAATACGTCTCTGAATCCAATATCATCGAATATTATTCCTTCTCTGGTCATTGAACGAGTTTACAATGTTGTCAGAATATTCATCAACTCTGTCGAGACTTAAATTAAAATGATGGAAAACGTTGATGTAGAGATATTTTGATAATAAAATCCCACAAATGTGGAAGATAAAATTGAACACCAAGGAGCATTCAATACGCACAGTTTCTATTAAAAATTCATTGTTATCGGTCCATATTGAAGTTGAATGTCGATGAAATAGAAAATTCGGATATGAATGATGAATCTCGATGGAAATTGAAATTATTGAAAAATAATATGATACCTGATAATCTGTGGCGATGTTTTTATCTAAACAATATCCTCTTGGAATTTTATACACTCGACACTACACGGTTAACATTATATTAATTCACTTCAAATAATAATCACATTATTACAATAATTCACTGAATGTATTTACTACTTCACATAATGTTCACAGTTTGTTTATAGTTGGCACTGTTGGCAGCGCCTCCAACGGTTTTTCGCTATACGCATGCGTCGTGAAATTTCGCGGCGAAGTGGATGGAAATGGCAGAACTCATAGATTTTTATACTAAGTTACGTAAAAAATCCTTAACCTCAATGAAAATATCAGCAAGCTGACAACATCTTCTCAAGATTTCTGTGCAAAATTCACAGAATGGATACAAAATAGATTAGGTTAGGTTATTAAGTAATAAATTCTGATGATCTGAATGGAAAGCTTTTCTTCATGAGATTGTTGGGGAATTTCGAGGATAATATGAACAAGTTATTAGTGTTTACAAACTAATCTGCAGAACAAGCTATAATGAAAAAAACATTTTTCAAGACAAGCTTTTATGATAGCAACACTCATCTGCCATTTTGAAGCCGCCATTTTGAATTCCTCTATTTTGAAGAATCGTAATTTACGACCCAGAAAACCCCATGATTACAATTTTGAATAGAATCGCATCATAATCACAGAACTCGTCCGCCATCTTGTAGCCGCCATATTGCAGCCGCCATCTTGAATTTTTCAATTTTGACCAAAGAATCATCATTGTCAATCCCAAAACCCCCCAGATACTAATTTTGAATGGAATCGGATCATAATCACAAAACTCATCCGCCATTTTGAAGCCGCCATTTTGTTTTTTTCTATAACAAATATTTCATGATGCATTGTCACCAGAATTATGTACACCTGCCAAATTTCAAATCAATCGGACCATTAGAAGTGTGTCATATTCAACTTGCAAGATTTGATTACAGACAGACACCGGGACAGGTGAAACTAAATAAAAGCTTGTAAAAATCGAAGAAGGAACTTATTTTGGTGGGAGAAATGTGGCTTTTTAGTCGAAAAGCCACATGAGACCGGATGCCGGATGAAACTAACTGTTTTTGTTGAAATTATCGTGTTTGCAACATTTTTATTTCAATAAGGTTAGTACTTGAGTATTCCCTAAATGTCTAACTCAATTTCAATCGAGAAATAGGAACTTCCAATCAATTCCAGAGAATTGTATAAGGAACGTAATAAGCCCAATTTTTTTTTCAAATGGCTATATCTTTTTAACAGAGCCGAATTCGAAAAAATGGCAAATGAAAAAAAGGTTTCTTTTGGCCTTACGAATCCACAGTTAGAATATATGTACAAGTCAAAGACTCACCCTGTATACAGGGTGGCCACCTTTTCAATGGTATTGTATTGGTACCTTTTAAACCATTAGAGAGTTAGAAGGTCGGTCGAATGGAGAAAAAGTTGCATTCTTAGAAGCATTGTCAAGCAGTCCAAACAAATCGAGATTATCAGGGTCGGTTATTGAGATATCATAAGAAAAATGAATTCTCTCATTTTGATTTTTCTTTTTTCCCACTTTTTTTCAAATATTACCAAAAAATGTTAATTAAACTAAAGGTAAATGTAATACAGATCCGACCCAAAGAAATAATAAGGCTCAAAATCACCTGAAAATCAACTTTGAGTGACCTTGTATAATATATCGTTGAATTCAGCGTTAAAAGTTATTTCGAAAAGTGTCATAAAATATGCAGGTCCGTATTGAAAAAAGTCAGGTTGAGGGTGACCCACCGAGTACGAAACGTTGGATACAAAATCTGCTGTCAATTTGAGGATAATTTACTGTCGAATAAAAAATCCCACTAACATTTTTTGATAATACTTGAAATAAAGTGGGAAAAAAAGAATAATCAAAATGACAGAATTTACTTTTCTTATGATATCTCAATAACCGGCCCTGATAATCTCGATTTGTTTGAACTGCGCTCGACAATGCTTCTAAAGGGTCGTTAATACTGGCCCGTAACTTAAACTTTTCCCTTACCCTAAGGGCGGGTTTCACAAAGCTTTAATCGCACGATTAACCGCTTAATCATCCGATTTGACGGTGCCAACAAGGATTTGACGGTGCCATCAAGGATTTGACGGTGCGATCAAGGATTTGACGGTGCGATAAAGGATTTGACGGTGACATCAAAAATTGCACAATCAACGCGCTTTGACGGTCGATTAAGGAGGAAATGCGTTTCAGAAAACATTTTTGGCATCTGATTAACGAACAAACCGCGTCTGTGCTCATAATCAAATTGATTCGACGAAATTGAGCAATCAAACTAGTTGACGGCCGTTGAAATTAAAAATGTTGAGCGATATTAGTTCATCCTCCTCAGAGGAATAAAATAATGTTGTAATTCGTAGGAATCGTATATATAGGACCAAGGCCGTAGCTAGAAAAAAATTTCGGGGGGGGCACGTCCGAGGACGTAGCTAGAAAAAAATTTCGGGGGAGGGGGGGTGTCCGTTGAACTGAGCTCTAGAAAAATTTCGGGGGGGGGGTCCGGACCCCATCGGACCCCCCCCCTGGCTACGGCCTTGTATAGGACAATCAGAGACAGAAACGATCCTTTTCTTAATTGTAATGAACATGATTTCAAAAACCGTTTCCGATTCAACAAGAGTACTGTAATGAAATTAGTGCATGAAATAGGAAGCGAAATTGAAGCACACATAAGAAGAAATAAATCCATTGATGCAAGATTACAAATATTGGTGGCCTCTCAGAGTTTTTTTTCTGGTCTTCCATGATGTATTTAAATATCTTATATTGAAATAATGAGGTATTCGGAAAAAATCAACAAACTGTACCAAGTTGAATCCACGTAAACGAAAATCTAACCTTATTTTATTCTTGGATTCTAAGCGCTTATATGTGTTCACCGTTAAAATTTAATCGCGTGATCAACGAGCACAGATTTGCAGCCGTTTTCCTAAGTAAATGCAACGTTGTCGGATTTTTTTCCACCGTCAACTGACGGAGTCGTTAAATTGTGGGATCAACTTTTGTGAAACCCGATTGTAGTTGATCGGATTGTCAAATTTGACGGAGGAATCTGATGTTAATCGTGCAATCAACGCATCTTTGTGAAACCCGCCCTATGAGTTGAAACATAGAAATTTCATGCTATGGTTTATACTCGAATTTTAACTTATTCCCTTACCATTGTTTAAAGAGAACAATTTTAAGGGCATAAGTTAAGGGCGCATAAGTTACGGGCCAGTATAAACGACCCTTAAGAATGCAACATTTTCCCCATTTGAACGACCTTCTAACTCTTATGGTTTGAAAGTTACCAATACAATACCATTGAAAAAGTGGCCACCCTGTATAATAACATTATTAGATATATGGAAATTTTCAGATGGAATATGAAGTATTCAAGCTACGCGCAGAATTTTTCCAGGAGTCATATGAAGATCTAGCGAATTATCTAAAACTGAATCCTAATAAATATGTATTTCTTTAACGGCACATTGATCTCACAGAATTCCTATCATTGTCACTTTTATCGAAGGCTGTGAAAATTGTTTATTACTGATTTTTCAACTGGAATATGCGGATATACCTACAAGTTAGATGAACAGGACACTCAATTGCTCCTTATTCATTTTTACCTTTAAAATTCAAAATTTCGAAAACTATGCATTTACGAACTTTTTGGTCTAAAATCACCCAAACCGAAGAAAAATTAGGTGATGAATGTGGCGGTCATATCGCTTTGAATCTAGTTTTCGGCAGGCCACCATTAAAAATACCAAGTTTTCATGAACATCCTGCTATATTTTTTCTAATAATTAGTTATGACATGGAATATATAATATATATCAACAACCATTAGAATGTTGGAATAATTCAAAAAGACATTGTTTTTCAAGCCACGCTCATCCACTTCGTATGTAGGGTGAATATTATGTGACTATAGGGCTAAAATGAAAGAGCATAACTCAAAACATCGAAGCTCTCGTTTTCAGTTTTGTGCTTCTACATTTAAATCCTGCTCACTATTATTTGACTTCAAAATTAAATACATTTCCTTACTTGAAGACGTTTATTGGGTCGAGATTCGGATAATATCGTGGTGGCCGAGCAAAGAAAATCTGGCAGATTATAGAACCACGGATATTTCAAGAACAGTCTTGATCATTGTATTCAGGGAAATAAACATTTCTGCTTAAATTCTGCCATTGAAAACGCATACGCATTATCTCGGATACCTCAAAGGCGACGCTGTATCCTCTGGGACAGGATGGTATCGGTATGATCTCAAATATGTAGGTATATGTTTTCAAGTCCACCAGCACAGTCGAGAATAGTAGGTACATTAATTACCTTGAAGAACAATCTTCCTTTGATTTTCCGTTTTAGATTCGAGAGCATCAAAAACTGCTGCTCCGACTAGTAGATATGTAAACGTGCAAACGATGAGAGATAACGTCCGAACGTTTTGCTTCTTCATTCTCTAGCGCGCATCATGCTGGGGCTGGGGGGGCTCCCTTGCCGCTAGCTGCCTTCAGCGCGCCACTGCCAAATCCGTACCTTCTCCATGTCTGTTCCTGAAAAAAATTGTTCAATTACTTGTGATTCAAATTTGAAAGGGTGTCCGAAATATCTATAGTTTCACCAGACTACACCAGGAAGTAAGGAAATGTTTTTCGAGTGTATGTATGAAGTTTTTTTCACGCTATGACATACAGGGTGATTTTTTAAGTGTTTTATTAGACGTATTCGGGGAAGGAATTCTGATACAAATTCAAAAGTCTGTATTTTTATTTTAGAGTAGGTAGGTACATGACCTTAAATTGTAAAATATTTTCAAATGGAATCTATACTTCCGGTTGGCGGTTCTTCCGGAAACGAATGTAAACTTCGGTATTTCAAATGTAACACCCTGTATATTTATCCGTATTTGAATGCTTCGTTCAATTCTGCACTGATTTGATCTTGATGTATGAGATGCGCAACCACTCCAATCCAAGCGATTGTTGAAAGTTATAGCCTGAACTGATTGTCAAATTTGTTGACAGAGAGAGTGTCACAAATTAGTGTTTATATCTCCAAAATCCCTCATTGTTAGAATTTCTTTATGCAACAGTGGAACAAAAGAAAGTACGTTGGTACTGTTTCTTGTATAAATTATGAGGAAATATTATATAGGGTGCCTCAAACTGGGATTCAAAGAGAGCCTCAATAAAACTATGAAATATCATTTTTTCAAATACCTTCTGACTCTTATGGTTTAAAAGTTACCAATACAATCCCATTAAGAAAGTGGCTACCCCTTATAAATGTTGGTTCAAAATCCGAACGTTAGGGATATATCGCGGTTCAAAGATGGCGGAAAAATTAAATTCAAAGAAATACTTACGCAACTACTTAGATAGAATTAAATTCGAATAGCCTGGTTGGGTTAGAAACTTTTTCATCTTTTGTATGTTTCTCGTAAAATATACCGTTCCGAAATAAAAAAATTAAATGTAAATCATTACGTGTCGGGATAGGGCAATTTATTTCAGAACACGTAATGATTTACATTTCATTTTTTTATTTCAAAACATTTTACGAGAAAAATATAGGAGTCAAAGAAGTTTCTAACCAAATCAGTCTATCCGAATTTAATTCTATCGAAGTCATTGCGAACTTCAACACCCTCCACTCATTCTAAAAACATGAAAAAATATCAAAAAAGTGTGGTTTCATAATAGTAATACAGTCGAACTTGATAACTCGAATCATGATATGCCAGAAAAAAATCGAGTTATCAAGACTTCGAGTTATTGAAAAAAACAAATTTTCCTCAAATCGCATGGATATTTTGACATTTCTCATAGAAAAAGACAAGATTTTCCAACTGTTAGGAAAAATTCATTTCCTTACTGTAGGGAAATGATATTTCCTTACGATTGCCAGTGTTCTACATATGCATATTCCAACTTTTCTCTTGTTTCTTTGGCAATATGTAATACTAATGAAGCAGTATTCACTGCCTCAATCAGCTCTGGAGGAGTCCCAGAAATGAGAAATTCATCATCACTTATCATTTTACAATGTTTTCTCTTCGAAAGCTCCAGCACTTAAATTGATATTCCTCAAGTTTGACAATTCAACATTTTTACGTTTCCATTGTACTGCAACCAATTTCATTCCGAATTTCAAAGCTTCATTTATTTATGAATGAAATAATGCGCGATTTTTTTCGAAATTCATTGAAATCTGTCGAATTTCAAACGATTTGCGGAAAAAAAGTATGTTTACCTCGTAGGAAAAGCCACATTCCTGGACTCTGTGTTTCCAATTTTCACAATCGTCCAGAAATGTTACGCTTTTCCTACCCGGTAAACAATGATAATGGACTGATAATTATTCTTTTTTTTTTCCAAATACTTAGTACATACAGTGTTAGCTGGGACGCCATACTTTGAAGCTACATTTTTCTTTCATGCACCACTTTCCACTTCCTTTCAAAGATATGTTTTTCATCAAGAGATAAAGTTTTCAAAGTACCTACGTTTTGACGACATATTTTTAGCGATATTGTCGTGAAACCTCAAAATTAACAACTGAGGAACTGAAACGAGTTCACGGCATGCGCTTAAGCTATGAAACGATTCGTTAAAATCACACGTAAACGATGGATCCTCAAAAAAATTCGACTTATCGAATGTGCCGCCAAATATTTCGTTCGAGGTATCAAGATATTCGAGTTATAGAAGTTCGACTTATCGAATAAAAATTGCACTAATTTTCAATCTTGGCGCTATTGCCAACCAATTTGATTCGAGTTATCGAAAAGTCGATTTACCGAAGTTCGACTGTACTTCCAAAAAATATCATCATTCTATCGCTTTTCGTTTTTAAGATACGAAATAAAAACATCATTTTTCCGCCATTTTTGAACCGCGATATCTCCCTGACTTTTGACCCAAAATTTATATAACAAACTACCCTTTATTTTGAACAAGAAATTAACCTCTTGAATTTTTCGGACTTTTAACTCTTACGTGAATGCTATTAATGTATGGCACATGGAAACAAATCAAAATTACGGAACATAATTTGAAAATGGAAATAGAATCACATTAGTTTGTCTCCGCTTGCAATACATTAATGTAATACCTACATATTATTCACCTTGAGATTGAAATATACGGGATTGGCGGAATGATTAGATAATATGGTATCTGCAAGTATGGGACGTTGTGGCGTGAAAATATATTCTAGGTTTTGTAAAAGTCCATCGGTCTTCGACATTTTTGAAAATTCAACAAAATTACACCGCAGCCGCTCTTTTTGGGGGCAAGACTCCAAATGAAAGAATTTTTTAAATCTGTTCATTGGATATTCTTCCTGGATAGAGGCATTATCGAATGTAATCTATGATTATTGGGGCGTATGCCTAGTTTTTTTTTAACAAAGTTATTGTCCAATTTTCATGTCTTTCTAATATTTTTCATAACCTTTATACTGCCAAATTCATGGACAGTGTTTTGAAATCTATAAAGAGAAAATTAATTGTTGATAAAATATACCCGCATATATCGGCAAATAGGCACTTTATTTCGACACCATTTAAAATGGGCTCAAATCATAAATGGTCTACAATCTGTGAAAAGTATAATTCTGACTTCTGACAATAGACAACATAAAACTTTGGAAAACATATTGGTGAATTGCAGAATAAAACTAGTAAAGAAAAAATTATTGGAATTTACGAGATTTCATGCACAGACTGCGAATCCTTTTATATCGGTATGACAACTCGCACAATGAAAAAAAGATTTAACGAACACCAGAAAAACGGACCTAACTCATCTCTTGGGGAACATTTGAAAGAAAATAAACATAAAACAAATTTTGATAACGTTGAGATTCTACATGCTTCTATACTCCTAGGTTGCGTCAACGACTGACAACAATACACAGTTGCCGAATCCATAATTATTCTTACCACTAATCTGCAGTTCTCAAAATGATATCTAATAAATATTAATGCTTCCTAAATTAGAAGACCGACCTATATATACCAATTCTTACCTGTGTAGACTAGGGATAATTATTTTTAATTGAATTTTTCACCCATCTGCTTACTTGATCCCTCTTTATCTTCAATCGTAAATTGAATGATATTATGAAGCTTTATGGAAAAATGGAAATGTCATGATGATAAAAGAAAAACATCCAAAATCAACATTATTTCACGATATTATTAGGAAATTGAAAGCAAGGGCTTTTTCAGACTACTTTTTTTGTGATTTGGCAATGCTGTCATTTATATATCAGCAGCACGTCATGACGAGTACAACCAAAAATCTCTCTAGCCACCGACGTTACAGTATTTCCCGCCTCTTCTGATCGTTTGAATTCGGTAGATTATTTTTGAGTTTTCAATATTTTTTTAAGGGTATAAATTGATGAAGAAAAAATTGAAAAAAAAAATTACGAAATTCATGAGAATCCAATATGTCAAAATATATTTTTTCTGAAAATGACTGGAAATGCCCATTTCGTCTGTCTTAATTGCCCCACTTACGTTCCACCTTAGAATTATTGAGCAGTGGTGCTTGTCAGTGGGGCTGCACATCAACCCAACCAAGACCACATTAATTCCGTTTACTCGGAAGAGGAAACTTCCAGCCATGAAAACGTTAGCTTTAAACGGAAATATCTTGGAGTGGGGGTCTGAAGTCAAATACCTAGGAATAACCCTAGATAGCAAACTTCTGTGGAATAAGCATGTTGATAATGCTACTGGCAGAGCTACAAGGGCTCTGATGGCGTGCAGGCGTCTATGTGGCAGGAATTGGGGCTGTAACCCAAAAATACTGCGATGGATGTACGTCATGATTGTAAGACCTATAGTCACATATGGGGCAGTAGCCTGGTTTGCTAAGGCAAGTCAGGCAAGTACGAGGAAAATGCTCGACAAAGTACAAAGGCTTGCCTGTGTGTGCATCACGGGAGCTATGAGAACGTGCCCAACCAGGGCACTTGAGATCATCACAGACCTCACACCTCTACATCTAGTGATTGATAGGGTAGCCCATGAGGCCATCCTCAGAGTATCTAGAGAAGGAGCAGGCAATGAGAGAGTCAGGTTTCAGAGAGCTTGGTCCTCTCTAAATGACTACACCTCATCTGCAAACCTTCCTAGTGATGTAATGATCAAGAAAGTAAGCACTGAGAAAAACTTCAGTATATTGCTAAGCAAAAGAGAGGACTGGGAAAGGGAATACACCAACTATAATCTCAAAGAAAATACAATAAAATGGTATACAGATGGTTCCAAAACCGCTACAGGAGCTGGCGCTGGGATTTACGGGTCAAGTACCAAGTGTGCACTATCGTTAGGCTCCTGTACAAGCGTCCTTCAAACGGAAATACTTGCAATCGGAAGATGTCTAGATATAAATCTAGAAAGAAACTATCAGAAGTGCGATATAGCTATTCATACAGATAGTCAAGCTGCTATTAAAGCACTGAGCTCCTACGTCATTGACTCAAAGCTGATTTGGGAGTGCCGAAACAAACTCAATGAGGTAGGCAAGAAGAATAAGGTCTTTTTAATCTGGGTTCCCGGTCATTCGGGGATCGCAGGAAACGAAGAGGCCAATACACTGGCCAGAAAGAGCGCACAAACGCCTCTCACTGGCCCAGAACCCTTCTGTGGTATAGGAAAATGCACCTATAAGAAGGAGTTTATGCTGAAGGAGAGAACCGAAAGAGAAAAACTCTGGCGGAATCTCCCAGGGATGGATCATTCCAAAAAGTTCCTCAGGAACTTTGAAACTGCTAGATCCAAAAAATATCTGGATCTCAGTAAAAACCAACTTCACATACTCACTGGCTTTCTCACAGGACATTGTCGCCTAAAGAAGCATCTGTTGAGAATGGGTTTATCGGACACTGATGGGTGTAGATTCTGTGGGGAGGAGGAAGAAACTCATATTCACCTGGTTACGGAATGCTATGCCATTGCAAGCCAAAGGAAATAGTGCTTTGGACAAGAAACTTGTAGAAGTGGGGAGTTATTCTCCTTGAAGCCATCCCAGATAATGGATTTTATCAAATCTCTGGAACTGGAGGGCGAGCTGTAGGAGGCGTGATGATGACAGCTCTGATAGGGGGCACAATAGACCTTAAGGTCGCAGTGAACTGTAACCCCTTTTCACTATAACTATAACTATATACGTTCCACATGTTTCCCTGCCATTTTATGTCGATTCAGTGGAAAATTTTTATTTTGTTTTATTCTCTGATGGGTGGTGTTTCGAATATTTTTAATATTCAAATTGTGAAATTTGACGATATGTTGCACATTCCTCCTTTTCCTTATTATAATTTTGTTATTCTGTATTTTTGTGACCTCATTATCACAATGAAGTGTGATGAGGGCACTGAATAATTTGATTTTCTGATTGAGTGTTCATTTCAGCTGGCCTGATGATGGTTCTATTGTTACCGAAATTGATCGCCAACAGAATGAAATTTATAAACAATAGTGTGGTTTTCATTTACCTACATTTATATTTCTCTTTAACCTAAGTTGTTGTAAAAAAATATAGTCACCTGAGTGCCATACCTGGTTCATTTAGAATCCGAAATGGTATAACTCACTTTATTTCCAGCATTCACTACAGGGTGCGGCCTCTTTCAATGAAGACCTTGATGACTTGAAAGAGGCAATCAAAAAGGAAATCATCCAAATAGAAACCGCTATGCTGAAGAGAGTAATGGAAAACTTCCACGAAAGACTTCACATGTGCGTCGCTCACCGAGACCGTCCTTCGGATGATATTTTCAAGATATAAAAAAAAACTTGATTATGTAGGCTTTCAAAATAAAAAAGAAATTTTTTCAATATCTTTATTCGTATTTTTTTAAAACCTCCTTCAAATGTGAGAGAACTTGTTGCCGCACCCTGTACAAAATGAAGGTCTAGTTTAATGCAAACAATAAACATTGTTTTTAAAATTTTTAGCATCAATGTCCTTCATAGCCTATCGATAAGAGCGAGCATAGGGTGCTACATGATGTTTAGACAAAAAAACCTGGCTTTAGGCTTTAATTCGAATTTTATTCGATAACGGCGAAACTGCTCATTTTAAAGTCATGAAATGTTTGGCATCCTCTAACTAGTTTTTGACGAGCAATCGATCGGAATTATAAAATTATATGGTTCCTATTTGAAAAAACTAGATTTCATAGTTTTATTGAGGCTTATTTTGAAGCCCTGTTTCAGGCACCCTGTATAATATTTCCTCATAATTTATACAAGAAGCAGTATCAGCGTACTTTCTTTTGTTTCGCTGATGCAAACAAAAATTCTTACAAGAAGGGATTTCGAAGATATAAACACTTATTTGTGGCAATCTTTCTGTCAAAAAATTTGAGAATCAGGCAATAACTCAACAATCGCTTGACGTGGTTGCGCATATCATACATCAAATCATTGCAGAATTAAACGAAGAATTCAAATATGTATAAATATACAGGGTGTTACATTTGAAATAACGAAGTTTACATCCGTTTCCGGTAGAACCGGAAGTAGATTCCGCTTGAAAATATATTACAAATTGTTCATGTAGGTACTCTAAAACAAAAATACAAAATTTTGAATTCGTATCGCAATTCCTTCCTCGAAAACTTCTAATGAAACACTTAAAAACCACCCTGTATAATATATAATTTTTTTTCGGGAATATTTCCCGAATGGTCTGTTAACTTGTCAAACTGACATTATTGATTTATAAATTCTTAGCTCATATCGATAAATATTCCGTAACTGATGAAAGAAAAGAGGCAGAAATACGTTTGTTTTAATGTTTTTTATTACTTTATTATAATTTAGCGTTTACGTTCCAAATCGCTTTAACAGTATTTTCTTTATACTCATCGCCATTTTGCTTACGCATATTGAATGCCCAGTCCGTTAATATTTTTGCCAAAACATCAATTTGTGTTTCTCCATCTAAAATATAATTTTTTTCATCACAGAAGCTCCATAAACTGACGCCACATGTATTTTGTGTCATACGGTTCGTTTTCCGAAACTTCGCCTTCGAAAGCTTGTAAAAAAGCACGACCAAAACGAGACATTTTTGATAATGTCTTTGACATTACTTTTCAAACTGACGTACAATGGAATCGCGTTGGAAATGTACCATAGATATGAACTGTGCAATTATCGCTGGGCTCTTTCGCTTTCTACAATGCAATTATCATAAGTAATATCATAAGTGCATCCAATTTTTCCGAAAAAAATCGAAAAAACACGTTGCTAACTAATATTTTAACAAGAAGCATGAGTGCAGGTGGCAACAAAAATCCGAGTCGAAGACGAGGATTTTTGCACCTGCACGAATGCTTTTTGTTAAAAAAATATTACTTCGCACTGTGTTTTTTCGATTTTTTTCACAGGAAAAATTAGATGCACGAATGCTATTTGACAAGACTATTTCATGAGTAACAGATTATTCTGGATGCATCTATGTATGTATTATTAATTTTCGTTGAAAACAACTGTCAAGTTTTGCCGCGGGTAAACCCGAAAAAACTGCTGACAGCTGCTGCCATACAGTTTTTCCATCTAGAAACAATTTGTGATTCAAAATTGCGCGTTTCTGATTGGTGGAAATTAAGACGAGGGAAATAGTCGCTGTAATTATGAGGTAATTGCACTCCATTTACATAGGATTTTTGACGGGAGGGAAATATTAATTATAATATATGGAAGTTGGCAGGGCCCAATTGGATCATTTGTTAGAAAACTATTAACTACACTCATCTCGTTTTTCCGAACAAAATTTTCCCATCTGCATTGTCCCTTTGAAATTGGTAATCATCTTATGCTCCACTCTACGACTAAATTGGGTGATATTTCAATTTCAAAGTCCCCTTCCCCTGCTACGCCCCTAAAGACGAAAATTATTTGTCTCTAAAATCAAACATCACACTCTGTAATCCCTCTCTCTCTTCCTCGTATTCAGTACAAGTATAGGTATAATAAAGGAGGTATCAATATATTAGACTGCAATCATAGGCTAGGTTCCTTGCTACTTACTGAGCGAATCATTTCTAGAATGAAAATGTAAATATTTCGGTAAAATGTAACTGGTGCATTGAGGAAGTAAACTCCTTCCTTGGAAGGTCGAAAAGCAATTCAAGTTCTCGCGGCAACGGCAATTCACCCGGATTGCTCATTAAATATTTCGAAGATAATCAAGGGGGATGTTCACAAAGTGGTTGGCATCAAAGGATTCCTGGGACAGACTTCGGGTATCTCCCGTCGTGTTTTCAAATCTTGGTTCCCTTCGTTTAAAGTTCCTTTATTTTAGGTAAACTCTGTATTGCAACTT
Organism: Adalia bipunctata; assembly: GCA_910592335.1. Classification (NCBI taxonomy): domain Eukaryota; kingdom Metazoa; phylum Arthropoda; class Insecta; order Coleoptera; family Coccinellidae; genus Adalia; species Adalia bipunctata. The sequence continues at coordinate 33,717,029 of OU342948.1, forward strand.
TGAAAATGTGTTTTGACGTCAGAGTGAAAACTAAACAGAGAGGGGGTAATTGCAATTTGCTAGCTTCCCAACAACTATGTGTTTGCATCCCATCCGTCACTTCGTTCATTAATTTTTCCAGGAAATAAATCGATAATTTATTCAAGGTGGTAACTTCATTATTTTTGATTTATTGTTCGCAACCTACGAGGCAGTGAGCAGGGTGTAGTTCATTTTTTTATTGTTTATTTGTGGGGTATGTATTACCGTACTTCAACGCAAAGTTTATGCGATCTAGGATTCTGATTTTTGTGCTGCCGTTGAAGCCTTAGGAGCAGCATGTAAAAAACTGAATATCACTCACTTCGTAATGACGAGAGTCGAAAATTCACATCCTCTACAATCTCTCTTGAATATCTAGTAAAGCTCAGTCTACAATCACATGACATATAATGTAGTGTTGTGGAGAAAATCCTCAGACGTTGGGAAAGTTTTCAGAAAAGAATAATGCTAATTGATTAATTCGAATATAATCGAATATAATTCCATCTATTGATAAATCATTTTTGTTTTCTGAAGAACCGTAAACATTAGCACGAGATTACAAGAAAATCTATTCGTTAAGAATAGAGCAAACAATCCGAAATTGATTTTTGTATTGCAAAATATGAATATAGAAAAAAGTTTCTTGCGAAATAAGGTTTAGGGGTGACTTTTTCACCCCTTGCAATCATAGAGGAACACCACCAAACATTTTTCTGAGTGCTGTTTTCCTCGCATAAAATGTCTGTTCAGTTTTATTCTTGTCAATGTTCTGGTTTTTGAGAAGAAAATCCAAAACTGTTTTTCGGTTGCCATCGTGAGGGGGCTGTAACTAAGCAGGGGGGCTCATAAAAGAAAAGATTATATGGAAGATCCACCTTCTTTTACAGCAAGGAATCATATCCAAAAAATTTTCACAACTATTCATATACAGGGAAAGTTATTTTTGCCTTATGACATATACCCCCCACGGTCACATCTTAATATTTTTTAGTGCTCCATACAATTCAAAATGGCGGAAAACCTGCAAATTCAATTTTTTTTCTTTTCGATTGCCAAATAATTTCAATATACCTACTCGAATTTGTAAGATTTTTTCATATTAACACCGTTTTGGCCTTCGTAAGGCCTCCAATTGTTTAAAAAAAAAGTATGAAAGTTCTCCGAGCGTAATATTCGAAAGGCTTCAGAAAGGATATCAATGGATATTTTTTTATTCTGTTTTCACATCAGCGTTAAGAATGATGAGAGTGGGAGTCCAACCGTGAATGATTCCAACAATTTTGGGTCAATTTTTTTATCACTGAAGAAATGTAAAAAAGAAGTTGAGTTTGAATTTTGAAAAAAAAATTTTCAATTTGCAGGTTTCCATTTTAAATTCACCTTTACTGAATTTTACACCGCAATCGCAATTTAATTGAACACTCAAAAATACTGAGATGTGACCAGAAACCGATATTTCAAAGGTCACGCATAACCAAAACTATCAGAATATTGTTCAAAGTTGACATTAAACTCCCTGTATCTCGCTTATGCTTCGAAAACGTTCACAATCCATCTGTTTCATCCATCTTCAGGAGTTAGGTCAGTTAGGACATCCATAAATTCATTAACTAGCGCATTCTTCTGAACAGAAGATGTTATAAAATGTCATTCAAATTCAAAACGTCAGCAACAAAATTGCGATTATTTGAAAAAGAATGATTCAAGAGTCGGGGACAAAGTTGATATTCTACTCGCATGTTAATAAATTGGATGACTGAAGCTCGACCAATACCATTGTTATCCTTCCGATAAAAAAATATGTATTTTGTGTTTTATTCTAATTTATTTCACACCTCCAATGTTATTTTTCTTGAATGTGAATTAATTTATAGAATAAAATGAAAACTCAATATTATATTCATATTCTGCATCAATCTAGTAGGTACCTAATGCTAAAAATTACGTCCTTTCAATTTAATCTACAAAGCAACTCCCGTTTCATTCCAAGCGGGCCAATAAATTCATTTTTTCCATATTCATTCTGGATTTGTCTCCTAATTATACTTATTGTGATGTATGAATATTCATTGGAACGTTAGAATGCGTTGTTTGGTAGAGAATACATTCACCCTAAAAGGGGTAAGTATTCATCAATATGTATATCTTTATATGAGTACGGGTTTTCTTCTCCTCTTCACGACTGCAAATTCCAAAGGTCCATATATTTTCAATAAAATAACTATAGTTACTTATCATATTTTTCCACTCATTTTTTTCAGCCTTTTTGTATCGATCAGTTGCAACGATTTTCAGCAATATTTCATATTATCCTAAAGAATCATTTTAAAAGTCTGACTGCGACAATTATGGATTGATGGGTTGACTGCGGAATCAGGAGGGTTATAAATGAAAAACAAAAACCAGTAATACGTCATAAACGTAAAAATTGACTGAATTAAACCAATTCGTAAAATAATTCGCCCAACGTGGAAAAAAACGAAAAACTTTTGTTCCAATTCTCCAAAAGCACAATTTTTTTACCTGTGCTCAACTGCATCCGGAAAATCCCTGCACCTACTGTGTTCGGCTTTCCCGAAAAACTAGGCAATCATCCACCGTGGGCATCACAATCCGACAACGAATCGATTCGAGCTCACATGTTTTTTCTAATCATTTCAATATTAGTTCACTTTTAGGGTTTTATTTACGAAAACTACTATGCAGATTGAAGAACCAAAACGTACACGCGGTTTTGCGATCGATAACGACGTCGCAGTGACGTAACGGATTCATCTCTCGCAGATTCATCTCAGTATCAGAAGCCTGTGAATGTCCCCTACGCAAAAGCGGGAAGTTTGAAATTTAGCCGCAGTGTGAAAAGGGCACTCCGCACAGATTAAAATTGAAAAAATTGATAGGGCGGAATCTACGTCATTTTGAAAAGACTTGTATTATACAGGGCGCCACAAAACCCACTGTGGAAATTATTTGGGCGTGTTTCTGGGGCTGAAATGAGACTAACATGGGATAGGGCAAAATTAAATAGAACATTTTCACTTTTCTAATTCAGGTAGTCATCATTGAACCGCTTCTGTATTTCGATCTAATTGTGGATTTTAAATTCAAATTTCAGAACTTCAACTCATACGAAAGAGAGAATTTACATTGAAAGAAAAGACAAATATCTGGGATTATCAAATACATCGCATTCGTTGATACAAATATCAACAAATGCCACTTCTGTCTCAAACGAGCCAAAGAGATTAGAAGCTGACCATCGGTTCAGCCTCATTCGATCTCCTCAGGGCCACATAACATCTCAAAAATCGTTTTGGAGTCTGGGATCGATCCTACGTTATCGATAACGTAGTAGGCACCATCTACTGAACAGACAGACCCGACGTAAATGTATCCTTCTGTGGTCAATCTGAATGCTGCAGATCTGTTCACAGATTGATGTTATATTATAACGGGTGGCACATTGAAAGGGAAATATAAAGCTGTTTTGTTCTTGAGGGGGACATCATTTCATTCCTCTGCTCAGCAACTCCAACCCCTTAAATATGTATAGGAAAGATGGGTCGTGCGATATGTTGTTAAAAAAATCTTTTCCTCCTGAATATGAAAATGAACATTTTTTCAAGATCTGATTATTTGTTCACGTAATATGAATGCCCTGAATAGTTTTCCATCAAATACTCAAATTGATCAACTGATTTTTTTGACAGTTGTCCAAAAATTGTTACAGCACCTGTGAAAGAAATATTGGGATTTTTTTGTCAATTATTCGCTAGCATTTCTTATAAATGGCTCTTGGGACGTAATTTTCCGACCAAATGCAGAAGACCAGAGGAAATGTTGAAATGAATGGCGAGAACGTAACCTTAATGTCTGAAATAAATTTCCCGATCTATCCTACTTTTTTTATTCATTTCGTAGGCAATTTCATTTTTCCTATTTGTATTAGAGCGAGTGCTTCTCATACGAAATAGTTATTAGAATGAATTATGTTATTATAACTCATGCTATTAGTTTGGTTTATAGATACTGTTACAGCTCAAAATCAGTTGAATATTGGATATATTATTCTATGGGAGTAGATGAATAAACATTTTGATAAATACGTAATAACTACGATCTCTATGTGGAAACGACAACGTTGCGTAGGGTAGGAAAATTACTATAACCTAACATTTTCAAAATATACACGGTGAAATGTGTCAGAATATCATGGCAAACATGGGATACTTTCTAAAAGTGAATGGAGTATATTAGATATATGGTTTCAGGCAGCTGTCACAAAAATTGACTTCAGATATGGTCTATGATCCCGGGACATATTGGAGATTTTTCGATAAATCGCTGGAATTTCATACGGTAGTGGTTTATGCGAACTGAATAAAATTTTGCTTTTAGCTTGGATACCTTATTCACCGTTTGAGAGTCAAAGTTCAACTTGATCGGAAACGATTGTTCAAAAATTTACAAAGAATAATGAAACTGTGAGTTTTGGAATTTAATCGTTTGAACCAAGTTTTTCACTTTCATTTGACTCCCTTCATCTCTTTTCATACAAAATGGATGACATCCTGTCCCTGAATGTTGTTCTATTCTTAGGTAGTTTTTTTTTCCAATTTACAAGTCTCGTAGAAATCATTTTCTGTTCTTAGAATGCCTGGTGTAATTTGTAGTTCAAAACGGCACTCTAGATTTCAGTACTTCCGGAATAATCCGCAATACTTCGCGGTCGTGGCGCTACTGCCGCAATGCAAAATAGCGCGACCCCTTTCGAGAGAAATGAAAAGCAAAACAAATACTCAGATTTCCGATCGATAAAAAGTCTTAAGCAAAATCTGATCAGTGCCAACACTAGGTATTCTATGCATCTATGTCTTATGATCATGAATTGAGAGGTGCTTATTCTTTATCGGCATATTCATAATTTATTGCCTTTTCAGAGATCGTGTAGCAGCTAAACCTAATATAATAAATTCAAAATTTCATCTCTAGTGGTATTATACAGGGTGGCCAACCCCAGACATTTTGGAATTTTTTTTTTCGTGAAATGTAAAGGACAATCAGATGCACAATTTAAAATTGTTTTCACATATACAGGGTGTTCGATAACAAATATATAGACCATAGTTATAATTTCTTAAATGGAATACCCTATATATGAATCCAAAAATTGAATGGCAAGCTCAAATAATGATGAGTCTATAAGACCATTTTATGCCTTAGACGAACCATTGTAGAGAAAATGACGAAAAATCGAAAAAAAGGAGTATTTTTAATTTGCAATTAATGAATAAATCCTTCAATCCAACGAGACAGACAATGTTTTTTTGTGTAGACATATTGGCTACCCTTATGCAGATGAAAAAAATTTAACTCTGAAATATACGGAGTGATCATAATTAATGTTCAAACATTAACTACAAATAATGGTCAAAAACCTTCTCATTTCACATGGCACACCCAGTATTTCTGTACCTTGTTGAACATAAAAATTAATATCGAAACTATCTTCATTGGGTTTCCCTATACCTAAACCTAATAGTTTTCCAGTAATTTTCGATTTTTAATTCACCTAGTTAACCTACTATTATGATTAGCGATGTTCATAGAAATACTTGGAAATATTTGTGGGGAAATGCTTACAATATTATTTGAAATCTGAAAAACTCATATGAAGATCTCAATAATGGTGTAGGCATAAAATGGTCTTCATAAACTCATCATTATTTGAGCTTGCCATTCAATTTTTGAATTCATATACATATAGGGTATTCCATTTAAAAAAGTGTAACTATGGTCCATAAGTCTGTTATCGAACACCCTGTATATGTGAAAACAATTTTAAATTGTGCATCTGATTGTCTTTTACATTTCACGATAAAATTTTCAAACTGTCTTCATTCACTGCCTCAAAATGAGAACCGCGTCTGGGGTGGGCCACCCTGTATATGACTATTTCACTCATTTCAATTTTAGTGAGGAAGTTTCCTCAGCAACACTCGTTTCTCATCGATGAAACATTCAAGCCGGCAAAACTAATAAGTTAGTTTTCACGCGGTAAAATTTTTGACCTTTCTCAAATTCATAGATAGCTTTGGAAATGAATACCATAGAGAAAACAAACAACGTTTAGTTGATCTATGAATACTTATTTTGTCAAATAGCGCGATACGTGCCCAATGTGATCATATAAGGTACCTTATAGGTACTGTGATATTACTGATGACACTTTGGCCCGCCGCAAATTGAGCACAGGCCACGGACAGGCGAGGCCCATGCGACGCGTGGCTTATTTTGTATTACATGGTTTTCAATGGAGTGCCGCAAATTGAGCCTAGGCGAGGGCCAGGCCGGTGCCAATTCATTTTCGCGTGGCTCACGCTGTGCTAGCAACACAGTTTTGTAGCCGTGGGTGCCCACGTTTGTTAGTTTATCTGCATATAATGTAAATAGATGGACGAAATGGAGAAATTCATCGAAATTGTTTAATCAATTCGTGAATCTCGCTAAACTGTCTTCTATTCAACCGAAAAGATTCCCTAAATACATTATCTGCAACTTCACTGCACAACTTAAACTCCCCATGACTCTCTCTTTTTCGTATATATGCACTCGTTTTACCTCTTTTTCTTCTCTTGCTTAATAAGTGTAATAACATCAATCTTTCCTCCTCCTCAGATTCAGATTCTAAATCGAGATGATCGAGTAATTTTTGCTGTTCATCCATCATATTGCACATCGAAAAACCTAGGAACTAATGAATATCTGGATGCGAGCGTGGCATCGCCTGTGCTCAATTTGCGTTACTCTTGAAAAACCTGTGCAGGTGCTTGGCATGGGCAGCACATCGCATGGGTCTCGCCTGTCCGTGGCCTGTGCTCAATTTGCGGCGGGCCTTTCTCGTGGAATAGTCATGTCGAATACCACTCGAGATGAAATTTAAGCAGGTAAAATTTCATCTCTTGTGGTATTAAATGATGATTATATGATGATTAAATGATGATTATAAGATAAAATTTTTTGTACAAAGTGCGGCACGGAGGGCGGACGTTTTTCAGATGGGCATAACTTTCCCCCACTGAGGACGAGAGAAGTGGGGAAGGTGCCGTTAGACTCTTGTGTTCCAAGCATTTATTTACCTTCGCTTTCACCCCTACAAATTGGCCATTGTGCAACAGTTACACCCCGGAGATTATGCACAACGAATGAACTTCGCACGTGAGATGGAAGCACTGATCGATCAAAATGAGAACCTCATTTTGTTCATGAGTGACGAAGCCCACTTTCACCTCAACGGCAGAATTGCCGTTATTGGGCTAATGAAAATCCGCAACACTTACACGAAAGACCGCTGCACAGCCCAAAAGTTACGGTTTGGTGCGCTGTATCGCAAACTCGCATCATTTTATCCATATGCGATTTTTTCTTATGGGGACACCTCAAGGCTAGAGTATACGAGCCCCGAACTCTGGACGAATTGAAAAGGGCTATTCGCGTGGAAGTTGCCCAAGTTGAGAGAGCGATGTTGGAGAGAGTCTACGCGAACTTCCAAGAGCGCCTCCAGCACTGCATCACCGATTTCGGCCACCACATGCCTGATGTGATTTTCCACACTTGACTGTCTCAAATGCTATTTCCTTGAGAATCTGATTCCGTCAATAAATGTGTTTTTGAGTAAAAATTAACGCTTTTATTATTTTTTTAAAACCATCCATCCTCCGTGCCGCACCCTGTATATCGGCAGTTTTCTCATATCTTGGACAAATCGTTATTCTTGGCATTTATTTATTTCTTGGATCTTGGATAAACTTTATATACTTATTTCATATTTCCATACTTGTTTACGTGTGTTTAGAATTCTGGTATTGGATGAGTCCTATATTCTCTATACATTCTTCTTTTATTCTTTATCAGCTGGATGATGAAGGGTGGATGTTTATTATATGGAAGTTGTTTGCCTTTTTGGGAGTGTTCTTTATTGTACCTAATGTTCGTTAAGTTGTTTCTATATTCAATTTCAACTAATTTTTCATGAAAACAAACTATAGATAATTTCATTTTACACCAGAAAACATTCCGAATGACGATAAATAAAAATTCTTCTGAATTTTTCATGTGAAATTTATAAAAATTCAAATGGTTTTGAATAAAATCTTGAATTTTTCAATCATTTTCGATATACTAGTATTCATCCTGTATGAAACTAAATAACAAACATATATCTACAAGTTAACACGGAAAAAGGGGATTAACTTTTGATAAAATTACTTATCTAAAGTGATTGTTATATTTCAAAAATGGAACACTTCATCGAGACTACTTGATATTGATTGTTCTCAATCATTTTTAATGATGAAATTTATGATTCACTACGAGCATCAACATTTCCGAGTACGATATTTAAATAAGATAATAAAAACAACTGAATTCCGGGTTAATAAACATTCGATGACTTTTATAATGTCAATTGCCAAGTCATGTCAAATGATTAATAGAAATGAATGAAATGATAATGCGTATTCCCACGGGTTTCTCTAGGGTACTGCATGATACATTTCATACATCAAAATAGGTACCTTACATAAAAGTTCAACAAAAATTGTCTTGGTCGATATTTGTCGCTGAACTGAGTTTCAAATGAACAGATAATGGATTTTCCATTCAGAATTTCTTTCTCATATAACAACAAGCATTGAATCTGTTACACTATGGCCATAGTTTTGGTGTAGTGGTCACCAATTCAAAGAAGTGGGTAGTATTTTCGGCAGTTCTAATAGTACTCCTTCGTATTCGCCATTTTCGGACATGCTAAAAGTATGCGACCTTACAAATCAGTTTGTTTTCACGTCTTATCGAACTTCACGCATTTTTTTTTCAAATAGAATCTAAAATGTCTCGTACAGATTAATCTCATAGATTAACGACAATAATGACAAGAATACCTTAATCTCGTTCTACAGATAATCGATACGAGGAACAAATATAATGACATGGAGTTCGGAAATTCGACATAGGTACGTCTGGTCAAATATCAGGTGAGTGAAAATCCATTCCAATTGAAGAGGTCAAAAAGAGCCATCATTCGAAATATTCCATTTATTTTCAACGAGGTTAGGTCATTCTTCATTTCCAGTTTCCAATAAATGGAAATATTTTTGTCACTTTGATTAAGACCGGAACCGTATGTATAAAATAGTACCAAAATTATGAATCTCTGCATATTCTAGTTTTGTAATTTCAGGTCAGCAACTGGATCTGTATCTGATTTTTTCAATGCGAGCTCAATAATCATTCATACCGGGTTTTAATGAATAAATGCGGAAGATTTCAATAAGTGATTGCTGAGGTTAGTTTATATGAAAATTTATATACAGGATGTTTCATCATAAACTGAACAAACATATACAGGGTGTTTCACCATAAACTGGACAAACGTATACAGCCGTGTGGACGACAGCGAGGAAGTCATTTTTGCCTTATGACATATACCCCGTTTTCGACGCATAAGCGAGATACAGGGTGTTCAATGTCAACTTTGAGCAATATTCTGATAACTGTGGTAAGTTATGCGTGACATTTGAAATAACGGTATCTGGTCACATCTAAGTATTCTTTAGAGCTCAAATCATTTGTGGTGTAGAATTCTGAAAAAAATTTCAAAATGGTGGAAAGTCTGCAAAGTTGGAATTTTTTTTCTCGGTTTGCCAATTTGGAATGCACTATTTCAAGGTACTAGATTTTCTAAGATTTTCCGTGAAAAAATTTTTCCAAAATCGAACTCAACTTTTTTTTACATGTCTTCAGTGAAATAAAAATTTCGGCCGGATTTTTCATAGTTGAACTATCTTTCATTCTGAATACTGAGGTGAAAACAGAATGAAATAACATCCATTGGTTTTCTTTTTGTAGTCATGGGCGTAGATAGGGGGGGGCACGGCCCCCCCCAGAATCCACGGTGCCCCCCCCTTACTGAAAAACACATTTGTTTTTCCTTGCTCGTTTTCCACTGTGCCCCCTCAGGCCCCCCCAGGAAAAAAGGCTAGCTACGCCCATGTTTGTAGTATTCCAAAGATTACGCTCGGAGAACTTTAATAATTTTTAGTTCAAAAACTGGAAGCCATACGAGAGCCAAAATTGTGCTAATAGGCTGCCAGAATGACCCGGACAGAAATATGAATTTATAAACCCAAAAAAACTTTTTTTTTAACTTTGGTGGGAATCGAACTCTCCACTCTCTCTCTCGATTAACTAGCGTCGCTTTGGTAACGGAAATTTATAAGATTAAAATAAACCCAATTCATACTCGTAGAGTTCGAATCCTACCAGAGTTTTTGGAAAAAAAATTTTTTGGTTTATAAATTCATATTTCTGCCCGGGTCATTCTGGCAGCCCATTAGCACAATTTTGGCCTTCCTACAGCCTCCAGTTTTTTAAATAAAAATTATTGAAGTTCTCCGACTGTAATCTTCGGCAGGCTACAAAAAGAAGACCAATGGATATTTCATTCTGTTTTTACCTCAGTATTCAGAATGAAAGATAGTTCAACCTGTTCAACCATGAAAAATTCCAACAATTTTGGCCGAAATTTTTTTCTTGACTGAGGACATGTAAAAAAAAGTTGAGTTCCAATTTTGAAAAAAAATTTTTCACGGAAAATCCTAGAAAATCTAGTACGTTGAAATAGTGCTTTCCAAATTGGTAACCGAGAAAAAAAATTCCAACTTTGCAGGCTTTCCGTCATTTTGAAATTTTTTTTTCAGAATTCTACACCACAATTGAATTGAGCCCTAAAACATACTAAGACGTGACCAGTAACCGTTATTTCGAACGTCACGCATAACTCACCACAGTTATCAGAATATTGCTCAAAGTTGACATTAAACACCCTGTATCTCGCTTATGCGTCGAAAACGGCAAAAATGACTTCCTCGGTGTCGTCTACACGGCTGTATATGTTTGTCCAGTTTATGGTGAAACACCCTGTATATGATATATCATGAGGTAAAAAAATAATGTTTCTTCTGATCTCATCTTCAACACTACATAATATGTTCTTTCAATTTATGGTGAAACTCCTTGAATATCCTGATTCGAAAATACTTAGTTTTCAAAATACAGGGATTTTCGTTGTTTTGTACCTACTGTTATTTCAAAAACTTTATTAGACATTCAATCAAAATTTGCGACGTTCTACTACAGGATATTTAAATTTATATCAGATAGAGAATTCTGAAAAAAATGAGACAAACCACTGTTTTTTTTTATGAAAAATTATTTTCGATTAACATGTTCCATTAACCGCTGAAAAAAATTCTCGATTCGTATTTAATCGTTGTTGCGTACCTAGTATTTTCTCATTTTGTACCTGGCAAAAAACGCGTTAAGGATTTCGTAATAAATGCTAGGGTAATTTAATGAAAAGTCTTGTCAATGAAAATGTGTGAAATTTTTGCGAAAAACCGAATATTTGTGGAGCCGGAGTTGTATTTTCAGAATTATAAACAAGTTTTTTTCCAAGAACAAGAGTGTTATCACTTTTCTCCAGTGTCTTTTATCTTCGAATTTTGAGAAAAAACGGTCTTGAACGATCAGGTTTCAATTCTTCCAGTCCAAACAACCGTTCATAAACAAATTTCAACCCGAACTGTTCCTATTTTTGAAAATATTGGGAAAATAAATTTTCGAAAATTAATAACTTCGAAACCATGATACCAATTTTGGCTATTCATGTACTCAACAAAGACATTCACACCTCAAACTTAGCCTAGAAGTTTCAAGACGTCTAGTATTTTCGAAAATTAAAGTGTTCACACAGGACGTACGTTCACAATAGAATTCAGCCACGAATTTTTCATTAGTGTCTTCTACCATAAGTACCTATAAGAAAATATATTCTTTATATGATGCTCCCACCGTAAAACTTTTTCGGCTCCCTGAATAAAATATGTTTTTCGGCAAAATGATAGCATGGAAACAAGAGCTCAAAGGCAGAGAAAAACATTCACATGTCGTATTCTAAACACATATTCGAAATTAAGAAACTCTCAGAAGAAAAATATTTTTTGGCTTGGACTGCTTAGCTACTTATTATATAAAGAAAGAGATGTTATTCTTAAAGACTCTTAATTTTTCAGAATGCATTCCCCAATATTTCTCATTCTTCTATTCGCGGCTGTTTCCTTTGCCGCTGTCAAGGAACACCCACTATCCGACGAATTCATCAACAGGATTAATAGTGCTCAAAGTTCATGGACAGCCGGCAGAAACTTCGATCAAGACACCCCCATATCCCACATAAAGAGCCTTCTTGGAGTTCCTTCAGGATACAAGAGCAGGTTGCCTAAAAAGTTAGAGGAGCCATTGCAAAATCTTCCAGCTAACTTTGATGCCCGCAAGCAATGGCCGAACTGCAAATCGTTGAAAATTATTCAGGATCAATCAACTTGTGGTTCTTGCTGGGTAGGTTTGAAATTATTCTTTATGAAAGTATCTTCTGTGCCTGAGAGATTCGGAGATTTCGTAGATTAGCTATATTGTTAGATAACGAATTCGTTATCGTCATCTGCCAATGGATCTTCAAATCTGTCAGTATCGGAACCGAATCTCCAAATCGCTCTTGCACAAAAAACAACCTTAACTTGTGTGTCAGTTAAGTTTGGCGCTTGTTTGCTTGATCATAATATACAGCCAAATGGAATAAATTCGATAACGAATAAATGAGGGCGTGTTGGGAAAAACGCTCGAACACGTCGATTTGTAATTTTAAATGTGCATATTTTCCAAGAAAATAATATTATATAGGGTGTTCCATGTGACCGTGGCCAATACCAACTTTCTTATTTCAAATGCAACCCCCTGTATATTATTTATTTTTTGGATTCTTCAGAGAATTCTAGACACAATTCATGCACAATGTCATATACCTATCTTTAACTATTTCGGAAGTATTAAGTGTTTTCAGATTTATTGCAAAAATCAACGTTTTAAATAAAATTATTTTATTTCACAACTTCGGTACATTACACTTAAAACCTAATAAGTAATACTGATTATTTCCTATTAATTAAAAAAAAATTTATGTCGATGTAGGAAATGTTCAAAATGCTTGCTCGAACGTCTTGGCAACATGCTAATCTGGTGTAGAATTGTCTTCTAATGCCGGGTTTCCACCAAGCGGACAGGTCAAAACAAAACACGAACTGTTCGTTCGGACAGAAATTTCGAACAGTTTTGTTCGGAAAATGTTCGAAGACTGTTGGGGTTCCCAACGGACTTTCTGTTTACACCAGTCGCGGACAGAAACGAATGAAAACTGTTCGTGTTTTGTTTAAGTTTCATTCAGTTTCCATAGAGACACCGGACATGTAGTTGTGAAAATGTGTCGCGCTGCAAACTTGAAAGAACAAGCCGACGAGAATTTATTTTTGCTGGCAGTTACATTTTACATTATTCCAAAGAACAAAACTAAACGTCGGTTTTGGATTAGGCCATCCTTAAGGCAAAAAGGAGGAAATGTGACGTCTAAACTGTTACAAGATCTCAGAGGAGATGATATTAGTTTAGGAGGTGAACTTCGATCAAGTTTTAAGAACTTTTTGCGAATGTCGAGATCAGATTTTGAAAATCTGCTATGTTTAATTGGCCCTATCATTAACAAGAACAACACCAACTACAGAGACTCTATCCCAGCACAGGAACGTGTTGCCATCACACTGAGGTTCCTACAAAGAGGAGATTATTTATTCAAAGTTTCGGTACCATCTATATCAAGAATTGTGCCAGAAGTATGTAACGCACTGATCGAAGTTTTAAAGTATACAATTAAGGTAGGCATATAATAACAGTAAGGAGTTCAAATTATAGTTCTTCCCTTCACGTACCGAATCAAACTACCACTAGATCGCAACAACGTAAATAAAAACAAACTGGGCGTTTACACCAAGCTGACAAACAGTCCCCGAACTCGTAAATCCTTTGAAGTTTACCGACATTGGATGGGACTCTGTTTGTGTCCGTAAAAACGCAATTCGCGGACTCTCGAGTCCGGAAAACAATCCACAAGTTCTAGAACAGTCCGCAAACAGTTCGCGGACTGTCACAAACGGACCGAGTTCGTGTTTGTTTTTGTCCAGTCCTCTTGGTGGAAACCCGGCATAACGTTACTCAACATTTCAGGCGTGATAACCAATCATTTGAAGAATGGTTATTTTGTGCATTTCTGTTGAATGAACAATTTTCCTAATATTATTACGTACAGTTATCGAAATTCAAAAGACAATAGCACTTACACTGATCACTCATTGTCATGCAAATAGACAACGTGTTACTAAGGCTATGAAAATAAACAAATCTGTTTTTGTTTTTTTTTTATTTCTTCTCAGTTATGGTTTTTGCTTACTTTCTTCATATCAAGAGGTGAATGGGAAATAAGTATTGAGTGTAATGTATTGAATTTGTGAAATAAAATGATTTTCATTCAAAATGTTAATTTTTGTAAAAAATCTGAGAACACAATATTTCCGAAAAAGTTGAAGATAGGTATAGGACATTGTACATGAATTATGTCTAGAATTTTCTGAAGAATCCAAAAAATTAATAATATACAGGGGGTTGCATTTGAAATAAGAAAGTTGGTATTGGCCACGGTCGCATAGAACACCCTAAATAATTTCATTTTCTTGAAAAATATGCGCATTTAAAATTACAAATCGACGTGTCCGTGCGTTTTTCCTGACACCCCCTCATTTATTCGTTATCGAATTTATTCCATTTGGCTGTTACACTCTGTATGTAATAATAATTTTCATTAAATATTCGAAGCATACGAATTCCTGATATTAGGTGATAATTTTTCAGTGGAACTCTAAAGGGTGTTCCTGAATTATGTGTGTATCAAAGGTCAACTGTAGATTTAACACGAAAAATTTTTCTTTCCTCCGGGTCTTCGTTTCAGAGATACAGGGTGTAAAAATTTATATTTTTTTCAGTTTTTCGCTAATATCTCAGAAACCGTTTGAATTACAGAATTGAGTTTCTGAATACACATTGTCACTAATAATAGCTACTTTCTTGCCTTTTACTCCTTATTAACTAGGTTTTATCAGACGTGAAAGTAGCAGAGATATTGAATTTTGAATTTGCACAAAGGATTCACCCCCCAACTATGGTCGCTAAAACTAATGAAAAATAACTTTGCAATTCATACTCGAAACCCTAGTTGTCAAATTTTGTTGAAATTATATTAATTATAAACTTGTCAATTATCACTACACATTTATTATTATTACAAGAAATTTACAATGCGAAAACAAATTGTTTTTGATCATAAAATGCCAGTTTTCTCGAAAACGGTTAACTTTAGAGTTTAGAGCAATGAACCAAGAGTATACCTTCTTTATGTAAAACACATTGGCGCATCAGAATTTGCTGCGCAAATGCAAATTTGTCCAGTGGTGTAGAAGTTGAAACCTTTGTACAAATTCAATATCTCCGCCACTGGCACGTAGCTATTATTAGTGACAATCAGGTCGATTCTGTTCGCATCTTGTTATAACATTGCTAAATCTACAACATTGTTATAATTATAAAATATAACAATATGACTGAGCGAACAAGTATTCTGTTTTAACGTTTTAAGCAAGATTGGTTATGAATTTTGGCGATAGCAATATTGTTGAAAAATTAGTGAATGTTCGAGCTGACAACACTGTTTTGAACTCATGTCAGGATAAGATACTGTCATTTCATAGAAAAAAAACACAAATTTCATAATAGTTCTATGTTCTATGGAAAAGAATAATAAATTAACTTATATCTATGCCTCCCAGTAGTATTCTATATCTATGCCTCCAACTGAACCCATATTAATTATTCAAACTTCAAACCGCAAGTGCTTTTCTGAGAAACGGAACGTCCAAAGTTAGATGCATCTAATTTGTTATATTTCGTTCGGTATTTGAATTTTGTGCAAAAATCAAATCATGTCGAGAAATAAGAAGACGACAAAATACCAGATGGAATTGATGGTGAATTTCCTGGAAAATAACCCAATAGTTATATCTGGGAAAACTCACCCATTGGATCCAGAAGAAGTGGACCGAAAATGGGATGAGCTGACGAATCTTTTAAATAATTCTCCTAATGGAGCAAGGAAATTAAAAAAACAATGGAAAACTGTAAGTTTTTGTATGCATGATGTCTTTTTATGTACTCGTATTTGTGTTTACCCCGTTGTATTATTTGATATATCCTTTTCAGTTTCTTTATGAATGGAAATCCAAAACTAAAAAGAAGGCTCGGCTCCATATCAAAAACATTTCTCAGACAGGTGGTGGAGGATATGTATGTGGAGATCTGAATGAGATAGAAAACAGACTTATATCAGTTCTTGGTTGGGTCCACATCATTGGATGTGTAGGGGCCCCTGAAGAGGTGGATCCAGATTTTCATCTGAATGGAATTTATAGTGAAATTGTAGAACCTGCAGGAACTGCACATCTTGATGATTTCGATAATATTGAATTTATTATAGAGGAGAATGATGTAGTAAATGTTCCAAATGAATCCTCGAAAAGGAAATTCAAAGAAGTAACATCAAAAGCCAAAAAGACAGGGACTGAACATCTTGATGATTGCAATAATATTGAATATATTTTAGAGGAGAATGCTGTAACAAATTTTCCAAATGAATCCTTGAAATGCAAAATCAAAGAAGTAAAATCAAAAGTGAAGAAGACAGGGACCAGCTCGTCATCAAAATTAGAAAGATCTGCTCAATTATATTGTCAGAGCACGGACAAAATGGCTTTGGCAGTGAAAGAACTGGCCAGTGCGATATCTACCTTTTCTGAGGCTATTTCTGGAGTAGCAGAGGCATTGAAATGTCTCAAAAAGGATTAATTATATATTTTTTTTTCATTTTGTTTTTCTGTAGTAAGTGTTAATAATGTTAATGAGATTAATTTATTTTTGTTAGAATTGTTACAGTTTATTTTTACGTTTTGGTATTATAAATTGAAGTACTCATCAAGTAGGTATCATAATTTTATCGACAAATCTCCTGAATCACTTGGCTTCTTACAAATCTCCCTTCGGCAAGGTCATCATTATCTGGAAAAAAGTACCAGTGTAAAATTTTGTACGGAAATTGGAACCAGCAGGTTGGTTAGAAGTAGAAAAAAACACCTGGGAAAGTAGGATTCTGAATTATGGTGTATTCTTTTGGAATAAAATAAGAAATGTAAAATGAAAAAAAAATTAAATTTTCTCCATAACCTCGATATGTCTGGACTATGAGATAAGTCTGAAGGCCAAGCAGCATTAGCATATCAAAATAAATTTATTCAACTTCAATACTTACCCATAACATTCATCAAGTTCATATCAATTCCCACAGCATTCTCTATATTTTGATTGTGATCATCATCATTATCAACATCTGGCAAATTATGTTGTCTACAAATATTGTGCAACACTGCACAAGAACAAATGATGCGGGCTGCTTTGAGGTGGCTATAGTGAAGTACTCTGTCTTTTCGGAGACATCTAAAACGACTTTTCCATACACCAAAACCTCTTTCGACAACATTTCTTGCACGACGATGCACAATATTGTAGCGCTCTTCAGGGCTATTTGGTTGGGGGTTGAGAATTGGTGTCAACAACCATGGTTGTATTGGGTAGCCAGAATCACCTAGAAGGTAGCAATTTCTTCTGCCTTCTCCATATTTCCTTCTCATATGGTGTTGTATTTTTGATACATTCCAAATAGCTGCATCATGGGCAGATCCAGGGTATTGAGCATTAACATTTCTTATCATCAGATTGGCATCAAATACCTAGAATATTATTGGTTTGAGATTTCCAAAAAACTGAGTGTGCTTACTCAGCTTTCATTGGCGAAACATTCTTTTAAGATTATTTAATAACTCAGTTCATACTCACAGCTTGAACATTTATACTATGAAATCCCTTTCTGTTGATGTATGCAACTGCTGGTTGTATTGGGTCATTAGTTTTTGGGGAAACTATTGCAACATGGGTGCAATCAATTGCACCTATTGCATTGGGAAAATGTAAGTTTTCATTCCGGAAGCTGAAATTATTATGATCAGAAATTAAATTGCTGATTAGAAAAGATCTATGAAACTTGCCTTTCCTTAGCAATTCTTATTTCCATTTCACTTGTGGGAAATTTAATATATCTTGCCAACAGATGGGTCGATATGAGATAGCTTATTCTATTTAATGCCCTACTCATAGCAGGCTGACTCATTCCAATATTCAAGTCTTCACCAATATTAGTTTGGTAGCTACCACTACTGAAGAAGATAAGACTTCCGAGAACCTAAGGAAATAGATGCTTTCATACTGTTTATTTGTATGGATTTTCACTCACTTGTAGGTGAAAAGGAACTGTATCTTTTCTGGTTGGTTCATCAACCAGTCCAC
Source organism: Adalia bipunctata (assembly GCA_910592335.1). Classification (NCBI taxonomy): domain Eukaryota; kingdom Metazoa; phylum Arthropoda; class Insecta; order Coleoptera; family Coccinellidae; genus Adalia; species Adalia bipunctata. The sequence continues at coordinate 33,735,503 of OU342948.1, forward strand.
TCAACTCTTCTATCAAGCTAAATGTTGCTACCTTATTCAAGCGAAACAGCTTCAGAAACTTTTCATCAGGCAATTCAAAAGGATTGCTGGTGTCCCTGATATGTCGAAATGTTAGTCTCATATTCTCTCTATAAATAAAAAGTTCAAGTGAAGGTGTTCAAGAAGTTAATGAAAAGAAGCATGTATTATACTTACCTATTTTCTAAATTTTCCAACACTTGGAAGAAATGGAAAAACATGGGATTTACGGCCATTTTGAACTTTGTTATGAGATAGCAAGTACTAAAATGATGTTACTGATATAGCAAACTGAAATAACAAGATCTTCTTAAAATTGACAGATCATATTGCTCGAAATCAATGATTAGAATACCAGTTTTCCAAACTTTGCTGTGATGGCAATATCTTTTCTATAACCATATTACTATTTCCAAACAGAATCGACCTGAATGTGTGTACAGACACTCAATTCTGATATTTAAACGATTTCTGAGATATTAGCAAAAAACTGAAAAAAAAAAAACTAAAATCTCTGCAACGAAGATCCGGAGGAAAAAATTGAAAGAAATTGTTATTTTTTCATGAGGAATCAACAGTTGCGCCATAAAATGAGCTTCCCTAGTTCCCTATTTCGCGAATAAGACCTAAATTTTACTAGCCGCAACCAGAAGCGACACTCTCGTTCGGCACTTAGATTTTGATTCACCCCATAGATAAAAGAACTATAATTTACCCAAAATTGGTGTGACCTTGATCTTAACCGACCTATACTAGAGAAGGCTATGACTTGACCCTAGCTTTGGTTGAATTTATGTTATATTGGAGCGATGTTAGCATTTCCTCTATCAGTGAAATTCCATTGGGAATGTGAATTACAAAGTGTAGGGTACTAATTAGGTGGAATAAGCTCTGTTCTGAAAGGCCATGTTTTATAATCCTGATTCATTCACTGTAACTATGATTTTGGTTTCTTCCAAACAGGCCTTTGGAGCTGTCGAAGCTATGAGTGACCGAATTTGCATCCACTCTAACGCAACAAAGCAAATCTTACTATCGGCGAGGGATCTACTGACTTGCTGTTGGAGCTGTGGTTTAGGATGCGATGGTGGATATCCTGATGCAGCTTGGCAGTACTGGGTATCTGAAGGAATTGTTAGTGGAGGAGGCTATGGAGCTTCTGAGGTGAGAAGAATAACATATTTAATGACATATTAACTTCATCTTCAGCTTGGAACATTTCCAACATCAAACGTGCATTTATTTCCGAAGGTTATTTCATATCCACTATTGGAAATTTTGAATTACAGGGCTGCCTTTCTTACCCCTTCCCATCCTGTGAGCACCACGTGAAAGGATCTCGCCCCGACTGTGGTAGCTCTAAACCCACACCAGAATGTAAGGACGAATGCGATGAATCTTCGAAATTGGACTATACAACAGATCGTCATTTCGGGAAGACTTCATACTCGGTAGACTCCGATGAGGACTCGATCAAAACAGAAATATACAAGAATGGACCGGTGGAAGCAGCATTCAACGTTTATGAGGATTTCTTAAGCTACAAGAGTGGTAAGTTGATCGAAATCGGAATTTTTCGAAAGAAAACAACTGAAATTTTCAGAAAATTAGTTAATAAATTTCTGGTCTTTGGATTTCTTATTTATTGAATTTTTGTTCGTAGGAGTATACCAGAAAATTTCTGGTCAGTACTTGGGAGGACATGCCATAAAAATGCTTGGATGGGGAATTGAAAATGGCAAAAAATATTGGCTGGTAGCCAACTCTTGGAATGAAGATTGGGGAAACAAAGGATACTTCAAAATACTGCGTGGCTCAAATGAATGTGGAATCGAGGACGGAGTTGTTGCTGGATTACCAGCTTGATGTTGATTTTTAATATTTTATACAGAATTAGCAAGAGGCAATATTAATTTCCCAAAATATAACATTTTCTTTGTTACAACCTACCCAAATTCCAATTATTTCTAGAGTGGTTGAGTTTGCAGAGATCTTTGCTTTTTACTATGAAGTGCAACAGCTCTCTTTTTTCTTCAATGTGAATATTTGTATAATTATTCATTATTTTTTGAAATGAAAGTTCTTCTTTGAACGTCCGTTCTATTTGAACAAGGCTATATCGATTTGATGTTAACGTCTGTGGTTAGCAAGGCACACACGAAAGGGAAATCTGTGAGATCTGATCCGCAGTCCAGATTTGTTACAGATCTGGACTGCGGATGGGATCGCTCCCGCCGATCTGGTCTGTCGGGATCAATGAGATATTATATGATCCGCGACAGACCAGATCGGCGGGAGCGATCCCATCCGCAGTCCAGATCTGTAACAAATCTGGACTACGGATCAGATCTTACAGATTTCCCTTTCGTGTGTGCCTTGCTAATATTAGAGAAAATAATTGGATTCTTGAATATGAATTTACATTCAAGATGGATGAACGAGTGCTCAGAAGCTCCTAAATTTACGTCAGTGCCTTACAAGAACAAACTTTTTATACAATTCAATCTACATGAATCGGCGGGTTCCAATGTAGTCCATCTCAAATTGGCTGTCCCCTAAGCCCTAAGGGTATTTCTGCAACCGTTGGAGATATGAAATTTCTATTTCAGGTTAGAAATGTATGGTCTAGTTTTTCATGACTAATTCAAAAATGCTTTCAGTTCTTTGGTATATAAAAAACTTTCGGGCATACTGTGTACCTCGATAACCTCTTATGATATTTTCTTATACAGGTTGTTTCCCCATAAACTAGACAAACATATATAGCCGTGTGGACGATACCGGGAAAGTAATTTTTGCCTTATGACATATGCCTCGTTTTCGACGCATAAGCGAGATAGTTTAATGTCAACTTTGAGCAATATTCTGATAACTGTGGTGAGTTATGCATGACATTTGAAATAACGGTTACTGGTCACATCTTAGTATTTATCAGGTTCAAAATGGCGGAAAGCCTGCAAAGTTTGAATTTTTTTCTAGGTTGCCAATTTGGAAAGCACTATTTCAACGTACTCGATTTTCTCAGATTTTCCGTGAAAATTTTTTTTCAAAATTCGAACTCAATTTCTTTTTTAGGTGTCTCCAGTGAAAGGGGCCCCTACAGTATTCCATTCATTATTATCAATCGGTAATATGGGCTCCAAGAAAGACACAATTTGCAAGGTCAATTTTTCAAAACAATCTATACAAAAGTTTGCCTAAAAGCATAAAATCAGATTTTAATTTCAAACTCAACGATTGAGAATGTGAAAACATGTTTCAAGCTATTTTGAATTATTGGAGTTGAATAGTTGATAGGATTAAGGAGAAAAATACAAAATTAACTCCGATCACTTTATTCTTTGAAACTTATATCATTCTTCTCAACAAATCATTTATCTTATCTTCTCTATTACCAAAGTCTCCACCTTCTACATAATGGTTTGCCTTTTTGCGCCATCCACCAGTGGGTGTGTTCAACTGGAAAGAAACAAAGATCATATTACACAAAAGTAAATTATGGAAAACAGTCAAATATCTAATAATCAAAAATAGAAGAGGAATGAAGATGGCAATGTCTTTTCTCGATGTAGTAATGATTTGGGAAATCTGGGAGGATAAATATAATGCCCACAAAGAGGAGCTAGGGGGATGTGGCTTTGCTCTAAAATCCTTTCTATTTGGCTAGAATTTCATTATGAATGAAGATAATTACAGAATTTCCAAAACAACAGTCGAATACAAACTGGTCAACTACAAGATATTGTATTAAACAACTCCTGCAAGCAACTATAATAATAGAAAAGATTCGTGAGTCCAATTTCAAAAGGGTGAAATTGCTGAAATACCAATGACAAATTACTGATGTTTCCAGTCCGAAGAAGTTCCAAACAAACAATAGTCTCACAAGAACAAAAAATACGAAATTCACATAAGTGTGCCAAAATATGGGCCATCCCAAACTTCATAAATACACTCAATTGCAAAGGGCACAAACAGAATACACTTTTTACAGAGCTTCAGTAAATTTCCTGAGCAACTCTGGCAAACACAAAGAAATCCAGAATCATACAGATAATGGTGGTAAGAAACGTTAATTTTCAGACTTTCAACATGCAGAGTTCACGATTTTGAAAAAAATATTATTGAATAAAGGGGTCCACTCACAGATTACAGAAAAACTGTAGCAAAAATCTTTCAGTCTTTGAGTTTCTATAGAGAAGATTATAGTAAGGAACCTTTTCCACAAGAGTTCAACACACATAAACCTAATTTTTTTGGACAATACCGCACACAGAGAAATAAAATGAAACAACTGTTGCATGGCTTTCCATATCCACACTACCAATGATAGAGTAATGGGAAGGATATCCATGCGTCGATATACCAGTAATATTCAACTCAACATCCATCAAGAAGGAAATCAAGAAGATCGTACTGGATAAACAAGATTCATCACAATGCTATTTTTGTCTTGTTGAAGAGCAACGCAAAAATGCAGATTACATGGTATATTTGGGACCCAGATGAATACTATGACATCCTGATCCTTGAATTCTATACTATTTCAACTTTTGATAACCAAATTGATGAATAATATAATAAAATGTTGTTTTATTACACTGTTCAGAAAATAACATAAAATGCATTTAATATCCACTTATACAATAGATCAAGGTTTCAAACTTTTTTCTTGAAAATCTTTATATTTGTACTTGTTATCATCTCACTAGGTAATTTGGTAAAAAAATGTATGTGAACTTATGATGAATGCTTTTCATTGATACTAAGCTTGTTATATGGAAAACTCAATTTCAGCACTCCTGTTTGATAACTGTGAGATTTTAAATTGAATGAAACTGCTGAAAATTCTTGATGACCATAACCAGAATGAGAGCATAGAGATAAGGCAAAATTTTCATGAGGCTTACCTTGAATGGCCACAAGAAGTTTGATGCAAACTTGAACTTATCACCAACAGTAAAAATTTCATGGATTAAATCTTCCACACAAATTATATCTGACTTGCTCAGTCTCTGTTCAATTAATTCGTTACTGGTGATGGGCACTCTCTGAGCATTAATTTTGGCAAATCCACGTTTGTATACGAGTTCACGAACTGACTTGAGGTTGGGATAACCCCATGTAATATACGGTTCGCATATCCTCAACATGTTGATGGTGGCTTTGTTCAATTTAACAAATACTCCATTGTTGATTTGACGCAAGCGGAAAAGTTGAAGTACTTTCTTAACTTTAGGTGCTACTTTGTTGATACTAAAAAGAAAAGAAAAGGAGTGTAAGTGATAAAAAAGTTCTAATAATGAAATTAGTAATGTTATCTCCAGAGATGTATCTTGATATATAGACTATACAAGGAAACCATCTATGAAGCACTATTAATTTAGGACATTTTGGAAAACAAGAGGTTAAATTCCACCACATGTCATGAAATTGTCCTTCAGTATTTTAAGTTGTCTGAGAAATAAAGCTTACCCTCTAATCCTAATAACGAAGGCCAACCTGGATTCTCCAGGAACATAGTAGTTACCACGGTTCTTGGCTTGTCTGATGAGACGAACTTCATCCCTTTCTTTGAGTCTGTATTCTTTGACATAATGTTCTGCTCTCTTGAAAATGTCTTTACGTTTTTTCACTTGGGATGCTTTCCTTTTAATTGCAGTCTGCACCTGTTTAGCTCTAGCTAAATCACGTCTTCTACGATGTTTCAGGACAGATTCCGGAACGACCGGAAGTCCTTTCTTCGTTTTTTGAGTCCTGAAAATAATTGAAATGAGCTATTTTAATTCGAATGTAATAACAATGTTCTTAGCATTCGATTAATAATAAAAATTGAGGAATGTTGACGAAATTCAAAGAAAACATAACCTCTTTAGAGATTGTTGATAGTAGCAAAATGGAAATATTTAAAAATTACTACTGTAATACCTAAAATATATACGTTTCTCAGCTAATTTTTTACAACTCACTCACTGATGATACAAATTCATTTAAACAAAACTAAATTAACTTACGTAGGGGCCATGATGATTCCCAACCTCCAAAACGCACCGAAAAGGACATTTCTTGTTTACTCAAAATATTCAATGTTCAACCATAGAAAATTATTGAACTTTCAAGAGAGATACAATTGAGTACGTTCCATAATATGACATAACCGTTGTTCAAAGACATAACAATAAGGTGAAATCTGAAAGAAACAGTATCGAAATCAATAAAAATTACCTCAATAATGCATACTTCCCGATATTTACCACTAACCAACGTTCTTTTAATTTTATTTCGAGTGGATATTCTAGGTTCTAGAAGTCACGTGCTTTGGCAAAGACAAGTTCCTCTTTGTTATCGGCAAAGACTATGTTATTGGTTTGTTGCATAGACTTATTATCCTAAGCATTGTTTAAACAATGTCCTAAGTATAGTCCTTGTGTCCTTGTTTGAAGAATGGTATGGTCTATGGTTTGTTGGTCAACTGTATTTTGGGTTGTCTAGTCACTCTAGTCCGTATTCATCATGATAGAAAGACTATTAAGCTGCGTATACATGTGCGAGCCGAACCTATCGCGAAGTGTTCGTGTCATGTTCGTTAATTTAGGAGGGCATAAATGCAGGACGTACCTCGCTTCGGGCATGCTCGTTACTATGGTTCGTACGTGTTCGGAACGCCTACCCAAAGAATCTTTGCGCCTACCGAACCGAGCCGTTTTAGCGGGAAATTTCAAATTCCTGAACACCAGAGTGAACCAGATATATTATTGAGATATTTTAAGGACAGAGACAACTAGTATTCTCTATTTCATTGTTTATTTTCTTATTATTATTATTACATGTATAATCAATTTGTGGTTAAGGGTTGAGCTTGGAGTAATATATTGTGGTAAATTTACATTTCATATTGCGAATTGCGTGTTTCGATAGTATTCGCTTGTGAATTTATCTCTAGCGACTCTAGCAATGCCTCTTATTACCTGTTTGGTGCCTCATTGTGGGAAACCTTTCTCCACCCAATCTAGTTTTAATAGACATCAAAAAAACATTCATGGATTGTCATCGGAGAAAAAACAGAATGATTCAGAAGATAAAAAATATTTGTGTTTGGAAGGATCATGCAACAATTCTTACAAGTTAAATAGTGATCTCCGCTACCATTTGAGTAATGATCACAATCAAGGGAAGTTTGTGGAGTTTACCCTAACGACCTTCCAAAGCTATGAAGGTGGGTAGATTATGGAAGGATAATCTTTTTTTCATCAATTTGAAAATTTCTCTTCACTTCTTAGATTTTAAAACATGGTTGGAAAACGAAAGCAAGATGTTGCAAGTCAAATATATTAGGAACACAGGGATAAAAAAAGATCATGGAGGCAAAGAAAGAATTTATTTTGATTGTATACGCTCAGGTAATGATGTTCCATACTTGAAATTTTATATTTTATATTTTTATGGATGCTAATCAGGTATGGCTCGGGTTATCACAACCGATCGAAAGAGATCACAGAAGAGCCAAGGTATTTCAAAAATAAACTGTGGATGTACGAGCCAGATTATAGTGTCTAGAAATGCAGGAACTGATGAATGTACTGTAAAATATTTCAAGCATCATTATGGTCATAAGAATGAGATACAGCATCTGAAGATGCTTGAGTCAGATCGCCAAAATATTGCATCAAAACTAATTTTAGGAGTACCTCCAGCAAAGTGAGTATATATATAGCACAACTGATGAAGTGTGCGTAAGCTTAATTATCGAATCAATAACAAGAATATATAATTTACAAGTAAGGCCCAGTTGTTCAGTGAGGGCTCAAGACAAGTTTGAGGTTGAGAGTTGTGCCCAGATCAATTTTGAAAAATCCCTTATAATGCTGGGTTCAAACACAACCAGTATGTTATACATATTCACACCTACTCAGATAATTTTGTATACAATATTAAAATTTATATGATATGTTTTTTCAGAATACTGGACAATGTAAGAGACAATATAAATAGTCAATTGAAAAGAAGTGATCTACTGTCTCTTCAAGATGTGCACAATGTCAAGAACTCGTTTAAAATAAATATAATGGAAGGATGCTACCATGAAGTAGACTGTGAGAGTGTCAATATTTGGGTTGAGAACTGTCGAAGAAATGAAGAAAATCCAATTATTTTTTATAAAAAACAAAATTTACTTTGTCCGGATTCTGTATTGAATACCGAAGATTTTTGTCTTATTTTCATGAATAGCACTCAGAGAGACCTTGCAAGAAAATTTGGAAATAATATTATTTGCATAGATAGCACCCATGGGCTGAATGCCTATGATTTTGAGCTGACAACACTTTTAGTGATCGATGAATTCAAACAAGGCTTCCCGATCGCCTTCATGTTCACTAATCGGAAGGATACAGATATTTTCAAATTATTTTTTCAAAAAATAAAAGACACTGTTGGAGTTATTACAGCTCAAATATTCATGACAGATGTAACCCCTGTCTTCTATAATGCATGGCGTGTGGTGATGGGTGCTGTAAGAAGCCAGTTATTTTGTTCCTGGCACTTGGATCGTGCCTGGCGCAACAATTTGAATAAAATCGCCGATTTGGAGACAAGAAAATGGGTGTACAAATCTCTGAAATATGTACAAAGCATTTCGAATTTGGATGAATTCAATATTGCCCTGTTCAATTTCAAAGAAACAATTCTTAACAATGAATTGTCGAAAGAATTTGGTTTGTATTTCATAAACAATTATTGTTACAATTCCCATCAATGGGCTTATTGTTACCGGCAGCTTTCTGGCGTAAATACCAATATGCACCTTGAAGCGATGCACAAGGTCATAAAATATACATATCTGAATGCGAAAAAAATCAAACGACTTGATAAAACACTCCATGTATTATTGAAATTTCTGCGTGATAAATATGTAGACAGATTAATCAAACTTGTTAAAGGTAAGAATACAAATCATACCACAATAATACATGCGAATCATAAATCAGCATTAAATACCAAGTATTCAGTTGAAAATATTGAGACTAATTGCTGGAAATTCACATCCACTAAAAACCCTTATCATGAATATGTGGTGAAAAAAAAATCTGATAATATCTGCTGTAGCATTCAGTGCCACTTTTGTAATATATGCTTTCATAATTACGAATGTAGTTGCAACAATTATTGCATACAAGCTGTGTTGTGCAAGCACATACATTATTTCTGCCAACATTTCAGTAATAATACTGAAAAATTAGTCATTCCCATTCCAACTGAAGAAGTCGAGCACTTAGCTGAAAATATTTCTGCTGCTAATTCTAATAATAAAGATGATTTAAACTCAATGAGAAGCCAAGTCATATCTTCTTTATTAGAAATATTGAACAAAGTTGAAAACAATGATTACAACGAATCTCAGTTTAAGTTTATGCAGCAACATTTGAATGCCATAAAATCTGCAAGTGCTTTGACTTCAATCAGAAATTTTGAACAAACATCAGAAGTATATGAACCTTCCAATAAAAAAGTTCAAAAACAGGACAATTTCTTTTCTACTAAGAAAAGGAGGAAAAGGAATATCAATTCAGTTGGGAAACCTACTCAAGAAGAAATTGATATCATAAAAGAGACCATTTCAGGATCTCTTGTGGCATCAACAAACAGCCATAATGATCATTCTTATTTGTAGAATATACTTGAAATTTTATACGATGGAAGTTAGCCACGGATTTCCAGCAGCGGTTTCTGACGTCGCGGACGAAAAGCGCGCAGCGTTGGCAGACCGACATGGGGTTTTAGGGAGAGTCTATTAAGTATAGTGTATTGCTTGTATTTCTGTAATATCGTATTATTTTTGAAGGAATAATGGAATTCGATCATTTAAGAAGCATAAACAAGACGACGGTTATAACTGCGGTGTGTTATACGTCATATATTATTTCGATAAATTAGTAAACGTTGAAAGTTTAGTTAACGCTTTTAATATCACGAAATATCGGGAATGTTTAAAACAAAAAATTATTCATTCTTCGGATGATATATGTCTGAAATCTGCTTATTGTGTGCAAATGGAGTATTGTTTGAAATGAGTTCCAAAAAATGCAGTAGTTGTCGAGAAAATTTCATGAGAAGTGTATTCAGACTGATACAAATGACACATATTTGTCGACTATGTACCTTATTTTGAAAATGCTATCCATTACTTGGTCAGAGACGACGCTAATTAGTTTGCATGATATACCGACCTATCGTTCTGCACTCCGTATAGTACTTTTAAATTTTTGCCCCAATTGCATTGTTGATCACGATTCACGAACCTTTTCGAGAGTTCTACCACGGCTCGGAGGAGACGAAACGACAAACCCACAGCCAAATGTGAGCCGTCGCTATGAAAGCCGCCGCCACAAATCAAAAGCTACGGGTACAAAGTGACTTACTCCTTCCGCAAACCGTGAAATGTATGACACTCACATCGAAAGGTGTAATTACCGTATCGACTGATGTATGATAGTAGAAATATTCTTTGAATGCAAAATTTTCAAAACGGTGTACAGGATGTCAAGTGTCGATATATCTATGTGGTGCAGAGATACAAATATTTGCGAAGATGAAATCATAAAACTAGATAACTAGATACTTATCTCATCTGATTAATATTTTTCCTTCGAATATTTGTGGCAGTTTATATTGATTCTTATTTGAATGTATATAGTGTTTTCCATTTTTATACATTTCCGTTATCTATTTTCATTATTAATCATAATAGTTTTTTGATGTAACATCGGTATACAATATAAACTGTCCGTGATTGTCATTCGTTTATCGAACGGCCGTATCACGCTGACGAGGTCAATGAAGACCGAAACGGTTTGTATTCTTCATTCACTCTTTGTGGCAATGTTCTCAGTTATGATTTGTCGAGCCCAATTTTCAATATAAAATTATTTTTCATGTACTCTTAAACAAAAATTCAGAATCTTAAATTCGTATCAAATTTCCTTTCTCGAATACGTCTAATGAAACGCTTAAAAAGTCACCCTGTATAGCGTATATACTGTCTTGTATGCTACCGTAAAATATCTCAATGCATAATATCTGGTTCACTCTGGTCTGGTGTTCAGGAATTTGAAATTTCCCGCTAAGTCGGCTCGGTTCGGTAGGCGTTCCGAACACGTACGAACTATGGTAACGAACATGCCCGAAGCGAGGTACGTCCTGCATTTATGCCCTCCTGTTAATTTCACGTACACACCATAGACTACGTACACACTTGCGATCCGCTCGCGAACCAATACCGACGGATTAACGAACTTACACTGGGCTCGCGTTGGGTTCGTGAAAGGATCCGACCTCAGACCTTTGTCTAAGGATCCGACTATCGATGGATCGGCTCGAACGGTTTGCGAGCGGCTCTACAGGGTCTTTCACGAGGAACCTCACCCATATTTATACGGGAAACTACTGAACGTATTTTCATGAAATCCAGCACTTATAAGTATTTCACGATGCTGATGAAATCTAAAATATTTCCAAGGCATGAGCACCTCCGGTTTTTCCGGAAATGACGTCAACTTCCGTTTTTCAAATTAGAACACCATTTTTTTATTGCAGAAATAGATTCCTTAGAAAATTTCAAGTTATTTTGATGTAACATTTTTCAGTTTTGGTTGGAAAATTTTCTCTGAGCGGGAAAATTCGAAAAAAAATCGAAAATAGAGCTCCGCTGAAACAAGAATAACTTCGAGGTTTTTGGATGGAAAATTTTCATTTTTGGGATTTTTCAAGATGTAAGATTGATGTATCTACTTTGAAAATCGAAATCGCGATTCATGATACAGGGGGTGAAAAAATCGCTTTCAAAGTTAGGGATGACAAAATCGTGAAAAATCAATTTTTTCAAATTAGAACCCCATTTTTTTATGGCAGATATTGAATCTACGTTAAAAAATAATGTGAGTGTATGCATCACACCCTTGCCTTAAAGTGGATATTTTCTGAGTTATTCACAAAAAACTGTTTTTCGTCTTGAATTTTCAGCTATTTCTTTTCCCTTCACGCCAAAAAGATGAAATTTTCAGGAACTGTTACTTAAACCATGTTTTAGATTTTACTACCCTTATATGCAAGAGAAAAAAGTTACAGGTTGTTCCTAAATAGATGGCGAATTTGGATTCGAATTTGTATCGGAAACCTCTTCATTTCAACTAATCGGCCATCGGTTTTCTCTCCAGTGATAAATAAATAATTCCTTATGAACCATATGCAAAAACTTACCATGTTTACATAGTGATCGATTTTATAACTTAATACGAATTATCACCAAATTAATAGTAAACACAAAATGCTACTGAATAAAGAGGAATTTGGCAGATGTAATTAATGATATCTATCATTAAAAAAAAGAATGTAAAACATGGTTTTACATGGTTTTTGCATATGGTTCATGAGGAATTATTTATTTTTCACTGGAGAGAAAACCGATGGCCGATTAGTTGAAATAAAGAGGTTTCCGATACAAATTCGAATCCAAATTCGCCATCTATTTAGGAACAACCTGTAACTTTTTTCTCTTGCATATTAGGGTAGTAAAATCTAAAACATGGTTTAAGTAACAGTTCCTGAAAATTTCATCTTTTTGGCGTGAAGGGAAAAGAAATAGCTGAAAATTCAAGACGAAAAACAGTTTTTCGTGAATAACTCAGAAAATATCCACTTTAGGGCAAGGGTGTGATGCATACACTCACATTATTTTTTAACGTAGATTCAATATCTGTCATAAAAAAATGGGGTTTTAGTTTGAAAAAATTGATTTTTCACGATTTTGTCATCCCTAACTTTGAAAGCGATTTTTTCACCCCCTGTATCATGAATCGCGATTTCGATTTTTAAAGTGGATACATCAATCTTACATCTTGAAAAATCCCAAAAATGAAAATTTTCCATCCAAAAACCTCGAAGTTATTCTTGTTTCAGCGGAGCTCTATTTTCGATATTTTTTTCGAATTTTCCCGCTCAGAGAGAATTTTCCAACCAAAACTGAAAAATGTTACATCAAAATAACTTGAAATTTTCTAAGGAATCTATTTCTGCAATAAAAAAATGGTGTTCTGATTTGAAAAACGGAAGTTGACGTCATTTCCGGAAAAACCGGAGGTGCTCATGCCTTGAAAATATTTTAGATTTCATCAGCATCGTGAAATACTTATAAGTGCTGAATTTCATGAAAATACGTTCAGTAGTTTCCCGTATAAATATGGGTGAGGTTCCTCGTGAAAGACCCTGTATAGAGGTTCGACATGCCGTCCAAATAATTGGCGCTATTGGTTCGCGAGCGGTTCGCGATAGGTTCGGCTCGCACATCTAGACGCAGCTTTAAATCGTGGACGTACAAGCAAAATCATATAAGTCCACTTCTTTCAAAAATTGGATTTTTTCACATATACGTCCATATTAGGGTCGCACATCAGACAAATGAACATTTAAATTCATTCCGGCTTTGGCTTAGGACACCTAAATATTGTTTTTGAATTTGTATCTGGAAAAAAGATAATTTTACATTTGAAATCAAACATACATGTAATTTCATTTTTCTCGGAATGTTCATTATGGACTTATATGAATTTGCTTGTACGCCCACGATATTAAATATCATGATATTTATAAAAATGAAGCATTTTACTCACAAGTGAAAGGTAGAAGTTAAAGGTTTTGCTTCAATTCACAATTCGTATCCATAATCTCCACCTTTTCCTTGCAAGGAAATGCTTCGGATAAGTGAAGTAAAAGGTACACCGATTTACGTATTCATTTCCAAATTGGGCTGACTTTTCAATACGAATGTGCGTGCAGTCAACAACCCCAATAGCTGTTAGGAAATGGAACCATTGGTTGGAACCTGGCCAACCCCTTCTCTTTGGCCTGCATGATCTGATTTTCAGTGTTGAACCGGGTTTTTCACTATAAATTGCCCCCCCTCTAACACTGCTACAAAAACAGATACGTAAAAATACTTCATACGAAAATTGTACGAAATCAAATAAATTTTTTGAAAATGAAAATGATTACGTCAATTGGGATATACACAGGGTGAACAACATATTGAATGCAACAACATTTTTTCAAATGGGACACCCTGTATTTTCTTCCATATTTTAATTGTTCATGTTCTCCTGATATCGAATTCATATGCGTAGGTATGTGGGTGTGGGTCTGTCTCTTTTATTTCCAGAGTTTCAAAGTTTTGAAATGAAACTATACGGAAGAAAAAAATACATAATATGAGAAATCATTCCGAAATTCTTTATATTTGAAAGCAATATTTTTTCAAGGAATACCTAACAGTAGATATCCAATAAAAAATAAAAAAAATAATAAACTATGGTAGTATAGAATAAATAATATCAACTAAAGAAATTGGTTCTTAAAGTTTGAATAAACTCTGTGGTACTCAGAATAAAAGAGAAAGACCAAACACTTTTATAAAGTATCGCGGTTTGCCATGAAATTCTGACCCATTTCACCGTGTATGTTTTGAAAATGTCATTCAGCATTCTTCTGTCAGTTGAACGAGCAACGTTGCCGTTTCTGCTAAAAAATCGTAGTAATTACGTATTTATCAAAATGTTCCTTCACTTTGGGAAAATATTATGTGAATTCAGAAGACATTTAAATACATTTTTCTACTCCTCCTATAGAAAGTGACGAAATTCGTACATAGAACCACATATGTAACTGCCTATTTTAAGCACTGTGCAACGTGAAACTGTGTGATTCAAGGTGGATTTATACAGCAACTAAAATAAAATAAGAACTAAATTAAAATGAAATAAGAAATAAGAGCAGACAACATAGGTTTATAGAGATCACTAGAATAAAATAAGAAATAAGAATGAACCAATCAAATCGCAGATTTTTTGACAATGACTTTTGTGTAAGTTTAGAAAATCGCCTATTCCGCCTTTTATTCAAGGCTTGTCATCAATAACAACATCGCTCCCATCATGATTTCCTGGTCATCCATATTAAATATATCATCAATAATGATTTAAAAAAATATTCATTCAATTTTAGGTTAGAAAACTAGAACTTGTCAAAAGTATTAATACGGAAAAGATTGGGGAGTGGATTTGGGTCATGCGCACTATCATTTTCCAAATAAAATAAGCGAGAAAGATAAAAGTTGACCATCTCTTATTCTAATTCTTATTCCTTATTTTAGCTTATTTCCTGTATAAACGCTGTCATTGAAATGCATATGTTATTCGCAATAGCCGAAATCGGCCACTGTCCGAAATTTTTGCCCACAACGCGTTATGGGTATCCAAATTTACCCACAATGCGAATAGATGTTCTTTTTTCCAGCACTGAGTAAAGCAGAATACCCAGAACGCGTTGTGGGTAAATTAGATAATCCACAATGCGAATCCAATTTTAGCGCGCTTTCATTCTGCGTTGTGGACAATTCATTTTACCAACGTCGCGTTCTGGGCATTGCACTTTTCCCAGAAAGCGATGAACCAGAATTTGTCGTCGAAGTCAACCTGCTGTAGGTTGTATACTGACAGGTACGAGTAGCGAGTATTACGAGTAGCATGAATAGATTACTTACCACAGTGCCTGGATACCTTGTGATTTCTTGAAATTGCTTTGACTGTGTTTTGGTTTTAGTGCGTGTTTTCGAAAATATTTCAATATGAAAGCTGAATTCGAACAAAAATTAAGTGAACAGGCCGTTATTATTACCAGACGAAGGTCATTTAGAGATTATGTACGAAACCAAAGTGACACTATAAAGAATACAGGATGCACTTGAATTATCATTCAAAAAATATCGTAGATTAAAACGGTTTGATCCATTAATTGGTGGAGAGAAGGATAAACTTGTTAACATAGGACGTTTAGCAAACCAATCTGGTCTAGATTTTTAATGTGCAGCAAATGAAATGTATGATGTAATACTGATAACTCATTGAAAAATTGGACACAAAAGAGAAAAAGCTGTCTGTCCATTTCGCTTTACCCAAAATACGTTTCAAGGAAAACAATGATTACAAAAAACCTTATATTGAAATTAGAATAAGTTTAACGTCTGTGAATATAATTAAGAAGAGAAATAATTTTCAAAAAATATTCAATTGTCTGCATGCCGTTATTTCTCTTCTTACTTACATTGAAAGTTCATAAAGGTGAAACAAAACGATATATCAACAACTTATCAGAACTAAAAACAAATAGGTATTACTATTATTTATTTTCACAAGTACTTTTATGAAATCTTGAATTATATTTTATATTCAATTTCACACATGCACACGCCTTAGTTTTACATCCTTTTAAACAATTGCATTTTATAAAGCCAGATTGGTTTCCTGAACGTTCCTTGTTAATGAATCATATCTTTTCAATCATCGATATTTTTTGGATGATAATTGAAGCCCATCCTGTTTTCTCTGTAGTGCCACTTTGATTTCATTTACTAACTCCAAATAACGTTCGTCCGATAATATCAATAACAACGACCTGTCTTTTTTTTTTCTAGCATACGTTCACTTAGTTTTTGTTCAAATTAGGTTTTCATATTGATATAATTTCGGAAAGAGGCCCTTCAATCAAACTTGAGAATTCACAAGGTGCGTAATCTATTCAGTATTCACGTCATGATAATGGCTTCTCGTACTTGCCAGTACTCAACCTACAGCACACTGACTTCGACGACAAATTCTGGTTCATCGCTTTCTGGGTAAAAAGCGATACCCACAACCCGTTGTGGGTAAAATGAATTGTCCACAACGCAGAATGAAAGCGCGTTAAAATCGAATTCGCATTGTGGATTATCTAATTTACCCACAACGCGTTTTGGGTATTCTGCTTTACTCAGTGCTCGAAAAAAGAACATCTATTCGCATCGTGGGTAAATTTGGATACCCATAACGCGTTGTGGGCAAAAATTTCGGACAGTGGCCGATTTCGGCTATTGCGAATAACACATATACAGCAACTAAAATAAAATAAGAACTAAAATAAAATAAGAATGTTCACTTGATGCATTTCAATGACAGCGTTTATACAGGAAATAAGCTAAAATAAGGAATAAGAATTAGAATAAAGGTGGATTAAAGGTGGATTAAAGGTGGATTTATACAGCAACTAAAATAAAATAAGAACTAAAATAAAATAAAATAAGAAATAAGAGCAGACAACATAGGTTTATAGAGATCAATAGAATAAAATAAGAAATAAGAATGAACCAATCAAATCGCAGATTTTTTGACAATGACTTTTGTGTAAGTTCAGAAAATCGCCTATTCCGCCTTTTATTCAAGGCGATAATCGCAGTACTTGTCATCAATAACAACATCGCTCCTATCATGATTTCTTGGTCATCCATATTAAATATATTATCAACAATGATTTAGACAAATATTCATTGAATTTTAGGTTAGAAAACTAGAACTTGTCAAAAGTTTCAATAGACCAATCCAACGATCTGTCACGATCAGCTTTTTCAAAATGGTTGCTGAAATAAACAAATATCAAACCGAGGATATTCAGTAACGAGGTACGTGTTTCAGGGTAGTTTCTGTTGGTTTCTCAATTTTCAACTTCAATGTCTTCAATTATGCCATGTAAAATGATAGTTATAATAGAGAAACACTATTTCAGAAATGTTTGTTATTTGTTTGTTCCAGCAGCCATCTTGAAAAAAGGTGATCAGCTGTTTTGTTGGATTGGTCTATACGGAAAAGATTGGGAAGTGGATTTGGGTCATGCGCACTATCATTCTCCAAATAAAATAAGCGAAAAAGATAAAAGTTGACCATCTCTTATTCTAATTCTTATTCCTTATTTTAGCTTATTTCCTGTATAAACGCTGTCATTGAAATGCATCAAGTGAACATTCTTATTTTATTTTATTTTAGTTCTTATTTTATTTTAGTTGCTGTATAAATCCACCTTTATTCTAATTCTTATTCCTTATTTTAGCTTATTTCCTGTATAAACGCTGTCATTGAAATGCATGAAGTGAACATTCTTATTTTATTTTATTTTAGTTCTTATTTTATTTTAGTTGCTGTATAAATCCACCTTAAGTAGTGGGCTTATATCCAACAGCCAGGGTCCCAGGGGGGTGGGAGTCTAGAGCTAGTCTATCCCAGACTGTGAGTGGCAGTTTAATTCCTAGTGTAAGTAGGTTACGAGTATCAAGTTATTTAGCTGAAACTAACTTTGATAACTTGTAAATCAGGTGGCTACATATACTTTATGCGCCTCAACCCCTCGTGGAAACAGAGGAGAACAACACAGGTGTTGTACGAGGACACACAATCGAACCTGGAAGGTGAAAAGATGGAAATAAGGTACAGAACACAAGCTGATATAATATTCCAAGCGACAGTCTAAAACTCAGCTCAAAGAGTGGACTCAAATGTCCACTCTGGAGGCCTTCAAGAACTCTACCAATAGTTGCATTATCTCTGTTTTCTTGGTGAATATAATTTCATAAGGGGAGTGTACTCCAAGGGAGAGAACTTTATCGTGCAGGAGGTCAATGTTATAATTATTAGATCCACACGACAAAAATATGTGTTTCAAGTCACCATGATCACCACAGCTACATAGGGGGGAATCCCTGATACCGATCCTGTTCAAATGAGCAGGAGAAAGAATGTGACCGGATCTCAGTCTAATAAGAGTAGTGATATTTTTTCTGCTCGTATTAGAGGCCTTAAACCACGTTTCTCGACGGTAGGAGCTGGGAGTAATCCAGTCTGCATAAATCTTACCCTTATTCTCTGAGATTTGTTTGAATTTTGAGTCCCAGTCCCTCCAGATCTCCCCAATGAAATTGGGCCATAGGTCACTAGGACCTCCCCGCATTTTAACAAAGTCGGGCATGAGCCTGCCTCGATTGGCAAGAGTATCTACCTTATCATTATGGAAAATATTGGAGTGACTGGGAACCCAAACCAGGGCGACCCTACAATTGAGAGCTCTAGCAGTGGAAAGATGTCTAAGGACGTTCACCAATCCAATATCAGTGTTGGCGTCAAACTTATTGTTCTTCAACTTTTTCAAGACGCTCAGTGAGTCGCTAACTATAAGGGCTTTTTGAATCCGCCTGTTCAAAACCTCGCATCAGGCAAACACGAAGAGCTGCAAACTGAACCCTTTCCAAGAGCAGCAGAACCGCCTTGGAACATCTGCCAAACAGGATACTACCATAGTCCAGATAAGGGCGCACGAGCCCTTTGTATATATTCAGTAATCTGCTCGGATGAGAGCCCCAAGAAGGCCTGCATAGGCTTTTGATGATTTTAGTCTGAGAAATGGCCTTCGAGCACATAGCTTCGATCTGTTTTCCCCACTTCAGCTTGGGGTCAAATATGACGCCCAAGTATTTTACCTGATGCTTCCAGGGGACAATTTGGGAGTTTATCCGGACAGGAGGAGGTTCAGGGGGGAGGATGTGTTTGGCAAATATCATGGCAGATGACTTGGGTGCCGAGACTGTCAGATTGCGCTCCGACAGCCAACAATGAATGGACGTAAGATAACGATTCAGTTTCTCGACGATTAAGGAAGGGTCTTTACCTGAACATATAATTGTAAAGTCGTCTGCATACTGGATAGTGTAGACATCGTCATCGTTGGAATTCGGCTGAGACCTGGTGTAGAGGTTGAAAAGGGAGGGGGAGATAACCGATCCCTGAGGTAGGCCCACTGTGATTTGTTGTGACACATCAGACCCAGAATCATTTCTAACCGAAACTGTTCTTCCAAAGAATAACTCATAGACCACATTAGCGAGGTTTTCAGGGATCCCACATTCAACCATGTCAGCTCTGAGAATGTTCAGATCGACGGAATCATAGGCTCCAGCCAAATCAAGGAAGACCGCTATGGAACATAGTCCCTTGCTGAATGCCGAATAGACGAGAGCTGTGAGCAGAGAAAGACAGTCGGAAGTCGACCTTCCTCTACGAAATCCGAAACTATAGGGGTGAATATTTTTCTCTATAGCCGTCTCGATTCTCTCCTTTATCAACTTCTCAAGGACCTTCGTTATGCAGGGAGAAACGGCAATAGGTCTGTAACTGGAAGGGTGTAAGATGGCGGCGGAAGATACGGATGCATCCGATCGTGAACATGATGAAAACGATCAAATTGGAGTTAAAAATAGCGAAAATGTATTCAAGTGTTGTGCGAAACCGTGCCGAGTGCTGGTGTGCAAATTTTGCAATTCATTCTTCCATGAGAGTTGTTCCAAAAGAATAAAAAATTTGGAAATAATTGGTGGTGGAATTGTTAAGTGCTGTGATTCGCCGAGTCCTGGGGATAATCAAGGAGATCAGGAAAACAGAAGATTAAAGACCGAAATTCATTACTTAAAGATGCTTGTAGAAGAAATTAAAGATAAAAATAAAGTTCTTCAAATGAACAATGATCTGTTAATTGATAAACTAAATGAGGTTAACTCAAAAAATCAGATGATAACATCGAAGGGAATTCCCAGCAAAAAGTATAAATATGGAAACGACATGTCAACACATCATGATAATCGTACAGATCAAAAACATAAGCAAATTCCAGTCATCAAAATCGACGATGTCCGTGATTCAATTAAGGATGCTGCAACTGTCGATCTCCAGGTGTCGGGGAGGGAAAAGGACGCTTTGTCTGAGCCTGAGGGTACTGCAAGTGGAAGTATTAACAACAAATCTGCATCATGGGCTGAACTTGAACAGGCTCAGCGTAAGAAAATGAGTGAGGTTATAAATCTTGTTAACGAAACTGATGAAGCGAATTCGAAAACCCTTGACAACTCTGGGTGGAATACAGTAGTACGAAAAAAATCTATGAAACGTAATACAGTACTCTGCACAGGATCTAAAGTAGATCCTAGCTGTAAGATAAAAGGAGCCCCAAAAAGAAAGTGGTTATATGTTGGAAGAATATATGGAATCCAAGTAACAGAAAGGGATTTGCAGGATTATCTTAAAAGCTCTACCGGCACCGACAATTTTGAAATAAAAAAACTTCCCACAAAGGGTACAAATTCAGCCTTCAGCGTGGGCGTTCCTTCAGATGAACTATTTGAGAAGCTGTTGAGTCCCGAAAGTTGGCCTACCGGTGTTTTGGTGAGGGAATTCAGCTTCCTAAATTTTTTTCGCTCCAACAGTGGCAGTCACAGAAGGGAGGAAACAGTTCAGAGGTCCCACTGAATTGTGCTTCATCCATCAGAATCTCCAGGCCATGGGTTCGGCTTTTAGCCGACTACAATATATGTTGGGCCAGCACAACGTTGATCTTCTAGCAGTCACGGAACATTGGAAAAGCCATCAAGAAATACAGTATTATAAGCTTCAGGGATACAATCTTGTATCAAATTTTTGTAGAGAGGAGGGTCAACATGGGGGCAGTGCAATTTACCTCA
The DNA here is from genome assembly GCA_910592335.1 of Adalia bipunctata. Lineage (NCBI taxonomy): Eukaryota > Metazoa > Arthropoda > Insecta > Coleoptera > Coccinellidae > Adalia > Adalia bipunctata. The sequence goes on from OU342948.1 coordinate 33,756,936, forward strand.
AGGATCATATAGCTTTCAAAACAAGAGTGGATATACAGAGCTATAGCATTCCATTCGTAATTGAATGTAGCTCAGTTCAGATGTGTATAAAAACTAAAAAGGTAATAATCCTGTGTATTTATAGACCTGATTCTTCTGCAGAAAATTTTGATATTTTCATAGAGAAGTTGTCTCAGATATTGCTATGTTGTATCGGTGGAGGGGCTGGAGTTATACTGGCGGGTGATTTCAATATAGATTTGTTGTCGGACACGCCGAGAACAAGGACATTCCTTTCCCTTCTCGATAGCTTTGGCCTGAAGACAACCATTAAGGAACCCACAAGGATTAGTAAGACAGCCTCCACATGTATTGATAATATAATTACGAACATAGAAGGATGCTCCTCAGTCATCGAAGAACACATCTCAGACCATTCTGCTCAGAAATTTATATTTTCCCTCAATGAAATCATAACACATAACACCGAAAAGAAACAAATTCGGGATATAAGGCAAGAGACTCTAATAAAATTTAAAGATTCGCTGTCTACTGTAGATTGGTCAATAGTTTATGAAAATCAAAGTGATGTAAACTCCTTATGGAACACTTTTTTCAAGGAATTCAATAGAAACTACGAGTCTAGCTTTCCAATGAAGACTGTGCTTGCCCGAAGAAATTTAAAGTTTTCTCCTTCCTCAGACGCTATTCAGAATATGAGGAAGGTCTTAGACTATCTTTTCATCAGGTCCACTAGATCCGATGAAGACTATTCAGCATACAGAAGAGCAAAAGTAAAATACGATAACATGATAGCGGAAGAAAGACGGAAACATTTCAAAGATATAATTCAAAAGTCAACAAACAAATCGAGAACAGTCTGGAATTTAGTGAATGCTGCGATAGGTAGGCAGAAGAAACCAGGATATAATTTTAACAACGAACCTGAGCCAGATAAAATAATAGAAAAATTCAACCTATTCTTTGCCGGCACCCCACCTCAAATAAGAAGAAATCCGCATACAGGTCCACATCAGTCAAGATTGATCAAGCACAATGATAGGTCCTTTTATTTGTTTGAAATCACTGAATCAGAAATTGTGAGGACCGTCAAAAATATGAAAAATGTCAAATCTTCAGGTTGGGATGGTGTTCAAATGAAGGTTATAAAGGAGAGCATCGATTACATGGCTAAACCTCTGGCACATGTTATGAATAAATCTTTCACTGATGGTGTATTCCCTGATTCTCTGAAAGTAGCTATAATAAAACCTATATACAAAAAAGGAGATCATAAAGACCCAAATAGCTATCGTCCAATAAATCTTCTGTCATCATTTACTAAGATATTTGAAAAGATACTTGCTACCAGAATAATGAACTTCTTCCGTAAATTCAGAGTATTGGCAGATTCTCAGCATGGTTATATACCAGGGAAAGGTACCGAAACAGCCATTTTTGAATTATACCAAGCAATACTGGCAGCTTTGGAACGGAAAGAACTACCATTAGGACTCTACTTGGATCTATCAAAGGCCTTTGATTGTGTGGATTTGGATATATTGCTCATGAAACTTGAGAAATATGGAGTTAGAGATAAGCAATTAAATTTGATGGAGAGCTACTTGAAGAACAGACCCCAATCAGTTGTTGTGGATGTCGATGGCATCACATATGAGTCGACGTCGAGAATAAAGAGCACGGGTGTGCCACAGGGAAGTATTCTTGGTCCCCTTCTTTTCCTGGTTTATATAAATGACCTTCCCTTGGCAATTAAAACTCAGTTGGATGGAAATTCCTCAGCTGTCCTGGTTTCGTTTGCAGATGATGCCAACGTGCTGCTTCGTTCGCCTTCACTCCAGCTCACGGTTGACAGAGCAAATTCGATCTTGGGAGATATCAATGAATGGTGTGAGAATAACAGTCTTCTGATGAACATGACTAAGACTGAATGTATGGTCTTCAACTGTGATAGATCTACAGCCACTATTCCAACCAAGCTAAATAACAACATCTCAATCTCCAGTACTACGAAGTTCCTTGGAATAAGCCTGGATGAAAACCTCAAATGGAACCCACATACGCAAGTGCTGATTAAACGCCTCAACTCAGTTATTTACTCAGTTAATGTTCTGAAAAATAAGATTGACTTTCCAACGTTGAAGATGATCTATTATGCGAACTTTCAATCCATCCTATCTTATGGGATAATCTTTTGGGGTGGTAGTGCGGGAATTGAATCTGTCTTTCTGAGACAAAAATTCATTTTGAGGGTCATGTTAAGGTTGGGCTTTAGAGAATCTTGTAGAGGTCACTTCAAGGCAAATAATATTTTAACTACATACGGCTTATATATCTACAGAGTACTTGTTTTCATGGCTGATCATTCTGATTACTTTAAGAACTATTTAACCTGTAATAATACAAGGCACATTGAGCCTTACTTGTATCCGCGTCACACTTTGTCTCTTACAGAAAAGTCTCCCTTATACATGGGTCTTAAGTTGTTTAATGCTCTGCCTCACAAATTGAAAACTTCGAATAAAAAAATTTTCAAGAATAATTTATTAAAAATGCTTCTTCAATGTGAGCCATATTCTTTAAAGGAATTTTTTGAATATAAGAAATAATCAATAGTTCAATGTTCTTCAATAGCATACTTTGATTGTCTCAAGAAAAAATAAGATTTGACGAATTCAACCTTTATTGTACAATTTATTGTAGCAATGAGTTCTTGAATTAATAAACATTATGAATTATGAATTATGAATTATGAGTTTACAGGGGAATTCCCCTTTCGGATCGGAATCAGAACAGAAGTCCTCATGGTCGGGGGCGGGTTTCCATCCTTTAGGATGCTGTTGAGGAGCCCGAGGAGAAGTACCCTGGAGGAAGGGGGAAGATGATATAGCATGCAGTAATCAATGCCATCATGACCGGGAGCAGAATTCTTCCTGAAAGTTAAAGAGTAATTGAGCTCACTCAGGGTAAAGGGGTCTATATTGTTCTGGTAAAGGAGAGGACTTCTAGGGAAGGCATTAGAAGGGGAGAGCTTACGCAAGATCCCGACGGCGCAGTCCTTCGTCACAATGTGACCTGCTTTAGAGGGTGAAGGGTGACCAGAGAACTTTTTAACTATATTCCAAATTCTATCTGATTTGCCCATCGAAAGATTATGACAAAACTCTCTAAAGGAATTCCTCTTCTTTTTCCTCATGAGGAGTCTGGTTTTAGCTACCTGATTCTTAAATTTGAGGAAATTAGCCTGAGAGGGACATTTCTTATATGCAGCCAAAAGAGATCTTCTGATTGACACAGCAGCAGCGACCTCCTCGTCCCACCAGTGGAGACTATATTTAGGGTTTTTGTTGAATTTAAACTTAGGTATGGATACATCGGCAGCATACCTGACGGTCTCGATGAAATCTGGGATGTTAGATGGGCAAGACTGCTCAATCTTCTCTATGATGGCATTCGAAAAGAGGAGCCAATCAGCTTTTTTGACATTATAGACTCTAAGGGGTTTAACAGGATCTGCCTGAAGTTTGGGAGTTTTATCTATATTAATCAGGATGGGGAAGTGGTCGCTGGCTCCAGGATCAGGAAGGACCTCCCAAGAGCAGTGAACCAACAAATCGCCTGAGCACATAGTCAAGTCAGGGGCACTCAGATTCTCAGACGGTGAAGGGATTCTGGTCGGGGAACCGTCGTTGAGAAGGCAATAGGGGCTATCCCTCAAAAAGGACTGGACAATTTTGCCGTTGTGGTTGGTAGTACCAGAACCCCATTGGGGATTTTGGGCATTGAAATCGCCGAGCAGGACACATGGGCCAGCCATAAAGCCAGAAACCTGGTCAAGGTGGTTGTCGGTGAGATGGATGTCAGGAGGAACATACACACTAATAAATCCCACACCCAAACAATGGATCCCGAGGAATTGCATTCTAGGGGGAGTATTTAGGTTGTCCATGTTTATCTCAGTAAAAGAAAGGGCCGGTGATCGAACTGCTATTGCAAGTCCTCCGTAACCATCAGCTCTATCCGATCCCATACAGCACACGACATCCATTGGACGTCCATTTTACGACCATATCAAGTCCAAACGTCCATGGACGTTGAATGGATGTCCATTGTACTTACAATTGTTGACGTCCATTGGTTGTTACGAACGTACGTCCATTGTACATACATATAATGTCCAAAAATATATATGAATTTTCTGTTTGAATCTCATCTATTTTCCCTGTTCCAAATGAAAATCAATAGTATTTCCAAACACAATCTTCAAATAAAATTTGTTCAATGGTGCATTTTGTTAGTCCAGTTAATGTACATTTCTGGACGTCCATTGTACATCCAACAGTGAACATTCATTGTACGTCCAATTCAGATACATTATTAATGGTGCATTTTTTGTTCGTCCAGTTAATGTACATTTCTGGACGTCCATTGTAAATCCAACAGTGGACATTCATTGTACGTCCAATTCAGATACATTATAGACGATTCGCAGATGAGCGCCATATCGGCCATGTTTCAGACCGAAACGAAAGTTAATTCCAGAAGAAATTATTCCAAAAAGAAAATAAATCAGTAAAACTGAGATAAATCAGATACCGCGTGCATTGATATAAATATCAACAACTGATATCTGATTAATCTCAGTTTTACTGATTAATTTGTCCTTTTGGAATAATTCCTTCTAGAATAAACTTTCGTTGGATAATTATTATTTTCGGACATACCGATAACTATGTACGATTCTCACGCTGCCGCCTTCATGTTTCTTATGTGAAAACTCACATTCTTGCTTGCTGAGGAGATACATATTACCATGTAGTCACTGGAAGGAGAAAATGAGAGATATGCCATCTATCTTCGACCGCGTAACTTCGAGAGCGAATTGTTTGTCTAATTCATAACTAGATGTCGCCATGCGGTAGTCTTCCCCCAGAACGATCTTCCGTTTTGTTTTAAGAGGACCTTCGTTCCGCTGCATAGATCCGTTAATCCGTACAAGATCATGAAATGATGTTGGAACATTCGCTAGGTTCCTGGATTATTATGTGTGGCATTGTGGCTTGTGGCAAGCTGATTAGAACGAGTCAGATCCCAAGGCGTGTGATGACTGATGACTGATGATGATATAGGTATATCTACCTCTACTAACTACTAGATAACTAGATTAGGGATGGGAAATACTTGTTAATTCCAATTTCCAATACCAGGGATGACAAGTATGAGTATCGAGAAATACCAGGTACTAATACCAGGTATTGAAATACTTGCAAGTATTGGGCGTGGCTTAAATACTGGTTGGTTGAGACAATTATTCTCACGATAGCGTGACTTTTTCAGATTCGACATTGGTTTGAACAATTAAGGAATTAAGTGATAGGTTCAAGTAAATAATGTGTGGTAGTGAAATAAAATCAGCTCACTCGAAAAGAAATATTTATTGCTTATTTTGTTGCAGAAATAAAATTTGTTGCAGTTTTCGGCTTCCTAATCATGACCTCCTATCTGTCAATATATTTCCTGCTACTGAAAATAGGCGCTAGCGTATTTTCTGTAGCTAGCGTACGCAAATACGTAGTACGAAAACAAGTGTGGCACCCGGTCCCGATACGCTTCCGAGCGATACAAGTATTTCAATACTTGTTTTGCAAGTATTTCCAAATACCAGGTATACGTACTTGTGCGCCGATACGTAGTATCGATACCTGGTATTCTGAATACTTCCCATCCCTATACTAGATATACCTTTAACACTAGATATTATCTAGTAACGCCGTATCTGATTAATTTCAGTGTCACTAATTAATTAACTGGATTCAAATTGCTTTGAATATTTCTTTATATTATGAACAATAATAATAAACATTGTTCATACAATGTACGTACATATGACATGCAATGGATGTCCAAGATAGGCACAATGTACATCCACTGGACGTTATCTGGACTTGAATTGTACGTCCAAAGTGGTGTCCTGGACGTCCCATGAACGTCCTTTGGATGTACTATGTACCAATTCTGGACATCCTATGGATGTCTCGAACATCCATAATGAATGTCCATTGTTCATCCAATGTACGTACATGTGCATCCAATGTACGTACTATGGATGTCCAAGATAGGCACAATGTACATCCATTGGATGTTATCTGGACTTGAATTGTACGTCCAAAGTGGTGTCCTGGACGTCCCATGAACGTCCTTTGGATGTACTATGTACCAATTCTGGACATCCAATGGATGTTTCGAACATCCATAATAAACATCCATTGTTCGTCCATTGTACGTACATGTGCTGTGTGGGGATCTTATCAGGGCGTACCCAGAAATGGATACAACCTGATTGTGTTTAAGAAAGGTTTCGCTCAAAGCAACAATACCAGGTTCTGTATCTTTAATCAAGAGTTTAAGGTCATTAAAGTTAGCATATAGAGATCTTATGTTCCATTGAATAATCTTAAGCATGATTTGTATCTATGAAATATGAATATATAATAAAAAAAAAAAGGATGGGAGGTTTGAAAACCATTGACCTTAAGCTGCAAAAATAAAAAAAGAAAAAACTTAAATAATTTAGTTGGGGGAGGATGATCTGTAAGACAGGTAATCCTCATTGTAAATAATAATTGGTCTCTCATCGACAATATTTTCTTCTATAATATATGACTGAACGTTAGGGTTAGGTGAATAAGTTCCCTGGGTGGGAGTCTGATTTGAAGAGGCAGAGTGGATAATTGCTTCAGTGGAAATTGTATTCAAGCTTGGGGATGCATTTACAGATTGAGAGAAACTACCAGAGTTTTGGGTATTGAAAGAAGGGTCCTGCCTGTTACTTTCCTGTGTGGAACCAATAGCGTATGATTTCTTTGAGAAAGAAGGTTGGTATGTATATAGGCACTCATCATGTTCAGCTCTACTGTAGCCTTCTACGGTAGGAGCTTTTCTTTTATTGTTGGATGGTACAGGAGAGCGGTGAGATTGATTATGAAAACTGTACCCATCTGATAAGGTAGATCTAGGTCTCACTATATTGGCGTATGATTGATTGCGATTGGAAGAAGGAGAGTGCTGAACATTGGCATTACTGCCCTTGTTTGGTAACGGTGGGAATTCCGAGGGGAGGGGAGCAGCCTGGCTTTTACAAGCCTTATCTGCTTCATACAATGAGACGTTGTGAAGAGCCATGATTTCCCGCATTTTTGTTTGCCTCAGATATTCAGGACAAAGTCTGTCTGTCGCCTCATGGTCCTGTCCACAATAGATGCATCTCGGAACATTGTCACACGGTCTCTCGTCTTCGTGAAAAGAGCCGCATCTCTTACATCTAAAAGAACCCTTGCATAAATTTCTAATATGTCCAAATCGAAGGCATTTGTTACATTGAACAACAGGGGGAATGCACATTTGTACAGGTAATCTTGTTGTGTATAGCTCGAAATATTTTGGGAGGATAGTACCCTCGAAAGTCAGAACACATGTATTGGTTTTAATAAACATACTGCCACCTTCAGTGACCTTCTTCCTGTTGAACCTCCTAACTCTTATCACCTTAACATTGGGGTTAAGGCCCTTCCCCAAATGAATAATTTCCTCATCAGTTATGTCCGTACCAATGTCCCTTACTATACCCATAATTGAAACAAATCGACCTGGAATGTGGACATCATAAGTATTGGGATCAAAATCATTATATTTGACGAAATGGTTAGCCTGCTCGGCTGAAGAGAATCTGATTCCAACCCTTTTAACTCCTTTTCTGTCGATATTAAGAATATTGTAACCATCATATTTTTTATTATTATAAATAATCTTACCAATGTTCAAAGGGTTGATATTTTTTATTTCCCTACTAGAGCTCTCAATAATAACCTCGAAAGGTCCCTTATCTTTATGGGAATAAAAGCATAGCGGGCGTTTTATTTTATTATTTTCGGAATTAATTCGGTTAAGGATGGTGGTAATCTTGTTGTTGTTGACCACATCCTGATCATCAGGCAATTTTACTTTAGATTCAATAGACAATAATTCGTTTTTTAGAAGACCAACATTAATAGAGTTCCATTCATCTCCATCTAATTGGTTTAGAGCGACAAGTGCTCTAGGAGAAAGTAAATTCAGAACCCGAGGCCAAGCCTCGGGATCTGGTGTACACATGTTGAAATGAAAACAGAGATAACAACTATTTTTTTAAGCGCAGTAAGCAATGAAAAGAAAAAAAACTGTGCAAATACTTGAACAAATTAATCGGCCCAAAGGGCCGTAAATAGAAAAACCAAATCAGCAAAGTATTCTTAGGGTGTTGTAACTCACCAGGAAAATAAAAACAAATTCACAAAACAGCAAACTCGAGAGGAAAACACAGGTTAATATAACTCCACAAACCCAGATGTTGCCCTGTCGCTAGCCAGACCGAAAGTCTACCCAATCTTTTCCGTATTGATACTTTTGACAAGTTCTAGTTTTCTAACCTAAAATTGAATGAATATTTTTTTAAATCATTATTGATGATATATTTAATATGGATGACCAGGAAATCATGATGGGAGCGATGTTTTTATTGATGACAAGCCTTGAATAAAAGGCGGAATAGGCGATTTTCTAAACTTACACAAAAGTCATTGTCAAAAAATCTGCGATTTGATTGGTTCATTCTTATTTCTTATTTTATTCTAGTGATCTCTATAAACCTATGTTGTCTGCTCTTATTTCTTATTTTATTTTAATTTAGTTCTTATTTTATTTTAGTTGCTGTATAAATCCACCTTTAATCCACCTTAACCGATAAGATAGAGCCTTTAGTAGTTACCATGGAGACGAAAAGGCGCCATTAGTTTCTGACGTTTCGTGAATGTATCGCGAATTGTTACCAGTTTTTGGATTCGCCAAGATTATTTGAAGATAAATCCCTCATAACGAATATTAATTGTTGTGAAAAATGTCCAGTGGCAGCGAAGATGAATTGTGCACACCTCCCGATATAGTGGAAAGAGCGAAAAATGTTTCATATAATTTATTACCCGCAAAATCTCGTGGAAGATACGAACAAGTTTATCATGAATTCATGGATGTTCATGTTCATATGAAACACAAAATCAATTCATTTTCGGAAAATGTTATGTTAGCATATTTTGAAGAACTGTCCAAAACAATGAAGCCATCTTCACTTTGATCAATTTATTCGATGCTAAGGTCAACAATAAACATAAACCATGATAACGTCAATATTGAGTCTTATCCTAAACTATTGGCTTTACTCAAAAGGAAATCAGATGGTTTCAAGAGTAAGAAATCGAAAACGTTGACATCAATAGAAATCAATGTCTTTCTCCAAAACGCTCCAGATAGTAGATATTTGCTGACGAAGGTATCTAGGTAGGTATACACTAATTATTTAAATAAACACAAACAGGCAAATTTGATACTTTTTCATTCCAGGTGGTTTTAATTATCGGTATCAGTGGGGCTTGTAGAAAGCAGGAGTTAAGCAACTTGAAGCCTGAAGACGTGGGCGATACGGAAAAATGTCTGATAATTTATATTGCAGATTTAAAAAAAACACTACGCAACGTTCTTTTGTCATTTCAGAGTCCATTTATCCGGTTTGTAAAAACTATATCAATTTACGTCCTGCAGGAGAGCATCTTCAGACTCTGCCTTTCTTTTGGAATTACTTAAATGGAAAATGCACCAAGCAATCTGTTGGAATAAACAAAATCAGTAACATGCCAAAAACAGTGCGGCAGAATATCTGGGCTTAGAGAATCCCAAGCAATACACGGGCCATTGCTTTAGGCGTTCTTCTGCCACAATTTTAGTAGATGCTGGTGGGCGGTGGCGAAATGCTAGCATTGAAGAGACACGGCGGTTGGCGGTCATCAGCAGTGGCCGAGAGTTATGTATATAATTCTATGGAAAACATGACTGCCAACTAATCAAAAATAACATGTGCCCATTAATAATAGAAGAGAAAATAATGATATTATTTTTGAAAATACAGAAAACCCGAATACCAACCCACCCTGTCTAGTTTTTAATGATTGCACAATAACAATTAATAATAATTATTACAATCAAAATGTGAACTAAACAATAGGAACTTATTATGGTTGTATGATTTTTTGTAGTTATTTAATTGATTGATTAAAAATATATTCACCTAATGGAATTCTTAGTTTTATGGGAATAAATGAGATCGTAGAAAAATGATAGTACACAACTCGAGTTGTAAGGCGACTTTTCCAGAATACGCAGAACAAAGATGAAAGATCTGAACTAAACCAGAATGAGAGAGAAACAGGTATATTTCATCACATAATACTATACCTATAACTTGATCCTTGAAATTAAAAGTGAAACATCTAGAAGGCTCTGCCTAGGGTCAGTGAGACTATTGCGCATGTGCGATAGCGGAGAGTAGGAGCACAGTATAGACACCAACCAGTAGTCGCACTTCGAGGATTTTCTTACTCCGATTCCGACACGCGCATCATTTCGGTGCGCATCATTATGTCCAATGAGAGAAAAGGACTAGCATTGTCCCTAGTGGATGGTCCTAACGGACGTGAATTTCTCATTTTGATTATGTCCAATATTTACGATACTGCCGGTTGGCGGTAAAATGTCAATTCAAAGGTCCCTCTAAATTTCTACTGCGCCCAGAAATGGTGCGCGAGTTCTCGAGAGAGTAAATATTTCAGTTCATTTTATCTGGAGTGCGACTACTGGTTAGTATCTATACTGTGGTAGGAGAATCATGGCGATCAGCAATTGACAACAATCTGTTTGTATTGAGCTACATATGGTATCCATGGATACATAATGACATGTCCCTTTCTCTTCTCCCAACGCATGCGTATAGCGACAACTGACCCTGGATTTAAGGGGAAGGATTGCCACACTTTTGTATACTTATTAGGCACTACGCTCAAATTCTATATTTATAATTCTATGTATTTCATGCGCAACTTGTGGGCAGCTTTGAAAGATGCGCAAACCTTAGTGCGAGAGGGAAAAGAAAGAGAGAGAGGGAAGCAATGAAATGAGATCTACTGGTTTTATCGCATTAAATCGTACTGTGACCGTCACTTAGAGAGTGTCTGGTAAGAGAGATAATTTGAGAACGAATTAAATCGGAATTTTTGTCGATTTGAATTAGGAACGTACAAAAAGGTACTACGTCACTCTCCATTTTATTTGTTTTTTTTCATTAACTGTTCAACTGTTGGGTTCTTGAAAAGGTCGAGATAACACTTTTGTTTTGATTGAATGTAGAAGAGACAATTTTTTGGAATATGATATTGTAGGTAGGTATTGTTAATTTTAATGGGAAGATCATTTTTATTTTATCCCCTCAGAAAAAGACTTAATTTTTCATAGGACCTTGCATAGGCGCCCGCAGGGGGGCCAGAGGGAGGGCATAACCCTCCCTGAGATTTTGATGACCTTATAGTTTTTCAGCACAACACCCTCAATATTTCAATAATTTTTATTTTGTCCCCCTAAAAAATTTTGGCCCTCCCTGATAAAAATTTCTGCGGGCGCCCATGGAACCTTGCGTTCGCTCAAGGCACGAGTCCAGATTCCCTTTCGGCTGGAAAAGTGTGCAGGCTTCGGAAGGTAAGATTTAAGATTTATTATTTGCGGTGACAGGTAGTCAGATACTCATGCTGACAGATAGTGTACAACTTATTACTCAGGAGAAACTGCTACGACCAAATTTCGTATTCCTGGTGTTTTAGATATTGGGAGAGAAAGCCTGAAAAGTTCCTCCTACAGTATCCTACAATCAATATACAACAGCGGGTTTTTTAAGGTCGAAAGAGATTTTTCGTTATCAACACACAATACCTCGACATTGTAACCTAATGATAAAGTAGCTATAGTCCATCCAAGAATGATTGACATCTCGGGGGGCTTTGGAAAATCGAAATTATGTTGGTAATGCCCATTCAGTAATATTTTGAGTTGCAGAATTCAGGTTGGTGTTGGAAATAACACTGACATTTTGTTCTGTCATTAATTTAGAACAAATTTGGCAAAAAATTGAGCAAGTGAAATAAATATCTTTGAAATGAGGCTCTTGAAGAGTGAATAGCTAAAAAATGGAAAACCTGCACAGAGCACGTAGAAAAAGGAATGAGAAAAGATTAGTCAAACTATAAGGAATGTTATGATATATTGCTGACAAAACCTTTTATTATGAACATGACGAGTTCTGCCTAGATGAGGAAAAAATAACATGTTGTGGTTGTTGAAACAGAATAATAGGAATATTTATATTTTTCATATTTTACACCTTCATTGTTCGCAAATATTGAAAGTTACAATATCATGACGAAATTCTTCATAGATATTATATTAAATAGATCCATTGGTGAAGTTTTGTTTCTGTTTTGATATCCATTACAAATTTCCCAATCCATTCACAATGCAGTAACACGCTTCAAATTATCAACTAGATTTTTTCGGTTTAGCGAATATTCATATTGAACATTGAAAAGGACCGTGCTATTTAATCACCCACGATATTTTTCGTTATCAAACCAGAATTTCCAGGCGGTATGCTCCTTCAATTGATCGCAAGATCGAAAATGTATCAATACAAGATGAAAATAATATACTGCTGGTATACAGATTCACATGCTGGTGATAGTATGTAAAAATTGGGAACATTTTCATGTTCAAAGTTTCTTACTTCAAAAAAATAACGTTCAATTTTTAGGTTATTTCTATATCTATGATGAAAGCACAGAAAATTTTTAGTTACTTTTTCGTAACTAGAAATAAAGCTGCGACTGGACTTTCAAGGCCTGCTCTGATGTCAATCATTCTTGGATGGACTATATATAGATATATATATATATATAGTAACGAAGTTATAGGTTCTCGGCAAGAAAAGGGGGCCACTACAATTGATACACAACCAATTTGTTGACTAAGTCTATATTTCGGACATCGATTATGTCCTTCCTCAGGACTCTACAAAAACAATCGAAATTTACAAAAACATCAATTTAAATCAAAACAATGTTTACACTTACAGCTAACTAGGCTGGAATTAAATTAACCACAACTGTGAATGTAGTGTGTGCAGGACGAATGATCATGGTAAGTGAGTCATAAACAATAATATTGTCTTAATATTTTTATATTTATCCTGTCTCAGATTGAGGTTATCAAGTGGTAACCATAAAACAACAGAACTGTCAACGAGATAAAAGAACCAGACAGAGGACATCGACAAACAACAACGGGCACAGAAGATAAAACGACAAAAGAACCAACTGTCAAAGTAACATATACCAGGTACATCAAAAAATTCCAATGAACCACGTGCAACAGATCGAAGAATCATTAGGTAAAATCGTTCACAAAAACACTGAAACATCAAGGGGGGTCGCAATTGAACTCTCGAGATAGAAGGTAGCTATATATAGAACTAAGCTTTGCAACATCAGTTTTTTTGTTTATGTTATTGGAATTATCCTTAATGTGACACATTTCCAAAAAGATCCTCTTTTGATAATTAGATGTCCTGTCTAGGATCTTAAAATCCTCAAAGTCAAAACGATGTCCCAGTCTTGATGAATGGAGGGCCAAAGCACATCGTTCAGGATGAACTCTGACATCACTTTTGTGAAGAGTGATTCTCTTTGTGATGGTTTGGGATGTTTGACCAACGTATATTCCCTCGCAGTTTAAGCACGGTATTCTGTAAACACAGTCAGAAATCAAAGATCGGGGAATTTCATCCTTCAGTCTGGTAAAAACCGATCTACCTGTAACAAGATTGTATTTGGCCACCTTCAATTGTTCTATCTCTGAGAAAATGTGTGAGAGTTTGATGGTTAACGGTGACAAATAGGGTAAGGATCTATATTGTATTAGTGTAGTCGGAGAACCAGTATGTGAATTCTCCCCTTCGACAGGACTGGTACGAGGAAGGACACTTCGTGGCACGGTAGTGGTGCTCCACAGGATCTTCCTCACAAGCGTCCTTGGATATCCGTTGTTGATCAGAATATGTTCTAAACGGGACAGTGAACTATGGCGATAATTTTCGTGAGTAATGGTCGTAATTCTATTTTTTAGTTGGTTAATAACATTTAGTTTTAAGCTCCAGCTATGATTTGAGTGATAATGTATATATCGGCCTGAAGAAGAAGATTTCTGGTACCAGTCCAACCTGATCTCGCCCTCATTGGATCTAACCACCCTAGTGTCTAAAAATGGAACCGACATCTCAGTCTCTCTCTCCACTGTAAACTTGATATGCTGGTCATACGAGTTAAAAACAGCCATTATTTCCTCCAACTTATCTTCAGGTAGGGACAGTATAAGGTCGTCAACGTATTGATATATGAACCCAAGGGAGAAGGACAGCTTTGGTATACATGTAGTTAGCAAAGAAGACATGACTATGGATGCAAGTATGGGACTGAGACGACCTCCCATGGGACAACCAAGGACTTGGGTGTAAAATTCCCCTTTGTATGAGAAATAGTTCGAATCAAAAATGAAGGTAATAACGTTCAAAAATTGATCCTTAGGGATACTGGTATGAACAGAGATTCTATGCCATTCCTGATTGATGATGTTAACAATCAGTTCCTTTGAGATGTTGGTGAAAAGGTTAACAACATCCAATGAAGCTACAACATATTGTGATGGAATAATTACACCATTTACTCGTTCAGCAAATGTGAAGACATCCTTGACTGCGAAAGTGTGGTAATCTATGAAGGAAACACTCAAAATCTCGGCTATGAATCCACAAAGGTTAGAGGTAGATGAACCAATCGTGGAAACAATGGGACGAAGTGGCAAATTAGGTTTATGGATCTTAGGTAAACCATATATACACGGTGGTATACCTTTATAGCAGGTGAGTCCACTAGCAACAACCGGACTGACGCAACCACCATCTTTAAGGTTCTTTATTAATTTGTTCATTCTACTTTGGGTACCCGATGTGGGGTTAGACCTAAGTTTCCTGTACACAGATGGATCCTGGAGTAGAATGGTCATCTTTTCTTCATACTCTGTTCTCTTCATCGCCACAGTAACATTTCCCTTATCCGATTGTAGGACTATGATATCAGGATGTTGTTTCAAAAAGAATTTGGTGGAAAGAAGCATATTATAATGGAAACTGGGTGACTGTGAGCTCTGATGGACAGGAAACTGTGTACAGGAAACTTAGGTCTAACCCCACATCGGGTACCCAAAGTAGAATGAACAAATTAATAAAGAACCTTAAAGATGGTGGTTGCGTCAGTCCGGTTGTTGCTAGTGGACTCACCTGCTATAAAGGTATACCACCGTGTATATATGGTTTACCTAAGATCCATAAACCTAATTTGCCACTTCGTCCCATTGTTTCCACGATTGGTTCATCTACCTCTAACCTTTGTGGATTCATAGCCGAGATTTTGAGTGTTTCCTTCATAGATTACCACACTTTCGCAGTCAAGGATGTCTTCACATTTGCTGAACGAGTAAATGGTGTAATTATTCCATCACAATATGTTGTAGCTTCATTGGATGTTGTTAACCTTTTCACCAACATCTCAAAGGAACTGATTGTTAACATCATCAATCAGGAATGGCATAGAATCTCTGTTCATACCAGTATCCCTAAGGATCAATTTTTGAACGTTATTACCTTCATTTTTGATTCGAACTATTTCTCATACAAAGGGGAATTTTACACCCAAGTCCTTGGTTGTCCCATGGGAGGTCGTCTCAGTCCCATACTTGCATCCATAGTCATGTCTTCTTTGCTAACTACATGTATACCAAAGCTGTCCTTCTCCCTTGGGTTCATATATCAATACGTTGACGACCTTATACTGTCCCTACCTGAAGATAAGTTGGAGGAAATAATGGCTGTTTTTAACTCGTATGACCAGCATATCAAGTTTACAGTGGAGAGAGAGACTGAGATGTCGGTTCCATTTTTAGACACTAGGGTGGTTAGATCCAATGAGGGCGAGATCAGGTTGGACTGGTACCAGAAATCTTCTTCTTCAGGCCGATATATACATTATCACTCAAATCATAGCTGGAGCTTAAAACTAAATGTTATTAACCAACTAAAAAATAGAATTACGACCATTACTCACGAAAATTATCGCCATAGTTCACTGTCCCGTTTAGAACATATTCTGATCAACAACGGATATCCAAGGACGCTTGTGAGGAAGATCCTGTGGAGCACCACTACCGTGCCACGAAGTGTCCTTCCTCGTACCAGTCCTGTCGAAGGGGAGAATTCACATACTGGTTCTCCGACTACACTAATACAATATAGATCCTTACCCTATTTGTCACCGTTAACCATCAAACTCTCACACATTTTCTCAGAGATAGAACAATTGAAGGTGGCCAAATACAATCTTGTTACAGGTAGATCGGTTTTTACCAGACTGAAGGATGAAATTCCCCGATCTTTGATTTCTGACTGTGTTTACAGTATACCGTGCTTAAACTGCGAGGGAATATACGTTGGTCAAACATCCCAAACCATCACAAAGAGAATCACTCTTCACAAAAGTGATGTCAGAGTTCATCCTGAACGATGTGCTTTGGCCCTCCATTCATCAAGACTGGGACATCGTTTTGACTTTGAGGATTTTAAGATCCTAGACAGGACATCTAATTATCAAAAGAGGATCTTTTTGGAAATGTGTCACATTAAGGATAATTCCAATAACATAAACAAAAAAACTGATGTTGCAAAGCTTAGTTCTATATATAGCTACCTTCTATCTCGAGAGTTCAATTGCGACCCCCCTTGATGTTTCAGTGTTTTTGTGAACGATTTTACCTAATGATTCTTCGATCTGTTGCACGTGGTTCATTGGAATTTTTTGATGTACCTGGTATATGTTACTTTGACAGTTGGTTCTTTTGTCGTTTTATCTTCTGTGCCCGTTGTTGTTTGTCGATGTCCTCTGTCTGGTTCTTTTATCTCGTTGACAGTTCTGTTGTTTTATGGTTACCACTTGATAACCTCAATCTGAGACAGGATAAATATAAAAATATTAAGACAATATTATTGTTTATGACTCACTTACCATGATCATTCGTCCTGCACACACTACATTCACAGTTGTGGTTAATTTAATTCCAGCCTAGTTAGCTGTAAGTGTAAACATTGTTTTGATTTAAATTGATGTTTTTGTAAATTTCGATTGTTTTTGTAGAGTCCTGAGGAAGGACATAATCGATGTCCGAAATATAGACTTAGTCAACAAATTGGTTGTGTATCAATTGTAGTGGCCCCCTTTTCTTGCCGAGAACCTATAACTTCGTTACTAAATTATACGGCAATACTCCTTTAAGTATATTATATATATATATATATATAGATGGAGACAACGAATAAAATAAAACAGCCTTTTAAATACAAATTTATTTGAGTTGCCATAGATGTACAATTGCCATAGATGTACAATTGTAGCATCAAGTTATCGCTATCAATGAAATAAATTATAAACCTCTGAACAATTTAGGCCCTCGATACACTTCTGTTGTACAAGTTTATAAAAATAATTTAGGTACATAACATAAGGCACCTAAAAGCTGAGTAACATACAGTAATGTGCTTGCTAATCATTCTGGATTGAATCCTATACAGCGATACATCAAACAAGCTTCTTCTTACGAGAATATGCTCGTACTTCATTTTACTGTAATAGAATTTCGTATTCCTTGAAGGAAAGTTCTTGTCCACCATATGGTATGTACAGACAGCCGTGGCTGGGTTGAACCTTGCCAACAGTCAAAGCTCCGTCATGGACAACCCTGCCAATGTAGAGTGGTTCACCATCTTCACTTTGACCACCAGGTAATGCTCCTATAAAATAAAAGTTACAGCAATGATAATAAGTAAGAATGTGTATAAAGACTACATCAGGAATATCTAACAATAAACATTCCAATTGCATCCAGTTTGATTTTTTCATCCAGGACCAGGGGCCTTCGTTTTTTTCGTTTATCATTCGGACTGCAACAATAACTTACCATTAGGGATGTTACCACCTGCAGTTGCTACCCAGGTGCCTCCAAAATCGCAGAGTACCTCGTATTCGTACACGGGGTTTTCTTTTCCGCCCCAAGGTACATAACCGTTGCCATGGCTTGGCACTAATTTTCCAGGGATGAGTGCTCCATTCATCATGGACCGACAAACGAACAGTGTCTCCCCGTTATCTTCCCCTCCAGCAAAGGCCCTTGGTGGAACTTGTCCGTTTCCGCTGGCAACCCAGCAAACGTTTGCTGCATTTTGGGGAGGTCTGGAGTAGGCAGCAGTGATGGGGACACCACCTTAAATTGTAAAATGAAGTCAAGTACCAATTCGTTTCATCAGCTATACGAAGGTTTCATCAAAAAAATCAAAAGAGTCCTGATTTGATTATTTCGAATATAAATTAATCTCTATTTTGACAGCGAAATATAAACTTCTGTTAGCGATTGTTAGAATTTGGGTTTGAGGTTTACTTTGAATTCAGAGCACAAGACAATTATTTTATCATGATGACTTATCCTCATTAAAACCGCATTAGAAAAGAGTAAGCTGATAAAGAAAAGATTCTGGCAGTTACCTTCTCTTTGTTCAATGACCCATGTTCCACGGGCTCCCCATCCAGTGCAATATCCAACGTATTCAATTGGGACATTTTCATAATCTGTGAAGCTGATGAATGGGGCAGATTCTCCTTCGTTACCAGCTGAGATCGTTCCGTTCTCCCATCTTACCCAGAAGCCACGGAAATCTTGATCAGACAAAATGCCTGGTGTTGGTACTTCAGCAACATCTGGTTTCGTCCTAAAAATTAAGATTGGATTAATCAGAAAACAGTTATGGATCGAAGGTCAATGGCTCATTGTCTGAATGTTTAGATCACTAGTAATACCTGTTCTTGCGGATTACGGATTTGCTGTTGCCCCATCCTCCAATGAAAATTTCGTACATGGGGGTTGTTTCGCTTGCGCTTGGGCTAAGTGCAATGTGGGCATCATTTGATGCTCTGACCCTGAACTGGGAGATTCCAGTACGGTTTGGTAAGAATTTATATTCAAGACGATCTTCAGTTTCCAAATCTGAAAAGAAGAACAGGAATTATTTTCGCATAAAAAGACTAGTAGAGGTTATAAAGTATTGTTTCAAATATATGCGATTTCATGAATTGAGTCGCAATAGGTCGTCAGTCATAAAGAATTGAATATCTTGAGATCAAATTGGTTCAATCGGAATAAGTCAATAAATTTTCCATAAACTTTAAATTGAACAAACCCCTTTAATTTCATATAGATCGGGCAAAGTTAATTGCTATTGGAAATATCAAAGCGATGAACAGAGAACGAAAATAAAGGCTATTCTCATAAGGTGAATAATGATGAAATCGCCAAAATCGCTAACAGGGCAGGATTAAGACCACTTGATGCCCGAAAACAATATATTTTTCTGTCCCTACACACATTACAAAAATCTTCTCTAAACAAAAATAAAACTAAATTTTCAATTCTGAATCAGCTCGGGGGGTCAATTCTCGGGATCACTTGTTCGCGAACGAATACGTTTGGAAATTCAGTCATTCAGATATCCTATTATCCTTTATTTCACTCGGCGTAAGCGGGCCATGGTTCGATATCTAAATGACTCGAAAGAGTCTGTTGTCTGCTTGGTTTTCCGGCCATATTTTTTGATTGCATGAAGGAATTATTGACATAATATGTACCTTTTTGGAAAGCTGATGAAACAGGGAAGTTTTTCCTCACATTTGTACACCAAGTTCATAATACTTTTTTCGAGTAATTCTCAATTGTTTAATCAAGATTTTATGAGGAAAACAGGTACAGCCATTTATGACCCTTTTTATCTCGGGTTATCTGAATTTTTAGTGAATACTTTTTCGCAAGAAATAAGGACCATCTCCTCAGTTTGACTTCATTGACTATTTAGAGACGAGTAGTTTTTACAAAATCAATTATTGTCGATAACGAAGCAGAAAATTTCAAAAAAGTTGAAAAATCGCCATATCTTCGTTACCAATTCACTGCAAATGACGTCTAGTATATCCCTTTCCAAGGTTCACGTCGAATTACCAAACACCCTGTATGTTTCATTTTCTATGTGCATTCCTTTCCAATGCATAGGTAATGCTATAGCTATTATACTAAGATTCTACTTTGTCGGACCTTCATGAGAATTAAATAAATACCTCGTAATTCGAATTGAGAAAAATTTTTTCTATTCGGTCTGAAGCCAGGAAATAAAAGAGCGACGAATGATTCTTAAATACTGATAGTAGGAAATTATGAGTGATAATAGTTATTTTTATAATGTCACATATTATTGTAATTCTATTCGAGCTCTAATTTTTCTTATAAAGAATTCATTCGGAAAGTGGATATTGGATTTTCCAAAACTTTGAGATAACAAAAATCTACGTTTCCTTAAAATAAAAGTCATTTTCGCTGCCCAAAAATGTATAAGATAAGTTTTGAATACATAAGTATCACTTTGCAACAAAAGGAAGTTAGTCGAACCAGGTGAGAGGAAGTACAAAGATAAATTAATCAGAATGTACTTGTAGAAGGAGGACTGTCACAGCATGGTAATGAGGCCCATTTTTATCGTTACATTAAAATGAATTTTTACTGGCCAAATTGACAATAGTTCAATGACATGGGTACCATGATACAAAATGTATCACAGGAATATTTTTTCTCGTTTTTGAGGTAATATTGCATGTTCACAATATTATCGTGACGAATTCGCATATCTTTGCAACAATACTTTGCTCCATGCATGCCATTATCATCACGAGCAGCATTCGTTTGAAAGATACATAATGGCCATGTAATTATGACATTACCGCAAGAAAGAGACATCTTTATTGATCTGAGTGTTTCTTAGTAAGAGAAATGTTGAGACTATGGTTTGCTTGCTATGTCAAACTTTCCGATAACATACTTTACTCCCAGAGACGAATCTCTCAATGATGAGAACATATTTTGCATGATAAATATTAAACTTGTGAATTTCTCCACTGATGATAAGAGTGCTTTTTTGGGAGAACGGACTCTGGTATATCTTGAAACGATACATTAAAAATTAAAAATTATTAAAATGAGAATATCGGCACAAGGAACATCAAATTAAAAACACTTATTCTATCAGCGACGTTTCGGAAATTTTATTTCCTTCATCAGGCTACAACAAAAAGTAACATGTTACGAAACATTCAGGTTGGGTCCAAAAAGAACAAAAAGGTCAAGAATAAAAGTCAAAAATATAAAAACTGATTTTCAATCAGATGTGAACAACCGAATGACTAAAACAGAAGGAACTAAAATATTTTTATAAATAAATCGTGTCAAAAACGAAACATCGAATAAAAAACAGACATATAAAAACTTATTTTTAATTTTTATTCGATGTTTCGTTTTTGACACGATTTATTTATAAAAATATTTTAGTTCCTTCTGTTTTAGTCATTCGGTTGTTCACATCTGATTGAAAATCAGTTTTTATATTTTTGACTTTTATTCTTGACCTTTTTGTTCTTTTTGGACCCAACCTGAATGTTTCGTAACATGTTACTTTTTGTTGTAGCCTGATGAAGGAAATAAAATTTCCGAAACGTCGCTGATAGAATAAGTGTTTTTAATTTGATGTTCCTTGTGCCGATATTCTCATTTTAATATTATTGTTGGAACGATAAACATAGTACTGACTTAAAAATTATTTTGACTGAGGTACTATCTGAGGCCCTTAGAGATGAGCTCAGTGAGATATACCTGAGTTCTATTACGATACCGTCGACTGATGTATTATTTTAATGAATGTCTATAAGCAATGGTAGTAAAAAAGACAACTATATCTTTATACAATGCTTCCAAAATTATTGATAAAGAGAATTTGCAGTTTTCTGTGTTATTAATTCTTTTTTCTCATATTCTATACTTTTCTGTTCCAGTGGCGCAGCCAGAATTTTTGTTCGGGGGGGGCCCGATGCAAATATTCAGGGAGAAAAAACTGTATCTACTGATATACAGGTAGAGAACTTTGCATGCGGAAAAATCTCGGGGGGGGCCCGGGCCCCTCGGGCCCCCCCCCTGGCTGCGACCTTGTTCTGTTCCATTAATTCCGAGCTGAAGATGAAATGAATTCATCAGCTCTTCTATGCATTCCCAAAAATATTGGTGAAAGGAAGCATTTCTTATCTGATTTATACTTCCTTTGAATCTTTATGAAAATAATGAGAAACGGTCTAGAGGAACTTGGTTGGGGATAATGAACTCATATCAACTATTTATAGCATGGAAAAGATGCCAATGCTCAATATCCCAATATAATGAAATCTCTTTCACCGCTCAAAATAGAACCTTCCAAACACTAATATATTCCGTTTTTATCTGTATACAGGGTGTCTAGTTTTAAAACGGCAAAACTTCAAGGGGAGATTATTCAAGTGATTTGCAACAAAAAATATCATAAGACATTTCTCCGATACTCAATCATGATGAGTTTCAAAATTGAGCAAATTTAGGTTTGATATTTTTCGACTTTTGAATTTTGAGCCGAAAATTGTCTTAAACGTTCAAATTGGACTAACTGATGAAGAGTTCATAGTAAATTTAGTTCTGTCTGTCCGTCCGTAAACACCTGACCTTCCGAAAGAAAAGACCTATACTCCGGTTGTCCAAGGAATTCTGACACATTTCACCGTGTATATTTTGAAAATGTTAGGTTATAGTCAGTTGAACAAGCAACGTTGCCGTTTCTACATATATGTCGTAGTACTACCGGTTGTCCTAGGAATTCTGACACATTTCACCGTGTATATTTTGAAAATGTTAGGTTATAGTCAGTTGAACAAGCAACGTTGCCGTTTCTACATATATGTCGTAGTAATTAGGTATTTAACAAAATGTTCATTTACTTCGGGAAAATAATGAATTTAGGAAAATTATCAGGGTTACTTTTAGAATGCGCAGATTTCAATTCTAAATATAGCACTTCCTGATACTTTGCCTCTGCTTTTTCGAAACTACCTTCGGCATTCTTAGTTTCCGGCTTGATAATTAATAATTAATAATGAAAACTAAACGTCGGCAACCTCTTCAAGATTTGTTCATAGACGTAATGTCATTCACAAGTGCCAACCTGCGATTTTTTCAGGTAAAAAAACCTCAAACTTGACCAACCGCGATACTTTATAAAAGTGAATGGAGTATACACTCCATTCCTCTCATAATGTTTAATGTATCCCGATTGGCCATGACATTCTGACACATTTTACCATGTATATTTCGAAAATGTTACGTTATAGTCATTTTCCTGTCAGATAACTAAGCCACGTTGTCTTTCTGTCCAACGTTGGTCGTAGTAATCACGTATTCATCAAAATGTTTATTTACATTGGGAGAATAATGAATATATGAGAAAATATGTGAATTCAATAATTCCAAAGACCTGGCGAATGTTAAAAGAAACTTTTATCTCTGTTAATACTGGAAATATTTCACGAATACAGGGTGTTCCTAAATTCAACGTTCAAACGAAAAGGGGAGATTCCATAATTTAGTTTAGGAAAAAATGTCCTACTAACATGGGATCGCAAACGTTTCGTTTTCGAGATAATTTAATTTTTGTCGAATTTTTTCCTCATAGTATCTACATTTTACAAGATAATCAACTGAAATTTGGCATAGATATTAATTACATTTGAGAGTTCTCACCACGTGACATGGCAATTTCGATAGCAGATCTACAGGGTGATATTTTTTTCTGGAACAATCTCACCTCTTTTCCCCAGACCTTTTTTTTTTGGGGAGCCACTGTTATTTTGAAAAATTGTAAGAAGAAGCTTTGTTAATGTACTAAACTTTATGGTCTCTTGTAGTTTCGTCGTATCTGCTACCGATTTCGAGAAAAAAATTTTGAGCGATTCTCTCGAAATCCTCGGAAGAATCAAAATTATCATAAAGATCTAGTTAGTAGAACTTTCTTTCGAATACTCCCTAATAAATCTTGTACACCCTGTATCTCGAAAACGAAACGTTTGCGACCCCATGTTTATGGGACTTCTTTTTTTTCTTAAGTTGTTGACCTGAGAGGAGAATATGTATAGCATCAATTCCCATCTGAATACGAAGTCCGTGGCAAGTTCAGTCAAATCGATAATTTTACTTCTATTTGTTCATGAAAAATTATGTAAAAACCGTGTATGCATTTTGAAATATTTTGAGTGAGAAGAGAACTGGAGCAATAAAGATTTTAGAGGAGGCTTTACATCCCTTGCCTCCTCTGACGAGCCGCCACTGATTAACAGTTGAGAGTGAAGAAATCTAGTAATTCCTCGCAGAAAAATCATTCGAACATCACAGCTGTAAAGAAATTCGAACATTGTGAATAATTGAGTGGGCTCAAGAAAAAAGAAATTATGTTTCTATTTAAATTCACTATATGCGATTTATAAGAAGCAAGGAGCATTGAACGAGGATGGAATATCGGCCAGAAAGATTCAAAATCAATGATGACCTCGATCTGAGTTTCAAGGCGCCAGACAAGATGGAACCGTTCCAGGAAAAACAAACAGGATGGCTAACTATCAAGGGGCTAAATGACCCATTTCTTTCTTGGGGCAAAAACGAATCCTCATAATTTCTGTTTGCCCCGAAGTGACCTATTTGATAATAATTTCCACGTTTAGCACATAAAGCAAACTGCAAAAATTATTTCAACTTCAAGGAGTCTTTTGAGCATATCAGGAGAAAATTTTTCTTATATGTTCAATTCAGAAACACCTTGATTTCTGCATTAGTTCTGGGGATTTTCATTTGTTGTTGTGTTAATCACAGGAGGTATATAGGTGAATCTGGTTAAAAGGCGAAACGGATGTTCTGACAGGTAAAGTAAACTTTTTTCCATCCATGGTTTCTCCGCATCGAGACGAAAAATTTATTCGACTGATGTTGGTTTGGTATTGATTGATTTTCTTCACGAATTGGATTTCGAATTATCAACGAAGCGAGAACTTCGATATTGATACGATATATTTGACGTCATTTTAACCTTTGGGCATCAGCGCCTTCAGTCTTTCATTTTATCGGAAACGTGAATTGGAATGAAGTTTTCCTCCGTCAAGTTAGTAATATTAGATGTGGGTGTTGAATGATTCAAGGTTGTGTGTAGTTTCAATGAAGAAATTTCACAACAAGCCTACCTAACATGGCGATATGAAATGATACATCTATTGAAAAATGTTGGAATATATCACTGAAAATTGATATCTAATGAGAACACCTTCCAAATTAAATCAAACTGAAAATGGGGAAATTAGTCTGTAAACTCCATTAAACAAGAATTTCCACCATGATGAACGATTTTGATTGGTATGAGCCGTTTATATTCGTCGAAAAATGGCTGATTCCAATGAGAAAATTAAGTAGGTCTTGTATGTTCAAGCAGGTTTACGCAGCAAATCGGTTGCGTCAAACAACCCAATACAAATCGGTTGCGTCAAACAACCCAATAATTTGTACATATAGACAACATTTATTATGAACAAACCATACATTTATAATGCAGTGTCGGCTCGTGTTCTTTTGAAATGAAGAGGTAAGGCTCAATATTTATATAGGATGATTGTTGGAAGCGTCTACTAGGAGCATAAAGACTGTAAAACGGTATATAGGATTCTGAAATTTTGGTTTTTGGTATAGGGTACGATATCTTTTTGGAAATACTGGTACTTTTTTCACACTCTTTTATTTAAAATACCACATTTGTTTTTTATAATTTTTTTGAAATCAGTATGGCGGACTGAGCATTCCTTCAGCATATTCTACCTATTAATCTCGTGTTGTTCGGTATCATCGACCCATATTGATTTTTATTGAAACTGTATTCCATGCACGCATACTTTATATTACATTCTCGAATAAGAATCTACCCAAAAAGAACTATTTTCATTTCTACGAACAAATTAATCTCTTGTTTTTTCATCGAATTGTGCCTTCCCACAAGGTGCCATTGATTGACATTGGTAATCATTTTATGCTCCAGATGAACTCGGAGGTATTTCATTTTCAAGGCCCAATATTACTATTACTAGGATTCTACAAATTTTGCATTATGAAAATTTATCTAAATTATCGTTGCACATGGAAATTTGAAAGATTCATGAAACATGACCCGCCAAAAAGTAAAAAATAAACAGATACATATTTAATAAATCTACTCCAAACAAACATTCTACAAAGTGAACATTTTTTTTAAGTTGGTGCCAAGAATGCTGATATAATTATCACTTGATGTCAGGATGAATATATTGCAAACCCTAATTTCGTACTAGTCTTTTGGATAATTGATTGAATTGTCTGATCTTTCGAAAAATACCTGCATTTAATTTTTCAGGGTAAGTTCAAAAATTTTCATGGATTCAATCAGTTTAATTATCATTCTTGATCGTAAAGAGTACCTATATCATTTATTCTACTTTTATTGAAGCCTCATTGTCATATACAGGGTGGGCTTTTCAAAACGAAACAGACCAGATAACGGGCGGAATAAATTTATTTCGAAAAAATGCTCGGACACGTCGATTGTTGTTTCGAGGGGGACAACTTTTAAGGTCAAATTCACAACTATATCGCTTCAACCCTTAGTGTTAGAACACCAACCCCTAAATTTTGAATAGGAAAGATAGGGTGAGTGATACCTCATTTGAAAGGCCTTTTTATCATGAATTCAGCGTAATAATTTTCTCATTTAACGCATTCGTTTTCGAGATATTCAATTTTGAATTTCGTACAGTACCATTCATTCCGCTAACCATGCTATGTGAATTCATCAATTATTTGACTAATTATTCATTGTTAAAATTTTAACTTTGTATTTTGATGTCTGGTATATGGCAGTTATGGAGTTTCATCAAATCTACAGAATGAATGAATAATAAATTCGATTGATTCAGACAGGTTGCTTGACGACAATACCATCTTTGTTTCAACTTCAAATGTCAATATCTCAAGAATCAATGAATCAAATGAAGAAAAAATCAATATTCTGAATTCGAGATAAAAGGACCTTTCAAATGAGGTATCACTCACCCTATCTTTCCTATTCGAAATTTAGGGGTTGGTGCTCTAACACTAAGGGTTGAAGCGATAAAGTTGTGAATTTGACCTTAAAAGTTGTCGCCCTCGAAACAAAATCGACGTGTCCGAGCATTTTTCCGAAATAAATTTATTCCGCCGGTTATCTCGTCTGTTTCGTTTTAAAAAGCCCACCCTGTATACCTAATACATATTGCGGTTCATGTTTTCATCCATGTTGCATACAATAAAATGTTTCTTTAGGGTATTTGGACAACTTTTTATTTGAAATTCCTTTTTTACATCTAGTCACCGACGTTTCGGTCTCGAATCGGACCTTTCTCAAGGATTATTGATTCACAGGAATTAAAACAACAAAATGGAATAGATGTATTTCATTTTGTTGACTCAATTCCTGTGAATCAATAATCCTTGAGAAAGGTCCGATTCGAGACCGAAACGTCGGTGACTTGTTGTAAAAAATGATGAATTTCAAATGAAAAGTTGTCCAAATACCTGAAAGAAACATTTTATTAGATATATAATACAGAATTTGCAGCTTTTAGGTATCTATCTGGAGAGTCATTCAACTAAATTAATCTATAGCAGGTAGTTTTGGATGAACACGATGCACGATATAAAAAGGGGTATAGTCCTTATTCTGATATTTGACACCATTTAAATAATTATTGTCGGAATGTTACGTATTTTCCTAGTGTGAATCACGTAGCATATCAAACTTCCGGAAATATTTAGGTAATTGTATCAACAGGAAGTACCTGAATAGCTGATATAAGCATGCGGTTCCATATTACTGTACCATCACATACCTCACTAGGTATACTCATAGATACTGACTCATAAATGGACGAATAAAGAACTTTTACGATTTTACGTACAAAAGAGGTCAATGATTGTTCAATAACACAAAGAGACAACGAAAATAGTAATATGTACCAGCACAGTTATATTCATTAAATGGTACATTTGTGATAACATCTCTCTGGGGCCATGTGAAAAAGAGGGTCTACGCCAAGAGCTCAGCGTCGATTCGTGAGGCTACCGAGGACATAGGCAGCCACTTTGCTATTTTGTTACGGAAAATGTCATGAAGAGGATATGGTGGTGGTCATTTGGCTGATGTTATTTTTCATTATCAACGGCATACCTTCCCCTTTATAATGAACTAAACATCCGATCATTTATTTAAAAAAAAAATGGCATTCTTCTTTGAATATCGAAATAACACCTCTTATTGGAAAACTCTTCATTAACTGGTATCCTATACATAACTCACACAAACAGTATTTTTACTCTGGAGTCTGAATGAAGTTTGTTTGGAAATAAAACATAGCACTCCCACAATTCATACAAATCTAATGACATCTCATACGTTAAAATGCATCAAGCCGAGTTGTGAAGCGTGAGACATACGAGGATGTATTGATATCTAGTTAGCCTAGACCAGTTGCATGCATAAACAAAATATTGCGATACCATATCAACGAACAATAACTTATTAGAAGTGTCAGTGTATAGAGTTCGACGTCAAAAAAATAAATCAGAGTCACGCAATAAATTTAAAAAAAATATGTCCACCGAAATTGTGAATTTCGAAAAATTGTAGTATCGAGCCATCATCAAGTACCTGTATTCAAAAGTATTAAGAGGTAAGCAGATTTACGAAGATATGCTTAATACCCTTGGTGATCAATATCCTTCGTATGCGACCGTTAAAAATTGGACTGCAAGCTTTAAAAGAGGTAAATTTTCCATTGAAGATGATGACCGATCGGGAAGGCCAGTTTCTGTGTCAGTCCCCGAAAATATCGATGCAGTTCATGACAGGATTTTATCAAACCGTCCAATTGGGCTAAAACGAATATCTGAAGCACTGAAGATTTCATACGAACGCGTTCATCATATAGTTCACATCAATTTGGATATGAGAAAATTTCTGCAAAATTGATCCCCAAATGTTTGAATATGCAAGGGTAGAAGCATCGCGTTCGATCTGTGCTCGATTCGAAAACGGTGTAGACTTCTTAAACCGAATTGTTACTATGGATGAGACTTGGGTACATTTCTACGATCCAGAGACCAGAAACTAAGCAACAATCAATGAAAAGGCGACCCTCTGGTTCTCCAAGACCTAAGAAGTTTCGTGTCCAAAAACCTGCTGGAAAAGTTCTTGCTTCAGTTTTTTGGGATTGACATGGAGTAATCATGATTGATTTTTTGGATAAGGGTAGAACAATACCTGGAGATTACTATTCGACATTACTGACCACTCTACGGGAAAAAATTAAAGAGAAAAGACGCGGAAAGCTATCCAAAGGTATTTTGTTTTCACAGAATAACGCCCCAGTACACAAATCTCATGTTGCCATGCAAAAAATTCATGAATTAGGGTTAGAATTACTAGAACATCCCCCTTATTCACCAGATTTGGCTCCGTCCGACTATAATCTTTTTCTTCAACTAAAAAAAAGTTTGAAAGGTCGTGAATTTTCTTCCAACGAGGAGGTAATAAAAGCTGTGGAGGACTGGTTTGCAGAGCAAGAAGAAACATTTTTTTTGAAAGGTCTAGAGACGTTGCAGGTTCTCTGTAATAAATGTATTAAATTAAGAGGAGAATATGTTGAGTAATAAAATATTTTGACATTGAAATTTTGTTTGATTCTATAGTAGGCTAAAAATTTTTCAATTTATCCTCGTAACTATACATACAGGGTGTCCCACGGTCGAGTGCCTATTAGACGTTTCTGGAGAACTGGACATATTTGAAATCTGAAAATTGGGATTATGATATTGTTCGGAATTCTCTACGGACCGAAAATATTTTTGGAGCTTGAGCACTTCCGGTTATACCAGGAGTGGAAATAAATTTGTTCAAAAAATTTATTTTTCAATATTTTCGTTTCTGATATGATTGAGTATTCAATGCTGAATACATTTCTTTTGGAACCATTGTATTCATTCGAATAGTTTTCGAAATATCGAAAAAAAACCTAAAAAAATGTCAAATATTCATAGTCAGTGTTATGTCCATTTTTCCTATTCTGAACATCCTGAGTGTAAACCGTTCTCACAAAGGTCATGCATCTTTTGAATTTCATAAATATCATCACAGGGTGTTTCAAATTTTGTTACGAAAACTGTGATCGAAAATTGGCCATAACTTCTGTTTTTCAAATTAGAACCCTATTTTTTTATGACTGCGTTGGATTCTGCGAAGAAAAATAGTGATAGCACTCTCAGATGTTCTTGCTCCTAAATTGAATAATCCCCGAGATATTTGAGCTTTTCTGGGTTCATGTTGTACGTAGAGTCAAATTCATCTTATCCTTCGTATGAGAATATTCTGTGACCATAGAAGATAAATTATCCCATTGATAATTCACAAGTGACAGCTCTAATTTTAGGCATTAACCTTACTTCTCGATTTTACTTCAATGGTTACTATGGTTTCATAAGAATAGTCATCGAATATGTTGGCATGAGAATATTCTGTGACCATAGAAGATAAATGATCCCATTAATAATTCAGAGGTGACAGGTCTAATTATTAGTTGTAACTATGGGTTTATAGGAATCTGAAGTGATTCGATGAATTTGACTCTACGTACAACATAAATCCAGAAAAGCTCAAATAACTCGGAAATTACTGATTTTAGGAAAAGAAGCATCTGAGAGTGCTATCATTATTTTTCTTCGCAGAATCCAACGCAATCATAAAAAAATAGGGTTCTAATTTGAAAAACAGAAGTTATGGACAATTTTCGATCAGAGTTTTCGACACGAAATTTGAAACACCCTGTGATGATATTTATGAAATTCAAAAGATGTTTGACCTTTCAACATTCTTCTACTTTGACGTTGTGAGAACGGTTTACACTCGGGATGTTCAGAATAGGAATAATGGACATAACACTGACTATGAATATTTGACATTTTTTTAGGTTTTTTTTCGATATTTCGAAAACTATTCGAATGAATACAATGGTTTCAACAGAAATGTATTCAGCATTGAATACTCAATCATAACAGAAATGAAAATATTGAAAAAAATATTTTTTGAACAAATTTATTTCCACTCCTGGTATAACCGGAAGTGCTCAGGCTCCAAAAATATTTTAGGTCTGTAGAGAATTTCCAACAATATCATAATCCTAATTTTCAGATTTCAAATAAGGCCAGTTCTCCAGAAACGTCTAATAGGCACTCGACCGTGGGACACCCTGTATACTGGAAAAATATTACTCTTCTTATGGCGTGAAAAGTTATGAGAACGCGAAGGCCAGATTTCGTGAAATTCTCTGAAAATTGAAAAAAATCACATCTCAGCTACCGTGACCCTAGAACTCAAGTTCTAAGGATGGAAATTGTTTGCAAATACTCTTATGCACTCTGAATCTCCGAATATCCATGGTTAATGAAATATTTGACAATGTTTGTCCATCATATACCTACTTAATGATGACAGTCGGAATAGCCTCAGTATAGATGCATAGAAATACAAATACCTGCTGTTGGCACTGATTAGACTTTGTTCAAGACTTTCTTGTCGATTGATCATCTGATATTTTGTGCGGCTTTTCATTTCTCCCGAAAGAGGTCGCGCTATTATTCCATAACCACAATCTTTATGACATTCGAAATTAATACATGTTTTGAAGTTTTGATCCGAGACAACTGTCATTGTGTCATTTCTCTAAAAACATAACATAACCCATGTTATACAAAAAGTAGCGCCCCGACCCCAAAATATTGCGGATTATTGCGGAACTTGACCAAAATCTGAAATCTAGGATGCCGTTGTGATCTACAAATTTTGGTCACGATTTTTAGTAGGGAGTCGTTACACCAGGTGTTCTATGCATCTTTGCCTCAGTCTATGGGCCTTATCTAACATAAGAAGAATTCGACTGAATAGTGATCATGTCTTTTCATATACTATGCTAATTCAGATTCCAAGTTTTCTTTATAGTCCATCTTACAGACGCAATCAGAATTATTCAATAAATTCAGTCAATTGCTGAAAAATTCAAGTTCGAAACAACATTCAAAATGAAACTTAACGATTACTTTCGACACCAGATATATTGAAGAATCAATTCATATAATAAAATAATGCCCAGATAGCGAAGAACAGAGACAATCACGTTATGATAAAATCAAATAACATTAGATTAGTGAAGTGATGAAACAGCGGAAGAATTCTAACTTTAAATGAAATTATCCTTGAAGATCTAACTCTTGAATTGAATAATAAATAACTATCCTCGTATGTTTCAACGTTGGCAACTATTTCTCACATAGCTTTCCGCGTCCTTCCATTTGAGCCACGCTTATTTCATGCATCACTGCACGATTTCCGGTGAAATTAAATCGGAGCCGAATAACTACCATTGAAAATTTGGTTGAAAATGTTTTGGTTCGCATCATGAAGTATCATCCTTCATTCATTTTGGCTACTCAGGGTCTTATTCCACGGGTAAGACCCCCATTATTGGCTGGGCTGTTTTATCTGAGACACCCTGTGTGTATCAGCTAGTGTACAGATTCTAAATTGTGTCGAGCATCCACAAAATTTGGACGCACTTGTCCCCGTTGTTATTTTTATTTTTGTTTGACAGCTACCCTTCGAATAAAAATACAGAACATCGAACCACGATGATAGAAAAATAGGCAAATTGTGACTCAGCAACCACATTCCAACTCTGGATCTCTTGCTGTTCACTATTTATCAACATTGAGCATTGTCGATTTATGTAACTAAATATAAATCAACGAGTAAACCAACCAGCTGCTAGTTTCGAAATAGTCCAACATATTTCTACTAAGCGTTTTCTAATCCAATATTCGAACTCAAGTAAAGCATTGTTCAAACAATGGTGAAAGACGAGAATATCAGAAAGTAGGTACAAAAAACGCATCGTTCAAAAATGGCCCTCGTGAGAAGAAAAGTGGAATGGCAATGACAGAAGTCAAGATTCAAATGAATGGTGAAAAGCGAATAAATGCAGTTCTCAAAAAATTATGCCACTTCACTATCATCTATCCGCTATTCCTAACACATCCTGGGAATTTAACAATCGAACTTCGCAATACCCTTTGTCAGAAAAATTCGTGAAGGAAATCTGATTCTCCATTCTTGGCATTCATGAATTAGAGCTAAGCGTGATCTGAAGTATTATCGTGCTGTTGCTGCCACATCATTATGGCTGTTTTGTGTAATATTGCCTCACGCAACCACAGGGAATTCCTGCTTTTACGATGGAAGTTTTCGGCGAAAGCTCTACCTATCTCTTATATATTAGAAGTATTTCCCAGAATCTAGAATTCTATCCTTGAATTTTTAATATGGAAGGTTTTCAAATGAGTAGAGCTCGCATAATATGGGGAAAAGTTTCGCACTATACATTTTTTCGTAGAAATCTGTAAGATTGTCGATGAAATTTTCCTGTGGACTGCATATAGGGTGTTTCACCATATGCCAAAATTGTGAATCCATAAACAGAACAAAAAATTTTTCAAGAAACTTCGATGGGAATAGAACTCTCCCCACTTTAGGACAGTATCGTTGATTGGTAACAAACATAAGATTAGAATAAATCCAATTTATCTACTCCCATAGAATATAATATTCATTATTCAACTGAATTTGATCTATGATAGTCTCTATAAACCAATAGTGTGAGGGAATAATAACTCACGCCTATAACTCACTCTAATACAAATAGGAAAAATGTAGCTTACGAAATGAACAAAAAAGTCAGGATAATGGGCAACTTCTATTTCAGACATCAAGGTAACGTTCTCACCATCCATTTCTACATTTTCTTAGGTCTGAATATCAAAAAATTGCATTTGGAAAACGTGAATTTTTGACGTTTCCTACGGGATTCGATATCGATTCGATTTTCGACCACAGAAATCGCTTTTGACCACTGTTGTCAATTTTGAAAATGCAGATTAATTCGAATTTTTGACTTACATTACCGCTCATAGATACTATTATACTCTAGACTAGAGGTAAGGTGACCCTACTGTCACTAAGAGGAAGGAGTACGACACCCACCAAAGCTTTTTTGAAAAAATTTTTTGTTTGTTTATAATTCATATTTCTATCCGTGTCATCATTTGCCTTCGTAAGTTTTTCGAATATCGAATATAATTTATGTAAGTAAGTACTCCGAGCGGTATCTTCGGAAGGCTACAAGAAGAAAACCAATAGATATTTTTTATTCTGTTTTCAATTCAGTTTTTAAAATGAACGATAGTTCAATATTCCAACAAGTGTGGGTGAATTTTTTTCACTGCAGACAAAAAAAAAAGTTTTTCTCGGAGAATCTTAGAAATCGAGTACATCGAAATAATGCTAACTGAATGGATAATTATTGACAAACTTCAAAACCTTCCCAGAATCATATTTCCTGAGCATCATCATAAAAATGATATTTCTTTTTCGTACAAGCAATTCATATTGATCACGTATTCAACCAATTATATCAGTTTTTATCGGCTTTCCAAAAAAAATATTCATCAAGTTATTGCTACTAGAGCTCAAAGATACTTTCGAATGCAGTAAATCAGTATGAATTTTTGTCTCCTATCGGGATATTGGGCAGCATAAGTTCGAGTTCTTTAAAAAACCGGTTCTGTGGCACTGCCCTAACATGAAAATCATATCAACCATCCTATTTTTTCCAAAAATTCATACTGATTCACTGCATTCGAAAGTATTTTTGAGCTCTGAGCAATAACTTGATCAATATTTTTTTTTTGGAAAGCCGATAAAAACTGATATATACCTACCTAATAGGTTGAATACGTGATCAATTGAAATGTATATTGCTTGTACCGCTTGTACGAAAAAGAAATATAATTTTTATGATGATGCTCAGGAAATATGATTCTGGGAAGGTTTTGAAGTTTGTCAATAATTATTCATTTAGTTTTATTTCATAGTTTGACCTCTTTTGAATGTCCGTTAGTTTTATTATGTTATTTGTGAATAAAATTTTCATTTGCGATATCATTTTTCGTGTCTTCTGGATGCGGGGGTTTAAATAATCCTAAGGTTACTTCTGAGAAAATGTAAGGTATCCAATTGTCTACATTATTGTGGAAAAAAATACAGGGTGTTTTATTTGAAAAATCGAGAAATAATAATTTTAAGTTCTTCATATTTGGACCTTAATAACGGACACCCTGTATATGACAGGTTGATAGTTTAGGAACTATGTCAAGGCAAATCCTTCAATTAAACAACTTTTAGTTCGAATTCATGTTACTATCGCTTCTGGAAATCGTCAGAAGACTTTTACTGAACTGCTTTTTCCTCACCTTTTTGCAGTTTTCTTCGAATAAGATCTGAACTGTCCATAAGATTTTGCGTCATGAAAGAGGTAATGAAGGTCATTGAAAATATGTGAAAATATATGGGGTGATCCATTAAAAAAATCATCCATTTGTTGAATAACATTTATCGGGGACACCCTGTATATCAGAAAATAATTTCATGAGATGCAGATGTGAAGGTATACAAGAGGTCTACATCCCAACGAAATCTGAATGTCTGGTTCGGCAGCTATGGAAGAAAAACGCACTTTTGCAGGACCCTGTATATGTTTGTCCAGTTTATGGTGAAACAAACTGTATATGAGGACATTTTTTCTGTAATTTTTTTATATCCCGGAATATTTTTTTCTGAACCATGCATCTCAAAAATAAAAACAAAATTTACCTTCAAAATATAAATTCATAAACTTTCGATCATTTTCATTTTTCAGAACTCTTTTCTTCGAAATAATATACTTTCCATCATTAAATTTCAAAGTTGTTTTGAATCTCAATCATTTCTCTCGATTAGATTCAGAAAAAGGTTACCTTTTTCCTTGGGGATGTATGGAACCTACAGAAATATATGGATTGTGAGACTTCGGAGACTTCGGTGGTATTCGATCATTATTTACTTTGAGGTAAGTTATTAGGAGTACCAATGATGTGCTTCAGCAGTTCAGCAACAAAGCCTATAAGGCATAAGCAGACCACATCTCATATCTGAAGGTGTTTCTCAGAGAACTAGAGTTATCATCAAATACATGTTATAGGTACCGCAAGTATCTTATTACCATATGAAGTACTGAAGTAGGTACCCATGAAACTATATACTGTATTGGTCTCCTCAAGATTTTTTCTAGTGGAAATGAAGTAGTACCTAATAATACCGATTCCTATGTCGCTTTCCAAATGCTGGTATGTATCTACTTCTAAATGTGAGAACTGATGAGAATCTCCTAAAAAATACATTTGAACATCGCAGAATACAAATAGCTACCAGCATGTATGCTCGAACAATTTTATTATTCCTGCAGTATCGAAGTCCTTGCCGGCATTCGAATTATTCGATGAGTATTAAATAACAATGACAGCATAGCTAAAAATAAACTATTGAAGCAGCTATGGTCAGTTCTAAGGTCAGGTCGCTGCCATGGGTGTGGCGAATTGGGTCAGATAGGAATAAGAAGCGCGCAATCCCAAATGGTCGGAAATATTTGGTTTTGATCCATTTAGAAGGTGATAAATATGAAAAATTTATTTTAAAAGATGGACGAAATGAAAAATTGCAAATTGCACCAGGATATTTGTAAATTATGTGTTAATTCCAAAGTATAGTTTATATTGAATTTCGAGAAGAGCAAGGCAATTGCAATTCTCGGTTTATACAGAAAGGAACCTCAAAGCATTTTCAAGATCAATCAAAATTTGAAGATGTTACCAGAAGAATCATTCTAACTTTATTTTGGAGCTGTCGCTACACGGCAAACGGCTCAATTACCGTATCTTCATATCATTACGTAAGCATCCTTATTTGTCAAGGTCTAGGAGGGGAAAAGAATAACAATCGAGAATGAGAAATAATTTGTTCTGGAACAATTAATCGAATGACAAGATCTAGAGGATATTTCTTCAAAATCGCTCTGAACTAAAACCAGAATGTGTATGTGAATGAAATAACAATAACATTTCATTTGTGATGATTTTCGAAGAGTTATTTTCAAGAAGTCACCAACAAAAACCAAAATTTCAGCAGAATTTCTGCAGAAAGTAGATGCTACAACAATTCTAAACTGCGATGAGTAGAATATTGTCGAAATTTCCCCAACACGATAACGAAGTTATTCCAACTTACCGACACAAGACATCTTGAAGGTTGAATCAAACGACAACCACCAAACTTCAACAAATTCAAACTAACGCAGTGAAACGTGGACCGCTGCTAAACCGGCAGGATGGTCAACAAGAAGTTCTATAAATGTTGAGGTATGCGCCAGCGCGAGTCGCGACAACTCGCGTAAAACACACGTTGTACAGTCGGTGGAAGAAGTGCCGACGATTTTTAATGGTTACGGTTCCCGTGTTTTGTCTATAGATGAGTCATTTTAATCGGTCCATGATTCCCATGCATTGGCGTGGATGGAGGTTGAATAGGATGCAATCACTATTATTAAACAAATACAACCGGACTGCAATGAGTCATAGTTTCCTAAAATTTCGTATGTTTTCTTCAACAGAACACTTCCAAATTGGCGAATGCGCATAATCTACTTCAATTGCACAAACAACTTGTGAACTTTGAACTTGTTGTGCAATAGTGCAATAATCATAACGGTAACAGATACTCACCGGATTTGATCTCATGTGATGAGTAGGTACTGCAATTATTGTATCGTGTAGCGACAAGCGAATGCAATCTCATTCTGAATTCTATCACCTCATGTCCTACATAGCCATTAGAATGTGTAGAACGTTTATTAGAGCTCATAGTGGCCACTTTAAATACCTTTTGTAACATATTAAATTTGATGAAACGATATTTTCTCTCGTTATTTCATTATTTATTCCCACAGTCATAAAGTATTCTTAAGTTTCAAGGTAATTTCAAGTACGTCGGAGCAGTCATTCGTCGGGTTACAACCTCCCCGATCTCAGAAGATGCCTACCGCAGTTGTAAGCAAAACGTAAGAGGGGGAAATTCCTATTCGACCACGGCTAGAAATCTCGAACTTCTCTAAATTTATTGAATCCGACTTTATCAATATAGAAATACAGGGTGGCCAAGAGATTGACGTCAAAAAGAAAACAACAGGTCCCTCGTGTCATGAGCTATTCGAATCACCCCCATGTATGTTATGCGATTTTTCACGGTTTTCGAGTTATGAATTTTTTTATGAACTTTGAGAATTTTTTCGACTTGACCATCTTGAGAAAGATATTAAAAATAAAGTACAAGACTTCTCTGTGAAATTCTTTTGCAACTGGAATCTCCATGAATTGTACTTTTATACAAAAAATAACCAGATTCGTAACTTTGATAAAAATTATGGAAATGTTGGTCTCAAGTGAAAAAGTTACGTGAATTGGATTATGATCTGAATTTTCGAATAAAAATTAAAAATGTAAAAAGGCTAATTCACGGTTTCTTAGTATGCTTAAAAACTGCGCTCAACAGTCAGCTTTTAGAATCATTGATAAAAAACGGTACTTAACACTCTACTTTTGCTAGAATTAGCCTTCAAAGTCATTGAGGTAGAAAAAATCAAAGGATTAGACATTTACTACAGAATTATTTTTTGCCATTTTAAGATTTTTCTGATCAAGTTATGATGGAAAATGCTGAAAATTAATGAAAATCAGCTTTAGATGTTGGTCAAGAAAAGTTCTACATAAAAAAAAGAAAAAGGTAGAGCAATAAATCACACATCATAATGTTAATAAAAAGAAATTTATTTATAAAATTTACAGTAGGTTTTCAAAGTGGCCACTTCCAGCCTCAATACACATTCTACACCTTCTAAAAATTTTCTTATTTAATCGCATAAAACCTGCCGTGTTCTTTCTTAGGACACGTTCGGCTTCTCTTAAATTAACCAAACGTCACTTGAATGAACGATACCCGAACACCGCGTTTACATTAGTCAAGTGAGTTGATCAAGTCAGTTGAATTCAAGTGACTTGAAAGCGAATTGAATGTGTAAACCCCCCAATTCGTTTCACTCGATCAGCTGAATTGAACGGCTTCTCAGTTGAAGCACGGTCAACTTTGTGGATTCAAGTGGATCAAAAACGATGAAATTGTGGACTTGGGTACTCTGTAAAGATATTCTAAACTTTTAAATGAATCGCCTGATGCGAGATACCGCAAAACTATTTTCAGCTTTGTCCGGGGCGAAAGATCTTCACGCATAGAAGTACGCATTTTACTCATTTTGGGTGTAGATAACTTTTTCCAATAAATATTCGAATTGCTGGTCTTTGAGCCGTAAAAAGTTTTTTTAATCCCTCGATTCTTCCAATTGAAGTTCACGTAGAAGGTTATTTGAGGCACCTTTCGGCTTTCATTCCTCTTCGAGTAATCCACTATAATCCATATTCTCTTCTTCCTTTGCTTTTTTCTCTTCAGTTTTTCTGCTAATTCCTTGGTTATATTCAAAACTGTTAGCAATATAGCTTTCTTTTCCACTCGTTTCGCCATTTTAAATCAACTGGCATGTATTCAATTAGAATTTGTAATGTAAACAGGGAATTGAATGCAAGTCACTTGAATTCAACTGACTTGATCAACTCACTTGACTAATGTAAACCCGCCAGAACAGATGGATCGGACGCAGCGGACCGATCAAGTGGCCCCCACGTTCATCTGACCTTAATCCCATCGATTTTTTCGTTTGGGGTTATTTCAAAGAAATTGTTTACGCCCGAGAATATTCGAGTGAAGACGAGCTGCGACTAAAGTTAAGCGAAGCCCAACGTGTCCTAAGAGAGAGCAGGGCAGGTATTATGCGATTGAAAGAAAATTTTCTCAGAAGGTGTAGATTGTAGAATGTGTATTGACGCTAGAGGTGGCCACTTTGAAAACCTTATGTAAATTTTATAAATAAATTTCTTTTTATTTACATTATGATGTGTGATTTATTGCCATACCTTTTTCTTTTTTTTTTCTAGAACTTTTCTTGACCAACATCTAGAGCTAATTTTAATTAATTTTCAGCATTTTCTATCATAACTTGATCAGAAAAATCTTAAAATAGCAAAAAATAATTCTGTAGTAAATGTCTTATTCTTTGATTTTTTCTATCTTAATAACTTTGAAGGCTTATTCTAGCAAAAGTAGAGTGTTAAGTACCATTTTTTATCAATGATTCTAAAAGCTGACTGTTGAGCGCAGTTTTTAAGCATACTACGAAACCGTGAATTAGCCTTTTTACATTTTTAATTTTGATTCGAAAATTCAGATCATAATCCAATCCACGTAACTTTTTCACTTGAGACCAACATTTCCATAATTTTTATCGAAGTTACGAATCTGATTATTTTATGTATAAAAGTACAATTCATGGAGATTAAGTTACCAAAGAATTTCACAGAGAAGTCTTGTACTTCTTTTTATATCTTTTTTAAGATAGTCAAGTCGATTCTCAAAGTTCATAAAAAAATTCGTAATTCGAAAACCGTAAAAAATAGCATAACATACATGGAGGTGATTCGAATAGCCCATGACAAGAGGGACCTGTTTTTTCCTTTTGGACGTCAATCTCTTGGCCACCCTTTATATTACAATTATACTTTTTCGGATATACAGGGTGTCCCGTAAAGACCACGTCAAACGAAAACGGAAAGTAGATCAGAATGTGCTCTACCTGATGTGAAAAAATCGTTCATATGAAAGTCTCACAGTTTTCGAGATATTTGATGTTTTATGAAAATGTTGAATTTTTACACTTAAAATGCATTGTCTCTTGTGGAAGCTACAATTGAATACTTTTCGAATCATTTTTCTTTCGTAGATATTGTTGAATGATTACTTCAATTCATGCAATGAAAAATAGCACAAAATATTATACAGGAATTCTGAAAAAAAAAATTAAAATACATGTTCTGAAAGAAGTGTTTTTTTGTACTGAATTCTATCCGACGTGGTATAAAAAAAAGACACTAGACCTTTTCTGCATATTACGTTGAAAAGTTGCCCATTTTGTGAGGATTCCGAAAAGGTGAAATACAGGTGATAACCTTCTTCACGAAAAAAGATATTTGAATGTTTATCGAAAATGGAGCATTTCTATGAAAAACTGATTTTGTCACCTTTTCCACAAATCCTTTCATTTTGCAGATTCTGCTGTAACATATTGAATAATTCTCTTGAAAAATGTCAGTTAGTCCTTAAATTACTTATAAAGTGAAATTATTCATTAATTGCAATTGTATAATGTAATAACGCACAGGACCTATTATCTATTGTGAAGCAACTTTATAAAAATATCAATAATAAAAATTCAGGATTCTTATTAGAGCAAATGACCACCCCCTTCGCTAATACATGCCCTGCATCTATTGAGAAATGACCTTTTCAAACCATACAAACTTCTCCCCGCTATTTTGGCTGCTGAAATACGAATGCGGTCCCTTAGTTTTGCATCATCTCTAACGGGATTCGAATAAATTTCATTTTTTAAAAAACCCCATTAAAAAAAATCCAGAGAATTTAAGTCTGGTGAACGGGGAGGCCACAAAATTTCACCGCCCCTTCCATCCACCGGTGAGGATATGTTTGGTTTAAATATTCCCTAACATGACGACTGTAGTGTGCTGGGCACCCGTCGTGTTGAAACCATAGATTACGTCGCATTTCCAGTGGTATATCTTCTGAGAGTAAGGGTACACTGTTCCTTAGAAAATTCAAATACAAGGCAAGATTCCCAATATCGATTTACGGTGAATTTATGGACTGGAATATACTTAGACAAAGGTCTGAGGGAATATACGATGGAAAAATATTCGGTCCGACAGAATTGCCGCAGTCATTAAACGGCACCAACTATTTGAATTTTCTAAGGAACAGTGTACCCTTACTCTTAGAAGATATACCACTGGAAATGCGACGTAATCTATGGTTTCAACACGATGGGTGCCCAGTACACTACAGTCGTCATGTTAGGGAATATTTAAACCAAACATATCCTCACTGGTGGATCGGAAGGGGCGGTGAAATTTTGTGGCCTCCCCGTTCACCAGACTTAAATTCTCTGGATTTTTTTTAATGGGGTTTTTTAAAAAATGAAATTTATTCGAATCCCGTAAGAGATGATGCAAAACTAAGGGACCGCATTCGTATTTCAGCAGCCAAAATAGCGGGGAGAAGTTTGTATGGTTTGAAAAGGTCATTTCTCAATAGATGCAGGGCATGTATTAGCGAAGGGGGTGGTCATTTGCTCTAATAAGAATCCTGAATTTTTATTATTGATATTTTTATAAAGTTGCTTCACAATAGATTTGTTGATGTTGAAGGTCCTGTGCGTGTGCGTTATTACATTATACCATTGCAATTAATGAATAATTTCACTTTATAAGTAATTTAAGGACTAACTGACATTTTTCAAGAGAATTATTCAATATGTTACAGCAGAATCTGCAAAATGAAAGGATTTGTGGAAAAGGTGACAAAATCAGTTGTTCACAGAAATGCTCCATTTTCGATAAACATTCAAATATCTTTTTTCGTGAAGAAGGTTATCACTTGTATTTCACCTTTTCGGAATCCTCACAAAATGGGCAACTTTTCAACGTAATATGCAGAAAAGGTCTAGTGTCTTTTTTTATACCACGTCAGATATAATTCAGTACAAAAAAACACTTCCTTCAAAACATGAATTTTAAATTTTTTTTTTCAGAATCCCTGTATAATATTTTGTGCTATTTTTCATTGCATAAATTGAAGTAACCATTCCACAATATTTTGCGGAAAAAACTGATTCAAAAAGTATTCAATTCTAGCTTCCGCAAGAGAGAAAGCATTTTAAGTGTAAAAATTCAACATTTTCATAAAACATCAAATATCTCGAAAACTGTGAGACTTTCATATGATCGATTTTTCTACATCAGGTAGAGCACATTCTGATCTACTTTCCGTTTTCGTTTGACGTGGTCTTTACGGGACACCCTGTATATTAAGTAGTATTACTGATGATCCTACGTCATCCATTTGCCTCCAAAATATTGGAAGGATATAGCAATCATATTGTGAACCAGATCAGATGAATATTTCGGCATTTTTGTGCCTGAAATAAAAATGGTATCGAATCCTTTTAGCAAAGTCCTCTGAAGAGTAAAGATAGACCAGTCAAGCTACAATATTCAGTTAAATAATATTCTTTTAGATGTCATTGAGATTACAAACCAAGGTCTTCTTAAATTAATAATTATTCAGATTTCATATCCTATATCGCCAAACCATACGAAAAATCTAATTTATGCCGTGAGTAATTACTAGGTCAATTGATGAGTCACGAATTATGCTCGAATTAGTGATAGATGGGTGGGACATTCCGAAATTATGTCGTGAGGTATATGATAGAATGTCACGCAAAATTTCATGACCTATATTTTCTTTTCTTCAGACACGTGTAAAGTATACGAACTTTGGAGATATTTCCCCATTCCACTACAGAGATTTGTGAACGCCCTTTTCTTTGAATGAGATTATTTTTTTACTCGATTGAAGGCCCACGTCTTGCTGAATTCGAATGACCTGTATCACTTCGGCTTGCAGTACCAGTAACGGTTCGAAACTTTTGAGTTTCTTTTTTCTAAAAATTATTCAAGGAATCTTCCCTTTTCATTTGAACCTCCAATTCAGGAACACCGCTCATATATTGGGTCTGGCCGACCCAATATAGGTACATCCTACACTTCGTTCACAAAATTCAGGGTGAAGAAGTTTCAATCTTGTTCAAGTAGTTTTTTCTCATAGATC
Organism: Adalia bipunctata; assembly: GCA_910592335.1. Classification (NCBI taxonomy): domain Eukaryota; kingdom Metazoa; phylum Arthropoda; class Insecta; order Coleoptera; family Coccinellidae; genus Adalia; species Adalia bipunctata. Next base: position 33,800,869 of record OU342948.1, read on the forward strand.
TGCACTTCACAAGATATTCAACTAAACAGGAGTTCAATTTGATGTGTCAAACCTTAGACTATGGTCTAAGCTTAGACCATTCTATGGTCTAAGGGTCTAAGTGTCAAACCTATAATGACAATAAATTCATGCAGCACAACTTACTAACTGGCTTGTCATCTTCAAATCTCATTATTCCGGGTTTTCTAGCCGTGTTCCAATAGGAATTTCACCAGGACCACGGCTAACAAACCCGGAATACTCTAAATTTGAGGTTGTATCCGGTCGTGAAAGCCTTCATCAATAAATTAACTGAATTTTTATGACATCTTCTGTTTTTCGAAGGACTTCGAGTGAATCATTAAAAAAAATTCTCGAATTCTGTAGCAGATACGACGAAACTACAAGAATCCATAAAGTTTAGTGAAATGACAAACTTCTTTTTAAAATTCATCAAACGAACAAGGACCTATCGGAAAAAAGTTCTGGAGTAGAACAGGGAACAGTAGGTACTCCACTCACCCTTTAGATTCGCAATCGAAGTTGGCATAGGTATGTCAAATGGTGTTAACTTTAAATTGTGATATCTTGTGAATATCTTGTGAAGTACAGATACTATGAGAAAAAACTTGAAAAAAATCTCGAAAACGAAACGTTTGCACTGTTTGCAGTTCTATATTTATGTTGATTAATCGATGTATTTTTGAAATTTGGCATCCCCATCTCTGGTATCACTTTATGAGGTATGATCATAGAACTGATAGAAACTATATAATGTTATAAAGTTCTAGGCCCCTATAGTACAGTCAATCTGTCGAAAAAAAATATGAAAATGGGCTAATAATTTCCCAGTGGATGAAACTTGGTGAGTCGTTAGAGACTAATGAAAGGAAGCTTACCTGTGAATGGCCAGGGCCACCTATTGGGGGATTCAAAAAAAACTCAAAAATATTTTGAAATGCATTTTTCTCGAAAAATATGCATTTCACAGAAAAATTTATTGAACAAAAAATGTAGAGGACATCTTTATCTACAATTAATGTCATTGGTGCTATGTTGTAAAACAAAAAATGTGCGCAGTAGGTGGCGCTAAAGTTTCCAAAAAAGTGTTTTTTCAATTTTTCGTCCAGAAATTTTCATTTTTCAGTTACGATTCAAATAGAAAAATTGTTCCTTTCAATTTTTTAAACAACTTTTATTTTAAAACTTTTTTCGTACGACTTACCGTTTCAAAGTTATAGTGGCATAGTATTAACAAAAGGGCCGAATCAACGAGCTGCCCAATTCTTCTAGGAAGGTACATTTTTCAGTTGCTATGTAAGTTTCGGAGAGTAGTGACAGCAAAACTTTGCTCTGTGAAAGCGTAATAGTCAAATTTTCACTTCAACAAGCTGCAGCTCTGAAACGGTAAGTCGTACGAAAAAAGTTTTAAAATAAAAGTTGTTCAAAAAATTGAAAGGAACAATTTTTCCATTTTAATCGTAACTGAAAAATGAAAATTTCTGGACGAAAAATTGAAAAAACACTTTTTTGGAAACTTTAGCGCCACCTACTGCGCACATTTTTTGTTTTACAACATAGACATTAATTGTAGATAAAGATGTCCTCTACATTTTTTGTTCAATAAATTTTTCTGTGAAATGCATAGTTTTCGAGAAAAATGCATTTCAAAATATTTTTGAGTTTTTTTTGAATCCCCCAATAGGTGGCCCTGGCCATTCACAGGTAAGCTTCCTTTCATTAGTCTCTAACGACTTACCAAGTTTCATCCACTTGGAAATTATTAGCCCATTTTTAGCCAGATTGACTGTACTACTAGGGTTTTATGATCAATGGGTCACATATGGCCTACCTTCGACCGACAGAAGAATAACTACCGATTTCATATAATCATAAAAAGGAAAAGCTACATAGCAACTGATTACTATCAATAGTATCAATAATGAAATTACAATTTGAGTTTCACACAAATATAAACAGATATGGCTCATGAAAAGTTGCGGGAAAACTATTGTGTGCTTCATTGTCGCAAGGATGTAGACATTTCCGTTAATTAAAAAATTAATCTTACGAGGGGGTGTGAAGATAATTTATCGAGAGATTGTAGTTTATCATGAATTGTCGATAAATCGAATTCTAATTCTATTTAAGCCCTGCCTCATATTTAAGTCAATATTTGTTGTTGATTCTGTTTGTTTTGTAATTCACACGATTTATTCCAACTATGGGGGTAAGCGAACCTTTTTATATCATATTCATATATACTATTTTTATTTTTTGATAGAGCAATAGGTACCTATGTACATTCTTTCTTTAATCAAAAAATATATGGCATACACTCTCTAAATCTGACTGTGATGAAGGATGTAGTTTATATGAGGTTTTCTGATTGCCTATATATAGGGTGGTGCAACTTGTTCTCCCACATTTGAAGGAGCTGTTAAAAGAATACGAAAAAATATTGGAGAAATTTCTTTTTTTTTTCATTTATGTCTTGAAAAAAATATCATCCAAATGACGGCCTCGGCGAGCGACGCAGATGTGGAGTCATCCAACTTTTCCGAAAAAAATCGAAAAAACACGTTGCTAAGTATTATTTTAACAAGAAGGATGAGTCCTGATGGCAACAAAAATCCGAGTCGAAGACAAGGATCTTTTCACCTGCACGAATACTTTTTGTTAAAAAATAATACTTCGTATTGTGTTTTTTCGATTTTTTTCATAGGAATAATTTGATGCCCGAATGATATTTGTCAAGACTATTTCATGAGTAACAGGTTATTTTGGATGCATTATGTATAGGTAAATTTGAAAACTGAAAAACAGGTATGTAATTTACTTAATTACGAAAGCCTGCTACAAACCTAATTATTGTAATTTTCGTTGACAATAACTGTCAAGTTTTGCGCGGGTAAACTCGAAAAAACTGCTGACAGCTGCTGCCATACAGTTTTCCCATCTAGAAACCAATTATAATTCAAAATTGCGCGTTTCTGATTGGTGAAAATTAAGACGAGGGAAATAGTCTCCATTATTAATAGCTTTAGTGATTCTATTTGAAAATTTCATCGATTCGCTGCGCTGCAATCTTTCTTCAAAATATTCCCTTGATTCTAACCTTTCATTCTGGATGCAGCAAAAATTTTATGTTTAGTCGGATTAAAAGCACTTCTTGTGGCTCGCCTGAAATGGTCGACCTTTTATTACATTCACTGACAAGTTTGTGGGGGCCATAACCATGCCCCCCTCCCTCTAACCTTTGAGGTTTCAACATTTGGTGATAGAAGGTTTTGGAGAATCGCTTTCCCCCTCTATTGAGTTCAGCCGTCATTTTGAAAATGTGGGGTAGAGGTTTGAGGATTGAGGATTGGTTCTTCAAGCTCTGTAACTTTTTTTCAACAATCTGATGGGAATATTTCAGGCGATAAAGAAAACTGAAAATATTTATCCTACTATTCGATTTTCCAGTGATAGACGTTCTACCGTCTAAAATTACTTTTAAAGTTACCCTTATACAGTATGGTGCAAATGAAAGGATTAAATTCTTTATTTCGTAAGCCGGCGACTTTAAGGAAAAATCCTGAGACCCGTCGATTTTTATTTCTAAATAGGCTATTCGCAAGGATACCTTTTTATTTTTGACGTTATCTATATGAGCGTGAAGACGTCACCGCTAAAATTTTGGGAAATGTGGGTGTTATATTACATTATTTGAAAGGTCTTTTAAATACATATTCAGCCATATCAATATGTACCTACAGTAATTGATCTGCGTATTGTATTATTCACACACAAAAATAAATTTTTCTTTTTTTTTCAGCTGAAGGTAAACAGTTTGAGCACTTAATTTAGGTTTCGTTGTATTTAATGAAAAATATATATCAAATATTTATTGAAATAATCAAATTTTATGAATTTTTCAAACAAATACGAAAATCAATTACTGTACATTTTGATATGGCTGAATAGGTATTTAAAAGACCTCTCAAATAATGTATTACAACAGCCACATTTCCATTTGAAATTTTAGCGGTGACGTCATCACGCTCGCATAGATGACGTCAAAATTGAAGACATATCCTTATAATAGCCCGTTTTAAGATAAAAATCGGCGGGTTTCAAGATTTTCCTCTAAAGTCGCCGGTTAACGAAATAACGAGTTTATTACTTTCATTTGCACCATACTGTATATGACGTCAACATGAACCATTTTCTTTTTACTTATTTGAGGGGTAGTTTTTCGCTTCTTCAGTTTTAGATAATCTGCAAACAGTCCAACAAACTTGAAACAATTCAGTTTTCCGAAAACTATAGATAGAACTTTTCACAATTATACTGGTTTGGGATGAAGTATGGAACCAAGTACATATGTTAATATCTTTTAAAACGAAAAAAACTATATTTATGAACATTTGCAGGTAAATCCAATGGAACAAAATGCATCTGATATACCTACATTTTTTTGTTAATAATTTACCTCCGGTTTAACCGGAAATGCCATCAACTTCTTCAATTTAAATGAGTCACCCAATATATTTTTACACATTTTGAAAGAGATTTTTATTTTGAATTCATACATACTGAGTTTAGTGTGAAAAAAATTGTAAAAACGAGGAATATAGCACTTTAGTCAACCTCCTTTGAGTTTTTTGCATCATAGCAAAAAACTATTTAGATAAACTAATATACGTCGAGAAGTCTTGGAAAGAGTGACTCAAGAATTTGTTGTTAGGATGACACATTGTCAGCAAGTCAACGACGAGCATTTTGAACATTTCGAGTAATTTTATTTCTCATTATTCTAGAATGAAATGTACGCCTATTGTACAACTAACAGTTTTTACAAATTTTTCACACTAAACTCAGTATGTATGAATTCAAAATAAAAAGCTTTATCGAAATCTGTTAAAATATATAAGGTGTCCCATTTAAATGAAAGAAGTTGATGGCATTTCCGGTTAAACCGGAAGTATATTACCTATAATCAAAGAAATGAACATCAGATGTATTTTGTTCCATTGCACTTAACTGCAAATTTTCATAAATATCGTTTTTTTCGTTCAAAAGATATTAACTTGGTTCCATATACTTTATCCCAACCCTGTATTTATTATTGTAGAAGTAGGTATAATAAATAATAAAGATTCATAACTGGTTTGTTGAAGGTACGAGATCTGTTAAGTGTGGAAACCGCATATCTCTACGTGAAGGAAAATGCGCGCCTTCACAAAACCGACATGTTCGATCTGGTTAATGATCCAGAAGAACCTACACCTATTTTTCGTAGAGGAATGAAGTTCACCTTAGCCATAAGGTTCACTAATGGAGGATTCAAAGAAGGACACGATAGGATTCGACTTCTCTTCAACTATGGTAGGTCGAGCAAAGTCTTATGTTTTTGAATTTTCCATGTCAATATTGGATTATTTATTCATTAATAATTATAATTCTTCCAAATAGAACAAAGTTCTTTCAAGAATAACAAAAGTCTGAACGATGCCGATTTCGAATTATTGGTATAAGATACTATACTTTTTATTTTATTGTCGCATTCTTTGCATAATTCTAGATACTTTTTATTAATCATATTATACCAATTCACATGTTTTCAAAGACCTAAAGCAATGAAGGGAATTCAGGAGCTTTTGAGCGCTCGTTCATCAAGCTTGTAATTAGATCCACCTGTAGGTAGATTCGCATTCAAGAACACAAGGGAAAATATTTTTTGACAGCTGTAAAATAAAATCTCCATGATCCTGAATCTACTATTACTGGAATAAAAGAATTTTTTTCATAATTCTGGATTTGTATATGACGCGATATGGACCACATATTGCGCGTAGCTCAAATATACATCATTCTTAACCTAACTCAACTGGATGGAATCCGTAGTTATGAATTTATCGGAAAACAAAATTTCGAACGGTCTTATTTTCGAAACCCCTGCTAAAATTCTGCCCGCTAACAAACTCGAAATTTTATGTCTCTAGGTTCATCCATTCGATCGTCGTTTTCCATCTGAAAATGAAATTTCTTCTCTATCGAACCTTTTTCGGCTCAACATTCGAAAAATCCAGAAATTGTGATGTAATGATATAGCTCTCGTTCAAATTGAACTAGAGCCCAAATTTTAGAAGTTCATCGTCTAAAGTACAATGTAGATTGAGGTTTCCATTACACAGAGTGTACATAATTATCGGATAAATCCTTTATCTTTGAAAGTTCGAAAACTGGACATATTTGAAATCTGAAAATTGGGATCATGATATCGTTCGCAATTCTCTACTGAGCTAAGATATTTTAGGAGCCGGAGCACAAAGAGTGAAAATTAATTTGCTCATAATTTTTTTTTCAATTTTTTCGATTCTGATATGATTGAGTTATTCAATGCTGAATACATTTCTGTTAAAACCATTGTATTCATTCAAATAGTTTTCAAAATATCGAAAATAAACTTTTTTTTCATTCTCAACATCCTGAGTGTAAACCGTTCTCATAACGTCGAAGTAGAAGATTGTGGAATGGTCATGCATATTTTGAATTTCATAAATATCATCATATGTTGTTTCAAATCTTGTGTCGAAAAATGTGATCGAAAATTAGACATCCTAATTTCTGTTTTTCAAATGAGAACCTAATTTTTTATCATTGCGTTGGATTTGGCGAAAAAAAATTATGATAGTAGTTCCATAGAGATTGTGTTCCGAGTAAAAAGTGTCGAGAATAGCTATGAGATTTCGCATATCATAAAACTTATGTGTACTTACTGAATTATGTAAGTGATCTTCCCATGACCGGATTCTAAGAAAATAAGAAAAGACTATTCAAGGGGTGAAATTCAGGGGGCTGATGTAACGCCGAAAGTCGAGCTTCCTGGAAAAAATCACGAATAGGGGTCTCCTAATTTCGTCTTGAAATTCTGTGACCAAATTTCGTTGCATTTGTTTCGACATATACCTACATGATATTATACTCCATTCACTTTTATAAAGTATCCCGGTTCGGGGTTTGCCATGACATTCTGACACATTTCACCGTGTATATTTCGAAAATGTTAGGTTATAGTCATTTTCCCGTCAGATACATAGGCAAAGTTTTCGTTTCTACATAGAAGTAGTAATTACGTATTTATCGAAATGTTCATTTTTCTACTACCATAGAATAATATAGGTATCCTATATTCAACTTATTTTGAGCTGTAACAGTATCTATAAACCAATAGCATGAGTTATAATAACTCACGCCTATATAACTCACTAAATAATCACTCACTCTAATACAAATAGAAAAAAAGAAATTGCTTACGAAATGAATAAAAAAAGTAGGATAGATCGGGAACTCTATTTCAAACATCAAGGTAACGTTCTCGCCATTCATTTCTACATTTCCTCTATAGTCTGAATATACAAAAATTGCATTTGGAAAACGTGAATTTTTGACGTTTTCTACGCGATTCGATTCTCGACGACATCAGGCATCGAAACCTGTGTCACATTGGCAACGTCTCTGAAATTATTTTGACTTTCACGAGTGCCAACCTGCGTCAGTTTTGAGTGAAAAAAGTTGATAAACCTAAATCTTGGCCAACCAGGATACTTTATAGAAGTGAATAGAGTATATTAGCACCTCCGTAAATTGTCACTACTTTCGAGAGCGACAATAAAAAATCCAATCAATGAATCATAAATCAACTTTTGAATGAGGTTTCTCCTACAACCTTGCTTCAGATATATCCCTGTGAAGAATAGATCATTAAAATATTCAGTATATCCACCTATACTCTCTACATAAGATCATGCGAACTAAATCTCGCCTTCAAATTAATTGATTGTTATTTTGGCATTTTGATTCATCAAAATACCGCATTTATTATCATTATTATAACGGGTGTTTTTTTTCGAAGTATAGAACTTTGAGTTGGAATTACTGTTCAAGATGGCGACCGATTTAACAGCTGTCAAGTGATTTATTCTTAGTTTGGTTTGGCAATTCATCATGGATACACTCACGCCTGAACAACGCTTGCAAGTAGTGCAATTTTATTTCGAAAATAATGGTTCTGTGCGGAATACGTATCGCGCACTACGTCCATTTTATCGTCGACAAAATCGTCCATCAGAGCAGTTAATTCGATTAACCATGGAACGTTTTCGCACCACGTTTACTCTTATTGATAACTCGCATCCCCAGAGACGCTTTATGGGCTGGTGAAATCATTGGTCCGTACTTCTTCAAAAACGATTATGGCGAGAACGCTACACTCAATGGTGATCGGTATAGAGCCATGATTACTAACTTTTCCATTCCTGAATTGAACAACCATAATGTCCACGAGCTGTGGTTCCAACAAGACGGCGCAACATGTCACACAGCTCGTGCCACAATCGATTTATTGAAACACACGTTTGGTGACCGCCTAATTTCACGTTTTGGACCTGTTAATTGGCCTCCAAATCTTGTGATTTAACACCTCTAGACTACTTTCTGTGGGGCTATGTAAGGTCATTGGTCTATGCGGATAAGCCACAAACGCTTGACCATTTGGAAGACAACATTCGCCGTGTTATTGCCGATATACGGCCACAAATGTTGGAAAAAGTAATCGAAAATTGGACGTCCAGATTGGACTACATCCGAGCCAGATGTGCGGTCATATGCCAGAAATCACATTTAAAATGTATTGCCACAAGATTATCTTTCGGATAAATAAAATTCATGTCAATCGAACTATCCATCGTTGTTTTATTGCAATTTAAAGTTCTATACCTCTAAAAAAAACACCCTTTACTATCTAATTGCAGGTCCAAATCCAAACCCATTGAAATCAACACGAGGAATTGTTCTCATAGCATCTTCCAAGATAGAAGATCAAGATGACAAAATGTGGTATGGTAATCTCCTTGCAAAGGGTGAAGATACCATTACTCTTGAAGTAGGTATATTTTCTTCCAGAAGCTTATTCATTAGACAAACCGAGTATACAAGTCCACAAAAGAGATTCAAATATCCAATTGAGTGATCGTTCTACTTGAACTAGGGCTATATTATTTCTTCTGGATGCCGGATGGGAGATCCGTATTTTTCGAATTTTGAGCCGAAAATAGAAAATGTTCGACTTACTGATGACGAATCCTTATTCAAATTCAATTACATATATCCATCCGGTCGTAAACACGATAACTCTTGTACGGATAAACTTATAGACACTTGAAATTTTCAGGGTATGTTCAGATCTTGAATGCCGTGGTTGAGTTTGAGTTGATTGACAAAATTCGACTATTGGTTCCGTACCGGGTGATTGTTTATATTTTACTCAATAGCTCTCTCAGTTTATATTAGTCGTACAAAAACAATTGAATGGGCAAAATTGTAGTATTTTTTATGGTCATTCAAAATTCAGTAGGTAGATACCTACTGACTGTATTTTATTCTCCTGATCGGTAGATCTCTTTCTTCTGATTTCAAAAATATATACTTTATGGAGGTTATTTTCGGCAGTTCTCTAAAAATATAGGTATTTTCGTCTGACTCTGAGGCAGCTGTAACGCCACACGACAACGATGCGATTTCTTCATATGAAAGGAACCGTGGATAATGAAACAACTGATATTTTTTTCAATTTTTTATTAACTAAAAGTTAAATTAAGTGTTCACAATGACCCCCATTTCCTTCTACACACAGTCGATATCATTTTATTACGTTTTTGAGGGTTTTCCTTTTCATTCCTGGATTATTATTGATGTTGTCAATTTGTTAAATATCTCCAATATTTCGCGGACGGGCCATACCTATACACTTTAGATTCCAAACATCCCCATAAAAAAATGTCCAATGGGGTTAAGTCGGGAATGTTAGGAGGCCATAGAATAGTCCCGCTCCTGCCAATCCACATATTGTATCTGTCATTGAAATATTCTCTAACAGGTAGAACACTATGAGCTGGTGCTCCGTCTTTTGCCAAATTATAGTTCTAAAATTATTCAAAGGAAGCCTATCAATTTCTTCCTTCATGAAGTATATATTTTTAAAAAAAGAAGAAAGAGCTCTACCGATTAGGAAAATAAAATACAGGCTGTTCCGTTTGAAAAATGACAGTTCTCATAAAAATTTGAATTTTATGATTCTTTTATACATTTCTTAGTACTGAATTCTGAATGCCCATAAAAATACAATATAAATTTGCCCATTTGAACGTTTTTGTACAACCAATATATACCGAGATATCTATTGAGTAACATATAAAAACTCACCCTGTGCATATAGCCGTAACAAATTTTGTTTTCATAATTTTTTCAAAACTAAGGATACAATCGAGAAACTTTGTCGTTATACTGGGCTTTATGGTCTCTTCTAGTTTTTTCGTATCTGCTACCGATGTCGGGAAATAAATTTCGAACGATTTTCTCGAAATCCTCAGAAAAATCAAAATTGTTATGAAAATACAGTTAGTGTTAAAGAAATCTGAACTATTTAAGTCTGACACTCTGACTAATGTTCACCCTGTCGAATCCACTAGTTTTCATAATTTTCATTCGAATACTTCTTAGTAGGTAAACCCTGTACATATTTCGAAAACGAAGCGTTTGCAGTTAAATGCTTATGAATTTTTTTTTCTTAAAATTATGCAAGAAATCTCCCTTCGTTTTTTCTCCAATTTAAGAACACCCTGTTATAATTAGTGAAATTACGCATTATGAATTTCAAAATCAATCAGTTACGGAAATGGGCACGATATTTGTAAGCTCGAAGAAAATAATGTCTAGTTTGATATCAAATCCATCGAAAGCTACCGAAAAAGTACCAGGAATCTTCAATGCAGTCACTATTAATTACTAACCATTTTGCAATAGCAATTACAAGATTCCTAAAGTTTTACTCACCACTAAATGTAAGCATGAATGAATGACGCCATGTAGTAGTAGGACTGCGTCATTCCTGCGTTCGAATGATGTCACAATTATGAGATCATCGATAATTTTCCGTAGATTTCGATTCCACCAACCGTTCCAGTGGGCATATGGAGATTGCAAATCGAAAGTAGCAAAGTCGAATCACCTGAGACAACTAAAACTTACAATTATGACAATGATCTTTACATTCTCTTCAATCCATGGATATGTCGTAAGTATTTCTTTGACTGGCATAAAGGAACCTATTACAGATAGCATAGTTGAAGTGTCCTAATAATTCTGAAAAGCTTCCTATTTGTTGAAATACGAAACCAGCCAATAAAGTTGGAATCGGACGGACTAAGACCGTCAGGTTCTTAGGCTTATCAAATAATTTTCAATGATTCATCTAAGGATAATTCTATCGTAAAAGCAGGTTTGTGAAAGCTCAAAGCATACAGATGAGTCGGATTCATTTCTCAAGCTATGCAACTTTTAAAATTGATTTAATTGAAAATTAAATTTGTATATTCCTCAAAAATTATTCTATGAAGGAATTGTGGCCTTTGTAGTAAATAATGGCACAAATTTGTTTGTGCTTATTTGCTTCTGATCTGCCTGTGGCCAGTTCATATTATTTGAATATTAAAATTATTAATAATATAATAACAATAATAATAATACATGAAGATAGGTTTAACGTCTGTGAGACTTTTTCCGGAATTTCAAAAATATTCAATTGTCTGCATGCCGTTATATCTTTCCTTAATAATAATAATATTATAGGTGATAAAATTTATCAGTCTCATTACCTATTAAATTATCGAAAAATCGCCATCTTTTCTTCATCGAAAAGAGTAGATAATAAAAGGCATATTTCCGATTAAATTTTCCAAAACTGATATGCTTTAGTTCAATTCTACAGGGTATCCCAGAAGTCGCGCATCCCATTGAGGAGATGGAAATTGAAAAATATTCTAAGCCCAAAAATCCATGTTTGAAATTTTTCGATAACGTAGTTAATTAGTAATTAATTAATGAAAGTGACCAATCAGGAGCGCTCTACAGAAGAATAAGTAGGCAGTGGGGTCGCGAGAGTGAGACGTCAGAGCAGCTGCCGGCTTTTTACGCAGTAAATCGAGACTGGCGTCTCACTCTCGAGTCCCCACTGCCTACTTATTCTTCTGTAGGGCGCTCCTGATTGGTCACTTTCATTAACCGAAATGTCAATTAAATCGGATTTTGACGATTAGTTTCAATGGTTAGTTGTCAATTTTCGTCTTTTCTCTTAATTTTTGGAATATTTCTTGAATTACTGTTTGTGTAATAAATATTTTTTCGTAATAAATAATTGGTAGTTGATATATTATTGTTCGGAGTGACAGCTCATAGCCTTGGGAATATGAACATCTCACTGTTCTACTAACTGAGATGTTTACCCATTATCTTAATTAATACCAATCCATTATAATGTGAGGTCTATGATTTTCTGTCATGAATTAAGCGCTTAGCTTGTACCATACTCTATTTTTGCATATGAATAGTACCTATATTATTTCATCTGTATTCAGACAAATCTCGGAATAAGTTTGCACTAAGAACGGGAAATGAACCACCCCTCCTTGGTCCTCTTCATATTTCCGGTCCGCTGTTCTTACCAATAGAACTACATAGCATAAACGGATTAAAAATAGGGGGCCTTTGCATCATCAATTCTTTCCGTTCATATATATTCCCTAAGTACCTATGGCTAAATAATATTTAGTCCAATAAATCTAATTGTAATAATCAGTATCTTCACGTGTCAAACTTCATGGTTCTACGGTTTTGTGCCTTCTTCCAGATGATTTGGTGTGTATGCCAGATAAAAGAATGTTGGATGAATATGTTCTACAAGAAGTGGGAAAGATTTGGGTCGGTGCTTATGGAAGTGCTAAAGGAAGAGAATGGGTGTTTGGTCAATTCAATGCATGTGTTCTTCCAGCGGTTATGCTTATGTTGGACAGGAGCAATTTGCCCCATTCAAGGTAGGTGTTTTCATCATAGTCTGATGATGTACTCATTCATAATAATAAGGAATAAGACACAAATCATTCGCCAATATAATATCAAGAATTTAACGTGAATACAAACTAAAGGGTTTTCCAATAAGAAGTGTTATTTTGGCATTCAAAGAAAGATGTCATTTTAGAATAAAAGATCGGATGTTTATTTCATTATGAAGGGGAAGGTAAATAATGGTGGAATCGCACCGACTGATTTTTCGTCCTCATAAGGGCACGTCAGGGATGAATATCCCAAAGTTGACGCTAAATGGAAATTCTTTTCATCTAGAATCTAGATATGGATATCGGTCGCATACCCTATCGCATGAATAATGGATATTTCTATTGGCAAATTATTTGTATCTCGTTCCTCATTATTTCAAGAGGTTGCTGCCTTTATAAGATTCTTTAAATCTTATTTTCATTCATATCATTTATTATAGTTATGTCTATTAGATATATAGATAAGGGAAAAGTCACACGAGCCGATTGGTATATTTATGTAGATTTCCATAATGAGTGTCTCACATTCCTCTTACCTTTTCTCCTTCGTATTCTCTGTGATATCCAGACGACATTAGCAGAAAACTCGAATGAGAGAATGACCGGTTTATCAAGAAGAAGAAAGTCTAAGAAGAAACGTTTCAAGCAATTTTTAGATCAAGCAGATACCAGAAGATTGAAAAAGCGATTCAACATAGGAAAGAAGGAATTAAGATCCAGAAAGCAGAAACTATCGAAAATTATGCCAAGGAAGATGAAGCTGCTGCTTTCAACAAATAGATAAATGGACTCATTCAATATAACTGTCTTTCGAATCTTATTGCTATCTTACACCTCAAAAAACAAAAATTCAATATCAAAAACGTGGATTCAATTAACGTCTACATTCAGACTACCTTCGACTTACCTAGAACCTAGAATGGAAAAATTTCACATAATTATTATACCTAATAAATTGCAAAATAACTCACATGAAAATCTATATACCGCGACAGTTTCTACAAGCTCATTATTCACACAAAATTAAATGTAAATTTGTATAAGTTCGTCAAATCTCTTTGAATGTAAGGTAAAATTCAGCTTTCTGATTTTCAAGTCGTGGAGATCCTGTTAAAGTATCACGAATGATCTCTAAGATGGTTAATAGCAACGACGAAGACGGAGGTATTCTCATTGGAGATTGGAGTGGTGATTATAGTGATGGAACAGCTCCATCAGCTTGGACAGGATCAGTTGCTATTCTTCAGGAGTATTTGGATACGCAAGAACCAGTTCCATATGGGCAGTGTTGGGTATTTGCTGGAGTTGTCACTACAGGTATTCACATTGCAATAACATTATTGTTACTATTGTTGAATTCCTATTTGAAATGATTTTTTTTCCAAAAATGTTTCACACCTGCATCATTCACATCAGATCGATGGGACAGCATTGGCAAATTGCGATTGCCGAAGCGATAATATGAATGGATACGCTATTTTTTTTCAAGTATCAGTAGTTCCTTCGTTTTCAGATATATAAAAACAGTTGTGTAATACTCAATTCTGTCCCGTATGTCATAAGGCAGCTCTCTGAATTCAAGATGTATAAAAGCCAATTTAGAGATACGCTATCGGAGCTTCGTACTGTCGGTGAATACAAAGCCTACTTCTTCTGTTAGTTATATTGTTTGATTTAGGAAAACAGTATGTAATTCTCTCTTTCAAAAGAATATATATTCTCCATTTACCTCTACCTTCATTAACGTTGTCGTTGAATTCAAAGCCATGTACCTACTTGAAAACTGTCAATTAAAAAAGTTGGTGTAGCATGGGCAACTGCCCCCCCTGAAAGAAAAAATAAATTAAATCTGCCTTTTCTCTTTATCCTAAAATTTTACATTTTGAAGGACCATGACCATGGTTTGGCCCCCTGTTATAAATCCTGGCTACGCCCTTGTGGTGTAGTCCCTACACATTCAATGTTTCGAGATTGTTAGTGTTAGCCAAGATATTGAAGCAAGCACTCACCTCTAGCGTTATCTGAAAGACCATACTCAAGCTTATGAATTACATACCTACTTTGTTTTAGTATGTCGAGCCTTAGGAATACCATCAAGAGTTGTATCTAACCTAGTGTCAGCCCACGATGCAAATTCGAGTCTTACCATCGATAAGTATTATAACAAGGAGGATGAACCCATAGAAGGAGATCCAAATAATCCTAATGGCGAAGATTCAATTTGGAATTATCATGTTTGGAATGATGTTTGGATGGCAAGACCAGATTTGCCGTCTGGTAAGCTCTGAATAATCTCCCATTTTTGTTTTCAAGAAGAGTAGTGGCATGACAAGTTTCTATCTTACACATTATAATAACCTTATTTTACAGGGTATGGAGGTTGGCAAGCCGTTGATGCAACGCCCCAAGAACCCTCAGCGAACTTCTACCAATGTGGACCAGCTTCATTGGAAGCTATCAAACAAGGAGCTGTTTGCTACAACTATGATGTTGAGTTCATGGTATCTTCGGTGAATGCTGATGTTCTCAGGTGGAAAGAAGATCCGCATCATGTGTTGGGATACAGTAAAATCTACTGCAACAAATATCAGTACGTTCCAACATTTTCTAAAAAATGCAACAGATATTTCGAAATAAAGGCTAGAATCCCATTCCTCTGGAGTGAGAAGAGAATGATTGCAAAAATGATCAAATACATACAAATTTCTCTCATTGCATCCAAATGCAGCAGCTATATTTGACATTTGTGATTCTAATTCCCAATATACACACATCGTCAAAAGTCTTGAACCCCCCCATCAATTCTCAACTTGTTGAATGTAACATGACAATTTTTTGTGTGAGGAATCTTCACTATCTTTTAACTTAAATGAAAACAATAAACCAACAAAAAATTTTCTTGTTCGGGAGAATACAGGTGTATTCGAATTTAATCAATTTTCAGCGAATAACGAGAGTTGTGATATTGAGAATATTCCGTGGAAAATGGTGAGGCACTGCCTCACCTGCCTCATAGGATAAGTCGCCACTGCTCGAGGAACACCTCATAGAGCAGTAATATTTCCGTTCCTGTGGAGCTAAATAGTGGATGAACACTTGACTGCGGATGCATAAGATATGCTGATCACATAGTTCTTATTGTAAGAGATAAATTCGAGGATATCCTTATTACAGAAGGCCCTTAGAACTATCGAGCAATGGAGCTTGTCGACCCTACCAAGACAACAGTAATTCCTTTTACTCGGAAAAGAAGCTTTCAGACATGAAATAGATCTCATTAAATGGGGATTTATGGAATCGAAGTCTGAGGTCAAATATCTGAGAATAACCCCGAATAGCGTCTGTTGAATTAGAATGTTGATTCTGCTACTAGAAAAGCGATAAGAGCTCTAATGAGTGCAAAAGTCTATCTTGCAACACTAGGGGCAGTAAACCTAACATTGCAACGGATGTACGTCATGATTGTGAGACCAACTTATGGGCAGTGTTTTGGTTTGCTGAAGAAGGTCAGACAAGCACGAGGAAGATAATCGATAAGGTACAAAGGTCGACCTATGTGTGCATCACTGGAGCTGTGAGAACATATGCCCAACAAGACCATTGAGATCATTCCAGAACTCTTTCCTCTTCATCCAGTGATCGATAGGGCAGCCCTTAGAGTCATCCGCAGAATATCCAGGTAACAGGTAATGGGAGAATTAGGTCTCAGAGAACCTGCTCCTCTTTAAACTCGGAAATCAAAGGAAACGAAGAGACCAATACACTTGCCAGAAATGGAGCTGTAATGTCACTTACTGGCCCAGATCGTTTGTGTGGTATGGGAAAATGCATCTATAAGAAAGACTTTTTGGAAGAGAAAACCAGAAGAGTAACTCTTTGGCGGAATCTTTCATGGATGGCTCACTCCATAAAGTTCCTGCAGAACTTCAAAACTGCGAGATCCAAAAAAGTATCTGGATCTCAGTAAGCACGTGATACCCTTCCTCACTGGCTTGCTTACAATACACTCCTAATGAAGCCTAACTTATATTACCATTCAATTCATAATTTGATACGAGTTATAATTATTAACTGAGAACCTTTTTTAGCATAGGAAGAATAATCCTTACCAAGAAACCCTTTGTCTATGATCCTAATGGGGACAGAGATAGGGAAGATATTACTTCTGCCTACAAGCAGAAAGAAGGTACAGAATCCGAAAGGTTGTCTTTGTACAACGCTGTCAGGGGATCAGAAATCGCAAAAAAGTAAGTATTATAAAATATTCACGATAAAGACATGTGTTTAATCGAAAATTTTGCAGATTTTTCGCTATGCCAGATAGTGAAATGGAAGATATGGAATTCGAACTGCACGACATAGACAAAGTAATGATCGGCGAAACGTTCAATGCGGTTGTAACAATCAAAAACAAGGGTAAAGAGATTCGACACATTGGCGCAGCCATCACTGCATACAGTGTATATTACACTGGAGTTAAAGCCCAGCTTATCGAAAAGGCCAAAGGTGACTTTTCCATGCCACCCGGAGCAGGTGAGAGATTTTAATTATTATAATCATATCGTTACGTGGAAAATTTGAAGTGAGTGAATTTGCCGTTTGCACCTTGTTTATTATTTTGTATAAATTTGCAACACATTCAGTTTAAAATATTGTCCGCAATGAAATAATTCTGGCGAGGTCAACCGACTGTGGTAAATAAATTTCAACCTCATATAATAGTCCCAAAAAGATCGAATACTGCGGGAATGTATATTTGGTCACAATTAAATACGTAAATTCTATTGGTCAAGTGACGCTTCAACACCGACAAGTAATTTGGCGTTGCTTACCTACATCACAAAACAATAATACATCGCAGAACAATATAACATGTTCTCTATAGAAAAAATATACCTTTCTCTATTTCAATATCGTAATGACTTCATTACAGTACTAAAATTCATTATAGCATTGTTTTGAGTTATATTTTTCGTTTTGTGGTTATCAGCACTGGCTTCCGGTCCTATCCAATTTCATAGAAATTATTTGGAACTAAAAGGATCGTGTTGGAAAAGTGAAAAAAATTGTACTCACTAATGTTTGGGTCACAGATTACGAAAATGATAACAAGAATTTGGCAATCCTCTTAGTTTTTGCAAAAAAATCCCAAAGTTTCCGTTTGGAAGATGAGGTTAGGTATACGTAGTTCTATATAGATAGTTTTCTTCAATTTTCTCAATCATACTCGTTGGAAATGTTCCATTTATCAATTTCTGAGCCATACATACATTACATTGAATAAGTTCAGCATGATGTAGAACATCTATATGTATTGGATGGAGTCTCCTTGGTAGATTCTTGAACCGAAGATCTATAGGCCATCGTGAATAAATGCAAGTATTCATCCCAGTCCCTTTGATGGTCAGAGACAACTTTGGCCAAGTGTTTTCCCATAGTCCGGTTCATTCGTTCTACCATGCCGTCTGACTGAGGATGCAGAGGTGTAGTTCTAGTCTTACGTATCCCCAATGTTTTGCAAACTTCCTGGAATAGCTTCGACTCGAAGTTTCGGCCTTGATCACAATGCAGCTCAAGGGGGATTCCAAATCTGCAGAAGAACTCTTTCACCAATTTGTCAGCTACTGTGCTTGCCTCTTGGTTAGGAATACCGTACGCTTCCACCCATTTGGTAAAGAAGTCCATCGCTACCAAAATATACTTGTTTCCATTGCCTGTTTCTGGAAAAGGGCCTGCGATGTCGATAGCTACTCGTTCCATGGAGGATCCGACGTTATATTGTTTCATTGGTGCCTTTCCTTTACCGTAGGGTCCGTTTGCCGCAGCACAAACTTTACATTTTCTACACCAATCTTTAACGTCGTTCTTACAGTTGATCCAATAAAATCGCTGCCTAACCTTCTCCAGAGTCTTAGTAATCCCAAAATGGCCACCCGAAGTTCCATTATGTAGTCTGGTCAAAATGTCCGTTACCCTACTCTTGGGCACAATTAACTGAAGCCTCTGCTGAGATCCATCTTCATTTTCCCAGCAACGTTTCAGAAGACCTTCATCAGGGCCGATCCTAGCAGGTGTGCAGCGCGTGCCCCGCACGCGGGCGGCCAAATTCAAGGGGCGGCCGCAGGCCGCCACCTTTATATGTCAGTTTTTGAAAAATATGGTTTTCAACAAATCTTCAACAACAACAAGAGAAAGTACGCTGATACTTCTTCTTATATAAATTATGAGGAAATATTATACAGGGTGTCTGAAACAGGGCTTCAAAGTGAGCCTCAATAAAACATGAAATCTCATTTTTTTCAAACACTACTTAGAGTGTTCCAAACATTTCATGTACATATTTAGAATCAGTATCTAGTTTTGCCGTTATTATGAATATAATTCGAATTTCACGACTGAAGCCAGGTTTCTTTATCTAAACATCAGGTTTCTCAAGATAATTTTCAAGTAGGCTATATCAATAGTAAGAATATGACCAATATATGATGTACCTGTAGGCCTTGTCATCAGTTCGCAGGAACTGTTTTAAGGTCAGCTGTAAATTGCTTAGTAAAAAAAAATAAAAAATGTCACTTCCAAACTGAGATTTTCTTATTTAGCCATCATTCATTATCTGCTTTGTTTATTTGTCACATTCTAGTGTAACTTTTTTATTATTGTTTGTTTTGCTTGATCAATAAAAATAAGTAAGAATGACAATTCCTAACATAGCCTACTTTGAAATAGACGAGCATACTATCTACTGAATTTGTGGGCTATGTTAGGAATTGTCATTCTTACTTATTTTTATTGATCAAGCACTATGCAAAACAAGCAATAACAATTAGGTAGAATAGAATGATATATCAAAAGTCTGTTCTTTATTTGCGGCGAATGTGACAAATAAACAGAGCAGATAATGAATTATGACTAAATGAAAAAATCATAGTTTAAAACTGACATATTCTTACTATTGATATAGCCTACTTGAAACTTATCTTAAAAAACCTGATGTTTAGACAAAGAAACCTGGCTTTAGTTAGTCGTGAAATTCGAATTTTATTCAATAACGGCAAAACTAGTGATTTTAAATACATGAAATATTTTGAACACTCTAACTAGTTTTTGACGAGCCATCGATCAGAATTACAAAATAATATGGTATTTGAAAAAAAAATGAGATTTCCTAGTTTTATTGAGGCTCACTTCGAAGCCCTGTTTTGACACCCTGTATAATATTTCTTCATAATTTATACAAGAAGAAGTATCAGCGTACTTTATCTTGTTCCACTGTGGCAAAAAAAAATTCTGACAATGAGGGATTTTGGAGACATTAACTCTAATTTGTGACACTCTTTTTGTCAACAAATTTGACAATCAGGTTATAACTCAACAATCGCTTGAAGTGCAGAATCAAACGAAGAATTCAAATATGTATGAATATACAGAATGTTGCATTTGCAATAACGAAGTTCACATTCGTTTCCGGTAGAACCGGAAGTAGATTCCGCTTGAAAATATTTCACAATTCAAGACTCTAAATCAAAAATACAGAATCTTGAATTCGTATCAAAATTCCTTCCCCGAATATTCTAATGAAACACTTAAAAAAATCGCCCTGTATATATACATATAAGAATGTCAAGAAAAAATATAGTTTTTGTCTTTGGGGCGGCACATAAGGATTCTGCACGCGGGCGGCCAACACCCTAGGATCGGCCCTGACCTTCATCCATCTTCAACGTTTCCCATTGGGCCCAATACGACTTGACATTTTGGCTCAGTCTGGATACTTCTTCCCAAGAAGGTCGTCTGCCACTCTTCTTCCAACTTAGGATTACTCTCAGATCTGGATCCTCCTCCTGTGCTCGTCGAATTTCTGGGGGTAGCCAGTCATCTTCGATCACTGTGGTCCGCCTCAAATTGGCCTTATCTTCCACACGAGAGCAGTGGCTGCCATTATCGGGGCAAGGACTTCTTGTCAAATCTTCGGACGTGATTCTACGGATTATCACGTCAGAGGCATTTTTAACCTGGGTCGATTTAAGCACCTTATCACCAACCCTCTTTAGTTTATCTGCTGTCTCTTTTTCCAATCCTTGGGCCATTTCGCTTAAAATGCCCACTCTTGTTGCAATACCAGCACACAGCATCCTTTTCCTTAGCATTCAATAATTTGCTAATCTCTTCTCGGATGATCTCCTCAATTGGTCGGTCCGCTTCTTGGACTTGTCTCACACGAAATTGTCCTCTATGCGATGCCTGTTTCGCAGCCTCGAATTCTAAAGCATGAGCTAAAGCATCATCGATGGTTTTAGGCCGGGCAAGTCTCAAGGCTTGTTGAACTTGGCTGTCTTTGATCCCGTCGACGAACGTCTGGATTGATAGCTGTTCAATGAAGCTGTCTGGAGCAGATGGATAAGCCAGCCTCACTAATCTGGCAACATCAGCCTCGAATTCCTGGAGATTTTCTCCTGCTTTCTGCACCCGGTTCTTTATTTGAGCATGGTAAACTTGCTGTAGGTCAGCATCGCCATATCTCATCTGAAGTTTGGATGTTCAAACTTCGTAACAGGCCTGTTGACTTTCCGGTATTGTCTGCAGAATGTTGAGTGCATCTCCTCGTAGAGCTATTATTAATGCTGTGGCTTTTTCGTTGTTGCTCCAACTGTTTGCCAACGCAGCAGCTTCAAATTGTTTTTATATGTCGACCAAGGAACTTTTCCGTCATATGTTGGTGGCTTGATCTTCATTTTACCACTTTCTGTGTTGTTTCCCGATTTCACGAAGCTATAGGATGGTGAAGCTTGGGTTTCTTTTCTATTCGACGTTCTTTTCAGGGACTCTATGAACTTGGCATGCTGTTCAATTATTCCTGATAATACTTCGAATTTTCCATTAACCTCATCAACTACTTCTTCAATTTTTTCGTCAACCTTATCGACTTTTCCATTGACTTCTTCAAGTTTCTCATTAACTTCATCTATTATTACTTCCTTGATAGCTTCCATTCTCTCGTCCAATGTACTTGCAATTTGACTCACCACCTTATTTTCCATTTTATCCATTTTTTCTTCCAATTTCGAGCTCATATCTCGGGAATTTTCTTCCATTTTCAAGCTCATTTCTCGAGAATTCTCTTCCATTTTCAAGCTCAGTGTCAGTACCCGAGAATTTTCTTCCAATCTTTCAAAGGCTTGCTTGAGGAATTCCATACTCGCCTGGTCCATTTTCTCTTTTTGCGATCTGGTTATCGGCATTCAAATCCACCCTACACCTGACACCAATGTAACGTTTTCTTCGTTAGTAAAACGTTCGGGTTCAATAAACTATTTATTTACACCACTTATAACACTAATAATTAATAACTAATGAACTTATTCTAACAAAAGTCTGTACAATTTATTTCTACTGATTTATTTGGCACTATTTATTCTCACTCGGCGCTCGTCTCTAACTGAATGAATCCCTCATCCGTCGATGTGCTCCTTATATGTATAACGCCGATTGTTTCTCGCTAAGTCCGGACCCGTCTAGAAACTTCGCGAAACATTCGGGGCCGCTATCATAGACAAAGCCGCTATGACGCCACGCGTTTCCAGAAACTTCTCGATCGAGCCGTAGCGCACAGGGCCGTACTTGTCACAGTACGATTCAAATGCCGTAATCTGTCAATTTTCGTAACAGTCACACCAACTACCAAGATACAATACAAAAGTCACTAGGATGTATAATCTGAATGTTTCATTTAATTTCGACAGTTTTTCACAAAATGAATAGAGAAAATGTCATTTAATACTCGTTGCAGAATGCAATCCCAACACTCATGCGTTCCTTCGTCGCTCATTTTCGAGTTTCGCATACGTGTTGGAATAGAAGCCGATTCTGCAACTAGTTTTAGAACATACTATTCCTATTTATCTTTCTTTTTCATATAATATGAAGCAAATGCTCTTTGTTTGCCACATTGAAAATTCTGCTTTCCGTTTCAAAATTTTCCCAATCAATGATAATGAAATTCATAGTGAAAACAACCAAGAATGCATCATTTAAAAAGCCCGCTCACAGATTTTGGTGGAATTCTTTTTGTTTTTAAGAAGACAAGACAATCCTATAAACTTACGCGGTATTTTCTATGTTATTTTATTAGATTACAGAACTCCATTTTTGAGTTCATTTGTTATTGTGTATTGGGATTCTTACAATGGAAAAGAATATCGAATATAAAGTAAAAATGTCTCAATAAAGTTTGGATTGCAAATGGAATTACGTGAGAGAAGAGAGAAGCGCTGAAATGTACAGGGTGGGCAAAATTGGTGCTACATGAACTAGAACTTTTTAACCCGAGGAGATAGAGAAAAATGAATGCCACCTTATAGTCCTATTTTTTCGAGAAACTGATAATGACATCAACTGCATTCCTCTGTCTTCTTTTGTTTCCGAGTTATAGGCCGAAATTGAAATTTGGGCGATTTCAACTTTGGTCATTATCTCCGTTTCTGTTTATGCTAGGATGTTGAAATAAAAACATTATACAGGCACTTTTCTGATAGCAATCCAGTGGCGTACTCTGATTTTTCCTAAGATGTTCATTTGCTGAGTTATAACATAAAGTTGTGTTTTTTCTTATGGAAACAGTAGTTCGAAATGACTTAGAAAGAATCGCCATTTTTTGCCCGTTTCAGAAATGTATCATATTTTAAACATCGCCCTCAGATTCGTTAAGACACTATGAAAAATATGGTTTGTACCTATATGCAATTCAAAATATTGAGTATCAAGTATGCTGAATCATAGAATTATGTGTCTCTACGCATGGTGTAATTATTATTTCACGATTGAATACTTGACGGTGCGATCTCTGTTTGAAACAACTGTCAGTAATTAAAATTTGAAGTCATCGTTGGCGGCATTATGGAGATATTCCAAAATTACGAAAAATATGATATGTTGAAATGTTTCATTTTAGCGAATGAAAATAGTGGGGCAGCAAGTGATTCAACTGTGAAATAATAATTACACCATGCGTAGAGACACTGGAAACGCCCATTGGGCGTTTCCAGTACATTAAAAAATCCATTTTTTTTAAATAAATATATTAAGAGTAGTCCAAAACATAATCCTAACCAATTTTCCACTTTCAACTTTGCGCATTTTTTCTATTATTATCATTAATGAAATATTGAAATTCGAATTAGCGCCATAATGACGTAGCTATCCTCGGAACCTCATTGGACACTGCCGTGATGACGTACATATCCTTGACCAATCTAATTTGTGATGGCAGCTATCAAGAAGGCGTAGTTGCCGCTAACTCTATTTTGTCGTCTGAAATAGGAGAAATAAAACCACAGAAACGTATGAAGCATACATGGCTTCTTGATAAATTCGATGGGTATCACCATCAGCCGCTTAAATGAACTGTGATCACAGAATTAGAACCATGATAAGGTTGAATCTTCCGTGATAGAGAAGAACGGATAGTTAGGAGGATGGCGACCTGGCAACGCTTTACTGTTCCAACCAATCAAATTATGATTGCCGCCATTTATACTCGTTTGAATTTGACGTTCGTTTTGGTATTTTCAATAATTTTTTTCTCGAAAAATAGACAACAGAAAAAAAAAAGAAAAATTGATACGAGATTCTGAGAGTCAAATATTACCGAAATAATTTTTTCTGAAAATCACTGGAAACGCCCATTCAACCTACTTAACCCTTTACTGCATGATATATTAAATATTGGAGAAAAAAATTTTTTTTTCATCAAAAAGTACTTTTGTTTAATTTTTTTTTAGTTCGTATGCATCGAAGCTTCAAACACTTTGGACATATATGGTTTCGTATGCATACTAAGCACATATGATGGGTGTTATCAAAACATTATTATATTTGACGAAAATTATGTAATCAATAATGTCATACAAATTTATTGATGGAACTTAATCAAACAATTACTTTTATCTTCTCCCATAGAAGAATGTGCCCATTATTCAAATGATTTTGAGCTGTAATAGTATCAATCAACCCCGATAGTTATAATAACTCACGCCTATAACTCATTCTAATACAAATTGGAAAACAGCTTACCAAATGAATAAAAAAATCGGATCGATCGGAAACTCTATTTCAGACATCAAGGTAACGTTCTCGCCATTCATTTCTACATTTCCTTTGGTCTGAAAATCCAAAAATTGCAATTGGAAAACGTTTTCTACGCGATTCGATTCTCGACCACATACTTGACAGCTGTTGTCAATTTTGAAAATGCAGATTAATTCGAATTTTACTGAAGAAGTCGAAGATAAAGCATATTATTCGATTCGCGGTAAATGTCATAACACACGCAGATGAATTTTGCAGCACGAGCCGTTAGGCGAGTGGTGTAATTCATCAACTTACATATTGCTTGAGTGCATACGAAACCACATATTATGTCTAAGCGAAAAAAGCGTAGAATGCATACAAACCCAGATTTGGTTCCGAAACAATTGGTATCGAAAATCGGTGGAATCGAATTGAAAGTGAAAATCTATTATAGTACATACAAACTAGAGTTTATGTCACACAACGAAACATTTTTTGTTCCCCCAAAAACTCATCTTTTCATTCTTATTTCTTCTCTCAAAGTTGACAGTCGCACGTGCATGTAAACATTCACTGACCTTGTCTGGAAAAGGGTGGTTTTCTACAAGTGGCGTCGGACCATATACAGAGTCGATGCTGTTTGTTATTGTTGATGATATAACAAATAAACTCCGATAGGGTCTTCATGTTAGTTTTCTATATTTTCACAATAAATGAACGGTAAAGATGTCAAACCATATATGGTTTGCTATGCGGTAAAGGGTTAATACTCAATAATTTGAATTCCATATACAAACCATATTTTTCACAATATCTTAACGAATCTGAGGGCGATGTATGACACATAATACATTTCTGAAACGGGAAAAAAATGGCGATTCTTTCTAAGTCATTTCAAACTACTGTTTCCATAAGAAAAAACACAACTTTATGTTATAACTCAGCAAATGAACCTTTTAGAAGAAATCAGAGTACGCCACTGGATTGCTATCAGAAAGTGCCTGTACAATGTTTTTATTTCAACATCGTAGCATAAACAGAACGGGAGATAATGACCAAAGTTGAAATCGCCCAAATTTCAATTTTGGCCTATAACTCGGAAACAAAAGAAGATAGAGGAATGCAGTTGATGGCATTATCAGTTTCTCGAAAAAAGAGGACCATAAGATGTCATTCATTTTTCTCTATCTCCTCGGGTTAAAAAGTTTTAGTTCATGTAGCACCAATTTTGCCCACCCTGTACACATGTGAAACGCAACTTGAAATGGGACATCCTGTATTTTTCTATTTGTGGGTAGCTCTTTTTCTTCTGATATTGAATATAGCTACTGATGTGCATATGTGGACTTGTCGTCCTTATTTTGAGAACTAAATGCCGATTTTCAATTAATAACTCTTATTCTAATTTTCCTCATATTTTTGAACCACCATACTTATTATTTTTTGTAGTTATTGTTAAGTATGTTTGAAAAAATTGCAATGATTATATACGTTTTCGAGCAGATCATTTTGCATATTTTTAGGTTTATTCCAATAATTTGAGAATTTGTAGTTTCCAAAAAGTGCCTTAGAGCCTTGGATATAAATATTCGAAAGCAGGGGAAGGAGAGCTACCCAAGTATGAAATATATACAGACTGTGACTACCTCATTCTATATGTTGTCCTCCCTGCGTATATTTTATTTTGTGAAAATATTTAGTGAAAATTCAGTTGATTTGGTACAACCCCCTCCATTAGTAGCAAAGTTAAAGTGGGTTGAATTATAATTAAAAACCTGGTACCTATACTTCATTCACAATTATAAAATCACAACTCTGGCCTTGGAAATTTGACACATTCCACTCTGTATCGAAGTTATGACGTTTTTCAAAATATTTTTATGTTCCAAGTCAACACTATGTTGCCCTTTCTATACATTCTTAGCGTATTTCTCAGAATGGGAATGAATTGAAAAATGATTAACGTTTATATGAATTGATAGGAAGAATTCCTTTTCTAGTTATTTGCATGAAAAGTACAAGAGATCACTGTTGAAATATAGGTATTATTTTTCGCCATGGAAAAAATTGCATTGATTGAATGTTTATTATTCCAAGACTTGACGACATTTCATTTATTTGATCTTATGAACAAGGAGTAAAATATTCTGACTGTATAGTAATTCATTAGTTTGAAAAATATTCATACATTACTACCACAGTAGGTTTGTACAAATAAAATGGAATAGGTCAAACATATGATTCTCATTTATCATTCACCTGTTCTAAAATAAGACACAAACTCCTGGAATATGGAGAAAACCGATATATTCTGGTTCAATGTAGCCTATTTCTACTTTCGGCAAAGGAATGAAAGCTCCAGTGACACATTTCAATTCATCGGAATCTGAATTCACCTACCGTTGAATGAAATATAGTCATATTTCTTCTTTTTTTAGCTTTTTCGACGTGTTTTTTTCTGAAACGTGAAAACGATCAACAATAATCATTTAGAGACCGATGATGGCCATCCAGAACCAGTTTACTTACGAAAATCGTGCAATTTCATTCTGCCAGTTCTTTCCTCATAATTCCTCGAAAATCCTACCTGAACCATACTTTCCGGTCGCTTTCGTTAGAAGATCGTATGAGGAAGTCTTTTTTGTCCATTTACACATTCCAAATAAATTTTGAGCATCAAAAACGATACCGAAACTAACCGAACTTCTGGGGGACCGGAATTTCGTTTGAAATCTTTCTAAACGGCCAGATACTTAAAAAACTTCGTTATCAAGTGTAAAAAGGTCTATTAGAACTTACTTCCGCTTTATTTATGCCTATAAATCGATTTTTGGTCCAATTCAAATTTGCCCTTCGTACTCACGCCAAAAGTCGTGAAAGGATTGAAAGGAAAAAATGACACTTGCACGAAATTTCTCATATCGACGGGAAACTTCTTCTGGACGACGATTTGATATCGATATTTCGCCCCAAAATCGCCGATCGATTCGAACTAACAAAATGTGGAATATCTTTGATACTTTTACTTTGATGTGAACAAAGCAACTGGCAACGTCGTTTTGTCATTAACGATATTTTCTGTACGCGCACAGACTTTTCATCAGGTGTACCAACTCCTGAAAACGAAACCATGACCTCCTATGTGATTAAATAAAAGTGAATGGATTACAGGTGTAAATCGTGAATCTCACCCGGCACCTCCGCCAATTTGTAAGCTATAAGCTTTCTCGTATTCAACTTCAAATGAATCAAAGTTTATTCTATCAATAGTTTTTGTGCCATTTCATTGGCGTCCTGTTACTGACGTTAATTCTTCATTGTTATTCTTTGCAATTTCATTTTTGTAATTATCAATTCTTTCGTATTAAGTAATCTATTCATCATCACTATTTTCGAATATAAACAGAACATTTATGCGGTCGGCAGGATCTTCTCACTCTTCTGACCTCCAAAAAAGCAATTATCAAGGAGAGAAATGCCCATTATATGGAATCATTGCCACACAAACTGCGAAAATCCTCACCGACAGTACCTCTCAGGAGTACACTCAACCCCCAAGTGTGCATAGTTATACTATTGCATCAATAAACAGCATTTCAAAAAAATTTCTCTTCCATAAACTGTGCAAAGAGCTCTTTCAAACAGACATTGAGACATGTAGCTTCAATATAATGGATAAATTTCACAAATAATTTCAGTTGAAACGTTGAAAATGACGATTGCTCCAGTGAAATATTTGGACAAGCTGGTGGAGTATGGCATGGTAAAACTTTACGCAGCGGTGACCGTTAAAGAAACCAGACAAACTTGGGCAGACGAAGACGATTTCCAAGTGATAAAACCTCCAATCAGGATACAAGTAAGGAGTGAATTTACCTCATGTTGTTTCAAGAAATTGAATAACAAATAATAGCTTCACATTCGAAAAAAAATGGTATCTTTTTCATGACATACATACCACCGAGCAAAATTAGCTTCAATAGCAGCTACCCAACCGTTTTGAGTGTCTTACTGTCTTCTGGTAAAATTGTTGTGCTGCTCGCTCCAATTTATACCAAATTCCATTACTGAGTACAACTCTCACTTCGAAATTTCTTTTTTCATTCAAACAACCCATCAATAACTTGTCAATTAGATGTTTGTTTCCTAAACAGCGTTGATCAATTCAAAAGGAATTAACAATTTAACAATTATGTTTCCCAAACTATTGATACAATTCAGTATAAAGTAATTTTGAATTTTTCCAACTTTGCTCCACATTCTCTTTCCAGATTCCCGCAGAAATACCTCTGCAGAAGAACACTACCATCAGTTTGGGTTTCAAGAATCCACTTAATATGGTGCTAACGAAGTGTAAATTTTACATTCATGGGCCTGCACTACTGAAGAACTACATATTAGCATGTCCCGATGTTCAACCCCAACAGGATGTCTCTATCGCTGCAGGGATCAATCCAAGGAGTTTGGGAGAGCAAGTTCTTGTAGCAACATTTCATTCAAATGAACTTCATGACGTCACGGGTTCTGTTAAGATCCATGTGTACTAAATTTCAGATATATTCCATGTAATATTTTTTTTGTATCTGACCATAATTTTAATCAAATAATTGAAATTTGTTTAGAGAATGTATTTCTCAAGATGTTTTTATTGTTGATATCATTTTCGTTTGGCATACCCTTAGACCATATGGTCTAAGGGGATACCTAATATTTGCTTTTACAATAAATATTTAATATTTTTCAGTTTTCTCTTATTTTATTTTAAATGGAACACCCTTTAATTTTTGATCCCATTCGAAAAAGCAATCATTCTCCTTTCCAAAAATAGTTTCCTATCTTTTGTTTCATTAACAACAAAGATATTCGAGGTTTCATGCAGTAGTACATTTTTAATTAGTAGTTTTATATGAACGTAGGGGAAGTCAGGGACGGGCCTAAGGGGGGGGATGGGGGGGACGATCCCCCCCCAATGTTGAACAGAGTTGGCAAATTTTAAAAGCAGTTGGAATATTTTCGAAGCTGTTGAAAAATTTTCGAAGCGGTTGGAAAAATTTCGAAGCAGTTGAAAAAGTTTCGAAGAAGTTGGGAAAATTTCGAAGCAGTTGGGAAAATTTTGAAGCAGTTGGAAAGATTTCAATCGAGTTGGAATACATATTTCTACAAAAGTTCCCAATGTTGAACAGAGTTGGCAAATTTTAAAGGCAGTTGGAATATTTTCGAAGCTGTTGAAAAATTTTCGAAGCGGTTGGAAAAATTTCGAAGCAGTTGGAAAAGTTTCGAAGAAGTTGGGAAAATTTCGAAGCAGTTGGGAAAATTTTGAAGCAGTTGGAAAGATTTCAATCGAGTTGGAATACATATTTCTACAAAAGTTCCCAATGTTGAACAGAGTTGGCAAATTTTAAAGGCAGTTGGAATATTTTCGAAGCTGTTGAAAAATTTTCGAAGCGGTTGGAAAAATTTCGAAGCAGTTGGAAAAGTTTCGAAGAAGTTGGGAAAATTTCGAAGCAGTTGGGAAAATTTTGAAGCAGTTGGAAAGATTTCAATTGAGTTGGAATACATATTTCTACAAAAGTCTCCAATGTTGAACAGAGTTGGCTAATTTTAAAAGCAGTTGGAATATTTTCGTAGCTGTTGAAAAATTTTCGAAGAAGTTGGGAAAATTTGGAAGCAGTTGGGAAAATTTTGAAGCAGTTGAAAAGATTTCAATTGGGTTGGAATACATATTTCTACAAAAGTCCCCAATGTTGAACAGAGTTGGCAAATTTTAAAAGCAGTTGGAGTATTTTCGAAGCTGTTGAAAAATTTTCGAAGCAGTTGGAAAAGTTTCGAAGAAGTTGGGAAAATTCCGAAGCAGTTGGGAAAATTTTGAAGCAGTTGGAAAGATTTCAATTGAGTTGGAATACATATTTCTACAAGAGTCCCCAATGTTGAACAGAGTTGGCAGATTTTAAAAGCAGTTGGAATATTTTCGAAGCTGTTGAAAAATTTTCGAAGCAGTTGGAAAAGTTTCGAAGAAGTTGGGAAAATTCCGAAGCAGTTGGGAAAATTTTGAAGCAGTTGGAGAGATTTCAATGGAGTTGGAATACATATTTCTACAAAAGTTTTCTTAAAATGTGAATGAATTTGCCTTTTTAAAATGATGTTGCATGCAGAGAATAGCGACAATTGTACAAATTCTTGTTAGAGTATATTTAGAGTATTTGGCCGATTTGGCCCAATGTGCAAAGTGTATAACCAGCAATAAATGGTATTTATTCCGAATTGCTACCAAGTGTTTGAGAAGGTGGGCAATTTTTCATCTTTTACGTTATCCGTCAGCAGGTAGTTGTGAATTTCTCAGTTTGGCCGCATCAACTGTGTCGATCTGGTACCAATTTGCGCTATTTCTCTCGGTAGGGCAGTAGGCAGTATTTTTTTCTCATTCTTAATTATTCTATCAAATCTCCGTTCAACACGTGAATCTGTTAAGGGGCCGTTATACTTTGGCCGACGGCACCGATTCTCCATTCAAAAAGTGCCTTTCAGTTTTCCATTTTCATTTTTCACGTTCTAAAATCTCCACCTGAAAGCTTGATTTTTTTTTAATTCTCCTGGAACTTCAGACAGTTCTCTGCGATTTCACAGTTTCTGGAAGTCTTTTCGGTATTTCCATAACTTTTTGCATTAATTAAGCGTATATCCAAATGGATTTTTTTTAAATATAGAATATTGATTTGTCGAGGGCACTCCAATGAATTTTCTAAAAAAAAAGGATGAAAAACCGCCGTAAAACGATTATGAAGTCAATTTTCATAGACTCTCTAATTCAACCCGATTTTTTCATGCGAAAAGAAGACTCAAGACATCCTTTAACTACAATTAAAAGAAAAAAATCAAGCTTTTAGCTTAAAAATTTAGGACGTAAACTTGAAAAAATGAAAGGCACTTTTTGTATGGAGAATCGGTGCCGTAGCCGATTTTTTCATGCGAAAAAATAATTTTATCAAAGAGAAGAAATTGGAGTGCCCTCAAGACATCCTTCATCTTCAATTTAAAAAATCAAGTTTTTTGGTGAAAAATTGAGGGCGTGAACTTGGAAAAATGAAAGGCACTTTTTGAATGGAGAATCGGTGCCGTAGCCGTCGGCCGAAGTATAACGGCCCCTATGCAAAAATGGACCGAAAAAGATTCAAAGTGAAGTGTGTAGTATGTGGATTTTTTTCTGTTCACTTGAATAAATCATTTATTTTTCTTCGGAATTGAATTTAAAAATCGAAACATACAAAATAATGATAACAGATGCTGTATAATCCTGTAGAGTGTGGAGTGTGTTAATCTATACTCTATAGTAATGCAGAATTAAAAAACTACACTACAAAATTTTCTAAATATTTTTAATGCTCTCGAGAAAAAAAACATTGAGACGCAATCCAAAATACCACTCCCCCCTTCAACCGTTGGTTTTCTCATCCTTTAATGCACAGTTGGAAAATTTTCGAAGCTATCCCCCCCCAAAAATTTGGCTCCGGCCCGTCCCTGGGGGAAGTATGCCTATGATGACACACCTTGCCTATGATAGCACACCAGTCTGTTAATATCAACTGAATAAACTTATGTTCACTGAGGTTGTTCGCCAGATAGCATATTAATGAGAGTAGTTACAACTTGATACGTGGCATTTTGTGTCTTTTATAACAGTTCAATTATTTGGGTAAGCGTTGATGTATGATAATTATCTCCTTTATTTTCGTATTATTCAGATGTTTCACAACTTCGTGTTGAAAAAATTTAACTTTCCTTTGAATGCTGTAAGTGTGAAGTTTGAGGTAATGTCATATTGTAATTGCCTTCTTCGGTTGGATGAAAGATATATGACATTTTTGCCTATGATGGCAGATGGCATTTGACTATGCCTATGATAGCAAAGGACAAAAGTGATTCATCACATTGAATATTCTTTTTTTTCTGAATCAACTGTAAGGCAACTCTGGAAAGAGGAAGATATGAAGGCAGCGCTAAATGCTGTGAAAAAAAATAATATATAGATATCTAATAATATAAATGTCAAAGAATTTAAATTTAGTTTTATGTTTTGTTACACTCATACGTGCAGGTATACTCATCTGTTGACCTCTCAATTTTATTTTTATGTGATGAGAGTGCAATTTTTTTTCGATAAACCAAATCAATAATTAATTCCTTTCTCATTTCAGTCATATGCCATCATAGGACATATGTGCGCCTATGATGGCACCCTTGGCCAAATTTTGAAAAGTGCTATATCATTCATATCCTTCAAAATTTAAACTGAAAATATACTCAAGAATGCATACCTACAACATATGAGCATAAAAATTGAATTTTTGAATTCTTGAAATTTTGAATTCTTGAATTTTTGAATTTTCGAATTTTTGAATTCGAAAAAATCCAATCATTCCCAGCAGTTTACCCAAAAATTCAGATTTTGTACTGGTCTAATTTTCACCCGGGACTTTTTGATCTGAGAGATTGAGCTCGGTTGAATGATGAATTTCAGTCAAAGTTTGAATAATTATAAGTAAAAACATTAAAAGAATCCGATTATTTCCAGCAGTTTACCCAAAAATTCTTATTTTGAGACATTAAGATTCGACTCGAGATTATTCAGATTCTTTATTGGTCTAATTTTCACTCGGGATTTTTCGAATTGAGAGACTGAGCTTGGTTGAATGATGAATTTAAGTCATAGTTTGAATAATTATAGGTAAGAACATCAAAAAAATCAGATTATTCCTAACAATTTACCCAAAAATTGAGATTTTGAAATCTATGAATTCGATTATCCAAAAAAAAATTTCTTCCAATGAGATATGTTGATAATTCGGGTGCCAACATAGGCACACTTCCCCTATTTTTATGCCAAAATGCTGCATATGCCTACGCCTACACTTTTCGTTTATGCAAAACTGTAAGCGACATTTTAAATTTCCAAATGAATTTTCCAACATGAGCTGATTTTAGGCTTCAAAATACGTTCATATGAAACTACTAATTAAAAATGACTACTGCATGAAACCACCTCTAATATCTTTGTTGTTAATGAAAGAAAAGATAGAAAACTATACATTTTTGGAAAGGGAATGATTGCTCTTTAGAATAAGATCAAAAATTATAGGGTGTTACATTTAAAATAATACATATTTTCCCCTTTGAATTTGACCAACATTAGTAAAACACCCTGTGTTGATGAGATGAAATGCCAGCCAAGCCTAAAAGAATCTCTTTGATGAACTAGTGAAACTAGGGAAAACCCCATATCTTTGGAGCAATTAATAAGCTGGGCATTTATGTCACATAGTCACTCTTATTTGGGACACCCTGTTTATTAGATTAGGTACGAAATTGACAGTTGTTATACACTTCACAATTTTCTAAGTGCTCTTTCTACTCAAATGAGGGCTTATAATTTCGTCACGATGATATCTGTATTTTTCGAATTTCAAGCAGCTAATGACGAACGCATAAACCTAGAAAATAGATGAATAAAAACCCTTGGTGTAACGACTCCTGAGTAAAAATCTTGACCAACATTGGTAGAACAAAACAGCAATCTACATTGTAGATCGGGTGTATACTTCCGAAATAATCCGCAATATTGCACGGTCGTGGCCTCTATGGATAAATGATTTTCTTTATTCTAGAAAAAATCATAAAGAAATTTGGAGTTCGGAATGGACTTCATATGATTTTTTCAATAAAAGTTTAATTCTCGATCCTTCTGAGAAAGTTCCCGGTTTTCATCTGTCTAGGAAAAATTGGTGTCTATTGAATCGTCTTAGGACAGGTCATGGACGTTGTAATAGTATGCTTTTCAAATGGAATGCCATTGATAGCCCGAGATGTGAGTGTGGGCATGAAGAGCAAACTATTGACCATTTGGTCAATAATTGTTCAATATATAAATTTGCAGATGGTTTTAACTCTATTCACTTAGTATCTGATTCATTTTTGAGATGGGTTGGTACCTTCAAAACAATTTGAATATATTAGTTGATTTTGCTTTTCCGTTTTTTCTCCCTCTGGTTTTTGTTTCAGATTATCTGAAAATGCTTTGTCAACCCCTTTGAAGAAATGAAGAAAGAATTACATTCGTAGAAGAAGATGCCCTCCAATATGAATATCTGAAAACAAATCCAATAACCCTACACTTATACGGGGAGACAGAGTTTTTGCTGAGGTTTTTATCTGTGCTCTTGCATCATACGCAGAAATGTATGGTGCCCCGTTTGACATTCCTCTGCTAACACTGAGATTAGGAGCGGGGAATGGATCAATATGTTTGTTTGAATGATCTGTTCCTTGTTGCCTTTTCGAGACACATGTCATAATTAAAAACAAATCTGTAACAGCTCCATTTCATAAGAATATATATATATATATATATATATATATATATATATATATATATATATATATATATATTGCAGCAATGGAAAATATCGCGACCCCTTTTGGGAGAAATGAAAAGTAGGACCCCATCTCAGATTTTCAATCGACAAGAAAGTCTTAAACAAAATATCGTCAGTGCCAACACCAGGTATTCTTATACATCTATCCTAGAAAATTGGTTTCAGTTTTCAGTGTAGGTTCGAATTACGAATTAGTAGTTTATAGAGGGTTTCACAAAGCGCAATCAGCGCTGATCGGAGAATCAACTCGATTTAACTGTTCAAAATTCAGATTCGATTGGCAATCAACTTATTTCTGAATTGACGGATCTCTGTGAAATTTGACCAGGTGTGACTATGGCCTTTCGAAGTTTTCTTTTCTCGATAAATTAAAACTACGAATTCTATCGGGGAGAATCTACCTCCTCTCATATTTCATTCAACAGCATGTTCCTTCCATTAAATCAATATGCCCCCAAGAAAAGATCGATCGACCCCTCGGCATGCCCCGTAAAAAACAATAGAATGCCACCAGAGAACAGCACGCACCAAACTATGAATATGACGAAAATTTCAAACGGTCCCTTTTTTGGGTGTAATTCGAAAATTTTTCGACCTGAAATATTATAAATTCATACAATCTTGATTTGCCCTGACTCAAGGGCGTAGCCAGGGGGGGTTCAAACACAACCCCCACCCCCCCAAAATGTTTTCAGTGTTCAAATGTTCAATACTTGCTACAGAAAGCGACCCTCACAATTCCCGGCACTTACAAAGTCAATTGCCAAAATTTCAAAACCCCCCCCGAAATTAATTCCTGGCTACGCCCTTGCCCTGACTACTAAGATGATTATTGATTGCTCTGCCTAGGCAGTAGCGGACTAACCGGTACGCTTCGTACGCTGCAGCGTAGGGCCCCGAGGTCCATAGGGGCCCCCGGCGATCGAACTAATTTTTTTTTTCTAGAATGAAAATTCAGTCTGTAAGTGTGAAAAAAAATAGTCAGGATGTAGGTACCTACTATACTTTATGAGAAGCTCAGTGGCAACTTGTGAATTATTATTCACATGAAACGCAATTGAATAACAAGAGCCTCATAGCCAAACTCAGATGTTGAAAAAAACGCACCCTCCGAGATTCAGCATACTGTCCCTAATTATCTTGTCTGCCTGCAATAAATTCCTTCAAGGGTGGCGGCCGAATTCCAATGTTTACAATTACATCATTCAAATTTGTCGGCATTTCCTCTAAAATCTAGGAATGTGCCGACCAGATGTTGATTCGTTTAGGGGTGTAAAGTGAAAAATACTTATGCAGAAGTTTTTAGGTCTGCACATTTTTTCTCACATTCCTTTCACAAGATTCGAATAGTGTTGATAGTGACAGGCGAGTTTCGTGAAAGATTCAAATATTGTGAAAAACTGAGAAGCGTTGGTGAATTGAACTATTTCTGTTTATGTCTGTACTCTCATTGAACGATATAATTGATATAGAAGGTAAGCTTTACAGTTCAGTCTCATATGCTAGGAATAACATTCTTCCAAATTTACGAGAGCTCCTAAGCATCCAAAATTGAAAGAATTTTTTGCTCCAAATGAATCTAAGGAGTCTACTGAAAATCAAGAAAGACTCTGTTCTCAAACCATCGGAAATGAAGATGAAATATGTGAAACTAGTAGGTACTTCACAACGGCCTGATAAAGAAAATAGTAGTAGTGATGGTTTCCTGGAAGAAAATAGCGAGTCTATGAGCTTCCATACCGTGACAGTGGAAAACAAAACTATTGATGACATGAGCCATTCTATCATTGAAACTAAGACTTTTGTATTTGAATTTTCGTGATATTTTTCCCTTTTCTAAGATTTTTATTCATCTTTTATATTTTGTTTTGATATACATTCCTTGTATTTTATTGATAAACTTTATGTTTTGTTTTTAAAGAAGTGAGTTTCAATTAAAAAATCCATTAAAAAAAATCGAAAATTTTTTAGAGGGGGCCCCAAAAGTCTTGAAGCGTAGGGCCCCTGAAATTGTTAATCCGCCACTGTGCCTAGGCAGCGGCGTAGCTACGTGGGTGCAAGGGTGTGCAGTGCACCAGGGCCCCCGACCTTAGGGGCCCCCAAGGCCCCAAGCGCTGACCACCGTTTTCACCACGTTACAAGATTTGTATAATTTTTTTCGGAAATAACATCAAACGTTGGTATTGTCAAAATTCACTGGTGAATCGGACACCTCTCTTAAAAAACTAAATCCGACTAGATGGTCTAGTAGGGTCAACACAATTTCAGCAATTAAACTTAGTTTTTTGATATCATTCGTGCATTATCAGAAAATAGTTATGAAAAATTCGTGCAAAGATGAGCGAAGCCAAGCAAAAATAATAACAAAAAATGTTGAATTTTGAATTTACTTTTCTCTGCGATTTTATGCACATTCTTATTGATACATATCAATTATGCATCTTAAGTATTACAAATATGCGATAACAATTTGGAAGACGCATGCAGAGCTTAGAAGAGATAAAAATTTATAGGAGTGACTTCGAGTCCTTCAAATGCGAGCCTAGAGAAAATGCCATAGCAAATGGTATAGATCCCCATTTCGAAGAGAAGAGACGAAAAAGTTCAAAAACTTTTCGATGAATTAGCTACCTTCTGATCACCAATTTCGAAGTAGGGAAGAATTGTTCAATATGAATATTTTCTATAGAGTGCTCGATACTATAATTTCACAATTAAGGGGCCGTTATACTCTGGCAGACAAAAACTGGATCTCTACGTAGGTACATTCGTTTTTCAATTGTTTGCTACCGCAGGAAGGGCTATGTGGCACTGATGACGGCTAACAAGTTCACGCCTTCAATTCTTCACCTGAAAGCATGATTTTTTCTTCAAATTGAAGTTGAAAGATGTCTTGAGGGCACTCCCATTTCTTCTCTTCGAGAAAATTATTTTTTCGCATAAAAAAATTGGGTTCAATTTGAGACTATATGAAAATTGACTTCATAATGGTTTTTTGCCAACTGTTCATCAATTTTTTTAGTTTTATTAAAAAAAAATTCCATTTGGATAGGTGCTTAATTAATACAAAAATGGAAATACGGAAAAGACAGAAAGTGTGAAATCGCAGAGAACTGTCTGAAATTCAAGGAGAATAAAAAAAATTAAGCTTTCAGGGGAAAAATCGAATCGTGAACTTTTCGAATGGAGAATTGGTGCCGTCGGCCAGAGTATAACGGCCCCTTAAATACACGTTTCGAGGGTAGGACTGCAGTCAACAATTTTTAATTTTCTGTCACCCTCATTTCTGATAGATGTAGGAGAAAAAACTGTCATTCAAAGCTGCGACAAATTTCAAAGTAAATATTGCGATATGATAGGGACCAATTTTTCGATTCAATTTCTTAATATTTATCACCTATTTCTACTTGAATTGAATAAGGCATGGACAATTCACGAATTCTGTATGAAAATACATAATCAGGAATTACGAAATGCGATCCAACAGAAGTATTTACAGCAATATTACTATTCCATAAAATTCCGGTAATCTCTGTAGGAGTCGAAAGATCTTCAGCAAATTAAAAATAATAAAAAATTATTTGAGGAACAGTATGGGCCGACTGCGACAATTATCGCTTATATCGATTAAAAATGAAGCTGCATCAAGTCTAGATTTGAGTAAAGTCAATGGATCTTTTGCAAAAAAATGAGTCTCAAAGGTTGTAAACGTATTCTTCCTGAAGAAATCAATGACTTCAAATTTAGACTTGATGGACCTCCAGGTTTGAATCCTCAATAATTAATTTAAATGAATTCCTTGAATAAGTTATTCTTATTGTTATTTTGCCAAATAATCTAACATATCAATAAAATAAAAAGTGTTTTCAAAGTTTTTTTTCATCCTCCTAAATATAATTAATTTAATATACCTACTACATAAATAAACATTTCGAATTACCTAATATATAATATATACTTATTTCTTTTCATTACCTAATGACAATATCATTTATTCAAGTATACTACTCAATTGAACCTTCAGTAAGTAGCTCTGCTTCTTCGAAGTATTTATATTTCGACTTGTAAAAAACCAAACAATTCATTAAGGGGCCCTTCTCCGATGTTTGCACCAGGGCCCCTGTCTATCTAGCTACGCCACTGTGCCTAGGCTCAATCTCTGGCTGCAGGGGCAGGGCCTGCAGGCGTAAATTCATCTGGGAATCAATTCTGTTGAAAAACGAAAATGGGGCTTCACCATAGACTTATTATCCTAAGTTGAGGGTGTCGAATAAGACACACTCAACGTACTTCTTAAAGAAAAGTTTCTTATGCTTCATAAATTAAAGTTTTAAATAATGGTTCTTTCAAAATATTTGTTAAATTAGAGTAAATTCGAGCCTTGATAAAGGATCAACTGGATCCGAAACGTTGGTGATGAATTGAAGAAATTTAACGGAAATCATTAAAGTCCAAATTCCTGAAAAAATTGTTTCATTTTCGATAACATGGACGACAATTTCGATACAGAGCTGATATTAGTTTTCGGTGTTTAGAAAATCTATCAGTTAATTGTTGCATAGTATGGTCTAAAAATGAAATGAAGATATTGATTTTGAAATAAGTTGTTGTATCTAAGGCGTTCGGTACGATTTCCACCAGAAGAAGAATAAATATAGGTAAATAAGGAATTATCGTTTCGACGGATCCATTTGTGTGCGATGTTATGAAACTTCAATATCATCCATTTTGCTGATATAAATTGATAATTTTAACTAGAGTTTCGGAGATAAGTTGGTTTAAGTGCAAAATGAAAGATTTATTCTGCAACAAAAAATAACTCTGAAACATTTCGGGAGGGGGGGGGTTGAACCCCCAAAACCACCTCCGTGGCTACGCCCTTGTGTGAAAATATATAGGTTGATAAACTTTTTTGACGGCTATTAAACCCTTAAGTGGGTTTGTAGTATGTAAAAAATGAAGGTGTAAGATGATCCCCAGGGATCATCTTGTGCACAAGTTAGGGGATCATCTTGACCCAAGTTCTTCCTTTCCGTTCAATAGTCGCTATTAGGTATAACCTATACGAATGTCATGGTCTTCAAATAGAAAAATAATCAAAAACGACCACATAAGGAAGCCACAAACATAAAAATCATTCAATTAAAGTTTTTCGTCTTCCTTGTTTTTAATACACATACGGGAATTCGTGGGATTGGAAGAGTTTGAAAATAGACACTATGTCATTCCATTAAGCAACGTTTCGTAACTTTATTTTTGTTACTTCATCAGGCTCTACAATATAAAACACACATCTTTATTACAAGAAATAAACAAGCAACATGAAGTCAATACACACAACATATATACATACCTCGGAAGCGGCAAATGTCCGTCAAACAGTCATAAATCATAAATATTCAGAAATTACGGATATTATTCGAATAATTTTCAATGGCAGCCGACAGTTGTAAACAAATAATTCCAAGTGAGTACGCAGATCGCGCAGATATATTGAAACCTGTTCTTTCAACATATTTTCTTCGAGCTGACCGGACTTCACCACTTCCTTCATGCAATGAACGTTCTGAATTTAAAAACACTCATGAACTAAAAATCAAAAATTGGAATTACATCGATCGACAAACATCTAAAAAAATTGTGAAATGAATATGATCGATCATCTACTATTTCGAGAGTACAAATTGAGGATATTATGATAAATTGCACTCAAACCTAAGCAGTCTGTTCTCAAGTTAATATTGTCGGTTGAATGAATCTGCATCATCTCCCCTATATTGCGTTTCAACCAATTTGACTCTCTATCCAAAACCACCGTTTCCTCAAAGTTAAAATTGTGTCCGGTTTCAAAGTGATGTAATGCCAGCGCGGTTTTATTTATTTTAGTTTGATTATGGTTTTTACAATCATTTTTGTGCTGATTTATTCGCGACTTTAAATATTGTTTCGTCTGCCCTACATATGATTTATTACAGGTGCACGGTATTTTGTAAATGACGTTGGATTGATCATTTAGCGGAACTGGGTCTTTCAATTTCGTGAAGAGAATGTTTGTGGTTTTCACACTATCATATGCTAGTTGGACATTTTGATTGAACATTCTGTTGATGTTTTGCGATAGACCGTGAATAAAGGGAAACCGAAAGTATTTAATCACTGAATTAGCTTCTGAGTTCTTAGTCCGTTCACGTTCAACGAAAAAAACATTTATGTGTTGGCTGACAAAGGATTTGGGATAATTATTGTTTCTAAGGATGGTTTTGATTTTCACTATGTTGGAATCGTGATAGCGGGAGTGGCTTAGGTTAACCATTCTGTTCAGCAGACCTTTGATTACGGCCGCTTTGTGGGCAATTGGATTATTTGAAAGATAATTCATTATTCTACCCGAGCTTGTTGGTTTTGTGTACCAGTTGGTTACCAGTTCGCCACTCTCAACTCTAACAACCTCCACATCCAAAAACGTTATTCTCTCGTTCTTTTCTTTCTCCATGGTGAACTGCAGATTCGGATGAAAAGAGTTGAAACAATCAAGGACCATGTCCTGGAGCCCCTCGGGTATGGCCGTCATTGAATCATCTACATATAACCAGAAAAAAGGTACCTCGAATGTTAAATTTTCCAGTGCGAAAGAAACCAGTTCGTCCATGACAATATCAGCAATCACAGGGCTTAAATCGAGGAAACACCAATCGGTGACCAACATACGGTAAACGAAGCATGGAAAATACTCCTAAAGAACATAAATGAAGCAGCCGAAGAAGCACTGGGGAAGAGAACAATCAAGGCAACCTCACATCAGCGTAGAGAGAAGCCCTGGTTCACATCGGAAGTAAAAAATCTGGCACAAGAAAAGAAGGAAGCACATCTAACCTACATAAATAACAAGACGCCGAGAAACTTTCTAAAGTACACTGAAATTAGGAACAGAGTCAATAATAGAATTAGAGAGATTAAGAAAGAACACTGGGAGAACTTTAGTCGAGAGATGGAAAGTGACCTATATGGAACTCAAAAGCGCATATGGAAGATGCTCAGAGCCGCGAAAAAAGAGGTAAATGAGACAGTACAAATACATAACATCACCGCGGATAAATGGAAAGAGTACTTCACAAATCTGCACTCCCAGGATAATGACCAGCGACTAGAAAGGAGACAAAATCTGCGGCGAGAATATGCAATAAGCTTGGAAGAGGACAAGCGGGTTACAACAGAAGAAGTGATGAACGAAATGAAACATCTCAAAAACGGAAAAACTCCCGGTCCAGACAACATTCCTAATGAACTGTTGAAACAATGAGGAGTAAGATTGGCTGAACAGCTCACCAAACTATTCAATAAGATCCTAGGGAGCGCAGTAATACCAGACGAATGGAAAGAGAGCATAACAATACCTCTATTCAAAAAGGGAAAAACATCAGATCCAGCAAACTACAGAGGAATATCATTATTGAACACCTCCATGAAACTGTTCACTCGCATACTGGGACAACACATATTGCAACACACCACACTAAGTGAAGAACAACAGGGTTTCCGCAAAAATCGTTCCACGGTCGACGCTGTATTCGTTGTTAGACAAGTGATAGAGAAATCCATTGAATATGACAAACCTGCGTACATGTGCTTCATAGACTTGAGTAAGGCATTCGACAGAATACAACTGACGGATGTTGTGGACGAACTGAAGCACAGAGGAATACATCCAAACATTGTAGAGACGATCAAACAACTAAACACAGGCAACACTACCACAGTCAAGACAAGAGCAACCACAACCGATAAAGTAAAGATCAACCTAGGAGTGAGACAGGGAGATAGTCTTAGTCCACTGTTATTAGTGTTATTTAATCTGATAATGGACAGGATAATAGACAACGTACGAAAAGTGAACCAAGGATACAGAATGGGGAACGAACTATTGAAGATCTTGTGTTATGCAGATGACGCAACATTATTTGCGGATAGTGAAGACGGGCTGCAATGGTTAATACAGGCATTTCACAGGGAGGCTCTAAAACTCAACATGGTAATATCAATCCCCAAAACTAAGAGCATGGTGATCGCCTTGATCGCCAGGGAACCCCGCCGATGCAAGCTGGAGATAAATAACAACATCATCGAACAAGTATTTTCCTTCAACTATCTGGGCGTAACGATATCGCCATATGGGAGCTTAAAAGATAGTGTAAGACATCAGATGAATAAGGCAGCCAGAATAGCGGGGGCCCTAAGGAATATCATCTGGAAGAACAACTGCATGACAACAACCAGTAAAGTGAGAATTTACAAAGCGTGCGTCAGACCCGTAATGACATACGCGGCGGAAACAAGAGCAGACACAGCTGAAACTAAAAGAATGGCACGAACAAACGAGATGCGAGTTTTGAGGGCAATAACGGGGAACACATTGAGAGACCAGAGAAGAAGCGACGAGATCAGAAAAGAATGCCAGA
This sequence comes from Adalia bipunctata, assembly GCA_910592335.1. Classification (NCBI taxonomy): domain Eukaryota; kingdom Metazoa; phylum Arthropoda; class Insecta; order Coleoptera; family Coccinellidae; genus Adalia; species Adalia bipunctata. Next base: position 33,844,735 of record OU342948.1, read on the forward strand.
CGGAGGACGTGGTTAGATGGACCCGCGCGAGAAGAAGGTTCTGGAATGAACATGTCTCACGTATGTCAGGCGACAGAATAGCGAAAATCGCTAGAAACGGAAGACCAGCATCCAAACGACCCGTAGGAAGACCGCCAAAAAGGTGGAAGGACAGCTGGACCTCAACATCTCAAGAACGAGAGGAGGAAAATGGGTGAAACAAGCTAGAAAGCTTTCGAAAAGTAGAAGAAGAAGAAGACAGGGCTTAAAGGATTTCCCATGGCGCTACCCTCTAACTGAAGATAGATTGTTCCCTCAAACTGAAAATAGCCGGACTCCAGACAGAATTCGACCATCTCCATGAACAGCCTATGTGGAATGGTGGTGTAGGCTGAAATAAATTTCCATCTTTTTTTCAGCACTGTGAGAACAAGGTTTTTTGGTATGTTCGTGAACAATGATATTACGTCCAGAGAGACCAATCTATAATCTGGTGGCAGTCGTTCATTTTTCAGGTTATTCACAAATTCAAAGGAATTCTTGATTTTATGCGTGAAAGTTGTTGTGAAAGGTAGCAAAATTTGATGGAGGAACACTGCCAAACCATAGGAAGGTGCGTTGATGCAGCTGACAATTGGCCTGAGAGCGAAGGAATCCTTATGAGTCTTTCTGAGACCATATATTTTGGGCGGAACCGAGTTGTGAATCGTTATCTTTTTGTTCTGTGTTATGTCAATGTATCCCTCCTGAAGCAGCAATTTTGCAAAGTTGTTGACGCGACTTTGGTATATTCTAGTTGGGTTCTTTCGCACCACCTTGTACACGTTGTTGTCAGCGAGTAATTCTGCCATTTTTTCTCTATAGTCGTCCTTCAGCATGAAATGGAGAAAAATAGCCTCAGAGCACGCACCACTAATTTTCTAACCAATTTTTATTTGACTTATCAAATGCCAAAATCCCATAATACACTTATGAGGGACGTTGCTGAAACCAAAACTTTCTTGAAAAACCACCAAAACATCTTAGTAAGTAGAGCTGACAAAGGTAACTCCACTGTTCTCATGCTGAAGGACGACTATAGAGAAAAAATGGCAGAATTACTCGCTGACAACAACGTGTACAAGGTGGTGCGAAAGAACCCAACTAGAATATACCAAAGTCGCGTCAACAACTTTGCAAAATTGCTGCTTCAGGAGGGATACATTGACATAACACAGAACAAAAAGATAACGATTCACAACTCGGTTCCGCCCAAAATATATGGTCTCAGAAAGACTCATAAGGATTCCTTCGCTCTCAGGCCAATTGTCAGCTGCATCAACGCACCTTCCTATGGTTTGGCAGTGTTCCTCCATCAAATTTTGCTACCTTTCACAACAACTTTCACGCATAAAATCAAGAATTCCTTTGAATTTGTGAATAACCTGAAAAATGAACGACTGCCACCAGATTATAGATTGGTCTCTCTGGACGTAATATCATTGTTCACGAACATACCAAAAAACCTTGTTCTCACAGTGCTGAAAAAAAGATGGAAATTTATTTCAGCCTACACCACCATTCCACATAGGCTGTTCATGGAGATGGTCGAATTCTGTCTGGAGTCCGGCTATTTTCAGTTTGAGGGAACAATCTATCTTCAGTTAGAGGGTAGCGCCATGGGAAATCCTTTAAGCCCTGTGATTGCTGATATTGTCATGGACGAACTGGTTTCTTTCGCACTGGAAAATTTAACATTCGAGGTACCTTTTTTCTGGTTATATGTAGATGATTCAATGACGGCCATACCCGAGGGGCTCCAGGACATGGTCCTTGATTGTTTCAACTCTTTTCATCCGAATCTGCAGTTCACCATGGAGAAAGAAAAGAACGAGAGAATAACGTTTTTGGATGTGGAGGTTGTTAGAGTTGAGAGTGGCGAACTGGTAACCAACTGGTACACAAAACCAACAAGCTCGGGTAGAATAATGAATTATCTTTCAAATAATCCAATTGCCCACAAAGCGGCCGTAATCAAAGGTCTGCTGAACAGAATGGTTAACCTAAGCCACTCCCGCTATCACGATTCCAACATAGTGAAAATCAAAACCATCCTTAGAAACAATAATTATCCCAAATCCTTTGTCAGCCAACACAAAAATGTTTTTTTCGTTGAACGTGAACGGACTAAGAACTCAGAAGCTAATTCAGTGATTAAATACTTTCGGTTTCCCTTTATTCACGGTCTATCGCAAAACATCAACAGAATGTTCAATCAAAATGTCCAACTAGCGTATGATAGTGTGAAAACCACAAACATTCTCTTCACGAAATTGAAAGACCCAGTTCCGCTAAATGATCAATCCAACGTCATTTACAAAATACCGTGCACCTGTAATAAATCATATGTAGGGCAGACGAAACAATATTTAAAGTCGCGAATAAATCAGCACAAAAATGATTGTAAAAACCATAATCAAACTAAAATAAATAAAACCGCGCTGGCATTACATCACTTTGAAACCGGACACAATTTTAACTTTGAGGAAACGGTGGTTTTGGATAGAGAGTCAAATTGGTTGAAACGCAATATAGGGGAGATGATGCAGATTCATTCAACCGACAATATTAACTTGAGAACAGACTGCTTAGGTTTGAGTGCAATTTATCATAATATCCTCAATTTGTACTCTCGAAATAGTAGATGATCGATCATATTCATTTCACAATTTTTTTAGATGTTTGTCGATCGATGTAATTCCAATTTTTGATTTTTAGTTCATGAGTGTTTTTAAATTCAGAACGTTCATTGCATGAAGGAAGTGGTGAAGTCCGGTCAGCTCGAAGAAAATATGTTGAAAGAACAGGTTTCATTTCAATATATCTGCGCGATCTGCGTACTCACTTGGAATTATTTGTTTACAACTGTCGGCTGCCATTGAAAATTATTCGAATAATATCCGTAATTTCTGAATATTTATGATTTATGACTGTTTGACGGACATTTGCCGCTTCCGAGGTATGTATATATGTTGTGTGTATTGACTTCATGTTGCTTGTTTATTTCTTGTAATAAAGATGTGTGTTTTATATTGTAGAGCCTGATGAAGTAACAAAAATAAAGTTACGAAACGTTGCTTAATGGAATGACATAGTGTCTATTTTCAAACTCTTCCAATCCCACGAATTCCCGTATGTGTATAAAAATCATTGTTGTGACCCATTCACAATAACAGTAGCATAATCTTAACGTTAACCTTATCTTAGATAAAGCGGTAAAAATTTATATTTTTCACTGTGAATGTCGACTGTTCGGTTGCACCGAAGCACAGTATAAAGGTGGATTTATACAGCAACTAAAATAAAATAAGAACTAAAATAAAATAAAATGAGAAATAAGAGCAGACAACATAGGTTTATAGAGATTACAGGAATAAAATAAGAAATAAGAATGAACCAATCAAATCGCAGATTTTTTGACAATGACTTCCGCCTTTCATTCAAGGCGATCAATAACAACATCGCTCCCATCATGATTTCCTGGTCATCCATATTAAATATAATTATCAACAATGATTTAAAAAAATATTCACTAAGTTTTAGGTTAGAAAACTAGAACTTGTCAAAAGTGTCAATACGGAAAAGATTGGGGAGTGGATTTGGGTCATGCGCACTATCATTTTCCAAATAAAATAAGCGAAAAAGATAAAAGTTGACCATCTCTTATTCTAATTCTTATTCCTTATTTTAGCTTATTTCCTGTATAAACGCTGTCATTGAAATGCATGAAGTGAACATTCTTATTTTAGTTTATTTTAGTTCTTATTTTATTTTAGTTGCTGTATAAATCCACCTTAAGGTACCTTATACTGTGGTCTGTGACCGAAGTAAAAACAAGAATGAGGCGGGAGGGTGTTAAGGACTACAGTGACTCTATCAAACACTGTATTAAGGACTACGTAATGGCGTATAATGCAACCAGATGGCATTTTTCATAAGTTTGTAATCGAAAGGAATCATCTTACCCCATGGGATCAACTCGTGCGCCTTTCCCCTATATAGTCCTTGGAGGGGAGGTCTTCTTGAGTGGATTCGTGCGTTTTTGACCACCAGAAATTGTCGAGTGAAAGTTGGCGATGTTTACTCATCTTCCGAATGGCATGTTCGAAGTGGTGTCCCTCAGGGATCGGTTCTCGGTCCCATTTTTTTCCTTCTTTATGCCTACCTCTGATCTTCCTCGTTGTTTTTGTCGACATGTTCTATTTAGATATGCGGGACGATACTAAGATCTATAATTTTCCACTTCTCAATGCCACAATTCTCCAACAGGATCTCAATAGACTGTCCGCTTATTGGTGTCGAGAATGGTTGCTTCCACTAAAGTAGATAGGCAACAAGAGTTTAAACCAAATACTAGCGCAAACACATGTGAATTCCCATAAGGAAATCTAAGGTTCATTTTGCAGAAATCATACCAAAATCGAAAAATTTTCTAAGTCCAATTGACGTAGACGTGGATGAGGGTTTTCCAAGGTCATTGGGAGTGAGGGCTGTTTGGTGGGAGGGTGTCAAAAATGACAGGTGTAAAAAATGACAGGTGTCAAAACTGACAGTTGCCAAAAAATGATAGGTGCCAAAAATGATAAGTGTCAAAAATGACAGGTGTTAAAAATGACAGGTGTCAAAAATGATAGGTGTCAAAAGTATTAAACAGGTACTGAACAGGTATTAAACAGGTATGAACAGCTTTTGATCAGGGCAGTCTTGACGGGCCAAATTTGACAGGTCCATCACTTGACATCAGTATGACAGGTGGCAAAAGGTCCCGATTTACCTGTCAATACCTGTCAAATTTGACCCGTCAAGACTGCCCTGATCAAAGGCTGTTCATACCTGTTTAATACCTGTTCAGTGCCTGTTTAATACCTGTTCAATACTTTTGACATCTATCATTTTTGACACCTGTCATTTTTAACACCTGTCATTTTTGACACTTATCATTTTTGGCACCTATCATTTTTTGGCAACTGTCAGTTTTGACACCTGTCATTTTTTACACCTGTCAATTTTGACACCCTCCCACCAAACACCCCTCACTCCCAATGACCTCGAAAAACCCTCATCCACGTCTACGTCAATTGGACTTAGAAAATTTTTCGATTTCGGTATGATTTCTGCAAAATGAACCTTAGGGTACGTACATGCCGGAGATGCGTATCGATTTAGAACTAGATCGCGACCGCGACCTCCACCGCGCTCATCCTTGCATCTCCGGCATGTACGTACCCTTAGATTTCCTTATGGGAATTTACATGTGTTTGCGCTAGTATTTGGTTTAAACTCTTGTTGCCTATCTACTCACTAAATCTGGACAAATGTCGTGTACTGCACATAGGCAGAAGTAATCCGCGACTTTCGTACACAATTAACGATCATTGTCTTTCATCTGTCACCAGTCAATGTGATTTGGGTTTGACCATATCGAGCAAGGGCAGGGGGAGCAAAAAAAAATCAGAATAGAAATAATTAACTGATTTTCGTATATTATGCTATTATTTCATGAGTTTTTAGACCTCTAGAGGGGGGCAGCTGCACTCCCCAGGGACGCTTATGAGAAGAGCAACAATGATGTTTTCTACGTAGATGGCGCCACTCATTGTTCGGTCAACGGGGTATGGTGAATTGGTGACCGAACATTATACCCCTCCCAGCCTTAGACTATACCCGTCTATAGTCTAAGCTCCCAGCACATTATTGATTCGCCTTGAAAGAGCACAACTTACCGGGCAAAATTGAGTCGCTCTAGTCTTCCTGGACGCGTCTCCAGAGTCCAGACTCTTTCTCGTCGACTACCATATTAGATGTTTAATGACTACCACTTTGTAAACCGAATCGTGACCGTAAAAAAAATGAAGGAAGAGACTAATTTTTTTTCACGACAAATTCGAGACGAGTATTCGACAATTACTGCAATGAAAAAAAAATCATTAACTAATGCGCTGTTGCGAAAAATGCGAAATTTCTAGAAATATCACGAAATCGCGGGAAAATGGTGATGTATTGTAAGGAATGGATTTTTTGTTTTTTACTTCATATGGACTTCGACAATTATTCATAATAATTGTGATGAAATTCGATCTGAGTTTTTTCTTTCACGACAATAAATGCAAAAGGTTTCATTGATTTCCTCAGAAATATGGCACAGCTTACTTTACAGGGGTGACTTCAGGTCCTTCACTAACGATGAATACTCAATGTAAAGTCCCAATTTGCCATCTTTATTTACTCCCCAGTCCCCAGTAATTCATTGTGAGTAATGTGAGTAGGGCCCAGACTGCTTCTTGGTTAATAATAAATAGTAATAGAAGAAGTGGTCTCCATGGGGTTGAAAATTATGAATTTGTCCATAAATATTATTTCAGTACAATTTTACGAAAACCATTGAATCAAATGGTCAATAGTTTTTGAAAAGAAGGTAAAATCACAAGAGTTTCGTTATGTTGTTCTAAACCAAAGAGATAAGAGATATATATAGATAATCCTGTTTATTGTTAATAAAATTTTCAACAAAGCCATGTCTACATTCACATAAAACAACTTCAATACTAACAAAAGTGGAAATATCTCAATTTTCGTTGAAATTATAAATAAGTAACTATTAATGTGAATATCAACTGATTTGTTCCAAATATTAGCATTATGAAAAGCCATGTACTAGGGAAGACTTACTCAGTTTTGACTAATAGCTTGCTGAAAGGATAAACTTACAGAAGAGCAAGTTGAGGTTGAATATTTCTCAAGTTTAATTATGATATGTAATATATTATTCATAGTTCTATCAAAATAGGGGATACAACATTAAAATAATTAGAGATCAAAAACTCAGCTCTCAGAATATTTAGCTTCTAATGATTTAAATACCTCATCGAAAGCATTAATTTTGCTATCATAATAATCCTCATATTGTTTTATAAAGAAAGTATCTACAGTATTCAAAAATGTATTTAACGTCATGCTTTCTTCAGGGGTTCTATGTATAGCAAATTCACATTTTGGAGAGTGGTTAACATGTTCCTTCCATGGATCATCATCTTGTTCCCATCCATCAAGTTGCTTGTTGCAAAAGAAGCATTTCACTAAATCAGGCTCTTTCGAAGAACCAATAAAAATGAATCCTGCTTCTGCCATCTATAAAATGGAATAAAATTTTGAAGTGACAGCATAAATACAAAGATTTTAACATAATTTATTGGATTAATGTCAAAACAAAATATAAATTAATACCCAATCTCTCACCTTTTGAGCACTGCATGCATGATTTTCTGAAAATATCCAGTTTTTGAAAGTATTCAATCGGTTTTTCTCAATGAAGTATAAACTGTCTTTCTTGATCTGCAAAAAATTATAAAAATTTCATTAAGCATTTAGGCAACGATCATACCGTGCAACAAATTCGATTAGTGATAAAGATGAATACAAATTACCATAATTTCAAATTTGTAGAAGGTATTTTAGATATTTTATTAGTTTTGAAAATTTAAATTCACTCTCAGCTGAGCTCAACGTTTTCTGTATAGACCATAGAGAAGAAACCACAAAATATGAAGAAGTTACAAACCCAAAGAGGACAAAACGACTGCCCTAAAAAATTTTTTGAAAATCTTTGGTAACATATCCTAAAAAAAAGAAAGTGGTGAGTAAATAAAAATTAGTAACATTTTTGAATTTTATTGAACCGTAGCCGTCTATATAATAATCCATGATATAGGCCAAACCAAAGAAGCAATACGCCTCCTATCGTTAACGAATGAACTAACGACTGGGCACTAGTTTTGTCAGCTAATGTACGATCATTACATTTCAGACATTGTTTCTCCTTGAACAATGTTTCAGATATTCAGATTTCAGATGGTCAACAAAGAAACACTGGCAGAGGAAACATTTTCAGTTTATTCATTGATAGGCTCATGTTTAAATAGACGATGAGAATCATTTAAGCATTTCTTATTTAATATATTTAAGTGGAATTCCGTTCAAAGTGATATAGAGATATACAGAGTCTTAGGTAAACATGCGGCAAAAATTCGGGAGGTTATTCTTAGGACTATTTTAAGGATATTTTATCTTTTGATCAATTTTGAAAAAGCGCCTCGTTTCGAAGGCTGTAAGCCAGTTCTGTGGCTGTAAGTATTTATTTCTATGATCATAATGAAGAAAATGTTGTCTCAAAAGAAATAAAATTAGGTGTTCTATGCATCTCTGAAATAATTTTGAAATTTGACATTTTGTTTTGTTTTTGCAGTTGGTGTGTGGAGAAGTTTCACAATAGAATTTTGAGTCATCCTGAAGTTGTGATAAAAATAAGATCTAGTAATTCTTACAGATTTAAATATATTGTTATGGAATAATAGATGCAATAATTTGAAATACTACGAAAAATTTCAATTTTTTTTATCAAGATGTTATTGGACGCTCCTAATAAATGCTTGAATAAAAACCCAAGCTTAATATATGATGAGGCTTGCTTAGATGTTATAAATACCCTCAACGAAACAATATCCATTCATTGTCAATATACAGAATGTCACAAATGTAATTTTCAAAAGATTGCTACATTAGAACCTGGACAAAATACTTCCTTATTATTCAATACCGTATATCCATCGGAATTATTCTACACTGCAGAAAGTAATGCAACTGCTATATGTAGGTAAGGGTCAGGCATGTTCTCTTGACTTAAAGATAATCTCGATAGACAATTAGAATTATAAGCAATACATGTTCAGTTGCTGTACAACAAATTTCAATTACCCTAATAAGTGATCTCACTCTGAATTAATTAATAAATTATATTAACTTTTGGAAACAGCTAATTGGGTTTATGTTGTTATCATAGTGATATGTATTCAGCCTTTTCATGTATTCTCAACAATTCTAAATTTATACATGTGGGCAAGTTTATCCGCACATTGCCCTAGCAGCTATTGACAACAGTAGAATTTTAGTATCCGAGACTACATTTTTACTCAAAATGGTGAAAGGCCTTATGAATGTTGATTATAAAGAGATATGATTGCTTATAAAAGAAATTATGGAATTTTGAAAACATTTTCAATTATGCATTTGAAGGTTCCAGAAGACACTCTATGAGCATTACAGATATGGATGGAATGTTACCTCAGAATGTGAACCAATATATATTAAGGAACCTGCTGAAAATTCTTTTCTACGTAAGTATTTGTTCTATGTAATCATACAGTGGAAATCAATCAGTTTTTTATTGAATGAATATAAATACTAATGAGTGGTGGAAAAATATCTCAAAAGAAATATGTATTCTATTCAGCAACATCCTTAGGAAGATTTTCAATTAAACATATATATATTTGTATTATGTACCTTGAAATTTCTCTTGATATCTTTGTCCATTGCGAAACTCCTTGTAAAAAAATCTTTTTAATTTTGAATAACTTCTTATTTTTGAAGCCAAAATGAATGTTTTTTTTTAGCAATACTCACTGCGTTCATTATCCTTTTTTGTTTTGGTACTATGTGGTATATGGTGAAATGCATTTACAAAAATTCTGGAAGATTGAGAAGATATTTGAACCTCAGTTCTGAAGTGGAGAATGTGAGTTTCATTTTATTCAATCAGAAAAACTTGTTACATTATTTTTGGTTTTTCTTATATTCTTCATATCAAATTAGATTAGTCCTGCAGATATTGTATATCATTAAAATATTTCGATGATTCACTACTACTCAAGCAACATTCTCTAACTGTATTTCAAATGTTGTTTGTTTATGTTGATACTGATTACTCCTAGGTCTCCCAAAGAGACCCCTCAGAAGCTTGTAGCTGGTGTGAGTTAGGAGAATCAGTTGTGTTCTGTGTAGGCTTTGTTACTGTGTCCTTATGCTACCTTAGGCACAGCATTGTTAATTTTTGACCCAACAGTGAAATGGTGGCCCCTACCGAGACTAGAAAATGTCTTTCCTAGTTTGGGATTGAACTCTGACTCGCCGGGTCCTAATCCAATGTCCTAACCACTGTACCAAGGTTACTCAATGTTTTATATATCCTTACTATTGATATACATATGTATTTCAACATTTCACAAAACCAATATTGTTCAAAACTTATAATTGATTCTGATGAAAATATATTATGGTAAATATTGAATGATGGAAATTTTATTCCTTTCAATCCAGGGAAACAACTTATTGAACATCTTTGATGCAAAAGTTAAATTCTTTCATTGTTTTTCAAATTAGATGTTTATTGCCAATTTAGTACTTTATCACATGGAATTGTAAATTATTCATGAACTGAATTTGAATTTTCATCCAAGAATCGTTAAATATGAATTTTACTTTTGTAGGACCTAGGAGAAACATCTGGATCAATGTTAGTTATGCCAAAAGCTCCAACTATCAAAAAACACCCTAATAGAATAAAATCAATTGATGTTTTTCGTGGACTGTGTATTGTTGTTATGATTTTTGTCAATTATGGAGGTGGCCAATATTGGTTTTTCAGTCACTCTATTTGGAATGGTGTGACTTTAGCGGATCTAGTATTTCCCTGGTAGGTTATGGATTATTTTTATAGTTTTCTGGGCAACATAGGAATTGGTAGAAGTATTTCTTCAGTATGATGACTGGCATCAATATAAACTGAAATTCCGATTCCTTTATCCCATCTGCTGTACTGCGACTGACGTGGTATAGGTATCAAATACAATTTGAGGGAGTTCGAAAATTTTCATTGATTTGGTCGAGTAGCATCGTGGAGGAAACATAGAGATTTTAATTTCCAACAAATATCCACGTACTAAATTTACTGTTCAACATACAGTTACAGACCAGTATAGAGATAAATTAGAAAACTAATTAACTTTTTTTCCAAATGTCGTCTCAATTTGTTGACTGAGTTTTCTATACAAATTGAAAATACTCCATATCTGTTTGAGATTTTGTAGTTTTTCATCTCACTTGACAAACTTTATGAAATAGATGTCTCTTTGTCTTTGATAGGTCGCCGCTTCAATTGACGAGCTCTAGACTCTAGTAGGTATTTCAAAAGAACATCTGCGTCAATGGCTTGCCCACTGATTGCAGAAGTACATTTTGAAAATTATTATTCAGAAGCACTTAACAAAATTACAACTCCATTTCCAATATTCCTCATCTTTTTATTTCGATATTTATTTTTCATTATCTCTAATGAATCGCAGAATATTCTCTACAGATAATAGCGTTCTCATGTGTTTCTTCTGTTTGAATTAAACCATTGCGTGTGTGCTGTTGCACTTGTTGATTGCTGTGTTTGGTCCGTTATAGAATTTTCCCCCTCTTTCAACATGTCTATGCAATTCAATTTCATGGAAGAACGAACACTGTGCCTGATTGAATGTTTGTCATTTGAAGATGAATAATGAATATTAATAAATTTTACCTTATTGATGTGTGGATTCATGATAATATCTTTTTTATTTGGCAATTAATATGTGTACTTCATATTATACTTTTTGATTACTAACAGGTTTATGTGGATCATGGGAATGTCTTTGGCCATTTCTCTTCAGAAGAAGCTAAGACATGCTGTTCCAAGGCGTCTACTATTCTTCCAAATTATAAGGAGATCCTTCATTTTGATTTTATTAGGTGTGGTCATCAACTCCAACCATAATTTATCGACAGTTGCTCAGTTGCGATATCCTGGAGTTTTGCAGCGTTTGGGAATTTGTTACTTGATAATTGGCCTGATAGAAGTCATATTCAAGAAGAGAATTGAAGAGGAAGTGAGTAGTAATACTGATTTTCGCCATAGTATCAGATTGTATGACAAATGAACAACTTGAATATTAAAATATCATAACAGATATGGATAAAAATATAAAACAAATAATATTTTTTTTTTGACAACTTTTGAATAGGATATCTCGCAAAACGTCTATTTTGAATTTGTATAAAAGCAGTCTTGTAATCTTGTAGAAAATGAAAGTTTTTGGATGATGAAATTTCTGTTGGTCACTAAATATGACGTTTTCTCCTCCACAGCAAACATCTCGATTTCAAGATATCATTCCATTCTGGATGCCTATGTCTATAATAGCAATTCTCCTTGTGATACATACCTGTGTTACATTCCTGGTGAATGTCCCAGGATGTGGTGAGGGTTATCTTGGACCTGGAGGGTTAGATGAAGGTGGTAAATATTACAATTGTACTGGTGGAATAGCTGGCTACATAGACAGATCCGTATTTGGCGAACACATGTACAAGGCACCAATAAAACTTTATGAATCAAAGCAGTATTATGACCCTGAAGGTAAGATTCACAATAAGGCAAACACAATCAAGTGATTCAGGAATTCGAAGCAATTATAGACACATGTGGCCTAGTACCTCAACCAACTGAGACCCAAAATTAGCTCCAGAGAATGCAAAAATTAGTAGTAGATTATTGTTGTTTGTCGTGGGTCGCGAGCTTCAGATAGGAATGGGAGCTTTTTCCGCATAATTTGATGTTAAAATCCACCTTGATTGAACGGAAATCTGAATCAAAATCATCACAATAAAGTGGTGGGAGAACATTGGCTTTTTTTGAGAGGATAGTTAAAAAAAATGTCGGTTGGAAAAAAATCAAAATTCGTGAATTTTCTAAAAAACGCATAATGGTGGGTTCTGCGAATTCTTTGAGAATATTTCAAAGTAAAAGTAATCAACAAAATTATTTCGTAAAATGAAAGCCAATTTTATTTCCTACCAACAAATTTTCATTCAGTTTTGCCAGGAGCTATATTGAGGGCGATGAAATCTGTAAATCCATGTTTTTACTGTTGTATTGTGGGTTTATCAGCCATTTCTCATGAAAACAAAAATTTAATTCATTAAGTCATACTCTTGTGATAGTGAAGATAAAACTTATTATTTCCATTGTCTCTAGATTCTTTGAAAATTGTTAAACCTTCAAAAAAACTTCATAGTGTCTTGCAATTTTTTCAAGAACACCTGATTTTTGAGAAAAATGTTTCTTGTGATAGTGAAGATAAAACTTATTATTTCCATTGTCTCTAGATTCTTTGAAAATTGTTAAACCTTCAAAAAAACTTCATAGTGTCTTGCAATTTTTTCAAGAACACCTGATTTTTGAGAAAAATGTTTCTAGTTTGGTATGGAATTCTACTTGTTAATGACAGGTGGCTGACGTTCTTCATAAGAAAAACAACTAATTTTTTGACAGTTATCATAATGATCCCGCCAACAAATGACTTAATGTGTTAAAACAATTGCATCAAATATTCTCGTAAATGTCGGGTATTCCTCTTATTTCTCCAGCCGCGACAAGAGGTCATTCTCGTAACTCTTCTCAGAAAAAAATTCATAGCGTTCAGATCCGAAGCTCTGGGAGGCCATGCTACATTATGCAAATTGTTCCTGATCCAATGTCAGCCACTCGGTTACTATTCGCCTAGGGCTAGGGCACCATCGTGCATAAAACACAAATTATGTCTTATTCCAATGGGCACATGTCTCATTAGAATTGGTAGTTCATTTACCAAACGATTCAAGTATACTCCATTCACTTCCATAAGGTATCCTGGTTGGCCATGATTTAGGTTTATCAAGTTCTTTTACTTGAAACTGACGCAGATTGGCACTCGTGAAAGTCAAATAATTCTGAGAGATGTTGCCAATGCTATTTGCTATTTTCTCTTTTTTAACTTTGTAAATGGAGTTTGTTGTTTTAAGGTTAAACTGTGACATAGGATTCGTAGTTGTGCAAAAAGGTATTTAAATGTCTTCTGTAGGCTTATTTCTTGAGAATTTTGAAAAGTGGGGAATTCCACCGTTCGTTTATAAGTTTTTCTGTCGGGTTATTCGAGTACTTCAATTATTTTTTCGAATGAACTATCACAAAGTAACGGACCTTTCTGTCCATTATTTTTCAGTAAAATTTCAACACTCGATTTTTGATCTCCGTAAAAGAAAATAGAATAACTGAATCTTCCAACCATGTTTATATACGTGAAATATATACAGTATTAACAGAGAAAAAAGTTTCTTCAACATTCGGCAGGTCTTTGGAATTATTGAATTCACTTAATATTTTCTCAAATTCATTATTTTCCCAAAGTAAATAAACATTTTTATGAAAACGTAATTTCTATGAAGAAACTCTATGTAGAAACGACAACGTTGCGTATGTATCTGACAGGAAAATGACTATAACCTAACATTTTCAAAATATAACGGTGAAATGTGTCAGAATTTCATGGCCAACCGGGATACTTTATATCAATGAATGGAGTATAAGTTTCGGCATTTTACCGAGGAGGCAAAACATATGGACCGATAATGAATCTTCGAAGATTCCGGAAATTAATTTATCTTGCGAATGAGTCAGCTTTGAGACGTGTGGATTTTCAGTTGCCCAAAATTGAAGGTTCTGAAGATTTATTAATTATACCATCTTTAGTGGAGCACGCCTGATCAGTAAAAAAAAATGTGTTCACAAATTTTGGATTTTGGTAATTGTCTTTTCATAAACCTGAGTTCTTGTTTTTGGTATCCAAAGTTGCATTGATGAGTCTCTTATGCTTATTCTCGGGTTTCGTTCTACTAAATTAAAGATATTTCTTCCTTGTCTTCGGATATCCCACAGAAATATAATAAACACTAGAACGCTATAAGGTACGTCCGAGATTCAGTAAAATGACCCCATATAGCGAATTAACACCTACTACTTGTACATGCGCAGCTCGTCTTTTCTTGCCACGTCGTTGCCATTGTTGCCAAGTTTTATGGTTTCAGATGAAGTTCCGAATAATCTTATTGTGAAACCCAGTGAATTCGGCAACACCGCTACGCGACGAAAACAAACACACGTCACATAAGAAAAAGAACAGTGTCGTATTTTAGGATTTGTTGATTCCCTTTGCTGTGTGCTTTCCTGTTTATTCATTCGTATAAATTCGCTTGCCTTTTCTGCTCCGTTTTTGGTGTTTCCTCGTTGTTTTCTTGAACATTGTGTAGTACTGATACTCCTTTCGTTTAGTTTTGTATCTGAGGTTTCCTAGTTAATTTTGATAGTCGAGTGCTGTGACAAATTATAGACAAAATGAAGTGAAGAAATGGTTCTTTTTTGCGGAAATAAAGGAGAAACCCATTTTATGTAAATAATAAAAATACTATAGCTATTTTATTATTATTGCGAATGTTGATATTGACAACTTATTCATACCACATTCTCGAAGTCAAAAATTTTAAGACCTGTCCTGATGACACGTTCGAATATTGCGCAAACTCTGTAGTAGGTCAATTTGCGCTGTGGGGTGCCAGGAATGCAGATCTGATTAGCGTTCTAGTATTTATTATATTTCTGTGGGATATCCTCACAATAACAGAACCCGTCCCCATAAGCTGCCAATGCACCCGCGAAAACATCGATTTATATGCGATTCTTCGTGGGGAAAACGATAAGTGTAGTGTCTTCGTGCGAGTCGTGAATTTCCACGAGTCCCCGTATAGATCGAGTCCATTTGGGGACTTTCTTGTATGACTGGTGGATACAGGAAGAGGGCCATGGCCCCCTCCTTGGACCTCGATGTTGACAATAATCCCTTTATAGTAGTTCAATCGATCCTGATATTTTCAATAAAAAAATTCCATTTAAAGTCTTCAACTCCTATAATGTTGGTAGAAATTTTTATCAATTCATGACTCCCCCCCCCCTTGAATAATTGTCTGGAATGAAACCTTTTTCCACCTCTTATCTGAACTTCTTTCGGGAATTTTCGAGGTATGGGGGGTCACCACTATCACTTGAAACATTAAAATTTTGTGAAAAATGGACTTGCAGAGATCTAGCTTCCGAAGTACACCACCGTCACCACCAGGTGGCACCACCACAGCAAGACAATGACATACCGGTTTCTGGCTTGTTAGCCTTCATCAATGCCATATAGCCCTATAGTGCGGTAGCAACCCAATACCCCAGTATGAAGCGTTTAGACTTTTGCTCGAGTACATCAACTGTACTCACGTGTTCCTGCTAGGGAGTAATATAAGTTCCACCGTTTCAGTTGGTTGCTACCGCAGTATAGGGCTATATGGCACTGATGACGGCTAACAAGCCAGAAACCGGTATGACATTGTCTTGCTTTGCTGGTGCCACCTGGTGGTGTACTCCGGAAGCTAGATCTCTGCTAGTCCATTTTGCACATTTATTTTTGTTGGTCCAACTAAAGGACGTGATCTTTATTACTATTAAAATTTTTCACCTGTTTGGGCTAAAGAATACATCATATTGACATGTGTCACTAAAATATAAAAACATCTGGCAAATCTTAATGAAATGGATCAGTATCTTACATAATATATTAACATACTTTTATCTGGTGACTAGTTGTAATTTCATAAATCCTCTTGATTTAGTAAAATTTCTTTCAGGTATTTTGGGCATTCTCACTTCTTTATTCATAGTGTACATGGGAGTCCAAGCTGGTCGAATTTTGAACACTTATCCAACAATCAAGGATAAAGTTATCAGATGGATGATTTGGGGTACAGTGACGGTAAGGACTTCTTCATTTGAAGCTTTTGAACGATATGCCTGATTTTATATTTTTTTATTTCAGCTCATTCTTGGTCTTGCTCTCTGTGGTTTCAGACAAAATGATGGTCTGATTCCATTAAACAAAAAGTTATGGTCTCTCTCGTTTGTTCTTGTTCTTTCAGGTCTGGCGTTCTTCATAGAAACCTTTTTGTTTTTAATAGTTGATATATACAAAAAATGGGGCGGAAGGCCTTTATTTTACCCGGGAATGAATTCATTATTTTTATATATTGGTCATGAAATTTTCAAGAACACTTTTCCATTTGGTTGGAAACCAGTAATATCTACTCATGGTACATTTTTGTTTATGAATTTGTGGGGCACCTTCCTTTGGGTAGCCATATCTATCTTCCTATATAAACACAACATATTCTTCTCTATTTAGTTCGTATTGAACAAATTGTAGTAAACATGTTACAGAATCGATATCGTAATGAATATTATGACTGAATCTCTCATAAATGTGATGATATTCGTTATTTTTATACTTTAGCTTTTAATATTCATTTGACTCGATACTTACCGCACCATTATTCTCGTAGATCTTTATAATGGAAATACATTCTGGCTGTGTTCAGAATTTATTTTTGGCATCCTTATATTTACCTATTTCAGACTGAGTTTCGATTATATTTAAAGCCAAATTTGTTGAGAATAATTTTATGTATTACTTAGAATTTTATCTATTACTAAAGAATTGAAATATTCAATAAATGTTATTATTAATCAACGTTCTTTTCTTTGCATAGTCCGTATCAAAAATACTAGAAGAATGTGGTATTAGGTGAAAAACATTTTCTGTGGTTCTCTCACTGGTAGTAAAACCACAGAATACCTAACTACACAGAAGCGTCACTTAGCGTCGGCACTTTGATCTTCAAGGGGCAAATTTTCGTGACCTTCATTCTCTGTTAGGTAGTACATATGTCACTTTTGAGTGGTCCAGCGGGAAGTTCAAATTTCACCTTGACATATGTACTACCTAGCATGGCACAAGCGTCATCAAATAAAGTTTTGGCGGGAAGGCGGAGTGACGCTTCTGTGTAGTTAGGTATTCTGTGGTAAAACACAACTCATAGAGGCACTTTTTATTAGCATGTTGACTGATCATTTCGAACATTCTTCTATGGTATCTCTTTCATTCAAAAAGATCAGTTTATTCAAAAAACAAACCAGACAAAAAATCAAAATAAAATATCTCCAAATAAAAGAATATACAGGCTGTCTTAATTCAAGTGGATACGAAAATCTAAATATCTTTGAAACGGATCAGATTTTCGTAAAACCAGATACAGGATGATACTCGGTGACTCTGCGGCTGAGAAGCAATGATGAAAAATATAAATTTAAAAAACATAAACTTTTCTCTCTAGCACTTGAAAGGCGAATAATTTTTTGGATCAGATGGAAGCAGCGTATAGGCAATAGAAATTACAGAAATTTTCGTGATATCTCCAACAGAAAACGAGATATAGCGAAATATATGAAACAGTAATTTTTCAGAAACGCCCTGTAACTCGAGAACCAATTCAGATATCTGGGATCTGTTTGCTGGCAACTGATTATTTTGAAAAAAGGGATCGGAAGTCCTTGAACATTTTTTTCTCTAACCCTTATGGTTCTCGAGATGCTCTCAGTGATCACTGAATTTGGAACATCCTGTACATGCTCACTGCTTGTCGACCACAGCAATAGAGGTAATATACAGGTAAATATTGTATTGAGTCTATGTCATTATTGTGTTTTCTGAAGAAAATGCATACTTTATGTTTGGTAGGAGGACGGTGTCCCGGAAGTCGCGCACTCCATTGAGGGGATCGAAAGTGAAAAATATTCTAAGCCCAAAAAACCATGTTTCCAAATTTTTTGATAACGCACTTAATTAGTTATTAATTAATGGAAGTAACCAATCTATAATTATAACGAGAAAATATATAATTTTCTCGTTATAACCTTAAATCCGTACCCTAGGAAGATCTTACTCATTCTAATCTGATACGAATAGGAAAAATGTAGCTTACGAAATAAATAAAGAAGTCGGGCCAATGGGGAACTCTATTTCAGACATCAAGGTAACGTTCTCGCCATTCATTTCTACATTTCCTCCAGTCTGAATATTCAAAAATTGCATTTGGAAAACGTGAATTTTTGACGTTTTCTACGGGATTCGATTTTCGACCACAGAAATCGCTTTTGACAAATGTTGTCAATTTTGGAAATGCAGATTACTTCGAATTTTACTGGAGAAGTCGAAGATAAAGTTTAGTGTTCAATTCGCGGTAATGGTCATAACACACTTGATGAATTACACCCCTCGCCTGACGGCTCGGGCTGCAAAATTCATCTGCGTGTGATATGACTTACATTACCGCTCATAGAACAATATACTATTATAGTGTGGCCATAATTCGTATTATCGCATCGAAATGAGACCCGTAGACTAGAAAAATCTAATCCACCTCTGATGAAAATATTCGTGCACTTCCTTTCCTGTTCCTGTCGGTGTTTCCAAAGAGGTACGGCAAAGAGGATGTTATGAAACCACTGGTTCGCTCCCTTTCCTGAGACTACCGTAAACACATCAACGTATCTAGCCTCAGTTTTCAGGGGGGGCCGCGGCCCCTGGTATATTTGTGATACCTATACGTAGTTTTTGAATTAGAATCTTTCAGGGGGGGCCAGAGGTACATCAGGGGGGGCCTGGCCCCCCCTGGCCCCTCCCTAAATACGCCAGTGCGTAAACAGCCACGTGTCGGTGATCTGCAGAACACCATCCATTATAATTAGTCAAATAAACAATTTTTAAATTAGATCTTTTACAGCAGAATACAATCATGAGTTCAATGGCTCAAGTATAAATCGTTTCGAAATTGTTGATCGTGATTCATGAGCATATAGGTATACAGGCTGATTCACGGCGTGGATGGCACATTAGACGTTTCTGGTGAACCAGACATCGGATCGTTTTGAAAACTCAATGGAGTGCATTATCGGACATTCTCTACCCAACTAAAATATTTTCGTCAATGCGGTGTTGCCAGTTGCCACTTCTTTTCGAAAGTAGTAGCAATTTTGCTTTTTCAAATGAAACGCCTGGTATATTATATTATTTTTGGAATCTCCAACAACTTTCCGACAACTTTTCTTAACATTTCCCTATGCCTATCTGTTGCCGTTTTCGGAATACAGTTACTTCAATACAGGGTGGTAAAAAATACAGTTATTTCGTTTGCTTGAAAAAGTGACTGAAAGTTGTTTATTTCAAATGGAACGGCCTGTTTATTATTGAAAATTCATAAAGCTGATGAAATTTGCTTTCATTCTCCTAATAATGAAGACACCAAAAAACTTGTAGAGAGCTTCGACGATATAACCTGCCACTCGAAGAATATCGAAACAGTTGGTACCAACTAGACGGAGCTCCTGCACATTTTACAGGAGAAGTGAGTGCAGAACTGAAGAAACTTTCTGACGATCGGTGGAAAAGGCGCTTGGGACCATGGGATTGGCCAGCAAGATCACCCCATCTTAGTCTATTAGATTTTTATCTGTTTATCTTTTTATCCCAATGAAATCCGATCTGCCACGACGAAAGCAATCTACACCCGCATTTCGAGGTGCTTGGAAGAAAACGGCCTAAGATTCGAACATATTTTGAAATATTCGACATGTGTTATACCTTTTTATAATCTAATATACAGAGAGTGTAACAGCCAAATGGAATAAATTCGATAACGAATGAATGAGGGGGTGTTAAGAAAAACGCTCGGACACGTCGATTTGTAATTTCAAATGCGCATATTTTTCAAGAAAATAATATTATATAAGGTGTTTCATGTGATCGTGGCCAATACCAACTTTCTTATTTCAATTGCAACCGCCTGTATATTATTCATTTTTTGGATTTTTCAGAAAATTCTAGACACAATTCATGCACAATGTCCTATACCTATTTTTAACTATTTCGGAAGTATTAAGTGTTTTCAGTGTTTCCGAAACGGCTAGACCGATTTTCGTAAAATTTTGTGTGCAGATCGGGTAGGACTGGGAATTGGCCAACATCTATTTTTATCCCCCTAAATGTTAAGGGTGGTCCACCCCCAACTTTTTTTTTATTTTTTTTGACAAAATTTCTTATTTTTCTTTTTTTATGATACGGCATACAAAAATACATATAGCCCTAAATTTTCACCCCCTACGATCAACCCCTGTTTCTAAGACAACCTAACCTAACTTAAACTCTTTTTTTAGGCTAGATTTTAATTTTTATAGGCCAACATCTATTTTTCATCCCCCTAAATGTTGTAATTTTTTTTATTGTTTTTGGTCAAAAAATTTTTTTTTATTTTTTCATGATACAGCATACAAAAATACATATAACTATAAAATTGGCCCCTTTGCGTTTCTTTGCTGACTGTACATAGAACATATAAATAAATTAAGTTAAAATACCTAAACGGATAAAAACCTAACCCAACGGGAACGGTAACGTGAACAGAACGTGGTATAACAAAAACTGCGGAACAAGGTTTGCCGGGACAGCTAGTTATTCATACAAAAAGTTTGACTTTACGGTTTCTTGGTTCCTTCCTCAGACCAAGGAAAGTCTAAGGTTCCTTCATTATCAGGAGAATGTAACAAGGTACTGTCAAATAGTAATCATGGCCTGCCTACCAAATACCGAATGGGAATACCATTCTGAAGGGACATTTTGAAAAATAAATGCCCTTAGGTCCGAAATTTGACTAGTTAGGCATAGGCATTATTCACATAGAATGAAAGCAAATTTCATCAGCTTTCTGAAATTCAAATAATATACCGGGCGTTCCATTTGAAATAAAAAACTTTCAGTCACTTTTTCAAACAAACGAATTAACGGCTCCGCCTCACACGGGAACACATCGGGCGCGCACGGAAAAAGCTTACTTTCTGGACTTGTAATGAAATATACTTTTCATTACACCGCACTGAAAACCCTATCATAACATGTAGATTTAGAACATCGAAAATGTCTCTTTTCCGTGCGGCCGCACCGCAAAAAGTTTTACGGTGCGCTGAGGCATAGATGCATGCTATGATTCCAATGCTGAGACACAGAGCCACGATTGCGTGACATTAGATGTCAGTGTTTCGAATAATTATTGTTTCACAATATCGAAATGCTATTTGCTGAAAATTTTTCCCGTGTTATTGTTTTCAGAAAGGTGTAATGAAAAATATCGTTCATTACACGTCCAGAAAAGCTTTTTCCGTGCTTGCACGAGTTCCCGTGTTCGGCTCCGCCTCACACGGGAACACATCGCGCGCGCACGGAAAAAGCTCACTTTCTGGACTGGTAATGAAATATACTATTTCATTACACCGCACTGAAAACCCTATCATAACATGTAGATTTAGAACATCGAAAATGACTCTTTTCCGTGCGGCCGCACCACAAAAAGTTTTACGGTGCGCTGAGGCATAGACGCATCCTATGATTCCTATGCTGAGACACAGAGCAACGATTGCGTGACAGTAGATGTCAGTGTTTTGAATAATTATTGTTTCACAATATCGAAATGCTTCCTGCTGAAAATTTTTCCCGTGTTATTGTTTTCAGAGAGGTGTGATGAAAAATATCGTTCATTACACGTCCAGAAAGGCTTTTTCCGTGCTTGCACGAGTTCCCGTGTTCGGCTCCGCCTCACACGGGAACATAACGCGCGCGCACGGAAAATGCTTACTTTCTGGACTAGTGATGAAATATACTATTTCTTACAGTAAGGAAATCTTGACTTTTTCTATGACAAATTTTGTTAGGAATGTCATGTCAAAATTTCCTAGCGATTTGCGGAAAAAAATATTTCCACCTGACACAGATTCGGGCCGAGGTGTATTCGAATTCGAATCATATTCCCATAGCCTAAAGTTATATTCGTGCAAAGTTACTCAGAACCTCAGACCAGCTCAGAACTATCAATGAATGAATTTACTCCCAGAGGGCGTATGGAAATTTCTCGGGAAATTCCGTGCAGTAGTTTCTGCGTGATGCACAAATGAATTTCTCTATTTCTGTATCATTACAGAAATGATACAGATTGTATCTGTACAATCAGATACAAGATTTTAGAATAAAAAACAGTGCTGTAATGAACTCATTACAGCATTGTTTTCAGTTATATTTTTCGTTTTTTGGTTGTCAGCACTGGCTTCCGATCCAAACGATTTTCAACACACGTCAATTTGGAAATGTCAATTCCGTAACAGTCACCAACTGCCAAGATACAATGCAAAAGTCACTAGGATGTATAATCTGAATTTTTCATTGAATTTCAACGAAATTTGACTGAAATAGAGAAAATATCGTCTAATACTCGTTGCAGAATGCAATTCCAACACTCATGCGTTCAAAAACTCGCTCCTTCGTCACTCGTTTTCGAATTTCGCATTCGTATTCGGTATTGGAATAGGAGCCCATTCTGCAACTAGTTTTAGAATATACTATAAAATACAGAAAGGTATGAAAACAATTTGGAAATGGTTGTTTCATTTTTTCGAATATCTGCTCTCATGTATAGATATCGGAAAAATCAAGTCCGTAGAGAACCACCTAAGATTATCTATCTAACTACCTGGACAGAAAATTTACAGAAAAATAAAAGATAGGAAGTGGTCCTTATAACTGGCCAGCGAGATCACCTGATCTTACACCATTAGATTTTTTTTATGGGGATATATCAAGAATATTGTTTACAGTACACCACCAACTACTCCAGATAATATGAAAGTGATGATTAAAAATGCCTTCCAAACAGTTACTCCAAATATTTTGAAAAATGTTAGAAGCTCATTCGAAAAAAGAAAAACATGCTGTATTTGAGCAGATGGTGGTCATGTCGAAGCAGCATATTTAGGTATAGGGAAATGATATATGGTTCGAAAGGAAATGAAAAGGCAAATCTTGTCATGTGGAAAATATAGGGTGTTCCATTTGAAATAACAAAGTTATTGAAGTTCAAATATGCGGTAAATGTTCTTGGATAACAATATAAAACACACTGTATACCTACTATTGATCGTCTACTCAAGGCTCAGTAACTAGCTGAGAGGGACCGGACAAAATTTTGAACACCTGCCGTTGCTAATTCCAATGATATTGAATTTCTTCGACAACATTAGATACTTTTCGAGAAATAGTTGAATATCTCGCAAACGGAGAGAGTTAGGAATATGGATTCTTTTGGGAAGTCCACTGATTTTTCCTCAGAGAATTCATGAATTCAAAAATGCAAGAAAGTACAGGGTGTTCCATTTGAACAAATATAACTTTGACACGTCATGCTCTCTTCAAGCACCCTGTATGAATTATTTTTATTTTTAAAATGTGGTCTAAATCGACTTACAATAATTACTTCCGCAGACCGTTTCACTGAAAAAATGTTCCATTTGGCCACGAGAGTCCGAGGCGTTCAGCTTGACTCGCCCTGTATAATTTTGTAGAAATCTCTCTGAAAGCAGCCAAATTCTTCCATTCACCATGTCATCAAAATACGGAGGACTTTCTTATTCAGACTAAAATGTTCTTACATGCGAAGACCTTATCCTATTCTAGATTTGCTCAACTATGGGACAACAAAATACTTAGGCATTTAAAGTGTTCAATTTTATCAATATTTTATTCAATGTTCTGTTACTAGTGGTGGTTTCCTTCTAGATTAAAGTTTCGATATCTCCATCACCATAAGCCTACATGTGGTTGACCTGTTCTAAGTTTCGTGATATTTTTATACTAACTTCACGTATTATTTTCCGGACCGGAAACAGGCGAAAGCAAATCTGTATCACGTGGAATAATTTACATCCAGAAGGGGTACTACTCATCAACATTATCTGAATGAAACACCGCAGTCTTATAAGAAAGTTACGAACACAGCTCATGCAGGTCATGCGTTTATTGACAACCGAACTTATAAAAATTTTCTCATGATGATCCCTTTCGAAGAAATATTCAACATTCAACATTAACTACTTGTGTGAGGGGTTTCGGCCTTATGGAGAACGTGTAGACATGAGGAGACCTTAATTTTACTTGATGACAAATGCAGTAATCTTTCAACGCGCTCATTCTAAATGAAGATGCATAGAAAATATGGTGGGACGACTCCTTATTAATACAGTGACTTTATACAGGGCCCCCGTAAGAGCTACTGGCGCCTGTGTGCAAAAAAGAATTTTGGCGCCCCTTAAGGCATTTTGGATTTTTTTGTTTATTAGGTGGGTAGGTAGCTAGGTGCTTTTAATTCAAATTAGTTCT
This sequence comes from Adalia bipunctata, assembly GCA_910592335.1. NCBI lineage: Eukaryota > Metazoa > Arthropoda > Insecta > Coleoptera > Coccinellidae > Adalia > Adalia bipunctata. Next base: position 33,869,610 of record OU342948.1, read on the forward strand.
TTTACTTTACCAGGGGCGGACTAGGTTGTACAGGGTGGGCAAAATTGGTGCTACATGAACTAAAACTTTTTAACCCGAGGGGATAGAGAAAAATGAATGGCACCTTATGGTCCTCTTTTTTTCGAGAAACTGATAATGCCATCAACTGCATTCCTCTATCCTTTTTGTTTCCGAGTTATAGGCCAAAATTGAAATTTGGGCGGTTTCAACTTTGGTCATTATCTCCGTTTTTGTTTATGCTAAGATGTTGAAATAAAAACATTATACAGGCACTTTTCTGATAGCAATCCAGTGGCGTACTCTGATTTTTTCTAAGAGGTTTATTTGCTGAGTTATAACATGAAGTTGTGTTTTTTCTTATGGAAACAGTAGTTTGAAATGACTTGGAAAGAATCGCCATTTTTTTCCCGTTTCAGAAATGTATCATATGTTATACATCGCCCTCAGATTCGTTAAGATATTATGAAAAATATGGTTTGTATATGGGATTCAAATTATTGAGTATTAAGTAGGCTGAATCATAGAATTATGTGTCTCTACGCATGGTGTAATTATTATTTCACGATTGAATACTTGATGGTGCGATCTCTGTTTGAAGCAACTGTCAGTTATTAAAATTTGAAGTCATCGTTGGCGGCATTATAGAGATATTCCAAAATTAAGAAAAATATGATATGTTGAAATGTTTCATTTTAGCGAATGAGAATAGTGGGGCAGCAAGTGATTCGACTGTGAAATAATAATTACACCATGCGTAGAGACACATAATTCTATGATTCAGCCTACTTTAATACTCAATAATTTGAATTCCACATACAAACCATATTTTTCATAATATCTTAACGAATCTGAGGGCGATGTATAACATATGATACATTTCTGAAACGGGAAAAAATGGCGATTCTTTATGAGTCGTTTCAAACTACTGTTTCCATAAGAAAAAACACAACTTCATGTTATAACTCAGCAAATAAACCTCTTAGAAAAAATCAGAGTACGCCACTGGATTGCTATCAGAAAAGTGCCTGAATAATGTTTTTATTTCAACATCCCAGCATAAACAGAAACGGAGATAATGACTAAAGTTGAAATCGCCCAAATTTCAATTTTGGCCTATAACTCGGAAACAAAAGAAGATAGAGGAATGCAGTTGATGGCATTATCAGTTTCTCGAAAAAAGAGGACTATAACGTGCCATTCATTTTTCTCTATCTCCTCGGGTTAAAAAGTTTTAGTTCATGTAGCACCAATTTTGCCCACCCTGTACATCTCAATGCTTACATTTATCACACCCTGTATGATAAGGAGTGGAAAAAAACAAATTTGGATAGCTTGAACATTAAGCTAAAAAAAAGTACTTTTGTTAATTGTCGATAAAATGAACCGTTTTCGAAAAACAAAATTACAAAGATTCTTAAACTATGCAGTTTTGGCACAGAAAGGCACGTTAACAGAAATTATTTTTTAGAAATGTACTCTCACTGAAGCTGGAAACGATTGAATATGAATACGCTTGTTATAAATTATCAATTAAAAACTTCATAAGAGAACATTTCTAAAAAATAATTTTTGTTAACGTGCCTTTCAGTGCCAAAACTGCATAGTTAAGAATCTTTGTCATTTTGTTGTTCGAAAACGGTTCATTTTATCGACAATGAGCAAGAGTACCTTTTTTTTAGCCTAATGTTCAAGCTATCCAAATTTGTTTTTTTCTACTCATCATACAGGGTGTTGAAAATGTAAGCTTTAAAATGTACAACCTAGTCCGCCCCTGGTAAACTAAAAGAGCTAATTTAAATTTTAGGGCAGTGTTTTAAGAGGTCCTTGCTACTGCTCATCATATCAAATTTTTTTTTAATTATATTAAATAGTTTGAGATTTATTCCAGTAAAATGGATTTCCAGTGACGTCATTTTTAGGAGGCCCTATCTCCGTAGGGAGGGCTACTAGGAAAAAAAAATATGGGAACTTGTCATCTTATTTTTTTCCCACATTTTCCGGGACACCCTGTATTGTATATATTCATATAAAAGTATCACTTTCTATTTATACTTAGGTATTTTAAAAAATATGCAAGTACTTCTTAAAAAAATACCTAGTTTACTTCCTCACAAAATCAAAAATGAAAGCTAGGTACAGTAGAAAAATAAAAATAGCTATTATAGTAGCGGTATTTTCCTAGACTTGGCTGTTGTAAATTCATCAATTACATCGCTAAAATTGATAACATCAATTCAATTGCTAATATTGCTAGTCCAGACAATCTTTCTTGAAGCATTGTCGATCATAAATAATTTTTAATGATTTTTAACTTTGAGATAGATCGCTCGCCAGAAGCTACTGATACAGTGAAATGCTTAGGTTTGGAAGGGTCGAGATTAAATTGTTTTCAAATATATATTGTAAATAATGGGTCAGTATCATCAGGTAATGAGAACAATTTTAAAGCGTTAATTTCATTACAACGTCCAGTCCGGGGAAAGCGTACCTGTGCGTTGAAGAACGTTTACAGAGACGCATCAAATACAAGAATTTTTATTTTAGCATTAATTTTTGTTTATTTTTTTTTTGCAAATATTTTTACGATTTTTGACCCAGGATTTTGGCGCCCCTAAAAGGATGGCGCCCGTGTGCATTGCACACTTTGCACACATGGTAGCGGGGGCCCTGACTTTATACAGGACAGTGACGACAAGGAGCTGAAATCCGCCATTAAGAGGCTAATGTCAGATTATTGGAGGTTGAAATTCAAAGTTGCAGGAAAGTTCTTTGAAATTTAATGGTCCATCAAACTCTTAATCTCCCATTTGTTCCTTGTAACAATGCAGGATTAAAAGTTTAATATAGATAAATATATATGATACTAACCTAAAAACTTATAATTTCTACAGTTCTGTGCACAGAACACTAATTCTTCTGTTCTGTTCTGTGCTTCCAAAAGAAAACAAACACAATTAGCCTCTTAATGGCGGAATTCACCACGTGACATCCAACTACCAATAGAAATTGAGACATGAGCGTGTCACCACTGTCTTGTATAAAGTCACTGTACTTATTAAGGTCGCCGTTTGATGCGCGTAGGACAAGTCGACCGATAGAGGCGCCACCGTGCATTTTATGGAATATCTCCATAGAACTTACATTATCTCTATAAGTTCTATGAATATCTCTCTAATTATGAATGGAATGTACTATGGCGCTCTCTATCCGACAATAGCTAAATTATGAAAATAGTAAATATGTGGGTAAAACAGGAACTTTTTCCCGCCATATTTTGAATTTGGGCATTCTCTGCCAATTCCGCATTTCAAGTTGTTTTTCTGAACGAAATTATCTGTAGATTCACTTTTAATCGGAAGTTGAACTATTTTCATGGGTCTTTCGTTTGAAATAAAACAGAAGCATGAGTTGACTTATTTTCTTCTATTTTTGAGAGAAAAAAAAAGAACTGTTGAAATGAAATAAATCTCAATCATCTCATTAAGAACTCCAATCCTTTCTGAGTTCACCCACAAAATTTCAGTTCTCAAAGTGAAACCATTCTCAAATGCAACTTGAAATAAAAACACACTACATTGAACGCCCACCTTAAAAATCGTGACCAAAATTTGTAGATCGAAACGGCACTCTAGATTTGAGTTGTCGTTTTACTTCCGGAATAACCCGCAATATTTTTTCGGTCGTGGCGCTACTGCGGCAATGGAAAATAGCGCGACCCTTTTCGGGAGAAATGAGAAGCAGCACAAAATCTCATATTTTCGATCGACAAGAAAGTCTTAAACAAAATCTAATCAGTGCCAACACCAGGTATTCTATGCATCTATTTCTAAATCATTTCACGGCACTTATTGACACGAGCCTTCTTTGAGCATTTGTCAACAATGAACATATGTGGAATTTAACGAGCACAGTCTCCGTCATCCAAATGTTCGTGCAAAATCTTAAGCGGCCCCTAGACGGTCAATCATGAATGACAGTCTGACTGAACAATAAGATTGTCAATCCTGCCGCTACACATATCATTCAAACTGACAGTCTGATTGAAATGACTTCAGCTCAGTTGAAATTTAAACACCAAATAGTACGCTTCAAATTATATTATTAGTATAATGTCTCCAAATAAAAAAAGTAAAGATAAGGCTTGTTTGGCCATTATCCTTGCATTAGGCACCAGGAAGACAATAAAACGTCTCTCACTGTGGTATTTGGCTTTATTTCTTTATATATGTTGAGGAATTTTTCCAATGCAACATTTTTTTATATTTATTCATGTAACTGGGATGGGATTTATTCCACAGTACGGGGAAAGATCCATAAACACTTATGAACATTTGAAGGCAGTTTCGATCGTCAACCCTTTGGGGCAACTCAGCGTAATCCTCGTTAAAGTTTTGCGAGCATCCGTCCTCGGTCCTCCATGATTGCATTAATAAGACTGAGGAAAAGAATGATAGAATCACTACACCACCATTTAGACTGTCAGTCTCCCGCTCCCCCCCACTCAAAGTGATTGAACCTCGGATTTCAAAATATGTATTTGGAAATCCGTCAGTCCATTCGTCATTCCATCAGTATAGACCTTACACCTTCAATCGGAATGTCAATCTTCGCTCTGATTGTCATTCCGAATGATCGTGTTGTAGGGGCCCTATTATATACGCTGGTCATTGGTTGATTGATTCATTGATTGGCTGACGAGCAAGAGACCGGGTTAGCACTTGGTCTCCCTGTGACACTGCGACCATCTTGGGTCTATTGTATCACTCTTTCGTCAATGGTTCCTCACGAGAATAGGTTCGTGTCCTTTATCAGGTTCAGTAGCCTGTTTATGAGCTTTTTCTGATTCATTCCCGTTTCCAAACTGATTTCTACGCTGGTCATAATAATGCATTGATCGATTTGACGATATGTCGCATAACAACCCTCTACAATTAGTTTTCGCGCATCATCCTTTCAGCAGTTTTCCTGCACAATGACGGATTTTAAACGACTTTTTCCAACTTCTAACGTGAGCCACCTACGGCCACTTTCGAATTAAATCTACTAGCAATATACAGTGGTGATTGGATAGTTTGGCCATTCTCTGCCAATTCCTTATTTCAAGTTGTTTTCGAAATTATCTTTAGATTCACTTTTAATCGGAAGTTGAACTATTTTTATGGGTCTTTCGTTTGAAATGAAACAGAAGCATGAGTTGACTTATTCTCTTCAATTTTTGAAAGAAAAAAAAAAGAACTGTTGGCTGTTGGAATGAAATAAATCTCAATTATTTCATTAAGAACTCCAATCCTTTCTGAGTTTACCCACAAAATTTCAGTTCTCAAAGTGAAACCATTTTCAAATGCAACCCGAAATAAAAACACACTACATTGAACACCCACCTTAACCTTGAAAGATTTCAACAATTTTGGTTGAAATTTTTTTTCACTGTGGGTATAGACTGTAGAAAGTTCGAGTTCGAATTTCGGAAAAATTTTCTCACGCGGAAAATCTTAGAAAATCGAATGCATTAAAATAATTTCCAATAAGGCAATCGAAAAGAAAAAATTCTTCATTTTAAATACTGTTTTTCAGAATTCTACACCATTGAGCATCAAAAAAGACTAAAATGTTACCAGAAACCCTTATTTCGAAGGTAACACATAACTTACCACAGTTATCAGAATATTTCTCAAAGTTGACATTTAACACCCTGTATCTCGCTTATGCGTGGAAAACGGGGTAAGTGTCATAAGGCAAAAATGCCTTTTGCGATTTTATCTTCACGGCTAGATGTGTTTGTCCAGTTTATGGTGAAACACCTTGTGTACAAGATTTGCGCAAAATTTTTGGCTCCAAAATCAGCACATCCAACAGGATAGTTTGTCAATACTTAAGATGCCACATAAAGGGAAGCAAAGCTCTTTTCTGATAAAGAAATCAAGATTTCGGTTAATTGATCGAACCTGTCAATTTTGTTCATGAAGAAAGCTTTCTCACATAAAAATCATTATCATATCATTTAATCCCTCTGTGTGGCAACCGCAACGGCGCAACCCCTTAAATTCCAATAGGAAAGATTGGTCGTGCGATACAGGGACGGGCCGAAGCAAAATTTCGGGGGGGATAGCTTCGAAAATTTTCCAACTGTGCATTAAAGGATTAGAAAACCAATGGTCGAAGGGGGCGGTATTTTGGATTGCGAGTCAATGTTTTTCCCCGAGAGCATTAAAAATATTTAGAAAATTTTGTAGTGTAGTTTTTTAATTCTGCATTGCCAGATTAACACATTCCACACTCTACAGGATTACACAGCCTCTGTTATCATTATTTTGTATGTTTCGATTTTTAAGTTCAATTCCGAAGAAAAATAAATGATTTATTCAAGAGTACTGAAAAAAGTCCACATACCTCTTAACTTTGGATCTTTTTCGGTCCATTTTTGCGTACTTAAGGGGCCGTTATGCTTCGGCTGACGGCTACGGCACCGATTCTCCATTCAAAAAATGCCTTTCATTTTTCCAAGTTCACGCACTCAATTTTTCACCTAAAAGCTTGATTTTTTTTTATTTTAATTTAATTTGAAGGATGTCTTGAGGGCACTCCAATTTCTTCTCTTTGGTAAAATTATTTCTTCGCATGAAAAAATCGGCTACGGCACCGATTCTTCATTCAAAAAGTGCCTTTCATTTTTCCAAGTTTACGCCCTAAATTTTTAACCTAAAAAGCTTGATTTTTTCTTCAAATTGAAGTTGAAGGATGTCTTGAGGGTGATTTTTTCTCTCTGAAGAAATTATTTTTTCGCATAGAAAAATTATTTTTTCGCATGAAAAATCGGGTTGAATTTGAGAGTCTATGAAAATTGACTTCATAATCATTTTTCGGCGGTTGTTCATAAATTTTTTTGTAGAGAATTCATTGGAGTGCCCTCGAAAAATCAATTTTCTATATTTAAAAAAAAAATCCATTTGGATAGGCGCTTATATTAATGCAAAAAATCATGGAAATACTGAAAAGACTTCCAGAAAGTGTGAAATCGCAGAGAACTGTCTGAAGTTCCAGGAGAATTAAAAAAAAAATCAAGCGACAGCTTGATTTGTGGAAATTGTGGAAAATTCAGGGCGTGAACTTGGAAAAATGAAAGGAACTTTTTGAATGGAGCATCGGTGCTGTCGGCCAAAGTATAACGGCCCCATAACAGATTTACGTGTTGAAAGGAGATTCGATAGAATAATTAAGAATGAGAAAAAAAACTGCCTACTGCCCGACCGGGAGAAATAGCGCAAATTGGTACCAGATGGTTTTTTTTGACACAGTCGATGCGGCCAAACTGAGAAATTCACCTGCTGAGGTAAAAGATGAAAAATTGTTCATCTTTTCAAAAATTCAAACACTTGGTAGCAATATCGGAATAAATACCATTTTTTGCTGGTTATACACATTGCACATTAGGCCAAATCTGCCAAATACTCTAAATATACTCTAACAAGAATTTGTACAATTGCCGCTATTCTCTGCATGCTTTTGTCCGGCTGAACGTGGGCTTAGTTCTACCGGTTCAATAAGCATTAATTTCAAACTTCATTTAAAAAAAGTCAAATTCATTCTCATTTTAAGAAAACTTTTGCAGAAATATATAGGTATTCCAACTCAATTGAAATCTTTCCAACTGCTTCAAAATTTTCCCAACTGTTTTGTTCCAACTGCTTCGAAATTTTCCCAACTCTTCGAAACTTTTCCAACTGCTTCGAAATTTTTCCAACTGCTTCGAAAATTTTCCACTGCTTCTAAAATATTCCAACTGCTTTTAAAATTTGCTAACTCTGTTCAACATTGGGGGGGGGGGATCAAGAATGCGTCTCTGAATTAAATATCATCGAATATTATTCCTTCTCTGGTCTTTTAACGAGTTTACAATGTTGTCACAATATTTCTCAACTTCGTCGAGACTTAAATTCAAACGATGGAAAACGTTGATGATATATTGTGATATGGTATGATATATTGTTTATCCTGATTACTCCTAGGTCTCCTGAGGAGACCCCTCTGAAACTACAAGCTTCGAAGCTTGTAACCTGTGCCGAGTTCGGAGTAAGCAGTTGTGTTCTGTGTAGGCTTTGTTACTGTATCCTTACGCCACCTTAGGCACAGCACTGTTAATTTGACCCAACAGTGAGAATGGTGGCCCCTACGGAGACTAGAAAATTTCTTTCCTAGCTCGGGATTGAACTTCGAACCTTTGGGTCCTAATTCCAACGCTCTGATCTAGAGATATTTCAATAATAAAATCCCACAAATGTGGGAGATAAAATTGAACACCAAGGAGGATTTATAACGCACAGTTTCTATTGAAAATTCATAGTTACCGGTCCATATTGAAGTTAAATGTCGATAAAATACAAAATTCGGATATGAATGATGAATCTCGATACAAACTAGATACTTATTAAATTGAAATTAATTAAAAATAATACGATACCTGATAATCTGTGGCGATGTTTCTATCTAAACAATATCCTCTTGGAATTTTATAAACTCGACACGGTTAAAATTATATTAATTCACTTCACATAATGATCACATTAGAACTTCAGATAATGTTTACATTTACAGTTTGTTCAGAGACTCTGGTTTGTTATTGTTTAAAGTTGGTCTCCAGATAACCAATCCGCCGGTTTTCGCTCTACGCATGCGTGGTGATACATTTCGCGGCAAAGTCGATTCATGATGGAAACGGCATATTTATACTTTTTCGTAAAAAATCCTTAACCTCAATGAAAATATCAGCAAGCTGACAACATCTTCTTGAAATTTCTGTGCAAACATTCACAGAATCGATACAAATTAGATTAGGTTAGGTTGTTTAATAATAAATTCTGATGATCCGAATGAAAAGTCTTTCTTCAACCGGATATAATCCGAAGAAACTAACTGTTTTTGTTGAAATTATCGTGTTTGCAACATTTTTATTCGATTCGAATAAGGTTAGTACTTGAGTAATTCCTAAATGTATCAACTCAATTTCTATCGAGAAATAAGAACATTGCATCAATTCCAGAGAATCATATCAGAGACGTAGTCAGCCCATTTTTTTTAAATGGCTATATCTTTTTAACAGAGCCGAATTCGGAAAAATGGAAAATGAAAAAAAGGTTTCTTTTGGCCTCATGAATCTACAGTTAAAATATATGTACAAGTCAAAGACTCACCCTGTATATACATGAGGCCCCCTCATCTATGGCCGCCCTAGCCCCCAACTATGTCAGTACGCCACTGTTATCTGCTCTGTTTCTTTGTCACATTCGCCGCAAATAAAGAACAGACTTTTGATATATCATTCTATTGTACCTAATTATTATTGCTTGTTTTGCATAGTGCTTGATCAATAAAAATGAAAGAATGACAATTCCTGACATAGCCTACTTTGAAATAGACGAGTATACCACTGAATTTGACTGATGGACAACCCTGGCTTTATTCGTGAAATTCTGTCAAATTCAGTCGTATGCTCGTCTATTTCGAAGTAGGCTTTGTTAGGAATTGTCATTCTTACTTATTTTTATTGATCAAGCACTATGCAATAGTGCAAGCAATAATAATAATAAGGTAGGTACACTAGAATGTAGAATGATACCATTGATACCTACCTATATCAAAAGTCTGTTCTTCATTGCGGCGAATGTGACAAATAAACAAAGCAGATAATGAATGATTATTTAATAAAAGAATCTTAGTTTAAAACTGACATATTCTTACTATTGACATAGCCTACTTGAAAATTATCTTGATAGACCTGATGTTTAAACAAAGAAGCCTGGCTTTAGTCGTGAAATTCGAATTTTATTCGATAACGGCGAAACTACTCGTTTTAAAGACATGAAATGTTTGGCACACTCTAACTAGTTTTTGACGAGCAATCGATCGAAATTATAAAGTTATATGGTTCCCATTTGAAAAAAATGAGATTTCATAGTTTTATTGAGGATCGCTTTAAAGCCCTGTTCAGGCACCCTGTATAATATTTCCTCATAATTTATACAAGAAGTATCACCGTACCTTTTGTTTTACTGTTGCAAAAAGAATTTCTTACAATGAGGGATTTTGAAGATATAAACACTTATTTGTGACAATCTTTCTGTCAAAAAATTTGAGGATCAGGCAATAACTCAACAATCGCTTGATGTGGTTGTGCATATCATGATCATTTCAAATATGTATAAATATACAAGGTGTTACATTTGAAATAATGAAGTTCACATTCGTTTCCGGTAGAACCGGAAGTAGATTTCGCTTAAAAATATTTTACAAATTGAGTTCATGTACCTACTCTAAAACAAAAATACAAAATTTTGAGTTTGTATCGCAATTTCTTCCTCGAAAACTTCTAATGAAACATTAAAAAAAATCACCCTGTATATTTATTTAAGAATGAATTAAGAGGGAATTCCGACTCTTAGTGCACTAAGTACTAAGGGTCGTATGGCCTGCCCTAGAACATACACACAGACACATTACACACACACACCTTTCCCAAAACCAAAAATTTTGTTCTGAGGACCTCCTATCGCGAGAAAATTCGGGCTCGTATAAATCTTGGCGAATCGCTGTTTCAGGATTCCACGTAGGTGTGCATCGGCTGCAGGAACACCAGCTGAAGGGTTCTAAAATAACGACGTTAGGGTACGCAAAGACATAATAAAATCCGTGCTTCATGTTGCATGTTCATTGAAAGGGGAGCATAAATTCGATTCTATTTTCGTCGACACTTCCACATCCATTTCCGCTTTCTTATAACAATACGAATCGACAGGAACGGAAAGTGGGATTATGGTTTTATCTGTATTGTCGGAGATGCTGATTAATTTTGTTTTAGCAGCGTAAAGTCTTCAATACCATGGAGAAATGATCCATTGTGAAAAATTGATGGAACCAGATAATGATTATCTATCCTACTGGAGCCTCGATGCTAATTCATGTACAGGAGGCGTGAAAATAAACAGTGCATGTGGATTATTACCCATTGGAGATTTTCTGAAAATAAAGGGTAGGTACAGCGTACAGGGTCACCCAAATTGCTTTATTTTGGCTGTTTCTGGTGCTTCTAGGCTATATAGGTGAAAATGTTAAAAGGAGTCCAGGGCTCGATTTTCGTGAAAACTCCATTACTGAAAGCCGTTTCACGATATCTTCATTTGTTTTGAAGATCTAAAGAAATTTTGATATTTTGGCGATTTCGAAAATGTGCCATAACTTCTTCATTTTCTGAAAGATCTAAAAACGGAAGAAACTTTCTTCAGGCACTTTTTCATTAGCAATATGACACCGTATTCAGTTATTTTTTATATCTTGTATAAAGGGTGGAAAAGAAAACAACTTCCTTAATTCAAACACGAATGGTATCTTTTTTTGATCCTATGTTATGCAAAGAAAATCAGCTCTTCGAAAATAAATATATGTCGATATTTTATTTTCCGACCCTCACTCTCATAGAATAATTTATAACAGACTCAACTTCAAGTGAAAATTCCACTTTTTTGCTATTTCTGTCTCTAATATGGAAATAATTTATCGACATATCTATGATTTTTTTAACATAACATAGGATCAAAAAAAGATACCATTCGTGTTTGAAATAAGAAAGTTGTTTTTTTCTCCACCCTTTATACAAGAGATAAAAAACTGAATACGGTATCGTACTGCTTATGAAAAAGTGCCTGTAGAAAGTTTTTACCTTTTTGAGATATTTTCGAAATCGCCAAAATATCAAAATTCCGTTATATCTTGAAAACAAGATATCGTGAATCGGCTTGCAGTTATGGAGTTTTCCCGAAAATCGAGCCCAGGACTCCTTTTAACATTTCCACCTTTCTAGCCTAGAATTACCAGAAACAGCCAAAATCAAGCAATTTGGGTGACCCTGTACAGCGCAAGTTAATTTAAAGTGAGGCATACCGTTAATGGCGTTAATGCGTGAATATAGGTCCTTCTCTTAAACTTAATCTCAAGTGGGTCCAAAGTGACACATCCTTTTCAAGGTATATACGATAGAATCAAAAGTGGCACGTTATTCTCATGGTGTTCCATCTCAGACGAGCCACCCCGTATATGTATTTCTTATCCCATAGTGATTGGAAAAATTTCCCGAAACACGTCTAATGATTTTGGGGGACATTTTTTTACGTATATTTGAGGCTTGAACGAGCAACCTCCTGAAGGGGGGTACTTTCACCCCTCAAAATTGAATGGGGGAGAGGGGTTGAGTGATACTTCATTTCAAAGGTCTTGGAAACTTTTTCACAACGGTGTATGATGAACGTAATTCTGATGAACTTTTTTCGCCAAAAATTATTTTTTTAGCTCACTTGAATACATATTTTGGTTATATTTACAAATGTTATGGTTTCGGAATTCAATAAAATGAATTCCAACGATCCGAACGAAGGTTCCCCACTGATGTCGCCCACCATCTTGTCGTAGGGCCACACGTAGCCTATAAAGTATACGGAATCTAAACTCCAGAAACTGATGTGAATTAGTTTGTAGTTATGCAATGATTTGAGTGAATGAAAGTTGTAGGAGATTGACTCAGAATCTTGTTCGATCATTCCTTATTATCTTAAACTCCTATTTTAATGCCATTCTTCACTTTATAGACCTAATTTTTTACTTACCATTATTGAGACTTAAAAGATTGAAATAGTATTGAAGAAAATTCAAGAATCCCGAGTGCGAAAACATTTGATCGAAAAGAAGAAAAATCAATTAAATTTTGTGTGGGCAATATATGTACAGGGTGGGCAAAATTGGTGCTACATAAACTAAAACATATGATACATTTCTGAAACGGGAAAAAAATGGCGATTCTTTCTGAGTCATTTCAAACCACTGTTTCCATGAGAAAAACACAACTTTATGTCATAACTCAGCAAATAAACCTCTCAGAAAAAATCAGAGTACGCCACTGGATTGCTATCAGAAAAGTGCCCGTATAATGTTTTTATTTCAACATTCTAGCATTAACTGAAACGGAGATAATGACCAAATTGAAATCGCCCAAATTTCAATTTTGGCCTATAATAACTCGGAAACAAAAGAGGATAGAGGAATGCAGTTGATGGCATTATCAGTTTCTCGAAAAAAAGAGGACTCAATCTCCTCGGAGTAAAAAGTTTTAGCTCATGTAGCACCAATTTTGCCCACCCTGTACCCTGTACATATGTACAGGGTGATTTTTTTAAGTGTTTCATTAGAAGTTTTCGAGGAAGGAATTGCGATACAAATTCAAAATTTTGTATTTTTGTTTTAGAGTACATGAACTCAATTTGTAAAATATTTTCAAGCAGAATCTACTTCCGGCTCTACCGGAAACGGATGTGAACTTCGTTATTTCAAATGGAACATCCTGTATATTCATACATATTTTAATTCTTCGTTTAATTCTGCAATGATTTGATGTATGATATGCGCAACCACATCAAGCGATTGTTGAGTTATTGGCTGATTCTCTAATTTTTTGACAAAAAGATTGTCACAAATTAGTGTTTATATCTTCAAAATCCCTCATTGTAAGAAATTTTTTTTGCAACATTGAGACAAAAGAAAGTACGCTGATACTGCTTCTTGTATGAATTATCAGGAAATATTATACAGGATGCCTGAAACAGGGCTTCAAAGTGAGCCTCATTAAAACTACGAAATCTCATTTTTTTCAAATGGGAACCTATAATTTTATAATTCCGATCGATTGCTCGTCAAAAACTAGTTAGAGTGTGCCAAACATTTCATGTCTTTAAAATGAGTAGTTTCGCCGTTATCGAATAAAATTCGAATTTCACGACTAAAGCCAGGTTTCTTCGTCTGAACATCAGGTTTATCAAGATAATTTTCAAGTAGGCTATGTCAATAGTAATAATATATCAGTTTTAAACTAAAATTTCTTTATTTAGTCATCATTCATTATCTGCTCTGTTTATTTTTATTATTGCTTGTTTTGTATAATGCTTGATCAATAAAAATAAGTAAGAATGACAATTCCTAACATAGCCTACTTTGAAATAGACGAGCATACCACTCAATTCGACAGAATTTCATGAATAAAGCCAGGTTTGTCCCATCAGTCAAATTCAGTGGTATGCTCGTCTATATCAAAGTAGGCTATGTTAGGAATTGTTATTCTTACTTATTTTTATTGATCAAGCACTATGCAAAACAAGCACTAATAAAAAGGTACACTAGAATGATATAACAAAAGTCTGTTCTTCATTTGCGGCTAATGCGACAAATAAACAGAGCAGATAATGAATGATGACTAAATAGAGAAATTTTAGTTTAAAACTGACATATTATTACTATCGACATAGCCTACTTGAAAATTATCTTGATAAACCTGATGTTTATACAAAGAAACCTGGCTTTAGTCGTGAAATTCGGATAACGGCGAAACTACTCATTTTAAAGACATGAAATGTTTGGCACACTCTAACTAGTTTTTGACGAGCAATCGATCGAAATTATAAAATTATATGGTTCCCATTTGAAAAAAATGAGATTTCGTAGTTTTAATGAGGCTCACTTTGAAGCCCTGTTTCAGGCACCCTGTATAATATTTCCTGATAATTTATACAAGAAGCAGTATCAGCGTACTTTCTTTTGTCTCAATGTTGCAAAAAAAATTTCTTACAATGAGGGATTTTGAAGATATAAACACTAATTTGTGACAATCTTTCTGTCAAAAAATTAGAGAATCAGGCAATAACTCAACAATCGCTTGATGCCTTGATGTGGTTGCGCATATCATACATCAAATCATTGCAGAATTAAAAGAAGAATTAAAATATGTATGAATATACAGGATGTTCCATTTGAAATAACGAAGTTCACATCCGTTTCCGGTAGAACCGGAAGTAGATTCCGCTTGAAAATATTTTACAAATTGAGTTCATGTACTCTAAAACAAAAATACAAAATTTTGAATTTGTATCGCAATTCCTTCCTCGAAAACTTCTAATGAAACACTTAAAAAAATCACCCTGTATAGTATACACTACGCAATGTTTTTTTTGCTACCTACCTAAGCAGTTTATAGTATATTCTTCAATAAATATATGACTTGAATTCTATAATGTACCTATTGCATGGCCGGGACAAATGAAAAGTACGAAATTTATTGTGAAAATAAGAATAGGTAGGTATCAGTTTGCCCCCGCCTGCAATACATCATAGCATTCATTTATTTATATTGAAGAGTATACTATATAGTTATAGTATATTAACTGCTCAAGTAGATGGCGAAAAAATCACTATAAATTGCTCACACAAAATTTCATTGATTTAGTATAGGACTTGTTTTTTCCTTTTCGGTCTAATGTTTTTGCAGTCAGGTTTTTGTATTTTCTCAAATAATTATTTTAGTTTTCGACAGCGCTCAAATCATCCCACCCTCGTACAACTGTAACGTTAACCTATTGCACGGCACACGTGCTCTCAATTTATGTTGTAAAAGGCGAACGCCAACGCGAATCGTAAATATACAAAGGTATGAACATGCTGTGTGTAATTCGAACACTTTAGACATGATACATCTTGCGAAACCAATTCCATCCTGCAGTTGCATTAAACGTGGTGCTAAGAAAAGGAACAATAATACATCTGTCGGTTTGCATCTTTCAAAAATCATAACAAACCGATCGAACGTTTACCCGTTTCCATCATAAACTGGAAATATTTCATTGCTTTACTGAAGGGACAAAATATACAGGGATTCCAAAGTTGAATGTCCTTTGAAAAACTGATATTTTTATAGCACAGCTGATAGATGTTAGAATAGTGATGAAACCCATCATAGATTGAATGTTCCCAAAACCTTGCTGAGGAGCAATTTAGCGATATGGATGTCGCATGCGAGGTTTTTCGTTTTCGTACGGAAAAACAACGAGAATCACAGGTAAAAATCTAGCATGTGACAAATACAGGGTGGCCAAGAGATTGACGTCAAAAAAAAAACAGGTCCCTCGTGTCATGGGCTATTCGAATCACGCCAATGTATTTCATGCGATTTTTCACGGTTTTCGAGTTATGAATTTTTTTATGAACTTTGAGAATTTTCGACTTGACCATCTTAAAAAAGATATTAAAAAAAAGTACAAGACTTCTCTGTGAAATCCTTTTGTAACTTAATCTCCATGAATTGTACTTTCATACATACCTAAAATAACCAGATTCGTAACTTTGATAAAAATTATGGAAATGTTGGTCTCAAGTGAAAAAATTACGTGAATTGGATTATGATATGAATTTTCGAATCAAAATTAATAAGGAAAAAGGGCTAATTCACGGTTTCTTAGTATGCTTGAAAACTGCGATCAACAGTCAGCTTTTAGAATCATTGATAAAAAATGGTACACTCTACTTTTGCTATAGAATTAGCCTTCAAAGTCATCGAGGTGCAAAAAATCAAAGAACTAGATATTTATTACAAAATTATTTTTTGCCATTTTAAGATTTTTCTGATCAAGTTATAATAGAAAATGCTGAAAATTAATGAAAATTAGCTTTAGATGTTGGTCAAGAATAGTTCTAGATAAAAAAAGAAAAAGGTATGGCAATAAATCACACATTATAATGTGAATAAAAAGAAATTTATTTATAAAATTCACAGTAGGTTTTCAAAGTGGCCACCTCCAGCCTCAATACACATTCTACACCTTCTTAGAAAATTTTCTTTTAATCGCATAAAACATGCACTGTTCTTTTTTAGGACACGTTCGGCTTCTCTTAAATTAACCAAAAGAAAAATCGATGGGATTAAGGTCTTTTCTTAACCAACATCTGAAGCTTATTTTCATTAATTTTCAGCATTTTCTATCATAACTTGATCAGAAAAATCTTAAAATGGCAAAAAATGATTTTGTAGTAAATGTCTTGTTCTTCGATTTTTTCCACCTCGATGACTTTGAAGGCTAATTCTAGCAAAAGTAGAGTGTTAAGAACCATTTTTTATCAATGATTCTAAAAGCTGACTGTTGAGCGCAGTTTTTAAGCATACTAAGAAACCGTGAATTAGCCTTTTTAAATTTTTAATTTTGATTCGAAAATTCAGATCATAATCCAATTCACGTAACTTTTTCACTTGAGACCAACATTTCCAATTTCCATAATTTTTAAGTTACGAATCTGGTTATTTTATGTATAAAAGTACAATTCATGGAGATTAAGTTACAGAAAAATTTCACAGAGTCGTCTTGTACTTTTTTTTAAGATGGTCAAGTCGAAAATTCTCACAAAGTTCATACAAAAATTCATAACTCGAAAACCGGGGGTGATTCGAATAGCCCATGACACGAGGGACCTGTTTTTTTCTTTTTGACGTCAATCTCTTGGCCACCTTGTATGCAACCATATCCTACTTTTTTGATATCCTTTATGAATTCTTTCCTCACAAATATAATGTAATGGCAAAGGGGTATTTGTTGATTGACATCGGGAAAACCATTGAATTACACTTATCCCTTAGAATATCATACAGTCTTTCACTCTGACAACAACACGAGTCGTCATGTACCAATATGGAAAACTACTGATTCTGGTGAATATTTTTAGCTCGGTTCTCGAATAAAATCACCCGTTTCCCACAACTTCCGGTTATATCGGAAATCAACCTCAATATTTGAGATGGAACCACTTGCGGATACAGGGGGAGGGCCATGGCCTCCTCCTTGGACATCGAAATTGACAAAAATCCCTTTATAGTAGTTCAATCGATCCCTAATATTTTCAATAAAAAATTTTCATTTTGAGTATTCAACTCCTAGTATGTTGGTAAACGAATTTCTATCCATTCATGCCCCCCCTGAAAAACTGTCTGGATCCGGTAGTGCTGACCCCTCAGTATTCCTCAATCTGTTCTGATAAGAAAAGAATGTTTTATACGAAAACATGAAGGTTCCTGTTGCTCAATGTCTCTTGAAGTATGCGTGTATAGGGTGTACCATGAAGTCCATACGAGAACAAGATCCAAATTTCTGATAAGTGCCCTATATTTTTCATTATGCTCATTTGGTCATTTTCCTAGGAAACACAGACTTCTCCGCGAGAGTGTAACCTACACTGCAGCCCTATGCGATTTCCCATGTGATATTCGTGAGCAAAATTGTCAATTCATTCTTAAAGTTCTAATTAGAACTTTCTAGAGCTCTTTCTCCCCCACATTTTTTTCCTCACAGTTTATCTCCACGAGTTTTTTCCCCTGAGATTTTTCTATCCCGAAATTTTTCCCGGTAGATTTTACTACAGAAAAATTTTTTTCTCCGGAGTTTTTCCTATTCCGAAAATTTTTCCCCGGAGTTTCTACAACCGCGCAACTTTTGTCCCAAGTGTTTCTTCAACCGCGCAATTTTTGTTCCCGGAGTTTTTACAACCGCGCAATTTTTGTCCCTGGAGTTTTTTCTGCCGCTACATTTTTGTACCCGGAGTTTCTTCAACGGCGCAATTTTTGTTCCCGGGGTTTTTCCAATTGCGCTATTTTTGTCCCCGGAGTTTCTTCAACCGCGCAATTTTTGTCCCTGGAGTTTTTCCAACCGCGCATGGCTAGATGTTCAGGGTGCTAGCTTTTAGTGGAAAAACTTAATTCTGCAATCTGCCCTATTTCGCCCAATAATAAAGATACAAGATGTTTGTTAGTTTTCGAGATACAGGATACAGGGTGTACTAGGTGAACTAGGGAGCAGTTGGACGAAAATTATATAAACAGGTGGATTGGACTCAAATAGTTCAGATTTCTTTCTAAACTCACTGGATTTTTATGACAATATCAATTTTTTCGATAGAATCGTTCACAATTTTTTTCTCGGTAGCAGAGATACTAGAGAACATAAAGTTTAGTATAACAACAATGCTTCTTTCAACAATTTTTCGAACTAACAGTGGTTCACCAAAAATAAGTTCTGGCGGAAAATAAGAGACAGTATTCCAGAAAAATATCATCCTGTAGATTTGCAATCGAAATTGGAATGTCACATGGTGAGGACTCTAAATTTTAATTTGTTCGTCTAATTCCTGTTGAATTGTGAAATGCAGATACTAGGAGAAAAAAATTAAAAAATTTCCAACTTTAAGTCATGGTCTACATCCTTGGACCTCGAAATGGACAATAATCGCTTCATTAGTAGTCCTATAATGTTGGTAGAAAATTTCTATCTATTGATGCCCCCTCCCCCCTGAAAAAACGCATGCCCCCCTGAAAAACTGTCTGGATCGAGCAAATCAAAAATAATATGTATTCGATATTTTTACATTTTTTCATCATTTGGGTATCATCTTGTAATAAGAAATTACATTAATTCATTGTAAGTCGTCGATTAATAATGAATGCATTGAAGAAATTTCGAATTTAATAGACGAAATCAATCTTCGAATTGATCAGGTACTCGAAAAAATACATAATAGTATATTCTTAAACTAGTTGCAGAATGGGCTCCTATTCCAATACGAATACGAAATTCGAAAACGAGCGACGAAGGAGCGAACGCATGAGTGTTGGAATTGCGTTCTACAACGAGTATTAGACGATATTTTCTCTATTTCAGTCAAATTTCGTGAAATACTGTTGAAATTCAAAGAAAAATCAGATTATACATCCTAGTGAGTTAGTGACTTTTGTATTGTATCTTGGCAGTTGGTGACTGTTACGAAATTGACATTTCCAAATTGACGATTGTTGAAAATTGATAGGATCGGAAGCCAGTGCTGACAACCACAAAACGAAAAATATAACTGAAAACAATGCTGTAACGAGTTCATTATCATTACAGCACTGTTTTTAGTACTGTAATGAACTCATCACAATACGGAAATAGAGAAATTAATTATTGTTCGAAAAAAGGGTCAGTGAAGTTTATACCTAAGTAGGTCACAACATGTTTTTGACTCACAGAAGATGCTCAAAGTGAAACCACCAGTTTCCACTCATTTTCCTCATTGAAAAACTTACGTTTACTCTATACATACATCAGAGTGTAACAGCCAAATGGAATGAATTCGATAACGAATAAATGAGGGCATGTTGGGAAAAACGCTCGGACACGTCGATTTGTGATTTTAAATGCGCATATTTTAAAAGAAAATAAAATTATATAGGGTGTTCCATGCGACCGTGGCCAATACCAACTTTCTTATTCCAAATGCAACCCCCTGTGTATTATTTATTTTTTTGATTCTTCAGAGAATTCTGGACACAATTCATGCACGATGTCCTATACCTATCTTTAACTATTTCGGTAGTATTAAGTGTTTTCAGATTTATTGCAAAAAACAACGTTTAAAAAAAAATTATTTTATTTCACGAATTTGGTACATTATACTTAAAACCTGATAAGTGATACTGATTATTTCTTAATTATTAAAAAAAAACAAAAAAAACATTAATGTCAATGTAGGAAATATTCAAAATGCTCGCCGCGAACGTCTTGGCAACATGCTAATCTGGTGTATAATTACTCAACAATTCTTCTCAGTAATGGTTTTTGCTTACTTTCTTGTGGTGAATGGGAAATAAGTATTGAGTGTAATGTATCGAATTCGTGAAATAAAATAATTTTCATTTAATTTTTGTAAAAATCTGAAAACACTTAATATTTCCGAAAAAGTTGAAGATAGGTATAGGACATTGTACCTACATGAATTATGTCTAGAATTTTCTGCAGAATCCAAAAAATAAATAATATACAGAAGGTTGCATTTGAATATGAAAATTGGTATTGGCCACGGTCGCATGGAACACCCTATATAATTTTATTTTCTTGAAAAATATGCGCATTCAAAATTACAAATCGACGTGTCCGAGCATTTTTCCTTACACCGCCTCATTTATTCGTTATCGAATTTATTCCATTTGGCTGTTACACTCTGTATATAAGAGTATGTGAAGTTCCTCGTGGGACACCGCTAAAGTTTCTTGAAAAGAAGTCAAAAAACTTTCATACAAAATAATATTCCTCTTAAACTGGCAAAATATCAAAGAAACATCTGTGTGAAAGATTTTATATGACTCCTCCAAGTAACTTTGGATAGACTTTACCTGCCTTTCTGCGTAGGTACCTATATTGACCACAATTCGCAATCACGAATCAAACTACAAAAGTGGTTGCTTCATTCAAACCCATACTACTGAAAAACATATTGCCATCGATTAGCCCTCGCCCACATCATAATAGTGTCCAGATGCGCTTTATCAAGGAAGTGGAGAGACCTGCACCTTTAGTGCAGATAGGAAGTCAAAGGTTCGTCGCATCAAACACTAGACAGTCGCTAGACGAAGTTCCGGAAACAAACGTCTAAACATCTGAATTTCGACACGGTAAGTTGAGGGTGAATATTTGTAATACTTGGTCTGTCCCCTGAGAATTAGGGATACCCTCTTAGCCCATAACCTGACTTCTGGCTTACACGTGCCAGTATTTGCCCCCGTTCGACATCTTCCAACATTATTTTGATAAATTGCGGTCATTACTGGTTGAAGATGAGGGGTATGATAATGTTCTCTAGATTCTATCTACCTTCGCAAAATCAGCTGATGGTTCGTTCCAGGTGATCTTTAGGGGTCCAGTAAGTGCATTAGAATATGAGAATCAGAATATTAGAAATATTAAAAACTTGAAGTCAGGAGCTTTTGAGCGCTCGTTCGAACATCTTGTAGGTAGATTCTAATTTTTCAGGAATTTTTTTTCTATCATTCGCTTGAATTTTATATAATTCTGGTTATACGCGATCAGGACAAAGTTTTTCATGGTGCTTGCGTAGGTAAGTAATTCTCCATTTGATTCCGTTGTTTTGAAATTATCAGGAAAACAATTTTCGACCTTTTCTGTTCAGGAGTTATAGTGTTTATCGCCGGACAGACGGACAGAATTGAATTCGATTCGTAAGCTCTCAGTCGACCCTTATTGGCTTGGACCCTTTTCTGCTCATAATTCGGAAAATACCAACATCGTCACGATATTATTTACCACTTGTAGAACGAGCTCTTAAAAGTAGATCAACCGATAAAAAATAATACCATCAAAATGTTCATCAAGACAACTCCTCACAGAAAATTCGTCAATCTAACTTGAGCGTGAAGCACAAGAGCGAACAAAATTCTTCACGACGAGAAAAGTCTGGAAATAGAACTAGTTTTTTAAAAAATTCGCTATAGGGATTGATCTATTCTAAAATAATCTTTTAACCTAAAATATATTCAGCTTTTGAGGTAGGTAATGGATATTGTCCAGGTAGGGAATTAGTATTCATTTGAATAAAAAAACAGATCTTCCCTCAGACAAAGAAAAGAGGTCTGAGGATCTTCCTAATGTTGTTCATGTTGTTAGAACGTGATCAGTTTCGAAGAAGTCATCAACTACACATCCTCAGATCAGCGACTAAAAAAAAAGAAAATACCAATTTAATGACAAAAGGACATGGACATGAATACTTCAATGTTACCAGCTTGAACTATTAACTATTCATTCTCGCGGTTGGAAGATTCAGATTTATGCTATTTTCTTGTACGGAAATCAAGAATGGAGTGTCGAAATTTTACTGAAAATAATGGACAGAATACTTCGCGATAGTTGATTCGAAAACAGAATAAAAGTACTCGAATAACCCAGAAGAAAAACATATGGACCTATGGAATTCCCGAATTTTCAAAATTTTCAAGAAATAGGCCTACAGAAGACATTCAAATGCCTTTCTGCACAACTTGAAATACTTCAGGAAAATGTAGTAGTACCTTCTACGGAACCTGTGCCACCAGTTGAACCTGAAAAGAACTAACTCCATTCACAAAGTCAAAAAAGAGTAAATAGAAATCAGCATTGGCAACGTATCTGTGGATTATTTTGACATTGCCGATATTTCACGAGTGCCAACCTGCGTCATTTTCATGTAAAAAAACTTGATGAACCTGAATCTTGGCCATCCAGGGTACTTTATAAAAGTGAATCGAGTATACATATTACATTTATGTATGAAATAGATTGAGATAAGTCACAAAAGGAATCTCAAAATATGTTATTTTGAAATCCAATTGTGAATTTAGAGTTAAGGAAGGAAACAATTCCGTATGTAAAACGATCTCATATTTTTCTGAGTAATTCATCATAAATTGATCTACAAAACTATGTAAGATCCCAAACCCTCAATTGAAATTAAACTCTTGATATTCGCTGAAAAGATGATTCACAAAATTAGGGTCATTATAAAGGAGTCCTCCTAATCTCTCCTTAATTAGTTTGAATGTACTAGATAGGTGTTTTTCAACCTTCTTCATGATGCGACCCCCCTGGTATGAGAAAATATTTCGCGACCCCCCGACGCTTTTCATCATGTATGGTTGTGTATGTATAGTTTGGAGATTTGGGGGGTTGTTTATCAAAATTTATGAAGAAAATTCATATCTCGGAGAAATGGAAGTGTTCCTCGTTCAGATTCGAATATGCGTTTCTTGTAGGTCGAAAGAATGAAAAACAGTAAACCCTATAAAACTATAGGCTAACAAACGTTAGCTCCCAGGTTTGGAGATTTGGGGGTTTTTTAATAAAAAATGATAAAAAATTCATATCTTGACGATATGAGAGTGTTCCACGATCAGATTCGAATATGCGTTTCTTGAATAACGAAACAATGAAAAACAATAAACCCCATAGTTTGTTAGCCCCCAGGTTTCTACATTCGGGGGGTTGTTTATGAAAATTGACGAAAAAAAATTAATATCTTGGTGAAATGAGATTGTTCCACGATCAGATTAGAATATGTGTTTCTTGAATGCCGAAGGTATGAAATACTATAAAAATTATAGTTTGGTAGCTCCCAGGTTTGGGGGGTTGTTCATGCAAAATGATGAAAAAAATTCATATCTCGACGAAATGAGTGTGCTCCACGATCATAATCGAATAGGTGTTTCTTGAATGCCGAAGGAATGAAATACTATAAAAATTATAGTTTGTTAGCTCCCAGGTTTGGGGGGTTGTTCATGCAAAATGATGAAAAAAATTCATATCTCGACGAAATGCGAGTGTTCTACGATCATAATCGAATATGTGTTTCTTGAATGCCGAAGGAATGGAATACAATAAACCCCATAGTTTGTAAGCCCCCAGGTTTCTACATTCGGGGGGTTCTTCATGAAAATTGACGAAAAAAAATTAATATCTTGGTGAAATGAGATTGTTCCACGATCAGATTAGAATATGTGTTTCTTGAATGCCGAAGGAATGAAATACTATAAAAATTATAGTTGGGTAGCTCCCAGGTTTGGGGGGTTGTTCATGCAAAATGATGAAAAAAAATCATATCTCGACGAAATGAGAGTGTTCCACGATCATAATCGAATATGTGTTTCTTGAATGCCGAAGGAATGAAATACTATAAGAATTATAGTTTGTTAGCTCCCAGGTTTGGGGGGTTGTTCATGCAAAATGATGAAAAAAATTCATATCTCGACGAAATGAGAGTGTTCTACGATCATAATCGAATATGTGTTTCTTGAATGCCGAAGGAATGGAATACAATAAACCCCATCGTTTTTTAGCCACCCGGTTCGGGGAATTGGGAGGTTTTTCATGAAAAATGATGAAAAAATTCATATCTCGACGGAATGAGAGTGTTTCACGATCCGATTCGAATATGTGTTTCTTGAATGCCGAAAGAATGAAACACAAAAGACCCCATAGTTTGTTAGCCCCTATGTTTGGAGATTTGGGTGGTGTTTATGAAGAATGATGAAAAAAATTAATATCTCGGAGAAATGAGAGTGTTCCATGAGAGAAGAATTGTGTCATTTGATTAATCCGAAACAAGCACAACCTTCTCTCACTAAAGTTCTCCAGACTTCTGGCGACCCCCCAATAGGGGTCGCGACCTACAGGTTGAAAGACACTGTACTAGATAGATGGTACTATCGAAAAAAACTACTAAAAGCTGCAATTTTGTGGTTCCAACAGTGTCGTAGCGCAAAATTGGGGTACCCCCCCCGCAAAAATTTTTTTTAGTACCCACCGTGGGGTCTGCGGGGGCCTCCGCTTCGCCACTGGGTTCCAATTGTCAATGGTGCCTTGAAGAGACATCCATCGAAGCCTGCCTCAGTATATGTTGGCTTTCTTAAAATGCCGAGTATGAGAAACATTCCTTCGGCATTTTTTGTAAAACTACACATACAAAACTAAAAAATCACATGAACAAGAAAAATGCCCAAAAAAATCCAGTTTCCAACTAGACCCAAGTGATCATCCAATCACATTCACTCAGAAATAATTAGGTATTGTCTAAGGATAATCAGAATAATTCCTTCACCAGTGTGAAAATGTCTGGGGCTAACTCTTCCATCTTTTACCAGGTTTTTATATTTTGTCTTTTCTTTTGCCACTCAACTATTCGTTTTTTATCAGTGGACATGTGGATCGCTTCAATTGAAACTAATAGTTTGTTTTACCTGCGGAGGGCTGGAGGGCATAGACTTGTCAAACCAATTCATGTTCAAGATAACTTAACCAACTTATTTCCAATCTCTTCAGTGCATATTATGAACATAACTAAGTCCATACCCAGCGTATAACCCAATAATAGGCCACGGCTGAATTTTAAGCAGATCGTCAAATACGAATTTTGGAAAATGGTAAATTACAAATGACCACAACTCGACTTTCTACTATGAAACATCCTATATTTATTTAAATTTTTGCATGACAAGAGCTGTTAGCTGAGGGTGTTTCTTCCTCCCACAAGATATTCAAATAGAATTGGGCATAGTTACTACAATTCACGGTTTACACCTTGTGACATGCCAATTTCGATTGCAAATCTACAAGGTAATATTTCTTCTAAACCCTGTATTTCGAAAATGAAACGTTTGCGGTACCATGTTTCTGGAACTTTTTTTTCTCAAAATTATGCTAGGAATCTCCCCTTTTCGTTTGTATTTCCAATTTATAGGAACACCATGTATATCCGACGCCATTGATGCGACCATTGATTAGAATCTTCAAGAACCTTTGTGTACATATTTTATTCTTAAACTTAAACGTGTATTCTGTAATAACATGTTCTATTTCTCTGCATAAGTTTTTGTCATTGAATCTCTCGGCATGAATCATGTTTTGTTGTGCTTATTCCCGGATAGTAACGGAAATTGTACAAATTTCTATTTATTATTATCTGCATGTCCTCCCACATTGGCTCATTTCTTTCGGATTTAGGTACTTGACATCGAATAAAAAATCCTTCACGATTCTTTCATAAATTTTTCAATCGAATAAAAAAATGAAACAACGAAGATGGACCGAAGTCAAATAAGATAAAAAAATTATCTGCGCAAATCAAGTGTGAAGAAGTTACAACGGAAAGGCGTCGTCTCCACTCTAACCACTAGCTGGGCCATGATATATTTAGCGTCGGAGGACACATTTCGTAGGAAAATTTGAGGTGAAAACAGTTGTCGGCTTAGACGCTCCTCGAGTAAATTCCACCGGCATTACTCAAGTTAAATCTATATTGGGTGCAGGAATGCATCGGGACGCAAGGCGTCTAATTCTGTTGGCCGCCTGCCACGACCACTTCTTGCTACACTATTTTCACTGATTCATAAAAATCCCCTGTTGATGTACCAACTTGTAAGACATGTGCACAGTTTTCCGTTCCACGAAGAAAATAAAGTGCGGGTGGCATCCTTTGTTATGGTGGGCTCATCTCAGAATGGAGGTTCAAAAATAAAAATTCATACGTAGAAAGAAAAGAAAAGAAAGCATCACGGTTATTGGTTCTGGCAGTTCTAGTGATGGAGTATCTTGATCATGAAACTTCTTTTATCAACGACGGTGCAGAAAGTTGTGAAGTGGGGAACTTCTGAGCACTCGTTCATTCAGTGTGAAGGGAGATCCATCTTGTAGGTAGCTTCGAATTCAAAGCATCTAATACAGAATACGTTATTACAGAAATATCGGGAAATTTTCGTCAAATTGTCGATTGAGACCATTCCCGGCTATAAATTTGAAAAATACAGACAGTGACGAAATGACACAGAACTCGTTTAAGTGGAACGAGTTTTCCAGAAGAGGTCCAGATTGTACCTACGCCATTTGTAGGTATTATCGCAATTGATATGATAAAAACAATTTGTGAATTTCGATTGGAATAAAGTAGGCTTAGGCTCAATATATATTGCTAACTTATTTGCAGAACACTTCGCTTCTATTGCTTAAAAAATACTACGGTACATCATTATCATTGAATTGTACTACTTCTTCTTTGTTTGAGAGTACATTTTTTTCTACCCAGTGTTCAAAGAAGAAATAACAAGTGCCATAAATGCATTAAAAAATAAAAAAAGTACAGGTGTCGATCATATCTCATTTAAAATTCTGAAAAAACTTGCTGACAAAATTGCCAACCACCTGGCTCATTCAATAAATTTATCGGTAAGCACTGGAAAATTTCCCAGTCTTTTGAAAACAGCTTTAGTGATACCAGTTCATAAGAAGAATGATCCTTGTGATATTTCTAATTATTGTCCTATTTCAAGTCTGAGTGCTTTATCCAAAGTATTCGAAAAAATCATTTATGTGATTTGAAATTTGGCAGATGTACATAATTCTGGTGACAATGCATCATAAAATATATTTTATAGAAAAAAACAAAATGGCGGCTCCAAAATGGCGGATGAGTTTTGTAAGCATCATCTGATTCCATTCAAAATTAGTATCTGGGGGTTTTTGGGTTCGACAAAGATGATTCTTTCGTCAAAATTGAAAAATTCAAGATGGCGGCTACAATATGGCGGACGAGTTTTGTAATTATGATCCGATTCTATTCAAAATTGGTATCTGGGAGTTTTCTGGGTCGGAAATTACGATTTTTCAAAATTGAGGAATTCAAGATGGCGTCTTCAAAATGGCGGATGAGTGTTGTTATTATAAAAGCTTGTCTTAAAAAATGATTTTTTTATTATAGCTTGTTTAGTTTCACCTGTCCCGGTGTCTGTCTGTCTGTCTGTAATCAAATCTTGCAAGTTAAATATGACACACTTCTAATCGTCCGATTGATTTGAAATTTGGCAGGCGTACATAATTCTGGTGACAAAGCATCATGAAATATTCTTTATAGAAAAAAAACAAAATGGCGGCTCCAAAATGGCGGATGAGTTTTGTAATTATCATCCGATTCCATTCAAGATTAGTATCTGGGGGTTTTTGGGTTCGAAAATGATGATTTTTTTAGTCAAAATTGAAAAATTCAAGATGGTGGCTACAAAATGGCGGACGAGTTTTGTAATTATGATCCGATTCTATTCAAAATTGGTATCTGGGAGTTTTCTGGGTCGGAAATTACGATTCTTCAATATTGAAGAATTCAAGATGGCGGCTTCAAAATGGCGGATAAGTGTTGTTATTATGAAAGCTTGTCTTAAAAAATGATTTTTTTTATTATAGCTTGTTTTGATCTGTGAAGAGCCTTCGATGTACTCTCACGTGAATTCATACGGAGTAAACTCTACAATATTGGTTTTCGCGGGGTATTTCTTGATTGGGTTATATGTTTACTGACTGATCGAGATATTTATGTCAGAATTGATAACCAATGGTCAAAGAGATGTCAGATTGAACATGGTGTTCCGCAGGGCTCTGTGCTGGGACCACTACTATTCCTTCTTTTTATAAACGATTTACCTGTTCATATAAATCCTGATATTTTGGTCATATTTGTAGATGATACATCTGTAGCGGTCTCAGCTCAGAGTTTTGGGGAACTGTCAAAAATTTGTAACTCCCTGTTATTGAGTTTTTTAGATTGGTGCAAGTCGAGCAATTTAAATTTGAATTTGGAGAAAACCCAATGTATCCATTTCAATAAAAATGTTGATAGGAATCGCTTAGTCATAAGATGCATGAATCATCAGATTATGTCAACAGAATCAGTCAAATTCTTGGGGGTTCATTTGAATAGGCTATTCAAGTGTCTATTAGTAGACTTAAAGGAGCACTCACTACCGATTCAATCAATGAAAGAGATCTACTATAGTTTAGTTTACAGCTTTTTGAATTATTATGTGATAATATGGGGTAATTCTGTTGATTAATGATTCTAATAGAGTTCTCATTATGCAAAAGAGGATCATCAGATTGATGCTCAATTTGAAACCACGTGATTCATGTAGACAATATTTCAAATCAAACGAAATATTGACACTTCCTTGTCTATATATTTTTCGTTGTTTAATTCACATGAGAGAAAATGTAGACTCTAAGTCAAAATTATCTAGCTTTCACAACTATGCATCGAGGAATATCGACACTTTATTCATTCCACCTCATTCTACTGCAAAGTTTGAATCAGGACCTACATATAGATCGATAACATTGTATAACCACCTACCAAAAAGTGTTAAATCTTTGAATAAGATGATGAGATTCAAAACTATTGTGAAACGTTATTTAATAGTAAAGAGTTATTGTAGTATTAAAGAATATTTGGAAGATGAGGATTTTGTTGGATGTTAATTATGTTTGGTTTTTGTTTTCTTATCAATTGCTGTAATTTTTTTATTCTGGTGAATATCTGACTTGTCTCATACATTTGTAAAAATCTAAGGGATTGAATAAATTATTATTATATCCAACCAGCACTTTTATCCCCTCAGCTTACGCGGTCTTACCCGCAAATAGCTGATTATTGAATGAACCAATAGATTTGAAATTTTCAGGATAGGTTCGGATCTCGAATGGTTTTGTTTTCCCGATAAATTCAAAAATATGTATTCGATAGAGATGAAATCTGGCATGTAGATGGAGAATGATGATTTCTCTGACAGATGCTGTCAAATTTTTTGGCAGATTACAAAAAAAATTTCATTGGAAAATGACATGAGAATGACGAATTTAACAATTTTTTTTCAGATCGCATGATCAGAACCATATAAATTTCTAGGGAATTATGGAGAATACAATACAGTTTTCATATTTCGGTAATAACGGATTTGGAAGGGCTGAGTAACCCAAGGTTTGCCAATAAACTACCTGTTTCTCTCTTTCGTCATTGGTCGATGGAATTTTTTTATGGTTCCGGTGACTCGATCTGAACAAAATATTGAATGAAGGTTGGATATTATATTCTCCAAATATCCATCTAAATGCAGAATTTCGTCTCGATCCCATCTGCAGGTAACTGAGTAAAATCTGTCGAATTTCAAACGATCTGCGGAAAAATAGTATGTTTAGTAGGAAAAGCCACATTCCTGGACTCTCGACTCAGCTATCATCACAATCGTCCAGGAATGTAAGGCTTTTCCTACCCGGTAAACAATGTACTATTTTTTAGTCAATACCTATATGGCATATGGCACTCCTGAAGAGATTGCGACAATAAACATTTCGTATAAAAGATACACGATACACGAGCACAGCTTGAAACCTCTGAAAAAACTTTGCCTCGCCATACAGGGTCTTTCACGAGGAACCTCACCCATATTTATACGGGAAACTACTGAACGTATTTTCATGAAATTCAGCACTTATAAGTATTTCACGATGCTGATGAAATCTAAAATATTTTCAAGGCATGAGCACCTCCGGTTTTTCCGGAAATGACGTCAACTTCCGTTTTTCAAATTAGAACACCATTTTTTTATTGCAGAAATAGATTCCTTAGAAAATTTCAAGTTATTTTGATGTAACATTTTTCAGTTTTGGTTGGAAAATTCTCTCTGAGCGGGAAAATTCGAAAAAAAAATCGAAAATAGAGCTCCGCTGAAACAAGAATATCTTCGAGGTTTTTGGATGGAAAATTTTCATTTTTGGGATTTTTCAAGATGTAAGATTGACGTATCCACTTTAAAAATCGAAATCGCGATTCATGATACAGGGTGTGAAAAAATCGCTTTCAAAGTTAGGGATGACAAAATCGTGAAAAATCAAGTTTTTCAAATTAGAACCCCATTTTTTATGGCAGATATTGAATCTACGTTAAATATTATTTAAATATTTTCTGAGTTAATATCCACTTTAGGGCAAGGGTGTGATGCATACACTCACATTATTTTTTAACGTAGATTCAATATCTGCTATAAAAAAATGGGGTTCTAATTTGAAAAAATTGATTTTTCACGATTTTGTCATCCCTAACTTTGAAAGCGATTTTTTCACCCCCTGTATCATGAATCGCGATTTCGATTTTTAAAGTGGATACATCAATCTCACATCTTGAAAAATCCCAAAAATGAAAATTTTCCATCCAAAAACCTCGAAGTTATTCTTGTTTCAGCGGAGCTCTATTTTCGATTTTTTTTTTCGAATTTTCCCGCTCAGAGAGAATTTTCCAACCAAAACTGAAAAATGTTTCATCAAAATAACTTGAAATTTTCTAAGGAATCTATTTCTGCAATAAAAAAATGGTGTTCTAATTTGAAAAACGGAAGTTGACGTCATTTCCGGAAAAACCGGAGGTGCTCATGCCTTGAAAATATTTTAGATTTCATCAGCATCGTGAAATACTTATAAGTGCTGAATTTCATGAAAATACGTTCAGTAGTTTCCCGTATAAATATGGGTGAGGTTCCTCGTGAAAGACCCTGTATATTCATTGTATATGCCGTAGGGCTCATCGTATTTGAAACCGAACTACTTCTTCATAGATTAAACTGGGTGGAAGTATCTTGAAATTATATCTGTAACAATGAGAAAGTAGAAAAACGGGAAAGTAGCATTAAAAAAAAGCTTTCACGAAGTCCTAACTCCTAACTCTTTCTTGGATCGGGAAGAGGGAAGATCTTTCGATCAGGTACAATTTTCCACGTTACGGGCCTTCAGTAGTTCAGTGTTCGAGGAATGCTACAGGCCTTTATGTTGGGGGATCATCTCCCATAGATTTTGAGTGCTTATTTTTATCGGTAGGATTAATTTCAAAATACTGTGGGGGATAATGTCAATATCACTCAGAATCTGAGGGCGGTTGTCAATTCGTCAAGTTGTTGCAGCGTTGATTCCTATAAGATAATACATTCAAACCTAACGAAGTTTAGGTTCATTCTTGGGATAACCCAAAGTTGCAAAGAACTGAAAAGAGTTGATGGAAAATCCCCTGGTATCAATTTTCTTTAGAAAACTATAAGCAGTAGTTTTCCTTATGAGTACATATCGACTCAGATCGTTGTGTTTTACTGCTTAGTGCAGAACAGCCGCTGGTCATGGAGATCCACCAAGACACATGAAAGGTGCGGCACGTGTGCCGGTCTCCGGTGGCGGCTGGCATGCTCCCATGTCTCATTTGCTTCACTTTCGGAAATCTGGAAGGCTGTGCGGGAGGCCCATCGCACCGCGTGGATCTGTCCTCGTCGCACAAAGGGTTCGAGGGTCTCCTCCTGAAACAATCAGCCGGCACATCCCTACTGCTTCATTTCTTGGCACGCGTCAACAATTTAAATATAGAACAGCTACCGTGTTTCTTAAACTTAGTCACTTTCCGACCATTTGGCCAACAGTGCCTTTCCGATCCAGAAAATCGAGCAAGCTCCGTGTGTCAGCGCAATCAACTAGTTGTCAGAATTTTCGGACTCACCTGTTGCGGTTCCATTTCGGAATAAGAAAGTTCGCTATTTTGATGAAAAAACAGCGGTTGAGATTTTGGTGGTGAAGGAGGCATGCCGAGAGCTTTTCTACTCACTAATCGACGTTACAATTTTGAAGAAATGACGCATACAGGTGAGTACGTGTTCTTTGGACCCGCTTTAAATAGAGATATTAGAAATAGATTGGTTGGATAGTTTGAGTGACGCGGTTTGTAATGACGGATTTTCAATGAACTTTCCCCGTGGATTTTCTAAGTTTACTGAAAAATAATAACATTTTCCATTAATATGATGAACTGCGAATATTCAATGAGGGATTCGCACTACTGGGCAAATTTGGTAGAAGGAATTGCAGAAAAAAAACGCAATGATTCTATGATATCCACTAACAAACTCCATATTCTATTGTTTCATATTGACTTTCCATATGATTTCAAATTTCCAATTAATCTAAAGAACATTCTGAACATTTGATAGTAAATAGAGAATTGTAAAATCATTCTACCTTCAAGAATTTCTAATTCCAAACTCCATCAACAATTATCTAAATGTTTTAAAGCACTTCGAGGTGACAACCGTATTAGATGAAGATTATAGATTCTAGCATGTGAAAATTTAAATTATTCAAGAGTTATTTTTCAAAGATCTAAATTATAAAGAAAATTTTGTCAATAATATTTGTGAAGAATCAAATTTTCATAATAATTTTCAAGGAATTCATTGTCCACACAAGTGTCATCCATATTTATTGAATTCAACGAGAGTTTACTAATATTTTGTTTTTAATGGTTAACAATCACCTTGTTCTCACTGAAAATAGCAAAATCTTCAGAGAGTTCAAAGAAGTATGCGAATATGGACGAAGTTGATTAATCAATGTTCATAAGTAGGAACAAAGATGTTGAATCATCGAAGTAGGAACCTACATCAAAATAACCAGCTTTTTATGGTGAAAAGAAGACGAAAATTTATCAGCGGCATGTCAACAGAACACAACCGATATCAAATTTGAATATTTATCGACGAGAAAGAATAGGATGAAAAACTTTCAACGTTGAATCTTGAATCCATCAAAAACTCCAATAAAGTCAAAGTTGAAATGTGTGTTTGTTATCACCGCTTTCATTTTGGTGCTAGCTGTAGATATGTCCTGAAAATAGGTTACTATCAACTTAATGGTTATCTATTTTCACGAACGGAAAAACTCCCAACTTTTTGCTGTCCAAGTCCAAGATCCAACTGCGTAGTGATTCTTATTTACTCTGTGAGATTTCGACTGCTATCAAACTAAAGTATCCCAAAATCAAATCCTCCTCTTTATTTCGGTCATATTCAGAATTTCAATCTTACCTAATCTTCAGGAGATTTGGGGGGCCCACTCAACCAAGTGTCTGGTGCTAGATGTGTCTTCCCTGCCGATAAATATCCCATGTTTTCTGTGAAATTTGACATTGTAACTCCTCAGACGTTTTTTGTGAAATGAAAAAAATATAAAAACAAATTAACACAGATCATGCAGTAAGCGCTTTCAGTTCAGCATCATGCATCACTCTGATCACCGAGGATATCTCCACAGATCTGTGGTACTATGGTATCATTATCAATATTCTATGGTTTCATCGGAGCTCGGAGGTCCCTGAAAGAAGATCGAGAAATATTGCGGGTCATTCCGGAACTAGAGCAAATACTATAATCAAGAGTGCCGATTTGATCTACAATTTTTGTTCACGATTTTTAGTAGGGAGTCGTTACACCAAGGTTTCTATGCATCTTTATTTGATGGAATATCCATCAAATGTATTATGGGATACATCAGATCAACCCACTGATGGTGGTATAATTCAATTCTCGAAAAGATCTAAAGATTCGAAATTTTCATGGTAGAGGGAGGGTTCGAAATTTGAATGCGTCTAATGAGTTCATTGATGGGCAAAATCCGCTGAATGTTTTCTGAGCACTTGGGCCTTTCCTTAAAAATTTACACACTTTCAAAAAGGAGGCAAAGAGATTTTTTCTTCAAGTGCTGAATAGTTAAAGAATGGACCTTTTGTGAAACCCCTATTGCATTGTTTACCAGAACCTTTTGAACAGAAAAAATTTCTTAATTTAACAGTATGTGTTCAATCAATATAAACTGAATAATAATTGCAAATAATTTCTAATTCTTGTATTGTGCCCGTAGAAACCCTAGATTTCTAAAGGAAAAATAGAATTCAACATTGTGCATGAAGTAATGAACGGATCTTCTGTTTATGGAATCGAAAATATCGAGCTGTTACCATTTGTTAGCGCAAAATAAAGAGAATATTCATAGACTGTATGTTAAAACATGTTCGCAAAATGCCATTCCTTGAATTTAAAGAAAATTCTCATTTTCGAAAGCTTGAAACTCCTCAAGCAGTGCAAATATAGGTGAAAAATAAAATTCCTCTGAATTTCTTTGGTAGTTCCGCTATCATAGTAGGATGTTGAATAAAATTAGAATATTACAGTTTTCTCATTTTATTATTTTCTATTCAAATCTCTCAGAAAACAACTCAACCAGATATTTTTGAAATGAGTTTTTTCGGAAAATGCGGGGACTGGTAAATTTTTTCACTTGGAGGTGGATAAATTTTGATTGCAAATTTGTGGGTCTACGGTCATCCCCAATTATCTTTGGAGTTCGTTTCGGTGAAGTGCAATAAATGATCGAGATTCGGAGCGAATTCTATTTTATTTTAAGTTCAGTGTGTCTACCGTCCATTTCTAAACAGTCGGTATTATTGTCTTTTTTGCAGTAAGTGACTTTTGTATAATCATTTTTCTCGGAATTGGACTGGAAGGAGAGAGAGGTCCTCAATGTCCTCCAATTGAGGATCTTCTGATTCAAAACTCTAGGCTTTTTGTGACTATCGTGTTGAAGACTGTACCTACTTCTCTAATAGTTGCCAGAGAAAAGTGTTAGCATACAATGAAATAACACCGGGAATGAATTATAGAGAATGTTGAACAAAAAGTCTCGTTTTCGGTTCTGTGGATCACTTTGAATAAAAAATTCTAAGTTGACCAATTGAAATTTTGTATCCAGAGAATTATCGTTTGAATAGTTTTAAGTTCTAAGCGTTCAATATACTTTTTTTTTTATTTATTGAAATAGGTTGCATTTTCCAAACTTACATCAGCTGAGGTTAAATAATATAAATAATGGCTCATCAAGAAGTCTTTAAAATAATGAAGGATGGCTGAGTAGGCATCTGAATGTGTTCAGATGTAGGGATCTCTATATCACAATTCTCATAGTAGGTATGTCCCCAACAATGCTATTACCCCCAGGGCTTCGAAAATGTCTTTTTCCGTCGACCATAGAATAAAAGCTCATTTTAACTACAGTGGCTTTATACAGGACAGTGGCGACAATAGACGCTCACGTTTTGATTGGTCGGACTGTTTTCGACCACTAATGGCAGACTTTCATTTTTTTTGTCATGTCATAGTGACAAAAAGCTCAAGATCGGGTCAAATGTCAAACAGCACGACACTCAAATGTAAACAAATATCTGCCATGTTTGTGCAAAAACGTGTTCTATGACCCTATTGTCGCCACTGTCTTGTATAAGGCCACTGTTATTCTAACGCACTCAAAATCATCCATTAATGACCTATTTTGATGCATGATTTCTCATTAATGCATGATTGTAATGGCAACCGAAAATAAAATATTCAGTCAGAGCACTATCGAGCTTGGTCGGAAATCAACTTCTGTCACAGAAGGGTATATTGACAACTCCATTCTAAATAAAATAGACTGCAGAAGAAATTTCAGGTGATACAAGTTGCAAAGTAAATAATACTTCAACCTCCACTTTCTCCACACGTTCCTTATGGGATATCATAGGTAATGATATAAATGCAAACTAAATGTAAACTATATTCCCTCTATGAATTTTTCGAATTGTTCCATAGGGAGCAAAAATATTAGTACAGGGTGGGCTTTTTAAAACGAAACAGACGAGATAACGGGCGGAATAAATTTATTTCGAAAAAATGCTCGGACACGTCGATTTTTGTTTCGAGGGGGACAACTTTCAAGGTCAAATTCACAACTATATCGCTTCAGCCCTTAGTGTTTGGACACCAACCCCTAAATTTTGAATGAGGAAGATATGGTGAGTGATACCTCATTTGAAAGGTCCTTTCATCCTGAATTCAGGATATTGATTTTTTCTTCATTTGATTCATTGATTCTTGAGATATTGACATTTGAAGTTGAAACAAAGATGGTATTGTCGTCAAGCAAGCTGTCTGAATCAATCGAATTTATTATTCATTCATTCTGTAGATTTGATGAAACTCCATAACACCAGACAACAAAATACAAAGTTAAAATTTTAACAATGAATAATTAGTCAAATAATTGATGAATTCACATAGCATGGTCAGCGGAATGAATGGTACTGTACGAAATTCAAAATTGAATATCTCGAAAACGAATGCGTTAAATGAGAAACAAATTATTATGCTGAATTCATGATGCAAGGGCTTTCAAATGAGGTATCACTCACCCTATCTTTCCTATTAAAAATTTAGGAGTTGGTGTTCTAACACCAGGGTTGAAGCGATATAGTTGTTAATTTGACCTTAAAAGTTGTCCCCCTCGAAACAAAAATCGACGTGTCCGAGCATGTTTTCGAAATGAATTTATTCCGCCCGTTATCTCGTCTGTTTTGTTTTGAAAAGCCCACCCTGTATATCGAAATGCACATAGAAATTTACATTATGTCAAATTTGTCTATTATGCAAAATGAGAATTTATTTCAATCGAGAATTCATATTCAATTCGTGATGAGGTCGACGGAAAAATCTTGTAATCAACTCGTATATTGATTCAGTCTCAAACATTAACGCGCTCGCTCCGCTCACGCGTTAAAATATGTCAACCATTAATCGCTGTCATTAATAAACTAGTTGGTTAAATAACTATTTATTACCTAATATCTCTGTTTGTCAAGCATAAAAATGTAGAGGAGATATTTATTGATGATAACCACGAATTTCTTTTGAATTTTTTTGATCTACAATCATTATATTCAGGCGACCACAACAGTACTCAACAACATGCGAAAGAAGACATCTCCCAGCGGTCGTCTACGGGATCTCCTGAGAACATATTCGGCTGTCCCGATGAATTATACAACTTGACCAAATTGGCGGAAATTGCAGTGGCCACCGGAGAAATTCTAGATCAGAAGAAGTTTCTGAGCGAATGTTCAATTTCAGCCACGGAAACTTTCTATTCCGGCTACACCCACAAGCTCTTCGACAAATCTTCGAGAATCCCGAGGCCACATTTGAATAAGGTAAAGTTATATTCAAAATAACATAATCAAATTTCAAGGAATTTCAATAGCTGGAGGGTTTTCCAATATGAGGTGTTATTCCGAATAGCCCGCCATTTCGGTAGATGTCACTTTTGAAGTTTGAAGATGTCATTTTTTGACATTTGACATGTAGAAAATACGCCACTATAAAAATGGAACAATACACCCTTCAACAACACATTGAAATTATTAAAATTCACTATAAAAATGGTGGCAGAGACGGTTCGTGAAACAGACGTTTTTGGGTTGTTGTGAAGCACCTTGTCGAACAGCAATAAAGAAATTGGTGGAAAAATTCGAACCCAGATTTGTCCATTCCTCGTCGTTCTTTGGAATTAGGCATTCCACAAACGTCATTACACCGTATTTTGCATGAAGATTTGGGTAATGAGGCTATAAATTCAAGCCGACGGATCATCAACAACGTCGTGTCTTTGCTGCTTGGGTCCTTGATATGCATAAAAATGATCCGGAATTCCATCGAAGAATCATCTTGAGTGATAGTGATGAGGCCTATTTTCACCTCGATGGGTTCGTCAACAAGCAAAATTGTCGCATCTGGGGCTTGTTTAAAAGCCTCTCTATCCTCAACGTGTGACTGTTTTAGCGGTTTATGGTCCGGCTTATTGGAACTCACTTTTTCGAGAATGAGACTGGAGCAACACTTACGGTGAATGGATTGCGCTATCGAAAGCTGATTAATAATTTTTTATGGCCGGAATTGGATGATAGTATTGATCTGGACAACGTTCACTTCTAACAAACGGCGCTACGTGCCACACAAACAACGAATTACGAAACCATTGTTCTTTCACTTGAAAAGTTTCCAGATCGTGTTATCTCTCGAAGAGGTGATCACAATTGGCCACCGATATCTTGTGATTTAACACCTTGCGACTTTTTCCTTTGAATCCTTTGGGGCCATGTGAAAGAGAGAATGAGGCTATCGAGGACATAGGGCAGCCACTTTGCGATTTGGTTATAGAAAATTTCATAAAAGGGATATGGTCCTGTAGTCGTGGTCGTGGTGGTCATTTGGCTGATGTTGTTTTCCATGAGTGCCCTTGGTCCAGTGGTTAGGACATTGGATTAGGACCCGGCAAGTGCGAGTTCAATCCCGAGCTAGGAAAGAAATTTTCTAGTCTCGGTTCACTGTTGGGTCAAAAATTGACAGTGCTGTGCCTAAGTGGCGTAAGGACACAGTTACAACGCCTACACAGAACACAACTGCTTACTCCGAACTCGGCACAAGTTACAAGCTTCGAAGCTTGTAGTTTCAGAGGGGTCTTCTCAGGAGACCTAGGAGTAATCAGGATAAACAATACAATCATATCATTATTAACGGCATACCTACCTTCCTCTTCATAATGACAAAAACATCCGATCATTTATCTAAAGGTGAATACAGACTATTCTGACGTGACGTGATTTCACGTCACGTCAGGACCGTGCAGTGCTCACATTGGTCTAATTTGAACGTGAACGCACAGAACGATGTGTTGCGCATTTTTATGCATTTTTATATCACTCACATTTTTGACGTGGGCCCACATGTAGGTAACCA
Source organism: Adalia bipunctata (assembly GCA_910592335.1). NCBI lineage: Eukaryota > Metazoa > Arthropoda > Insecta > Coleoptera > Coccinellidae > Adalia > Adalia bipunctata. Next base: position 33,909,100 of record OU342948.1, read on the forward strand.
CGTCACGTCAGAATAATCTGTATTCACCTTAAGAAATGGCATTTTTCGTTGAATGTCAAAATATCACCTCTATTGGAAATAGTTATTTTCCTATCAAGAGCGGAAAGTTGTACTTTTCCGTACGGATTGCCGTTGCCCGAACGACGCGGAGCGAGTACGGGAAAGATACTTTCCGCTCAAGATAAGAACAATGTTTTTTCTACAACCGTATTATAAAATTTAAAAAAAAACTTCTACACAAATGTAGGAAAAATGCGAGATATAGCTCGCAAATTGCCTTTCTTTAGATTTTTCAGGAAATAGATCCATAGTTGCTATATTAACTGCTTCCAGAATATCTTCTGGTATAGCCCCTCCCCTCTTCAGATGAATACATTTTTGATCTTGTTTTCATAAATTATATTCGAAAATAATTCAATGAGGATGAACAACTTTGGCGAATATCCGTTTTGACACATTGATTAACCGGTTTCTGTAGAAAATCATAGACCATGACATATAGAAATAAATACACAGATGCATGTATGACAATCATAATTCTTGAAGTATGACAAGTTCTCTTTGAAAATGCAATAATTTTCAAACGGAAATTTGCATTTACCTACTGATTAGTTTGACATGGATGAAACTGCATAATTTGAAATATTCAACTAAAGACATGAGTAAATTGATTGAGAGATTTTATGTTGAAGGTATTATTATTCACAAATTCAACAGATATTCACTTTCTCGCACTAGTGCGGGAAAGTGACACTTTCCGAATCGAAAACAATGCGGGAAAGTAGTTACTTTGGCTCAATTACTTCCTTTCAAGAACCAAAAACTGTTTGAGACTTGACTGCCTGAGATCAGTTAATGAGTCCCATCCAGAAGGAATTTTCCCATCAAGCCATATCTTGAGGAAGTTTCTGATAGATGATCGGCAGAAAGGCATTCTGGCCTATTAAATGCTTAGCTAGCTACTAGTTTTACCAATCCAAATGCTTATTTATTTTTCGAGCTAGTTGGCTGAGTGAAAAACTTCTGATCGTAATATCAATATTACATATTTCAAAAATCATGTGTTCGAATTGTAAAAGCGAAGTGGTCGAGTTGTATAATTATGATAGATTGAATCCAAAAACAAAGAATATGATTTCATCGAAGCCTTCAAAGCAAAGTTTACGTGTGAACATTTGAATTTTTGACATACTATACTCATAGTATAGTATGTCTACTACTATAGTAACTATAGTATCAAAAAAGTACCCGGAATCTGCAAACGAAACATCCAGTATGGAACTATTATTCATAACAATTCATTTTAAGGTCCCCTCTCCAAAATAATAAACTACGTCGACAAATAATCAACAGAATATTTTTTAACACATTCTAAGGAATTTAGTGCATTTTTGACTTTCCTAAACTTATAAGAAAAATAGTATTAAGACTTCGACAAATGCACGTCTGGTGTTAACAATATTAACCTTTTCATCTTTATCCAGGCTAGTTCAAAATCGCCAATTCACCAAAGAAGTGGTGGAGATTCACCTTCAACCACTGAACAAGGAGATCATGAATGCCCTGAATGTGGTAAAACATACAGGTACGTTTTTCATAGCAACAGTAAATTTTATGGTATTCCTACTGATGGTAGAAAATATTGTTGAAACTAAGGTAATCTCTTAATTTTTTTTAGTACTTCCTCTAATTTGGCACGTCATCGTCAAACACACCGTAGTCCAGCCGATAAGAAAGCTCGAAGATGTCCCCATTGTGATAAACTCTATGTCAGTATGCCTGCATTTTCTATGCACGTTAGAACTCATAATCAGGGTTGCAAGTGTCAGTTTTGCGGAAAAAGTTTCTCGAGGCCGTGGCTACTTCAAGGACATATCAGAACACATACAGGTGAGTTATCACTAGTCAACTTCTCTTTTATTGTAATGCTTTAATTTTTGAGCGCTCGTTCTACACGATGCCTGCATTTTTCGAATTTAGTTCGACTTCGATGACTGAACACATGGTGTTTGCACTGATTAGATTTTGTTTCGACCAAATTGAGAATATCGGCAAAATTTCGTTTTTTCCACTTCAGGTGGCGCTATTCACAATTTATGACAGATTGTTATTAGATATTTCAAATATTTGAATTTATTCTGGTGAACGTGCTGTGTCAATAGCCGATAATTTTGTCAAGCAATAATTTGGGAATATATTCTTGACATTATAATTCATTTTAGTATGGAGGAAAAGTATAAGACTTTCACCCATAGAACTTATAGTACATGGAATGCTATTTCCAGATCAAAAAGTGGGTAAACATCTCAAGTTGGAGGAATCTCTAAATTTTCATGTTCCCATGGATACGACCTGTCACACCGAACAGAAACACATGGAAATTTCAGTATTCCTCCAACTGGAGATGTTTATCCATTTTTTCGAGCTGAGCAGCAAGGCTAATGGCATTCCATGTACTATAAGTTCTATGCTTTCACCATATAAAAATGTCATTCTGTGGTCATGTCATAATTGACTTTGGCAGATCAGCTGATGATTAATCAATCAAATCGATCAAGGGAAAAAAGACCTTATTGACGTTGTATGACATTGCGGCGCCGCCACGAAACATTGCCGATATTCTCGATTTGGTCGAACGTCATTTCGTTCAAAATTCGACGAGTGCTTACAGCTTGTGGTCAGCTCTGTGGTCCAATTCAATGCATACTGTGACTGCTTGTGCTTATCGTATCTATTATGTTCGTCATCAGATATTGAAAAACTAAGATATATTGCCTTTTCAGGGGAAAAGCCTTTCAAGTGCACTATTTGCAGTAAGGCATTCGCTGACAAGTCAAACCTACGCGCACACATTCAGACACATTCCAACACAAAACCCCATGTATGTGGCAGATGCGGCAAAGCTTTCGCCTTGAAATCGTACCTCTACAAGCACGAAGAATCATCCTGCATGAGGATTCATGGCAGAAACTCCCCAGCAGTATCCGAAAAATGTAAAGCATCGCCCACACCAGTTATCGTCTCTGTGGGTAAGGTCGACGCCAGAGTGGAGAAGGTGCTCGACAATTATCCAAAGCCATCTGTGATTTATAGATCTACCGTAATATCGCCCAATCCGGAACGTTTGTTGTATTCCAGATTGCAGCACCCTTCCACAATTATGAGTACTGGTAAATCTGCATCTTATTGTATTTCCCAAGATCAGCCTATGGATTTTTCCACGGGTTCTAAGAGAGCATACGAGGAAAATAAACTATCGTGTAGTCCAAATAGGCCGACAGAGTTCGGTGTGGCTCGAGCAATTGCTGTTTGATTTGAGTATTTGCGTTTTGTATTCGTGCATTTATGAAATAATTCCTTGAAGGGACCAGGCAATATTTTTAGTGTTCTGAAGTTGTTGAATGTCGGGAATATAAAATATATTTTCTCATGTTTGAACGTGAATTTGAGCTTGATTATTTTCAAATTATCTATATCGAACAGTGAGGGTAGGAATAAATTTGATAGAATGGAATTGATTATATTATTAGAATATCGAAAGAATCATGATTAATTGAACAAATAATATACAATGATGTATGTTATGTAGGGAAGATGTGCTCAAAAAAACTGCAATACTGATAATTTATATCGATCACAATCAATCCATTTCATTTTCTTCAACGCCGACGGATCGAAACGAGCCCAAAAGGCAAGAACCATAGATTCGTTCGTTTTCTGTACTCATAAGTCATAAGATTTATTTATCTCACACATTTTTTCTCCCATTTCTAAGCTTTCAGGGCATAATCTAATAAAACAAATGTGGCTCATACCCATGCTATTCACAGTCACAAAGTGAAGCCAATAATTGAATTGTACGCACGCGTCAACTGGAAATTCAAAAATTACCGGAAACTTAGAGGTTATGTTTATTCCGAAAGACAACAAGAAAATAGATATAGAAGATGAAAATATCTCATTGAAGTATTTTCTGTTTGGTACAAAAATATGATTAGGAGTCAACAGTAAGTAAGTAAGTAAGAAAAAAAGTCCCATGAACGTCGCAAACGTTTCGTTTTCAAGATACAGAGTGGTGAAGTTTGAATTTTTTCAAGTTTTTTTTCTCATAGTATCTACACTTCACAAGATTGAACTGAAATTTGGCATGAACATTACATTTCAGAGTTCATACAGAGTTGTCACTACGTGACATGGCAATTTCGATTGCAGATCTACAGGTGATATTTTTTCTGGAACACTGTCACCTGTTTTCCTCCAGAAATTTTTTTGGTGAGTAACTGTTAATTTGAAAAATGTAGGAAAGAGCTTTGTTCTAATACTAAACTTTTCGGTCTCTTGTAGTTTTGTCGTATCCACCACCGATTTCGAGAAAAATATTCAAACGATTCTCTCGAAATAATTTGGATTTTTCAGGTGATTTCGAGAGAATCGTTCCAATTTTTTTTTTCTCGAAATCGGTGGTAGATACGACAAAACTACAAGAGACCGAAATGTTTAGTAGGTATAACAACAAAGCTTCTTTTTACATTTTTTCAAATTAACAGTTGCTCACCAAAAAAAATTGAAAAATATTAAAGATATTACTGTGAAATCGTAATTTCATTGTTTGCCATGACCAATTCGAAATTTCGAAATGAAATATTTTCTATACCTTTTCAACTTCAAATTGGGATCTATCAAAATCAAATTGGGAATTAACATATTCAAATTGGGAATAAACACATTCAAATTGGGAATAATCAATTTCAAATTGAAACGGCATTCTTGGCTATGTATATCAAGATCAGGCATGATCAGAAGATCTTTATATTGATGAATCATGAAGAAAAAACTATTAATATATATATTTTGAACTTATCAAACATTCAAAAACTGTAAGAAGTACTTAAAAATTTCATATTTGTGCTCAAACTCTCATCAAAAAAGGTCAAAACATCAGGTATGAACCTCTGGATATGAGCCACATATCTTGTACAGGTACTAACTGTAATGGTTCATGGTTGATATATTTCTTCTTATCAAATTTTCCGTTCTTTGAAGACGAAATTCTGTCTGTGTTATGTTTCCATTGCATGCCGCAATTACCTGCTTTTTCATTGAATCTGCAGCTTTCTTCTTTGTATAAGGCATGATTATGAAAAAGAAATTGTATTGACTTAACGTCCGTTACTTACTTTGGACAAATTTGAGAGTTAATTTTAATTACATATCGAGTAATTCAAAGATCTGATTCACATGGATGTCATTCCAATATGAAATTGATTATTCCCAATCTGATTTTGATTATTCCCAATCTGAATATGTTAGTTCCCAATTTGAAGTTGAAAAGGTATAGATATGCATTTCAGAATAACCAAGAGTTGGCATTGCACTAAAAAAGTTTTTTTCGGCAACCGTCCGGAAAGTACGTACTTTCCGGACTAGGCCGGAAAAAATCACGTCGTTGTTTTCATTGTCATGATCATCACAATAGCAACGAAATAACGGATGACAGTTCTGTTCTGATTAATTCAAATAAGAATCAAAATGTATAATGAAGAAATGTGTCGTCTCATTGATTCGTTATTCTACACGTTTGCCGAAAAAATATTGTACGCAACACGCCCGAAAATAGTTTTTTTGGACTCGCAGACTTCCAGGACTCGCCTCCGGCTTGTCCTAGAATCTTGTCTATTCGTCCAAAAAAACCCTATTTTCCGGACTTGTTACGTAAATTACTATTGAAGAAAACTGCAGCGTCAAAAGCGAAGCTTGTTTCATTGATGTCATTGATGATTATTGTTTTCATTGTCCTGTAACGGCAGCTATTTATATTAAGAAAAAAATTAAATGAACATTAAGCTGGTACCTACGTGATACGAACTAATTTTTCTGTAATGTCGAATATATCGCATGAGTATCTAAATGATTCTGATGATATGAAATCGGTGTACATCCACCGTATACTTATGCACCACAGAGCTTCATGATCTCTAGGTTGTAAAACCGCAGATGTAGGTGGATGTCAGTTTTTAATATCGGATGACAATGATGACATCACTGATACCTGGAGGTAGGCTTATTGAAGGGATATTATGCTGGAACACTGATTCAATCAAACCCTGATCGAATATCCGAAAACACTGAAATCTGGCATGTTTCGTACCAACCAATCGTAATAATAGTTTTAGATGTAACAAAACTACAAGTGATCTTTTTGACGTATGCGCTACGAAACGAATGGTTCATGCCCGAATACTTTTCTATAGTCGTATTCTCGATGACCATTCGTTTCTTCAAACGATAGATGCATAGAATACCTGGTGTTGGCACCAAAGAACTTATAGTTACTATAATTTCTATGGTTGAACTTATAGTTACTATAAGTTCTATGGTTGGCACTTAGTTTCTAGGTGAATCTGAAAATTCCTCAGTCCGAACCTGCTCCTTCGCCTGCTCCTCCGTAGATACCAACATCTCTTGTTTTTGTCTTCTTATCTAACAAATTTGCAAAAAAATTCTAGTGCGTAGAACAGATATATTACTATATGCCGCATTTTCATAAATTTTTTAAATTGAACATTTCATATAAGAAATTTTCGGTAAAATGACTTATTTTGATGAGAAAAGCCTCACCTTAAAATACACCCTGTATATCGAAATATCTAAAGCGCTCGCGGTGAACTCTAGCTTTCAAAACGTATACTTCACAATGTTCATGTGTTGAGAATACCAAACCGTACGATTACACAGAAAAACGTTCACGAATCGGAAGATCATTTGCCTAGAATACCGTCTCAGTTCCATTTTTGATGAGTCGAAATCGGCTTCAAGGGATGATAACTGCGCCATCTTCAAAGTATTATATGTAGGCGATATTAGGTGAAATCGTAAATTTTTTATGAAGACAGCGTGTGGAGCTCTGCAGGTGTGATTGTTAACTTAATTTGAAACGTCATCAACAAATTGTTTGTAGTTGTTGATCATTTTAGAAAGTTTATTCATGTGATATTTTACTTTTAAATTTTGGCTAATATTAATTTTCGGCTCGTTTCGCAAATTTCATATTTCGTCCGATTGAATAATAGCCATCATAAACCAAAATGTAACCATAAACCAAAATGTAACATTTCATAAAGAGGATATAGGTATTGTGCTATGGCCACAATTACCGCCAACAAATATGAATAAAATTATTTTTCGCCTAATCTGAATTGTTTGAAGTACACACATACATTACATATTCATATAAATAAACGAGTATTTCATGTCGATCAAATCAATTATATTAACGTTGCTACAAATTTTGTATCTGAATGGGTTTTGGGTTTCGTCAAAGATCCGTTAATATGAACTCATCAGATTGGCCATTATCGCCTTTTCATCAGATTTTCGTTAGTGCGAAGTTAATTAGTTAATAAGTTTGAAACAACGCACTATCGCTTTAACAAAAATCGTGACGAATACGAGATTTTTAGTTTTTTCCATAATCGATTTTCAGTAGAGTCAAAGTTCAACATAGACAAGTACATAGTTCGATTTAATTTAAATTAAGTAATGCTTCCCCCCCCTGTATCCGTCAGTGATGAAGATGGAGCAGGATTTGCTAGTGATTAGCAATGGTTAGATATGCATACTTGAGAAGTGGAGAGTTCTAAGTGGAAACTCGACTTGAAGAATGTATAAATATTCTCTCAACAAATTTATTTCTCTAGAAATTTCCGTTATTCATACTTCGGTCAATACAATGAATGAAAGAGATGCGCAAGTTTACTTACTAATATCTATAATATTTATTAACTCTCTAAGGAATTTATTTATTTAATTATTTATTATTTGTTTATTTATTTTCATTTATTCTGTAAATTGAATAGACGAGAGTGTGTCTAGTCTCGAAAACGTCATTGAGAATCAACTATATAAAACTTCTCATAGCATGTTTCCTTTCTGTTACGTCTTCATTATCATTTTAGTTATGTTTAGTTCTAGGTTTGTTTAAGTTTAAGATTTCTAGTCAATATTTTAAGCACACTTCACATCCCTTCCTGATTCATTTATTGATTGTTGTCTCCGAGTTGCATTTTCAAACATGAGATCCAAATCGTTTCATAAATGAGTAATATTTGCTTTTTGTGTCGAAGACAAATATCCTTTATAAAGTCAGATACAGATAAATAAATACATAATTTTATGCCATTAGTTAGTATTACTTGCTTCTTCTTTAGTAATATGTTCTCATAGTAATGATGTACTGAACTTCTATTTCGTTGTCATATTAGAAATGATTTTCCAAATACTATTGGAATGTTAAGCTGGACATGGGACGAATGTTTACTTTTTCGGAGTAGTTTTTTTTTCATTTCGAATCGAAATTTTTTTTGGTTCATCCATTTACTAACCACATGAGAGGCCACTATGTGCAATATTAAATAAGTTTTATTCATATAGGTATCTAGGTAATTGATCTTATTTTCTGCATTTATAGTAGTAAATATGGTATTATACCTAATTTTCCGGAAAATGAACAAATACTTTTTTTCATTTTCGTCGATATATTCGCTATATAATTTTTTGTTTGTTATTCTCTGAACTTTACTGTTATTATTAAATCAACCAAATTAAAGTTTTGGAATTCTATGTATTTGATGTTTCGAAGTTTGATGTGTGCCTTATATTAGATATAAATTTCAATGTTCCTTTTTCTGAAATGGAAATAGAATCTAAGTATATGTACTTTTATACAATTTTGAAATAAAATAAATGAAATATATACATACTTTCAGTGTTTAATAAAAAATTTTCGGAGTAGTTGTGAAAGTTTCGAAGAAGTTGGGAAAATTTCAATTGAGTTGAAATACATATTCCTGAAAAGTTTTCTTAAAATGTGAATGAATTTCACTTTTTTAAATGAAGTTTGAAATTGCGAATTAATTGATCTTTCGAAAGAACTCTGTTATACTGATTTTTTCATAGTACATTGCAGCTTCTCCGACTGAAATGCTTTCGTTTTTTTCCTAACTGACACCTCTGCCAAAGCTTCTGAAGTATCGTCCTCATCTTCATCGTCACTTTTTTCATTCGTATCTGTCTCAGATAAAATTTCGCCATCGGTTAGTGAACCTGTGACAGCCACATCTTCATCCACTTGAATAAAGTCAAGAAAACTCACACCGCTGATGTAAACTAATCGATCTATTGATGGTTCTTTATCATCCATAAGTACAGGGTATCCCATTTTGGGCACTTTTACGGGATATCTCCGTTATTTTTAACGTTAGCGGGATACGGTTCTCGCGACAGTGTGCTACTTTTTTGTGAAACTAAAGATGGCGCAATCAGTTTTTGCATAGCCCTCTTAGTTTTTGCTATACAGGCTGGAAATGAAAAGTATCACTTTTTAATCACCCTCCGTATCTCAGTTGTGCTTAAACTTGGAGAAATGGTTGAAACGCATTCATATAGATTTTTTTCCGTAGAATTCAGTGGCGTAGTCAGTTTTTCAATTAAACTTTCCGTTTTTGAGTTATTGAGCAAACATATGTTTTTTTAAATTGGACACCCTGTATATTATTTTTTATTCTTATCAAGCACAATCTCAGCTTTTCAAAAACATATTATTTTATGCATTTATTTTCAAAACCAAGCTCAGAATTCAAGATTTTGTAATTCAATTGTCAATAACTAAGTAGTAGGCTCTATGACTGTTTATTATTAAAAACAAAAAATAAATGTCAAAGCTTTGTCGGTTGGTTTAAAAGTTTACAGTTCTCTCAGTTTTTATTATTTATTATTTTAAGTTTTTCTCATTATGGCTGCTTACGAAAATTACGAGAAATATGACTTGCTTGTTTGTTTCATCCAAAGCAATGAAAATTGCCAAGAATCATCGGAGCTATACTTTCAAAGGTTACCTTTAGGAGCGCTATGGTTACGTTCTAATCTTATTTGTTTCTTTAAATATTAGATATCCAGAGAGAAGACAACCTTTTCATGACATATTTGCCCGCCTTAAATTAGATTTGATTGAAAACGGATCATTTACTAAGCCCCGTCCTAAAATATACACGAAAGAAGAGAGAGAGATAAATGAAACGCATGTTTTTAGTTAAGTAGAAGCAACCCCATCATCGTCATGTAACCAGATAGAGGAAGCAACTGGCGTGTCAAAATCCAATGCCCAAAGAATTCAAAAAAAATATGAGTATCATCCGTATAAATTTCATATAGTTCAACATTTACACCCCGGTGATGCCGAGCGCCGATTGGTGTTTTGCCAATGGTATTTACAGCAAATCCGTACCAATGACACCTTTGGGATTGGGAGACTTGTTATCTGGTCTGATGAATGCTTCTTTTCAAGTGCTGGAATCCTTAATCGTCATAATTCAAGAACCTGGTCTAGTGAAAATCAGCATTTAATTTTTTTTTGAGAGGGCACAACCAGGACGCTTTGGGGTTGGGGTATCTTGTTTTATTTTGGGGAGACGAATTGCTTATCGAATTTTTGAAGGGGGTCTTACAGCTCGTCGATATCAAGAAATCCTTGAGGAAGTTATTCCAGAGTTGATGGACAATGTCCGTTGGCCCATTACGGTGCCGTTTATCTCCAACAAGACGGTGCTCCAAGCCACAACTCTGGACTTGTAAGGCCATATCTAGATCATAACTTTCCGCAAAGATGGATTGGTACACACGGGCCTGTAAGATGGCCCCCTCGATCTCCGGATCTCTCAATTTTAGATTTTTTTTATGGGGTTATATACAAAATACAATTTCTAAAACAAAATATAATTCAGTAGCGGAGCTTCGTGCGGCAATTATTTTGGCTATTGAAAATTTGTAAAGAAGGCCTATGATTCTTTTGAACGCCATTAAAAGAATAACGGAACTCTGCAGATTTTGTATACGAGAAAATGGCCGTCATTTTGAACAGCATCTATAAAACAAAATTACAAAATTCTGTTATTGTTTTGGATTCCCTAATAAACATTTAATAATTGGTATTTATAGGTAATCAATTATTTAAATTTTCAAAAAATTGCGAAATTAAGTTAAATATCAGATCATGTGATGTAGATATTATGTTAACATTATTTTCGATTTCTAACGAAATCTTGACATTTATTTTTTTTGTTTTTAATGAACAGTCATAGAGCCTACTATATAAAGTATACTTTGTTATTGAGAATTGAATTACAAAATCTTGAATTCTGAGCTTGGTTTTGAAAATAAATGCATAAAATAATATGTTTTTGAAAAGCTGAGATTGTGCTTAAGAATAAAAAATAATATACAGGGTGTCCAATTTAAAAAAACATATGTTTGCTCAATAACTCAAAAACGGAAAGTTTAATTGAAAAACTGACTACGCCACTGGATTCTACGGAAAAAAATCTATAGGAATGCGTTTCAACCATTTCTCCAAGTTTAAGCACAACTGAGATACGGGGGGTGATTAAAAAGTGATACTTTTCATTTCCAGCCTGTATAGCAAAAACTAAGAGGGCTATGCAAAAACTGATTGCGCCATCTTTAGTTTCACAAAAAAGTAGCACACTGTCGCGAAAACCGCATCCCGCTAACGTTAAAAATAACGGAGACATCCCGTAAAAGTGCCCAAAATGGGATACCCTGTACACTTTCCCCACAAATATTTTTGAACACAACTTACACAACCTCATTTCCATCAAGTGAAGACCGAGTCAACCCAGAATTAAATATTTTTGTAGAGTTGAATTAGTTATTTCTGAAGCTTTAGAGTAATGAGCACTGAAAAATTCATTATTCTTCACATTTGTGAAATATCTGCTTTTTCCTTCAACAAGTTTACAAAGGTTCGTGTACGCTGATATACAAGTTCGAACTTGTCGTAAAATGTACTTATTACAGTCTTTCCGCCTCTTTTTCTCAGCAACTTTGAATTGTCGAGTGTTGGACGCAAATAAATTTATTTATTACAACAATTGTTTCGCTGTCATTTGATTCCATCAAGTGAAGACAGAGTCAATCCAGTATTGAATATTTTGTAGAGTTGAAATTTTCAAAGCTTTAGAGTAATGAGCACTGAAAAATTCATTATTCTTCACTTTCGTGAAATATCTTCAGTAAAATTATATTGAAAGGAGGATTTATTCTGAATAACAATAAATGTCGCGGCAGAAATGATTTAAAATCGGCTCCCATGTTCATCCAAAGCAAAGGATTCATGCGGTGTTTCCACAAAACGTGGCTGAAGAAAGAGATCCGATCTTTTATCTTTGTTCCACTCATTGTGATGACTTTCAATGTGGGAGCCAAAACAAATCATGATTCTACAAGGGAATGCGATGTCTATCGGGTATAGTAATAGTCAAAAGGTTCCACCACCACCATGGTCCATGACTCAACTTTGTACTGTTTACCGATTGTGGTAAAGCGATTCATCTTGCGCTCAGTAATCGAGTCCCAGAAAAAACAGATACAAAGAAAAATTAATCTGTGCCAGAACCAAAGATTCCTCTGTGGCAGAACTGATTATTGATTATTATGACATTTCATCTAATGGGTCGGCAGCAGTAGTTGTCAAAGATGTCAAGTCAAACCGAAAGAACCAAATTGTAGGTGGAAATGTTTGCATATTATTGAAATTATGTTAACATTGTAATTATTGAAGTTGTTTGGCGATTGGAAGTATTGGAACAATCTGCAGGTGAAAACTAAATACCTCTTTTTTAGCTCTTCGAATTATTGATTTTTGAATGTAGGGCAATTTATCCATTGAATATTCAAAAATTTCAAATATGCTATCTGTGTGGTTGCTTTCAATCATTTTGGTGAAATTTCATCAATCATTCAATTTCAGCACAATAAATTGAACGCTTCACTATGATGTCAGCTGCAGGTACCCCTTCCTCTGACCCTTGGGTAATTGTTCAGAGGGAAAGAATAAGATATGAGGAACAGTTTCGCTCTTTGAAACCAATCAATGGAATTATCACAGGGGAACAAGCTAAAGGATTTTTCCTTCAGTCCCAGTTACCGCCTCTTATCTTGGGTCAAATATGGTAGGCAATTATTTTATCAATTTCTTTTCTTTTAGAAATTGAGATGTATTTCACTGAAATCCAGATAAAGTATAAGAAAACCAAATACTCATTGAAAAATCTGATTGTTGTGAAACAAAATGTGGATGTTGTTTCAGGGCATTGGCAGACACAGATTCAGATGGCAAAATGAATATCGATGAGTTCTCTATAGCCTGCAAATTGATAAACTTGAAACTACGTGGCTATGAAGTTCCAAAAATGCTTCCTCCCACACTAATCGCTTCTCTGAAAGCTGTTTCTACTCCAGCTATTCCTCCTCTACCAAATGCAGCTTTAATAAATGCTCCACCACGCCCTGAACCTCCCAAAATCCCACCAATGGCCACACAACCTCTACCCACTATATCTCAGCCAATTCCAAACTTAATACCAAATTTATCAACATCCACAAATCCTACTGTTACTACTTTGGACAATAGTTTGATGCAGCAACCACTAGTTGGTAATTTCCATCCACAGACAGGTAAATGAAGTGATCATCTCTTGAATATCATACGCTTAAGTTCTCATATTAGTTTATACTTAGTCATCATCATGGGCATAGCTAGACTCAATTGGAAGTACCCTCAAACAAGAGAGTAGGTAATTTTAACCCTTTCAAGCTTAGACTTCTAGACATACTACAACTAAAAGATTCTTTCTCGATTCTGCTTTGAATCGTAAATGAATCTTATAGTTGTGGTTTGTCTAGTATACCACTAAGCTTGAAAGGGTTAAGAAATGTTACATTGCAAAAAAATTATATATACCCATTTTATATTATACCACCTTTCTACGACTAACATCTCGGATACAGATGTTAATGAGGTGGACGACAGTTACTGTTCCTAAAGGTACATTTTCAAAGCTGATGACAACAAATGACAGCTGTTTAGCCAAAGAATAGCTTCAAACCAGACTTCCCCTGACTCTCACTGTTTGAATTGGATCTGTCAGAATCTGTCGCAACACCTAGTTTGCAGTAGAATATTTTGAATCACATTGATCCCGCGACAACGTCAATAGAAGGTAGGGGTATCTCTGGTATAGAAAAAGTGGAGATTGTAGCCAGCAACAGATCATAGCTCTGAGAACGTTGATTTTGAGGAAATCACTCAATGTTTCTGCAAATACCATTGTTTAGAATTCTTCTATCATGAAATACATATGATAAAAACTATGGAAGCAAAAGGTCATAGGAAGAGGAAACCTCTGGAAATTAAACCATACAATACATAAGCAAATTCATCTTCAGTATTTGTGTCCTATTCTTCAAATATGTAGTCCTCTTAGCCACTACATTTACCAAATATGTAGGTGCAAATATTCTATACAACCATTGTTGAGTACATTCCGATTCAATAGAATTGCTTCAACCATGGAATGGCACATCAGTTAAATCTTCAGGTGAAGAAGGAGAACTCAATATTGTGCAGCTGAAAAAATTTTTCTCGAAACTATGGTTAGTTTTTTTTGATTTGATATATTAATTCCATAAAAAAATTCAAGCAGTCACCCATCCAGGTATAGAACTTACTCAACTCTGCAGGGATAGGAACAATTTACTGATTTTCTAATCACATGATGCTATCGATTTTTTGTTCATGACAAATTTCTTATGAAGTGGTCAATTATTTGCTTTTTGAATTCATATTTCTATCCAGCTCATTCTGGCAGTCCATAAGCCGAATTTTTGAAAACGAAAACAGGGTATATGTCATAAGGCGAAAATGCCATCTACACGGCTATATGTATATGTTTGTCCGGTTTATGGTGAAACACCATGTATTGAGACTCCATTCAGCCGTTTGATCTGTAGAGTGTGAATGCATACACATTGATTGATTTGCTGAAGAACAAGAGACCGAGTTAGCGCTTGGCTTCCCTGTTCCGGGTCATTCTGGTTGCCCATTAGCACAATTTTGACCTTCGTGTAGCCTCCAGTTTTTTAAATAAGAATTATAAAAGTTCTCCGAGCGTAATCTTCGGAAGGCTACAAAAAAAAACTAATGGATATTATTTCATTCAGTTTTCAGAATGAAAGATAGTTCAACCATGAAAAATTTCCAAATATTTCGGCTGAAATTTTTTTTTCACTGAAGACATGTAAAAAAAAGTTGAGTTCGAATTTTGGAAAAATTTTTTCCGGAAAATCTCAGAAAATCTAGTACGTTGAAATAGTGCTCTCCAAATTGGGAACCGAAAAAAAAAAATTCCAACTATGCAGGTTTTCCGCCATTTTGAAATTTTTTTTTCAGAATTCTTCACCACATTCGAATTGAGCCCAAAAAATACTGAGATGTGACTAGAAACAGTCATTTCAAATGTTAAGCATAACTCACCACAGTCATCAGAATATTGCTCTAAAGGTGAATACAGACTATTCTGACGTGACGTGATTTCACGTCACGTCAGGACCGTTCAGTGCTCACATTGGTCCAATTTGAACGTGAACGCACAGAACGATGTGTTGCATTTTTATGCATTTTTATATCACTCACATTTTTGACGTGGGCCCACATGTAACCACGTCACGTCAGAATAGTCTGTATTCACCTTAAGTTGACATTAAACACCCTGTATCTCGCTTATGCGTTGAAAACGGGGTATATGTCATAAGGCAAAAATGACTTCCTCGGTGTCGTCTACACGGCTATATATGTTTGTCCAGTTTATGGTGAAACACCCTGTATAAGTGAAATGACAGAAAAACAATTTTTTTTTTGGTAAAATATGTACTATGTAAATATCACTGCAGACACAGAATGTTCAATTTGTCCATTCCAACCTTTAAATTTTTTAAGTTGGATTAATCAGTAACCAGTAATCCGCACTATATTTCATTTATTTATTCATGTTTTAGGTATGGTGCCAACTGGTATTGTCTCTCCAATGCCCTCTGTACCTTTGGTACAGGCATCTATTCCTGCCACTGTACCTACCATGCAGCCTGCGGCTCCATCAATGGGAGAAGTTCAGCCTTCAGTTGCTACTATTCAACCTAGGATGGCCTCTGTAAGGGCTCCAATGAATATAAATCAGAATTACATTGCCTCTGTACCTCCTATTCCACCACAGCCCCTCATTCAAGGATCGATGGCTCCTGGAGTAGTGCCAATTGCTAGTGCTGGTGACAACTTGCTGTCTGGAGGATTGGCAGGAATAGCTGCAGCTCCAGTGGCGGCTGTGGGAGACGCCTTGGTTAATGTAGTTCCTCCGAATATACCTGCAGCACCTATGGCATCCAGTACTCCAAGAGCAAGTGTGACCAGTTTGGATAAGGTTGCTCCAGCTCCTGTTGAATCTCCGTGAGTCTACAGTATTTATATCTTAGCTGGATAGTATTGATATTTCATCATTTATATCTAGAAAATACTTGAAAGTTTATCCCTTTTCACAAGGTTGGACAAACCTTTTTTCAATTTATTGCTATATGACACAATTACAAGAATACCAGAACATCTCTATGTTTACAAAATCAGAAAATTTCGGGATTTCTTGCCGTGGTCCAATAGGAACTGAGCTAACGTTTCGACTACAACTACGGTAGACATCTTCAGAGGTATCTCGATCGGAAGTTGTAGCCCAATTATTGATGGCTCCGAATTGGCTGCGTACTGTATCGAGCCCTATCTCTACCCACATCGTGGTCGGTCGATTCATCCCCTCCTCTTTGGATGGGTTTTGTTCTAATATTGCAGGCAAACATGTACTACAATTGAACTTCTGTTTTAGCGATAAAATATTGTCTTTTCATCAAAGCATGTTCTGCTATAGTGTTGGGTACGTCTTACAAGAGGCGGCTCACTTGTCCCGTACACGACGAAGAAATGTAAGAGCGGCTCATTTTTATAAACTGTACCACTTCAATTCGAATGTCCCACTAAGTCTGGAATCCTCGATGAGGCCCAAGAAGCGATCGAGGAGAACGCGACAAATGGATCCCGAAAGGGATGAAGTACTGGCCGCCGGGACAAGATCGACAGAGGTTGTATGATGAGGGATTGTACCTGAACTACTGAAGTGTTTCATGACTTTCATGACTCATAATACACAGATACAGATGTCATAAATTATGGAATTACGGTTGGTTTTATGAGGCGGCATCTTTGGCGCCTCTCACCGAATATGCTGGGATTTTGTAGGAGTTTCCTTTGATTTTCAACTCAACAGAAAATCAATTTTATTCTACATCATTGTATGAAGAGAATATTTATTCTTCAGAGAAGGATCAAAATGCTCAGATCTCGATTATATCCTTCTATTTAATTACTAGTATCTCATGACATTAGAGTGTTAATCTTTCCGATTGAACAATAATTATTAATTATTATTGAGAATTCTGTTTGACACAGATAAAGACAAATTAGTGCACATGAATCGACGATTCGACGAAAAATTGAACCAATTATTATTATTATCATTATAAAAGGGCGAAATTGTTTCTCACTAACCAAATTAACAAAAATTATTATATACATATATGAAATCTCCGTAATAGTAATACTCAATAAATGATAAATGAAATTGCGATGAGCCATAAATAACCAATATACCTCGTCGGCATAATGAAGTCCCACAAAAAGAATTCAACCCAAATTTTTCGGCCTGTAATCTGAAAACTTGCTCCGGATCCGGAAACTACCCTAATTCAATATTGCAGCAATTCTGGGTTTTCCAAATTCGTTTTTTTGTGCATTTCATTGCTTCAACTCAGTCGACGTTACCCTCCTTTTGCATCGACTTATTTGTAGTGTAACTGTCTGTATCTGTAGTAGTACCAGAGGTAGTACATATTTTGTCCCGACTCCCTATGACGTCATAAACGCCTCGCCTCATGAACGCCTCGCCTCATTTGAAGTGGTACACTGTACTGCTTCAGTACAAAAATGAGGCGCCTCTTACAAACTCAATTTTGAGACGTGTACTACCCAACACTATTCTGCTAGGGCAGATTTCTCTGTTTGATACATTCGTCAACACCGTTCGTATTCTTTGATCAGTGATCAGTAGCACAGAATACTCAACTAGCTAGGTATTCTGTGTCAGTAGTCCCAATGTAAACAGCCGCAGTGGCGGCTTGTGGCCTCGTGAACTGGTGAGGCGATTTCAGGAAAAAATATCCTTTTATTGCATTTTAACGGACCTTGAAAAATTTTCAAAGTCTCCATACCCGCCAGATGTCCTTGTATCCTTCATTTTACCAAACAACAAAAAGGTCAACAGTATAAACGCAACTTGAAAATACTTTCACAAATCTAAGTATGGGTGTTATACCACGATACCTGAAAAGTGCGGGTATATTGTCGGCCGTATTTTTTTTTCTTTAGTAAGACTACTTATCTGGGGGGTTCTTCCCTTCGCCTTGAAAAACAGTTTTTCTCAAGGGACACTACTAAATCTTGCACTGAATTGATGACAAATATCTCTCAATTACATACTCAATTAAACGATAACGAAAGTAAAATCAGATTATCCAAGAAAATAATCAGAATATCTAACGATACGAAAATCTGTAACTCAACTGAGCATGAGCAAACGAGGATACAAGTTACAGTTTCATAATATCAACAAATCTGGTGATGGGGAGTGGCGACATCTATACTCCATTCACTTTTATAAAGTATCGCGGTTGGCCATGATTTAGGTTTATCAAGTTTTTTCCCCTAGAACAGACGCAGGTTGGCACTTGTGAAAATTAAGCGACATTGCCAGGTCTACTTTCTATTTACTCTTTTTCAACTTTGTAAATGGAGTTAGTTCTTCGAAGATTTAACTGTGGCGCAGGTTTCATAGAACTACTACATTTTCATGCTGGAGTATTTCAGGTTGTGCAAAAATGTATTTAAATGTCTTCTGAATTAACATAATACAGGGTGTCCCACGGTCGAGTGCCTATTAGACGTTTCTGGAGAACTGGACATATTTGAAATCTGAAAATTGGGATTATGATATTGTTCGGAATTCTCTACAGACCGAAAATATTTTTGGAGCCTGAGCACTTCCGGTTATACCAGGAGTGGAAATAAATTTGTTCAAAAAATATTTTTTTCAATATTTTCATTTCTGATATGATTGAGTATTCAATGCTGAATACATTTCTGTTGAAACCATTGTATTCATTCGAATAGTTCTCGAAATATCGAAAAAAAAACCTGAAAAAATGTCAAATATTCATAGTCAGTGTTATGTCCATTATTCTTATTCTGAACATCCCGAGTGTAAACCGTTCTCACAATGTCAAAGTAGAAGAATGTAGAAAGGTCATGCATCTTTTGAATTTCATAAGTATCATCTCAGGGTGTTTCAAATTTTGTGTCGAAAACTGTGATCGAAAATTGGCCATAACTTCTGTTTTTCAAATTAGAACTCTATTTTTTTATGATTGCGTTGGATTCTGCGAAGAAAAATAGTGATAGCACTCTCAGATGTTCTTGCTCCTAAATTGAGTAATCCCCGAGATATTTGAGCTTTTCTGGATTCATGTTGTACGTAGAGTCAAATTCATCTTATCTTTCGTATGAGAATATTCTGTGACCATAGAAGATAAATTATCCCATTAATATTTCACAAGTGACAGCTCTAATTTTAGGCATTAACCTTACTTCTCGATTTTATTTCAATGCTTACTATGGTTTCATAAGAATAGTCATCGAATCTGTTGGCATGAGAATATTCTGTGACCATAGAAGTAAATGATCCCATTAATAATTTACAGGTGACAGGTCTAATTATTAGTTGTAACTATGGTTTCATAGGAATATTCATCGAATCACTTCAGATTCGATGAATTTGACTCTACGTACATCATAAATCCAGAAAAGCTCAAATAACTCGGAAATTACTGAATTTAGGAGCAAGAGCATCTGAGAGTGCTATCATTATTTTTCTTTGCAGAATCCAACGCAATCATAAAAAAATAGGGTTCTAATTTGAATAACAGAAGTTATGGCCAATTTTCGATCACAGTTTTCGACACGAAATTTGAAACACCCTGTGATGATATTTATGAAATTCAAGATGTTTGACCTTTCTACATTCTTCTACTTTGACGTTGTGAGAACGGTTTACACTCGGGATGTTCAGAATAAGGATAATGGACATAACACTGACCATGAATATTTGACATTTTTTCAGGTTTTTTTTCGATATTTTGAAAACTATTCGAATGAATACAATGGTTTCAACAGAAATGTATTCAGCATTGAATATTCAATCATATCAGAAATGAAAATATCGAAAAAAATATTTTTTGAACAAATTTATTTCCACTCCTGGTATAACTGGAAGTGCTCAGGCTCCAAAAATATTTTAGGTCTGTAGAGAATTTCCGACAATATCATAATCCTAATTTTCAGACTTCAAATAAGGCCAGTTCTCCAGAAACGTCTAATAGGCACTCGACCATGGGACACCCTGTATTTTCTCAAATTCCCATTTTCCCAAAGTAAATGAACATTTTGATAAATACTTAATTACTACGATTTTTTAGCAGAAACGACAACGTTGTGGGCGTATCTGACAGTGCAATGACCATAACCTAACATTTTCAAAACATACGCGGTGAAATTTGTCAAAATTTCATGGCAAACCGCGATACTTTATAAAAGTGAATGGAGTATATAATATGCATATATCCCGAATCCTACAGAACCACGGGAAGGTCCTTTAGGCTTCACTTGCACTGTTTAAAAATAGCTAAAAATCACTTCCATTTTTTTCGCAATGATTCAACTTTTACCTGAAAGCTTTAATCCTAATGAGTGTATCCTGATAATATTAGATGTCACGAAGGTCTTCATCAGAAGCTATAAATTTTTGTTTTCTTATGTTTTGATCAATGGATATCCCCACCAAAAAGTTTGTATGGAGAATTTGAATTTTTCGAATCAAATAAACAATATCAAATGATTTCGCTAGGGTCTTTGTTTTGTTTAATAACTTTTCTCATAAATGAGATGTTTCAATAAACAGTTTAAAAATGATTCAAGATGCTATAGAAATAATTCATCCATTTCCGAAGAAGTAGCACTTGTTTACAAACCTGTCGCAAGATTGAAACTGATTATTATAGGTGTTTTCTTTGAATTCATGGAAATGATATGAAGACTTTCAGTGGATTAATTGTATCATCAGCAGTGTATTGTCGAGTTCATTAAATATAGGTGTATAAATTGGCTTTTCCCTTCTAATTGGATCGAAATTCTACGAGGAGGCCAAAGGAAATTAGGGAAATAAATTAGTGTTTTGAATGTTCTTTATTTGCATGGAAACATACTACAGAATAACAACACCTGCCATTAACTATGATCTGGATGTGAATGAGTTCCGAAGCCGCAGGATCTTTTTACTATCATTATAATCAAGTATCACTTTTAAATCATAGTATATTCTTGAGATGTAATTTGGTAAATTCATCAATTCAACATCAGAACTTGGCCAGTGAATACCATCTCTCAAAATATCAGCTAAATACACAATATATTCACTAAAAATATGGTTCGCAGTTGTTTGAGAAACACTAAAAAAAATGGCTACTATAAACTTCACAAACATGTTCAGTTTTATTGATACTAAAATTATTGTCTCTTAAGCACTCTATATATGGATTTTTCGATCTGGATATAAATCTGAAATTAACTTGACATAATCGTAGACGTGAAGGGAACACACGCACATTCTTTGCAGCAAGGTTTCCCGTCAATAGTTTATCTATCCATGCTTTTCTTCAGTCCAATTTATTCAATATGCCAAAGGCTTTAGTGATATGTAGTGTTGAGGCATCTTTCTAAAGAAATTTATGAAAACGAACAACCCTGCTTTTGCTTTACCTTGAAGAGCAATTGCAATCGGTTTTTTCCAGTACTAGTACTTTGCTTACATTGTTATATAATCAATCCACTGGCCTAATATTCAAATATATCATGAGCATTAAAACATAAATTCTTTCGCTCAGATACTTCACCTTTTATAATTTCCATCTTATAGAAAGATGAAGTCACAGCTCAGTACCTCGAATTGCGAGGATCAACTTCATAATACTCTTGGTCATAATTATGGAATTCAACTTTCTTAACTCGTTTTCTAGGTTGGAATTTCTGCCGGAAGACATAAGTTGACATAAGATTCATAGCATTTCCATTAATTAAAACATACAAATTTATAGCTTCTGATGAAGACCTTCGTGACATCTAATATTTTCAGGATACACTCATTAGCATTAAAGCTTTCAGGTAAAAGTTGAATCATTGCGAAAAAAAGGGAAGTGATTTTTAGGTATTTTCAAACAGTTGGCCAGCATGAAGGTACTCTTCTATTTGCACTGGACGGAGACGAAGAAATTGTCGCCTCTATGTACTCAAGGTATTATTGAGCAGTGGTGGCGAAGAAAAGTAGTGTTGATTTTGATTAGATATGATTGATATTTCAATATTTTGGTGTTCACTCCCTGTTTTTTATTTCTTCTATTTCTTTGTTAGGAAGATGATAAAATAATAGGTGAGGCGCCGCCTCACTTGCCTCACCCGACGAGCTGCCACTGAACAGTCACAAGGAATACTGTCCATTCCAGTTTGAGAAAGGGGATCAATTCGATCTCCTTAGGCTGTGTCCTAGTTTTTAAGTTGGTTTATAGACAGTTTCGATGTTTTGTCAATTTTATCCGTCACCGATGAAATGAAAGGTAAATTATGCCTTTTCCTTGGAAATGGTCTGTTTCCTTATTGTTTGCTTTGGTCTCAAGGCTCGTTCGATCTCTTTCGTCTTGTACCCATTGGGAATAACCTCTTGTCGCCAATGTTCCAATTCGTTTGGCAGATACATATTCGAGCTCCTTCTAGAAGTGTTTTGATCAGGGATGGTTATCGGACTCCTAGTGTAGATATCTGTCTATGATGATCGGTTTTATTTTCTATACTATACTAAAGTAGTTGTCCGGCCCGAGGGAATCTATCGAAAAAATGGATGCAAAAAATTCTTAAAAGCCTTGCTGGGATACTGTGAAGAAGTTTTTATACGGTCGAAGAGAGGAAATCGATTCATTCGTGAGTAAAATATGTAGAAGTATCCGGCAAAAGGGCAGTTTTAAACTCGATGAAACTTTTTTCACAGATATCCTGGCCGTGATGTAAATATACGGATCGATAGAGGAAAAGTTAATGCGAAATAGCTTGGTAATCATGTTTCCCATAATTTTTCCACTTCTTCAGGAAAATTGATCAAACTTTGTCAAATCGCGTATAAAATCACCCGATTTGCAGAGATCTACCGATAAGTATAACTACTTAATGGGTAGATCTAGGGGCTCTACTAGTTTAAACCTTATTTGCCATTAATCTTCCTAGTAATCAGATTATCCAGGAAAGGTAGTGTACCATTTTCACTACTACCATTGTGAACCTTTTAGAATTCCTTCATGAAGAAATTTGCAATCCGAGGATGAAATGCGTTCGGGGCCATCGAAATATATAATCACAAAAACAACATGAACAGGAAATGAGAGACTACTATTGTTCACAGTATGGTTGCCTTCCATGTGCAATACTAGAAATAAACCTTTCTGAAGTGGAGAAGATGAAAAGATGAACCAAAAGATCACGACGAGGTTCTCGATCCATCGTTAATTCAGGGTCATTAATCCTCAAGTTACAATCTACGTGTGAGATAACTCTGAAGATGCCTAACTAACTTAGTGCCTATAGTCCACCCAAGAATTATTGACATATCGGAGGGCTTTGGAAAATCGAAATTATGTTGGTATTAGCCCATTCAGTAATATTTTGAGTTGCAGAATTCAAGTTGGTGTTGGAAATAACACTGACATTTTGTTCTGTCATAGATGCATAGAATACCTGGTGTCGGCACTAATTAGATTTTGTTCCAGAATTTCTTGTTGATCGAAAATCAGAGTATTTGTTCTGCTTTTCTTTTCTCCCGAAAGGAGTCGCGCTATTCTCCATTGCCGCAGTAGCGCCACGACCGATAAATATTGCGGATTATTCCGTAAGTAGCACAAGTACCTACTGAAATCTAGAGTGCCGTTTTGATCTACAAAGTTTGGTCATGATTTTTAGTAAGGAGTCGTTACACCAGGTATTCTATGCATCTATGTTCTGTCATTAATGTCCTAACAATTAACAAATTTGGCGAATAATTGAGCAAGTGAAATATCTTTGGAATGAGGCTCTTGAAGAGCGTGCAGCTAATAAATGAAAAGCCTGCATAGAGCACGTCGTTATTGCTATGATGAAACCACGGGAAATTTTTAGTTCCTTTTTTGTAATTAGAAATAAACTGGACTTCCAAGGCCTGCTGTGATGTCACTATGGATGGACTATACTTTCATACAATTTAAGTAATGAGAGCAAGTTCTATGAACAAAAAACTGTATTTTCCCATAATATTTTTCAATGTGCCAAGCTGACATAATTCAGTAATTTTATTGTATTTTCACTTGATACCTACATTTTTGTTTATTGCATCAATTTTTAATGGAAATCATAAAATCTCTTCTAATGTTAGACAAGCTGAGTGGACAGTACCACAACAAACAAAGTTGAAATTCACTCAATTATTCAACACCACGGATCGCACAAGAAGTGGATTTTTGTCTGGAGTTCAAGCTAGGAATCTGATGATACAAAGCAAACTGCCACAGAATATTTTGGCTCAAATTTGGTAAGTTTCTGGAGATGAGTGCTCATCTTATCTTTCTCGGAATAAGTAGGAGACATTCCAGAGATTGAAATAATTCCTCTTCCTTTGTCAGGTCTCTCTCTGACATGGACGCTGATGGTCGTTTGAGTTGTGAAGAATTTGTTCTGGCGATGCATTTATGTGAACAAGCAGCTTTGGGAAATCCAACTCCAACTAAATTGCCGCTCGATTTGATACCTCCATCTTTCAGAAAAACAACTAGGTCCCTGTCAAGGACAACTTCTATTTCTAGTCAAGGTAGTGCTCCACAAGAAGTAGATCCTGCTTCAACTCTTCTTCAAAGTATGTACAAATATTAGTTTTTCATACTGAAGATGAACAAGCAATTAGAATTTCAGAAAAAGATAGTCTTAGCTGAAACAATTAGTATTTGAGATAGTTTATTAACATATAAATATACAGTTAGATAAAAAGTAGATGATGAAATACTAACAAGGCTTGATCGTTTAACACAAAATGTGTTTTCCGTTTAGATGTCTCCTTAAGCTTGGAGTTCAAATCCCAATTTGCCGTGGATTTTCACGTGTAGCCTTGATATATTTTATATTTGTCCACACATTTTTCTGAACTCTCGTTATTGTTCTCTATAAATTTGAGCAATTACCATGATATTTTTTTTCAACTTGATTTTTATCTGTGGCCTTCTAAAATATTTTTGAATAATTTGGGCATTCCTCGCAGATTTATCCTCTCTTTCAATGAAGATATTTCGTTAGCCTATTAGCTTTTTGAAATCTTGCATGTGAATAAAATTCCTGTTTCTCCTCAATGCCATTACTTTTGTGACTTTCTATAGCATCTTTTGAAGACAAGAGAAAGGAAAACTTCGAGAAGGGTCAAGCAGAGTTAGAGAGAAGAAGAAAACAACTTTTAGATCAACAGCAAAAAGAAACTGAGGAAAGAGAACGTAAAGAAAGAGAGGAAATAGAACGCAGAGAAAGGGCAAGACAAGAAGCAGAACGAAAAAGATTAGAAGAATTGGAAAAACAAATGAGAGAACAGCAGGAGCAAGAGAGAATCAAAGAAGAAGAACGAAAAAGACAGGCTGAGCAGAGAGAAGCAGCTAGAAAGTGAGTGAAATTCGTATTTTCTTCAACAAAGGGAAAATTGACAAACTGAAAACATCAATAAAATATTATATAGCCTTTCTTCTATTGAATATTTGATAATCAAAATTCCACATAGAATACGCCTCTCCATACATGGTGTTTTACAACTGTACATATTTGTGAAAACTTTCATTTTTCCAAATAATTTTTCTGATCTGCATAAAAGACCTCATGCAGTTTGGATATGTCAATCTCCATCTAAATACAAAACTTCAAATCAATCGAATATGTAGTCTGTAAATAATCAAGGAAATTGCTGTATACCCTTCAGCGGTTCTCTGGCAATTTCTTGACTGTTGGCAGCCTCTAGGTGTATGGTTCTTTTCAAATGAATTCACATTCTTTATACACATGAAATATTGAACTTCTGTTTAAAAGTTGTTACGACTACTTCATGAAAAATTTGTTCTCCGGATAATTTCAAATCTGAGGATTCAAACAAGAAGAATTTTTGCATTTAGTTTGAGAATGACATATTCAAGCCTCATGTAAAAAAAATGGGTGTCATATGGGACCTTCAGTTGAATATCTACTTGCATGTTGGTCAATGTGTAGAAAAATAGGTAAAAAAGTTACTTTGTCATCTCGTATTTCGAATTTTTTCTCGTTGTGGACTAGTAAACTAGTTTTTTTAATACTATTGTGCTACCAAAATAAAAAATCTGCTTGATACTCTGAATTGGATATCAGTTGAAAAAATTACTAAGAAAGCCGATTTAAAACTTACATTCAAGATTGAACATGAGCTCTTGTCGAAGCATCATCAAGTGTCATCAAATAAAGTGACGCTTCTGTGTAGTAAGGTATTCTGTGGTAATACCGAACGCGGTATATGTACGCTTGTTTTTTCCTCAAACACGGGATGAATGAAATCCGCATCCAATTACCGCTGTCAGACGACCTACGTCTTATCGGGATAGCGTTCTTATACAAACTTTATTTAAATTCATTCCCATGTCGTCCGAATGTCTGATCGGGTCCATTGTAGATGCAATCTAGGATGCATCGAAATGCAATCTCAGTTGAAATTTCTTTCTTCTTCAGAGAAATGGAAAGACAGAGACAGTTAGAATGGGAAAAACAACGACTTCAGGAGCTTCAACAACAGAGACAACGTGAGCAAGAAAATGTGTTGAAACTTAAAGCTAAGAACCAGAGCCTCACTATAGAACTAAGTACGCTGAATGATCAGGTGAAAGATTTATCGCAAAAAATATGTGATACCCGATTAGGTGTATCTAACGTAAAATCAACAATTGATGGAATGAGGACCACAAGGGATTCTCAAATGCAGGAAATGTCCCAACTAAAGAATAAGCTGAAGGAACAGAACGCGAAGCTTTTATCGCTTTCGCAGGAAAAAATCAAGTTAGAAGCTAGAAATAAACAAAACCAAATGAATGGGGAATCAGATAGAATTGCTTTTGAAAATAGGGAAATAAACATCAAGAACTTAAGGCAAAAAGTTGCAGATATGCACGAACAAATAAAGGGAAAAATGACTGACATTGACAATAATAACAGTGTTTTGAATAATTTGAAAGGTGACCTGCAGAAAATGGTCGGTGAATGTGAAACCCTGTACCAGACTTATGAACAGAAAAGGGATATTGTGCTGGAAATGAAAAGAGCTACAAAATCGGTCGATTACAGTTCTTCATGGAAAGACGATTCAGCATGGAATGATAATTCACAGGTTAGTGATTTAAAAAAGCTTTCATAGGCTGTAATTGTGAAATTAGGGAAAGTGGATTATCCTTATTCTCAGGAATAAGGCCACAGATATCTATTGGTGTTTGACCTTCAAAATCATGCCAGAAATGTCCTCAGTCTGAGCCAAATTCATTTTATTAGGACTACAAATGAACTCATATAAAGGGTGTTTAAAAAAAGGTAACCCTGTCTCTAGGATAGGTGGAAAACTGAAAAATAATTGGGGTTTGCTCAGTTGAATATTTTCCTAACGCCTTCTGTATTCAAGATGAAGCATGGAATTATAAATAGAATTTGAGCGTAGTGGCTAATCAGTATACAAAAGTGTAGTCCTAAATCCAGGGTCAGTTATCGCTATACGCATGCGTCGGGCGAAGAGAAGGGACATGCATAGAACTTCTAGTACATGGAATGCTATTAGCCTTGCTGCTCAACTTGAAATAATGGCCAAACATCTCAAGTTGGAGGAATAGCGAAATTTCCATGTTACTATGGATATGAGATGTCACAGAACAGAAATACTATGAAACTATAATCGTCAAAATCCGATTCACTTGGAATATCGGCAAGATTTCTGTGTTTCAGTTCTTTGTGACACCTCATATCCATAGTAACATGGAAATTTCGCTATTCCTCCAACTTGAGATGCTCATCCACTTTTTGATCTGTTAATAGCATTCCATGTTAAAGTTCTATGGGGACATGCCATTATGTATCCATGGATACTTTATTGCTTTTTCGTCGTGCTGCTGATTACCCAATCACAATATTCCTATCGCACATGCGCGGTAGTTCTCACTGGCCCTTGGCATAGCCCTCTAGATGTTTCACTTTTGATTGCAAGGATCAAATTATAGTTTCACTTGTGACGAGCTTTTCTCGGAGAACCTTACCTCGAGCGCCAGCTATTCTTTTACTAATAGGGAGAATAGCAAACCTACCAGGGCAGCTGCTAGTCGGAGACAGAGTCCCCTATTATCTAGGATGTTAGCGATAAATGATAATTCAGAAATAGAACAATCTCCACAGTTTATTCAGTTGATGGAAATGAGAATACAAATAAACAGTAATGCCAAAAATAAATTAAATATATAAATATACAAATTTAATAAGGTGATCAGTTTCGTCTGATCGCGAGCAGGGCCGATCCTAGCAGGTGTGCAGCGCGTGCCCCGCACGCGGGCGGCCAAATTCAAGGGGCGGCCGCAGGCCGCCACTTTTATATGTCAGTTTGTAAAAAATAAGATTTTCAACAAACCTTAAAAAAAATATTGTTTTTAATTGTTGATTATTACTCTAAAAAAATTCCATGAACTGAAATAAACATGAAATTGCGTAAACGTGTAAATTCTGTGGAATCTTGGTGCTAGCATAGTATGTGCTAGTTAAAATTGAGATTGGAAAAGAATTGTACTTTTGATGCGGAACAACAAAAAGATTATAATCGAGAGAAAAAGCGATGGCATTTAGGAAAACTAGTTCAGAATTAAATCGTAGAGATAATGTAGTAGTTCCTGTTTGTGCACATAGTGTTTTGTGACATATTAGTTTGTTTTTTTTATTTAGTTCGTGTTTCTTTTCTATATTACATATTTTTCATTGAATGTTTTCTATTTTATTGAAATGGATGTATCATGCATCTAGTACATGATTCATCATCTAGTACACGAATACAGTAGTATGTATATAAAAATATTAAGTATAAACGTGCATGTAAATTGCATTCTTATTGTGTAAAATAACATAAAAATCTTCAGAAAAGATGTCGGAGGGCAGAAGGATTATCAAAATATTTACGGAAAAAGTAACGGGGTAATCCCTCCCTTCAATCCAATATGTACAGTTTTTTTCCTATCAATAAAAAGAGGCCCATTGAAGATTTTTTTGAATACAGGGTGTCCCAAACCCGAGTACCTATTAGACGTTTCTGGAGAACTGAACATATTTGAAATCTGAAAATTGGGATTATAATATTGTTCGAAATTCTCTATAGACCTAAAATATTTTGGAGCCTGAGCACTTCCGGTTGTACAAGGAGTACTCAATGCTGAATACATTTCTGTTGAAACCATTGTATTCATTGAAATAGTTTTCAAAATAACGAAAAAAAACTGAAAAAAGTCACATATTCATAGACAGTATTAAGTTCATTCTTCTAATTCTGAACATCCCGAGTGTAAACCCTTCTCATAACGTCATAGTAGAAAAATGTGGAAAGGTCATGCATCTTCTGAATTTCATGAATATCTTCACATGGTGTTTCAAATTTCGTGTCGAGAACTGTGATGGAAAATTAGCCATAACTTCTGTTTTTCAAATTAGAACCCTATTTTTTCATGATTGCGTTGGATTCTGCGGGGAAAAATAGTGATAGCACCCTAAGATGATCTTGCTCTCAAATTCAGTAGCTTCTGATGTTTAGACAAATAAACCTGGCTTTAGTCGTGAAATTCGAATTTTATTCAATAACGGCAAAACTACATACATACTGATTTTAAGGACATGAAATGTATGGAACACTATAACTAGTTTTTGACGAGCCATCGATCGGAAAACAAACTTATATGGTGCCCATTTGAAAAAAATGAGATTTCATAGTTTTATTGAGGCTCACTTCGAAGCCCTGTTTCAGACACCCTGTATACAGGAATGATATGATATGAGGAAATATTATAATATTTCCTCATAATTTGTACAAGGGGAAGTATCAGCGTACTTTCTCTTGTTCCACTGTGGCGAAATCAATTTCTAATAATGAGGGATGTTTGAGATATTAACTCTAATTTGTGACACTCTTTCTGTCAACAAATTTGACAATCAGACAATAACTCAACAATCGCTTGAAGTGGTTGGTACCTCAAGTCAGTGCAGAATACAAAATATGTATAAATATACAGGTTATTGCATTTGAAATAACATATTCGTTTCCGGTAGAACCGGAAGTAGATTTCGCTTGAAAATATTACACAATAATGCAAGTTCATAAACTCTAAAACAAAACTACAGAATCTTGAATTCGTATCAGAATTCTTTCCTCGAATACTTCTAATGAAACTCAAAAAAAAATCACAGTGTATATTCCAAAAAAATATATATATTTTTTTGTCTTTGGGGCGGCACATAAGGATTCTGCACGCGGGCGGCCAACACCCTAGGATCGGCCCTGATCGCGAGCACAGTAAGCAATAAATATTTCACGAGTACGGGTCAGCCAGAACAGAAGGGGGAAATATCAATTAAACGGAGGAATTCAAATATCCAGTTGTATAAAAAAAATGTCAAACGGATAAGACAGGTGCGCAGTATATAAAAAAAGGGTACAGCAGTTATTTTAACTTCGATTTTCTTTCAGTCCCAACACTCAAAAGAGTTATATTGTCTACTTAGCTGGTTTTACGTTTGCACGACGTAATGTACTATAGTATTGGTTTGTATGAGTCCGTCGATCTGACTATGAGTTCACACGCCATAAAGGACAGATTTTCGGGCACCGACTATGCGGCCAAACGTGATATAGTACTCGCTTGCAAAGTTATTGAATGAATTTCGGTGGAACAGCTATTTTAATAGACTCAACGAGGATCAAGATGGGACTGCAATAAATCGGCTCAGTACATACGATTTCCGCACAAAAGCACTCACTTTAGATCAATTAAATAAAACCAACTCAGGACTTTCCTGCGGAAACTATAATTCAAGTAAATCCGGAAGGTAATTAAGCTACAGTTATCAAAAATCGCAAAGCAAGATTCAAGACTTGAATTCCAAAAATCAACTAAATCGATCTCGATCAAAAAGGCTTGAAAAAGGATCCCAGATGAGGGGAACATCGGCTTTTATAACCTCCCTGGGGGGGGGGGAAGGGAATGATCTGCGCACAAATGCAAATCTTCCTCGAAAAGTATCTCGGTAAAATTTCTGTGAATCTGGCTGATCGCACGTATGAACTATAAAAAACGGCGTTATCTACATTCGGTGGTTTTTATGAAGGTTTTTACTAGGTTCCCTGCATGCAAAACAATATCGAACGGACCATATTCGATCTTCTCGGCGTAATTCTGAACGGAAATGAAATGCAGGAATTTGAAATAAAAATTCGGAAAAGAACTAATTTAAAATGAAAATCAATTTCTAGACGGAGAAATTGAAGTTCATTACACACTCCATTCACTTTTATAAAGTATCCCGGTTTGGCATGATATTCTGACACATTTCACCTTGTATATTTTGAAAATGTTAGGTTATAGCATTGAGTTTGAATATACATAGAGGCACAACCCAGTTCAACGATTTGATGATCAAATTTATGGCAGTTTACTTGCCAATTTGCCAACTTAGTGGCGGCACATAGTAGCTACTAAAGGAACTATAATCTGCCGATCCATTCTATCACTATTTAATTACAGAAATCTGTAGGATATTCATATTCCTCTAGTTATATGAATCGTAGGCAAAATCATCCAAATTATATATCTTCTTTACAAACGGTATAAATCAATAATGATGAATTATTAGCCGTGAATTTCTCCAAAGGAGTGTTCTCAGGTAGGAAATGAGGGGTGTGTACCATAAATAGTCTAGTCCAGGGGTCGGCAACCTGCGGTTCGCGAGCCACTTGCGCCATGCGGCTCTTTAGTATTTGGAGGTGAAGCTGCGGATCTTCAAGTCCATTCGCCAGTAATATTTATTTGATCATCATCTAATAATGCCATGTTCAGGGTGTACAATTGGAGGTACAAACATATTTCAAGAGAAGAAGTACCATAAATATGGGATCACAAACGTTTCGTATTGAGATACATGGAGTGGAAATTTGAATTTTCTTCGAGTTTTAACATTGGAAATGTTTATGTTCGTATATTACAGGCAAGTTACGAGTTTTCGTTCAAAGTCAAAAGACAAAGGTGTCGCCAGTAGACCAAAAAAGCATTCGAAAGTTATCGCGTGATTTATTATTATTAACATAGCATAGGTGTATTGGGCCAGCACACGAGAATCGGCGACAAGTGGCCGCGGTGGTAGGTCCGTCAAATTCGCCGCAACGTTGCCAGATTGGACAATTATTCCGGTATTTGAAGGATAGATCATTGTTTCATTTCCTTCATTAGCACTTCGAGTGTTTATATTGTTGTTTCATCAAGTGAGATCTGGGCCGCGTTGAGTGGTCCGTCAAATTCGCCGCAATGTTGCCAGATTGGGCAACTATTTCGGTATTTGAAGAATAGGTCAATAGTTGATCCGGGTACATACAAGATTCATGAATTTTAGTAAAAACAGAATCCTTCTATCTAAAGCCAATTTCATGAATACCCAGATTTGCTAAAATCAAAATCCACTTCGAAAATATTGGACGGAGTGGACTCAGCTTCATCTGATGATATTTACTCCGAGTACATATAAGATTCATGAATTTTAGTGAATACAGAATCCTTCTATCTCAAGCCAATTTCTTGAAAACCCAGATTTGGTGAATTAAAAATTCGCTTCGAAAATATTGGACAGGATGGACTCAGCTTCATCTGATGGGGGTTGATCCAGGTACATATAAGATTCATGAATTTTAGTAAGTAAAAACAGAATCCTTCTATCTCAAGCGAATTTCATGAAACTCAGATTTGGTAAAATAAATATTCCCTTCGAAAATATTGGACTTCGGCTTCTTCCGATGATGTTAACTCCGAGTAGAGATAAGATTCATTAATTTTAGTAAAAACAGAATCCTTCTATCTCAAGCCAATTTCGAGAAATCTCAGATTTGGTAAAATAAAAATTCCCTTCGAAAATATTCGACGAGGTGGACTCAACTTCTTCTGATGATGTTTACTCCGAGTACATGTAAGATTCATGAATTTCAGTAAAAACAGAATCCTTCTATCTCGGGCCAATTTCGAGAAAACTCAGATTTGGTAAAATAAAAATTCGCTTCGAAAATATTGGACAGGATGTAATCAGCTTCA
The DNA here is from genome assembly GCA_910592335.1 of Adalia bipunctata. NCBI lineage: Eukaryota > Metazoa > Arthropoda > Insecta > Coleoptera > Coccinellidae > Adalia > Adalia bipunctata. The sequence continues at coordinate 33,942,640 of OU342948.1, forward strand.
TCCGATGATAGTTGATCCGAGTACATATAAGATTCGTGAATTTTAGTAGAAACAGAATCCTTCCTATCTAAATTGAATTTCATGAAAACCCAGATTTGGTAAAATCAAAATTCTCTTCGAAAATATTGGACGAGTTGGACTCAGCTTCTTTTGATGATGTTAACTCCGAGTACATGAAAGATTCATGGATTTCAGTAAAAACAGAATCCTTCTATCTCAAGACAATTTCGAGAATATTGGACAGGATATAATCAACTTCATCCGATGATATTGATCCGAGTACATATAAGATTCATGAATTTTAGTAGAAACATAATCCTTCTATCTCAAGCCAATTTCGATAAAAACTCAGATTTGGTCAAATAAAAATTCTCTTCGAAAATTTTGGACGGGCTGGACTCAGCTTTTTCTGATAATGTTTATTCCGAGTACATACAGGGTGTCCCACGGTCGAGTGCCTATTAGACGTTTCTGGAGGACTGGCCTTATTTGAAATCTGAAAATTAGGATTATGATATTGTTGAAAATTCTCTACAGACCTAAAATATTTTTGGAGCCTGAGCACTTCCGGTTATACCAGGAGTGGAAATAAATTTGTTCAAAAAATATTTTTTTCAATATTTTCATTTCTGATATGATTGAGAATTCAATGCTGAATACATTTCTGTTGAAACCATTGTATTCATTCGAATAGTTTTCGAAATATCGAAAAAAAAAACTAAAAAAATGTCAAATATTCATAGTCAGTGTTATGTTCATTATTCCTATTCTGAACATCCCGAGTGTAAACCGTTCTCACAACGTTAAAGTGAAAGAATGTTGAAAGGTCAAACATCTTTTGAATTTCATAAATATCATCACGAGGTGTTTCAAATTTCGTGTCGAAAACTCTGATCGAAAATTGTCCATAACTTCTGTTTTTCAAATTAGAACCCTATTTTTTATGATTGCGTTGGATTCTGCGAAGAAAAATAATGATAGCACTCTCAGATGCTTTTTTTCCTAAAATCAGTAATTTCCGAGTTATTTGAGCTTTTCTGGATTTATGTTGTACGTAGAGTCAAATTCATCGATATTCGATGAATATTCCTATAAAACCATAGTTACAACTAATAATTAGACCTGTCACCTCTGAATTATTAATGGGATCATTTATCTTCTATGGTCACAGAATATTCTCATGCCAACAGATTCGATGACTATTCTTATGAAACCATAGTAAGCATTGAATTAAAATCGAGAAGTAAGGTTAAGGCCTGAAATTAGAGCTGTCACTTGTGAATTATGAATGGGATAATTGATCTCCTATGGTCACAGAATATTCTCATACGAAAGATAAGATGAATTTGACTCTACGTACAACATGAATCCAGAAAAGCTCAAATATCTCGGGGATTACTCAATTTAGGAGCAAGAATATCTGAGAGTGCTATTACTTTTTTTCTTCGCAGAATCCAACGCAATCATAAAAAAATAGGGTTCTAATTTAAAAAACAGAAGTTATGGCCAATTTTCGATCACAGTTTTCGACACAAAATTTGAAACACCCTGTGATGATATTTATGAAATTCAAAAGATGCATGACGTTTCCACATTCTTCCACTTTGATGTTATGAGAACGGTTCACACTCGGGATGTTCAGAATAAGAATAATGAGCATAACACTGACTATGAATATTTGACATTTTTTCAGGTTTTTTTCCGATATTTTGAAAACTATTCGAATGAATACAATGGTTTCAACAGAAATGTATTCAGCATTGAATACTCAATCATATCAGAAACGAAAATATTGAAAAATAAATTTTTTGAACAAATTTATTTCCACTCCTGGTATAACCGGAAGTGCTCAAGCTCCAAAAATATTTTCGGTCCGTAGAGAATTCCGAACAATATCATAATCCCAATTTTCAGATTTCAAATATGTCCAGTTCTCCAGAAACGTCTAATAGGCACTCGACCGTGGGACACCCTGTATAAGATTAATGAATTTTAGTAAAAACAGAATCCTTCTATCTCAAGCGAATTTCATGAAAACTCAGATTTGGTAAAATGAAAATTCTCTTCGAAAATATTCGACGAGGTGGACTCAGCTTCTTCTGATGATGTTTACTCCGAGTACATGAAAGATTCATGAATTTCAGTAAAAACAGAATCCTTCTATCTCAAGCCAATTTCGAGAAAACCCAGATTTGGTAAAATAAAAATTCACTTCAAAAATATTGGATGGAGTGGACTCTGCTTCATCTCATGATATTTACTCCGGGTACATATAAGATTTATGAATTTTAGTGAAAACAGAATCCTTCTATCTCAAGCCAATTTCGATAAAAACTCAGATTTGGTAAAATAAAAATTCGCTTCGAAAATATTGGACAGGATGTAATGAGCTTCATCCGATGATAGTTGGTCCGAGTACATTATAGGATTCATGAATTTTAGTAAAAACAGAATCATTCTATCTAAAGCCAATTTCATGAAAACCCAAATTTGCCAAAATCAAAATTCACTTCGAAAATATTGGACAGGATGGACCCAGCTTCATCCGATTATTTATATCTTTATTTTTTATTATTATATCTTAAGAATACTTTAGAAAGAACATTTTTGTTTTCAAATACGGTGACAAGTTTCCTCTTGTTTATGTTAGGAATTAGGAATGTTGATTGTTTCTTGCAATTATTATTGCTTATTATTATTATTGAAAATACTATTTTATTTATAAGTTCAAATGCAAATAAATGTTGTATAAATGTTGTAATATTTACATGAGGTGTTATCATTTCCAATGTCTCTGATGGTTGCAAGGATTGCGAAATCTGTAAATTTTTTTCTCATAGAAGGTATCTGCATTTCACAAAATATTCAACTGAAATTTGTCATGGATATTACCATTTAGAGTTTACACCATGTGACATGCCAATTTCGATTGCGAATCTACAGCGTGATATTTTTTCTGGATCACTATCAGGTTTTCCTCCAGAACTTTTTTTTTTGTGAGACACTGCGAGTTTGAAATTGTGAAAAGAAGCTTTGTTGTTAGAATTAACTTTATGCATGGTCTCTTATAGTTTTATCGTATCTGCTACCGACTTAGAGAAAAACGATTCTCTCGAAAACCTGACATTAGTCAGAGCCTGCCATATCCCCAGACATAAATAGTTCTGATTAGACTAACTGGATTTTCATGATAATAATGATTTTTCTGCGGAATCGACCAGAATTTTTTTTCGAAATCGGTAAAACTACAAGAGACCATAAAGTTTAGTATAACAGCCGAGCTTCTTTCCACTATTTATCAAACTAACAGTGACTCCAGAAAGAAAGGTTTCGGAGGAAACCAGGGGATAGTATACCAGAAAAAAATATCACCTGGTAGGTTTGCAATCGAAATTGGCATACCACAGGCAGATACTATGAGAAAAAGCAACCTGTATTTCGAAAACGAAATGTTTTCGGGCACATTTTCATGAGACTTTTTTCACTTAAAATTATTCATGTAATCCCCCCTCTTCATTTTAACCTCCAATTAAGAAGCACTCTGTGTTTGCCAATACTGTTTATTGGCGAGAAAAAAATTTGTGGCCCTTGAAAAATTTGGAAATTTTTGTAAATTTTTGACTCTTCCGAGTCAAAAGGTTGCCGACCCCTGGTCTAGTCAGTCCTCAAACAGAGAATATCGGCGCGAAGTGCATTCTTATTGAATCTTTAATTGGTTTACATAGTCATTTTCAAAAACATTTTTTTGGATTTGTCCACATCACTTTTACATACACATACCTAGGAGCATAGAATGAATGGCTTCATACGCTCGACAGATCATTTTGAACTTCCAATTTCGGCGGAGGTTAGAGTTTCGTCGGACGCCCGATAGATAACGCTGTGATCGCTAATAGGGCTATATGTCACATGTTCGATGACTGAACACATGGTGATTGCACTGATTAGATTTTGTTTCGACCAAATTAAGAATATCGGCAAGATTTCGTTTTTTCCACTTCAGGTGGCGCTATTCACAATTTATGACAGATTTTTATTAGTTATTTCAAATATTCGAATTTATTCTGGTGAACATGTTGTGTCAATAGCCGATAATTTTGTCAAGCAATAATTTGGGAATATATTCTTGAAAACGTGAATTTTTGACGTTTTCTACGCGATTCGATTCTCGACGACCACAGAGATCGAAACCTGTGTCACATTGGCAACGTCTCTGAAATTATTTTGACTTTCACGAGTGCCATCCTGCGTCAGTTTTTAGTGAAAAAACTTGATAAACCTAAATCTTGGCCAACCGGGATACTTTATAAAAGTGAATGGAGTATATCACCACCTCCGTGAATTGTCACTATTTTCAAGAGCGACAATAAAAATCCAATCCAAAATTCAGTTCATTTCAAATGACTGTTATGTAGATATGGCCAGAAGAGCTTGTACTGTATATTTCAAAAGAAGTCGTATGTTGAGAAATTGTATGGGAAAAAATGTTCCATTTGATGAGAGGAATCTATAGTTAGAAAATTTTATACATTTTCAAAGAGTCACCCTGTATAATGAATCTGTGACCAATTCGAATCCAATATCTAATTTTATTGTAGGTTAATGATTGGCCTACTGACAATTGGCAGTCAACAGATGCTGTGGCAGAAACTGAGCAGATCACTGGTGCCGATTTCGTGAAATATAGAGCCTTGTACGAATTTGTCGCAAGGAATCAGGATGAAATATCATTCCAACCAGGCGACATTATCAATGTACCAAAGATACAAAATGCGGAACCGGGTTGGCTGGCTGGAGAAATTAGGGGACACACTGGGTGGTTCCCAGAATCTTATGTAGAACCCATAGATGGACTGGGTATTTCTGAAGCAATCATTCAGGATTCTGCAAATGCTTTTACTGGTTTATCTGAAAGCGCGCCTCTTGAGTAAGTTAAAATTTATGATAAACGTCTTTATCCTTCTCGTCATGAATATTTTCATTCACTTGTACAAAAAAAAAACTCAGATATGTTATTGCAGTAATATTGGTAATATTTGGCAATAATTCGCTTTCATTTAAGAAGGTTCGGTTAAGCGATCTGAACAAAATTTTGTATGTAGCATGAATATGCTCAATGCTCAATTTTGTCTCCATCCAATCTATAGTTATGAAAACAATATTTCTAACGGCAACGTTCTCGGAACCCTTCGTCGAATTTCGCCCATTAACGAACTGAACCCCTGAAAATTTCATTCGTTAATACATTCGAAAAATACCATTTAGGGCCGGGTGGACTGAATTGAATTTTACCATGGTTTAGATTGAGTCGAAACTTTTCGATTGAGACCCTTCCGGGCTCAAAATTGAAAAAAAATAGAGACGAAATGATACGGATGCTTTCGACTGCAGAAAACGCTAATGTACAGTTTTCGACCGTCGGACACTAAAGGCGGAAACATTGTTATCACGTCACGTGAGCTCACGCAACATCACTTCACTTCGCAAAATGTTCAACCACGAATACATGGAAGTTTATGCGCTTAGAAACGCATTGTTGTGATTCACGCGGTCGCTAGGTTAGTATCTTCTGTCACGTGATAGCACGCGAGATCTATAATTCCGCAAATTCACATTTTCTGACGGCACGTGATCTCACGTCTGATATTTCGCTTCGTCACTGAATACTGCCGAATAGCTCATGACAGCGCGGATGTCAAATAGTTTGTCTCTAGCGCAATACGTTGAACCTGACCTCACGTGAGCTCATGTGACGTGACAACAATGTGTTTCCACCATAACGCTCCAAATGTGACGGCAACGCTATCCTCCGTTACAGTCTGTATTAACGCTCTGTTGGAAACCACTAAAGTACAGGGTATCCCATTTTGGGTACTTTCACGGGATATCTCCGTTATTTTTAACGTTAGCGGGATGCGGTTTTCGCGACAGTGTGCTACTTTTTTGTGAAATAAAGATGGCGCAATCAGTTTTTGCATAGCCCTCTTAGTTTTTGCTATACAGGGTGGAAATGAAAAGTATCACCTTTTAAATACCCCCGTATCTCAGTTCAATTAAACTCTCCGTTTTTGAGTTATTGAGCAAACATATGTTTTTTTTTAAATTGGACACCCTGTATATTATTTTTTATTCTTATTAAGCACAATCTCAGCTTTTCAAAAACATATTATTTTATGCATTTATTTTCAAAACCAAGCTCAGAATTCAAGATTTTGTAATTCAATTGTCAATAACTAAGTAGTATACTCCATTCACTTTTATAAAGTATCGCGGTTCGCCATGAAATTTTGACACATTTCATCGCGTATATTTTGAAAATGTTAGGTTATGGTCATTGCACTGCCAGATACGCCCACGTTGTCGTTTCTGCTAAAAAATCGTAGTAATTACGTATTTATCAAAAAGTTCATTTATTTTGGGAAATTTATGAATTTGAGAAAATATTATGTTAATTCAGAAGACATTTAAATACATTTTTGCACAACCGGAAATACTCCAGCATGAAAATGTAGTAGTTCTACGAAACCTGCGCCACAGGTAAAACTTCTTCCATTTACAAAGTTGAAAAAGAGAAAATAGAAAGTACACTTAGCGATGTCGCTTGATTTTCACGAGTGCCAACCTGCGTCTGTTTTAAGTGAAAAAACTTGATAAACCTAAATCATGGCCAACCGCGATACTTTATAAAAGTTAATGGAATATAGGCTCTATGACTGTTTATTAAAAACAAAAAATAAATGTCAAAGCTTTGTCGGTTGGTTTAAAAGTCTACAGTTCTCTCAGTTTTTATTATTTATTATATTATATTAATGATTCAGTTTTAAGTTTTTCTCATTATGGCTGCTTACGAAAATTACGAGAAATATGACATGCTTGTTTGTTTCATCCAAAGGAATGAAAATTGCCAAGAAGCATCGGAACTATACTTTTAAAAGTAACCTTTAGGAGCGCTATGGTTACGTTCTAATATTAGGTATTTGTTTTTTTAAATATTAGATATCCAGAGAGAAGACAACCTTTTCATGACATATTTGCCCGCCTTAAATTAAATTTGATTGAAAACGGATAATTTACTAAGCCCCGTCCTGAAATATACACGAAAGAAGAGAGAGAGAGAGAGAGATTAATGAAACGCATGTATTGGGTTATGTAGAAGCAACCCCATCATCGTCATGTAACCAGATAGATGAAGCAACTGGCGTGTCAAAATCTAATGCCCAAAGAATTTAAAAAATATATAAGTATCATCCGTATAAATTTCATATAGTTCAACATTTACACCCCGGTGATGCCGAGCGCCGATTGGTGTTTCGCCAATGGTATTTACAGCAAATCCGTACCAATGACACCTTTGGGAGACTTGTTATCTGGTCTGATGAATGCTTCTTTTCAAGTGCTGGAATCCTTAATCGTCATAATTCAAGAACCTGGTCTAGTGAAAATCATCATTTAATTTTTGAGAGGGCACAACAAGAACGCTTTGGGGTTGGGGTATCTTGTTTTATTTTGGGGAGACGAATTGCTTATAGAATTTTTGAAGGGGTCCTACGGTGCCGTTTATCTCCAACAAGACGGTGCTCCAAGCCACAACTCTGGACTTGTAAGGCCATTTCTAGATCATAACTTTCCGCAAAGATGGATTGGTACACACGGGCCTGTAAGATGGCCCCCTCGATCTCCGGATCTCTCAATTTTAGATTTTTTTTATGGGGTTATATAATAATAATAATAATAATAATAATTTGAACGCCATTAAAAGAATAACGAAACTCTGCAGATTTTGTATACAGGAAAATGGCCGTCATTTTGAACAGCATCTATAAAACAAAATAACAAAATTTTGTTATTGTTTTGGATTCCCTAATGAACATTTAATAATTGGTATTTATAGGTAATCAATTATTTTAATTTTCAAAAAATTGCAAATTAAATTAAATATTAGATCATGTGATGTAGATATTATGTTAACATTATTTTCGATTTCTAACGAAATCTTGACATTTATTCTTTGTTTTTAATAAACAGTCATAGCCTACTACTTAGTTATTGACAATTGAATTACAAAATCTTGAATTCTGAGCTTGGTTTTGAAAATAAATGCATAAAATAATATGTTTTTGAAAAGCTAAGATTGTGCTTGATAAGAATAAAAAATAAGATACAGGGTGTCCAATTTAAAAAAGAACATATGTTTGCTCAATAACTCAAAAACGGATTTAATTGAAAAACTGACTACGCCACTGGATTCTACGGAAAAAATCTATAGGAATGCGTTTCAACCATTTCTCCAAGTTTAAGCATAACTGAGATACGGGGGGTGATTAAAAAGTGATACTTTTCATTTCCACCCTGTATAGCAAAAACTAAGAGGGCTATGCAAAAACTGATTGCGCCATCTTTAGTTTCACAAAAAAGTAGCACACTGTCGCGAAAACCGCATCCCGCTAACGTTAAAAATAACCCGTAAAAGTGCCCAAAATGGGATACCCTGTACATCCAAAGTTACTTGGGGAAGTCATATATCTTTCACATAGATGTTCCTTTGATATTTGGCCAGTTTCAAAGGAATATTTGTGTGAATGTTTTTATGACTTCTCCAAGTAACAAAGAACAGTTTTTTGTGAAGTCACTAACCGTCATATTACGGCCGCTACATGAGGGTACCGCTTTTTATGCAAGTAGTGGATTCTCCTTCTTCACTCTCTGGTGCCAGTCTCCGCTTTCTCTGGCACAGTAAGGGTACGTACATGCCGGAGATGCAAGGATGAGCGCGTACCCTTAGAGCCACATTGAAATCCTCCTCATTCTCACAATTATTTCATAAGAAATTATGAAACATTTTTTTGACGATTTTTTCAAATTTTCTAGGGGAATAGCAGAAATATCAGAGACGACTGAGACAACTGTTGAGCCAACAATCGAAAATGTTATCTCTCCATCAGTTGAACCTGAGACCATCATAGACTGTTATGTGGCTAACTACCCCTACCAGTCCCAGGAACCGGGAGATCTAACTTTCAATGCAGGTGATGTTATAGCCGTGATCAAGCAGGAAGGAGAATGGTGGACAGGAAGGCTGAAAGATAATGTAGGAATATTCCCCAGTAATTATGTGCAGAAGGTCAACGTGAGTATTATTCGATAATTACCATCCAGCTTGATCTAAAACTTTTTAACCTTATTTTCTTAATTGGGCTGTTTATTGACATTGAATATGGTTAGTTGTGATTTGTTTTCAGTCAAAAGGTTCAGAAGGAATCATCTGAAAAAACTGAGAATTCAGAAATTTTATCCGTCCCACCATTGCCAACTCTCTTATTATTATTTATTATCATTTTTATTGGTACTCCCCATGATTTCTACTACATAATGTGCATGTGATTAATTAATCTTCCATATAACTGTTGACAAATTTTACATTTTTCATTAGAACACAACCTCCACAACTGTTCAAGATGTTGTAACCCCTTCAGCTGTGAGTGCTACAATTGAGAGTTCTCAGGTTGACAATGAGGTATCTCAAATCAATGAAGCTAAGATTACTGAAATACCTTTTGATTCATCCATCTCATCTAATGCACAGGTCTGTGTAGTAAAATTATCTTTGTAGACATGTTCTGAGCATACTGAAGAGGGTAGAAGTTTATGCGTAATAGTTCAAAAGAGGAATATTGCAATAAATTCCTACACATAAATAGGGTGAGCGAACGATAACTTCACACGCGGTTTTATTATTTAGAATGAAAATGTAGAAAAGCGCTCGGATTCGATTTCCGTTTCGGAAAGGAAACAAATTGTTTTTTCCTTCAACGCTCTACAGTGGGCAGAACGCTACTCTTGAATTTTGAGTATTGCGATACATACCATATTTCAAAGATCTCATCAAGTAATATAACAATTAACTTCCGTTTCAAAATTGCCATCGATAACGAAATTAAAGTAGTAAAAATGTGGAATTTGCTTTGAGGAGATATCATTATTAGACTGACATTTGAAAAGTATTCTTTATGGACAATATTAGTTTGGCTAGGCGGGAAATTTGAAATACAATCCATTCGTGGATCCGACTTCTGAATTCCCCATACATTCTTATGGATCTCAAAATTACCCGAATCTCCCATATGTTCCCAGATGCTTTAACAAATTTCTTGAATTTTTTTTTGGAACAGATCCAGTGAACCTTTCTGAGCAAGCTAAAATCGAAATATCTTATTGAAATTGTATATTTTCAAATTGAGTGATGAATATAACATTGGTGAACAAATTCTATGGACGTTTATCTACACCTCAGTTCATTATTGATTTACGGAGGCCAAGTTTGGCCCGTGTGTCCGACGGCTGTCACCTGGTTGGATCTATTTAATACATGAAGAATTTTGTCATGGCATTGTAACTTTCAATATTTGTGACCAATGAAGGTGTAAATATGTAATATTAAAAATGTAAATATTCCAATTATTCTACTTCAACAACCACAACGGTTATTATTTCCTCATCTGGGCAGAACTCGTCATGTTCATAATTAAAGGTTTTATGTCAACAATATCATAACATCCCATATATTTTGACTAATTTTCTCTTATTTTATTTTCTACGTGCTCTGTGCAGGCTTTCCATTCATTAGGTGTACATTTTTCAAGAGCCTCATTCCAAGGATTTTTCACTTTCGCAATTATTTGCCGTTCGAATTTCGAATATTAATTTATTAATGACAGAACCCAAAGTCAGTGTTATTTCCAACACCAACCTGAATTCTTCAATATTTATCGATCGTGGCGCTACTGCGGCAATGGAGAATAGCGCGACTCCTTTCGGGAGAAAAGAAAAGCAGAACAAATACTCAGATTTTCGATCGACAAGAAATTCTTGAACAAAATCTAATGAGTGCCGACACCAGGTATTCTATGCATCTATGACAGAACAAAATGTCAGTGTTATTTTCAACTCCAACTTGAATTCTGCAACTCAAAATATTACTGAATGGGCTAATACTAAGATGCCTAGAATACTGGTGTAAGCACTCGTCAAATTTTGAATGGAATGACGTTAGACCAAATTGAGAATATCGGCAAGATTTCGTTTTTTCCACTTCAGGTGGCGCTCTTCACTAATTATGTCATACAACGTCATTACGGTCCTTTTTCCCTTGATCGATTTGATTGATTAATCAACAGCTGATCTGCCAAAGTCAATTATGACGTGATTATGACTTGACCATAGAATGACATTTTTATATGGTGAAATACTTATACTTTTCCTGATATGAATTAAAATGTCAAGAATATATTCCCAAATTATTGCTTGACAAAATTATCGGCTATTGACACAACATGTTCACCAGAATAAATTCGAATATTTGAAATAACCAATAAAAATCAGTCATAATTAGTGAAAAGCGCCACCTGAAGTGGAAAAAACGATATCTTGCCGATATTCTCAATTGGATCGAAACAAAATCTAATCAGTGCAATCACCATGTGTTCAGTCATCGAAGCTAATACCAACATAATTTCGATTTTCCAAAGCCGCCCGAGATGTCAATAATTCTTGGATGGACTATAACTTCAATGATTACGAAAAAATCAGCCATAATGAGCTATTTTCACGTGCGCTGCGAAAACCGTAAGACTTAAGTGGATACAATGTATGACGGAAATGTACCTCTTAAATAGTTCTACAAAAAAGTACGCGAAAGCATATATCTATCTCCCAAGATTGACTTGCTATTACCTGTTTATGGTAATCAGATGTTTTCCAAAATTATGCACTATTTGGGAGTGTTTTTTTATGAATTGGGTATTGATGCTCACCCCCACCTGATACCTTATTTATCCCCAGTATTTAATTCACGGAATTGCCCTTTACATCATACAATTACAACGAGTTCATCAAAAGATATGGCAGGTTGAAGTGTTAAAGATGAAACCGCCGCGTGAAACAAATTTCTACCCGGGCGAAGCTGGGACGGCCGGCTTGTCTAGAATAATGGTGTAAGCACTCCTCAGTTTTTGAATGGATTGACGTTCGACTGAATCAAATGAAATAAATGTTCCGTGGCGGCGCCGCAATGTCATACTTGTCATTTCGGACTTTTTTCCCTTGATCGATTTGATGTATTAATCAACAGCTGATCTGCCAAGGTCAATTATGACATGACCACAAAATGACACTTTTATGTAATGAGTCCTTTCCTCAGAACTGAATCGAAATGTCAAGAATATCATGGTGTCCCAGAAGTCCCGCACTTCCTTGAGGGGATCGAAAGTGAAAAATATTCTAAGCCCAAATATCCATGTTTGAAATTTTTTGATAACGTAGTTAATTAGTTATTAATTAATGAAATTGACCAATCAGGAGCGCCCTACATAAGAATAAGTAGGCAATGGGGACGCGATAGTGAAACGCTAGTCTCTGCGTGAAAAGCCGACCGCAGCTCTAGCGTCTCTCTCTCTCGCATCCCCACTGCCTACTTATTCTTCTGTTGGGCGCTCCTCATTGGTCACTTTCATCAATTAATAACTAAATAAATACGTTATCAAAAAATTTTTAAACATGGATATTTGGGCTTAGAATATTTTTCACTTTCGATCCCCTCAAGGAAGTGCGGGACTTCTGGGACACCCTGTATACACCAATTATTGCTATACAAAATTATCGACTACTAACACAACACGTTCACCAGAATAAATTCATATTTGACATAACTAATAACAATATGTCATAAATTGTGAATAGCGCCACCTGAAGTGAAAAAAACGAAACTTTGCTAATATTCTCAATTTGGTCGAAACAAAATTTATTCAGTGCAAACAGCATGTGCTTAGACATCTGACCTAGATTATCAACAGAATTTCTATTTTCCAGAGCCGCCCGATATGTCAATATTTCGTGGATGGACTATAACCATAGAACTTATGGTACATGGAAAGATATTACCAGATCAAAAAGTGGGTAAACATCTCTAGTTGGAGGAATCTCTAAATTTCCATGTTCCCATGAATACGACCTGTCACACCGAACACAAACACAGAAATGTTTACCGAAATGCCAAGTGAATCGGATCTTGCCGATTAAATTCATAGTATTTCTGTGTTTCCATTCTGTATGACAAGTCGTAACCATGGCAACATGGAAATTTCAGTATTCCTCCAACTGGAGATGTTTATCCATTTTTTTAAGCTGAGCAGCAAGGCTAATGGCATTCCATGTACTATAAGTTCTATGACTATAACTTAACCTATTTCACACAAATACTACAATAAAGAGTGCCTATTTGATCTTCAATTTTTCACGATTTTCAGTTAGTCTTGAATCCAGGGTTTCCAAGCATATCTGTCAGATAGTACTCGATATTTCAAAAATGATTTATGGCAATGCAACAGTCCTCTTTCCTCATTAAAAACAGGTGGTTGTGCCTATTCCAGTGGGGATAATAAAGCAGAAAAGTTAATTTCCCCGTATCAGAAATCGACGGTTCTTATTGTTTTTCTACATTTTCTTTAAAACCCTTATGATCAGGGTGTGAAGTTTTCGACAGCCTAACCCTCATGTGTATAATAATTGTTATTCCTATAAACATTTGAAATTGTTGTTCCAAAGAATTTAATCCTTGCTTAATTGAAATTAATTTTCCAGAGCTAACAAAATTTGCTACACTAATCTTATGGTGGTATTCTGCTTTTCATCTGTAAGCTACGATTCTGTAGCGTACGATCGATCTGTAAGTGGCAGACTTACAGATTCGTAAATATTGCTATTCTGGAATTGTTCCTGTAACTATCTCAGTTACAGTGTTACTTTTGAACTACTTATCGGTAAACATAACCTGCAATCGTAAGTTTTGATTTGAATGTTGTTGTTATAAGTACCTAGTTAACGTGTTTTCGTTTCGTTGTAAATCAAAAATAGGTGAGAAAAAAATGTCTAGTCCATGGTAAGTTAATTCGTGATTAATCATTATGTTATACTTATTGCTATTCCAACATTTCAGCGTTGATATTTCAATAGGCACTAAAAGAAAACGCACCAAAAATACAAGTCGTGAGCAGATGGAAATTTATTTACAGGCGATGAAGAACCATTATGTTCTCCGAAGCAATACCTACTATTGATCCTACCTTGGGACCAACTTATCTGCAGGATAAATGAATTTTTAGATGAGATTATTATTTTTGTTATAACTTATGACTGAGGTTAAGTGATAAATAAAGTTCAAATGATGTTTTCAGATTGGTTTTAATTATATTTTACATATTCCTTATGTAATAGTATTGGAGCCTACAGAATTCTGGAAATACCGTATGGCCAAAAAGTTGAGAGTAATCAACACCTAAAATCTATAAACCTCAGATCAATTCTATTCAAACAATTACTTGAAAAGTCTGAATTACTTTTTTGGGTAATGCAATAGCATTTGCATTTCTTGTGGGTAAAAATTGCTGTATAGCATTTATGAAGTTTATGGTGCACTGCTTCTTCAATCTAAACATTTTTATAAACTGAGCATCCGGCATTTCGAAAGGATTCATTTGATCACGCAACCTTCTCCTTTCAATTCTCATAAAGTTCCTATTGAAAATAACAATGATTTTCAGATCATATATATTATTGTGCAATAATACTCACCTGTTATGGTTTTCTTCTAATAACAACCCAATGAACAAAGCCATATTATTATTATCATTCATTATGAATCTTATTTCAAAAAGTTGTTCACGAGAATATAAACAAAGCATTCGACATAACCTCACAATATATCATACGATAGGCTTCCGACCACCTCTTGAGTACTCAACTATTTACGGTTTCTGTAAGCTACAGATCACCGAAAGAAATTCCAGAATCGCAGTCTTCCTGTAAGCTCGTAAATAGTTACAGATTGGCTTACAGATGAAAGCAGAATACCACCATTAGTATTTGTTTTGTCTAAATGTTTTTTATGTATTCGCTAATCTGATTATGTAAATCAAATAAATGGTGATATCAGAGGCAGTTCTGAGATTTGTTCATGTTCAATATAAATATACAGGGTGGGTTACCAATGCTTGTTCAGTCGATAACTGTTGGCAATTTTCGACCACCAGAATGATTTTAATTTTGGCGGAATCTACGCTACTCAGCGCAAAAGCCATCAATGGTGAAGCTCGAAACTACGCTGTTTTTCAAATGAGAACGTGCAACTTTTTATTGTATTCTGAATCTCTGATTTCGAAATACCCCACTCTTGTGTTACTTTTTAATGTAGACCGCTATTTTCGTCAAATTTCATAGTCATGATGTACTAGGAATCATGTCTTGAAACCCGTTCGAATTGAATATGATTTTTTTTTCATTCCGCAAGTCTTCCGCAGTTCCATTCATTCAAATGGCATGCCCTGAATTCATTTTTCCTGTTGGATACCCTAGTAGGTAATCTTCATTTTTCCTCAAGACATGTTTTGCCTGAAATGAATAGTCTTCAAAATTCTCTACATTTCATGTTTTGTGCCTGGCGTTTTACACGTTCCACGCATACAGAGTCAAAGAAATAAGAAATTACTCAATTGGCCATTTCACCTTTACATGATACCAGAAGAGATTATGAAAAGTATCCCAAATATGTCGATGACTTATTTGATTTGGTATATCCTGAATGATATAATTATTAGGAATTATGCAGTAATTGAGTAATCTTTTTTCTTTGACACTATACGTGTAACGTATACCGCCAGGCTACTCATAAAACATGGAAAGCAGACCTTTTCGAAAACTATACACTTTATGCACAAATTGTCTCGAGATAAATTGAGATCTCACACTAGGGTTAGGGTATCCAACAAACAAAACTTGAAAACTCTTCAGGAATTCAATAGAAATAAATCATACATTTATATTGCACGGTTTTCAAGATATGATCTCTTACATATAAACAGTGGCTCATGTAGAAGGATCACAGATAAATTATGAAATGTGAATCAGAATTTCATGGAGATTCGAAATAATATATGAAAACTGGCCATCTCATTTCAAAGAACAAGGTGTTTTCAATACTTTCTTTCCAACCAATGGAGTCAAAAATAAATTCAGCTTATGCACAGTAGAGTCGATTCCACCAAAAATCGAATAATTCTACAAGTCCAAATTGTCCAAGAGTTATCGACCTCTTGAGCACTATTGGCTCATTTATATCCTAAATTTTTGGGGATACAACAAACAAATTGATCACAATTTTCACAAGTTGCTCACAGCTAAAAAGCAAGTCCCATTTTTTAATTGTTAGGCTTTTCAACTGGAAAATCAATTTAGTTGAGACTAATTCAGTTATACTCCATTCACTTTTATAAAGTATCGCGGTTGGCCATGATTTAGGTTCATCAAGTTTTTTTACTTAAAACAGGCGCAGGTTGGCACTCGTGAAAATCAAGCGACATTGCCAAGTCTACTGTCTATTTACTCTTTTTCAACCTTATAAATGGAGTTAGATTCAACTTTTGCGCAGGTTTCGTAGAACTACTACATTTTCATGCTGGAGTATTTCAGGTTGTGCCAAAATGTATTTAAATGTCTTCTGAATTAACATAATATTTTCTCAAATTCATTAATTTTCCAAAGTAAATGAACTTTTTGATAAATACGTGATTACTACGATTTTTTAGCAGAAACGACAACGTTGTGGACGTATCTGACAGTGCAATAACCATAACCTAACATTTTCAAAATATACGCGGTGAAATGTGTCAAAATTTCATGGCAAACCGCGATACTTTATAAAAGTGAAAGGAGTATATGTGTAAATTTGTCATACCTAAGATGCCTAGAATACTGGTGTAAGCACTCGTCAAATTTTGAATGGAATGACGTTAGACCAAATTGAGAATATCGGCAAGATTTCGTTTTTTCCACTTCAGGTGGCGCTCTCCACTAATTATGTCATACGTCATTAAGGTCCTTTTTCCCTTGATCGATTTGATTGATTAATCAACAGCTGATCTGCCAAAAAAATTATGACATGACCACAGAATGACATTTTTATATGGTGAAAGTCTTATACTTTTCCTCCATACTGATATGAATCAAAATGTCAAGAATATATTCCCAAATTATTGCTTGACAAAATTATCGGCTATTAACACAACATGTTCACCAGAATAAATTCGAATATTTGAAATAACTAATAAAAATCAGTCATAATTAGTGAAAAGCGCCACCTGAAGTGGAAAAAACGAAATCTTGCCGATATTCTCCATTTGGTCGAAACAAAATCTAATCAGTGCAATCACCATGTGTTCAGTCATCGAAGTCATACCTATTGGATGTAATAAATTATTGTTATTGTAGATTCTTCATTTCAGATTTATTTTCTGTAGAAGTGTATTTTCAATATATTAGCTCCTCTGGGTTTGCTCGGACATTTTAGAGTTACAGTATATGTATTCTGAAAAAATTCATTTTTTAAATATTTCCGTTTTTAGATTGTTAAGACCAAAAAACCAGAAATTGCTTCAGTTATTGCCCCTTATCAAGCTACTAGTCAGGAACAGCTTTCTCTACAAAGGGGTCAACTGATAATGATTCGAAAAAAGACTGATTCAGGTTGGTGGGAAGGTGAATTGCAAGCAAAAGGAAGAAAAAGACAGGTAGGATGGTTCCCTGCTAGTTATGTCAAAATACTGAACAGCAGTGGAAGAGCAAGCGGAAGAACAACTCCGGTTTCGACCACAAGGATCCAGCAAGAAGTTATAATAGGTAGACAATTTTTTAAATGCTAATAACATTGTTTAAGGAGCTAAGCTATTAGGTATTAGCATTGTTTTTAAATTGGTATTAGCTTGCTAGGAATCACAATTCTGCAATAATAATACTAAAACATTTTATTTTTTGTCCCATTTGTATTCTTACTCATACTAATAGTCATTTGGATATATATTCTGATCTTCTTTCAGACAAAGTTATAGCTTTGTATCCTTATACTGCGGGAAATCCAGACGAACTCTCTTTCAACAAAGATGATATCATTAGTGTAACTGCTAGGGAAGAAGAAGCTTGGTGGAGAGGGGAGTTGAATGGTGTATCTGGATTGTTTCCAAGTAATTACGTTTCTCCACTTCAACAACAATGTGAGTAAAAGCATGATAAATATCGATATTTACATAAGAAGGCCATAACACTGTCAACTTACTATATTAATTCACATTAGGATGTTGAATTGAGGCTATAATTCGAGGACTTGTCAGTTTGTAATAAATTAGGAGCAACGAAAGGTCTTGAAAACACTTCGATTATTTGGAACCATATATTTAAATCATACAGGTGACATGTTTCGCTGTTTCTAGCCATTATCAAACCATGGATATCTAAAATACAATTACTATAGTGTAAAAGGTCATCAAGTTCGTTGTTCGCTCTGTATTCAAGATCCAAAAACAATTAGCTCGGTGTTCAGCCGTCTGTCTGATTTAACGTGTCGTCTGTGGTCCCTGATTAGTCTCTGTTCCTTTTGTTTGCAAGCGGCCCTGTTTATTTTATTTAATCTTAAAATTTAATTGACACAAAATTATTGTATAATGGCTTTTAACTTAATGACCGACTATCATGACAATTTTGGAACCTAAAATCGTGAGTTTTATTTATTTATTTTTTTCACTTCTGTATCAATTTGTTTATTTGTTTATTCATAAATGTATAACCTAAAAGAGTAATATATATTTACATTTCTATTTCTTCGTTTTCAAATTCCGCTTAATTGTATTTTAGATATCCATGGTTCGATAATGACTAGAAACAGCCGAAACATGTCACCTGTATGATTTAAAAATATGGTTGCAAATAATCGAAGTGTTTTTAAGACCTTTCGTTGCTCCTATACTCAACACTTCAAAAAATGGTATTCTATGAGATTATGTAAATTGACGGTTATAAAGATTTGGTACCAAATGCTGAGATTTCTAGAATAATGGTGTAAGCACTGATTAGATTTTGTTTCGCCAAAATTGAGAATATTAGAAAAGTTTCGTTCTTTCTACTTCAGGTGATATTTTAATTTATATTGGTTCTAAGTAGGATGTCCAAACACATTATTCTGGACATCTTAGTTCTGAAGAAAGGAATAAGACCCAATCACAATATTCCTATCGCACATGCGCAATAGTTGTCATGGACTCTCGGCACATCCCTTTAGATGTTTCACTTTGAATTTTATGGATCAAATTGTAGAATTATGTGGGGAAAACACACCGAAATGAAATCATGGTACATATTTCTAATATTTTGATTTGGTCGAATATCATTGCATTCAAAAATTGACGAGTGCATACACCATGTTTTTAGACATCTTACCAAATGCCTATTGATCGAATTGATTGATGATCAGCTAATGTCAATTATGACATGAAAGTTTTAAACCTTCCCTCAGAACCGGCCGCGTGAAGTTAGCGAAAAGTTGGTGGAACAAATTCTGAAACCAAGCTCAATATTTAGTACTGAATTTGTTCTAATTTGTTCTGTATCAATCATCCCCAGCACCCTTATGGTTTTCGAGTTATTCGCATGTCTTTGATTTGGTGCTGACTTCACGCTCAGCACCAACATGTTCGAATTTGGAAAAAAATTTTATGCCAATAATTAGTCCCGAATTTGTTCCAATTTGTTCTGAAGAAAATTCTCCGATATCATTTTTCGTTAACGAGTTATTCACATTCGTAACATTCGATGGTGACGTCACACCCAGCTCCAAAGCTTTTTGTTCTCCAAGAAATTCGAAGAAATTTTGATGCAAATATTTAGTACCCAATTTGTTCCAATCAGTAAAAGTTGTTTTGTTGAAATACCATTGTTGGTTTTCGAGTTATATGAACAATTGTTTTGAGCGAGGGACGCGAGCGTGAAGTTAGCGATAAAGTTTTAAATTATCACTTTTTTTTTTCAACATATATTAGTACTCAATTTGTTCCAATTTGTTCTAAAAAGAACGAATCAATTTCATTATTAGTTTTCCAGATATTAAGACTTTACGATTTGATGACGTCACAGTAGGTGAAGCTCTGAATCTCCATTCGCGACCGTACCACTGTCGGCAGTTTTGGCTCATACAAAGCTATCTGTAATTGGTCATAAATCAAACATGAAAAGAGCCGTTGTCTCTCTGATCATGCGCCGCACGCAGCCGCTCTTATCACGTTTGAATGCAGGTTTGGATTCAGGACCAATTCGTTTCTTATTCTCGCTTATCAAATGGATAGGAAATAATTATTTATATCAACGACTTCTTAATTTGTAGTTTCCGTTATCTGGACTCAGTGAAATCCTCTTTATACGGAGGCAATTTTTCAGATTGAAGCAAATCATTCAGTTAGATAAATCGTCTGTTATACAGGGCGAGTCTTCGACCTGAACATATATAGGTTGTTTCGAATTGCGTGGTTTTTTCAAGAATAAATAAAACATAGATGGCGCATTGAATTCGTCTGGGTATTGTGGCATTCAAGAAGTGTGATTTATGACATTTATAAAAATGGCTCCGTACACTATATAACAACGCGTTGAAATTGTTGAATTATTTTATGGAAATCAGCGTTCTGCGAAAAATTACGTGAATTTTATGGTTTACATAATCGTCCATCTGAAAGCACTATTGGTCGAATTATGGAAGAATTTCAAGAGACCGGTTCGATGGAAGATCAAAAAATTGAAAAATACAGTCGTAGCGGTTCTTGACAAGGAAATATTTGGTTCGTGAAAATGTTGCAGAAGACCCCGAAATGTCCATTAGACGAATTTTTGTGGCCTGAATCAAGAAATATAGATCTAGAAGATATTTGGTTTCAACAGAATGGCGCTACACCTCATATTGCAACTCACACAATTGATTTATTGAGAAAAAAATTCGCTGTTCCTGGTTTGTCGCAAGAAATGTGAATGCTTCACAAAGTAGAGCTTGGAATCGTTTTCTTAGAATAGGATCTGCTATCATGGGATCACAAGAATGGATTGGCCACCTTATTCACCAGACATGGTTTGTATTGAATATGTTTGGCCGAAATGTCGAGGCGGTTGAACCAAATCGCCCTCATCAAAAATTAGAAAATTCAGCTAATGAATTGCGGGCAATTTGATTAGCTAAACCACAAGATTTTTGGAATAATTTAACAAAAAGTCTGTCTAATAGAGTAAATACTTTGCGAAGAACCAGAGTAAGTATTTCAACATAGAATTCATTCCGTAAAGAAATTCTCTGAATTAATGTTATGTTGCGAACGTGAAATAAATTTTTTTGGACCCTTCAACAAAATTTTATTTTTTCTCCTACTACATTCTACAGAACAGCCTTCAAAAGTAAGTTTATAAAAAAAGTAATAATATCTACAATTTGTTTATTATTCAAAATTAAAAAAAAATACATTCATCTGGAAAAAAACAATAATCAAAATCACACCGTATATAGAATCATATGGGGATTAACCACTATATCACTTCTTATATTCTTGAAGTCTCTCCAAGTCATTATACTCTTCCCACTGTCCATCATTTCTCCTACAGTAGTAGGAAGTATAATGACCTATCCCTGCGCTCTCCATGGGGCTTATAAAATTTGCCAACCCTCTGAGAAAATATCTATTGTTTTCAATTATCAATTCTAGTGGTACTTCCTCCAGAATTGCTGTTTCTCCCACATCACATTCGATAAATAAATATTCTGAATATTGTTTTTCAATAATTAATTCATTCGCACATTTTTTGCATTTCGAATGTGATGGGGGAGCTATATAGATGCATTCTTGCAGGCAACTAAATCCTTCTTCTTTCAAACGATCCATAAAGACCGCCATGAAATAGATATGCTTTATTTTCAAAGAATTATTACATTTGTTACAATTTGATTTCTCAACTGTGCACGGAAAATTTTCCAACATCCATGATATTATAAATGTAATATTGCAATGGACATCTATAATGGTCACGCCATTGACCATTGCCCGTTCATGAAATGATCAAATCAAATCAAAAAAGTGAAAAGTAAGAGATACTGCGGAATTCTCACCCCAGAAATTCAATACATCGGTAACGGAAAGAATATTGAAATTCCACTTCTAAAAAATGGCAAAATGTTGAACTTGGTTCATATTGTCAACAGAAACAGATATCGTGTCACGAATATCTGTCAGTTCGATACACTCGTTCGAAGCCTTCTTTATAAATGTCATACATCATACTTCTTGAATGCCAAAATACCCCGAAGAATTCAATGCGCCATATGTATTTTATTTATTCTTGAAAAAAAGCACGCAATTTGAAACACCCTTTATATGTTCAGGTCGAAGACTCGCCCTGTATGGCTCTATAACAGACGATTTATCTAACTGAATTCAACTGCTTCAATTTGAAAAATTACCTCCGTATAAAAAGGATTTCACCGAGTCCAAATAACGGAAACTACAAATTCAGAAGTTGTTGATATATAAATAATTATTTCCTAACAATTTAATAAACGAGAATAAGAAACGAATTATTAAGCATGTACGGTAGAGCGGTGTGGCTTTGCCAACGAAGGTGACTTTGCCAAACTACCTAATGTTTCTTGTTTCATTTTATTTCGGTAAAGTCAGCAACTTCTCAACGACAGCACGAGTCAGAACCTAAGAGACACTTATATCCTCAACATGTTTCAACAGTCGCAGTCGTTTGGCTTGGATTGAAAGGTGTGCTATGCTGTGTGATGTGAGCGGGTAAGTTTTGAACGTGTTTATAAATGCGAAATACTAAGGGTTGTGTAGAAAATATGACAAAGGGTTCATCAAAATACATTTAGCAGCTTACTTCACACGTATTTACAGTCGCGTAAAAAAGAAAACTGAAAGCATATGGTTGGGAGGGTCTCGAAATTTCAGGAAATTTTTCTATTGTTGCACTTGGGCGGGGGACTTTGCCAAATATCAAAATTTGTATCATCCGTTTTATTTTTCGGCATAATTATGGGTCGTCGATATAAAAAGGAGTTGGGTGCGAGCAAATAACGTAATTATACGGAAGAGACACTTACCAGAGCAATCAGTGCAATTCGTAATAGAAACTTATCAATTCAGGCAGCTTCTGAAGTATACAACATTCCCAGAAGAACTCTTTGGAATAAAATCATCAAAAGGCATATGGGCAAACCCGGAGGCATTACTGAAGCCGAAGAAAGGGCTCTTGTTGATAGCCTACTGGTCACAGCAGAATATGGATGCCCGAAGACCAGTTTAGACTTAAAGATGTGTGTGGAACGTTTCTTAGACAGTGAAGGTCGGAGAGCGGAGACTACCCCAATTCACAGAAAACCTTCCAGGAAAATATTGGTGACTTAACTTCATTGAAAGACATAAGCATCTATTGACTCAGAGGAGTTGCCAAAATATAATATTTTATGAAGAATAATAGATTTTATTTTCCTATATGTAATTTGTTGTTTTATTCGCGACTAGTAGCTAACTAGCCTTCAAAAAAGTTGAAGAAAAACATTTTTCATGGCAAAAATACCACATGCACCTCATTAAATTGCCAACAAACGCATTTTGATGCAAGTGGCAAATTCGCACCGATGTGCGGATGAGTTTGCCAAATTTTTAAAATAAAAAAGAAATTGGTTGCGCACCTTTTTTTAGGTTTCTAATAGCAGCAGTCGATAGCCAGATTGTTGAAATTAAACATAATTAAAACACAACTCATTTTACGCAAAAACGAAAAAGTTACATCCAGAATACTATAAAAAGTGGTGCAAAGTCACACCGCTCTACGGTACTTTACTCTTTCATTGTTGTTTCAACTGTGATATCGTGCCAACCAATTGGTCCTGAATCCAAATCTGCATTCAAACGTGATAAGAGCGGCTGCCGACAGTGGTATGGTCGGGAATGGAGATTCAGAGCTACACCTACTGTGACGTCATCAAATCGTAAAGTCTTAATATCTGGAAAACTAATAATGAAATTGATTCGTTCTTTTTAGAACAAATTGGAACAAATTGAGTACTAATATATGTTGAAAAAAAAAAGTGATAATTTAAAACTTTATCGCTAACTTCACGCTCGCGTCCCTCGCTCAAAACAATTGTTCATATAACTCGAAAACCAACAATGGTATTTCAACAAAACAACTTTTACTGATTGGAACAAATTGGGTACTAAATATTTGCATCAAAATTTCTTCGAATTTCTTGGAGAACAAAAAGCTTTGGAGCTGGGTGTGACGTCACCATCGAATGTTACGAATGTGAATAACTCGTTAACGAAAAATGATATCGGAGAATTTTCTTCAGAACAAATTGGAACAAATTCGGGACTAATTATTGGCATAAAATTTTTTTCCAAATTCGAACATGTTGGTGCTGAGCGTGAAGTCAGCACCAAATCAAAGACATGCGAATAACTCGAAAACCATAAGGGTGCTGGGGATGATTGATACAGAACAAATTAGAACAAATTCAGTACTAAATATTGAGCTTGGTTTCAGAATTTGTTCCACCAACTTTTCGCTAACTTCACGCGGCCCTCAGAACCAACAGTATGTCGGGAATATAAACAAAAATTATTGCTTGGAAAAACCATCGACTATTAACACAACACGGAATAACTCTAATATTTTAAATAACTAATAAAACTCTATCATAATTTGTGAAAAGCGCCACCTGAAATAGAAAGAACGAAACTTCTCTCATATTCCCAAATATGGCTAAACAAAATCTAATCACCATTCTTTTAGACATCTTACCGTCATCGTATGCAGAAGAACCACTCTTGATAGGAGAGTAGATATAATATCGAATATTTTTGAATAATTTGAAGTAAATATGTAATGATCGGGGTCTATCTTTGGAATTAATACCAACACAATCTCAAAAAACCAATTAAATTAATCAATTCATTAAATATGCAGGATTCAATGAAATGTATTTGTATCGATATTAAAGGACATGAGGAAATGATTATAATATAAATTTACTTATTAATTATAGCAGCAAAGTATTACATACATACTTTAGAATCAAAAATAAAAGTAGCAACATCATTATTTCTATTTCGATGACATTCAAAATATAGGTACGAACTCAAAATAATGTTGAAATTCAAGAATTTTCCAACAGATTTTGTCGGATAAAATGATGAATAACTCGAAAACGACACGTTTCATGGAAAAAACTTAGGATTACTTTTATTTTCCAAATTGATCGTTTCTTTCAAAAAATATCGAATGTTCATCTTTGTCAAGAAGTCTTGTAGTATTTCTTGTTTATTTAAGTGTTCGTTAGGCTGTAATACATATACACGATAAAATATTCAACACAGGTTGATTGAGGAAAATGAACCATAACTGAAAAAATAATAATGATATCAGAACCAAAATACAGTTAATTCAGAATAAAGGTTCCGAAATCATGGTCACAAAAGTGTTTTTTAACGACAATCAATTTATGCCCGTAAATCATAATCAAATTCCCAGCAGGGAAGAATGGGACTGTTATAAGGGATCTCATTCATACGGATAGTCAAGCTGCCGTTAAAGCACTGAGCTCCTATGTCATTGACTCAAAGCTTATTTGGGAGTGCCGGAACAAACTCAATGAGCTAGGCAAGAAAAATAATGTCTTTTTTATCTGGGTTCCCGGTCATTCGG
Source organism: Adalia bipunctata (assembly GCA_910592335.1). Lineage (NCBI taxonomy): Eukaryota > Metazoa > Arthropoda > Insecta > Coleoptera > Coccinellidae > Adalia > Adalia bipunctata. The sequence continues at coordinate 33,968,263 of OU342948.1, forward strand.
GAATCGTAGGAAACGAAGAGGCCAATACACATGCCAGAAAAAGTGCACAAACGCCACTCACTGGCCCAGAACTCTTCTGTGGTATAGGAAAATGCTCCTATGAGAAGTAGTTTATGGTGAAGAAGAAAACAGAAAGGGAAAAACTCTGGCGGAATCTACCAGAGATGGATCACTCCAAAAAATTCATCCAGAACTTTGAAACCGCTAGATCCAGAAAATATCTGGATCTCAGTAAGAACCAACTACACGTACTCACTGGTTTCCTCACGGGAAAGAAGCATCTGTTGAGAATGAGTTTATCGAACACTGACGAGTGTATATTTTGTGGGCAGGAGGAAGAAACTCCTATTCACCTTGTTATGGAATGCTATGACATCGCAAGCCAAAAGAAAGAGTGCTTTTGACATGAAACTTCTAGGAGTGGGGAGTTATCCTCTTTGAAACCGTTCCAGATACTGGATTTCATCTGGAACGGGAAGGCGAGCTCTGTAGGAGGCGCTGTGTTAGGGGGCACAATAGACCTTAAGGTCGCAGTGAACTGTAACCCCTTCTCACTATAACTACAAGGGATCTCCTGCTAGTTCATCGACGACGCCAAAACTCTTTTACTAACAGGGGCAGGAGTCTATGGGTGCGAACCGCCAATCCAAGAATATAATAACTGGGAGTGATTGAAACAGTTTTTCATGCTGATATTTACGCAATTGATCAGTAGTGTATCCGGGAACTATTAGTGAGTGGCAAGATCAATAAAAATCTTTTCTGGTAGCCAAGCTGCTTAGAAAGCTTTAGCTGCTTACAGAAGCAAGTCAGCTACAGTGCACGAGTGCAAAACAATGAGGTTTTCCTTCAGTCCGTAACTGGAATAGACAATTCCCTGTCCGAAGGGAAAAATTAAAAAAAGTTGAAGCTGAGGGTTCTGGAGTGTTTGAAAGTTCACCCAGTGTATGTGTCACTCTCACAGGGTTTTAAATGGCCCATCCACCGAAAGAACCAATCCCTTGGTAAGAACTGATCTGAGAATACAAACGTTGCTGCCTTCGCAAGACACAGTAGACTCAGAGGACATCCACACATCACGAATCCAAAGAATAAGCTCTACATGAAAGATGATTAATCTGAAAGCTATGATAAAAAAATACCGATAAATTTCAATTTGAATGAAATGCAGTTGCAGAAAGCCTTTGGTCACTCTGCTGTCAAGAATTAGAGCATATGAGTGGTACAAAGAGTTCAAAGGTGGTCGGGAAGTGTGCGAATATCTGAGCGGCCTTCGACATCGAATGTCGATGAAAATGAACAGAATATTGACTTAAAGTCAGCCTAAGGGTACGTACATGCCGGAGATGCAAGGATGAGCGCGGTGGAGGTCGCGGTCGCGATCAAGTTTTAAATCGATGCCTGGCCGTACATACCGAAGATGCTTGGATAAGCGCGGTGGAGGTTTCCATCGCTGCCTGGCGCCTGGCCGTACATGTCGAATGTGCTTTTCTGTGGCCATTGAGAACTGTCAAATTATTTTGCTTGGAATTAACATAATTGAAGATTTCAATATTCACATTATCATATTTTAGTGAAATGAGGAACTGGAAAGGTTCTTGTTCAAAACTAATTTCATTTCTGCACATTTTCTCAGTTCTGAAAATTTGTGTTCTCACCAAAAATATTTGAAAATGTTAAAAGTAGATAATTATGCTCTCTGACCCCATATTCTGGAAATAAAAAAAATTCCCTTCGCCATGTCGTACTATTTAAAGAATTCAGGTAGTTTGTCGGATATGGTTAAAAGCTTTGTCGGTTGTGTTTTTAAATACCTGTTGATAAGTGAGATATTTGCAAACAATATTCACATAAAGTGAGAATTAGGATTGTCCGCCACATGCTGAAATGAAAGTATGAAACCCACACTTCAAGCTTTTCATGGTCCTGCGAAAACCTTCCTGAAAATGCCTGTAATTGTCACGTTCTCCCTTTTCAACACTTCCTTTCGGAATTATAATCACCTTGAAAACTTTACTACTGTTTTTCGTTGTTTTTTTCTGATAATGAGTAGGTTATGTTTGTTACAAGTTTCCATCCAATAATTGTCGTCACTGCATATTTGTTTTCGCAACATAAATACGAAAATGATATACAGGGTGTCCCAAGTTCGAGTTCATATTAGACGTTTCTGGAGAACTGGACATATTTAATACTGAAAATTGGGATTTTGACATTGTTCAAAATTTTCTACTAAGCCCAAATATTTTTGCAGCCTGTGCAGTGTGCACTCCTGGTTATACAAGGAGTGAAAATAAATTTGTAAAAAAAATTTCCTTCAAATTTTTTCTCAATCAATCATGAATTAATTTCTGTGAAAACCATTGTATTCATTCAAATATTTTTCAAAATATCGAGAAAAACCCGGAAAAAAATCGAATATTCGTAGCCATTATTATGTTAGTTTTTCTTATTCTCAACATCCTGAGCGTCAACCGTTCTCATTACATCAAAGTAGAGGAATGTGGAAACTTCATGCATCTTTTGAATTTCAGAAATATCATCACAGCGTGTTTCGAATTCCATGTCAAAAACTTCTGTTTTTCAAACGAGAACCCTATTTTTTATGATTTCGTTTTATTCTGCCAAGAAAATTCTACATACAAAATATGGTTATGCTACGGCGAATGGTATCCGTTATATCGAATTTCGAAATTTAAGGGTTGAATAATTACCCCGTTGCGAGTCAATGATTTTTTCAACATCGGTATAAGGATTCCACATACCAAATATGTTTATGCTACGGCGAATACTTTCCGAAATATAATTATAATATACACAAATTCGAGAATGAAAAATGATCTAAAAATGACCCTCATGTGTCGATCACGCGGCAACAGCTCGATCGCGCTATAAAATCAAACTATTTTGTTTTGCCATCGACATCGGTATCGAGCGCATTTATAGGCGGCAAGGGTGAATGGGTGAAGCATCTTTGGTATGAACGGTCTCATTCAAAACTGAAGGTTTGTTTTGACATCGATGTAACTAGCGCGACCGCGACCTCCACCGCGCTCATCCTTGCATATTCTATATGTACGTAATCAAACTATCTCGTTCCACTGCCGACATCGCTATAAGTCGCTTTTATAGGCGGCAAGGGTGAACAGGTGAAGCATCTTTGGTATGTACGGTCCCATTCAAAACTGAAGGTTTGTTTTGACATCGATGTAACTATCGCGACCGCGACCTCCACCGCGCTCATCCTTGCATCTCCGGCATGTACGTACCCTAAGGGAAATAAGTGGTGTTCCCAATACTTCCGTCCTAAGCCAAAATCTCCAATTTTCACCATTTTCGAATTTAATCTTTATATAATAATTATATAAACATCTAATTCGGAAATGGTATAAATTGGAGATACTGCTTTTTGGCTTAGGACGGCAGAATATATCGTAGGGAATGGCCCAGCACATTGTATATTTGGGGCTTGAGACGCGTCGAAGCACGTCTTGTATTAACGCGCCATACCACAAAGCTCGAATGATGCTGGATTATTTGATGAAACACGGCGTCCATATCAAATTTAGCATCCTGTGACTTATTTTTTTTTTCCTGGCTCAATGCGAGTCGTTGAAAGCTATCCAACAAAAAGCGACGTAGGGATTATTCACATTTCACAATGTCCCAGTAATTTTTGATCATAATGTACATTGTGCGTGCTATACTCCATTCACTTTAATAAAGTATACCAGTTGGCCATGGAATTCTGACACATTTCACTGTGTATATTTTGAAAATGTTAGGTTATAGTCATTCTTCTGTCAGTTCAACAAGCAACGTTGCCGCCCCTACATAGCGGTCGTAGTAATTAGGTATTTATCGAAATGTTTATTCACTTTGTTAAAATAACTGTCGATGCCAAATTATCAGAGCAGATTTCAATTCTAAATAGCACTCCCTAATACTTTGCCTCTGCTTTTTCGAAACTACCTTCGGCATTCTTAGTTCCCAGGCTTGATAATTAATAATTGATTATGAAAAATAAACGTCGGCAACGTCTCCCAGATTTATTCATTGACGCAATGTTATTCACAAGTGCCAACCTAAGACTTATTCATATATAAATCTCAGGTTGGCCACAAGAGGAGAAATTGTACCTGCTTAAATTTCATCTCGAGTGGTATTCGACATGACTATTTCACGAGAAAATATGGTAATATGGTCACATTGGGCACGTATTGCGGTCTTTGACAAATAAGTATTCATCATAGACTAACTGAAAGTTGTTTGTTTTTTTTTGGTACTCATTTTCGAAGCTATCTATGAGTTTGAGAAACGTCAAAAATTTCATCGCTTGAAAACCAACTTGTTGGTTTTACCCGTTTCCATGTTTTATCGATGAGAAACGAGTGTTGCTAAGAAAACTTCCTCACTAAAAATGGAATGAGTGGAATAGTCAGGTAATAGTATATTATTTTATAAGGAGGAGAAGTGTCACTTTTCATGGCGAGCTTTAGTTTGCCCGCCGAACGTAGTGAGGCGGGTAATTGAAAGCGAGCCATGAAAAGTCACTTCTCCTTCGAATGAAATATGTTATTTTATTTTCAAACATCTTGAAATTCCTGGAAATCTGAATAATATTGTCATTTACGATCGTTATAATTGAGTGAAAAATGTAACATTTGTATAGTTACGGTTGTCTTGCAAAATTAGTCCCTTGCATAACAACACTTTTGCTGCCGCCGGAGGGAAAAGTAAGCCATAGCAACTATTTCTCCGCCTAGGCGGAGAAATAGAACTTCTCTGTGATCCTGTCAGTCTAGAAATGACGTTGTTATCGAACGTTTGGAAATAAATTCAGAAGACATTTAAATACATTTTTGCACAACTTGAAATACTCCAGTATGAAAATGTAGTAGTTCTACGAAACCTGCGCCACAGTCAAACCTTAGACGAACTAACTCCATTTATAAAGTTGAAAAAGAGTAAATAGAAAGTAGACTTGGCAATGCCGCTTGATTTTCACGAGTACCAACCTGCGTCCGTTTCAAGTGAAAGAACTTGATAAACCTAAATCATGGCTAACCGCGATACTTTATAAAAGTGAATGGAGTATATGCCAATCATTGACCATGGCGTCCACTGGCGGCTGCTCAATAGGTGCACATGTGCACGTGTACCCCCAATAAATATCTTCATCTAAAGGAATTTACTTTTGTGTTTGACGTAAACGTAACGTTTTATATTTGGGTATTCAATTTAATTTTTCATTTCCGATGTTCCGGTTCTGTATTTCTGACTCCAGACGGCAAGCGAACTTCGAAGAGTTCGAACGCCAATGAAAATAATACGCGTAGAGTCGTAGACTCTAGACGGCAGTCGGTACACTGCACATCCGAAGTGAGCCTTGATTGGAGCACCAGCGACCCCGCGCGCCCCAAACGTCCCGCTACAGTCCACAAGATTTAGCAGACACAGGTACACATGCAGAATGTGTACGCGTAGGCATGGATAAAGAACTACGGTGCTACGATGTACCGATGTACGTCGTGTGTGAGTGAGATAATTCTTTATTTATGGGTGAGATGCTGTCTACCGTGTTTGTTGTATTCGCGCAATTATGACCGAAAATTTGGAGAATCTGTATTGCATTAGCGTACAATATTTAAAAACAATTCGTTTTTCTTTGCTGACATCAGAAGAAAAATAAAAAATCAAAAGTGCTGGTCGTCCAAATATGAATTTATCGATCATGTAACAAAATGTAAAACACGCGATTATGAAAGAACCTTTAAGATAGACACTTATGAAAAAGCCGAATTGTTATGTAGTTGTGAAATAAGTAACAGTCTTTATTGTTTTCCTTGTTTTTTATTTGCTGGTGATGATCAAACAGAATGGACCTGGGACCAGATCCGGTGTCAAGGATTTAATCCATTAAAAGAAAAAAAATAAAAAATATCAAAGTTCCAAGACACCTCTCTGCCATGAAAATTAGGTTTTAGTTTATTAGGTAAACAAGATATTCGACAACAATTAAACAGTGCTTACCGACTGAATATCGAGAAACATTATGAGCAAGTAAAAAAGAACAGATACATTTTATCGAAAATCATAAATTGTATTAAATTTTGTGGTGCTTTCGAATTAGCATTACGTGGCCATTGTGAAGGAAATGATTCGATAAATCCTGTATATTTAGGTCATATCAATTTTTCGGCCGAATTAGATTTAGCACTCAGGGATCATTTGAATGAATCCAATCCACGGTATTTAAATATTTTTTTTTATTTATCGTATGGCACTATAGCAACAGCAGTTTACAAGTATAAATGTCAGTGACCACGAATATATAACAAAGTACAAAACAACATATAAAGATGATGAAACAAGTGACATTTCAAACATTTTCCAAATGGTTATAGTTTTTCGTTATACTTTAACAGACCGTACTCCTTGTACTTACAATTTCAGATTTTTGCGCTAAACCCTTTTTTGAATATTATCCCGAGATAAGGCGAAAGAACGTCACAAATTGCTCTGAAATGCAAGTTTTGAAGGTTAGTTTTCAAATTTTGTTCCTCCCCCGAACTCCCACATGTGCACTCCCAAAATAAAAATCCACGCGCCGCCACTGATGGCGTCATCTTTCAAAGGAATCTATATTTTGAAAAATGGCATGGAAAAAATAGTGCTTGATGAGAGAAATCTACAGTTAAAGACTTACCCTGTATATTGATGTGAATTTTTGGTAATCTTAAAACGCCTAGGTAACTACTTTTCGCCGTTGTAGTATTTCAGTTTCCCAATGAAACACCCTGTATATTCAAATCCATTTCATCTGAGTTAAAACTAAATTTCGATAATTGTGAACAGCGCAAAAAATATTAACAATTCAAAAGCTTCGATTGCTCAACCAGAAAAATTTATAATTTCATATTGATTTCATTATTTCTAGGAACAGCACCATGCACCCATCCTACCTTGTGATGCTGAATAGTTAGGAACTTAGAAATCTTAGTAAACTTGAACATTTAGAACTAAGCATACTATTAAAATCTATTAGTTCCTGGATTCATATGAAAGTGTTTGAGTTGCCATTTTATCATTAATTATTGTTTAGGGATTACAACTTCGAATATAATTATAGAATTAGAATATTAGGGGAAAATCATGTAGGAAAAAGTATTGAATTGATTAAAATCATAAGTCAAGTTAATGAGTTCCCTTTCATGACAAGCTTTTTCATTTCATTGTTATCAATTATCTTATCGTTATTTACTCTAGAAAAAATTTTATAATTATATTAAAATTTACCTTTTTATTAATTCAAACATGTTTTCACGAAAACTTTAATTTTATTTCAAAAACTATTTATTATGTTAGATATTGAAATTTATTCCATTCTATTATAAATCTATTGTTACTTTGCTCATTTAATTTTTAATTGTGAATCTATTTGAAACAAATTGACATTCAAATAAATTGTTCCAATTGTTATATTATAATTGTTGTAATGTTTCATCTTTTCAGTGTTTGGTAGGGTGGGTGTCTAAATGGTAAGAATCTTTAATTTTTATTCAACCCAACAATTTCTGATCCACCCTACAAAACATTTTTCTTTCTATTTATGCCCCAAAATTGTAATTTAAGGATCTGTTACGAATTGAAAATGGTTGATATTGAAATTGTATTATCACTTCAAAAACGAATACTCATTATATATGTAATTGTTCAGCATTAAATGAACTTGGCAGTATAATCTGGTTCTTTTTCTGAAACGCATTCGGATAAGTTATCAAACGTTTTCGAGAATCGAAAGAATTTCCGAAAATATAATATGAAGATTGTACAGGGTGTTCAAAAAGTGAGTCTTTTTTCAAAGAAAATAGTACTCTTGAAAGCTATGTATTCCACCAAGAATGGCATATGTATATCCAAATAACGAAGTTATTTGTTATCCTTTTAAGAACAGTTCGATTTATTGAAATGGGAAGTACGGAAGGTTTTGATCAAACTCAAGCGCTGGACGCATCGTCGCGCTGTGTAGAGTTCAGTATTATGAGGAACCAGTTCATCGATGAAATGGTTTATTTTCATGAGTTTCACCTTGTATCAATAAAAAGACTCGCATGTAAAAGCACAATGTATACTGGCTGAAACTGAATGTAAAGTCTAATCACAATACAAAAAATAACAATATCAAGACAAGATTCATCTAGCCAGTGATTCAAAATAAGTATCAGAACTCAGTTATTTAAAAGCGAAATTTTCCTGTTTTACACAATTTTTTGGTTTGAATTGTACTTGACTCTTGAATCCTTGATCTCTTCAGATCTAATCATTGGATCATCTCAAATAGTAAGTTTACCTCTGAATCTAGATCTAGAACATTTTATTGAAAACTTTTCGAACTTTGTATATGTAATTATTATTTTGCGTTTTTAGGCATTTTGCAAAGCAAATGTTCGTATTTGTTTCATAGTTTTGGATGTAACATCTATTTGGAGAGAAAACCCAAAAAAAAGATCAAGATAATATAATTTACGAAATAGTTTAACTAGGAACAGTTATTATAAAATATGTTTTTCTTTTGAAATATAGCAATTTTTCATGGAGCAAACCAGAGGCAAGAATGCATAAGGGAACTGTTAGAGACAGAAAGAGCATATGTTGACGATTTAGCAATAGTATGTAGAGTATTTGAGCATCCTTTAAAGAAAAATAAGATCATATCGAACAAAGACATAAGTCAAATATTTTTGAACTGGGAAGAAATCCTCAAATGTAATGGGGATTTTCTGGAAGATTTAACTCGAAGAATGGATAGAGGCTCTGATGATATCGGAGACATTATTCTCTTACATGTAAGTAAAAAAAATACAATTTGAAATTGACTTCGGGATGAATTGCACTAATTTCACCACATTCGGTTTCATGTCGCATCTATCATAACTAGCTAACCACATAATATTTTCAAAAATAGCAACTTGGATTCAAGGAAGATATGTATATACATACAGGGTGCTTCACCATAAACAGGACAAACATATAACCCGTTTTCGAAGCATAAGCGAGACACAGGGTGTTTAATGTCAACTTATATTCTGATGACTGTGGTAAGTTATGCGTGACCTTTGTAGGTTTGAAGTATTCAAGTAACGGTTTCTGGGCACATCTTATTATTTTTTAGCATGGGCGCCTGCAGGGGGGGCCATGGCCCCCCCTGAGATTTGTATGGCCTTATCGTTTTTCAGCTTAACACCCTCAATATTTCAATAATTTTTATTTTGCCCTCCCTGAGAAAATTTCCGCGGGCGCCCATGTTTTTTAGTGCTCAATGTCTTCAGGGAATATGAAATTTCAACCAAAATCGTTGGAAAATATTTCATGGTTGAACTATCTTTCATTCTAAACACTGATGTGAAAACAGAATAAAAACTAACCATTGCTTCTCTCTTTGTTCCAAAAATTCCCCTCGGAGTTTTATTTTTATTCAAAAAACTGGTGACCTTCCAAAGGCCAGAATGACCCGGACAGAAATATGAATTCATAAAAAAAATTTGGTGTGAATCGAACTTTCCACTTTCGGACAAAGGGGTTGCATACTAATCGAGTATAAATTTGATTTATTCTAATTCTATACTATACTAAAATGGTAACTCGGTGGACCGGCCCGAGGAAATCTGTCGAAAAGTGGGTCCAGAAGAATCTTAAAATCGCAGCGAAGCTGCGATACATTGAAGAGATTTTTATACGATCGAAAAAAGGAATAATCTATTTATACATGGCTGAAATTCTCTAGATTCTCTTGGCGAAGTTAAAGTATTTTTAAAAATTTCGAGAAAATCGCGAAAAAATCCGACAAAAAGGGCCATTTTAAACTCGATAAAACTTTCTTCATATATATCCTGGCCGTGATACAAATATATGGATCGAAAGAGGAAAAGTCAATGCAAAATAGCTTGGTATTCATATTTCCCGTTATTTTTCCATTTTTTCAGGAAAATTGATCAAACTTTGACATTTCGCCTATAAAATCACCCGAGTTCCACGCTGAGGATAACTTCTCAAAAGGTAGATCTGCTGGCCCATACTAGTCTTATTAATGTCATATTTCTATCCGGGTCATTCTGGCAACCCATTAGCACAATTCTGGCTTTCATAAGGTGAGCAGTTTTTCAAATAAAAATTATGAAAGTACTTCGAGCGGAATCTTTGGGAGGCTATAAAAAGCCATTTATTCTGTTTTCACATCATTGTTTAGAATGAAAGATTTCAACAATTTTGGGTTTTTTTTTCACTGAAGACATGTAAAAAAAAGTTAAGTCGTATTTTGGATAATTTTTTTCACGAAAAATTTTATAAAATCGAGTACGTTGAAATAATGCCGTCCAATTAGGCAATCGAAAATAAAAAACCCAACTTTGCCGGTTTTCCACTATCCCGAATTTTTCCAGAGTTCTACACCACAATTGAATTGGGCACTAAAAATACTAAGATATGACCAGAAACTGTTATTTTGAAGGTGCCGTAAAACCAAACGCAGTTATCAGAATATTACTCAAACATCCTGTATCTCGCTCGATGTCATCTACACGGCTAAATTTGTTTTTCCAGTTTATGGTGAAACGCTCTGTACCGTGAGGATCTCGTATTGATATAATATGCATATAATAAAATGAGTATTCATTTTGCGATTCATAAAGTAAGAAACTGATACATACTTCAAACGAACTTATTAGTCAAATCAATGTTTTGATGGTAAGAAGATATTTTTTTATTACAGCTGCCTAGATTTACTCCATACATATCATTCTGTACAAATGAATTAGATGGCGCAAAATTGCTCCAGAAAACATTAGAAAATTCGACTGCATTCAAGTATTTCCTCAAAAAGGCACAATTAGATCCTTCAGTCAAAGGAATGCCATTGTCATCTTTTTTGATAAAACCAATGCAAAGAATAACGAAGTATCCTCTAATCTTAGGAAAAATTCTGGAAAACACTGATGAAAATCAAAAAGGTAAGTAACTTATTTCTCATCATGAGTCAAGACATTTCTAAAATAATACCTTCGTAATAAACAAGAAGTATAAATTTTTTTGGGCTCGAATAACTGGAATTTCTTGCTCTACTATTAGACTATAATAATCTCAAGGAAGCATTACAAGTTGCTGAAGAATTTCTGAATTGCATCAATGAAAATATAAGGGTAAAAGAAAATCTTGACCGAATGGAGTGGTTGCAAAAAAATGTACAGAATGATTTCAACTTAGTATTCAATAGTAACACAAACAAGTTAGGTCCTCGTAAACTATTACATTTTGGTGTTCTCAGTAAGGTAAGAAAATCTTCTTATTGTCCAAGACTTGATACTAGAGATCTATCCTTTTTTTTAGTTGAAAAGTGGAAAGGAGCTTATAGCTTTTCTGTTCAATGACATGTTCATATTAGTCCAACCGAACAAATCAACAAATACACAGTTTTCGTTTCCCAAGGGTTCCAACAATAGTTATAAACTATACAGACAGGTAATTACTATCGTTATTATGAGTTTAAGAGTTTATGTGTTTTTTATTTATAATTGATAATTCATTAATCGAATAACTTGACTCATGAACTCACTTCTCGAAACACGATATTTTGTGAAATGAAATAACATGAAAAATGCATAGTAATGAAAAACCACACAGAATCCTCCTAAAATTCATTTTGAAATAAACAGCTTCAATTTTCAATATATTTTCGTCCGTTGTACTGGTAAGGTGAATATACAGGCTATTCAAAATGCAACACATCGTTCTGTGCGTTCACGTTCATATTAGGCCAATGTGAGCACTGCACGGTCCTGACGTGACGTGAAATCACGTCACGTCACTCACTATTTTGACGTGGGCCCACATGTAACCACGTCACGTCAGAATAGTCTGTATTCACCTTTAGTTCTGATGATTTTATGCTATCTATTCATTATTATTTTTTTAGCCGGTATTGATCCAAAACCTGTCAGTTAGTGTGAATAGTACAGATAACCTGGACAAAAATACAGACTCAAATAGAGTGCTGAATGTTACTGATGAATCTACCAAATTGTCTACGCTACTACTAGTTCCAACTGTGAATGAATGCAGTTTATGGATAAAAAATATAGACGCTGCAAAGCTCATCTATACGAAAATTTTTGAACTCAACAATAATAAATCAAGAACAAGTGAGTATTAATACTGACATGTATTTGAGGATACTATGAAACTGAAAATTGTCTTTCTACTTCTTTGGCGAATTGGTTCATATCTGATCTCTTGTATTCTTCAGATAAAAAATTGCTTTCTTAATCTGCATTTCTCTTATAAAGAATAATTAATAATAATAATCGACATCCGTGGCGCTTGAAAGCCCGAGAACACCGTCAATTTTGGTGTTGATGTTTTCTTGGTTTCACGTTTGCGCTTCGAGGCCTCTCCAGACCCGAGACGTTATTTTGTTCAACTCCCATAAAGTTGGTGGAAAAATTCCATCAATTCATGTTTTATTTTTGTTTTTTTGTGTCCTTCATCAGAGTTAGGTGGAAGAGCTAGACACTTTTATTGTTGAACTAAACCTACGAACGCACTAGAGGCTGTCAAGTCGAGATCTGGCTATTGTTCATAAATTCCAAAAACCTCATGCATCTAACGACAAGTTCCTATGCGACCTCTGGTCGCAGCGACTTGGCCGCCTGGTACATTTGTAGGCTTAGGGCAGTATTCGTCACTCATGATGAGGCTCTTTTTCATAGTTCGCCCTTGAAGGTGAAGCCTTAAGTCTGACGCTGTTTCATAGAGCATGCTCGGTGAGTCCAGTGTGATTTTAACGTATCTCAACCTTGAAACCACATCTTCAGGGACGACTATGAACGCAGGCCCTAATGTCTTTGCTTACTGATGTACTGCTTTTGTGTGTGTAGAAGTCCATATTGGACCAGCGTGTGGACGTCTACTAATTGTTGTGCAGAAGGGACAAAACTTTGTTTTAATGGGTAAGCATTAATATACTGATTATTTCATTTAAAGGAACTGGTGTAGTTTTATGTGTAACCATATTAGAAGCCACTGAAATCATGTCAAATGCATGGAGATATAATAAGAATAAATCCCTGAAAAGAAAAGGTAAGCATTCAAATAACACCGATAGAAAAAATAAAAAGGAAATATGTACTACAAATTTTTCTGGAAGGATTAGTGGCGGCTTTGACTTTTTTGGTCAGGAGGGCAACAGAGAATCTGGTTACCCTGAACGCCTCGAAATACATCCATCCAAAACCCTACTTTTTATAGTTTGATGTAAAAGAAATGGGAATAAAAAATTGAATTTTACTCGCCACCCCAATCATTCAACTTCTTGGGAATACAACCCATTTGCAGGGAGAGAGGGTAAGCCGGTGTTTCAGGCTTCAGGCAAGGGAGCCCAATTCAATGCACAGAAATTTATATTGAGTATACTGATGTGTTCGTTTCGTAGACAAAATACTCACATTAGACGATGTCACAGCTAAATGTCAAGGGCATTTGAAACTATGTATTTCGAATATCGATATTCAAGGAACCCCTAGTTGAATTTTGCTCATTAAAGAATTCAACCGCAGCTTCCCAGATCCGAACCTACCCTGGAAATTTCAAATTTCTAGGTTTTTCCGTTCGATAGTTAAAGTGTTTACGGACAGCTTGATAAATGGACCGACAGAATTGATTTTGACCACAGATTCATCATCAGTGAGTCAAACCAAATCGTTCGAGTCCATTCCCAGCAGGAAATAATAAAACTATAAAAGTATAAAACTATTAAATTATCCATTGCCACGTCCATAGGCAAAATTCGATCAGAGTCTCCGTTAATATGGCCATGAGAAATATTGTTTTCCTGATACTTTCGAAACTGCTGATTCGATCTATATGGATGAAATTTCGTATTTAGATGGAAAATGACGTATTCAAGCTATATGATTTGATCATATCGTGTAATCACAACCATATAAAATTCTAGCGAATTATTGAAAAAAATTTCCAATATTTCTATACCAACAGATCCCGGAACTACACTGCGCAAAAAAATTAACGCACATTCTGAAAATCTCAATTTTAATGAAAGTTAACTCTACATTGACTTTATAACTTATTTTTTATGTTCTCTCGGGAAGGTTTTGAACGAAACAAGACACATTAAATGGAAGAAAAATTCAGGATTTAACCGAATCTCATGTGAAGGAAGAGAAATGAACAATTTTCAAAATGCTGAAATGCTGATAAGTGATTTAATACTTGGTATTTCCACCCCTTGCGTTAATTACAGCTCGGCAACGACGGTTCAAACTCAAAATGAGTGATCTTAAAATGTTCTGATCTAATCCTTCCCAGATTTCTCCGAGTTGGATTTCTAAGTCATTAAGGGTAGCTGGATGATTTTCTGAACTTCTCAGCCTTCTATTGAGGTTGTCCCAAACCTGCTCAATCGGATTGAGATCTGGACTTCTTGCTGGCCATTCCATTCGAGAGACTTCAACCTCTTCAAGGTACTCCTGAATGGGGTCGGGCATTATCGCATATAAATGAAATTTTCACCAATGTCTGGGGCAAATGGCACTACATGCTCTTCAAGAATGTTCCTTATATACTTATCAGCATTCATAGCTCCATTATCCACGACCACTAGGTCTGTGCGAGCAGTCAAAGATATTCCACCCCATACCATAATCGATCCTCCCCCGAAACCAGTAGTATTCAGGAAATTGCACTGAGCATATCTTTCATGTGGACGTCTGTATACAAGGGAACGTCGATCACAATGGTAGAGGCAGAATCTAGACTCATCTGTGAAGAGAACTCTTTCCCAATCGGCCTCTTCCCAATAATGGATATGCTCTCTCGCAAAATCCAAACGCGCCCTTCGATGGGCTGGGGTAAGAGCTGGGCCTCTTGCCGCATATTATCTGAGGCGATTTCTTATTGTCTGAGTGCTAATTTGCACCTCATGAGTTTGCTCAAGCTGATTTTGAATGAGGCGAGCGGTTGCAATCCGTTGTCTCAACGAAGAAACTCTCAAGTAACGTTCTTGAATGGCAGTTGTTACCCGTGGTCTACCCTGTCCTGGTCTTCGGACATTCATACCTGTCTCCCCTGAATCGCTGCAACATTCTTGACACACTTGTATGGGAAACTCCAAACCTTTCTGCAATTCTTGTGTATGTTCACCCTTCTTCTCGCAAAACTACCGCTTGGGCACATTCCTCTTGGGTCAAATTGCGTGTTTCGCGTTGCATAGCGATCGAGTGTAGAAAATCAAACGAAAGAAAAACTATTGATCACTAGAATGGAGCCAATACATTCAAAATCTGAGAGAAAACATCTGTATTAAAGAAAAACGTTGAAAGTGGATAACATATGCATGCATAATTCTGATGAAAATAATTATCATTGAGCACACCTTCAGTTGTAGAATAAATTTGAGATTTCCATAATGTGCGTTAATTTTTTTGCGCAGTGTATTTCTCTAAAGGGGACGCCGTGAATTTTACACGAAAAACAATTTTCGAAGGTTTCTTGGATGCTAATATTCTCACTGAATGAATGAACACGTGCGCTCAAAAGCTCTCCGACTTCACTTCAGTGCTTAAATGTGATTTTTGTGTGATTTTTTATCCTAAATTTCGAAATTGGGTCTTATAATTTATTCAAATCGGAATCACAGTTGGCTATGATTCAATCGAATCAGTTTTTCTAAACTTTCTATTCTATAACTATGCCAGATAACTTATTTCCATAGCGAAAATAATATTCGAACAGACTACTTCTTGCGTTTTTTATATTTATTCTGAATATGTTTGTATCATATGTATAAAATAAGAATGTTTTTTTCCATTTGACAGTGAACTTTCTAACTTATCGATGAAAACTACCTCTATTTGGTTCAGCACTTGAAATTGCACTTTTTTTTACAAAATTTCTCAATGCCACTGGATCATACGAGAAGAAATGAACATTCGATTTTCCATTTCATTATATCTCTAATAGTGCCTATACGTGGTTAGTAAAGCTAGAAGGGCAATCTGCCAAGCAGAAGTCGACATCAATGGATTATGTGTTTTATGACTATGAATCTTGTGCCTTGTGTTTCACAATAGTATTAACTATTGATTCATTATTGATTGTCACATCCGAAATCTATTTTAAAAGATAACTATTCGCATCAGAAAACCAATATAAAAGGTTTCTATAATTAGTATATCTGCGAGAAGAGAATTATCCTATTGCCCCCTTCTCTCCGCCAGCCGCCACTAAAAAGGATGTATTGTGAGTAGCTTACCAGATAGCAAGAAGAACTTATTCCACTTTCAATTACTATGATGAATCTATATTGGATTCTGATTAATGTAAGTTTACAGGTAAAAATCATATAGACAACATATTTTGCAAAGTTACTCTGGGTGATCAAGAACAGAGAACAGATATTGCCAAAGAATCTAGTACCAGTGCTGCCAATGGAAATCTACCTGCTTCTTTATTAATTTGGAATAATCCAATGCAGTTTCATCTGAAAAACATCAATGAGGAAGTTGTCTCCTTCGAAGTTTTTGAACTGTGTGCTTTTACTCCAGATGGTATGTACTCAACACATACGGATATTCAGCGAAGTGCGCGCTAGCCTTGATACCGTCAAGATATGGGCGCACTTCATGTAACTTGGTCAAATCAATGAAACCTGATTGAATTATGCCTTTTAATCTATAGAATCCAATAATTTCTAAGAAAAACCACCTTTAGGAATTACTTCCAACATTGTGTAAATTACTGATGGTGCCCATTTTGAAAATATCGGGTCCTTTGGAAAGCATGGAAATAATTTTCTTAGATCATTTTCGAGTCTTTCAAAGGTAGTATTGTTCAAGAAATGCAAAATTCACTGTAACTATTGAAACTCGCTCTACAACTCAATTAATTTTCATCAATTGAGTTTTAGGGTGTTTCATAGCAAAAACAGAGCCTATTTAATTCCGTCCTTAGATTGTACAGGGTGGGCAAAATTGGTGCTACATGAACTAAAACTTTTTAACCCGAGGAGATAGAGAAAAATGAATGCCACCTTATAGTCCTATTTTTTCGAGAAACTGATAATGCCATCAACTGCATTCCTCTGTCTTCTTTTGTTTCCGAGTTATAGGCCAAAATTGAAATTTGGGCGATTTCAACTTTGGTCATTATTTCCGTTTCTGTTTATGCTAGGATGTTGAAATAAAAACATTATACAGGCACTTTTCTGATAGCAATCCAGTGGCGTACTCTGATTTTTTCTAAGAGGTTCATTTGCTGAGTTATAACATAAAGTTTTGTTTTTTCTTATGGAAACAGTAGTTCGAAATGACTTAGAAAGAATCGCCATTTTTTTCCCGTTTCAGAAATGTATCATATGTTAAACATCTCCCTCAGATTCGTTAAGACATTATGAAAAATATGGTTTGTACCTATATATGGAATTCAAATTTTTGAGTATCAAGTAGGCTGAATCATAGAATTATGTGTCTCTACGCATGGTGTAATTATTATTTCACGATTGAATACTTGACGGTGCGATCTCTGTTTGAAACAACTGTCAGTAATTAAAATTTGAAGTCATCGTTGGCGGCATTATGGAGATATTCCAAAATTACGAAAAATATGATACCTATGTTGAAATGTTTAATTTTAGCGAATGAAAATAGTGGGGCAGCAAGTGATTCAACTGTGAAATAATAATTACACCATGCGTAGAGACACATAATTCTATGATTCAACCTACTCAATACTCAATAATTTGAATTCCATATACAAACCATATTTTTCATAATATCTTAACGAATCTGAGGGCGATGTATGACACATAATACATTGCTGAAATGGGAAAAAAATGGCGATTCTTTCTAAGTCATTTCAAACTACTGTTTCCATAAGAAAAAACACAACTTTATGTTATAACTCAGCAAATGAACCTCTTAGAAAAAATCAGAGTACGCCACTGGATTGCTATCAGAAAAGTGCCTGTATAATGTTTTTATTTCAACATCCTAGCATAAACAGAAACGGAGATAAGGACCAAAGTTTGAATCGCCCAAATTTCAATTTTGGCCTATAACTCGGAAACAAAAGAAGATAGAGGAATGCAGTTGATGGCATTATCAGTTTCTCGAAAAAAGAGGACTATAACGTGCCATTAATTTTTCTCTATCTCCTCGGGTTAAAAAGATTTAGTTCATGTAGCACCAATTTTGCCCACCCTGTACAGTACAGTTCCGTATATCGTGTAGTCGACATAATTACTAAATTTTCCCACTAAAAAAATCTTTCTTTATAGTTTGCTTGGGCCGAAGTGAGATGAAAATCACAGACATTCTAAGAGAAACTGAAAATTCTACAGGTCCTCTCATAAAGAAATTAATACTCCATCAAGCCGAGTCTGGAGAATTGACTATTAAACTGGACTTACAATTGTTTAAAAATTGAAGCAATCAAGTAATAAATATACTATGATTTGACCACACAGTTCTAAAAATGTACATGAATATCTTAGTCATTGTATATCAGAAACTGCTGCTCAGAAGAATTTTTAGCTGAAGTTTTCTATCAATGATGTACAAATTTTCATCACATGCCTGAACGATATTTTTAATAATATTTATTAGTATATAAAAGGTTGATGTTCTTGTTGGAAGATTTTTAATACAATAAGGAACAGTGTCCGTTTACTTTCTTCAAAGTCAATACTATTTAATATCATATCATTGAAGTCAAAATCCTTTCATGAATCCTTTTCATTCAATTTGGTTTCTATTCCTAAGCACACTTCTGATTTCAATTAAATTATTGCGATCTCGGTAATTATACTCTTACCTTATGTAACAGAATTGTAATCCCCTACTTAAATATCTAATACGAACAGTGACAGTCCCATCTACATGTTCAGATGGTGCGAGATCCAAAAGAAGCGCCCCTCTAAATACACAATCCCTCACCCCCCATGATGGGCTCCGGTGGGAACGCACTGAATTTGAACACTGTTCACTAACAATAAACGTGTATACAAGGATGTAATTGCCCCAAGATCATTGCTTATTTGCACAATATTTTGAAAAACAGTCTGATTGTTACAGGATGAATGGCTGATTTCATGTCATCACTGTCATGAATTTTTAAAGATAGAATTCAACAATATATCAAAAAATATCAGCTCATATACAAGCACTTCATTTTGGGATTACTAAGCTTTCTAAACATGCATATATGAACAAAAATGTTGCGAGAGCATAATGATACATCACATTATTGAATTTTGGAAGAGCTAACTGAAATAATTGCTTACTACACCTTTTCCAATTGTAATTCAGAAAACGTAAAATGTAATTCAGAAAAGCAAATTTGAATTTCAGAAAATGGAAATTGTAATTCGGAATAGTAAGTTGATACATATCATATACTATTCTGAATTACAATTTCCATTTTCTGAAATTCAAATTTGGTTTTCCGAATTACATTTTACGTTTTCTGAATTACAATTGGAAAAGGTGTAGATAATAATATATTAAATTGAAAATTTGTTTTCGAAACGAGAATATTCTGATATATCATTCACATTCACAATAATCGTTATTGTAGCTCATTATTTCATATTGAAGGTTGAAGCTATGTATATAAAGGAGCTTTCAATTTGGAGGCTGTCGAAATAAATTTCTATTGAAAACGGTCCAAATTGTATTATGAAACACCAAATATTGTTCAGATATCTAATAATGTTAAACTCTATAAATATATAATGAAAACGTAGTTATAGGAGAATGTTGAAAAGTAGTATAAAATACTTAACTAGTTTTTTCTATATTTATAATAGAGTGAAACTCAACAAATTATCTTGTCATCTATGGTTAGATTTCGTTAAAATGTTTTTCCCATTGTAATCGTAATCATTGCAGATTTTTAAGAATGTTATAAACAAAAATATTTATTGGAATTTTAGAAGTGATGTGAAAATTGTCTTCCTGTTGTTGCCTACTATGATGTCAAGTCACACTTAATATACCCAAAAAGTAAATGAATTTTTATTTTATTGTAACATAATTGCTGACCCATTTATTAACAAATCGAAAATTATTGATTCAAATGATGATTTGGCATACAAGTATTAATATAAAATAAAACGACTAGTAAGTACTTTGGTGTGGTCTATACAGGGTCTTTCACGAGGAACCTCACCCATATTGATACGGGAAACTACTGAACGTATTTTCATGAAATTCAGCACTTATAAGTATTTCACGATGCTGATGAAATCTAAAATATTTTCAAGGCATGAGCACCTCCGGTTTTTCCGGAAATGACGTCAACTTCCGTTTTTCAAATTAGAACACCATTATTTTATTGCAGAAATAGATTCCTTAGAAAATTTCAAGTTATTTTGATGTAACATTTTTCAGTTTTGGTTGGAAAATTCTCTCTGAGCGGGAAAATTCGAAAAAAAAATCGAAAATAGAGCTCCGCTGAAACGAGAATAACTTCGAGGTTTTTGGATGGAAAATTTTCATTTTTGGGATTTTTCAAGATGTAAGATTGATGTATCCACTTTAAAAATCGAAATCGCGATTCATGATACAGGGGGTGAAAAAATCGCTTTCAAAGCTAGGGATGACAAAATCGTGAAAAATCAATTTTTTCAAATTAGAACCCCATTTTTTTATGGCAGATATTGAATCTACGTTAAAAAATAATGTGAGTGTATGCATCACACCCTTGCCCTGAAATGGATATTTTCTGAGTTGATATCCACTTTAGGGCAAGGGTGTGATGCATACACTCACATTATTTTTTAACGTAGATTCAATATCTGCCATAAAAAAATGGGGTTCTAATTTGAAAAAATTGATTTTTCACGATTTTGTCATCCCTAACTTTGAAAGCGATTTTTTCACCCCCTGTATCATGAATCGCGATTTCGATTTTTAAAGTGGATACATCAATCTTACATCTTGAAAAATCCCAAAAATGAAAATTTTCCATCCAAAAACCTCGAAGTTATTCTCGTTTCAGCGGAGCTCTATTTTCGATTTTTTTTTTCGAATTTTCCCGCTCAGAGAGAATTTTCCAACCAAAACTGAAAAATGTTACATCAAAATAACTTGAAATTTTCTAAGGAATCTATTTCTGCAATAAAAAAATGGTGTTCTAATTTGAAAAACGGAAGTTGACGTCATTTCCGGAAAAACCGGAGGTGCTCATGCCTTGAAAATATTTTAGATTTCATCAGCATCGTGAAATACTTATAAGTGCTGAATTTCATGAAAATACGTTCAGTAGTTTCCCGTATAAATATGGGTGAGGTTCCTCGTGAAAGACCCTGTATATCTGTAAGAACCGAGCGCTTTCGACCTTGGGTCTTCAGGGTTCCCTGGAAGGGCAATTATAATCATTATAAAAACAAGGATGACATGAAAATGATATTACCCATCCAGGAATTGAATCACAGGTACTAAGAACACAGAGGTAATGTCAGCGTGGTAAAATCAGTCAAAAAAACATTATAAATAAATAAAAATAGAGGATCACGCAGTGGCGTATATAGGGGGGGGGGCAGGGGGCCCGGGCCCCCCCCGAAATGGATAAAGAAAACTGAACTACTATAATAAATTAGACAGGCTCGAGAAGCATTTGATGGTGTAAGCATCTCGGGCCCCCCCCCGAAAATATTTTCTATATACGGTACTGGGATCACGTGACACGTCCCCAGGACAAAGAAAAATAATTGAGGGAAATGGACTAGTGAGATCTAATTTCCGAAATACACCTCAGGTGTCGCCACCACAAGAGGACAATGACAGACTAGTTTCTGGCTTATTAGCCTTCATCAGTGCCACATAGTCAGTACGTAGAGATCTAGTTTTTGAGATGACCTCTGGATGAAGCGTAGACATTTACCCGCTAGGTGGGACACTGTACATAAACTGTACTCAAGTGTTCCTGCTAGGGCGTAATATAAGCTCTGCCGTTTCAATTGTCTGCTTCCGCAGGAAGGACTATATGTGGCAATGATGAAGGCTAATAAGCCAGACTCTAGTCCGTCATTGTCCTCTTGTGGTGGCGACACCTGAGGTGTATTTCGGAAATTAGATCTCTGCTAGTCCATTTCCCTCAATTATTTTTCTTTGTCCTAGGGACTTGATCCTCTATTCGTATAATTATTACTTGCGGACTCCATACCGTATGAAAGGGCGTATTCTACTCCCCACGGTAAACTGCATGAGACTTCATAGTAAGTACTTGCGACGGCCGTAGGGGGAATTGAATGTACGAAGAGATCTAGTATTTTAGAGGACCTCTGGATGAAGCGTAGACATTTACCCGCTAGGTGGGACACTGTACTCAAGTGTTCCTGCTACGGCGTAATATAAGCTCTGCCGTTTCAATTGTCTGCTACCGCAGGAAGGAATATGTGGCACTGATGAAGGCTAATAAGCCAGAAACTAGTCTGCCATTGTCCTCTTGTGGTGGCGACACCTGAGGTGTATTTCGGAAATTAGATCTTTGCTAGTCCATTTCCCTCAATTACAAATAAACTAAAAAAAAATCCTTCTTGTAATCGTCTCAAATTCAAATAAAGTGACCCTCATCTCAAAATATAAACAAATCAAAATTGTTGGAATTCAATCTTCAATGTATAATGAATTATGGTAACTGTGTAAAACGACAAGGACACGACATGTGAGCAAACTAGTTGAGTTCTCATTCAAAAACGCAGGGGCGTAACATTCTAAGAGGAAACGCAAGACGACAACAACATAAAATACAGTAAAAAAATTAACAATTTAGCGGTACAATATACATATTCGAAAACAATTCAATAACAATGGGCGTCAAAACGGGTAGTGAAACATAAGGAACTCTTCAGTTATCTCAAGTTGATCTCGATTACTACCGCCGGCGTCTTCGATTACTACCTTTAAAATATAGGGGTGAAAAAGTTGTTATGGTTGACCTGAGTATGCACGCAGCCGGGCGTCTGAACCGATTTTAATTCCTGGATGGGTAAGATCATTTTCATGTAATCTTTTGTTTTTATAATGATTATGATGGCCCTTTCAGGGAACCCCGAAGATGAAGGTCGAAAGCTCTCAGTTCTTTCAGAAATATAGAACACACTGAAGTACTAGTAGTTTTATTTTTCATCAAAATATTTTGTTCATTTGTGAAGGAATAATTTATAAAGATGTGGTTAGAAAGTGGTGAAAAATTTATTTATAGAATTTCATGATTATAAAACATAAAAACAACAATAACAACATAAAAATATAATTCCAAAGTTGGGAAAATCTGGATGGAGACCAAAGAACAGTGTACTGCAGTTCATCATTTTCTGAAGAAAACAACTATTATAAACTGCATGTAATGAAATGATCTACTTACCAATGATAGCATATCCAAAACCGATATTTTTTGTACCCATGCGATATGAACAAGTAGGCACAAGAATCTCATACATATCACTTGAACCCAGTGTGAACTTGAACACTTTATTATTTTCGTGAGTTATAGGAACAATATGACGATCTTGTCTGAGTAATGCTGATGTACTGATAATCATCGCTCGGTGCTTATGACCTGCAAATATCACCTGTGGTTGTAGGTATGACATCACCTAAAATGAATCTTAATATGAAGCTTGTCACAACATATAGAAACAAAATTGATTGATTTTTAGAGCATTCAATTTGAGGAGAGAAAAAGCTGTATCAGAAAGTTGTCTAAAACTCACCTTTTCTACAAATGCTGATGGCATGAACATCAATGGCATATGACTCAAAATAATATCAATTTTGCTTGTGTCATAAAAATTTCCTTTTTGATATTTTGGGAAACTATGGTCTAAATAATTAACTTTAGTAAATGTGACTCTCCCAAAGTCTATCACATCTGTTTGCTCAAAATTGGTCTTAAATCGATTAATTTTCTTAGGTGTTATTCTCTCCAAACCTTCCCCACCTATATCATTATCTCCTGGTATCCATATGTGCTGAAAAACATTCCAATTTATATCTGCAATATCCAACATATTTGAGTGAAAGGAAAAGAGCACCTCCCATTCAAGCATTTTGATTTGGTTGGAGAAACACAAGAATGTATTAGTTTGATCAGATGTTTAAGAGACAGAGAATGTTATGGGAAAAGAGATTCAGGTGGTTATATGCCTCAGATATAATTATTATCTACATACAGGGTGTTTCACTATAAACTGGACAAACATATATAGCCGTGTAGATGACACCAAGAATGTCATTTTTGCCTTATGACATACAACTTCACAACATCAAATTTTAGCAATATTCGGGTAAATGAGGCAAGTGATGTGTGACTATTGAAATAATGGTTTCTGGTCACATCTTAGTATATTTTAGTGCTTAATTCAATTGGGGTGTAGAATTCAAGAAAAAAATTCAAAATGGCGGAAAACCTACAAAGTTATATTAAATAGCATTATTTTAACGTACTAGATTTCCTAAGATTTTCTGTGGAGAAATTTTTCCAAAATTCGAAACCAAAATGACATTCGAAATTAATACATGTTTTGAAGATAGATGCATAGAATACCTGGTGTTGGAACTGATTAGATTTTGTTTAAGACTTTCTTATCGATTGATCATGTGATACTTTGTGCGGCTTTTCATTTCTCCCGAAAGAGGTCGCGCTATTATTCCATAAAGATTTATGACATTCGAAATTGTTTTGAAGTTTTGATCAGAGACAACTGTCATTGTGTCATTTCTCTAAAAACATAACATAACCTATATCATACTGATCATCGCGCCACGACCGATGAATATTACGGATTATTCCGGAAGTAGCACAAAATTTCAATTGTTTTGATCTACAAATTTTGTTCACGATTTTTACTTAGGAGTAGTTTCACCAGGTATTTCTATGCATCTATTTTTGAAGTTTTGATCAGAGACAATTGTCATTGTGTCATTTCTCTTAAAACATAACATAACCCATGTTATACAAAAAGTAGCGCCACGACCGCAAAATATTGCGGATTATTGCGGAACTTGACCAAAATCTGAAATCTAGGATGCCGTTTTGATCTAAAAATTTTGGTCACGATTTTTAGTAGGGAGTCGTTACACCAGGTGTTCTATGCATCTTAGTCTGACTGAAAAATAAGATTGTCAATCCTGCCTTCAATCTTGAAGCCCCTACATATATCATTCAAACTGACAGTCTGATTGAAATGACTTCAGCTCAGTTGAAATTTAAACACCAAATAGTACGGTTCGAATTATTATTGGTATAATGTCTCCAAATAGAAAAAGTAAAGATAAGGCTTGTTTGGCCATTATCCTTGCATTGGGCACCAAGAAGACGTCTTTCACTGTGGCATTTCGCTTTATTTTTTTATATGTTGACGAATTTTTCCAATGCAACATTTTTTTATATTTATTCATGTAACTGGGATTTATTCCACAGTTCGGGGAAAGATTCATAAACACTTGTGAACCTTAGAAGGCAGTTTCGATCGTCAACCCTTTGGGGCAACTCAGCGAAATCCTCGTTAAAGTTTTGCGAGCATCCGTCCTCGGTCCTCCATGATTGCATTAATAAGACTGAGGAAAAGAATGATAGAATCACTACACCACCATTCAGACTGTCAGTATCCTCTCCACTCAACGTGATTGAACCTCGGATTTCAAAATATTTGGAAATCCTTCAATCGGAATGTCAATCTTCGCGCTGATTGTCATTCCGAATGATCGTGTAGGGGCCCTAATAGATAAGGCAACCCTATTTTCAGAAAGTAAAGACTTCGATTCTCACCAAAGTTTTCTGAAAAGAGTTTTGTTGGTATATAAATTCATATTTTTATCCGAGTCATTCGGGCAGCAGTGGCGGATTTAGGGGGGATTAGTTCGTTTTGTGATAATATTATTTTGTTTATTTCTGCTGGTTTATCCGAAAATTATTTCCGTGTTATTTTGGGATCCCCCCCTTCAAACAATTTCTAGATCTGCCCCTGTCTGGCAGCCCCTTAGCACAATTCTGTCCTTCGCAACCAAGTTTTTTTTCAAATAAAAAAGGAATCCGTGCAGAATCTTCGGAAGGCTGCTAAATCGATGCATATTTGTAAATAAAATGACAATCTCGATGTCATCCACACGGTTATATACAGAGTGGCCCACCCCAGACGCGGTTCTCATTTTGAATATTAATTATGATCACTCAGTAGGTATATATTCCATTTCGAAATGTCTTCATATACTGCCTCAAAATGAGGACCGAGTCTGGGGTGGGCCACCCTGTATATTTGTCCAGTTTTGGCGAAACACCCTGTATATTAAATATTCCATTTTGAAAGATCCACTGAAATAACTCCATGGGAAGAGCCTGGATCAAAAAATGTTTCAAATGAAAGTTTCTTAGTTTTAAGTCGGACATCTAATGCAAGCGTTCCTTGGAGTTTGATTCCAATATTTCTCTGGAGATATGGAGTGTTTTATGCTTAACATAGTCATGGCAAAGTACTTCAAAGGTATTTCTCATAGAATTATTTGGTTTGTATTGGGTTTGAACATAGGTATTAAAAAAAAACTGGTGTTTTCTGAATTTTTCTCCAACTGAGTTGACAACGCGATAACAAAATCTGATCGCATGCCGAATTCTGAAATTATAGTTACCTCCTTAAACATACATTGGTGCATAAATGTGAATTTCAGATTGTGCGTAATTCCAGACAATTTTTTTCTAGTTATGTAAGATATTTTTTCTTCTTCATTTATCAATCCTTATCATTTTGTCTCGTTTATTTAACGGAAAAAGTTCCGGATTACATGCGATGTGAAATAGTAGATATTTTATTGGTCTTAGAAGATTGCAGAAGAAATAATCGTGCTGCCAAGATTATTTTGAATCGGTTTTCAAAAAGAGCTCATCACCCAAGTAATGCAGTAATCGCCCCAATTGAAAATAGAGAGAGGCAAGAGCCTCGAAGAATATGGCAGCGACGTAGAACTCTAACTATTGAGAGGGACGACCCACAATTTTTAGTAGTGCTTGCTATGGTTGCTTTGAATCCCCATATTTCACTTCGACGAATCAATTTCAATCTGACATATCGAGGGAAACATCAAGAAGAATTTTGAGACTTCATCAGTATCATCCATTCTACATGACTTTGACTCAAGCGTAATACCACCTAATTTCAATTCTGCCAATGTGCACAGGAGAGATTGCGAAAGATCCAAATTTTTTCAGGTACATCATGTTTCCTGATGAAGCCATTTTCCACAACACAGGTGAACTGAATCGAAATAACTGTCATTATTGGTCTGTGCAAAATTCTCATTGAAGAATCAAAATCGTTGGAGTGTCATCACATGGTATGCCATAATTAATGGATTCCTCATTGGGCCGGTTTTTTTATGATGTTAACTCGGAAAGATATCTCAATTTTTGACTGATATTCTACCAGATCTTCGAGAGGATGTTGATTTAGAAACAAGAAGGCGTATGTAGATAGAGCAAGATGGAGCACCTGCTCAGAGAAGTTTAGTAGTACAACTAAGAAACTTTGGTTGAAACATTTTTTGATACAGGCTCTTCCCAAGGAGTTATTTCAGTGGATCTTTCAAAATGGGTCACCCAGTATAATTATTATTCCAGTCACAAGTTTGTGCAAAAAAGAAGAGAAAAGAAGATATGTTGGACAGAGTGTTAATCTACTTTCAGAAACGCTTTCAGCATTGTATCTTGAAATATATCATTTTCCTCCACTCAATTGACTCAAATATCTTTTTTTGTTATTTTATTCTCAAATAATTTCTACAGATTCATATGTCCATTCTGCTCTCCTTTAGCGTTTTATTGAATAAAGTTTTTGAAACACCATTATGTTCTAGTTATCTGTTTGTATCATAGTATTTATTTCCAATATAAATAGGGGACATGTAAACTGTAATCTACTTCTTACTCTGTGTTATACAATATTTAGAAAGTACAGCAATGGAGTTAGTATAAGGTGTAAGTTATACTGGAAATGTGAAGTCAAGGTCTTTCTAGCTGTGGTTTTGCCCTCAGCTGCAGTAGGCATCTTCAGAATTATCCAACCCGACGATCGATTGCTCTGAACTGCCGATGCTGTGGGATCGAGCTCGGTTTTTATAACTGTAGCCCCAAAACCAACATGGCCAGCGGGTTCATCCCTCCGCTAAGGGCAGTTTTGAGTCTAGAATTGCAGTTGGCCCTGATGGAAGGCAACCATGCACTATAATCAACGGGAGTCCACTCTTTCCTGTTTATGTTGTTTTTGTGTTTACAAATTTCGATGGGATCCATATTTATTTTTGCATAATAATTACTTTTGATGTTGGATATGACTTCTGTGTGAATTAATCAAAACATGATGAAGATCAGTTTTGTCTTTGTTCTCTTTGAGACTTGTACGTGTTTGAGGTGTTGGTTATAGATTTGTATAGAAGTCTGCCAATTTTGTCAGTCACCAAGAGTATGGAAAGTTAATATGCTGCTTCAGCTTTTCGCAATACGAAGTAAAAGTTGAGTTGAAGAGAATTGGTGATCATAAGCACACTGATGTTTGTGTGCCAACTATTGAGATGCTGCAAGCCTGTCAGACTGAAGAAGTTTATATTGAGGCTACTCTTCGATGTATAAGCATTCATATCATACATGCCCACACATAAAAAGTTATAGTCCAAGGATGAAAATAGAGACCATTGAAATTTATAAGCACTGAAACAACATAAATAGGAAAGAGGAGAGTTCCACTGATCATAGTAGCCTGCCATGTGCAATACAAGAGTCAAACCTGATCAAGCAGAGGGGATGAACCCATCGGCCACGTCGGTGGTTGGGCTTCAGCTATAAATACCGTGCCCAATCCCGTCGAATCGGTGCAATCGATCATCAAGTTACAAACTCTTAGGTCTACAGCATTTGTGGGCGAAACATTAGGTACAATCAGGTCAGGGCTAGGAAGCCCTAAATGTTCTTATTTCATACTTGAATCCAGACATAAATACATATTGCAATGGCAGTTTTCTTTTTTGCACTGTCTCCTAATTTCTGAGGAGGGCATGAATCATCAGTTGTACTCAAGTTACCTACTCCTTCCCCATTATTGACAATGGATGCACTCTTATAGGAGTTTCGTAACATTTAAGAGGCAAAGGAATCAATTAATTAACAGCCTAGGAATTCAAGTATCTAAATCTGAATACCTACTAACAAATAGAAAGATATCTAAAATATTGAATCATATTCTATCTACACCATTCAATTCGGAAACATAAACTGGTACCCAGAAAATTAGCTTTTGCAAAATCAGATTACTACTATTGTTTCTAGAGATGAACAATGTTACTTCTTCTACCATAGGAAAGTCACAAAAAGTTAGGAGAGTGAAATCTTGCCTAATTATTTTTTCAATCTTATAACAAAAAATTAGCTGAGTCTTGTTCATATAGTTTTTGTAATAGTGTATTTTCAATGATACTCATACCAAAACAACAATCTAATTTTCTCAGTGCCAACATATTCAAGCGCAACCACTGAATATCTACGTTATTTGTCTGTCAGTAAATATTAATTATTCAAAACAATAATGAGTATTAGCTGTACTAGATTGAAGAAAGTTTCAAGCAACATAGGTTCTTTAATCAAACATAAAAAATAATACAGGATGAGATGAATCAAGACTTTTTTGGAAATGGGTAACTTAGGTACATGTTAATAAGTAAAATCATGAATTTTCATCTTTTTACCTTATTATCACCTTGTTTAGGAAAAATTTTAAAAAAACGTTTGAGATTCTCATTGTATTCTTCATCAGTTGCTATTGATCCCTCATCCATTAAATCACCCAAAAATATGGTTACATCAGGTTGAACGAAATTCAAAGCTTGGCGATAAGTTTTCTTAAGATAACTGCAATGAATTACATTTGTATGGAAATAGGGATATATATGTTTGTCGTAAGGGAATTGCTGGAGTAATGAAAAAATGAAAATAAGTATTGTGCAATCTTAAGTGAGATAAAATCTAACATAACTCACCTATCAGAATCATATTTTGTGATGAAGCGTAAACGGTTCCAAATATCTCCTACCTCATGTTCAACTATCTGAGGGTCAGCAACTAATAGAATTTTCAGGCACTTTGAGTTGTTTGAACATGTTATATGAAACCAATATTTTGCATTGTGAATATATGAAATAACTTCTATGTAATAGACATAAAATAGGGATAGCATGAGAATAACTATAATAATATGTTTCTTACATAATGAGAATATTCTTCTGTTGAAGAATCTGAAAAATTAAATATTAGTTTTTTTAAAAAGCAGAGTAATAGCATATTTTAATTTAGGAGTGTATAAATAGGAACCTACACAAATTAATATTTTTGATATATTTAATTTTAGTTCGGGAAGCTTTGTACCGATTTTTTCAATTAATAACTGATTGTTTTTCTATTAGAAAACATTATTTTGGAAAATTCAATAACAATTCAGTTATGTTTCAGAAAATAAGATAAAAAGCCCAGGATTCAATTCATCACCTGAAATAAACCATCCTTAGTTTTTAGAAACATTCTCTGTGTCATGATATAAACATAATGATAATTTACATTACGTGAAAATAATAAAAAACCGAAAAAAACATTCGAACATAACAATCATTCATGACTATCCCCACAGAACATTATGAAGGCCATACAAATTAGAATAATTATGTCCATAGCATAGAGTATCTATATGTTCTGTGATACATAGTACACGCACCTCCATGGCTAAATACATGGGATGGAGTGAATAAATTATTATATATTTTATTGGATATGGATATATGGGTCACTCACATAGATGATCTCTAAAGGCTTTGGTCCATATATTTTATTACATATACGATTTTGACCTTGAATAAAATAAAAAGCTTTTTTGAATAAAGGGTTCAATCTAGGTCTCATGATTCATTTCATTCATTAGTTTGCCAAGGAATAAAACTAAATATAGAATATATAGAACTAAAGGCATGGCCAAAGAGTATCTACTCTTTGGCATGGCCATGGTTGTCTCTGGCAGAATTCAGCGAAACAAATTTTCATATTTTATGTGTACTGAATTCAGAAACCATTTTTGATGATTGATTAGAGGGTGTTTCCGTTCATCTAACAACCGCAAATTCATCAGAAATTTGGACTTGAAAAACATGATTTGACTGATAGATAAAACAGCCTTATAATATAAAAGGAATGAAGTGCTCCGATTTCACCATTTTTTCGAATTACATTTGATTTGAACATAAATCATTTTATAAACTTGATTTTTTTCCTCTACCAGTGTTGCCTTGTTACTTTATGTCATGGTTTGTTATAAAGCTGGCTGTGAACGTATATTTCAAATTTTGAAAATATACCAAAACGACTTCCTGTTTGTGAGATCCAGGAGTTAGCCATTTTATCAATCAATCATTATAATTTTCAAGAAATAATCTATTTTCTTGGCATGTAGCTATTTTCGTGTTCTGAGGATCAGAACCCAAATATAAAGTTCTGAGGTTTCTTAAGAACAATCTTCTCCTCTGTGATTAAACGTCAGTTTTGGATTAAGATGAATGAACTCCTCTAACCTCAATTTTCAGTTTACTTTTCTGCGAGAGTTATCGATGTGGACTGTGGACGGGAATATCGGATATCTGAAGCGGATATTTTGAATAGCAGTCTTTATTACTAACCTACAGTAAAATTCAAGTGAAGTTTAATTCAGGAATAGTCAGTCTACTGAATAACATACCTTTGAAAAAAAACAATTCCAATCTACAAATTTGTAATGTTTTCCATCGAATTTTGATAAATTTTGAATGATTTCGTACTGATTTATTGTTTTTTTCGAAAAAATGGGATACGAAGAAGTAATTCATGTGCTAGGAGACTTCGGAAGATATCAAAAAAGAATATACTTCCTCTTATGTTTACCTGCTATTTTATGTGCTTTCCATAAATTGGCCAATGTTTTCCTATTAGCTGAACCCCTTCAAAGGTAAGTGAATATTCATTGGAGTTTGGAGTATAAGTTCATAAATATTTATCAGTTTATCATACAAGAGTAATCTCCATTAAGGTCTTTGTTTCGAATAATTAATGGACTAATTCGAAGAATATTTGTATTTTGTTTGGATTTCTATATTCATTCTTATTTGTATTTTGTATACAGTTCGTCATAAAAGCTTTCACGCATGACACATAAGCGATGACGAAATTCAGAATTTTGCAAATGATCTATGTAAATAATTCTTTTTACATAATCAAGATTTTAAGCGCTCGTTGCTCGTTCCCTTCTCAAACGGGGACTATACAATAGTATACATGTCTGTATTTCTCTCGGCATGGGCGCCCGCAGAAATTTCTCTCAGGGGGGGCAAAATAAAAATTATGGAAATATTGAGGGTGTTGTGCTGAAAAACGAAGGCCATCAGAATCTCAGGGGAGGGGGGCGTGCCCCCCCCCTGCGGGCGCCCATGTCTCTCGGTATTACTGTATTTATCAAATTTTGATCCGGCAATGGTCTGAAACGATAAGATTCGAAGCATTTTTTCCTTATAATTTCAAGAAACTACGGATTTATATGGAGAATGATGAAAGATGTATTCAAAAACTATACAGTAAAAGTTTGTCCGGATCGCGTAAATAGAACCATAAAAAATTATCGCGAATGAACGAATAGAAAATCACAATATTTCTGTAACATCAGATCCGGGATCATCGTGATTCGTGAACTGGAAAATGCGAATCTAGGTGGATGAACGAGCGATGAAGGAAGTCCTGACCGCAAGTGCTTTTCAGTTTTTATTTCTACGAGATCTGAAATAACGGTATCTGGTCACATCTTGGTATTTTTTTTCTCCAATTAAAATATAATATTTAATATTAAAATATTAAAATTCTGAAAAAGATTTCCGAAACAGCGAAAACCCTGCAAATTTCACGATTTTCATTTTCGGTTGCACGAGCACATAATCCGAATTTAAAAAATGGATCACTTTAAGCGCTGAAGTGAAGTCAGGAGCTTTTCAGCGCTCGTTATTCATTCATTTTGCAAGTAGAATAGTAGATCTATCTTGTAGGTGGATTCTCATTCAATAAATAATTCAACGGAAATTTCTGGACAGCTGTCCAAAAAACAATTGACTGCAGCTTTCGGAGAAATCGTCCATGATCCCAAATATGTTATTATTACAGAAATATTGGAATTTTTTTGTCAATAATTCTCTAGCTTTTCATATCGTTCTGGTTGACCGAACATGTCATTCTTCATATAGATTCAAATTTATTCTGAAAGGAAATGATCAAGAAAACAATATTTCGAACGACCATTCTTACTGAACTCTTGGTCGAATTTTGTCCAATATCGAACTTGGCCTAGTGGAGAATGACATAGTGAAGGTCCCAACCTTCCGGTAGCCCCACGTCATAATTAGTGTTGAAAAAATTATGTTTGAAGTCCGGAAGACCTTCAAGTTTTCAACCATTTTGGAAATGATTGCAGAATTACTGAGATGTGGCCAGGCACCGTTAGAGCTCACGCCGAGGCTCACACATAACACACGTGTATACCATGAAGCACAAATGTTTCTACCGATTTCATCTACAACACTACATATACGTTTGTCCAGTTTATGGTCAAATCAAATACCCTGTAGAGGATAGAGGAATTACTAAAAAGAATTGAACCGAATGAAGTATTCAAAACGCATATAATGGCTACAGTCCACTGGGGCTACAGTCCACTGCGACCTTAGGGTCTATTGTGCCCCCTAACAGAGCTGTTCTCATCACGCTAGGAGTATAGTTATCTATAATGAAATATAACAAATCTGAACATAATTCTTCTCACGATTTTGCCGCTTTTTATAGTTCAGAACTGGCATAAGTATAGCGATCTGAACTACTTAAATACCATTACATAACAGTGAGCCGGTAACGTCACTTACCACCGTCACTTGTACCGTTACAATCGTATCGTTTAATCCAAAACAATCTTGAATTTACGAAACATATGAATAGGTATGTTCTGAGAGTTATTGAGCATAGCAAATGACCCTTTTCAACAATATTTTTTTGCCGAATAATAGTATATTATTCATAATAGGTAAAAGAAAACACTATACCGGATAAATTACTCAGGTGATTTTCAATATCTCAACATGTTTCGAACTTATTAAATCTCATCTTCAGGAGTAATCACGTAAGTGAAGCTGAAAACATTGAGAAAACATATAGAAAGCTCAAAAAACAGAATAAAACATAACAAACAATCATTAAATGAAAAAACAATGAAACTTCACGAGCAAAATGAAATGACGGAATAATAAAATGAAACAAAATGAACAAAAGTCAAAATGAACAAAAACTGGTTAAAGAATAAAATTGGATGAAAATGGTCAATATCAAATAGTCGAAGTGCAGTAACATAAAATCTTCAAAAGTTCATTAGCATTAAAAAGGTGAAGTAATAAAAAATCAGAGGGTGCAAAAAAGCGAATAGAATAGTAATGTAAAACGGCAGAATGTCATGAAAAACTCACATTAAAATCTTCAAGTACAATTCACAGTAAATCGCTCAGAGCCATGTAGATGATCTGAAATGATTTCTCTCGGAAATTCTTACTTGAAAGGGAGCTTAAAGCACGAACTAATGTATTACAAATATAAATGAACAAAGAAACGAACAAACATGACGAAAACACAGAAAAAAATCACCGAAGTAATTTATCGGGTATAGTGTTTTCTTTTATTCAATACTTTTTCTTTTACCTACTATGGATCGCCCAAATATCAGGATATTCACTTCAAAGTACAGAAGACTCTCGATAAGTCGAACATCGATAAGTCGAACCCTTAGATAAGTCGAACAGTTTCTCCGGTCCCGATTCATGCGTATCTTATCCTGTGTATTTTCACCTCAATGAGTCGAACAGTCTTGTTGAGACGAGAGAGTCTAGTAGATGAGTCGAACTTCTGGAAGGGTCCTCGCGAGAATCAACACCTCTATTAGTCGTACTCCTAACCACCAGAGCCTCTATGAGTCGAACTGTTTGATCTGACGAATGAAAGCGGTAGGCAAACCAATCACTGCATGGAAACCCATCCTTATGCATTTTTCAACAGCTTAAGCCATTCTGTTTATTCATTCGTTATTTGTTTACCGTGCAGTCTTGTGCTGAGAGCGTTATTAGTTATGCCTCCGCGAAAACTGAAAATTTTATCAGTAGCAGAAAAACTCGAGCTTTTTCGGGAAGTAGAGAAAGGAGAAAAAAGTAAAACCTTTTTTGCTAACAAGTTTGGAATTCCAAAATCTACACTGTCTACAATCATAACATGCTATAATGAAAAAAACCTTTTTCAAGACAAGCTTTTATGATAGCAACACTCATCCGCCATTTTGAAGCCGCCATTTTGAATTCCTCAGTTTTGAAGAATCGTAATTTCCGACCCAGAAAACCCCAAGATACCAATTTTGAATAGAATCCGATCATAATCACAGAACTCGTCCGCCATATTGTAGCCGCCATCTTGAATTTTCCAATTTTGACCAAAGAATCATCATTGTCAAACTCAAAACCCCCCAGATACTAATTTAGAATGGAATCGGATCATAATCACAAAACTCATCCGCCATTTTGTTTTTTTCTATAACAAATATTTCATGATGCATTGTCACCAGAATTATGTACACCTGCCAAATTTCAAATCAATCGAACCATAAAAAGTGTCATATTCAACTTGCAAAATTTGATTAGAGACAGACAGAGAGACAGACAGACAGATACCGGGACAGGTGAAACTAAATAAAAGCTTGTAAAAAAACAAAATGGCATGTAAAAATAAACGCTTGTTTTCCATTGACTACCGACGATTTCGAGATAACGAGACCTCAATGAGTCGAACTCCCATCTCAACAACTCGAACGTTTGGTGAGCCGAACTATAGATAAGTCGAAATGTTTTTTATGGTCCCTGGGAGTTCGACTTATCGAGAGTCCACTGTATATAATTTATTCGAAGAGCGGTAATGTTAGTCATAACCTTAGACAAAGGAGGTCATAACACACGCAGATGAATTATGCTGCACGAGTCGTCAGGCGTGAGTTATTATAACTCAAGCTATTGGTTTAGAGATACTAAAGGGTGTTTCAAATTGCGCGTGTTTTTAAATAAATGAAACACATAATTTGCATTCATTTTCAAAAACTTTTTATTGGTAATTGAAGTTACAGTTATGACATTTATGTACGAAAAATAATATCTGCCAAATGTCCTCCTCTTGCGGCTCTTGCAGCTCTACAGACGTCCTCTCTTTTGTTAAAATTTTCAATGACATTTTGACATAATTGAGGCTCTATCTCACTAATGACACGAATAATTTCATCCTTTAGTTCAGAAATATTTTGTGGATTATTCTTATATACCTGGCTTTCCACATAACCCCAAAGTAAATAGTCCAACGGTGTCAAATCAAATCACATGATCTTGGTGGCCAATTGGCATCACTGTTTCTGGAGATTATTCGTCCAGGAAATTTTTATCTGAATAAATCAATTGTGTCATTTGTAAAGTGGGGTGTAGCGCCATCCTGCTGAAACCAAATGTCCTCTAGATCAATATTAATTAATTCAGGCCACAAAAATTCGATTACCATCCGACGGTATCGATCACCATTGACAGTTACAGCTTCACCAGCAGCATTTTCATAAAATAATTCAACAATTTGAACTCGTTGTTGTATCGTGTACGAAGCCATTTTTATGAATGTCATACATCACACATTAAAATAAGTTGAATAATGGATATACATATTATTCTATGGGAGTAGATAAATACGATTTTTTTTAATAAATATCATTTAGTTACATCGTATACTCGTTGAGAGTTTCATGAAACATGAGGTTTTATGAAAGTGTTTTCCAACTGGTTTTAAGTATGTAAAGAATACATTCAATTAGTTTTAAGCGGGATTTCACCAAGATTGAAATGAGATCATTTGGCGTTAACAATGTCCGCGAAAATAGTTTTGACGATTTTTATAAACGGCCCAATTAATGCTTGAGGGTCTTTATGACTAATTCAAACTAAGGACCAATACTAGAATAATGAGATTTATCGCTGGTTCCCTTTTGAATATATAGGTATCCTTGCAGACATAGATTGAAACTCAAACTGTTTATTTCCCTATGAAGAATTTCTCTAGTTAAAGGGTTGCTTATACGGTTAATTGAAAAATTGAAACTCCTTTCTATTCCCCGCGTATGAATGTCTGATGAAGCAGTTTAGTGGTAATGGATGCATGAAAGTTCGAAGCATTTTTGCGTAAAAGGAGTGGAGGGTGGAAGTATGAATGTAGTATACGCTCCTCTCACCTGTGAATTTTATTCTCATTTGTTCATGAAAATTATGTCGGAAATTTATTTTCAAATACTGTGGCCTTAAAATTTGTTGAAGTGCATTTTTGGACAACCTGCATATTGAATAGAAAATAAACCAAAGTGGATCGATAACATTGATGTATGATTTTTTTCAGGTGTCGACTGCCATTCGAAACAAAAGATGTTCCCTATAGAATGAATGAATCGATTTTTTCACAATATTACCCATACGATTCTGTCAATAAGAAGTATTCAGAATGTGATGTGATAATAAACAACGTAACTGAAAAATGTAGTGATTACATTTACGATCACTCGGTATATGGATATACTACTGTGATAGAGGTAAGTGATGTTTTTCATAGTCTACCCACAAACCAACCCACGTACGAAGGACAATGTTATCATCACGTCTGAAGAAAATAATGAATTCTTCGATTATTCAATACTGCAAATCAAAATGATATTATAATTCTATCTTTTGAAGAAAGTCTACCGTTTCCTGCAATTTTGAATATTTTGATAGTGTAGTTTTATATTTTCTTTTTTGTTTGTGTTCTTTGGGGCTATACAATGAGCTTCCAGAAGAATTGCGTAACATTCCCGCAAGAAAAGTATTCAATAACGAGCTCAATTTTTTTTTCGGAGGCTTCCTATTCTGTCGACGAATATTCGAAAAAACAAATTTTATATTTTCTGAATGATTCTTTCGTTTCGTAATTCAAGAGGAATTTATATTATGATTTCTTAAACTGTATTGATGGACAATGAAATATCATTATTAATATAAAAGAATTATGGTAGCTGGCGACAGCAAATAACAGCGATTTAGCAAATGGGAAGCAATAAACATAACATTCCCTGATCCCCCACTTTCCGAACTGTTAGATAATTTTCATCTGAACAGCAAGGCTGATGTCAGTCCATTTCCATTATAATGTGAGATCTATGTATAGCCCTCATTGAAATAAAACGAGCGCCTACAAAATAACATGGTAAATAATGCTATATAGGGTGTTCCTAAGTTGGGGGTACAAAATGAGGGGAAATTACTTGCATAATTTCAAGATAAAAAGGCCAATAAACATGGAAACGAAAACGTTTTGTTCTCGAGATACAGGTTATACTAGGCGTACTAAGGAGTATTTGAACGAAACGTATGAACCAGGTGAATCGTACGGAGTGGACATAGATCATGGTCCATCAGATCTACAGACTTAAATAGTTTATATTTCATTTTAAACTGTGTAACTGGATTTTTATGACAATTTTGATCATTCACAGGTTTTTTCTTCAAATCTGTAGCAGATTCGGCAAAACCACATAAGACTATAAAGTTCAGTGTAACAACAAAGCTCCTTTTCACAATTTTTCAAACTAACAGTGGCTCACCAAAAAAAGGTTCTGGAGGAAAACAGGGATGTGTTCCAGAAAAAATCTCCACCTGTAGATTTACAATCAAAATTGGCTTGTCACATGGTGTAAACT
Organism: Adalia bipunctata; assembly: GCA_910592335.1. Lineage (NCBI taxonomy): Eukaryota > Metazoa > Arthropoda > Insecta > Coleoptera > Coccinellidae > Adalia > Adalia bipunctata. The sequence continues at coordinate 34,007,213 of OU342948.1, forward strand.
CTAATTTCAGATGAAAATGTGATAAAACACTTGAAATTTTAAAACTTAACACACTGTATCTCGAAAACGAGATGTTTGCGGACCCATTTCGTTTCGACCTACAATTAGCGAAAACCCTGTAAAGTCTGAATAGAAGGAAAAGATACTAAGTTTGAAAAATATCTCCCAGGCAAAGAGATTATTGAATTAATAGTAGAAAATTACTCAGGCCAAACATGATAGTATACCGGGTTTTTCACTATAATTTGACCCCCCCTTTAACTTTGTTACTAAAGGAGATACAAAAAAATGTTTCATACAAAAATTTCACGAAATCAACTGAGGTTTTTAATATGACTTCACGAACTGAAATATATACAAGGTGGCCAACATATTGATGGCAACTTCATTTTTTCAAATGGAACACCCTGTATATTCTCCTATATTTGGCTAGCTCTTTTTCTCCTTATTTCGAATATGTAACACATGTTGGTCTATCTCTCTTATTCTGAGCACCACAGAGTTTCAAATATAAAGAACAACCTGGCAAGCTCAGCAATAACACCCTGTTTTGAAAAAATGTTGTTGCATTCAATATGTTGTTCACCCTGTATATATTCCAATTGACGTTATCATAACTCCAAAAATGGGCATTTTCAGTAAACCCAGCCTGCCACTTGAAAAAATATTACAGAGCTTGCCAGGTGGTTCTTAAAATTCGAAACTCTGAATAACTCAGAATAAAAGAGATAGATCAACATGTGTTACATATTCGAAATCAGGGGAATAAGAGCTAGGCAAATATGGAAAAATATACAGGGTGTTCCATTTGAAAAAATGAAGTTGCCATCAATATGTTGACCACCCTGTATATATTCCATTATGTGAATACATACTGTAAAACCTCAGTCGATTTCGTGAAATTTTTGTATGAAACATTTTTTTGTATCTCCTTTAGTAACAAAGTTGAAGGGGGGGTCAAATTATAGTGAAAAACCCGGTACATGGTGTTTCACAATAAACTGGACAAACATATACAACTAGCTGGCCCGGCGAACTTTGTTTCGCCTAAATGATACCTATACCATGGCCATCTTTATCTTAAGAAGGCCGTGCCTATACTTACTGTGGATTTCATAACTCGTAATCACCAGTGATCGGAGATCAACGGCTTGGTTAGATTTCTGAACTGTCAAATCGAGTTGATTCTAGATCAAGCTCCGATCACCGGTGATATGCTTTGTGAAACCCCTGTTTAAGTTGTATAAACTTACCATTGCTATTTTTTCAAGCAGGAGATAAATTAGGGATAATAAAAGTTCTGTCAAATGTCATCTGTCAAAAGTCATCTGTCTACTGACAAATGTCATCTGTCGAATGTCATCTGTCAAAAGTCATCTGTCTACTGACAAATGTCATCTGTCAAATGTCATCTGTCAAACGTCATGTGTCAACCTTCATCTATCAAACGTCATCTGTCAAACGTCATCTGTCAAATGTCATCTGTCAAATGTCATCTGTCAGATGTCATCTGTCGAATGTCATCTGTCAAATGTCATCTTGCAACCGTCATCTGTCAACTGTCATCTTTTCCACGGATATGAGCTGTCACACAAAACAGAAATACAAAAATAATATGTCAATTACTAATTATGGGCAATTTTGAATTCAGTTATTTCCGCAAATATATTTATTACCCAAACATAAATCAAAAACATTTCAGAAATATAGAGAAAAGATGAAAATGGACAACTCACGATTGATGCTGATCGTCACATTTACTTTACATTCCGGTGAAAATTCACTGTTCCACCAACTTGAGATCTTTACCCGCTTTTGATCTGATAATAGCCTTCCATGTTATTATAAGTTCTATGCAAATTACACAATGATTGTATACATCGCCATTCATACTCTAGTCTATACCATTTCTGAATTTCCTACCCTTCAAGAAAATGAAATGCACCGTTGCCAGACTACTTCATGTTCGTGTTCTATTTTATTATTGCATTTCTATTGAGGAACTTCGTTCTACTACTATTAATCCCCATGGAATATTCTTATACCTTTGGTAAGACCTACTACACTTTTAACTATTCACTTGACATGCGATTCTGTGGGAGAAAAACTAACCTCCTTTGTCCGAATGTCAAAACCTATATAAGTACTCTATGATTGCTCGATTGGTAGTAACACATAATTCTATGGGTGGTAAGAAAAAGGAAGGCTTTTTTCTCTTTTCTGTAGGATTTTTTTGGGAATATTTCGTTATATAAACCTTGCCCTAACAATAATAAACACAACAAAAAAAGAATTGTCCAATTTGGTGCGATCGTTTGAACAATATGGCATTTCGAAGTTTTGAACCAACCATAGATCGCCTTTTATTAATATAGATATACATATAGCCGTATAGATGACACCGAGGAAGTCATTTTTGCCTTATGACATATTGGTTGCCAATTTGGAAAGCACTATTTCAACGTACTAGATTTTCTAAGATTTTCCGTGAAAATTTTTTTTTAAATTCGAACTGAACTTTTTTTTACATATCCTCAGTGAAAAAAAATTCGGCCGAAATTGTTGAATACAGAGGTGGAAACAGAATGAAATAATATCCATTGGTTTTCTATTTGTAGCCTTCCAAAAATTACGCTCGGAGAACTTTCTTAATTTTTATTCAGAAAACTGGAAGCCGCACGAAGGCCAAAATTATGCTAATGGGCTGCCAGAATGACCCGGACAGAAATATGAATTCATAAACCAAAAAAATTTTGTTCAAAAAACTTTGGTAGGATTTGAACTCTCTACGAGTATGAATTGCGTTTATTTTGATCTTATAAATTTCCGTTTCTAAAGCGACGCTAGTTAATCGAAAGTGGAGAGTTCGATTCTCACCAAAGTTTTTTGAAAAAAATTGTTTTGGTTTATAAATTCATATTTCCGTCCGGGTCACTTTGACAGCTCATTAGCCTAAATTTGGCCTTCGTACGGCCTCCAGTTTTTTTAATAAAAATTATGAAAGTTCTCCGAGCGTAATCTTTGGAAGGCTACAAAAAGAAAACCAATGGATATTAATCATTCTGTTTTCACCTCAGTATTCAGAACGAAAGATAGTTCAACCACGAAAAATTTCAACAATTTCGGCCGGAATTATTTTTTCACTGAACACATGTAAAAAAAAGTAGAGTTAGAATTTCGAAAACATTTTTCAGGGAAAATCTTAGAAAATCTAGTACGTTGGAATAGAACTTTCCAAATTGGCAACCGAGGAAAAAAAATTCCAACTTTGCAGGCTTTCCGCCATTTTGAAATTTCTTTTCAGAATTCACCAGCCCTAAAAAATACTAAGATGTGACAAGAAACCGTTATTTCAAATGTCACTCATATAACTCACCACAGTCATCAGAATATTGCTCAAAGTTGACATCAAACACCCTTTATCTCGCTTATGCGTCGAAAACGGGGTATATGTCATAAGGCAAAAATGACTTCCTCGGTGTCGTCTACACGGCTATATATGTTTGTCCAGTTTATGGTGAAACACCCTGTATATATATATATATTCTTTTGAAAGAGAGAGTTACATACTGTTTTCTTAAATCAAACAATACATGGCATATGACATGTGTGAAGAAATGGCTACAAGGACCAGATTATATAAATGAATAAAATCTGTTTCCCGCTCCAAATCTAAGTATGACATTATGTAGTTTTCGATATCGTTTTCTGTACAGTCGTCAATGTCGACAAAAACTGTACAGGAAACTTTATCCCCATTAAATTGTGTATGACACTATGCAGATTTTCGATATTGAAATTAACAAAAATAACGCCTCTGATTGGTGGTAGAGCTGAAAATGAGCCGAAAATGAGTATCAGATTTCTCAATATCTTGTTTCACCAAATTATATAAGTAATCAAATTGTGTCTGGGACATCCTTAAAAAGTTTTTTTATGCTAAATGGATCTTCTTGCAAAAGCTCATTGTTCAACAAATTTAACACATTCGAAGTGGAACGACTTGTTCTCCTTTGAATTCAGGGCCTAATCCATTTTCATTTTGGCTTTTTCGCGAGAATTATCTTTGCAAATAGTTTGGAATATTGAATATCCAACTACAGCCGCAGCACATGCAGCCATTACTTAACTCCATATCCATAATAACAGGAAACCGAATAAAATAATTTCAACTAACCAAGGAATGACTTAGGTAAGGCTGAACATAAACACGACACAATAGTCCGTATTTATAAAAATGAAGCATTTACTCACAAGTAAAAGGTGGAAGTTAAAGGTTTTGCTTCAATTCGTATTCATAATCTCCACCTTTTCCTTGCAAGGAAATGCTTCGGATAAGTGAACTACAAGGTACACCGATTTACGAATTCGTCTCCAAATTGGGCTGTCTTTTCAATACGAATGTGCGTGCAGTCAACAACCCCAATAGCTGTTGGGGAATTGAACCTGGTCAACCACTTCTCTTTGGCCTGCATGATCTGATTTTCAGTGTTGTACCGGGTTTTTCACTATAAATTGCCCCCCCTCTGTTACAAAAACAGATACGTAAAATACTTCATACGAAAATTGTACGAAATCAAATAAACTTTCTGAAAATAATTAAGTCAATAAGGATATATACAGGCTGAACAACCTATTGAATGCAACTACATTTTTTCAAATGGGACACCCTGTATTTTCTTACATTTTACAATTTTAATTGTTCATTTACTCCTGATATCGAATTTATATGATTTATATGCGTATATGTAGGTCTGTCACTTTTATTTCCAGAGTTTCAAAGTTTTGAAATGAAACTACGGAATAAAAAAAAAACATATGAGAAATCATTCCGAAATTCTTTATATTCAAACAATTTACTTAAGAGCAATATTTTTTCAAGGAATAACAGTATCCAATAAAAAATAAAAAAAATAATAAACTATGGTACATAGTATAGAATAAATAATATCAACTAAAGAAATTGGTTCTTAAAATTTAAAACTCTCTGGTACTCAGAATAAAAGAGAAAGACCAAACATATGATATATATTCGAAATAAGGGGAAAAAGAACTTGACCACTCTGTATATATTTCATTTTGTGAAATCATTTCAAAAAACATTAGTCAATTTCGTGAAACTTTTGTAAATAACATTTTTCTGTTCCTCTTTCAGTGACAAAGTTGAAGAGGGGGTTAAATTATGGTGAAAAACCCGGTACAATCCATCAGAAGAAGTGAGAAAAGTTGTTGTGAACCTAGATTTCTATTTTTGGAAGCAAATCCTTTAGTTTTTGAGCAAATGCTTCTTTTTATAGATACGGCGAACGTATAACCTTTTACTTCGATTCTTTTTATGCATATACCTTGAAGGAATTGCTTCATTTTTTGAATGTAAAAGGTACGGCTTCTTTTTATAAATACGGCCTAATGTCAATGTGACACCGACACGATATTTGATCTATTGCGCAGAAACTAGCGCATAAACTGTACAGAAATATGATACGGAATGGTATTTCTGTACAGTATTCGATATCGAAAACTATACTCCATTCACATTTATAAAGTATACCGGTTGGCCATGACATTCTGACAGATTTCACCGTGTATTTTTTGAAAATGTTAGGTTATAGTCATTTTTCTGTCAGATGATTGAGCAATGTTGCCCTTTCTTCATAAGAGTCGTAGTAATTACGTATTTATCGAAATGTTTATTTACTTTGGGAAAATAATGAATTTGAGAAAATATTATGTAAATTCAATAATTCCAGAGACCTGGCGAATGTTGAAGAAACTTTTTTCTCTGTTAATACTGGAAATATTTCACATATATTAACATGGTTGGAAGATTCAGTTATGCTATTTACTTGTATGGAAGACAAGAATCGAGTGTTGAAATTTCACTGAAAAATAATGGCCAGAATAGTCCGTTACTTTGTGATAGTTTATTCGAAAAAAAAATCAAAGTACAATGGGATGAAATAAGATATATACAGTATAATTCATAATGTAATTTCCATACATAATTTCAATGGCATTACAGCTTAAGACATAATTTTTTAACAATATTCAATTAGTAATTTTTCAAGAGAATTGCACACATGGAAGAGTTCAGGTGAAAACTTCTAATGTAAGCAGTACCTAATATATTGAATTCAAAAAAGTCTACTCATGGAGGCTAAGAATACAATCATTAATAAAGATTCTTTTTCAAACTGGCATATAATGATTGGATACAAAAACTTGAGAAAACGGTAACTCAATAAAGAAATTGGATTTGAATATATAAAACGTCCATAATTTTCAATCACAAAACATTATTTTCTAACATTGTTACATGTATATGTTTCTTTGAGAGAAGAAAGGTTAGGTTATTTGATGTATCAAACATTATAGCATGTTCAAAGCAATTACAGTAATAGCAAAACAGATTCGAACAGGACACCATACATTTTTAACTATGATACAAGAACACAAAGATAAAAACCTCTCTGAGTAAGTATAGAGGTTTTGGAATTTTTTCAAAGAATAGGCTGACATATTTATAATGGATGGAATCTTCTTCAGGAACAACATTTTATCTTTCTTTTGGATTGAGACTGACAAAATATCTTGAAATCATATCTGCAACAGAAAAGGAGATAGAAAATCATCAGGAAATAATAAATAATATAACCTACATTTGGTCCTTGACAACGAAGGTCTTCTGACCAGATCTGGCCCTCCAAGCAATTCTTTCCCAGATTCCTGATTGGTTATTTTTCTATATAGGTGGTTTGCAGCAACTTCCTTTTCCATAGTATAGGCTTTTTGTCATTTTGTTTGATTCAGTTGAACCTCCTTGATCGTAGAAAATCTTCGATACAGTACTAGTTGAATAAGGAGGGTATTCGACATTATTGCACTACTAGAATATCCAAATGTTAGGTCTTTCACACTGCCGGATAAAGGGTTGTGTTGAACTTACACTAGTAATGTTCCTTTTGGAGTTTTTGAACCTCCATCCATTTTGAACTCCCCATTTTAAGTGGAAGAGACGAGTTCTCAGAATTTCCTCTACATATTATTCCATATCCATTAGATCATTGTTTGAGTCAGAGTAACCCTCAGAAAATTCTGAATCTGAATCAGATTCTCCCAATGAAATAACGAATGGAGGAATATCTGCCATTGGAAGATTACCCATGTGTTTCGTCCAGTCCTCTGTGATAAGTTTTTGACTCTTTCACAATGTAAATAAAAATTTTGCCCCATATCTGATGTACATTTTGAAAGAGCCAGACTCCATAAATTCAACACTATATCCGTTGTATAGGGATGCCAATTTATGTTTTTGTTATAGAAGTTCTTACAAAACGTCCATGCCATTTCAATAGGATTGTACTGACAATGGTATGGGGGTTATCTAAGAACCTCATGCTCCTTCAAAAGGTCATCAACACATATCGTCTCTGTCTGTCAGTTCGATGAGGTAATATCAAATTCCAAAGTTGTTTCTTGGTAAAATTTTGATTAAAATCAATCTTGTTTTTAATCAACCAATCCTGCATCTCGCTTTTTTTGCTGGAAAAGGTGGGTGGTTTATCCAATTGAACCGAATGATATGGTGCATTGTCCATTACCACCACACATTTCACAAGAATCTTAGCTAAAGATGGAATCAGTTGATTAATAACCAAATTCTGAAAAATTTCACTGGTCATTGTCTTGTGATAGTCACGGTCATTGTTTTTTAATCTAAAATGAAATCAGAACCTTCTAAAAACCCGAAATTACTTCCTGCATGTAGAACTGTGAAACGTTTTCCTTCTGATTCAATTTTGGATGGATTACTCATCATATCCGATTCATGTGTCCAGCGACGAACTGAAGTATCGTTTTGGTAAATCCAAGTTTCATGTAGAAACACAAATCAAAATTTGCGCAGGAAAGTAATTTTGTCTGCAACAACATGTTTTTGTTCACATAAAATTTTGCGTTCATTTACCCTTTTGTATTTGTAACCCATTGATTTCATGATTTAAGTGATGTCCGTCCTCCGTTATATTCCAAATGTTATTTTGCAAAAGTGAGTAGATTATTAATCGAAAAATGTTCATGTTTCGAATTATAATTCCAAATTTGTCGTTGCAGATCTTTTTTCAAAATGAAGTCTTCAGTCAATGTCTTTTTTGGTGCACCAATAGAAGGAAATTCTTTGTCGTCTCTTTCACTTAAAATCCTCCTGTTTGTGTTTATGTGCAGCTAAAAAATAAATATCTATTCTCATTAAATATAATACCTTGGTTTTTACACACATACGTTAAAAATGTTGGATAGCTGGTATGATAAAGTGTTGATTCCAAATTGATACTTTTTGAATGAGCCGATTTCAATTCTTCCTCATAGTTTGTCTCTGCTTTTTCGTCACTACCTTCGGCATTTTTAGTTTCCTGGCGTGATGAATATATTTATATTTGTTAAAGTAAATGTGATCAACCCTTACCGAACAGTTTTTATAGTTTTTTATTTCAGAAAGCGAAATATCTTTCAAGTGAATCAGACTTTTATTGTTTATTAATCAAACTAGACATTTCTCTTATCAGCACACTAATTAAATAATTTGAAGACTTCAAGATCACTTCAAGAATATTGAGGGGATAAATTAGCGAATTAACATTGGCAACGTTGTTTAATTTTCACGAGTGCCAACCTGCGTCTGTTCTAGGGGAAAAAACTTGATAAACCTAAAACCTGGCCAACCGGGATACTTTATAAATGTGAATGGAGTATACATGCTCGTATCATCGTATGACACTATACAGTTTTTGTCAACATTGAAAACTATACAGAAAACGATATCGGAAACTTCATAATGTCATAGGGCCTTAAGTTTTAGTGGTAGAAAAGTTTCGCAAAAAAGTGCTCGGTTAGTAATAGCTCACTTCTCAATTGGCACATATACTTCTTTCCTCATTTCAATTAGACAAGTTCGTGTTATAGCCGCTTCCAATCCGACGTGTTCTCTTTAGGCCTTTTCGGAAACTTACTCGGGTTCACTGGATCCCTAACCTTTGCGTTCGTTTACCTAATCCGAACATCCAACCCGTGTTCGGAAAGTACCTACGTCCTAACCCCATCAGTGACTCGGGTTGATTTATCGTAACCCTACTCGAAAGCAGGGTCGCTAGATCCACCGCATGCGCACGGCAGTTTAGTTTCGTATCTGGAAAACGCGGGAATAAGCCTTCCACTTTATAATAATAATATTCTATTCTATAGATAATAATTTCAAAATAATTAATCAAAAATTTCGGAAAGAGAAGAGAATTTGGCGCAATGTGAAATGTGTTAAATTCCAAAAATTAACTGGGAAAAAAATCTTAAAATTATTGGTTATGTTATGATCTACTGACACTTCAAATCCTAAACCTGATAGTTCGTAAACTTAATTGATTAACTGATTAATAATAATTAATCAATAATTATGGAAAGAGAAGAGAATTTGGCGCAATGTGAAATGTGTTGAATTCCAAAAATTAACTGGGAAAAAAATCTTAAAATTATTGGTTATGTTATGATCTACTGACACTTCAAATCATAAACCTGATAGTTCGTAAACTTAAGACCAGGTCTGTGATCCAAGAAGATCCGTCACGTGACCTCAATGGATCGAGTTAGTAACCCAGAGTAGGTTTCCGAAAAGGCCTTTTGTAGTATTCTTCAAAATATGGATTACATTTATCTGAATGAAAAGCTATTGAACATTTCGGTGTCAAGAGTTGTGCAATTAATAATTTATTCTATAATGGAATTTATGATTACAACTGAGCATTATCACTACAGTATAGCTATATATAGTTCGGAAATTTCCATTTTGTTCGGATAATTTCTATTAATGAATATGTAATTATTTGTTTTTTTTCATTTAGAAAATGAAGACATATCGTAGAAGGCGTAATTGAGTGTTTATAGTTAATTGATAAGGCATTTATTCCCAGATTATCCTAGACATTCGAAAGGATTCATTTTCCTTTCCCGGTACGAATTATTCTGAATGATATGGGAAAGTAAAATTTAATCGATTCATAATAGGATATTATTGCTATACGAAAATCAGATATTCTATAGGAGATCTTCTCATATTTTTGAGTATTAATTGTTTTAAGAGTTCGCTGAATGGGATTCCCTGCATACTTTTCGTTCCCACAACATGTGCTCTATACCCCCCGGAGTTTGAGCATCATCTTTCATTTAGTTTGTTGACAGTGCTCCATTTTGTCAGTACATTGGTTTTCTTTTTGTAGCCTTCCAGAGATTCTGCTCGGAGAACTTACCTAATTTTTATTCAAACAACTGGTAGCCTTAAGACTTCATGAAACAATAAAAATTGTTCAAAATACTTTGTTGGGAATCGGAACCATCAGCACAATTTTGGCCACCAGTTTTTCAAATAAAAAATATGAAAATACTCCGAGCGGAGTCTTTGAAGGGCTATAAAAAAACCAATGTATACAGGGTATCCCACTAGTGCCGCAGCGGACGATATACGCGTAACGGTCTGAGTTCGGCAAAATTTTTTGATGTAGGCTCGATATACTTCAAGAAGAGCACAACCTAAAAATATTTTCGAATATATCGGGTGGCCCACAAAAGAGGAATAGAGGGTGACTTTGTTCTTTCAAATGGAACACCCTATATTCAATAGTCTTTTTCAATTCTCTGAAACTTCCTGCATGCTTTCGTATACTTTTCTCATATTTTTATTCAACAGTCTTCGAAATATTCGCCATTTTGTCAAAAAAATCATACTATGATGATGATATGAATTAAAGCTGCAATAATGTTAATTCTGAATAGAATAATTCGGTAGTTCTCAATAACCACAGAAAAACCAAATCTGCTTTTTGAATTCGGAAGTGAATGTGAATTTAGAGGAAAAACTCTAGGGGCGGGTTGTAACTCAGTAGGTTAACCTCTGGTTTCCGTTGACCATTGGTTAACCTTTTATTAGGTTGTTGTATGACAGAAATCTTGAATTGACTTCACCTTACTTGTCAGGTTGACCATTGGTTTCCAGACCAACTGGTTAACCAACCAACGGGTTACAACCGGCCGCGTGAAGTTGGCGAAAAAATGTCGGCACAAATTCTGAAATAATCCCCAATATTTAGTGCCCAATTTGTGCCCATTTGTGACGTATGAATCAATTTCAGCACCATTATGGTTTTCGAGTTATTCGAGTTTGAAGTTTTTGGTGCTAGCTTCACACTTGGCACCAACATTTTCTGATTTCGAAAAAATTTTATGGCCAATATTTAGTGCCCAATTTGTGCCCATTTGTGCCGTTTAAATGACCTCATTATCACCTGTAGTATTAAGTTATTTCAGTTTGAATATCTTGGTGCCAGCTTCACACTTAGCACCAACATAATCCAACTTTGAAAAAAATTTTATGCCAATATTTAGTGCCCAATTTGTGCCCATTTGTGCCGTTTAAATGACCTCATTATCACCTGTAGTTATTAAGTTATTTCAGTTTGAATATCTTGGTGCCAGCTTCACACTTAGCACCAACATAATCCAACTTTGAAAAAAATTTTATGCCAATATTTTGTGCCCAATTTGTGCCGTATAAATGACATTTCTACCATTTGTAGTTTCTGAGATATTGACTGTTGTTTTTTAGCCGGCGTGAAGTTGGCACCAACATATTCCAACTTCAAACAAATTTTGATGCCAATATTTTGTGCCCAATTTGTGCCTATTTGTGCCGTATAAATGACATTTCTACCATTCGTAGTTTTTGAGATATTGACTGTTGTTTTTCGGCCGGCGTGAAGTTGGCACCAACATATTCCAACTTTGAAAAAAATTTTCCGCCACTATTTAATGCTGAATTAGTGTCAATTTGTGCCGTTGAAATGGCTTCGATATCTTGGATAGTTTTCGAGTTGTGAACAATATTGTGTTTTATTAACGGCGCCATTTATGGGAAAAAGCAAGTATTGTGCAGCAAGTATTGTCGGCCTCACATATGTGAATTCTGTTACATAATAACTTCGCATGAACTTATAAATGGACCTCTGATTATTAAGCAAACAATTCCTTGCGTTAATCGAACAATCTATCCTTTTCGATGGTAAAAATATGTTGTATCGGGAAAATTGTTAAGTAATATTATTTCTAAATAATATTATATTTCGATATGGAATTCCAAGTTCAATGAATACAATTAGAAATATATTCCTTATTACAATTACTTGTATGGATTCACTTTCCTGCATAAAAGCAGATAGCGTGTGGCGGCAAACATCAAACGGGGCGATCTAACACGTGCTTGCCTAGTTGAAACGGCTGCTTCGTGAGCGTAAATTTTTTATTAAAAGGACGTTCCGATATGGCATCTACGGCACATTCGGCGATTTCTCTGATCTGACATTTACTGGTGAATTTAATTCACTTTGGTAATTTACGGACCTTCTGAATTAATTGAAATCGAATTTAGCTTGATCCCAGACTCCCAGATAAACAAACTTACCCAGGTTAAAGATGGAATATTGAACCGGGTTGAAAATCGTTTTTTTTTTAACTGTGACACAAATTTTAGTTTAAAGTCCCGAATGTGCCGTAGATGCCATATCGGAACGTCCTTTTAATAAAAAATTTACGCTCACGAAGCAGCCGTTTCAACTAGGCAAGCACGTGTTAGATCGCCCCGTTTGATGTTTGCCGCCACACGCTATCTGCTTTTATGCAGGAAAGTGAATCCATACAAGTAATTGTAATAAGGAATATATTTCTAATTGTATTCATTGAACTTGGAATTCCATATCGAAATATAATATTATTTAGAAATAATATTACTCAACAATTTTCCCGATTCAACATATTTTTACCATCGAAAAGGATAGATTGTTCGATTAACGCAAGGAATTGTTTGCTTAGGGCCGGTATTATAAAAGCCGAATCGAGGATTCAACCGTGCGCCAACTACCAGATAGTGAGGAATTTGGTTGTTGGCGCAACGGTTGAATCCTCGGTTGGTCTTTATAATACCGGCCCTTAATAATCAGAGGTCCATTTATAAGTTCATGCGAAGTTATTATGTAACAGAATTCACATATGTGAGGCCGACAATACTTGCTGCACAATACTTGCTTTTTCCCATAAATGGCGCCGTTAATAAAACACAATATTGTTCACAACTTAAACTATCCAAGATATCGAAGCCATTTCAACGGCACAAATTGACACTAATTCAGCACTAAATAGTGGCGGAAAATTTTTTTCAAAGTTGGAATATGTTGGTGCCAACTTCACGCCGGCCGAAAAACAACAGTCAATATCTCAAAAACTACGAATGGTAGAAATGTCATTTATACGGCACAAATAGGCACAAATTGGGCACAAAATATTGGCATCAAAATTTGTTTGAAGTTGGAATATGTTGGTGCCAACTTCACGCCGGCTAAAAAACAACAGTCAATATCTCAGAAACTACAAATGGTAGAAATGTCATTTATACGGCACAAATTGGGCACAAAATATTGGCATAAAATTTTTTTCAAAGTTGGATTATGTTGGTGCTAAGTGTGAAGCTGGCACCAAGATATTCAAACTGAAATAACTTAAAAACTACAAGTGATAATGAGGTCAATTAAACGGCACAAATGGGCACAAATTGGGCACTAAATATTGGCATTAAAAGGTTTTCGAAATCGAAAAATGTTGGTGCCAAGTGTGAAGCTAGCACCAAAAACTTCAAACTCGAATATCTCGAAAACCATAATGGTGCTGAAATTGATTCATACGGCACAAATGGGCACAAATTGGGCACTAAATATTGGGGATTATTTCAGAATTTGTGCCGACATTTTTTCGCCAACTTCACGCGGCCGTTACAACCCGCTCTTAAGAATCCTATTCTGTTAAAAATATGCATGTCATGTATTTGACAAAAAATGAAGTAAAATGAAGGTGATTACAATGATGAAAAAAATTAAATGCAATGCATTTGAAAAAATGAGGAAGAGTCGATTTGAAATTCGTCATGTTGATAGTCTTTTTGTGGACACGCCATATGCTGGAGATGCTTTATTATAGCTGGCTAGGATACTTTGAAGTCTTGTCATTCAATCCATATAAAGATGTTATTGGTATGTGCAAGGGTTCGTAAAATATAATTGGATAACATAGCCTCTACAAGTATAATTTTTTTGTCAAAATGGCCAACATTTCGAAAACTGTCAAATAAAAATACGTGAAAAGTATACGAAAGCATGGAGGAAGTTTCAGAGAATTGAAAAACATTATTGAATATAGGTTGTCCCATTTGAAAAAAACAAAATCACCCTCTATTCCTCTTTTGTGGGTCACACGATATATTCGAAAATATTTTTAGGTTGTGCGTTCCTTGGAGTATATCAATTCTGCATCAAAAAAATTTTCCAAACTCAGACGCGTATAATAATAATAATAATAATAATAACCTTTATTTCCATAATCAACTCATACATTGAAAAGAAAATACGTCAACTTAACCAAAGCAACTAAACATAAACGCTCAGACTTGAAAACTGGAACTTAGGTACTCATCAACACTATATGGTTCCAGGTCTACTAGTAGTTTCCTAATTAGAGTTTTGAATTTTTTTATATCCCTGAGATCCTGAATATCCTTCGGAAGCTTATCAAACAGTTTCACGCACATATACTCCACATTCCTCTGTGTCAGTGTGAGTGAACACCTGGGAAAGTGAAAAGGGTGGATGCGCCTTGTCCTGTTGGTGTTCACATACATCCCGAAATAACTCTGATTGTTCCTCAAAAAAAGCAGGCATCTCAAAACATAAGATGCGGCAACAGTTAGTATACCCTGGTTTCGAAAATGTCCTCTACAAGATGTTCTCGAGGTTAAACCGAGCATGGTTCTCAGTGCTCTTTTCTGAACCACAAAGATCCTCGAAACATCGGAGCCATTACCCCACGCTATTATTCCATACGCCATAATTGAATGAAAATTTGAGAAGTACACTGTCCTAAGCAACTCATAGTCCGATTGCAGCGCCAAAATACGAATTGTATAGAGAACAGAGTTCAATCTACTCTGCAACGAGCTTATGTGCTCAGACCAATTGAGCTGATGATCTAAAACAACACCTAGAAAACTGGTACTAGTGGAAACCTTCACTGCTTGTCCAGAGAGAACAACATCAGTAGGCTTGTCAACTGTAGAATGCGAAGTACCGAAAACAATACATTCCGTTTTGTTTGAGTTTATGGTAATTTTATTAGAAAAACACCAGTTAGAAATATTATGGAATCCTTTATCAGCCAACTCAATCACCTCAGAAATACAAGGTGCAGCAACCAGTAAATTAGTATCATCCACAAACATGACGACCTCCGCCCTCGTCCTCGAACCAGTCCCACGTGATCCAGACTCCTCTTTTGCATCGATGCCTCCAACCGACATCATAGTCTCGCCAGGTAGCAGTCCTTCATCAAACAAAATGTTTTCTGGAAGATCATTTATATAAATCAAGAATAGAAGGGGGCCGAAAATCCCTCCCTGAGGCACACCCACCTTCACTTCAGCATCTGACGATACATATTGAGTACCACAGACTTCTAGAGCAACCCTCTGTCGACGATCCCGCAGATAGCTCCTCATGAAATCTAATTGCTTATCCCGGATTCCATAGAGATTCAGTTTTCTCAACAGTTCTTCGTGTATGACGCAATCGAAAGCCTTTGAAAAATCGATGAAAAGGCCAGCAGGAACCTTTTTATCCTCCAGAGCATGAAGAACAGAGCAAATGAGCTGATAGACGGCAGTCTCTGTATTTTTGGATTTTAAATATCCGTGCTGGAATCTCGAGAATATTCGATGTTTATTGAAAAAACTTAAAAGCCTATTGACGATAACCTTTTCGAAAACCTTGGAAAATGATGTCAACAAGCTTATGGGTCGATAGTTACCAAGATCTTCATGATTTCCTCTCTTGAATAGGGGCTTCACTACAGCAATTTTCAAGGACTTTGGAAAAATGCCCTCTCTAAAAGACATATAAATAATATAGGCCAATGGCTCAGCAATGAACTCAACCGACCTCTTAATAACCGATATGGGTATACCATCATGCCCAGAAGAATTCTTATTTTTCATTTTCTTAACCGTAGTAATAATCTCGTCTGGTGTAATTTCAAAAAGGAAAAACGTCTTTGGGTTCCGGCAAATAGAAAGGACATCTGGAGTGACGGAAAAATCAGGTTCATGGGCCGTCATTGATGAGGCAATATCAATAAAATGTCGATTGAACTCATTAGACAATTCATAGGGATCATTCGTTTCCATGAAACTTCCGGAATTTTTATTTTTCCGTCCAGTTACCTCTTTTATTATCTGCCAAACAGTTTTACTTCTGTTATTAGAGCTATTTATGCGATTTTTCAAATGATTTTTTTTATTATTAATGAGAAGTCTGTCATATTGTATTTTAGTTTGTTTGTAGAGATGAGCTAGTTCAGGACGATAGAGAGACACTGTGTAACATTCAAAAATGTTACATTTTCAAAGTCGGCATTAAGATCACTGCGTCTGCGTCAAATTACGCGAATTCGTGACGAAATGGTCAAGACGAGAATTTTCTCATTCCTGCTGATTTGATAGATGCCGTATGTGCTATCAATTTACCTGCGATTTTCTTATCTATATATCTTCAACCTACAAACTGTATTATTTAATACATTTATCTATATCTTTTACTGTGTAATTTCCTCTGAAATAAGAGGTAAGTTTCTTTTTCGTTCATAAATTTATACCTCACTTTTATTTCGCTTATTAATTCAATTGTATAAATGAAATGAATAGGAACTACGGCTGGGCCGACATTTTGAAAATTTGTCGAGTCTGGATACTTCCCGAATATTCCAGGGGACTGATATTTTCTCCTACTACTTCGGAGATACAAAATCAAGCCTGAAAGATCTTCAAAATTTTGGACGTCCCACAAAAAGGTCAGATCTGTACAAAATTTGATTTCAGTATATTATTCGAGATTTTTGTGAAATCTCCATTGTATATAAAGCTGTGCATAATTAGATTTAAGTATATATTAATAATCTGGGGAGGAAGCTTTCTTGATTGAATTTCACCATTCTCAATCTCTGTAATTTTTTGCCTTTTAGAAATTTGAAAAATAAAGGCAGTGTACATAACGTTGTAAATTTCTTATTCCTCCTCACACAATATATTATTTTTCCACTTTCCAGATTTTTGTGGCATAGCTAAATATCTTTTCAATTGTAAAATCTGGTGGCGCCCTGAACATCTTTATTTTAAAAGCCTATTTAAGTGTATCCACGACCTGGCTCACCAAAGGCATAAGAGCTGCCTGTCGCAAAATTTGTAACCCTTCTCAATCAATAATTTTAAATAAAAAATCATAAAGTTAAGGTTACATAAAGTGGCGCCCAACGTGGGGCCCCGAAAATTCTTTAGGCTTATTCAATTTCCTTCAATTATTTCATTTTTCCATAATATCTTGTGTGAGGAAAATAAGTATTCTGTATAAATTTCTAGTTCTTAGGTGTGGGTTAAATTTCTGAAATTTGATTCGATTCAGATCTGTTCAATTTCAGTATTTTCATAATTCATAATTTTCATTTATTTCTCGTCGTATATTTGATTGATAAAACTCATACGATCTAGCGTAGCATACCATATGTTGCGTATTTTTTTGTAATAACGTAGCGCTGTGGATTTATTCACGTTATCCTTATAATTTGTAGGCATATTTAATTTCTCTCAGCGTGAAACTGAAAATTATTATATTGATTTGTGAAACACACGTGTTTCTTATCGAGACACAGTGGTGACTTCGTTTTTCAGTTATTTCTACTCATTTGAAGTTTTCATTTAATAATTTTTTATCTCCTGTTTACATTTTCAATGATGGAAGTATTTAAACCTGTACATTTACTTCTTGATGAACTGAATTATGAATTGCGCATAAGAGGTGTTACAACATCTCGAGTACAAGATGAAAAACGTAAGATTTTAGTTAGACTTTTGGCGAAAGAAAAATTTGCACAAAATTTAAATTTAAAAGATCCCGAATATAATTTCGCATCAGAACAGGAAGATGTTAATAAAACGTTTGCATCGATTAGACTGTTGGTTGAAGATTTCGATGGAACAGAAAATGATTCAATTTTCAAAAGAGCAAAATCTCGTCTTGTTCATATTTCGTCTCGAATTAATAGGATGCCTATCGATGAAACCAATCAGGAAGAAGTTAATTTCAGAAATGAATCTTTGGCTACGGCTTTATCTATAGAAGCTGATTTACATGAGAGTTTGAGTTCTGAAAGTAAAGTAACTGACTGTCAAAATATTGCAGAAAATAGTTTATTTCAAATTCCGCCTATAATAACACCTTCAGGAAATGTTATACCAATATATAAATGGGATGTTAAATTTGATGGCAATGCTAAATTACTACATCCATTTCTTGAAAGAGTGTTTGAACTTTCGATTTCTAGAAGAGTTTCACAAGATGAAATGTTCAATTCGGCAATCGATTTTTTTACAGATAAAGCCTATATTTGGTATAGAACTGTTAGATCTACGGTGAAAGATTGGGATTCTCTAGTATCTTTGTTGAAGAAAACTTTTTTACCTCCCGACTTTGATGACGTGATCTGGGAGGACATTAAATCTAGGAAACAAGGAAAAAAAGAACCTATACTTATTTTCGTTGCAATTATGGAAACTTTATTCAATAGATTATCTCGAACACCATCCGAACATACAAAAGTTAAAATGATAAGGAATAATTTACTTCCTGAGTATGTTACTCAATTAGCTTTGGTTGATATTAATGATTTACCTTCTCTCATCAATTTGTGTGAGAAATTAGAGTCTGTCTTTTTCATCCAAAATAGAAACCAAAATGTTGGTTCCCTCAAACAAACTTCATTTTTGGAACCTGAATTAACGTATAATAATCCTGATGATAATCAAAATTTTAAACCGAAAAGTAATGTTTGGAATTCAAATAAAAATAGAACTAATAATAGAATTAATGCTGTTGCTTCTACTTCTGAATCGGATAAAAATAATATTAGAAAAGTCATTTGTTGGAATTGTAATAGACCCAATCACTCTTATCAAGACTGTAGAAATCCAAGAAAACGATTTTGCTATGGTTGTGGAACCCCAAATGTAACAAAATTTAACTGCCCTTCATGTTCAAAAAACTGAACAGGCAGAAGGTCCGTTATTATCGACGTGATCTTCTGCATAATAATTGTAAATTCACTAAATTTGATAAAAAGCACAAAAATTCATGTTTAACTGGTATCGAAAAATCTCATTCTCTTGATAACCCTCCAAATTTCGTTTCTCCTTTGATTTTAAATGATTCCTCAGATAATCGCCCATATATCACAGTTAGCATTTTCGAAATATCGATAAAAGCATTATTGGATTCAGGGGCTAATGTTTCAATTATTGGTGCTAGAGGTATAGAAAGATTGAAAAATTTAAACTTAAAGAAATCTACTCCCTATATTTCACATGTCAGAATGGCAGATGGTACTAGACGAAATGTAGAAAGTATTGTAGAAATCCCTCTAACTGTTGATGAAATATGTAAAATTATGACATTATTGATAGTTCCAGGTCTTGAACATGAATTAATTTTGGGCAGCGATTTCTGCAATTTGTTCAGTATTAGTGTTGATTTTAAGAACTATACCTGGAATGTTCAAACAAATGTCCTTAGTGTTCCTCCTCAAAATGTTACAACAAATCAAATGAAACCACTTTTTAGTTTGGAATCATTACCTGAGAGGGAACGTTATAAAGCTAGAAAAGTTATCGAATCATTTCGTGAGATAGATAGTGACAGTAGATTAGGTAGAACTAACAAAATTACCGCAAAAATCATAACTAAGGAACACCAACCATTTAGACAACGTCAATATCTAATGTCCCCACCAATGCTCAAAATTTTGAATGACCATGTAGATGAAATGTTGAAGTTAGGAGTCGTTGAGCCATCTAATAGTCCTTATTGTTCACCTGTCTTATTGGTGAAACGAAAAGAACCAAATCAGTATCGTTTTTGCTTTGATGGCAGAAAGTTAAACGAAATAACAGTTCATGATAGCTATCCATTACCTAGAATCGACAGAATTTTGAATATGCTCAGAAATGCAAAATATATATCTTCGTTGGATTTTCGATCAGCATTTTGGCAGATTCCATTAGATGAAGATTCTAAGGAAAAAACGTCTTTCAACATAACCGGAAGAGGTTCCTTTCAGTTTGCAGTTTTACCTTTTGGTTTGCGAAATGCGGCGCAGTGTCAACAAAGATTAGTTGATCAGCTATTTGGTCCAAAATATGAACCCAAAATATTTACTTATCTTGACGATTTAATTGTAATCTCTGAAACTTTTGAAGAACATTTGGAATTGTTGAGTGAGGTAAAATCAATTTTAAAGGATGCTAACTTAACATTAAATTTGGATAAATGCGATTTCTTCAAATCATCATTGAAATATTTAGGTTTTGTCATAAGTTCAAGCGGAATAAGTACAGATCCCGATAAGGTTCAGTCGATGTTAGATTATCCTAGGCCCAAAACTACCACGGAAGTGAAGAGATTCGTCGGTATGTGTTCCTGGTATCGGCGTTTTATACCTCAATTTTCTTCTATACTAAGTCCAATAAACGATCTTTTAAAAAATAAAGGCCGAGCAAAAAAACAGCCTATTGAATGGAATTCCGAAGCTGATCAAGCTTTTATAAATATAAAAAATTCTTTAATTTCGGCCCCAATATTGTGTTCCCCTGATTTTGAAAATAAGTTCACAATTCAAGTTGACGCTTCAAATTTTGGAGTTGGCGGTGTTCTCACGCAAACAATAGACAATGAAGAACGTGTCATTGCTTATTGTAGCAGATCCCTCACTCGTACCGAAAGGAACTACTCAGTTTCTGAACGGGAATTATTATCTTTGATTTTCGCTATTGAAAAATTTCGTCCTTGGGTTGAAGGATCACAATTTGACGTGATAACGGATCATTACTCACTTTTATATCTAAATAATTTGAAGAATCCTACAGGAAGATTGGCAAGATGGGCCGCAAAGTTGGGTCAATACGATTTTAAGGCTGTTACACCCTTTGCCAGAAAGCTCGAATTCCGCTAGATGGCACTACATGAAAATACCCAGCAATAAAAATTCAAAACTCCCAATATTTCAATAGCCCCGCCTATTCTTGCCGAGTTACTTCGAACAAAATTTTCGACAGAACAGAATGAACATCTGGTATTATTGCAATTTATGACACCATAATAAAGCCCACCGCTCTATTTACCTGATGTAAAAGGGAACCGAAAGGATCGAAACGTTCGTCAATTCTGGTATAGAAAGAAGAATTGTGTGGGCATCGTTTCCTCAGATCGATAGAATTACCGAAACTGCGTCATTGGAATATATTTAGAAATAGTGAAATTTATTTATTTTCATACCTTACTACCTATCAATAACATCATGAAAGTATTTCACCAAATTCCATGATAACAATTATTAAATGAATATTCTAAGACCTTGTTTATATCAGAGGTTCAGAGATACCTACGTATTATCAAATGGTTTTCAATTTCATTTCATAGTCTTGTTTGATACACAATGTAATAATATAGAATATTAGAAAGAATACGAATATTCGAAATAAAATGGCTGTTTCAATTGATTTGACACTAGTTATAATGAGCCCATCGAGCGCTCAAAAATATTTCGTTTTTCTATTATTTCACTGAAGAGTAGGATCATTTATGTTTAGGGATGAAAAATCTGAATAAATGACGTATTGGAAATTCTCTCCTCTCCTGGTAAAACCCAAAATGTCTCCATTGAGTATTCCTCTAATGTGTCAATGGTGTCACTCACCTGAAAATAATTTAGAAGACAGAAGGAACAGAGGACCAATATAAGATCCAGGAGGGATTATCAATGAACTAATTCATCATAACAGAAGTTAGTTCGAAAAAATATTATCAAATGAAAGACAATATGGTTTTATTGAAAAATTTTATTGATATAATAAGAATTTTATTGATATAAAGTTTCGATAAAAACCTGCGATTACGCATTCAAACAATGCGGAATTTGCGAAATGAATTAGAGTCATTACTTTTGCAAATTCAACGTCACGCTTGCGTTTACAATGTAAGGCACACCATATTTATAACAGTTTATTCCTGTTCCCGAGTTTTTAATCCTCTTGGAATTCTTGGATCGATAATTTCTGGAAGAATACAATTAATATAAAACTTTTCCAATTTCGGAATCATGATACTGTGCCAGAAGTTTATATCTACTTCGATTCTTTGGACATGAAAATCATCATCAGAATAGAAAACCAGATCGCAGTATCGTCTTCTGCATATATTCAGTTGACCTTGGATCTGAAAAAAATAATTATGGTTTCGTTTCAACCTGAAAAAAAAAAGATTAATAAAATATGAAACGGCGTTTGAAATCTGATTTCTCACCTTACTTCTTCTCCATTGATAGTATAACAATGTGGTTTCGAATAATCTTTCAGTTTTCCCTTGATTGACTGGAAACTCTTTACCTCTATCAAACCATCATCTCCAATCAATCCATCGGGAGAAGCACCTAAAAATGGAAAATCCACATCAATAAACAATCCACATCGTTTGACTTTGACATTTTTCAGTCTTTCGTATATCTCTATAGCGACTTTTTCATTCACCCTTCCATACAAAATACCGGGAGTATTCACCGGATTTTTATACAGTAAAGCTTTTACTAAATTATGACAAGGGGTTGTTGCTCTTCTTTTGACCACTGTACCAAAGTTCGAGGCTGTCAGATAGTCCTGCCTCAATTCCCTCCATAAGGAATTATCATGCTGCCCACGAGTTTTCTCCTCAATTTCTTCCAATTTTGAACGATCTGAAATTCTATCTTTCAGTTTGTTCAGAAAGAGGGTTTTCTTTACTGACATTTCCCCCTGAGGAATGTCAGGCTGGGCAGCATTTGGTCCGTAATTCATGTCAGGACCATTTGAAAAATCTCTTCTCTTTTTTGGTTGGCTTTTTGTACCCTCATTTCTCTTATCATGAATCCGCTTCCTTTTCGCCAAAATTTTACGCGTATTCTCCCCAAGACGGCCTTTCCAAGTATGGAGATGCCACGCAGGTCCAACAGAGTGAGAAATAGCAGCTCCATAAGCACGAGTGGTATATGAAATGGATTTACTATAATTAACTCTTTTTCCTCCCGTGCATTTAGCGACGAGTGCCATATACCTAAAAAATCAACAAATTTCAATATATATCTATGTAAAATTCAGGTATGAATATGTTATTCGCAATAGCCGAAATCGGCCACTGTCCGAAAGTTATGCTCACAACGCGTTATGGGTATCCAAATTTACCCACGATGCGAATAGATAATTTTTTTCGAGCACTGAGTAAAGCGGAATACCCAGAACGCGTTGTGGGTAAATTTGATAATCCACAATGCGAATCCTATTTTAGCGCGCTTTCATTCTGCGTTGTGGACAATTCATTTTACCCACGTCGCGTTCTGGGAATTGCATTTCACTCAATGCTCGAAAAAAACCACATGTTCGCATTGTGGGTAAATAAGATACCCATAACGCGTTGTGAGCAAAAATTTCGGACATTGGCCGATTTCGGCTATTGCGAATAACAATATGTAGATAAAAGTAGAATGAATGGAAAATATATTGGAAATATTTAAATTGAACTCTCATACCTTTCGGCTTGGTTTGTGGTTTCATTGTACACTAATCGATCAGCCTTATTTTTCATCGGTTCCACTATTTTCAGAACTTCTTGAAAAAAGGACTGATTCATAATCTTGGTGAGATCTTCCTCTCCTGAATCCTTTCTCTTACAATATGAATCTCTGTGAGAACAAAATTACTATTTATCAAACTTATGTTCTCTGGTACTGGAGGTTGAGAAAAAATCGATAAGTACTCACCTGCAATTGCTGTGATTCCCAAAAACATGGTAAGGAGCATTTCCCAAATCTTGTCGCAATATGGCTGAATCATCTTCATTGTTTTTTACGATGATCCTCACAGATTTCACGAGTCTTTCGATATTATTTATATTTTTATTCTTCCTCGTAAGTATTTTTTTTCTATTAGAAATACCGAAAGAAGTGTTTTTAGCAAGTCTGTGCAATTTGTCGCTCAAACATCGGGTCATATGATTGGCACATTCAATTTTTATCACTTGCCGACCATAAGGTACCTTTTCTACTACCCTTGCATACACGCTCGAATCTCCATCACCTATAACATTTTAGAATTGTCCAGTTAATATTAAAAATGAATATTGTTGTCTGCTGATTTACCTATTAAGTATTTGTATAGAAGTCCGTGCTGTTCGACACTTTTACAAAAACCTTCTACAATTATTTCCTGTTCCATTCCAGTTGAAGGACCGCTGTAATTGAGTGCACAATGATGTGGCCGGGAAGGTGTATTTCGCATTTTGTAGTATGCACACGCAGAACACGTTTTATTCCTTACTCCTAGAAATAGTGGTTTTTTCGTCTGTGCACCAATAATAATTCCCTGAAAAATTAGCATCCCATTGTTTTATTTTTTATTTTTGATACCCGAGAGCGAAGATCATAAGAATTATTCGCGTTATAACAGTTATCAGTTTCAATGTTTATAGATACTCACAAGTCCCGAAGGTGCGTTGTATCCATGTCCATAACTACGCTTGCTCCATCCTCCATCTACTATGACAGTTATGTAGGGAGTTCCATCTGCACACACGTTCCCTTTTTCAATAGCAATCCTTTTTTCCTCTTCGCCAGCCTTTTGCATATTTTCGAATAATTTTTCTTCCCAGATCTAAAATATTGTCGATACTGTATTAAGTGTTTACATAAACATTTATTTTATCGAAAGTGATTCTCTTAAATAGAATTTGAGTATTAGGGAAGCTGTGA
Source organism: Adalia bipunctata (assembly GCA_910592335.1). NCBI lineage: Eukaryota > Metazoa > Arthropoda > Insecta > Coleoptera > Coccinellidae > Adalia > Adalia bipunctata. The sequence continues at coordinate 34,032,221 of OU342948.1, forward strand.
ACATAATTTCGATATTTCCATGCATCTTACTTGAAAAATGACAAACATAATATTGTTTCATGATCTCACTTTGAGCGTAAAGTATGATCTTAGTGGTGAAACTTTAAGCTTTTCAAAATGTTAATAGAGCAAACACCGTGATATTTCGTGCTAAAAAAACTATTGATGTGATGAATATTCTATGCGGACCTGGAAATCCGAAATCAACGTATTATATATTCAACTGATACTTAGTAATGAACGTTTTGCACAGAGATAAGTAAATTGATGAAATTCACTGTTCGAACATTAGCTAATATCCTCACCTTCTTTATTTGAAACACTTTACGGTTGTATGTCTTCTGTGTCATGAATGGAACGTCCATCATGGCGAATAACTCCTCACATTGATTTTTTCCAATACCTATTGATAAATTGCCCCATACCATAGCACTAGACAAATCATTTTGCTTATAGTCTGGATCGGTATTCAAAATAGTAGATTTTCCACAGTTATTGCAGAAGAAATGGAGTCGCGAATTCATCCCAAATTTCGTTTCCTTCACGAAAGCCATTTTGCCCATAGTATATTTATCACTATGTCTTATGATCTGCTCGTATTCATAAAGAATGTGACCTAAATTCACTATACGGCGTCCATTCAGTAAATGCCTTATAGAGATATGAGAAGAGTCAATTTCTACTTCCAATTCTGGCAGATTTTCTATTGCATCCCTAAAAAGTATACTATCTGAATTTTGTTCACTATGATGACTTTATCTAATGGATTACTTACTCATTTCTACCACCTTCTGTAGACTCGAGCAATTCACTATAACCTTCTTGTTTAGCTAAAGCGTTCTGTCTGAAATGGAAATCAATTAATGGATAACACTTTTCGTAGATTCTTCAGATTTGCCAAAGATCTTTCAAGTTTAGTTATGAGAGAATTAAAAGTATAGGTGAATTTATGTGATATACATACCTTGCAATTTGTAAATTTTTCATGAATTTCGACCTAGCCGATCTTTTGTGAACTCTTGAGCGATACTTAGCCATAGTTGCACGAAATGAAATTATGTGAATATTATTAATAAGTACCCTTATATATAACCTTCCGTTAGAACACGAGGTAATTCAGGTGGAAATATACTAAGCTATGAGTTCTTTCTTCACACAATTGGAATATATAGTGCTTCTCAAAAGTCCCTACACACCCCCCCTCTTACCTTTGGAAGGATTATGCATAAACAAGTGAAATTTGGAAACTGAATATTAAAGGTTGTAAACTTCCCTACTATTGTTGATAGATGACGAAATCGTCATCGCTAGGTAATGGGTTTGTAACCCGCCTTGTCACCTGACGACAAATTTCAATCCTTATCTATCGTTCAGGTACGAGCATATTCAGCTAAGAACCCAGTGAAATTTTTAGGGTCATAAAAACTGTCAAATTTCCTGTGGTATTGAAATCAAGTGCAGATCAAATGTACCGACAATCGTTGGCATCATTACCCTATCATAAAAACTTCTTTGAGTGAAATATTGCCCTTTTGAAAGCCATAAATCAAAATTAAATTGAAGATGTACGTTTTCATTGGTTATTCCGATATTTAGAGGCGGTGCTAGATGGGAGGCGTGAATTTTAAGAACTTCGAAACTTTAGCACACTCTACACTCAATATCATTTAGAAAAAAAAAATTTAATTTATATTTAAGAAAACTTCTTTGAAATTGGAATGTTTCTGTGTATTGATTTTTTCCCGAAAACTTCGGTGTTGGGAGATATGATCATTTATAAAATTTCTCGATTTCAAATTCAAATTTCAGGAGATTCTGAAAATATTTTTCCAAAAATCCAACACAGATCCATTGATAATTCCCATTCGAGTCTACTCTATGAAAATGAAATGTATCCATCGAGCCAATTTTGAGTTAGAGTGTTCTAAAATTAGCACTGAGAAGCATAGGGCGAATGAAAGTACTGTACACCCTTAAGCTGATTCATAGAAAGGGATCCCTCAATATCGTTCCCGATGCTCTTTCACGCTCACTAAATCAGGACTCGGATCCTGAAGTTTCCAATATTAATATTCCTTTGGAGATTATCACTGATAAATGGTACCATAAAATGTGTGAAAATGTTTTGAAAAATCCCCAAAAATTTCCTCAGTGGAAATTTGAAAATAATACCCTATACAAGTTTATTCCTAATAATTTATTGTTAGCTTCAAATATTAAAGAATGGAAAGTAGTTATACCTCGAGAAAAAAGAAAAGAAATTATTCGTGAAAATCATGAGCCACCATTGTGTGCACATTTAGGTTCTTTTAAAACTTTTAATAGAATCAGAGAAATTTATTATTGGCCGCAAATGCGTATAGATATTCATAAATTTGTTAGGTCTTGTAAAACTTGTGGTTCACAAAAAATTAATACTTCCGGTCGAGCTGGACAAATGGGAAAGGAAAAAAATATACAATATCCTTTTCAAGTTATTGCTGTAGATCTCATAGGTCCACTACCAAAATCATCCCGAGGTAACCAATATATTTTAGTTTGTACCGATTGGTTTACGAAATATACCTTAATGTTTCCTTTAAGAAATGCTACAGCCCAATTGATTGTTAAAAACTTAGAAAATGATGTATTTCTAGTACATGGTGTTCCCCAATATATAATCTGTGACAATGGAACTCAGTTCACCGGTTCGATTTTCAGAAATTTAATTGAAAAATATAAAATACAGAAAATATGGTTCACTCCCAAATATTCACCACAATGTAACTTTGTAGAACGTACTAATCAAACCATTGGTACCACAATTAGATGTTATATAAAAAAACATAAGGATTGGGATAAAGAAATACCTCTTATACGTCAAGCTTTAAATACTGCAAAGCATGAAGTCACCGGCTTTTCGCCTGCGTTTTTAAATTTTGGCCGTATCATTCCTATCACTGGTACGTATTATGACAAAATAGGTTCGGACTTGACAAAATTATCTATAGAAGATAGGTCAGACTACGCTTTGGATTTGGAAAATCTACAACAGGTTTTCAAGAGCGTTCGTGATCATTTGCATTCCGCCTACCTACGAAACTCTCGAACATATAATCTTCGTAAGAGAAATATTTCCTTTTCTGTTGACGATAAAGTATGGCGCCGAAATAAGGTACTTTCTGATAAATCTGCGCAATTTTCCTCGAAGCTTGCTCCAAAATATGTCCCTTGTAAGATAAAGAAAAAGATTTCGAATCTTGTTTATGCTTTACTAAATGAGGATGGTTCAGATGCAGGTGAATGGCACATAAAAGATTTGAAGCCTTATCATTATTCTGAATCTGAGCTATCTGAATCAGAGGGTGATGATAATTTTTCATAGATATTTCTATTTTCTCTAATTTACCTAAATTTCTTTGTTCAATACAAACTGATTAACCGTTAAACAAAAATTAAATAAATTCAATTTTTTAGTAAGGAGGGGGATGGTGTAACATTCAAAAATGTTACATTTTCAAAGTCGGCATTAAGATCACTGCGTCTGCGTCAAATTACGCGAATTCGTGACGAAATGGTCAAGACGAGAATTTTCTCATTCCTGCTGATTTGATAGATGCCGTATGTGCTATCAATTTACCTGCGATTTTCTTATCTATATATCTTCAACCTACAAACTGTATTATTTAATACATTTATCTATATCTTTTACTGTGTAATTTCCTCTGAAATAAGAGGTAAGTTTCTTTTTCGTTCATAAATTTATACCTCACTTTTATTTCGCTTATTAATTCAATTGTATAAATGAAATGAATAGGAACTACGGCTGGGCCGACATTTTGAAAATTTGTCGAGTCTGGATACTTCCCGAATATTCCAGGGGACTGATATTTTCTCCTACTACTTCGGAGATACAAAATCAAGCCTGAAAGATCTTCAAAATTTTGGACGTCCCACAAAAAGGTCAGATCTGTACAAAATTTGATTTCAGTATATTATTCGAGATTTTTGTGAAATCTCCATTGTATATAAAGCTGTGCATAATTAGATTTAAGTATATATTAATAATCTGGGGAGAAAGCTTTCTTGATTGAATTTCACCATTCTCAATCTCTGTAATTTTTTGCCTTTTAGAAATTTGAAAAATAAAGGCAGTGTACATAACGTTGTAAATTTCTTATTCCTCCTCACACAATATATTATTTTTCCACTTTCCAGATTTTTGTGGCATAGCTAAATATCTTTTCAATTGTAAAATCTGGTGGCGCCCTGAACATCTTTATTTTAAAAGCCTATTTAAGTGTATCCACGACCTGGCTCACCAAAGGCATAAGAGCTGCCTGTCGCAAAATTTGTAACCCTTCTCAATCAATAATTTTAAATAAAAAATCATAAAGTTAAGGTTACAACTGTGTAAAGGTAATCCAATTGTTTTTTCAATTCCTTCACTTCAGTAGATCTATCAAAGTATTTTTTGTGGGAGTCAACAGTCTTGATCTTTATCAGAGGAAAAGCATTATCGAAAATGGCCTTGAACCTGCCGAAAAAATTATCCCAGAGACAATCTACATCGCACTGATTCTCCTCAAAAGTGAGACCCTCCCATTCCTCGACAGACAACATTTCCGTGAACATACTCACTGTTGCCTCATTGATAAGACGAACCTCCCTCCTACTTGGCCTAGGAATAAACTCATGTATAGGAAAAGAAAACTTTTGGGAGGTGTGATCAGATAAATGAGCCGGAATCACCTCAGACTCATAATCCTCCAAGTTTGTGATTATGTTGTCTAAGAGAGTAGAAGAAGTAGGGGTTACTCGAGTTGGCTCATGCACCGTTACATGGGCACCATATCCCTCCAATAGGGAAATAAAAGTCTGTGCCTCCCAACTAGAATTAAGCAAATTGATGTTGAAGTCACCAGTAATTATGTATCGACCGTTTTCAGATGTAAGCTTCCGAAGGACAAAATTCATCTTTTCGAAAAACAAATCAACATCACGTCGGGGGTAAGAGTTCGGATGGTATATGGCTATAACTATGTATTTCTTCGAGCCAACAAGCGCCTCAATTGCAGAACACTCGAAAACATATGGAACACTGAGTTTGACCAAATCTGAGCGTTCTGTACAAGATATTTCATTTTTACAATAAATAGCGCTTCCACCATGATGACGAGGTGGCCTACAGTATTTGGAAACTAATTTGTAACCGTACATATGGAGCGCATGTATTTCGGACTCACTCTGCCAATGTTCTGTGATAGTGACAAAGCATGCGTCTAGAATCTAGATTGTTTACAAACTGTTCTAACCTTATTATGGAATTTCTTAAGGACTGAATGTTTTGATGCAAAACTACACATTTCTGTTTTACGGTTCTGTTAACCGGCTTTTGTTCAGACGGAATAAAAAATGATTAATTCTACTACCTTCAGGCCATAGATCTGGATTCTTTATGGTTTCGAATTTCTCTGCAGGTACGGTCAACTTGAATGAGGAATATTCATTGGGTCTGTTCGATTGTAATTTTTCACATACAACCCCTGAGAAACCATTGCTATTGAGATATTTTACTAGCATATCGGGTTGTAGGGTAGGATCCAGTTTGCAAACATGTAAGTAACCATATTTAGGTATTCCTTTAATCGACATCTCGTCTGCCTTTCCACTACCAACAATGCTTCTATCTACCCGCCTGGATCTCCTATTTCTTGCCTGAATAAAGCCACCCTCAGATGACCTGTTTTTATCTGACTCGTTGTTAGATTTTTCCTTCTTCTTGATTGAACTGCTGTTAATAGAGGATGTTGGAGTCTTGATATTTAGAGAAGTGTTTTCACTTGAAACAGTGTTTAAATTTGTGTTTGTTTGGGTTAAGTCTTTTTCAATGTTGTTAGATTCAGTAGAAGTTCGACTCTGGAGTTCCTGGACTGAATTTACTCTGGAAGTACTTCCTGAAGAAGTTTTTATAGGTTTATCATTCAGATTAGCCTTGCATGCTTCAGAGTATTTCCTTTCATTGAGTGGTAATTTGAATTTATCACTACCAATGTGTTTTAGAAGTTGGGTGTTCTCAATTTTCAATGTTGTAACCTCTTCACGGAGACTAAGGATTTCCCGTTTTAAGTTCTCCATTTCCGGCACAAATAATTCATTGAATGTTTTGACCATGATATCCTCAAAGCCCTTCATCAATCCAGTTTGCTTCGCTTCCGGAGAATCCTCTGTAAATGTCGAATTCTCCTTCAAAGTTTCCTTTTTAGAGGTTATGTCCGGTGATAAACACTCGAAACATATCCAATTCTTGGTTGAGCCCGATTTTTTCATTGCCTCAAGTTTTTCCACAGTTATATCAACACACTGTGTATGAAACAAATGTGAACTGTTGTTAGAACAAGGAATAGAGTCATCATAACGACTAATAGTTTTAGAGCACTTGTTGCATGTAACTGCCATTTTGTGTATATCGTCCGCTGCGGCACTAGTGGGACACCCTGTATACATATTTTCATTCTGTTTTCACATTGGTGTTACGAGTAAAAGATAGTTCAACCTTGAGAGATTGAAACAATTTTGGGTAAGATTGTTTTCACATGTAAAAAAAAAGTTCGAATTTTGGAAAAATTCCGAGTACAACACACTTGAATTGAGTACCAAAAAATTCTAATAGGGCCCCTACACGATCATTCGGAATGACAATCAGAGCGAAGATTGACATTCCGATTGAAGGTGTGAGGTCTATACTGATGGAATGACGAATGGACTGACGGATTTCCAAATATTTTGAAATCTGAGGTTCAATCACGTTGAGTGGAGGGGAGACTGACAGTATGAATGGTGGTGTAGTGATTCTATCATTTTTTTCCTCAGTCTTATTTCATAGAGGATGGATGCTCGCAAAACTTTAACGAGGATTTCGCTGAGTTGCCCCAAAGGGTTGACGATCGAAACTGCCTTCAAAGGTTCATAAGTGTTTATGAATCTTTCCCCGAACTGTGGAATAAATCCCATCCCAGTTACATGAATAAATATAAAAAAATGTTGCATTGGAAAAATTCCTCAACATATATGAAGAAATAAAGCCAAATGCCACAGTGAAAGACGTTTTATTGTCTTCTTGGTGCTCAATGAAAGGATAATGGCCAAACAAGCCTTATCTTTACTTTTTTCATTTGGAGACATTATACTAATAATAATTAGAAGCGTACTATTTGGTGTTCAAATTTCAACTGAGCTGAAGTCATTTCAATCAGACTGTCAGTTTGAATGATATGTGCAGGGGCTTCAAGATTGAAGGCAGGATTGACAATCCTATTGTTCAGTCAGATGTCATTCATGATTGACCGTCTAGGGGCCGCTTATTAGGGCCCCTACACGATCATTCGGAATGACAATCAGAGCGAAGATTGACATTCCGATTGAAGGTGTGAGGTCTATACTGATGGAATGACGGATGGACTGACGGATTTCCAAATATTTTGAAATCCGAGGTTCAATCACGTTGAGTGGAGGGGAGACTGACAGTCTGAATGGTAGTGTAGTGACTCTATCAATCTTTTCCTCAGTCTTATTGATGCAATCATGGAGGACGGATGCTCGCAAAACTTTAACGAGGATTTCGCTGAGTTGCCCCAAAGGGTTGACGATCGAAACTGCCTTCAAAGTGTTTATGAATCTTTCCCCGAACTGTGGAATGAATCCCATCCCACTTACATGAATAAATATAAAAAAAACATATATAAAGAAATAAAGCCAAATGCCACAGTGAAAGACGTTTTATTGTCTTTTTGGTGCCCAATGCAGGGATAATGGCCAAACAAGCCTTATCTTCACTTTTTTTATTTGGAGACATTATATTAATAATAATTTGAAGCGTACTATTTGGTGTTTAAATTTCAAATGAGCTGAAGTCATTTCAATCAGACTGTCAGTTTGAATGATATGTGTAGGGGCTTCAAGATTGAAGGCAGGATTGACAATCTTATTGTTCAATCAGACTGTCATTCATGATTGACCGTCTAGGGGCCGCTTGAGATGTGTTCAGAAACTGATATTTCAAAAGTCACTTAAAGAGAATATGGCTCAAAGTTTACATTGAAAAACCTGGAACTCGCTTATGCTTCGAAAATTCACGGTATATGTCATAAGGCAAAAATTACTTTCTAAATGTCATCTACACTGCTGTACCATATGTTTGTCCACTTTATGTTGAAACACATTGTATATAAATATAGAAACTATCAAAATGTATGTTTGTCCACTTTATGTTAAAACACATTGTATATAAATATAGAAACTATCAAAATGTAGGGCAAACAATTAGTTTTCCCGGAAAGTTATTGCGTTTTCAAAATAGACAACAGCAAATTTGCATTTCTAGCAATTTAATGAAAAAATAAAACAACAATGTACATATAATGATACAATGAGTGCCCCTAGCCTAGTGGTTGAGGCGTCTGTCTAGGACCCGGAAAGTCCGATTTGGCTAGGAAAGAAATTAGTCAGACGGTAGTGGCCACCATTCATTGATGGGTCAAAAATTAACAGTACTGTACCTAAGGTGGCAGTAACAAGGCCTTCACAGAACACAACCAAATCGAACAAGCTCGAAGCTTCTGAGGGGTCTCCCGGGTCTCTTTGGGAGACCTAGGAGATATCCAAAGATATTCTAGTATTGTAGAATATCTTTGGATAATCATCTCTTGGTGAACAACAACAAGAATATTCAAACTTCTAGCAGATCAAGTTTTGTTTCATCATCAAATTGATACAAAGCTTCTTTATTATTTTCGAAACCCTACTCCCCATGTACCAAAGAATTGCTCCTCCTCCCTCAATTTCACGCTATTAAGAGAATACCATAGTATGAATCAATGAATCGATAATAGATATTCATTATGTTCAATACCAGTAGAAATGTTGCTAGAAGGTGTCGGAGTACAATCGACGTCAATTCGAATATACAGGGTGTCACACGTATTCTGTTCATTAAATGATTTTTGGGAAGGATTCGAAATTCACATTTGGGATTTCGAAGATAAGCTTCGACTAGAGAGATGGGGTAGCTTGAATACGTAATCCATCTAAATGCAAACTTTCATCTAGATCGAATATGTATAGTTTCGAAATTATTTGGAGAATCAAATCCCCCCCTCCCAATGTTGAACAGAGTTGGCAAATTTTAAAAGCAGTTGGACTATTTTCGAAGCTGGTGAAAAATTTTCGAAGCAGTTGGAAAAATTTCGAAGCAGTTGGAAAAGTTTCGAAGAAGTTGGGAAAATTTCGAAGCAGTTGGGAAAATTTTGAAGCAGTTGGAAAGATTTCGATTGAGTTATAACACATTTTTGTAAAAAAGGTTTCTTAAAATGTGAATGAATTTGACTTTTCTTAAATGAAGTTTGAAATTAATGCTTATTAAACCGGAAGAACTAAGCCCACGTTTAGCCGGACAAAAGCATGCAGAGAATAGCGACAATTGTACATATTCTTGTTAGAGTAGGTATATTTAGGGTATTTGGCAGATTTGGCAGATTTGGCCCAATGTGCAATGTGTATAACCAGCAATAAATGGTATTTATTCCGATATTGCTACCAAGTTTTGAAAAGATGAACAATTTTTCATCTTTTACGTTATCCCTCAGCAGGTATAGTTGTGAATTTCTCAGTTTGGCGGCATCGACTGTGTCATAAAAAACCATCTGGTACCTACCAATTTGCGCTATTTCTCTCGGTCGGGCAGTAGGCAGTATTTTTTCTCATTCTTAATTATTCTATCGAATCTCCGTTCAACACGTAAATCCGTTATACTTTGGCCGACGGCACCGATTGTCCATTCAAAAAGTGCCTTTCATTTTTCTAAGTTCACGCCCTCAATTCTCCTGGAATTTCAGACAGTTCTCTGCTATTTCACACTTTCTGGAAGTCAGTATTTCCATAATTGTTTGCATTAATTAGGCGCCTATCCAAATGGAATGTTTTTTAAAATATAGAAAATTGATTTGTCGAGGGCACTCCAATTAATTTAAAAAAAAATTGATGAACAACTGCCGAAAAACGATTATGAAGTCAATTTTCATAGACTCTCAACTCAACCCGATTTTCCAATGCGAAAATATAATATTTTCAGAAAGAAGAAATCAGATTGCCCTCATCCTTTAATTTCAATTTAAAGAAAAAATCAAGCTTTTAGGTTAAAAATTGAGGGCGTAAACTCGGAAAAATGAAAGGCACTTTTTGAATGGAGAATCGGTGCCGTAGCCGATTTTTTCATGCAGAAAAAATTTTTTATCAAAGAGAAGAAATTGGGCTCAAGACATCCTTCAACTTCAATTTAAAAAAAAATCAAGCTTTTAGGTGAAGAATTGTAGGCGTGAATGGACCGAAAAAGATTCTAAGTGAAGTGTGTGGTATGTGGACTTTTTTCAGTACACTTGAATAAATCATTTATTTTTCTTCGGAATTGAACTTAAAAATCGAAACATACAAAATAGTGCTGTGTAATCCTGTAGAGTGTGGAATGGTAATGCAGAATTAAAAAACTACACTACAAAATTTTCTAAATATTTTTAATGCTCTCGGGGAAAAACATTGACTTGCAATCCAAAATACCACCCCCCTTCAACCATTGGTTTTCTAATCCTTTAATGCACAGTTGGAAAATTTTCGAAGTAACCCCCCCAAATTTGGCTTCGGCCCGTCCCTGACATACCCTCATGTATAATACAGTTTCTTGAACTTAAATTCAGTCTGGAATATCTGCTAGGAGATAGCCATTATCTAAATTTAAAGGTTTCATTATAATCTTCTACGGAGGTCAACATTATAAATCTTTTGAATTTATCTGCTGGAAGTGTCCTAGTTGACTGTCTTGATAATGTGAAGTAATTATGTATTTCCTGTTCGAGCAACATAATTGGATAATGAAGAATGCATTTCGGAACCCGAATTGGGGTAATAAAATCTGAAAACACCCGAGATTATAATTTAATCAGGAAACTCAGAAATGATTGGAGTTCTTAATGAAGGAATTGAGATTTATTTCATTTCAACAGTTCATTTTCTTTCTTTCAAAAATAGGAGAAAGTGTGCCCCCCCCCAGACGGTATTTTTGTAGAGTATTTTACTGTGGAGATTTTCAGAAACTTGTACAGGGTATCCCATTTTGGGCACTTTTACGGGATATCTCCGTTGTTTTTAACGTTAGCGGGATGCGGTTTTCGCGACAGTGTGCTACTTTTTTGTGAAACTAAAGATGGCGCAATCAGTTTTTGCATAGCCCTCTTAGTTTTTGCTGTACAGGCTGGAAATGAAAAGTATCACTTTTTAATCACCCCCCGTATCTCAGTTGTGCTTAAACTTGGAGAAATGGTTGAAACGCATTCCTGTAGATTTTTTTCCGTAGAATCCAGTGGCGTAGTCAGTTTTTCAATTAAACTTTCCGTTTTTGAGTTATTGAGCAAACATATATTATGTTTTTTCAAATTGGACACCCTGTATATTATTTTTTATTCTTATTAAGCACAATCTCAACTTTTCAAAAACATATAATTTCATGCATTCTTTCTCAAAACCAAGCTCAGAATTCAAGATTTCGTAATTCAATTGTCAATAACTAAGTAGTAGGCTATGATTGTTTATTGAAAACAAAAAATAAATGTCAAGATTTCGTTAGAAATCGAAAATAATGTTAACATAATATCTACATCACATGATCTAATATTTAACTCAATTTAATTTGCAATTTTTTGAAAATTTGAATAATTGATTACCTATAAATACCAATTATTAAATGTTTATTAGGGAATCCAAAACAATAACAAAATTTTGTAATTTTGTTTTATAGATGCTGTTCAAAATGACGGCCATTTTTCCGTATACAAAATCTGCAGAGTTTCGTTATTCTTTTAATGGCGTTCAATCCAATATTTTAAAAAACAAATATCCTAAAGGTTACCTTTGAAAGTAGGTATAGTTCTGATGCTTCTTGGCAATTTTCATTGCTTTGGATGAAACAAACAAGCATGTCATATTTCTCGTAATTTTCGTAAGCAGCCATAATGAGAAAAGCTTAAAACTGAATCATCGATAAAATATAATAAATAATAAAAACTGAGAGAACTGTAAACTTTCAAACCAACCGACAAAGCTTTGACATTTATTTTTTGTTTTCAATAAACAGTCATAGAGCCTACTACTTAGTTATTGACAATTGAATTACAAAATCTTGAATTCTGAACTTGGTTCTGAAAATCAATGCATAAAATAATATGAAACAATTTTTTCAGGAATTTGGACTTTAATGATTTACGTTAAATTTCTTCAATTCATCACCAACGTTTCGGATCCAGTTGATCCTTTATCAAGGCTAAAAAGTAACGAAGTACAATCAAATTGCAGAATCAGCCCAGGCGGGCAAGAACAAGAACCTACCTCGAATTTACTCTAATTTAACGAATATTTTGAAAGAACCATTATTTAAAACTTTAATTTATGAAGCATCAGAAACTTTTCTTTAAGAAGTACGTTGAGTGTGTCGAACAAGAAGTTAGGTTAGAATATATATATTTGTCAAATTTAAATATTTCTTTGTTAGTTTTCTTATCTCAAGTTCTATGATCTGATCATCCGGGCAGGAACCTAAACTCGCCCGTCTGAGCGTCATCTGCACTATATGAATCAAATCATATCATACAGAAGTCGAACAGGTTTAAAAAAGAATTCACAAACAAATATTATACATCAAATAATTAATAAGTTAAAATCAAGAGAGAGAATTAACATCTGCTGAATCTTCAGCGACACTTCGAGTTACAAACAGTAACAGTCTTTATAAACAACTAGCTGGCCCGGCGAACTTTGTTTCGCCTAAATAATACCTATACCATAGCCATCTTTATCTTAAGAAGGCCCTGCCTATACTTACAGTAGATTTCACAACGCAATCACCAGTGATCGAAGATCAACGGCTTGGTTAGATTTCTGAGCTGTCAAATCGAGTATTCTAGATCAAGCTCCGATCACCGGTGATATGCTTTGTGAAACCCCCGTTAAAGTTGTATAAACTTACCATTGCTATTTTTTCAAGCAGGAGATAAATTAGGCATAATAAAAGTACTGTCAAATGTCATCTGTCAAACGTCATCTGTCAAATGTCAAACGTCATCTGTCAAATGTCAAACGTCATCTGTCAAACGTCATCAGTCAAACGTCATCTGTCAAACGTCATCTGTCAAATGTCATCTCTCAAACGTCATCTGTCAAAAGCCATCTGTCAAATGTCATCTGTCAAACGTCATCTGTCAAATGTCATCTGTCAAACGTCATCTTTTCCATGGATATGAGCTGTCACACAAAACAGAAATACAAAAATAATATGTCAATTACTAATTATGGGCAATTTTGAATTCAGTTATTTCCGCAAATATATTTATTACCCAAACATAAATCAAAAACATTTCAAAAATATAGAGAAAAGATGAAAATGGACAATTCACGATTGATGCTGATCGTCACAATCCGATTTACTTTACATTCCGGTAAAAATTCACTGTTCCACCAACTTGATCTGATAATAGCCTTCCATGTTATTATAAGTTCTATGCAAATTACACAATAATTGTATACATCGCCATTCATACTCTAGTCTAGTCTACCATTTCTGAATTTCCTACCCTTCAAGAAAATGAAATCCACCGTTGCCAGACAACTTCATGGCTTATAACTTCACAACGTTCTATTTTATCGAAAATAGCGAGTCCATTTCTCTCGTTCTATTTTATTATTGCATTTCTATTGAATACCGTGAAACTTCGTTCTACCATAGAATATTCTTATACCGTTGTTAGGTATTCTGTGGTAAGACCTACTGCACTTTTAACTATTCACTTGACATGCGATTCTGTGGAAGAAAAACTAACCTCCTTTGTCCAAATGTCAAAACCTACATAAGTTCTCTATGATTGCTCGAGAAAAAGGAATGTCTTTTTTTCTTTTCTGTAGGATTTTTTTGGGAATATTTTGATATATATACCTTGCCCTAACAATAATAAACACAACAAAAAAAAATTGTCCAATTTGGTGCGATCGTTTGAACAATATGGCATTTCGAAGTTTTGAACCAACCATAGATAATATAGACTAAAAAAGAAAAGGGCTATTTTTAGGGTTTTTCCAGCAATAATTCTAATTTTTCTCGCCGTAAAAACCATCCTTGAACTTCAACGAACATTTTAAAAAAAGATTTGGCCAAATTGGTCGAGGCGTTGTTGAGTTATGCGCTTACCAACACATTTTGCGATTCATTTTTATATTATAGATTTTAAAAATTTTTTTTCTCCTTTTTTTCTATATGCATGTGAACCATTAAAGTGTTACAACAGAGACACTCACCCCCCAAATGAGAATATTCATTTGTTCCAACTCACCAACTTTGCATTTTTATTGACATTTGTTCTAAAATGTATTTTTGATGAGAAATACAGTCAAAGTTAAATCATTCATCAGCCATTACCCTAAGTTATACTGTTATTGCTTAAAGCTATCATAAATTTTGCTTAGATTTTGCGTATCTTCCCTGAAATTGACAGTATTATGTGTTCTGATATGAATCATTTCGCTAATTAACCTTCTGTTGTAATTCTGTTCCAATATTGTAACATTGTTGAAGTTAAATTTGTGTCCTTCTGTGTGAGTGTGTGCCGACAGTGCTGTTTTTTGTGCACTATAAAGTTTTTTTGAGTCATAAGTGTGTTGTCTAATTCGTTCTTGAAGCAGTTGTTTTGTCTGTCCTACGTAGCATTTTTGGCAATTAAAACATTCAATTTTATAAACCAGCTCTGATTGTTTCAAAAGAGGTGTTTTGTCTTTCTACTTGGTTTAAAACAATTTTTTACTATCTACTTTGTTATAAAACGCAGCTGTACAATTGTGTTCTCTGAAAATTTTATTGATTTTATATGACACAATTGGATAAAACACTAATTTGGAGAATTTTTTCAATGTGATCTGTGATGATGCTGTTTGCTGATGTTGTTTGTCCGTATTATTTTGAGTGCCAATATTTGGTGTAGGATTTAATTGTTTCGTTTTACGATAGTTATTGATGCATGTTTTTACATAATGTATCGGATAGTTATTACTTATCAGTATTTTTGTGACTTTTTGAAGATTATTAACCTGATATTCCTCATCACTTAACACGACTGCTCTATTTATTAAATTCATTGCAATGTTCTTCTTTTGTGTAGCACTGTGGTTGGATAAATAGTTTATGCATCTACCTGAATTTATTGGTTTCACGTAGTAGTTACTTTTAAGTTTATTTTTATCTCTAATTACAACTATGTCCAAAAAGGAAATGCTAAAATTTGTTTCTCTTTCTAAAGTAAATACAATTTTCGGGTGAAATGAGTTGAATATATCTAAGGTTGTTTCAATTTTGTTTTTGGGAACTGAGAGTAAGGTATCGTCAACATATAATTTTATTAGAGGAGTCATGAAATCTAATTTTGAGACCGCAAAATCAAACAAAGCATGCATCACCAAATTTGCGAAGGTGGGACTTGTTGGAGAGCCCATTGCTGTCAGGCGCGGATCCAGGCCCGAATTTTGGGGGGGGAACTTTTAGATATTCAAATGCCAAAAGGTACTGGTATTTTAGGCAATGGTAAATCATTAGGTGTTCAGGGGCCATTTGGGGGGGGAACGTTCCCCCTGTTCCCCCCCCCCCTGGATCCGCGCCTGATTGCTGTACCATCAATTTGCTTGTAATGGATATTGTTGAAAGAAAAATAACCACCATCATAGCATAAGTCCACCAAAGTTAAAAAATCATTTTTATCCAAACTAGTGAAATTTTTTATGTAATGCCACTGTGATGTTATGGTTATGTTAACGAGATGTTTTGGTATGTTTGTATATAATGATATTACATCTAACGAAATTAACTCATAATCATCTGGTACTTGAGCCAATCTAAGTTCTTCCACTAACAAATAAGAGTTTTTCACATTAAATTTTGATGTCGACAATACATTGTTCAATATACCATGTAGAAATTTTCCAATTTTATAGCTAGGGGACTTAATGCTGCTCACAACCGGTCTTAAGTTAATATTCTGTTTGTGAGTTTTTCTTAGGAAATAAATTTTGGGTGCTACACTATTGTGAGAAAGTAATGACTTATATTCTACTTCAGATATACTGGAGTTCGATTTTAAATCTTTTGAGAAATTATCAATTTTATCTTGTGTTTTTTTGGTGGGATCGAATTTTAGTTTTTTATATGTTGATTCGTCATTTAACATTTTTTCAGCTTCAGCGATGTAGTCATCCTTAAACATTACCACGGTTGTGTTACCTTTATCCGAGTTGCTAATAATAATGTTTGGATGGTCTCTCACGAACTTGGATGTAGTCCTATAATAGTTTTTAAGCGGATCCTTTATTGGTTTATTCTGTCTTATGAAGTTGTTAATTACTCCTACACATCTGTTCCTTATTGAATTCCTTTCTTCTTCATTGTTGGTGATTGTTTGTGTGAAGTTTTCAATATCCTTGATTAACTCAAGTTTTGGCAACTGCTGTGGTATAATTCCATGTTTAGGACCAAGTCCCAAAATGATTTTTGCCTCCTCAGGTATAGTTATGTTAGTATAATTATTGATTCGTTGGTCTGAGTTAGAAAAACTCAAAGATTGTGTTTGTTTTTCCACTAATTTGTCAAATTTTTTGATGTTAGTATTTTTAATTTTTTTTGAATGTGTTCGAGAAATATCGTTTGCTCATATCTCTAATTGTGTTTAAAATGTTAGTGCAAACTCCTGCATTTTTCAAATGTTCATTAGTGTTCTTTATTTTCTCCATAATTGTACGCTTTTTCCAAACTGATATTTTTATTTCTATATTGAGTATGGATTTTCGAAATCTTCTCATACATCTGTCAACTAAATGAGCATAAGGATGTTCTTCTAATTGTAAGGTATTGACTTCCTTTATGTTATTAATTATATGATTAGGGAAAACTTTGTTAGATCTACATCTCAGAAGGAAAACGACCCTGTTGCTCACTGATGCCAACTTCCTGTTCAAGTTCATTATATCTTTGCACTGGAAACATACTTCATCACCATAGATCTCTTTAATCTGATTGAATAATCCCCCAGGAATTGAATCTGTATCGAAATTTTCGTCCATGTTATCGAAAATGAAACAATTTTTTCAGGAATTTGGACTTTAATGATTTACGTTAAATTTCTTCAATTCATCACCAACGTGAAGAAATTTAACTTAAATCATTAAAGTCCAAATTCCTGAAAAAATTGTTTCATTTTCGATAACATGGACGAAAATTTCGATACAGATAAAATAATATGTTTTTGAAAAGTTGAGATTGTGCTTAATAAGAATAAAAAATAATATACAGGGTGTCCAATTTGAAAAAACATATGTTTGCTCAATAACTCAAAAACGGAAAGTTTAATTGAAAAACTGACTACGCCACTGGATTCTACGGAAAAAAACCTATAGGAATGCGTTTCAACCATTTCTCCAAGTTTAAGCACAACTGAGATACGGGAGGTGATTAAAAAGTGATACTTTTCATTTCCAGCCTGTATAGCAAAAACTAAGAGGGCTATGCAAAAACTGATTGCGCCATCTTTAGTTTCACAAAAAAGTAGCACACTGTCGCGAAAACCGCATCCCGCTAACGTTGAATATAACGGAGATATCCCGTAAAAGTGCCCAAAATGGGATACCCTGTACTTGTAGAGTTTATTCCTAACAGTTATTGTTGATTTTTTTACCCGTCCGCCTCTTGTGCCCCCCCCCCCCCCAGAAAAAATCCTGGATCCGCCCTTGTTTGGGCCGGTGATACATCGTTTGAAGGTTGCGTCAGTTTCTATTCAGAAATGCTATCATTTTCATATTAATTCCTTACATTATTCCCTCGAATATTCCCAAATCTCCAAATCTTATTACAATAATGCTAAACTAAGTTACCTTCGAGATGTGACCATAACATTGTTTCCCGGATGATATCATGAAAACTACGTAAAGCACTTTCTCTGGCAATGTTAGTATCTTTAGAACTGCAAATTGTTTTTTGCTGATAAGTCGTATTTGATAAAATAATGGTCTATTTTGTGTTTGAATTTTTTCACTTCAATTTTCAATAATGGTTCGATCAACGTAAATGCACTCAATAGCAACAAATGATTAGTTATGGAGATAACAACCGAATAAAAAAAGTAGTGAGTCGCTTGTTTTTTGAAAAATTTCTGGCTTTGCCGTCTATATAACAAGGGACAATAAGTAAAATAGAGAAGCAGTTTCGCTAGTTTGGTCATGTAATGCAGATTAAAAAAGCAGCTCCGCTAATAAACTGTGTGAGGATGTGAAATTAGATTTGATGCTAGATTTTGAAGAAAACCCACATAAATCGAGTACAGTTGCCTCAACAGCATTAAATTTCAACCATACATCGATTCCAAACATATTTTAACAAAATAAAATGCATCCCCATGAAATGATACGTACCCAGGAACTCTTTGAAGAAGATTTTGTTAGGAGAACAAATAATGATGGACTTGTTGGATAACAATATTATCCAATTACCGGCCCATTTTTCATTGAGGAGTTATTTAAATGGAGATAAATATTGAGAACAACTTCAAAAGGATGTCGTTCCAACTCTGGCAAGTTTATATCCTGATCAAGAAAATCCTCAAGTTCCACAGAATATGATTTATTTCCAACAGGATGGAGCACCAACACATTACCAACGTTCGGTCCGGTAGTAGTTATAGTTATAGTGAAAAAGGGTTACAGTCCACTGCGACCTTAAGGTCTATTGTGCCGTGAAACTTTTGTAAAAAACATTTTTTTGTAGGTACTGGGGTTTTCACCATAATTTGACCCCCCTTTAACGTTGTTACTAAATGAGGTACCAAAAAATGTTTTTTACAAAAGTTTAACGAAATCGACCAGTGTATTCAAAAATTATTTCACAAAATGAAATATGTACAGAGTGGGCAACATATTGATTGCAACAAATGGAAAACCCTGTATACTTCTCTATATTTGGCAAGCTCTTTTTCCTCTAATTTCGAATATATAACAGCTGTTTGGTCTTTCTCTCTTATTCTGAGAACCAGAGTTTCAAATTTTAAGTACCAATTTCTTTAGTTGATATTATTTATTCTATACTACCAAAGTTCATAATTTTTTTTATTTTTCATTGGGTACTCTTAGGTATTCATCGAAAAAATATTGCTTTCAAGGAAATTATTTGAATATAAAGAATTTCGGAAGGATTTATGTATTTTTCTATTCCGTAGTTTCATTTCAAAACTTTGAAACTCTGGAAATAAAATAGACAGACCCACATACGCATACATATACAGGATGGTCCAGATCGTAACCAAGAAATTTCAACCACGTATTCTACATCGAAAATAAGCCCTAGTTTGATATATAAACATATGTCGAGAAATGTTTCCTCCCCGAGATACGGTGTGTTAAAATTATAGAAAAAATAATGTTTTTTATTAATTACTTTCACACTGCTTGAAATATTTTTATGAAATTTGTAACAGAGGTTTTGAGCGTCAAGGAGCACTTTTTGCAAAATATCATTTCTTTTCTATTCCACCAGTGGCGTACGTACTGCAGCGAGATTGAATATTTTCAGATAAAAAATGATACGCCACTGGTTTTTTCGACAATAAAACTCACTATTTAAACCCTTATTCAATTTGGAGCAAATTCGGTCTCTTGACTTTCTGCTGTACGAGGCACCCTTTCCGGTTAAAAAAATAAAACACATTCTCATACATGAAGAAATCGCCAAACTTTGATATAGCAATAAAAAGCTTACTACGGTTTTGTAGCAATTTTCTAAGATTAGATAAATTCAACACACATCCAACTCCTGTTTTAGGGTAGAATAATTTGATTAAAAAACTCAAATGACAGTTTTGGTTTCCAATTACTCGTCCACAAAAATAGTCTTATTATTATTATGTACCTACCATATCAAATTTTGGCGATTTCTCCATACATGAGAATGTGTTTTATTTTTTTAACCGGAAACGGTGCCTCGTACAGCAAAAAGTCAGGAAACCGAATTTGCTCCAAATTAAATAAGGATTTAAATAGTAGTTTTTATCGTGGTAAAAACCAGTGGCGTATCATTTTTTTTATCTGAGAATATTCAGTCTCGCTGCAGTAGGGACGCCACTGGTAGAATAGAAAAGAAATGATATTATGCAAAAAGTGCTCCTTGACGCTCAAAACCTATGTCTCAAATTTCATAAAAATATTTCAAGCAGTGCGAAAGTTATCAAAAAAAAACATTTTTTTTTCTATAATTTTCACACCCCGTATCTCGGAGAGGAAACATTTCTCGACATATGTTCATATAACAAACTAGGGATTATTTTTTATTTAGAATACGTGGTTAAAATTTCTTGGTTACGATCTGGACCACCCTGTATATTCGATATCAGGAAAAAATGAACAATTAAAATATGGGAGAATATCAGGGTGTCTGATTTGAAAAAATGTAGTTGCATTCAATATGTTGTTCACCCTGTATATAACCCAATTGACGCAATCATTTTCGAAAAATTTATTTGATTTCGTACAATTTTAGTATGAAGTATTTTAATGTATCTATTTTTGTGACAGACTTAGAGGGGTGGTCAATTTATAGTGAAAAACCCGGTACATCTGAACATTGTGATATGATCTTGCCATTTAAATAACTGGAAGATGCCGAAAAGAATTTTGTTGAGATTCCTTCCTTTATAGATTTCAGTACACCATTGAGAAAAAACAAGAAATGGAAAGGTTTTCGACAGCTTCAAGCCTTCATGACAAATGATTTGAAAAAAATATATTGAATCGTATCATTTTCAGTAGTAATAACCCAAGGACATTGATAATTGTTCGAAAAAATTCTATGACAGATTTCGAAAGCTTGTTGCTTGGAAACAGACCGACGCCGTAGGCGGAGGTCTGTTGTCTACAAGCAACAAGCTTGAGAAAGTTGTCATAGAATTTTTGAGCATTTATCAATGTCCGAGGGTTATTCGGATAGAAATTTTTTTGCTAATTATAGAAAAAATACAGAGCTAAAACAATTTATTTAAAGGTGCAATTAACAAAGGAACAATTAGAAAAGTTAAATGAAGATCCAGACGTGTTAGTTTCTATAACTGATGAAGATGTATTTCCACTACGCATGCTGTTAATAATTTGATTATGATGTTCTTCGTCAATATTCAAGTAGGGTTTTATTGAGTTGGCATTGTTGTGACCCGTAATTTTTATAAGCTGTTGTTCTTGTACACCACTTTTGGCCAATCGACTAACCGCGGTCGATCTATTGGAATGATTAGTAATTTTTTTTTTCCTTTGTATTCAATCCAATCGCTTCGGCAGACGATCTTGTCCAATTTTGAATCGTATTTCTTCCAATGGGCATATTATCATACCAGTGATCATTTTCGGATTTCCATTGATGATTTGGTCTGACGAATAATCTGTTGGTTTTAATATTTGGGCCCCTTTTCGACATCAATTTTTTGAATAATCGGACAGGACAAACGTTGCTGTCATCGTTTTCTATTAAAAACTTGCTTCCAGTACACATTCTTGAACCACCCTGGCAAGTTTTGCTGAATACAGGGTTATATTCCACTCGGTTGGTTACAGAACCATCGTTGTTTCATTCGATACAAAAAAATTCAGTCAAACAAGCAGCAGCTTCCCCACCTCGCCAAGCTAATTCTACCGCGGCTATGTGATAGAATTTCCGTTGCAGCCCTTCAGGAGTATTTTCATTCCATAAATTCACCATTTTTGTTATTTCCACAGAACTTAATGCTACCGAACTTTGTTTTCGTCGTATAGAATCACGGGCAGCTCGCGCTTGTTGAAATACAACACTTTTGAATGGGTCAATAATAACTTTCATTTCTTTATAATATTTTTCTTGTAACAGCTTACTTGTTATATTCCACATGGTTTTGACCGTACTTTCTTTGAACTCTTTACCATCTTTTCTCCTCATGTTCACAGCCCAATCCTTTAAAATCAACGCCAATTCTTCCGCCGTCCGATTTCCATCTAATTGATACTTTCTATCGTTGCAAAAGTCTATAAATGCTTTCCATACAAATTTCTTACTGTAAACGGTGTTTTTTGGTATGTTCGTTTCTATAATTTCATTAATGTTATCGTCAGTATTGCAACCAAATCGTGACATTTCGAAATATTAAATATTTGAAACTTCAAAATCGAAATAAATCAATATGTGTCCATAGCAACGTGAAAATAGCCCATGGTCTGTTATCGATGTAATGTTGACATGATTGGGTGAAATTGTTCATCTGATATCAAATGAGGAAAGGACCCCGCACTTTTTATAGGTAAAGTGGCGACCGGTCAAATTTTCTGAAAGTTTGGTATGTTGTTGTACCCGACTCAGTGACCAAAAGTGTCAATGGGTCCAACCCAATCCTATGGCTAGTTTTCCAAATACGGGGTGTTAAAGTTGAAAATTGCCCAAATTTTCGGATTTATTCTTTGATTATTAAGAGTTGGATTGGATTTCTGTTGCATACACACGTTTACTACATGTTCTAGTAATGAAATAAGTGGATACGTATGATCAAAAATATTTATATTTATAGGGTGATTCACGAATACATGACGGTAGTTTTTTGCCAAAATTCACTTTTTCTACTGTGACGTCAAGAAGGCATATTTTTGAAATGTTCTTTTCGATTTAGTATTATGACGACCAAATATTGCACAGTGCATATTTTTTATACAGGGTGTTTCACTGAGAGAACCACTAGACAGAATAATTTTTTTTTAGAATTAATTCGAAACCCTGTATTTGTGAATTGATTTTTGGGAAAAGTAATACCACAAACATATGTGTTTCTCTAATCTCCAAAATATTCATGTTGGATTATTCATAGGAAGGTATTACATTTTGGGAAAAGTTCGAAAAACATGAACACCCTGTATTCGAAAATTTCCTCGGTCAAATGCAACTATTTTCTCACTATATAT
The DNA here is from genome assembly GCA_910592335.1 of Adalia bipunctata. Taxonomy (NCBI): domain Eukaryota; kingdom Metazoa; phylum Arthropoda; class Insecta; order Coleoptera; family Coccinellidae; genus Adalia; species Adalia bipunctata. Next base: position 34,055,288 of record OU342948.1, read on the forward strand.
TGATTTCTACAACATCTCCAGAGGTATGAATTCTGAATCCGATACTATGACCAGTTTTCGAGATACAGGGCGTTGAAGTTGAGAATAAATGATTTCATCAGTTTTTTTTTCCAATTGAAAAGGCGGATCGATTTTATGTTGTGCCATGAGTTCAATATGAGTACAGATAAGATGCGTATGGAAAAGTTCAGCTAAAATATTTACTGTTACAGGGTGATTCACGAATAAATCACAATAGCTTTTGCAAATACTCGATAATTCTACAGTTTCGTCACAGAGAAATTATTCCATGAAGTTAATACCTAGTCGTTCACAATTTTCAGTCCCAAATACTTCATTATGATTACTTTTCATACAGGGTGAGCCATACAGGCAACCATACCAAAAATACTTATGCTATTGTGATTTATTCGTGAATCACCCTGTAACAGTAAATATTTTAGCTGAACCTTTCCATGCGCATCTTATATGTACTCATATTGAACTCATGGCTCAATATAAAATCGATCCGCCTTTCCAATTGGAAAAAAAACTGGTGAAATCATTTATTCTCAACTTCAACGCCCTGTATCTCGAAAACTGGTCATAGTATCGGATTCAGAATTCATACCTCTGGAGATGTTGTAGAAATCAATATATAGTGAGAAAATAGTTGCATTTGACCGAGGAAATTTTCGAATACATGGTGTTCACGTTTTTCGAACTTTTCCCAAAATGTAATACCTTCCTATGAATAATCCAACATGAATATTTTGGAGATTAGAGAAACACATATGTTTGTGGTATTACTTTTCCCAAAAATCAATTCACAAATACAGGGTTTCGAATTAATTCTAAAAAAAAATTATTCTGTCTAGTGGTTCTCTCAGTGAAACACCCTGTATAAAAAATATGCACTGTGCAATATTTGGTCGTCATAATACTAAATCGAAAAGAACATTTCAAAAATTTGCCTTCTTGACGTCACAGTAGAAAAAGTGAATTTTGGCAAAAAACTACCGTCATGTATTCGTGAATCACCCTATAAATATAAATATTTTTGATCATACGTATCCACTTATTTCATTACTAGAACATGTAGTAAACGTGTGTATGCAACAGAAATCCAATCCAACTCTTAATAATCAAAGAATAAATCCGAAAATTTGGGCAATTTTCAACTTTAACACCCCGTATTTGGAAAACTAGCCATAGGATTGGGTTGGACCCATTGACACTTTTGGTCACTGAGTCGGGTACAACAACATACCAAACTTTCAGAAAATTTGACCGGTCGCCACTTTACCTATAAAAAGTGCGGGGTCCTTTAATTGGTTGTTGGAACTGTCAAAAAATTTTCTGCAGAATTATTCGATTTGTATCGAATATTCAAAAAATGTCGTGGTCATGTAAACTGGCGACGTTTAATAGTAGTTTAAGTAGTTAGTTTGACCCGAGGTTTGACCATACAATTTTTATTTATTCATTTGATACGATCTAAGCAATACTTTGAAAGGTCAACGATGTACTTGATCACGATTTTTCCGATTTCTCCTCATTCTGGACTATTCATAAACAACCTCTGCTCAAGGATGACAATACATATACTTGTTATAGGTACTTAATTTAAAATAAGATCATGGTTCACATTGAAATCTCATAGCTTCGTTGTAATCTGTCTCAACCTTAGATCAATTATTGACCTGAGAGTCCATCCACATGACGAATGACGATCGGACAGGAATTTGTTCGATACGGATATCGAATGCTCGGAATAGTTAAATATGACTATTTACAATGTTGGTGATGTTGAGAGAATTTTGCTTAGTTTCATTTTCGTCATAGGTGATGGAATCCTCTATATTCATTTTCTACATAGGTACCTAATGGATTGGTTTGGAAACAATTTCTATGATTGTATTTTATTGTTCAATATTGAATTGTATGATTGGTTGGTTCCCTATGAATTGCATCATCAATATTTAATACAACATTCAATTTCATTTTAAGTGGGCATTTTCAGTGTACCTACTCATTTGAAATTTTCATGAAGTACACTTTTCTCTTCTCTTTAAAATTTTTCTATCCTCGTAATATTATGTATGGAATTGTCCAATCAGATTGAAATAAGGGCCGATTGCACCGTAGACAAAACTGCAGATTAAATCTTAAACCTCAATTAGCGTCTATGATAATCAATAGACACTAATCGAGGTTTTGGATTTAATCTACACTTTTGTCTACGGTGCAATCGGCCCTAAACCAATCAAAAAATGTGCTCACTCAACTATTAACCTTGAACTTTATTTCGATAAACTCTATTGTATCTAATAATTAACATTTGGAAGTGTAGGATGGATGGGCGGATACGTGGGTTGAGAAAGATAAGACTCACAGTTTTTTATAGTTTATTTAATTAAGATAGTTTTCACATACACATAACGGTCTAACCTCGAAAATACAACGCACGTGGTCCAAATCACGCTATATATGCCTGATTGCCTGAGCCCTCTCAGGTAGCTGTATCACAGAATACCCATCTACACAGAAGCGTCAGTATCAGTAAGCGTCGGCACTTTGATATTCATGGGGCAAATTTTCGTGACCTTGACATATGTACTACCTAGCATGGCACAAACGTCATCAAATCAAGTTTTGGCGGGAAGGCGGAGTGACGCTTCTGTGTAGTTAGGTATTCTGTGGCTGTATATAGTAACAGTGATTTTGGCACCTCGAACCCGTCAAACAACCGTTACGTTATAACCATATCATTAATCAAAACCAGCCCTGTTGTCTACCCTACTGCTCGAGTCCTCAGCTCGAGGCATAGAACATTCATAAATGTCATAGAAGACTGAGTGTTCTTCTCAACACATGACATACATAAACATTTAAAATTAAAAGATACTACAGAAGAATTATTATGTATAATGATAAATAATCAGGATCGATGGCAGGTTAGGTGTTTACAGATAATGAGACCTTAGATAATTTTGAAACTTCTGCTCTATCGATCTTGAATATTATCAGCGCTGCTGCGTTTTCGCTTGTATTTGGTATGAACTGTTATACAAGTTATTACAAAATGAGTAAGGGTGACTCTGTCGAAAATTAAAGGGAGTCTTTCATGTGAACATAAGTCTAAGGCATTTCCTTGAAAAGTTGTACGCCTTTAAAAATTACAGATTGTTTTTCTTCATTGAAGAAATGAAGAAAAGACATTTGTGGTCTTGTTTTATCAATAAGAAGGCTACCTATGAATATTTTATTTGTGATCTTATGAAGGGGTGAAACATGGATTCCCTTTTCCATTTTTTATTAGAACTATGTGTTGAGAAGAACTATTATTGCAAATATTTTTTTTTCCTGTATTGTATCCATTTTAAATAGATGCATAGAAGTGTTGGCACTGATAAGATTTTGTTTAAGACTTTCTTGTCGATCGAAAATCTGAGTATTTGTTCAGCTTTTTATTTCTCCCGAAAGGAGTCGCTATTTTCTATTGCCGCAGTAGCGCCACGATCAGTAAATATTGCGGATTATTCCGGAAGTAGCACCAGTACTGAAATCTAGAGTGCCGTTTTGATCTACAACTTTTGGTCACGATTTTTAGTAAGAAGTCGTTACACCAGGTATCCTATGCATCTAACGTTTTAATATCGAATAAATCTGGTATGTTGCTGTGCGACGGTACCCTCGTAAGTACTTGGACGACGTGTATCGAATTTGTTGGACAGGCAGAGGAGGACCTCAACGTCCTCAACCTCAGCCTGCCAGATCTCCAGAATCGAGACCCTCGGACTTTGGCATCTAGGGGTCTCCTGAAGTCCTTGGTTTATACGACCCTGATTCAATCTGCGAATGATGTGAGGAATCGCATCATGAAGCCTGCTTTCTGTCCAATGGTTAGAGCTGGTATTTGTATATTTGAGTTGATCTATCAAAACAGAACATTGTACTGGTACATGGTTCATCAAAAGTTGATACAAGCCTTTTACAGAAGATTCGTTCATGCACAATGTTCGACAAAACACAATATTTGAAAAGGTTCAGAATTAATCCTTACATCAGGTCAAATTTTTTAATTGAGGAATTTTGTTCTTTCAAAAAGTTCTGGTGAAAAATAGAATAAATAAAATCAATTTTTTTTTAGAGAATACAATGATATGAATAAAATTATATTCTTCAGGGAAACTGCCAGTTAAACCTAGGGTTTGTGCCTGACAATATGTATACAGGGTGTCCCACTAGTGCCGCAGTGGACGATATACGCGTAACGGTCTGAGATTGGCAAAATTTTTTGATGCAGACTTGATCTTGATATACTACAAGAAGAGCACAACCTAAAAATATTTTCGAATATATCGGGTGGCCCACAAAAGCGGAATAGCGGGTGACTTTGTTTTTTCAAATGGGACACCCTATATATTCAATAGTGTTTTTCCATTCTCTGAAACATCCTGCATGCTTCCGTACACTTTTCACATATTTTTATTCGACAGTTTTCGAAATATTGGCCATTTTGACAAAAAAATGATACTTGTAGAGGCTATGTTATTCAATTATATTTCACGAACGCTTGCACATACCAATAACAGTTTTATATGGATTGAAAGACAAAACTTCAAAGTATCCTACCCAGCTATAATAAGGCATCTTCAACATACAGAGTGTCCACAAAAAGACTATCAACATGACGAATTTCAAATCGATTTTTCTTCATTTTTTCAAATGCAATGCATATAATTTTTTTTCATCATTGTAATCACCATTCATTTTACTTCATTTTTTGTCAGACACATAATATGCATATCTCTAACGGAATAGGATTTTTAAGCGCTTTTTCGAAATGTTTCCCTAAAATTCACATATATATACTCCATTCACAATTATAAAATCACAGCTCTGGCCTTGGAAATTTGACACATTCCACTCTGTATCGAAGTTATGACGTTTTTCAAAATATTTTTATGTTCCAAGTCAACACTATGTTGCCCTTTCTACATTCTTAGCGTATTTCTCAGAATGTGAATGAATTGGAAAAGATGTGATGGACGAAAATAATTAACGTTTATATGAATTGATAGAAAGGAGTCCTTTTCTAGTTATTTGCATGAAAAGTACAAGAGATCACTGTTTAAATATATTATTTTTCGCCATGGAAAAAAATTGCATTGTTTTCACATAATTTTCATATGCATGCTTGTGAAGATTTAATGTTTATTATCCTCTTGAACTGAAAGTTCAAGACTTGACGACATTTTATTTATTTGATCTTATGAACAAGGAGTAAAATATTCTGATTGTATAGTAATTTATTGGATTAAAAAATATTCATACATTACTACCACAGTAGGTTTGTACAAATAAAATGGAATAGCTTAAACATATGCTTCACATTATCATTCACCTGTTCTAAAATAAGACACAAACTCCTGAAATATGGAAAAAAACCGATGTATTCTGGTTCAATATAGCCTTTTTCTACTTTCGGCAAAGGAATGAAAGCTCCAGTGACACATTTCAATTCTACCTGAACCATATTTTCCGGTCGCTTCCGTTAGAAGATCGTATAAGGAAGCCTTTCTTGTCCATTTACACATTCCAAATAAATTTTGAGCACCAAAATCGATACCGAAACTAACCAAACTTCTGGGGGACCGGAATTTCGTTTGAAATCTTTCAAAACGGCCAGATACCTAAAAAAACTTCGTTATCAAGTGTAAAAAGGTCGATTAGTACTTACTTTCGCTTTATTTATGCTTATAAATCGATTTTTGGTCCAATTCAAATTTGCCGTTCGTACTCACGCCAAAACTCGTGAAAGGAAAAAATGACACTTGCACGAAACTTCTTCTGGACGGCGAAGAACGGAAAAATAGGCGATTTCCTATCGATATTTCTCCCCAAAATCGCCGATCGATACGAACTAACAAAATGTGGAAAATCTTTGATACTTTGATGTAAACAGAAAAACTGGCATCGTCGTTTTGTCATAAACGATATTCTATGTACGCGCACAGATTTTTCATCAGGTGCACCAATTCCTGAAAACGAAACCATGGCCAGAGTTGTGATTTTATAATTGTGAATGGAGTATACCTTCGAATTCAAATATATAGCAGATTTGGCTTTTCTGTGGTTATTAAGAACTGTCAAAATATTCCACCCAGAATAAGCATCTTTGAAGCTTCAATTCATATTATAGCGAAATGAGGAACTAGAAAGTTTTGATGTATCTACTCAAAAATGTGATGAAATCAGTTACTGAAGAAAGAAACTTGCTTTCTGTACCCATTTTTCAAAATGCATTTTTGAGAATTTTCTATGTTTCTACTTGAAACGTCGAATCTTCCAAAAATTTCAAACAAGCTTTGAGCTTGGGAGCTTGAAGATCTGCGTGCGTGCCTGGGAAACTTATGAATATAATGTTTTCGAAGAAAGTTGTATAAGGATAAGAGCGGGCACTTTTTTGTAACCTGAAGTTTTGAAACTCGTTTTCTTGAAGCATTCATAACTTGTACATTCAAACTAATCAAAATCATTGGTATTTTACGAATTTTTACATCATTGTGTGAGTATTCATCCAATCCCTAAAATCTATGATGATTTGAATTGAAGCTGCAATGATGGTAATTTTGAATAGAATAATTTGACAGTTCCCAATAACCACAGAAAAGCCAAATCTGCTTTTTGAATTCGAAAGTAAATGTGAATTTGGAGGAAAAACTCTAAAAAATCCTATTCCGTTAGAGATATGCATATTATGTATTTGACAAAAAATGAAGTAAAATGAATGGTGATTACAATGATGAAAAAAAATTATATGCATTGCATTTGAAAAAATGAAGAAAAATCGATTTGAAATTCGTCATGTTGATAGTCTTTTTGTGGACACTCTGTATGCTGAAGATGTCTTATTATAGCTGGGTAGGATACTTTGAAGTCTTGTCTTTCAATCCATATTAAACTGTTTTTGGTATGTGCAAGGGTTCGTGAAATATAATTGTATAACATAGCCTCTACAAGTATCATTTTTTTGTCAAAATGGCCAATATTTCGAAAACTGTCGAATAAAAATATGTGAAAAGTATACGGAAGCATGCAGGATGTTTCAGAGAATGGAAAAACACTATTGAATATAGGGTGTCCCATTTGAAAAAACAAAGTCACCCGCTATTCCTCTTTTGTGCCACCCTATATATTCGAAAATATTTTTAGGTTGTGCTTTATACTAATATCAAGTCTGCATCAAAAAATTTCGCAAAACACAGTCCATTACGCGTATATCGTCCGCTGCGGCACTAGTGGGACACCCTGTATAAGGAGGAAGTAAAAATTTAATTCACATAAATTAAAACATGAGCTGTTAAACTTTTTCAATTCAACATTGGAATTATTCATTTCAATTTTTTTTCTTAATATTTGCCATTTTTACCCTTCAACAATTCCTCATTGTTGCATGTTTAACCCATCCAGAAGATCATATCCAACCTAAAAAAACATCGATAGCCTTTTTTATTGGTAGCACATTCCCTTAAAATGCTTCTTCAGCACTTTCTAGATTTTTTTTAATTAATCATTTTCGAAACCGTGTAGCTTTTCAAGGTCTGAGGCGCTGGTCTCCCTGAAACGCGTCGGTCGTCGGTCGCGGGTCTGCCTCGTAAAACTTCCTAGTGATACATTTGGAAAACCATGGATACGACCGTATCCACGAAAATTGTACTTGCGCCTTAGGCGCAAGTCTCCCTGAAACGCGTCCGTCGTCGGTCGCGTTTCTGCCCCGTACAATTTTCGTGGATACGGTCGTATCCATGGTTTTCCAAATGTATCACTAGGAAGTTTTACGAGACAGACCCGCGTCCGTCGACGGTCGCGGTTCGGGGAGACCAGCGCCGGAGACCAGCGCCTAAGAACTTTTGTTTACATAAAGACCCTCTTTAATTTTGAACAAGCCACCCTTAAAACTTCTGTACTTATTTGGTAACACCCTGAATTTCAAATAAAACAACGATTTATATGAAATTAATTGATTCCCATGTTTGTTCATGTCGAATTGAGCTTTTATTGTCTACCTACATGTTTATTAATGCGTCGTTTAAAATTTTAGAAGGATGAAATTTTGGATATAGATTACCAATGGTCTGACTGTCTGAGTAGTTGTTTTTGTCATTATACTGTTCAAAATGTTGTGACCTAACACTCAAAAATGGGGGACAATTAATAACTAATAAAATTAATTTTGTATGAAATTTTTTTTAAGGTTCAATTTGAGTTTAATTTATTATAGCAGGAACGTCCAGAATGTTCATAGACATTGTGAATGGCTCAATCATTTCTTTACGGTAATTTTTGATGGTATCTCTGCAGTTACAGATTTAAGTAATTTTCCTTCACTTTCAGCATCGATTCATAACTGAGAAATAATTTTGTGATCGGACATTAATTTTTAATCGGAATACATTCTGTTCCATGTTCTTGCTATAATTGCGCGACATTGACCATGATGAATAAATAGTTCCATCAAAACTTCATTTTAGTATTTTCAGTTCCATTTTGTCTCTTTCCAGACCAAAACGTCGTTAATGAAAGCTCAAACTTTTCATCATTGATGTGCTATCTTTAGAATTTTCATAAAAGTACGGTCCATTACCTACATTTCACAGATTCTTCATTGGAACTTTGTTTTATTTTAGAATACCTACTGACTTTTCAAATATAGGAAGATGTGCATTATGAAAAAGGAAATTTCATAATTTTACCATTTTTTTACGCATCGGTATGATCACAATTTTTGAATAACACTGTACCTTTGTACATTTGGTTAACGAATTTCTCTGGACATAACTAGTACAAAGGACATAACCAATATTTCATCTATTATTATTTTTTTTTTACGTCCGTGTGGGTGTGAGGGGAAAACCCTTTATGGGCACCGAGAGGGTCCGCACTCTCGGTAGTGTGAGAATCCAAGATCTTATTTGGTTACTCACTAAAAACCCCTCACACTTAAATGGAGGAGTTCTTCTGTCTTCATCCTGCCCTCGTAGCGTCCCTTAACAAAAGAGATGAGCTGCAAGTGGCTTCTAGAGTTCATGGGACCTGATGATATGAAGTGACCCGAGCAACACTGCTTTTTGCATTCTGTGCGCCAATACCTCGGCCAGTGATCTACAGGGCGGAATAATCTTCAATTCATCCACGTAGTTGGCTCTCATTCCACCGAGACATCCTATGATTAGTACGACCATCCTAACTTTATGACCTGGGTATAAAGTTCCAAGCTAGAACATAAGATCTTTGTACTTTTGCCTTTTCTGTTCTTCTTTCATCACAACATTATTTTCAGCAGGGGAGGAGAATTCTACGACAAATAACTCCTTCAGCTCCTTGTCCAGAAGAAGTATGTCTGGTTTAACAGCATTGATCTGTCGTGTTGTTGAGACAGGATAGTTCCAGCATATGCGAGCTCTTTCGTTCTGGACCACCGCTTCAATCTCCAGGGGCACATATGGTAGCACCGGTTCCTTGTCTATCTCATACGCGGCTCTCAGATGGAAGTATAGAATTCGGAGAGCCGCGTTGTGTCTCTCTACATATCCTGATGGAGCATGGACTCTGCAGGCGGAAAGGATGTGCATAATCGTTTCCTGTTGCCTATGGCAAGCTCTGCAAGTTGTTGGGGTATCCATTTTCATGATGTTCTTCTTATACCATCTCGTATTTAGTACTCCATCCTGACACGCCATCACAAATCCCTCCGTCTCTGACTTGAGGCTAGCGGACTTCAGAAAGGCGAAAGACAATTCCTCAGACAGGTCCTGGTCTTTTAAACTCCTGAAATATATGGAGTGCAAGTTCTTACTCATATGATGTTCGAGTAATTTATCCGCCTGAGACTTTCGGATCAGTCTCGCTAGGCTTCTTTGTTCCGCCTGAGTGATCGGTGTTCCAGCGAGCTCGGGATTGATCGATACGCCGGTTATGCTGAGCTTCTCCACGGCCCTTTGTGCAGCTCGGAAAAGGAAGGCTCCATGGTTCGCAATTTCATGCTGAGCAACAAATTTCAGGAGCGGATCCTCACTTCTTACAGTCCTTACTGCCATTTCCAATGTTTGTTGATAGTGTTGGTATTCCAAACATTGCAATCCTCTACCCCCCTGGCTTCTGGGAAGGTATATCCTCTGTATTGAACTGTTGGTATGAAGGCTACGATTCATGTTCATCGTTTTCCTTGTTGACCTATCAAGATCTAGGAGTTCGTTCACCGTCCAGTTCACCACGCCGAAAGAGTAGGTGAGAATCGGGATGGCTAGCATATTTGTAGCAGAAACTTTGTTCTTTCCCGACAGCTGCGATTTCCAAATGTCTCTGAGCTTCTTTTTGTAGCTGGCTGTTAAGGCATCCTTTATCTGGGTTGTCTCCAGTACACCCCTCTGTTTCATCCCAAGAAACTTATACGTTTCTCCCTCTTCGAGGTGTCGAATAGTCATTTTTAGTCTATTATTATTATTCTTCATCATCGGTTTCCCGGTCTTAGCTTAAGCTGGTATTATTTCTATGAACCAGTGAAAAAACAATTCAGTTCCTCCCACTAGTTCAGGAATTTCCGCACGATGTGACAGGTTTGCAATGCTACAGCCTGTTGTGCATATCCCGCGATCCTCTGGGATAATTCGATCTTTTTCTTGAATGATTCCCTTCCGTCAGCTGAAGTTCCGGATGTCTTCCGGTGAACTCGTTATAGAGGGATATTATTCTTCCTCATCGGTCTCCCGGTCTCAGCTTAAGCTGGTATTATTTCTATGAACCAGTGAAAAAACAATTCAGTTCCTCCCACTAGTTCAGGAATTTCCGCACGATGTGACAGGTTTGCAATGCTACAGCCCGTTGTGCATATCCCGCGATCCTCTGGGATAATTCGATCTTTTTCTTGAATGATTCCCTTCCGTCAGCTGAAGTTCCGGATGCATTCCGGTGAACTCGTTATAGAGGGAGTATCTCCATCCAGGAAGTGGTTTGTCCTCGCAATTGTTCACGTAATAAAAAGCTCGCATTACTTCTATATTCATTTCGCGGCTCCACTCGATACGTGCGTTGCGAGCTCCCCTGCGGGCTGTCCTCCTCACGGTGGTCGAGCCAGCAGGTGGAGTGGCATTTCGATCTTCTGCCATGATATCGCGGATATTATTATTATTATTATTATTATTATTATTATTATATGCTGGGGTCGACTGTCTATAGCAGAGCCTTCCAGAATGGATCTTTTGTTCTTATATTCTAATAATTCAATTCATAAGGAGATCATCTACCCCAAAAAAAATCGCGATCACATCGTGAAGATCAATAGTTGGCTTACCTAGGTTTTTAAGGTAAGCAAGATCTGAGCACTTGATCCATGTTTTCGGCGGTTTCTTCCTCCAATTGCTCCAATTGACATAGCCTGCAACTTCCGCCTGCTGACCCGTCCATTCGGTACAAGAGGTACCTATACCGATAGTGTGCCCTGTCAGCAGTCCCTCAATATACCAAAGCTCTGTCCGCGTCAGCGGGGGTAGCTTTCTTGTGTAACTCTACGAATATTTACGGTTGTTCCTGGAGATCCTCTCCAGAGAAGTGTCATGTTATACATCTACCATTGCTATAAAGCAGCACTGAAATGGTCCCCCAAAGACCACAGGGAGATCCCAAAAATATTACGAATTGACAGAACAGAGCTTATTATTGGAGAGACAAAAATTCAAATAGTCCAAGTCTCGTTCTCGGTTAATGTATAACCTGATAGAAATCGTGGATAGCACTGTTTACGTGTTTTATTAGTTCATGTTTCATATTGCATTTAATTTTTTTTGTTAATGTATGTGTGACGGTATTCTTAGGAAGGCTTACCGATTAAATATAAATTACATACGTTTCGATATCTAATTTTCTATAATTTTTTTCAGTGGGACCTAACATGTTCAAAGACTTACCTTATAGCTACAGGAAATGCTCTCTTCATGTTTGGAGTCATGCTTGGATCGATAGTTTTTGGACAATTATCTGACAGGTAATTTTGAATGCAATTTTATGAATTTCTAGCATAACGTTTCGAAAACGTTTGCAAGATTCATTCACCCACATTGAAATTAAATCTGAACCATCATTTGTCTGGCCTCGTGAGAATAACAGATAAAGGGGAAATGGCTTGAAGTAGGATTTCAAAGAAGGTAGGGCAATAAGGACACCGGCTGCAAGAAGATAAATTTAATAATATGTTCCACACAGGCGCGGATCCAGGGGGGGGGGGTAACTGGGGGAACGTCCCCCCCATCAACGTATCTAGCCTCAGTTTTCAGGGGGGGCCGCGGCCCCTGGTATATTTGTGATACCTATACGTAGTTTTTGAATCAGAATCTTTCAGGGGGGGGCCAGAGGTACATCAGGGGGGGCCTGGCCCCCCTGGCCCCCCCCTAAAGACGCCAGTGGTCCCCCCCCCCAAATGGTCCCTGACCACCTAATGATTTACCATTGCCTAAAATATCAGTACCTTTTGGCATTTGAATATCTAAAAGTTCCCCCCCCAAAATTCGGGCCTGGATCCGCGCCTGGTTCCACATGAGGTAACGATAGTAACATGACATGTCCCTTCTCAATTGTCATGATAGTGATGACTGATGCGTCTAGCGCCAACAGGTGCTGGATTTAGGCGGAACAGGAATTGCACTTTCGTGTTCTATCTGGCCACAAAACTCGCATTCTATTTATTTATAATTCTATGCATATACCCAGGGCCGATCCTAGGGTGTTGGCCGCCTGCGTGCAGAATCCTTATGTGCCGCCCCAAAGACAAAAAAATATATCTTTTTGTTTGGAATATACAGTGTGATTTTTTTTTAGAGTTTCACTAAAAGTATTCGAGGACGGAATTTCGATACGAATTCAAAATTCTGTCTTTTTGTCTTAAAGTTCATGAACTTGAATTGTAAAATATTCTCGAGCGAAATCTACTTCCGGTTCTACCGGAAATGAATTTGAACTTCGTTATTTCAAATGAAACATCTTGTATATTTATACATATTTGAATTCATCGTTTAATTCTGCACAGATTTGGTGTATGATATGCGCAACCACTTCAAGCGATTGTTGGGTTATTGCCTGATTGTCAAATTTGTTGACAGAAGGAGTGTCACAAATAAGAGTTAATATCTCCAAAATTCCTCATTGTAAGAAATTGATTTGGCCACAGTGGAACAAGAGAAAGTACGCTGATAGTTCTCCTTGTACATACAAATTATGAGGAAATATTATACCCAAACCAAGAAATATCATACCTACAGGGTATCTGAAACAGGGCTTCAATTTTCAAGCGGTTCTACCGGAAACGGATGTGAACTTCGTTATAAAAATGTTACACCCTTTATAATTATACCTATTTGAATTATTCGTTTAATTCTGCGATGATTTGATTTACCTATGATGTGCGCAACCACGGGGCTTCAAAGTGAGCCTCAATAAAACTACATTGGATCAAGAGTTGGAATCAGGTTAAGTCCTAAGAATTCAACTTACAAAGTTACTTCTTGGTAGGTATAGGAATTATCCGTGCGAGGCGCGAGGAGGAGAGAAAAGAAGCGAATTCAATTATTCAAATAAATGTAGAATAGCTAGGAAGTATTTCGAACAGTTGAAAATTTTCCCCATCAACAGCGCTTTAGGGACAGGGAAAAGTGTTGTCGTTCTGTTTGACTTGATATTTCTATCCCAAGATCTATCTGCAGATTGAAATATCAAAAAAAGTTGAAAAAAGCCAAGTTTTTATCTCGATAATAGATAATTAATGAAATCCACCAAAAACTGTAGCATTTTCGGATCCATGTTCATATTTTGCAAAGCTGAATCTCCTCTAGTCTTTTGTCACTTCAACTCTTAACACTCTTTTGACTCTTATACATCTATTTTAATTTTTTTCATCAAAGTTATAATTCAATTTATTACTTCTAGGTATGGGAGAAAATTGATCTTTTTTATATCTCTTATATTACAAGTGACTGCTGGAATTCTTGCTTCCATAGCTCCCGAGTTTTGGAGTTTTACATTTGCCAGAATGATTATCGGATCTACAACATCTGGAGTTTTTCTAGTGGCATACGTAATTGGTAGGTTTTGTCCATAGTTCTCATAATAAGTAATAAGTTTTGAACAACATAATAATTTCGATTATCATTTTGAAATTTCAGCATTAGAAATGGTGTCAGCTAATAAAAGACCCATTGCTGGAACAGTGTGTCAAATGTTTTTTTCTGTCGGTTACATGCTTACAGCATTATTTGCCGTTTATATAGACAACTGGAGAAGTTTACAATTAGCACTCTCATTACCTGGTCTTTGTTTCCTTTGTTACTGGTGGTAAGTGCAATTTTGGTCGTTTCCTTTTTTCAACTCGTAATGTTTGTGTTGAATTTTAGTTATCTGATTAAGTGTAGATTTTGTACATACAGGGTGTTTCACCATAAACTGGACAAACATATATAGCCGTGTAGATGACACCGAGAAAGTCATTTTTGGCTTATGACATATACCCCGTTTTCGACGCATAAGCGAGATACAGGGTGTTCAATGTCAACTTCGAGCAATATTCTGATAACTATTGTGAGTTACGCGTGATATTTGAAATAACAGTTTCTAATCACATCTCAGTATTTTTGAGAGCTAAATTGAATTGTGGTGTAGAATTTTGCGAAAAAAAAATCAATATGGCGGAAAACCTGCAAAGTTGGAAGTTTTTTTTCTCGGTTGCTAATTTGGAGAGCATAATCTCAACGTACTCGATTTTCTAAGATTTTCCGTAAAAAAAATTTTTCAAAATTCGAACTCAACTTTTTTTTTACATGTCTTCAGTGAAAAAAAAAATTCGGCCAAAATTTTTGGAATTTTTCATGGTTGAACTATCTTCAATTCTGAATACTTGGGTGAAAACAGAATGAAAAAATATCAATTGGTTTTCTTTTTGTAGCCTTCCGAAGATAACGCTCGGTGTACTTTCCTAATTTTTATTTTAGAAACTGGAGGCCATACGGAGGTCAAAATTGTGCTAATGGGCTGCCAGAATGATCCGGATAAAAATATGAAATTATAAACCAAAAAATTTTTTTCCAAAAATTTTGGTAGGAATCGAACTCTACGAGTGTGAATTGGATTAATTCTAATCCTATGAATCTCCGTTACCAGAGCAACACTAGTTAATCGAGAGTGTAGAGTTCGAACCTTACCAAAGTTTTTTGGAAAAAATAAAAAATAAAAAAAATTTTTTTTTCAATTTTTTTTTATTTTTTCGAAAAAATTTTTTTTGGTTATAAATTCATATTTCTATCTGGGTCATTCTGGCAGCCCAGCAGCACAATTTTGACCTTCGTACGGCCTCCAGTTTCTCGCATAAAAATTAAGAAAGTACACCTAGCGTAATCTTCGGAAGGCTACAAAAAGAAAACCAAGTGATATTTTTTCATTCTGTTGCCACCCAAGTATTCAGAATTGAAGATAGTTCAACCATGGAAAATTTCAAAAATTTTGGGCGAAATTTTTTTTTCACTGAAGACATGTAAAAAAAAATTGAGTTCGAAATTTGAAAAAATTGTTTCACGGAAAATCTTAGAAAATTGAGTACGTTGAGATTATGCTTTCCAAATTGGCAACCGAGAAAAAAAAATTCCGACTTTGCAGGTTTTCCGCCATTTTGAATTTTTTTTTGCAAAATTCTACACCACAATTCAATTGAGCCCTCAAAAATACTAAGATGTGACCAGGAACCGTTATTCCAAATATCACGCATAACTCACCACAGTTATTAGAATATTGCTCAAAGTTGACATTAAGCACCCTGTATCTCGATTATGCGTCGAAAACGGGGTATATGTCATAAGGCAAAAATGACTTTCTCAGTGTCAACTACACGGCTATATATGTTTGTCCATTTTATGGTGAAACACCCTGTATATACATACTCAAATGTCCTACTAGTTTGTTCAAAAGAAACAGAAAAGATTAAGACAGTATTTATCTCAATAGGTTTTGCCCAGCTGTTTTTTAATGATCAATCATGATCTTTATTGAGGCAAAGTGGGGACAAAATCTATCCTATTTACTCGGGACTCTCGTTCAATATAATGAATATTTTAGGTTCATTCCAGAGTCCGTCCGATGGCTTCTTTCCAAAAACAGAATCGAAGAAGCCAAAGAACTTATTCAGCATGCTGCAAAGGAAAATCGAGTACATGTGACCGATAGTCTTCTAGACGAGATGTTAGT
Source organism: Adalia bipunctata (assembly GCA_910592335.1). Lineage (NCBI taxonomy): Eukaryota > Metazoa > Arthropoda > Insecta > Coleoptera > Coccinellidae > Adalia > Adalia bipunctata. The sequence continues at coordinate 34,071,554 of OU342948.1, forward strand.
AAGTGAAGTTGAGAAGTCTGAAAGCCCTGAGAAGAAGGATTCCACAGTTTTGGATATCTGCAAGTACCCAAAATTGAGAAAACGTGCTTTGATCATATTTTTCGATTGGTTAGTTCCATTTCAAAATGCTATTCGTTTCAATTGGAAATAAGCTATACCTAAGATAACCATCAACTTCTATCAACAGGTTTGCCTGCAATATAACTTACTATGGATTATCGTGGAGTACGAATAATTTGGGTGGAAATCCTTATATTAATTTTGTTTTATCCGGCCTAGTAGAAATACCGGCGTATACATTTCTTATTTTGGTCCTAAATAGATGGGGTAGAAAAAAAGTTCAGTGTGGTTGCATGATCGTAGCAGGGATGGCACTTCTTTCGTCTCTTGTCATTTCACACGGTAAGTTTCTATCAAATTAGAAAATCTTGACTGTGTTTACTGCTTGTGAAAATATGTTATGAGTATGAATATATTCAGATTTCATATCATTAGTTGAATAGACCACAGAAATGAAATAGACTTCATTTTCCAGATCAGCACGTCCTTATGGTAATTTCTGCAATGATAGGAAAACTGGCAGTTACATCAGCATATGGGACGATTTATATATTTTCAACAGAACAGTTTCCCACAGTGATACGAAATGCTGGTTTAGGTGCTTGTTCAACTTGTGCTAGAGTTGGTTCTGTGATGGCACCCTATATAAATGTCCTAGTAAGTGGGATGAATCCATGTTAGAATTGAATAATGATATTTATGAATGTATATATTTTCAGAATAAGATATGGCATCCATTACCTCTAGTCATTTTTGGAATAATTACATTGGTAGGAGGAGTACTTAGTTTGTTGCTACCTGAAACATTGAATAGACAACTTCCGGAGACCATGGAAGAGGGAGAATCTTTCGGACAGTAAGTTGGTGCAAATGATATCAAATTGAAATGTTGAAATTTTTTACTCAACCGGGCAATTCACCACGATAGCTCTGAAGAAAAGTCCCAATTCCACCGTGAATTACTGTTCTGAAATTTGATTCCTGGCATAAATTATTTTTTAGATATCGTTTGGATCCTTCACATATACCGTTATAGACGCCACATTCATTTTCTTATTAGTCATTTTTACTACAACACATAACAATTCGCTTCTTAATTTGAAGTTAATTAAATCACACCCTTCGGTATTTAGCTGTCATAGGTTTTGTCCCCTTTTTTAAGTAGAAACACCTGAGGATATGAGAGACAGGACAGTCATATTTTCATATACAATACCACTAGAGATGAAATTTTGCCGGCATAATTTCTCGATTGTAAAATGAAAGATTGTTGCTTTCGGCAATTTCGTGAATGATATTTGTATCATGAAAAATGTCATGAGCGAATTTGCCGAGAAGCAACAAACTTGAATATTACAGGAGAGAAATTTTACCTGCTTAAATTTCATCTCGAGTGGTATTCGAAATGACTATTTCACGAAAAAATGTGTCTGAAGATGGTCACATTGGGATTGTATTGCGCTATTTGACAAATAAGTATTCATCATAGATCAACTAAACGTTGTTTGTTTTCTCTATGATATTCATTCCCGAAGCTATCTATGAATTTGAGAAACGTCAAAAAATTGTCGCTGAAATACCAACTTGTTGGTTTTGCCGATGTGAATGTTTTATCGATGAGAAACGGAGTGTTGCTAAGGAAACTTCCTCACTAAAAATGGAATGAGTGGAATAGTCAATCAAATCCCACCAAAAACATTCATATATAATACCACTAGAGATGAAATTTTGCCGGCAAAATTTCTCGATTGTAAAATGAAAGTTTGTTGCTTTCGGCAATTTCGCGAATGACATTTGTATCAAAATCACGAGCCGTCAGGCGAGTGATTTTGGAAAAATGACTATTTCTCGAGAAAATGAGTCTGAAGATGGTCACATTGGGCTTGTATTGCGCTATTTGACAAATAAGTATTCATCACAGATCAACTAAACGTTGTTTGTTTTCTCTATGGTATTCATTCCCGAAGCTATCTATGAATTTGAGAAACGTCAAAAATTTTGTCATAAGTAATATCATAAGTGCATCCAATTTTTCCGAAAAAAATCGAAAAAACACGTTGCTTAGTAATATTTTAACAAGAAGCATGAGTGCAGGTGACAACAAAAATCCGAGTCGAAGACGAGGATTTTTGCACCTGCACGAATGCTTTTTGTTAAAAAAATATTACTTTGCACTGTGTTTTTTTCGATTTTTTTCACAGGAAAAATTAGATGCACGAATGGTATTTGACAAGACTATTTCAAGAGTAACAGATTATTCTGGATGCATAATGTATGTATTAATAATTTTCGGTGGCAACAACTGTCAAGTTTTGCCGCGGGTAAACCCGAAAAAACTGCTGACAGCTGCTGCCATACAGTTTTTCCATCTAGAAACCATTTGTGATTCAAAATTGCACGTTCCTGATTGGTGGAAATTAAGACGAGGGAAATAGTCGCTGAAAAACCAAGTTGTTGATTTTGCCCGTTACCATGTTTTATCGATGAGAAACAAGTGTTACTAAGGAAAATTTCTCACTAAAAATGGAATGAGTGGAATAGTCTGTAAAAAACTAGCCAAGTCTCGATGGAGCTGCTTGTTTATCTCTAAAAAGTAATGAAATCTAGACAAAGTCGTGCCAAGTCTAAGGCTCCTTACAGAGATTTCTTTATTAGTTAATGTTGTGTGACTTGGCCGTTGAACATTCTTTATACGTTGGTGAGTACAAGTCAATTTTGTTTACACGTAATGTTATATCTGTTGTAACCTATGTTTATTAAGCGAGATAATAGCCCATACCATACTGGTATTGGTAATTGGACGCAAGTGTCTCATTTTAGGCTGTTGTGGATTGTGCGACACATGCATTCAGCATTGACAATGCTGACTTCTGTCTCATCTTTTTGGATCGTCAAATCGACAACCGATCTAAAATAAAATAGACGTACAGACGGTCTGTCTTCTATCAATGATTAGAAGTCCGCCTGTACTGGAAAAAAAATTTTATACTGTTTGTTTCAGGCTCGCCTACACATAAGTATTAACACATAAGTATTATTGAAATACGTAGATTTATCAAGCCTTCCATTGACTGGTTATTGAATCAACGTTTTCCAAGTGGCAATTTTCCATCGTCAATGGGTAGCGTTTCTGGCGACAGATTGGTGCAATGGTGTCATGGAGCACCTGGTTTTGTACCCTTGTGTACCCTTCAACGGCCAAGTCACACAACATTAACTATAATAATAAAGAAATCTCTGTAAGGAGCCTTAGACTTGGCACGACTTTGTCTAGATTTCATTACTTTTTAGAGATAAACAAGCAGCTCCATCGAGACTTGGCTAGTTTTTTACAGAATGTTTTTGGTGGGATTTCACTTCTTTTTGTAGAAACGTGGGCATATTGATTTATTTCATTTGATTTTCTTATTTGACACATTTTTTTCTTTTTAGGAGTAGATTTTTTATTAAAAATATTAATTTTCTTTTTTTCTTCTTTTCCGGTTCTGAACTATGGTAGAAAGAGCCTCCAAATATTCTTTATTGAATTCAGGGTCCTCGAAAACCTATAGTTTGATACCAAACTTGTCCATATAGCCCATCTTTTACCCGATTTTTTCCGGATATAATTCTTTCCCTTCCCATCTCACCACATCTGATGATAACAATTGAAAAAAGGATAATAATCGGGTGATCAGTCTTATACACAGTGATAATTTTTACTGTCTCATTCATTGTTCCGGCCTAGCTTTCGGAAACCTATCGTTTCCTTGAATGAGACAGTAAAAAACATAAGACTGATCACCCGATTATTATCCTTTTTTCAATTTATATTCTACAGTAGGTATATTTTCACATATTGAGTATGATAACAATGCGTTTCTGAGCGCATAAACTTCCATGCATTATTGTGGTTGCACATTTTGCGAAGAATGATGTGATTTTGCGTGATAGCACGTGAGCCAAGGGCGGTCCTACGGGGGGGGGTAAAGGGGGTAATTACCCCCCCCCAGAGCACTACAACCAATTCGATTTTTAAAATTTTATTTATAAAAAACTAACAAAAAAAAATTTTTATAGTCTTTTCAATTGTTCATTCAATTATTACCCCCCCCAGGAAATCAGCCTAGGACTGCCCTTGACGTGAGCTCAAGTGACGTGACAACAATGGTACTCCAGATCTTCGATTATCCTAGTTTTTATAGTTTTCCCTTTATGTGGCCATTAAACCCTAACTCTGTACCAAATTTCAGCTCTCTGAGTTCATGGGAAGTACTAGTTCTATTTTGATGATCATGAGTGAGTGAGTGTCGAAAATGCGAAACTTTGCCTTCTCTTAACTTCGGAACTGAATGACCTACACACTTGAAATTTTGGATTTTAAGTACGTGATTATAGCTCACTGGATGACGAAAGTTTCAGCGTTCTGGTCTAATCCAGAGGTTCTCAAATAGGAGCCTGAAAATGCGGCGAAATGGTTCCAGTAAAGTATGGTACGGCAGTGTTTGCTTCGCGCTCGACTTGGCGGGGGCACTGTCGTGCCCCCAAATTCGATCATTGTAGGGGTAATTTAAAAAAATTATGACGACTAAACGGTTGTGTCCATGGGCGCCCACAGGGGGGGGCCAGGGGGGGCCATGGCCCCCCCTGAGATTTGTATGGCCTTATCGTTTTTCAGCTTAACACCCTCAATATTTCAATTATTTTCATTTTTCTCCCCCTGAGAAAAATTTTGGCCCCCCCTGAGAAAAATTTCTGCGGGCGCCCATGGTTGTGTCTATCTGCCTAATGACAAAAAATGCCGTAGTCGTATTTCAATGGAACTCTGTTATCCCAGCTTTTCAACTCTGAAGAGTGGCGAAACATGTCAGGATGTTACACCAACTTTTTGATCGCTCGTGTTACTGATACGCAAGCTATTTAACTTCGTCACGATGTCTATTTCTTTCAAATCTCGAGCCAGGAACGGTCTTAAACGATGACAAATCCATGCTCATATTCAGTTTTGTCCATCCATATTATAAAAATTTATTTTTTCGAAAAAAGTGAATCTGTTTTGAACAGAAGATAAACTTCGTCAAAAGAAACCGATTTTTCAAAAAAAATTTCAGGATGACGAAGTTATCTTCCTTTGATTTAGTTCTACATTATTAATTAACTCTTGAGCGCTCGTTCATCCTTTAAGGTAGATTTGCATTGAATTTTTTGCTGCTTTCAAAGTAATCGTGTGAACATTCATTACAGAGTTATTAAGATTTTTTTTAATTCCTTAGTAAGGAACTAAATTTTGCATTTTACTTGAAGAACTCATTCTCCATCCAAGCACAAAATTCACCGTGATCGAATCCTCAGTATTGAATTTATCGGGAAAACAAAATTTGGAATGGCCATATCAACGGAACCCCTTGTCGATTTTTGCTCGAACATAATCACGGCATTCGACATCGGAATTTACCCTGAAAATTACCAGTTTCTAGATATTTCCGTTCAAGAGTTATCGTATTTACGAAGGAATGGACAGACAGAATTGAATTTGAACACGGATTCGTGATCAGAGAATCGAACCTAGTCGATTGAGGGTTTTCCTAGCTAAAAATTCGAAAAATACAGAAATAGAAATGAAATAGACCTCGTGTAAGTATATCGACCAAATATGCAAATACTTTGTATAGAGTCTCTGAATAACTCAGCTTAAATTAAAGCAGAATGAGAATAACATATTATACTCTATTCACTTTCATAATGTATCCCGGTTGGCCATGATATTTTTACACATTTAACCTTGAATATTTTGAAAATGTTACTTATTCATCAAATTGTTTATTTTCTTGGGGAAAATAATGAATTTGAGAAAATATAATGTGAATTCAATAATTCAAAAGACCTGGCGAATGTTAATTCTCTGTTAATACTGGAAATAATTCACGTATGAACGAGGATATATTGAGAAATTCTTAGCCTACTATAGAACCAAACAAAATTTCAATGTCAAAATATTGTATTACTCAACATATTCTCCTCTCAATTGAGTACATTCATTCATAACTCAAAATTTATGAACGATAGACTGAAGCTGTTTTCAGATTCGGATTAATCAGGAAAAAGATCTCGAGAATGTGTTATCAGTTTTCTTCTAGCTGCTATAGTTCTCTTCTCGAGATCCCTTCAGTAGACAATTAATTTTGCCAACCCATGTATATACAATGATACCGTCTACTCCATTTGGTAGTTTGCATAGACACAGTGTAGGTAAATAAGGGCGAAATATTTCAATAGGTGATTGCTGAGGTTTCTTATGTGGTACACATTAAACATACAGAGTGTGCAATTTATTGTATTTTTCCACTTAGATTAGTATTAGTAATCCGCACCAACAGCCATGCGAAGACATATTTCGGCAGGAAAAGATGAGTCACTGACTCCATTTAATTCAAAAGTGAAACAAAAATGAAGAAGAAAGGTAACTGAACACTCTGTATCTCTTTCGGTCATAGGTTTATATGATCTTTTCTTCATATAAATCCTCAGCAATCACACATGGAAATCTTTGGCACTTATTTACTTGCACCCCGTTAATTTTATTGACCCTTATTTCGAATTCGCAATGAAAAATTTTAAGTTATGGTTAAAATAATCCTTCCTTCGATTTGAATCATGAAGAATTTATCAGAAAGGTGCCATATTTTTCATTGAATCAACAGAACCAAGTATTTTTTTCTTTTGAAGAATCTTAATTTCTGTTGTTGCAAGTCTGATCAAGAATTTCAAAAATTCATCGAATAGTCTTCAAGAATCAAAACACGTCTTGTCTTGTGCGAACAAAATGGAAACTTTAATGTCTCAACAAAATTTAACTTTTTTCACTGGTGGTTTTGAATGGTTACGGAAATAATTCCTAAACATTAATTTTTTTTAATCCCTCTATTAGGTACTCACTCACGAAACATTACATACAAAATCGTAACCTATTTAGCCCACACGGTGCAGCATAGTGTGACGCTTCAGTCGACGAAACCTAGCGCTATGACGATCTACCCGTGGGTCTAGGATTCAAACTAGCATATTTTTTAACAGCACATCCCATTGTAATGTATTCAAATTTGCGCCGTGAACCGATTTTCTGAATGTTTTTGAGTTCTTAACTGATTTCCAGGATTATTAAAAATTTTTTACTTTTTACAGGAAAAAAACTGAAACTGAGATGATGGAAGAAGAACCAATGAACAACGTTAAGGTTTAGTTAGGCTTTGAATTTCTTCATTTGTACCTTCAGTTCAATTTTCAGTACAAATAATGTGATTTCCTATGAACTCTTGGATAGGTTTCTCCGAACCTAAGCTGATCAATGTTTTGATTAATTTGAATGTTAGTCAGATATAGCTGTGTGATGATTACTCAAATTACGTCTCACAATCTAGTTTTATTTGATTGAGTGGTGTCAATACAGGGTCTTTATAAATCATTCTAACATCGTAGTGGACGTTTTTCCATTCAACTGTTGACGAATCGAACATTCTCAAATGCATTATGACTTCGGAACGCGACCAATTCCCGCTCTATTGCGGCAACGTCAATATGTTATTTTTTTCTCAGAATACGGGACCAAACACACGCGGATTAAAAGATAGATTTCGTATGCCTTCATTTTTTCGGGGCATAATTCATTAATTTCGAGGAGAAAACGCCGAAATCATAGATATATCAATATATTCAATTTTTATGTTGAAGGCAAATTCAAACCATGAAATATGTAAGTAGGTAATTCCAAACAATTCTAGGATGAAATTGGTTCATAACATTTGCTTTCATTTCAGAACTGCATTCATGGTGATAAGATCGTTGTTTGATATGAATGCTGATTCGGTGAAACCGCTCGTAAGACAAGAATAGGGCTGTACGAGTTTGAGTTTGTTACCGTGTCCTCACGTCTCAACTTTAGTAAATTTTTTAGTCGAGAATAAGTTTTCCACATTTTCATACTACGAATTTTGTGAAAGACTTGCCAGTTCCTAGAATCTCTATGTCGAATCTGGTTTAGTGCACGAGTCACTATGGAGCTTTTTCAATATCAATTTACGAAAAATTCATTTGGTTGACCGGTAGCGAAATTCGAAACAAACTTTTTTGTTGGTGCTGCCTACTATGGACAGACCAAAAGGGGCCTTTTTTAAAGGAAATCGATCGCTTCGGGTTAACATGAAATTTCCTTTTTGAACATATGTATTCATTCGGCTCTACAATTTAAAATGTTCGGAAAACAAAATATTTTCAATTCATTGTGAGCTCATCACGAATTTATAAAGAGTTTTCAGGATAAGGTTCTGGAAAATCGTAAAATGGTCAAGCATTTGTTAAACAGGATCATTTACATATTGGGTCTAGCCAACCCACGCCTAAAGTGCACGAGTCGTCTCTACATTCAAGATGTGATAAAATATCACCTATTTCAAAATTCAAAATGTCGATAGTTTCGAATGAAAAATATTATTTCAATGGCCATTACGATGCTACAATCATTTATAAAACCCCCAAAATATTTCTAGTCATTGACTTATTTTTTCAATTCGTTTGTTGTTATTTGGAAAATCAAAATTTTATTATGTTCAACGATTATAGAAACTAAGGTATGGAGGTTCAAATGAGAAAAATTTTGAATTGTTTTTATACATAAGTGCATGGAGCTTGAGTTGCTTTTGGAGAAATGAAAAATTACTCAATCAAAATCAAACGACTATTCATAAAAATTCAAGATGAACACCGAGTGAAAATCGGTATCATGCAAACATGAATTCTCTCGTTTGAAATAAACAAATCAAGGAAAACTTTGATTTTTTGGTCGATTTTCAAGCTCTAAGTCTAAGTTATAAAAAATATACCTACTTATTATAAGGAAAAACACATTGAAAAAACTCAAAATTAATTCTTTTGTTGATAAAGCAATATATTGATTAAAATTTATGATTTTTTCTATACCTTCGAGGATACTGTAGATTGGAAGAACGTTTAATAATGCATGGAAAACAGAAGACTTCGCATTTTCTCAAAATTCTCTTGGCAACATTCGATAAGTTGAGCTCGGGTTTTACACATAAAACTAATACGTGAAAATTAATAAAGAGATCCAAATTAGTACCTAGCTAATATGTTGATTCCGATGATTTCCTGATAATTTCAAAACTACAGATTCGATAGAGATGGAATTCTGCATTTAGATGGAAAATGACATATTCAGGCCACATATATGCACACGTCCAAATCGTAACCAGAACGATATAAAAAGCTAGCGAATTTTTGACAAAAAATTTCGAGTATTTCTGTAATAACATGCCGGGGTCAAGAACGATTCCGTGAAAGCAGCTGTAAAATTTTTTCGACTGCTTGACTGCGAATCTACCTACAAGATGGATGAACGATCACTTTTTTCTTGTCATACAGAATGCACTCGTTGTATTCGTCACAATACCTACCTAGTTTGTTGAAGTCAATTATAAGATGAAATAATTGGAGAAAGTGTTATATTTGAATTTATAATAATGAAATTAAAACATGTGGGGCGTAACAAACTTTGGAAATGCACTGCGAAACATTTGTTGGAAACGAAAAATGGTCATTTCGACGAGCGACGTTACCCATCAAATTTACCCAGAGTTTTCAGCCCAGAATTCCACTCTTGAATCTGATATTTCCATTTGATGTATTCTAAAAATATCAAAAATGATAACTGAAAATCACCCCAAAAACTAGGTGTTGAACAATGCAGAATATTTTATTTCACTAGAAAAGCAGTTATCTTCATCGGTAGATCTCCGCAAATCGGGTGATTTTATTGGGGAAATGTCAAAGTTTGATCAATTTTCTTGAAGAAATGGAAGAATTATGGAAAAAATTAATACCAACTTACCAAGCTATTTTGCATTGACCTTTTTTCTTTCGATTCGTATATTCACATCACGGCCAGGATATCTGTGAAAAAAGTTTTATCGAGTTTGAAATTGCCCTTTTTGCCGGATTTTTTTCGCGATTATCGCGTTTTTTATTAAATACTTGTACATCGCCTAGACTCCTAGAGAATCGAAATTTCACCCACGTAACAACCGATTACTCATCTTTTCGACAGTATGAAAATTTATTCACTGTATCGTAACTTCGCTGCGATTTCCAGATTCTTATTTCTTCTGGACCCACTTTTCGACAGATTCCCTCGGGCCGGTCCGCAGAGTTACCATTTTAGTATACTAAAGAATTATTGAGTTCTATCAGTGTTGTAAATTTTCTATTCTTTCATATTTATTTGTTTACATATCTCCACTTTTCTGTACAACTCATGGTTTTTTTTATTTAAAGTTTATTGTGTTTCGATTTCGCAGATCATTAGCACAACGGGTTTTATTTACTACTGTCTTTACAAAAATATGTTCATTATGGAATATTCAATTTCTCACTTCATTGTTGCTTAAGACAATGACCCGTAGTCCAGTAGTTGAGGTGATTGACTCTGACGCGGAAAGTCGCGACTTCAATCCCGTGGCTAGGAAAGAAATTTTCTAGTAGTAATAGTGGGCTACCATTTCACTGTTGGGTCGAAAATTACCAGTGCTGTGCGTAAGGTGGGTTAAGGACACAGTAACAAGGCCTACACAGAACACAACTGCTTCTCCGAACTCGTACAAGTTACAAGCTGTAGCTTGTAGTTCCTGAGGGGTCTCCTCGGGAGACCTAGGAGTAATCAGTATCAATATTGTTGATTTAGACATAATGCTTCATCATTAATACGTATACATTTATTAGGAATGTTCAAGAAAAATTACCAATGGAGATTCTATCTTCTGATTACAAAATAGAAGCATTTTTGTTTAAACTGTTTAGTTAAATTTTTTTAAGATCTAGCCATTTGAAAATCTCCATCAATATCGAGCAAAGAGTGCACCATTTGGTCCTTTTTCCTTCAAAAATTTGCTTTTATGAGGTGGAATCGTATTTCTTTATTGACAATGAAAGATGTGTGAAATATATAACATCAGTCTCATCACCGCCGAGGTTTCGTTTACTGGGTAATATCCAAACATCAAAAAGATGACTTTTCGCAAAACAATTCGTTCAGTTGCTGTAATTTCCGTCCGAATATTGGACTCGAGTTCTTGAATTGTCTTGGGATATACTTTGCTTTTCAAATCAATATTTCTAGAGAAAGGAACTCGAAGGCATCAAATCGCACGAGCTTAGAGACCATTTGACGTTGAATTGCAAAATTTGTCAATCAGCCGATTGTTTGAAGAGCTGTGTGTGCCCTTGTTCCGTCTTGTTGAAACTGTTGTCTCAATATCGTTTATCGTTGATGGCCTCGAAAATAAATCTGAAACATTTAGTGAGTTTCGTCTAGCTCTCACGATATCTAGTGTGTATAAGCGTTGGAGGGGATCAATTTTGAATTGTATCTTGAGTGTATCCGGTAGTTTTGTAATTTTAGATTTCAAACGAGATGTGCTTCAATTGAATTAGCTGTAGCGTAAGAAATACCTTTGCCCCTCAAAAAAAATCAAATAAGTACACAGTAATTTTACTTTCTCTTTATTTTTCCTTTGATAATCTTATCATGATTACAAATGTATATTCACAATTCAAATAAATTTATGGTAATTATTTACATCAGAAATAAATAACACATCAGAATAAATTAATAATCAATAAATTAAATTTAATGCTAAAATGAGTAATATTTAATACGATATTTTGATCTGTTCCTTGACTAACGTCAAATCTAGAGCATTACCCTTATTGAATTAAATTTTCAATTGAATCCCTTTCTCCTTCCCAAAATTTCAATGACCACGTTCAGTAAGAAAGATCAAATCGACTTCACATTCCCACTGAATTAACCCAATACAAATATATAGATTTCTAATCCTTCGGCAATACTAACAAACTAATGGAACCATGGAAGAAGTTAACCAAGAGTCAATAAGAACTCTGCTTAATAATCATCGGTGTATAAATCATTGATTTTGTAATAGAGAGCAGTTTCAACAAAACAGCAAAAAAATGATGATGAGGTAACTTTTTCCAGTAAAAAGAGTACATATCTCCACAAAAGAGAAATTTATTATCTTTTTAGATTTATTATGTTTTCATTACGATGGAAATATTTTAAAGATGTATTAAAATACGACTTCTGCAAAAATCAGTCTTATACGAGTATGTTCTCTCACGTCGTGTTAAACACAAACAGAAGGAATAATCGAGTTCAAATGTAGGTGAATAAAAACTATCAAACTGCAAGTTTTATATTCATTCTTGTCTTTCGTCAACTTTGGTATTTGCATCTTCGCTGCGGAATGTGTAGATTGGTCTGAATCCACCTTCAAGTTGCGGTTTAAAATTTTCGATATCGAATTCACTCGTTGTAGCTTGTGCCATTGTGGTTGTATCACTTTCTTCTGGGGTTTTGTGCTTTGTATCACTTCTTCTTATTACCGACCATCCTTGTGACGGCGAATCTACTTTTACACTAGCTTGGAATGGCGCCTGGAAGTCTTGTTCGGTTCTTACATTCATATTATCACTCACGTTATCTTCAGTTCTGTGATTTGATGGAGAATGTGAATCAGTTTCTATTTTATGGACTTTCTCGTTCTCATTGTTGACTGAAGCAAAATAAATATTAGGATTTGGAGATTCGGAGGACGGGTTGAAAAAGTTATTCGGAATGCTCGGTTCGGAAGGTTCTGTGGGAGTATAAGCAACGGCTATTGGCTTTTCTGCAAATATGTGATTGTGATCCTTCTTTCCCGTTACAATTCTTGATTCAAGGTTTGCATCCACAGTGTTCCACTGATTATTTGATATGAATGTTCCTTCAATTTCTGGATGAGATATATCTCCAGATCCAATTCCATTATGAGAAGCATCAGGTACAGGATGAAGAATTGAAATATCGGGCCTCTCTAAAGGATAGGGAAAATCAGACTTAATTGGAAAAACTGGAGGTTTTGACTGAGGTTTTAGAACAGGCGAATCGTTTCTATCTATAATCCCTATAATTGGATCTTGATCGTGTTCGAAATCTTTGTTGATTTCTGATGGCGGCAATGGAAGTTCCGCTCTTGTTCCGATCACAACACTTTCCCTTTTATTGGAATCTATTACATCTAACTTTATGGGAGCAGTGTTCACAGGGTATACCACATAAACTGGTTTATCAGTCTTATTTGCCTCTTGGACTATATTGTTTACAGGTTCTAGATACAATTCTTTCTTCTCCGATTGCTTAGCTTGTAGCATCTGTAATGTTTCAACAATTCCATCTTCGTCCCTCAAGTTAGACATCACTTTGGGTGGTTCCAGTATTATTTTCGACACCATCAGCGGTTTCCTTACATATTCTTCACCTTTTCTATCTTGTGCTATTGGTGTCCTTTGTTCTAAATGTTGAGGAACTTGAGGTATAGGGGGAACTTTTCTATAGCTATGCAAATTTTTTGGAGGCAAAGGTGGAGGCTGTAATTTTTCGTAAAACTCTAATGGTCGATTGGAGGGGCGTTCTAGCAGAGGTTCTCTATGCAATCTGTTATCGTAGAAATTAGAAGGGCCACGATGAAGTCCATGTGGACCTCCATGAGAATGATGCGTACCTTTTACTGGTCCGTGCGTTTTCGTATTGGGACGAAATTGTGGAAGAATATTTGGTAAAGTGTCGATCCTCTTCAGAGCGACATCTGGGAATGGGCGAGGAGGGCGAGAATATTCCAACTTGCCACTGTAGAAATGCCCAGGTCTTGGATCCCATGGCGGTCTTGGAGCCTCTATTCGACTTGGGTGCTTTCCCTCTTTTTCTTTAGGTGGTGTCAAATCACTTGGAAGCTGATGGTACATTGGCTTCGATGCCAATTTCAGAATTTCCCGATTTGATACAGCTACTGGAGGGTTTGATGTGGATAGAGGTGGTAAAACACTAGTCAATAATACTTCTTTCTCATTCGGGAAGACTATTTTGGAACCACTCGAAGAGGGAGAGGGATCTTTATTATCTAAATCCAATTTTGCGTCCATTACTTTACCTGGAATTTTCTTAATGTTTTCAACTGGAACTCCAATGGACAACGAAGCTTCTGAATTGGTTTGTGTCTGTATGGTTACGACACTTCCACTAACTTCGTGATGAGGTTTGATTTGTGGTTGTTGGAATATTACTGAGTCAGGCGAATTATTATATATTATATCGTCTTTTTCGTACGAACCTTCGCCATACAATGGTTGGAAGTAATTTGAAGAGAAGTCATCTTGAGAATTGATAGTTGAATATGAACCTCCATCGGTCTTTTGATGATGACCGACAACAAAAGAAACTGTATCCTGATCGGGCGCGATATGTATGCTACTAGAACTAGGAGCATATTGAGTATGTGCAGCGAAAGGCTTCGGTACGACCCTCTCGTTATTGAGCTGATCCCTCAAATTTTGGGTAGCAATTATTATTGGATGGTAATCGCTAGGTTCTGGGGTCTGATAATTGTTTGACCAGGAAGACGTTTTAGGAGTTGTTACATGATTATCCCCAAGCGGTAAAGATGTAATTTTCAAAGTAGAGTCAGTCGATACATCACTTTTTTTTGTGGTTGAAGGAATAATTGGCGAAAAAGAATCCATATAACTGTGGGAGTTATATATAGTCGAAGGTTTTATGGTTATTCTTGAAGTCGTAGGTGGAGGTGTTGTAGTTGTTGTAGTAGTGGTGGTAGTAGATGTAGTTGTTGTAGTGGCACGGGTTGTCGAAGGCGTCGAAAAAACTGACGTGCTTGTTGAAGAGATTTCTGAGCTCTTAGGATTGTTATAATAATCATCATCGTATTCCTCATAGAAATTCTCCATTTCCATGTTGGAACCAGTCGCGACATTCGAAATAGTGGGAATTTTTGAGCTCGATTGTGTAGTAGTAGTTGATTCTTCCTTGGCTGATTGAGGGATTGTGATTTTATTCGAAGGTAAGTTCACAAAAAGAGAGGGTGCTTTGGTTTTTTCTGTGGTTGATACAGTTTCATCGTATTCGCCAAATAGCTGTTCGAATAAACTGATTACTTTTCGAGTTGTAGTTACTGGGGGTGATACCGAAGTTGTAAGGAATACGTTGGATATTGCTGAAGTGGTTTTATAGGCATCATTAGGTTGAAAATCGTACTGATCCTTCATGTTTTCTGAACTGCCGTAGTAATCATCAGAAAAATCCTCACTGAAACTTGGATAACTGATAGGTTTGAAAGATGATGAATTGGGCCTTTTTGTGGTGAAAGGTGCATTTGTTGTGGTACTTGGGTTTGATTCTTCATATCCGAAATTTTTAGGAGGGTTTGAAGCTGAACTATATGAATTTGATGGTTTATATGTTGGATATTTCTCGTTGTGAGTCTTATGATTATGGTATTTATTGACGTTGCCCTGTACTTTCGTGTTTGCGTAACTACTCGATATCAAGGGATAAACGTATTTATCAGGGTTATATTTGATTGGGAGATTTAAAAAATCGTGGAAGTTCGGTGAAAGTTGATTGATATCACTAGGCCTATGACTCCCAAAGCTTCCATCCTTACGATTAATATTAGCTTTGTTGAAAATGCTGTCAGATTGCTTTGTTTCCTCTTCGGAGTAATCGTAGAAGTCCTCTGTTTGAGATAGGCTTTTGTTGGTGAAATCTATCTTTCCTGTCACTGGATCTTTTTCCATGTAGAATGGTTTTCCTCTGTTGAAAATATTCTCTGGCAAATTGTAACCCGGTATGACCAAAGGAGATGGGTCTGGAATTCCTTCTGAATCATTTACGACAGAAGAGGGTTTATTTTCATCGTCTGTCCGTTCATTCTGAAAAATGAAAAAAAAATGTTACTAAAATATTTATTGAACAAATGTGAACATTTTTATGATGTGGAGAATGGTTTCTGAGCCTACCGAATATTATTTCCTTCTATACATTGACAGCGGGTTCTTTAACGAGAACTTGGGTATAAATTTTCTTCAGATTCTCTACTCATATTCTCACATTTCAGAGGGTCATTTTACTATACAAGCTATGGATTCATCCATTATTTTCTGACAATTCTTCCACAGAGGAATGATGCAAAAAAAAATTCTGGAATTTCCAGACTTTGAGATCTAGTGGTCCCTTCCTATAGCACCCTTCGAATAAATTTTTTGAACGCTAAAAGACTTCTATTCGATTTTCAATTTTGCGTGTAGCTTGAATACGTCCTTCTTCATCTACATGCTAAATTTAATCTCGATCTAATATGAAGAAATTATAATTGATATATTCTTGTATTAAAATTCCGGCCATATTTACTGAAACCCTATTCGGAAACACGATAATGCTCAAAATTCTTGAACCTGTGTCCTATAGGGACTTCGAAATTTTGCATTTTCCTGATAATTTCATAACTAAAGATTCGATATGGATGAAATTTTGCATTCAAAACGAGAATGTCATATTCAGCATTCAAACGCTCAACCTGAGCAATATCAAAATGCTCGCAGAATATTGGCATAAAAATTCCTTATTGTATTTCTGAATCTTTGATCACGGAAGATTTCTTCGACAGCTGCAGTCAGGTAGGTGAGATAGATGCATAGAATACCTGGTGCTGGCACTGATTAGATTTTGTTTCTTGTCGATCGAAAATCTTTTCATATTTTGCATCGCCTCAATAGCGCCACGTTCGTGAAATATTGCGGATAATTCCGGAACCCGATCTACAATCTAGAGTGCCGTTTTGATCTACAATTTTTGGTCACGATTCTTATTTAGGAGTCGTTACACCAGGTTTTCTATGCATTTATGGGGAGTGAGTATGTATTCTTCTGGATTACTCTAGATTAGGCAGCAGGATCTGCACATTCAACTAATGATGTCGCATATGTATAGGGTGCGTCGTAAAATTTCAGAGTTACGTGGGCAATTTTCCAAGATGGATTCACATCCAAGGGTCATTTTTTCATTGTTTTACTTCAAACCGATGTTGACAGTTCTAAATTTGGTATGAAATATGAGCTGCGTGGTATGAGTGAAAAAAAAAGATAGAAAAATAATGATATCAATCTGTAACGTTCTATTCTCAATTTTCTGAATTCTTTAAGTTTAAAAATGTAAGTACTAACTTATATCCCAAGCTCACATTAATAATAGTATAATCATTATAGTATATTCTAAAACAAGTTGCAGAATGGGCTCCTATTCCAATACGAATGCGAAATTCGAAAATGAGCGACAAAGGAGCGAGTTTTCGAACGCATTGTAATTTCATTCTGCAACGAGTATTAGACGATATTTTCTCTATTTCAGTAAAATTTCGTGAAATACTGTTAAAATTCAATGAAAAATTCAGTTAATACCTATATCCTAGTGACTTTTGTATTGTATCTTGGCAGTTGGTGACTGTTACGAAATTGACATTTCCAAATTGACGTGTTGAATAGGATCGGAAGCCAGTGCTGACAACCACAAAACGAAAAATATAACTGAAAATAATGCTGTAATGAGTTCATTACAGCACTGTTTTTAGTACTGTAATGAACTCATTACGATATCTACTGAAATAAAGA
The DNA here is from genome assembly GCA_910592335.1 of Adalia bipunctata. Taxonomy (NCBI): domain Eukaryota; kingdom Metazoa; phylum Arthropoda; class Insecta; order Coleoptera; family Coccinellidae; genus Adalia; species Adalia bipunctata. The sequence goes on from OU342948.1 coordinate 34,089,176, forward strand.
AAAAATATTTATGAATGCGGTTTATTGATGCTAGAATACTATCAACAGAACTCTGGGAATTTGAATAGATTGCATAATTTTGATAAATTTTAATTTTATTTTAAAGTTGGAATAGAAAGGATTTCCAAAATAAACTCACCAAAGTATCTTCTCGTTGGTATCTGCCATCACTGTCAATTTTAATGTTCAGGAAGTCATTTGTTTTATTGTTATTATCCATGTATCCTCCCATAAGAGCTGCCCCATGAACATGGAAATTGCTTGGAACTGATATCAGTATTTTTATTATGGTCAGTATAATATATTTCAGCTCCATTCTGAAAAGGATAGTTCTATATTTATAATTTCATCTAGGTATTACAAACTGAATTAATAGAAATTTCTATTTGTCCGAACAAAGAAAAACTTCACGATTTGAAAAAAACATATTTCACATCTACAAAATACAGCATTTCATTACATGAATTTTTTTGAAAATCTGGACACATAGCATCAGAAAGTCATTTTTGAGCGCTCCTTGTCCACTATCTATTTATCATTTAGTCATGATGTCTGTATTTTTGAAATTTTGAGCCGGGGATGGTCTCAAGCGATGAAATTCGACTCACTGATCCATGGTTAGAATTAATTCCATCCGGCCGTCCTTAAACTTAAACAATATAACTGTATTTGCAGGGTATGTTGAAATCTCGAATGACCATGGGATAAACTATCGAGAAAAATGCCAAAACCAATATTTACGATCTTTGATATCGAATACCTAAATTTTTAGCACACATGGAAGCGGTGGAGAGTTTTGATATTCTACAGGTGAGTTTCACAAAGTGTAATCACCGGTGATCCGAGATCAACGGCTCGATTCTGTGATTTTCGAACTGTCAAATCGAGTTGATACTAGATCAACCTCCGATCACCGGTGATCAGGTATACGCTTTGCGAAACCCACCGTACCTATCATAGTAAACATTTCGATTAGGAAAAACTTAAAAATAAGTCAGCTTAGTATGTAAATAAATTCATGATTACTACATGTACTATGGGAACACAGAGTTTCTACAAAAGTTATGCTCCTATATCATACCTAGGTTTGGAGAAGGAAACATATTTAACTTGTATTTTATACGATCTGTTTCTTGTCGCCATTAATATTGTTGATTTAAAAAAAGTCTGTTATGGAAAATTACATACAGGGTGTTCCAAAATTGGAGGTTCAAACGAAGAGGGGAGAATCCTTGCATAATTTTCAGAAAAAAGTTCGAATTTTTTTCGAGTTTTTTCGCATGGTATCTACACTTCCCAAGATATTCAACTGAATCATTGCTACAAATCGGGAAAATAACCATAAAAACTAATAATATGTGTATTCACCGCAGCCCCCTAATTTTTATGACAATTCGGATTTTTCTGAGGAATTCGAGAGGGTCGTTCAATTTCTTTTCGGAATTGTTAGCAGATACGACAAAACTTCAAGATACCATTAAGTTTAGTATAACAAGAAAGCTTCTTTTTACAATTTTTCCAACTAACAGTGGCTCACCAGAATTAGGTTCTGGAGTAAAACAGGGGATAGCGTTCTAACAAAATCTCTATATTGTGATATCTATGCCAAATTTTAGTTGAATATCTTGTGAAGTGCAGATACTATGAGAAAAAATCTTTTTTTTCAAACACAAAACCCTTTATCTCGACGACGAAACTTTTGCGATTCCCATTTCGTTTATACAAGGTGCGGCACGGAGGGCGGACGTTTTTCAGATGGGCATAACTTTCCCCCACTGAGGACGAGAGAAGTGGGGAAGGTGCCGTTAGACTCGTGTGTTCCTAGCATTTATTTACCAGTTGTCGTCATGGAGCCTTGGACGGTGGAGCATCGTGTTTTCGCCTATGATAGTTTCGTCCGAAATACAGGGTGTCCCACGGTCGAGTGCAGGCACTCGACCGTGGGACACCCTGTAATGAGTCAGTCACGGTCGTGCAGCGTGAGTTTCGTCGCCATTTCCACATTCATCGGAATAGATGAATTCCCTCTCGAAACACCATCCTTCGTTGGGTTGAATCACTTCGCAGACGTGGTGAACTGATCAACAGAAGACCAAGAGGACCTGTGCGAACAACAGTTCGAACGCCTGAAAATGTTGAACGCGTTCGACAAGCCATTCTTCGCAGTCCGTCGCGATCTGCTCGGAAACATGCTGCTGCACTTCGCCTCAGTGATCGTTCGGTGAGGCGAATTTTGCATATGGATCTTCGCTTTCACCCCTACAAATTGGCCATTGTGCAACAGTTACACCCCGGAGATTATGCACAACGAATGAACTTCGCACGTGAGATGGAAGCACTGATCGATCAAAATGAGAACCTCATTTTGTTCATGAGTGACGAAGCCCACTTTCACCTCAACGGCATGGTTAACCGGCAGAATTGCCGTTATTGGGCTAATGACAATCCGCAACACTTACACGAAAGACCGCTGCACAGCCCAAAAGTTGGAGATGTTGGAGAGAGTCTACGCGAACTTCCAAGAGCGCCTCCAGCACTGCATCACCGATTTCGGCCACCACATGCCTGATGTGATTTTCCACTCTTGACTGTCTCAAATGCTATTTCCTTGAGAATCTGATTCCGTCAATAAATGTGTTTTTGAGTAAAAATTAACGCTTTTATTATTTTTTTAAAACCATCCATCCTCCGTGCCGCACCCTGTACCTTCGACTTAGGAACAGTACTGTATATAATACGATTTTTCAGAGTGAAATACTGAAATACAATGAATAAGTTATGTTCACTCTCAATATTCTTGCGCAGATCACGATTCTCACCAAAGCCCTGCTAATACTGTGGTATCATTGTTCAAATCTTAGACAATATGGTCGTTTTATTAGATTAGATACATAATATATGGATTCAACGTTTCCTCAGAAAAGCAGAAGCCTGAATCCTTCGATGAATGTAAAAATGTTTAATTCAATGCGCAAATTGGAAGAGAAGTCTGCACTCTGCATCACCATTGGAATGGATGCTTGTGTGGCCAGTCTAATTAAATGTTTAAGTCGAATGCAACATTGTTCAGTATACTCCGTTAATGCATAAAGCAAGTAAGGCATCGACTATATATAAACATCAATCTAGTTCTGTGATTGAAATAAAACTAACGGTATTCAAAGACTAGTTTACATTCTGACAAGTCGCAATAGCAACCAGAGGTCTGGTAGAAGGTAGAAGACTTTGAGCAGTCCGGGCAAAATAAAATGAACAAACAAATTATGTGTGCCTAATCTGATGATCAGTAATAATGACAGATATGGAACTGCAATCATTTGAATCTCGGTTATGGAGATATCCAGTTTTTTTGTGTGGTTTTCTAGTTGAAAATCAATCGTACTACGGCACTACGGATAAGAAATAAATTTCTTATCCGTAGTGCCAGGATCTCTCCAAAAAAGAGGTAAAAACAGAGACATCAGTTTTCACGGGAAGTGCCACGCTATCGTGAAACCGCCCCGGTGAAATTTAAAATGCTTATAAAAATATTTTGCTATTTGAGCGAAACAATACAATCGCCATCGAAAAATCAATAAAGCAATCGCCAGAATATTTTTTAAGCATAATATATTTCACCGATGCCATTTCACGACAGTTCGGCAAGCTCCGAGAAAACCTAACACTATTCTGGGTTTTACTACATACCTAATCTTTTCAACCCTCTCCACTCTTGCTTATTTACTATTACTATATTAATTAAAAAAAAAAACGAATTGGAAAATTTCTGAACGAAGCATAATGAATAGATTCATGTCACCAATTATTAGATCGTTGTGAGTCTGCACTGATATAACTTTATTGATAATGAGCAAAGAAAATGAAAGGAAGAGAAGCTCATTAGAGGTTCAAAATGAGTAAAATTGAATTTTTTACAGGCAAAAGTTGTTTTCGCGTGACTTGTTGACATTTCTTGACTAAAGGTACCTACCTTCATTTAAATTATTCAAGATTACTCCGAAGAAAAAGTGATAATACATGTACCTATACAAATTCATTGAATGGGTTTCGTAAAGCGGAAACTTTATTTTCTGATGGTAATTAGTATCAATCTGGGTCATTGGGCCATTCAGTGTTGGCGTTAGATTAGTCCAAACTCGTTATAATTCAACATTATGGGTAAGCCCCATGATACAAGAAAACATTTCCTCTTAAAAAAAGACTAGTCTCCAAAGAAAGGCAATATTTGTCGGAACTTTCTGTGTAAAGCCGGCCATAGACATCGTTATTTTTCATCCGTTTATAACGCCGCGATACGAACCGTCCCGGCAAAAGCGCCAAAAACCGATGTGTATGGCGAAGAACCGTCGGTACGCATCGTCGGTAAAAATATCTGCCGATGCTTGATTTTTGTCACGACGGTTCATCGGTTGTCGTGCCATACCGACTGTGTGTGGGCATTTCGTCGAGAATCGGCGGTTATTTTCCATTAGCGTAGTACAAGTCGCGTCCTTTCCACAAGTGCGTCTACTTCTGCTGTTTCTTAATCACTTCTTCTATCACTATTTTTGACCGGGATGGATCAGAAGACGGCGAATAAACAATTTATTATGGATTTCATCCATTTGGATAGGTTGCATCCTTGTCTATGGCGAATTAAATCAGCAGAATACAGGGATAGAAACAAGAAGAGGGAAGGTTAAACGTAATATTATTGAAAAAATATCATGAATTGGACAAAGGCGATGGTATTAAAACAGTGAAGAATAAAATTGATTCTTTTTTATTCAGCACCGAAACCGCGGCCGCCACTGCTAAGAGATGTTTCCTCTTCGTGACGTGCTTGATCGTGAACGACAGCAAAATAACGGGTGGAATTTACCGAAGTGTGTGGGCAAAACAGTTCTGCGATATGGCTCGGCGGTTCGAACCGCGGCGACGAAAACGGATGAAAAATAACGATGTGTATGGCCGGCTTAACAGAGTGTTTGAGGACTGTAATCGGCTACCAGCAACGGTGCCTTCAAAAATAGACTATGGATGCCATCTTTCGATGTTATTTTGTCACAGAATATTTCGTTTTTTTTTTGTTCGCAATATTGATTTTTTTTACATAATTCAATGTTTACCATTTTATTAAATTTCTAAGCTTCGTCATGAGTTTATAGGTTGAACCTCTACTTTTATCGAACAAATAATGATAATAATGGAAATAATCAATAATAGGAAATCTTGTCCGTCAGGACCGTCCACTTCTCTCTAATAAAAATAATATAACGAGCGTTCAAATAAATTTTTGGTCGAGTTTGTTGTGACATTCTCGTGCGCAAAACTTTTGTACAGAAAGCTCCAACTGAGTAAAATGTATTGAGGAAGGCTTTCACGGCCGGATTCAACCACAAATTTAGAATATTGGTGGTCTAATAAGACTTTTTACGTTCGCGATTCGCCTACATCTACGGAAGACATTTTCAGAGGTATCTCTGTAGAAGGTTGTAGCACGACGATTGATTGCTCCGAATTGTAGTATTGCAGATGGCGGTCAACCATGTAATGGGTAATTTTTAAAGAGCTATAGGAAATTAAAGAAAAAGGAAACATTAGATTCAGAAAAATGCATGAAATTTTCATTTGAATCGATAGTACCTACGGTCCATATAATTTAAGATGTTCAAGGATTATTTCATGCATATGTTGACCGCGGCTGCGCCTCGAATGGTCCGTCCGCTTAGTCCAATTTTGGCATACTCTTTGCAACATTTCGGCCGGTATCTCATGAATAAATTCTCCAATGTTGTCTTCCAATGCGTCAATCGGAGCGGGCTAGTCAGTATTGACACGAGCCCCACAAAATATAGTCTAACGGCGTTAAATCGTACGATCTAGGCGGCCAATTGACCGTTCCCAAACGTGAAATAAACTGTTCACCGAACATGCCTCTCAATACGTTCATTGATGTTTTCTTCGGTTCGTACTGTACCGTGTACGTGAGCGTGTTGGTGGTTTAATGTCCAAAATTATAAATTTGGTACGAAATTTTGTCACAATAGCCTGAAAAGCCGCTTCAGTGGGTCGATAAAATGACCATAAAATGGAAAAAGCACGCGACGAACAGAGCACGCATTTCCATAATGAAATTTAAGGATTTGCAAGCGTTGTTCGTTTGTAAGACAATTCATGGTTAAATTATAGACCAAATTTAATGTGTGTGAAGTTGGCCCAGCACTTTTTGATTTTCGAAAAAAAAAATTGTGCTGAATTGTGCTCGGTTTGTGCTGCTTTGTGCCGTTGAAATTTTTTTTTAATTCCATTTGGTTCTCAAGATATTTCGAAAATCAATAAAATGGGCTAGCCCAGCACTTTTCGAAAAATTGGGTTTTAATGACTGGAATAGTTTAATTTTGTGCTATACATGTGCTGAGTTGTGCCGTTCAAATTTTTCTGAAAGTACCTCTAATTTTCCAGAAAATCGAGATTCAAAAAAAAAGTTAGCCCAGCACTTTGGTTTTTTCTTTTCCCAAATACGTGGAAAATTTTGTGCTACATTTGTGCTGTCTTGTGCCGTAAATATTTTCACGAAAATTCCCCGGATTTTCCGGGAAATGGCGAAAATGATAAATGAAGTCAGCCCAGCACTTTTGAATTTTTCCAATTTGAACCTGTTCAAAAAATTGTGCTATACGTAGGCAAAGTTGTGCCGTTGAAATTTTCACGAATATCCTGCTAATTTTCCAGAAAATTAAGAAATTAAAAAAAAGTTAGCCCAGCACTTTCGGTTTTTTTCGACCAAAATTGTTTTATCTGATTGAACTACATTTGTGCTGACTTGTGCTGGTCATATTTCTAGGAAAAACTCTCAATTTTCCGTTTGAATGGAGAAAATATGAAAATTCAGTGGACTTCCTGAAAAATAGGATATGTGGCAACAGTGTGCGTGAAGTTGGCCCAGCACTTTTTGATTTTCGACAAAAAAATTTTTGTGCTGAATTGTGCTAGGTTTGTGCTGCTTTGTGCCGTTAAAATTTTTCCATTATCCCATTCGGTTCTCAAGATATTTCACTAAATGTGTGAACCGGCCAGCTTAGCTCTGTTCAGAAAATTGGTTTTCAGCAGCTGAAATCGATTGTGGTTTACATGTATGAAGTTGTGTATTGAGTTGTGCCGTTCGAACTTTCCCGAAAATTCCTCTAGTTTTCAAGTTTTCCGTAAATTTAAATAAAAAAAAAGTTGAAACAGCAATTATGATTTTTCTTTTCCCAAATTAATGAGAAAAAAAATTGTGCTACATATGTGCTGACTTGTGACGTTCGAATTTTGGGAAAAAACTTCAAATTGTCTCTTCAAATCGAAAAAATTAAATAAATCGATATATTTGGCGGGAAATCGGTTATTAATGGCAAGGCAACACGTAGCAACAAACTACGTACATGACCGTTGAGGATCGCAACAGTGTAAACACAATTTCGCGGGCTTCGATAACGCTGTTGCCGGAGTTCCACTTTCAGAACAGAATATCGATTCTGAATTTCCCATTCGTAAGTTTGAAAATTTTAAGGAGGCCAAAATCACTTTCAAAAGCTCGATGATCGAACTTGATGTACAGGGTGATTTTTTATAATGTCACCCCCCTTAACTTTTTTAGGCCACTCTGTAGAAAACTTTGTCAAATATGAAAGTTATAGCATTTGACATGCAGTTTTCGCACAATATATTTTTTATTATACAGGGTTTCCCAGAAAGTGTGAAAATCCAAAAAAAATATATTTTTTTAAATGGGACACCCTATATCTATATGATTCTATTTCTGAACATTTTTTTATAATATATCATACCCCTAATTCTATTACTTTTTAACATATTTACGCTTAAATGTTCGTATTTTTTCAATTAAGCTAGAAAGATTGAGGGCTTAAGACATTTCATTTCTACAGAATGGCCTAAAAAAGTTAAGGGGGGTGACATGGGTGATTTTTCATAATGCCTTGTTATAAAATATTTAGGTCATGAGTTTTGTAAAAAATTTTTATTTTCGCCTCCTTAAAAATTTTACACTCACGAATGGGATATTCAGAATCGATATTCTGTTCTGAAAGTGGAACTCCGGCAACAGCGTTATCGAAGCCCGCGAAATTGTGCTTACACTGTTGTGATCCTCAACGGTCATGTACGTAGTTTGTTGCTACGTGTTGCCATTAATAACCGATTTCCCGCCAAATATATCGATTTATTTAATTTTTTCGATTTGAAGAGACAATTTGAAGTTTTTTCCCAAAATTCGAACGTCACAAGTCAGCACATATGTAGCACAATTTTTTTTCTCATTAATTTGGGAAAAGAAAAATCATAATTGCTGTTTCAACTTTTTTTTAATTTAAATTTACGGAAAACTTGAAAACTAGAGGAACTTTCGGGAAAGTTCGAACGGCACAACTCAATACACAACTTTATACATGTAAACCACAATCGATTTCAGCTGCTGAAAACCAATTTTCTGAACAGAGCTAAGCTGGCCGGTTCACACATTTAGTGAAATATCTTGAGAACCGAATGGGATAATGGAAAAATTTTAACGGCACAAAGCAGCACAAACCTAGCACAATTCAGCACAACTTTTTTCTTGAATCTCGATTTTCTGGAAAATTAGAGGTACTTTCAGAAAAATTTGAACGGCACAACTCAGCACATGTATAGCACAAAATTAAACTATTCCAGTCATTAAAACCCAATTTTTCGAAAAGTGCTGGGCTAGCCCATTTTATTGATTTTCGAAATATCTTGAGAACCAAATGGAATTAAAAAAAAATTTCAACGGCACAAAGCAGCACAAACCGAGCACAATTCAGCACAAAATTGTTTTTTTCGAAAATCAAAAAGTGCTGGGCCAACTTCACGCACACTGTTGCCACATATCCTATTTTTCAGGAAGTCCACTGAATTTTCATATTTTCTCCATTTAAACGGAAAATTGATAGTTTTTCCTAGAAATATGACCAGCACAAGTCAGCACAAATGTAGTTCAATCAGATAAAACAATTTTGGTCGAAAAAAACCGAAAGTGCTGGGCTAACTTTTTTTTAATTTCTTCATTTTCTGGAAAATTAGCAGGATATTCGTGAAAATTTCAACGGCACAACTTTCCTACGTATAGCACAATTTTTTAAACAGGTTTAAATTGGAAAAATTCAAAAGTGCTGGGCTGAATTCATTTATCATTTTCGCCATTTCCCGGAAAATCCGGGGAAGTGCTGGGCTAACTTTTTTCTTGAATCTCGATTTTCTGGAAAATTAGAGGTACTTTCAGAAAAATTTGAACGGCACAACTCAGCACATGTATAGCACAAAATTAAACTATTCCAGTCATTAAAACCCAATTTTTCGAAAAGTGCTGGGCTAGCCCATTTTATTGATTTTCGAAATATCTTGAGAACCAAATGGAATTAAAAAAAAATTTCAACGGCACAAAGCAGCACAAACCGAGCACAATTCAGCACAAAATTGTTTTTTTCGAAAATCAAAAAGTGCTGGGCCACCTTCACACACATCCAAATTTAAGATGTTTGACAGTGACACAAAACACGAAACGTGCATGAGCTGTCAAAATCAGTGTTGCCAAAAAAAAATTATGACTAATGGGAATCTCTCCTTTCCTGTTCATGATGTTTTTTGCTTATACAGGGTGTCCCAGAAGTCGCGCACCCCATTGAGGGGTTCGAAAGTGAAAAATATTCTAAGCCCAAAAATCCGTGTTTGGAATTTTTTGATAACGTACTTAATACAGTAATTACATAATTAATGAAAGTGACCAATTAAGAGCGCTCAACAGATGAATGAGTAGGCAGTGGGGATGCGAGAGAGAGAGACGCTAGAGCTGCTGCCGTCTGGCGTCTCACTCTCGCGTGCCCACTGCGGCCACTGCCTACTTATTCTTCTGAAGGGCGCTCCTGATTGGTCACTTTCATTAATTAATCACTAATTAACTACGTTATCAGAAAATTTCAAACATGGATTTTTGGGCATAGAATATTCCTCACTTTCGATCCCCTCAATGGGGTGTGCGACTTATGGGACACCCTGTATATTTTGACCTCCATATTCATCTTGAATAATAACTCTCAATTATAAGAACCCATTTTCTACGTATTTCAGAAATGATACTCTCAGAGAAATCGAACTAACTTTATTCGGTTATCGACTACGTAATCAAGTCCCAATGTTTTTATCATAATCTACACTCATTTCAGTTATTTCTCTTGGAATTCCCGTCGTAGACTGCCTCTCTTCCCCGTTGCCACCAAGGGCACCGGGAGTCTGGCCGACCACTTAAGGCACTCATCCCTGAGTACTTCGTCTCAACCGTTCCTTCATCCACCTAAATAAATGCATCTTACACAATGTGAGAAATGACTTCTGAATGCCCATTCAGCAAAGCATGTTCCACAAGTGCAGTCTTCCGTGTTTAATATAATCGTTCGCGTTCTTTGATTTATGTATGAATGCTCCTTTTAGTAGTTCCAATGTGAATTTTGCCACAGTCGCAGGCAAAGATATTCTACATCTTTGGTCGCAAGGTATTCTATAAAAAAAAGCTTGGGGACGTGGACTAGTTTAGTCTTCGGTACCACTTAAGACTTGTCCTAGTTTTTGCGTTGGTTTATGTACTGTCAAATTCTGTCCGTCAAAGGTAAATATGCTTTCCTTGGAAATGATTTCTGATGACTTCTTTCTTTACTATACCAGTGTGAACTTAATATTTAGAATTTTAGATGGCTGCTGTTGGAGTGTTTTAGAAAGACATTTGGGCCTCAACATTATTATAAGAGTACTTGCCTGATCATATGTTGGAGAATCGATGGTTCTCACAAAGGGTCTCAACGACATACTATCTTTGCGAAATTGTCTGTGAATCCGCGGAGCCATATCAATAATGCAAAAAAAATGCGAAAATTGAATTCTTGAAGTTTCTTCGCCAACTTGAATTGTTTATTCACAATTTCAATTTGTCATTGCATGAATCTCGATAATCAATACTTTTCCATTGAAGTTATGAATGACTTATTGATCAACCGGTATTCCCGCTCTTCCTAGTTGAGTATTTGACGAAAATCACACTGAAAAAATAATACACTAATAACACGATAAGAAAGATTAATAGTGGACCGTTTCAACTACCGTATCAACATCATTCTATTATCCTAAATAATGATTAATATTTCTTCTGCCTATCCGACTACAAATACCATTTTACATAATCAGGTTCTTGTGATAACGGCATCTGTAGGCAATTTCATGGAACGATCGTGGTAAGTTGGAGATATTAGTTGATTATTCTTCTAATTATACTTATTATTCGAACTACAGGTACTGTTGTATACAGATGTCCTGAAATTAGTGCAGCGAAATTTGATCACCAGACTCTCGAGACGACATTAAGAGGCCAAATTTTTTCAGATAAATGATCGGATGTTAATTTCATTATAAAGTGGAAGGTATGCCGTTAATAATGGAAAATAACATCCGCCAAATGATCACCATGACCACGACTACAGGACCATATGTATCCTATTCATGAAATTTTCCATAACCAAATCGCAAAGTGTCCTCGATAGCCTCACGAATTCCATCTTTGAGGTCTTGAACCGACGCTGGTTACTTTCCCTTTCACATGACCACAAAGGAAGAAGTCGCGAGATGTTAAATCACAAGATCTCGGTGGCCGATTGGAAGGGATAACACGGTCCGGAAACTTTTCCCGTAGAAGATCAATGGTTCTGTTGCTTGTGTGGCACATAGCGCCGTCTTGTTGAAAGAACGTTGTCCAGATCAATACCATCCAATTCCGGACATGAAAAATCATTAATCATCGTAACTGTTGCACCAGCCTCATTCTCGAAAAAGTAAGGTCCAATGACCCGCCGGACCATAAACCGCACCAAACAGTCACATGTTGAGGATGGAGAAGTTTTCAACAATTACTTTCAGGTTTTTCGAGCCCAAAAAGGTGGAAATGGGCCTCATCACTCAAGATGATTTTTTGATGGAATTTCGGATCATTTTCATGCATATCAAGGACAAGCTTTGAGACCAACTCTGTATGCAAAACACGGTGTAATGAAGTTTGCATGTGGAATGCCTAATTCCAAAAAACGACGAGGAATGGACAAACCGGGGTTTTCCTCAACACTTTCGGCTACAGCAGCAATATTCTCGGCTGTTCTTGAGCGACGTGTATGGCGGTTTGGCAATCTGCTTCCCGACGCCGGTCGTCTCTGCCAAATTTTATAATAGTGAATTTTAATAATTTGAATGCGTTGTTGAACCGTGTATCGTTCCATGTTTTTTAATGGCGTAGTTTCTACTTGTCAAATGTCAAAAAATGCAGGCTTCAAAAGTGACATCTATTGAAATAACAACCGAGATAACACCTCTTATTGGGAAACCCTTTAGTTAGGACATACTTCGAACACTGATTCAGACACCCCAAAAATGTACTGCATCTGCACTGAAAGCCTGTGCCATCATTTGTGAAACACCGTGAATATACCGTGTTCAAATGTGTTATCCATCGTATTCATTGGAGCTTTTTTTTTATCAAACAAATGAAGAATCTTCTTGTCTACCCCAAGTTTATTAAAAAGAAGTCAATTGACCATATTCATAAGCTATCGGTGGCAGCTTTTTGAGCGTTCTTGGGTTGGCAGCAATAATAATAATATGTCATCAATTTCATTACTGATTTTAAATAAGCCCGCCAATTCATAAACATTTAGGTTTCATTATATTCTTTATAAAATTTAGGTGTACTTTCACTTTTTTAGCATCCATTTTTACCAAAAATTGTTTTCGCTCTATCAAAATTCAAAATAAATAGCACGTTCAAAACTTCAAAAATTGTAAACAATCGAAGACAATTGACATTAATTAGGTTTGACATTAAACATTGACATTGATGACACATTGGTACCAACCCAAAGATGCTCAAAAAGCTGCAACCGATAGCTAATGAATATAGTCATTAGGTACATATCATTCGACACCTACAAAATTGGATTCATCTTCTTATGATTGAGATCTAAAATAATAGTTTCTAATCACATCCTATTATTTTTTGGAGCTCAATTCAAATATGGTATGGAATTCTGGTAGAAAAATTTCACAATGGCGTGAAACCTGCGAATTTCGCGACCTTTATATTACTCCTCGAATTATTTCATTCCTTCAATGTTGTTCAGAAGAGGTAAATAAAGATAACGTTTGAATATCCTAAGGCCGCGCACAGTGATTGACCGAAAATGGCCTTCACCTAATAATACTGACTGCCTCAGACTAGCGTCCACCAAAATGACTCACATCATCACTCAGACTTTTCCCTGCGAAGAACACTCATTTTCGATTTCAGTGAATCCATAAATTGAACACGTTTTTGTTTTCATTCACATTTGAAGGGTACAGGGGAAAAACCAGCTAAGTTTTTTTTTTTTTGTGGTTTTCACGAAAAGGAATATTCTGTAATGTTCGGAGAACATCGTGAGAACCAAGGGCAAGCAGGTAGGAATTGATGTTCTTCTTGAATTTCTGGAGGTTATATGCCTCGGGGAACACCTCCCTAGGCAATGTGTTCCAAAGCCTCGCTGTTCGTTGGATGAACGAGTCTTTGAAGAGAGATGTTCTGCAGGTCTCCAAAGTTACCACGAAGGAGTGTGAAGACTTACCTTGACGGGTTAGTCTGGAAGAGACTGCCAGAGGGGGAACGATTGCTGATAATTCAGTAGAGCATCGCCCGTGGAAATATCTATAAAATAGAGACAGATCGCCCACTTTTCTACGGTGTTCCAGAGAAGTGAGCGAGCTTGTAAGCGAGGCATCACCGACGAGACGAATTGCCCTTTTTTGTACGGAATCCAAGAGCCAATCGAAGGATCTTTCTTTTCACTATATCAAACATGGGAAAAATCGGTTGAGTAAGCTATGGCAAACGATCAAAAATATCATTTGCAGAGGGAAAACCAGTCCATGCGGTACACAGAAATAATCAGCTAAATCACTCGACATTGGCACTTTAGAGTTCCAACTTGTTATATCAACAAATCAATCCCCATTCATAGTTGATAAATTATCTGAAACATGCCCTCACAACAGTGAATATAAAACATAAAAATGGCTCTAGATCGAAAGTAACAAAAAGTGACTTGGCCGGTTCTTCCCCTGTACCCTTCATTTATACTGAGAACTGTCATTATATAGGGTGCTTCTTTTCCATTTGAACAGTTTGAACAGGTTTTCCAATAAGAGGTGTTGTTTTGAATAGCCCGCTATTTCGGTATATGTCAGTTTTGAAGCTGTCATTACATTCGACAAGTAGAAACTACGCCATTTATAGTCCATCCAAGAATGATTGACATCAGAGCAGGCCTTGAAAGTCCAGTCGCAGCTTTATTTCTAGTTACAAAAAGTAACTAAAAATTTTCTGTGCTTTCATCATAGATATAGAAATATCCTAAAAATTTAACGATATTTTTTTAAAGTGAGGAACTTTGAACATGAAAATGTTCCCAATTTTCACATACGATTACCAGCGTGTGAATCTATATACCAACAGTATATTATTTTCATCTTGTATTGATACATTTTCGATCAATTATAGGAGCATACAGTCTGGAAATTCTGGTTTCATAACGAAAAATATCGTAGGTGATCAAATAGCACGGTCCTTTTCAATGTTCAATATAAATATTCGCTAAACCGAAAAAATCTAGTTGATAATTTGAAGCGTGTTACTGCAATGTGAATGGATTGGAAGATATCAAGACAGAAACAAAACTTAACCGATGGATCTATTTAATATATGAAGAATTTTGTCATGACATTGTAACTTTCAATATTTGTGAACAATGAAGAATGAAGGTGTAAATTATGAAAAATATAAATATTCCTATTATTCTGTTTCAACAACCACAACATGTCATTTTTCCTCATCTGGGCAGAACTCGTCATTTTCATAATGAAAGGTTTTGTCAGCAATATATCATAACATTCCTTATATTTTAACTAATCTTCTCTCATTTCTTTTTCTACGTGCTCTGTGCAGGCTTTCCATTTTTTAGCTGTTCACTTTTCAAGAGCCTCATTTCAAAGATATTTATTTCACTTGCTCAATTTATTATTTGCCAAATTTGTTCGAAACATTAATGACAGAACAAAATGTCAGTGTTATTTCCAACACCAACCTGAATTCTGCAACTTGAAATATTACTGCATGGGCATTACCAACATAATTTTGATTTTCCAAAGCCCCCCGAGATGTCAATCATTCTTGGATGGACTTTTATATAAAAATGGAACGATATACAAGCTATATGGAAGAAAAATGGTCGAATAAGGACAATAAAACAAGCC